>OX638381.1:28572924-29850363 GCA_951813785.1 Criorhina ranunculi
CGGGCGAAACTTAATCTAAGACCTATTTTCTATATCTAACGAAATGCTTATCAGTATCCGGATACTGAACTCACCTACCGTCCGTAGGGAGTATTCCCACCCTCCCTCCCAGTATCACCGGATACTGCTCACCTACTGTCCGTAGGGAGAAATTCCTCGCCTACCGTCCGTGGGGAGTGCCTAAACCGAAAGAGTTCGAACTCCACCTAACACCTATCTTCTTAATATAACGCACCTAAACCTAAAGCCTACCTAACGAATCGGGCGAAACTTAATCTAAGACCTATTTTCTATATCTAACGAAATGCTTATCAGTATCCGGATACTGAACTCACCTACCGTCCGTAGGGAGTATTCCCACCCTCCCTCCCAGTATCACCGGATACTGCTCACCTACTGTCCGTAGGGAGAAATTCCTCGCCTACCGTCCGTAGGGAGTGCCTAAACCGAAAGAGTTCGAACTCCACCTAACACCTATCTTCTTAATATAACGCACCTAAACCTAAAGCCTACCTAACGAATCGGGCGAAACTTAATCTAACACCTATTTTCTATATCTAACGAAATGCTTATCAGTATCCGGATACTGAACTCACCTACCGTCCGTAGGGAGTATTCCCACCCTCCCTCCCAGTATCACCGGATACTGCTCACCTACTGTCCGTAGGGAGAAATTCCTCGCCTACCGTCCGTAGGGAGTGCCTAAACCGAAAGAGTTCGAACTCCACCTAACACCTATCTTCTTAATATAACGCACCTAAACCTAAAGCCTACCTAACGAATCGGGCGAAACTTAATCTAAGACCTATTTTCTATATCTAACGAAATGCTTATCAGTATCCGGATACTGAACTCACCTACCGTCCGTAGGGAGTATTCCCACCCTCCCTCCCAGTATCTCCGGATACTGCTCACCTACTGTCCGTAGGGAGAAATTCCTCGCCTACCGTCCGTAGGGAGTGCCTAAACCGAAAGAGTTCGAACTCCACCTAACACCTATCTTCTTAATATAACGCACCTAAACCTAAAGCCTACCTAACGAATCGGGCGAAACTTAATCTAAGACCTATTTTCTATATCTAACGAAATGCTTATCAGTATCCGGATACTGAACTCACCTACCGTCCGTAGGGAGTATTCCCACCCTCCCTCCCAGTATCACCGGATACTGCTCACCTACTGTCCGTAGGGAGAAATTCCTCGCCTACCGTCCGTAGGGAGTGCCTAAACCGAAAGAGTTCGAACTCCACCTAACACCTATCTTCTTAATATAACGCACCTAAACCTAAAGCCTACCTAACGAATCGGGCGAAACTTAATCTAGACCTATTTTCTATATCTAACGAAATGCTTATCAGTATCCGGATACTGAACTCACCTACCGTCCGTAGGGAGTATTCCCACCCTCCCTCCCAGTATCACCGGATACTGCTCACCTACTGTCCGTAGGGAGAAATTCCTCGCCTACCGTCCGTAGGGAGTGCCTAAACCGAAAGAGTTCGAACTCCACCTAACACCTATCTTCTTAATATGACGCACCTTAACCTAAAGCCTACCTAACGAATCGGGCGAAACTTAATCTAAGACCTATTTTCTATATCTAACGAAATGCTTATCAGTATCCGGATACTGAAACTCACCTACCGTCCGTAGGGAGTATTCCCACCCTCCCTCCCAGTATCACCGGATACTGCTCACCTACTGTCCGTAGGGAGAAATTCCTCGCCTACCGTCCGTAGGGAGTGCCTGAACCGAAAGAGTTCGAATTCCACCTAACACCTATCTTCTTAATATAACGCACCTAAACCTAAAGCCTACCTACCGAATCGGGCGAAACTTAATCTAAGACCTATTTTCTATATCTAACGAAATGCTTATCAGTATCCGGATACTGAACTCACCTACCGTCCGTAGGGAGTATTCCCACCCTCCCTCCCAGTATCACCGGATACTGCTCACCTACTGTCCGTAGGGAGAAATTCCTCGCCTACCGTCCGTAGGGAGTGCCTAAACCGAAAGAGTTCGAACTCCACCTAACACCTATCTTCTTAATATGACGCACCTAAACCTAAAGCCTACCTAACGAATCGGGCGAAACTTAATCTAAGACCTATTTTCTATATCTAACGAAATGCTTATCAGTATCCGGATACTGAACTCACCTACCGTCCGTAGGGAGTATTCCCACCCTCCCTCCCAGTATCACCGGATACAGCTCACCTACTGTCCGTAGGAGAAATTCCTCGCCTACCGTCCGTAGGGAGTGCCTAAACCGAAAGAGTTCGAACTCCACCTAACACCTATCTTCTTAATATAACGCACCTAAACCTAAAGCCTACCTAACGAATCGGGCGAAACTTAATCTAAGACCTATTTTCTATATCTAACGAAATGCTTATCAGTATCCGGATACTGAACTCACCTACTGTCCGTAGGGAGTATTCCCACCCTCCCTCCCAGTATCTCCGGATACTGCTCACCTACTGTCCGTAGGGAGAAATTCCTCGCCTACCGTCCCGTAGGGAGTGCCTAAACCGAAAGAGTTCGAACTCCACCTACACCTATCTTCTTAATATAACGCACCTAAACCTAAAGCCTACCTAACGAATCGGGCGAAACTTAATCTAAGGACCTATTTTCTATATCTAACGAAATGCTTATCAGTATCCGGATACTGAACTCACCCTACCGTCCGTAGGGAGTATTCCCACCCCTCCCTCCCAGTATCACCGGATACTGCTCACCTACTGTCCGTAGGGAGAAATTCCTCGCCTACCGTCCGTAGGGAGTGCCCTAAACCGAAAGAGTTCGAACTCCACCTAACACCTATCTTCTTAATATAACGCACCTAAACCTAAAGCCTACCTAACGAATCGGCGAAACTTAATCTACGACCTATTTTCTATATCTAACGAAATGCTTATCAGTATCCGGATACTGAACTCACCTACCGTCCGTAGGGAGTATTCCCACCCTCCCTCCCAGTATCACCGGATACTGCTCACCTACTGTCCGTAGGGAGAAATTCCTCGCCTACCGTCCGTAGGGAGTGCCTAAACCGAAAGAGTTCGAACTCCACCTAACACCTATCTTCTAATATAACGCACCTAAACCTAAAGCCTACCTACCGAATCGGGCGAAACTTAATCTAAGACCTATTTTCTATATCTAACGAAATGCTTATCAGTATCCGGATACTGAACTCACCTACCGTCCGTAGGGAGTATTCCCACCCTCCCTCCCAGTATCACCGGATACTGCTCACCTACTGTCCGTAGGGAGAAATTCCTCGCCTACCGTCCGTAGGGAGTGCCTAAACCGAAAGAGTTCGAACTCCACCTAACACCTATCTTCTTAATATGACGCACCTTAACCTAAAGCCTACCTAACGAATCGGGCGAAACTTAATCTAAGACCTATTTTCTATATCTAACGAAATGCTTATCAGTATCCGGATACTGAACTCACCTACCGTCCGTAGGGAGTATTCCCACCCTCCCTCGCAGTATCACCGGATACTGCTCACCTACTGTCCGTAGGGAGAAATTCCTCGCCTACCGTCCGTAGGGAGTGCCTAAACCGAAAGAGTTCGAACTCCACCTAACACCTATCTTCTTAATATAACGCACCTAAACCTAAAGCCTACCTACCGAATCGGGCGAAACTTAATCTAAGACCTATTTTCTATATCTAACGAAATGCTTATCAGTATCCGGATACTGAACTCACCTACCGTCCGTAGGGAGTATTCCACCCTCCCTCCCAGTATCACCGGATACTGCTCACCTACTGTCCGTAGGGAGAAATTCCTCGCCTACCGTCCGTAGGGAGTGCCTAAACCGAAAGAGTTCGAACTCCACCTAACACCTATCTTCTTAATATGACGCACCTTAACCTAAAGCCTACCTAACGAATCGGGCGAAACTTAATCTAAGACCTATTTTCTATATCTAACGAAATGCTTATCAGTATCCGGATACTGAACTCACCTACCGTCCGTAGGGAGTATTCCCACCCTCCCTCCCAGTATCACCGGATACTGCTCACCTACTGTCCGTAGGGAGAAATTCCTCGCCTACCGTCCGTAGGGAGTGCCTAAACCGAAAGAGTTCGAACTCCACCTAACACCTATCTTCTAAATATAACGCACCTAAACCTAAAGCCTACCTAACGAATCGGGCGAAACTTAATCTACGACCTATTTTCTATATCTAACGAAATGCTTATCAGTATCCGGATACTGAACTCACCTACCGTCCGTAGGGAGTATTCCCACCCTCCCTCCCAGTATCACCGGATACTGCTCACCTACTGTCCGTAGGGAGAAATTCCTCGCCTACCGTCTGTAGGGAGTGCCTAAACCGAAAGAGTTCGAACTCCACCTAACACCTATCTTCTAAATATAACGCACCTAAACCTAAAGCCTACCTAACGAATCGGGCGAAACTTAATCTACGACCTATTTTCTATATCTAACGAAATGCTTTTCAGTATCCGGATACTGAACTCACCTACCGTCCGTAGGGAGTATTCCCACCCTCCCTCCCAGTATCACCGGATACTGCTCACCTACTGTCCGTAGGGAGAAATTCCTCGCCTACCGTCCGTAGGGAGTGCCTAACCGAAAGAGTTCGAACTCCACCTAACACCTATCTTCTTAATATAACGCACCTAAACCTAAAGCCTACCTAACGAATCGGGCGAAACTTAATCTAAGACCTATTTTCTATATCTAACGAAATGCTTATCAGTATCCAGATACTGAACTCACCTACCGTCCCGTAGGGAGTATTCCCACCCTCCCTCCCAGTATCTCCGGATACTGCTCACCTACTGTCCGTAGGGAGAAATTCCTCGCCTACCGTCCGTAGGGAGTGCCTAAACCGAAAGAGTTCGAACTCCACCTAACACCTATCTTCTAAATATAACGCACCTAAACCTAAAGCCTACCTAACGAATCGGGCGAAACTTAATCTACGACCTATTTTCTATATCTAACGAAATGCTTATCAGTATCCGGATACTGAACTCACCTACCGTCCGTAGGGAGTATTCCCACCCTCCCTCCCAGTATCACCGGATACTGCTCACCTACTGTCCGTAGGGAGAAATTCCTCGCCTACCGTCCGTAGGGAGTGCCTAAACCGAAAGAGTTCGAACTCCACCTAACACCTATCTTCTTAATATAACGCACCTAAACCTAAAGCCTACCTACCGAATCGGGCGAAACTTAATCTAAGACCTATTTTCTATATCTAACGAAATGCTTATCAGTATCCGGATACTGAACTCACCTACCGTCCGTAGGGAGTATTCCCACCCTCCCTCCCAGTATCACCGGATACTGCTCACCTACTGTCCGTAGGGAGAAATTCCTCGCCTACCGTCCGTAGGGAGTGCCTAAACCGAAAGAGTTCGAACTCCACCTAACACCTATCTTCTTAATATGACGCACCTTAACCTAAGGCCTACCTAACGAATCGGGCGAAACTTAATCTAAGACCTATTTTCTATATCTAACGAAATGCTTATCAGTATCCGGATACTGAACTCACCTACCGTCCGTAGGGAGTATTCCCACCCTCCCTCCCAGTATCACCGGATACTGCTCACCTACTGTCCGTAGGGAGAAATTCCTCGCCTACCGTCCGTAGGGAGTGCCTAAACCGAAAGAGTTCGAACTCCACCTAACACCTATCTTCTTAATATAACGCACCTAAACCTAAAGCCTACCTACCGAATCGGGCGAAACTTAATCTAAGACCTATTTTCTATATCTAACGAAATGCTTATCAGTATCCGGATACTGAACTCACCTACCGTCCGTAGGGAGTATTCCCACCCTCCCTCCCAGTATCACCGGATACTGCTCACCTACTGTCCGTAGGGAGAAATTCCTCGCCTACCGTCCGTAGGGAGTGCCTAAACCGAAAGAGTTCGAACTCCACCTAACACCTATCTTCTTAATATGACGCACCTTAACCTAAAGCCTACCTAACGAATCGGGCGAAACTTAATCTAAGACCTATTTTCTATATCTAACGAAATGCTTATCAGTATCCGGATACTGAACTCACCTACCGTCCGTAGGGAGTATTCCCACCCTCCCTCCCAGTATCACCGGATACTGCTCACCTACTGTCCGTAGGGAGAAATTCCTCGCCTACCGTCCGTAGGGAGTGCCTAAACCGAAAGAGTTCGAACTCCACCTAACACCTATCTTCTTAATATAACGCACCTAAACCTAAAGCCTACCTAACGAATCGGGCGAAACTTAATCTACGACCTATTTTCTATATCTAACGAAATGCTTATCAGTATCCGGATACTGAACTCACCTACCGTCCGTAGGGAGTATTCCCACCCTCCCTCCCAGTATTACCGGATACTGCTCACCTACTGTCCGTAGGGAGAAATTCCTCGCCTACCGTCCGTAGGGAGTGCCTAAACCGAAAGAGTTCGAACTCCACCTAACACCTATCTTCTAAATATAACGCACCTAAACCTAAAGCCTACCTAACGAATCGGGCGAACTTAATCTACGACCTATTTTCTATATCTAACGAAATGCTTATCAGTATCCGGATACTGAACTCACCTACCGTCCGTAGGGAGTATTCCCACCCTCCCTCCCAGTATCACCGGATACTGCTCACCTACTGTCCGTAGGGAGAAATTCCTCGCCTACCGTCCGTAGGGAGTGCCTAAACCGAAAGAGTTCGAACTCCACCTAACACCTATCTTCTTAATATAACGCACCTAAACCTAAAGCCTACCTAACGAATCGGGCGAAACTTAATCTAAGACCTATTTTCTATATCTAACGAAAATGCTTATCAGTATCCGGATACTGAACTCACCTACCGTCCGTAGGGAGTATTCCCACCCTCCCTCCCAGTATCACCGGATACTGCTCACCTACTGTCCGTAGGGAGAAATTCCTCGCCTACCGTCCGTAGGGAGTGCCTGAACCGAAAGAGTTCGAACTCCACCTAACACCTATCTTCTTAATATAACGCACCTAAACCTAAAGCCTACCTAACGAATCGGGCGAAACTTAATCTACGACCTATTTTCTATATCTAACGAAATGCTTATCAGTATCCGGATACTGAACTCACCTACCGTCCGTAGTGAGTATTCCCACCCTCCCTCCCAGTATCACCGGATACTGCTCACCTACTGTCCGTAGGGAGAAATTCCTCGCCTACCGTCCGTAGGGAGTGCCTAAACCGAAAGAGTTCGAACTCCACCTAACACCTATCTTCTTAATATGACGCACCTTAACCTAAAGCCTACCTAACGAATCGGGCGAAACTTAATCTAAGACCTATTTTCTATATCTAACGAAATGCTTATCAGTATCCGGATACTGAACTCACCTACCGTCCGTAGGGAGTATTCCCACCCTCCCTCCCAGTATCACCGGATACAGCTCACCTACTGTCCGTAGGGAGAAATTCCTCGCCTACCGTCCGTAGGGAGCGCCTAAACCGAAAGAGTTCGAACTCCACCTAACACCTATCTTCTTAATATAACGCACCTAAACCTAAAGCCTACCTACCGAATCGGGCGAAACTTAATCTAAGACCTATTTTCTATATCTAACGAAATGCTTATCAGTATCCGGATACTGAACTCACCTACCGTCCGTAGGGAGTATTCCCACCCTCCCTCCCAGTATTACCGGATACTGCTCACCTACTGTCCGTAGGGAGAAATTCCTCGCCTACCGTCCGTAGGGAGTGCCTAAACCGAAAGAGTTCGAACTCCACCTAACACCTATCTTCTAAATATAACGCACCTAAACCTAAAGCCTACCTAACGAATCGGGCGAAACTTAATCTACGACCTATTTTCTATATCTAACGAAATGCTTATCAGTATCCGGATACTGAACTCACCTACCGTCCGTAGGGAGTATTCCCACCCTCCCTCCCAGTATTACCGGATACTGCTCACCTACTGTCCGTAGGGAGAAATTCCTCGCCTACCGTCCGTAGGGAGTGCCTAAACCGAAAGAGTTCGAACTCCACCTAACACCTATCTTCTAAATATAACGCACCTAAACCTAAAGCCTACCTAACGAATCGGGCGAAACTTAATCTACGACCTATTTTCTATATCTAACGAAATGCTTATCAGTATCCGGATACTGAACTCACCTACCGTCCGTAGGGAGTATTCCCACCCTCCCTCCCAGTATCACCGGATACTGCTCACCTACTGTCCGTAGGGAGAAATTCCTCGCCTACCGTCCGTAGGGAGTGCCTAAACCGAAAGAGTTCGAACTCCACCTAACACCTATCTTCTTAATATAACGCACCTAAACCTAAAGCCTACCTAACGAATCGGGCGAAACTTAATCTAAGACCTATTTTCTATATCTAACGAAATGCTTATCAGTATCCGGATACTGAACTCACCTACCGTCCGTAGGGAGTATTCCCACCCTCCCTCCCAGTATCACCGGATACTGCTCACCTACTGTCCGTAGGGAGAAATTCCTCGCCTACCGTCCGTAGGGAGTGCCTGAACCGAAAGAGTTCGAATTCCACCTAACACCTATCTTCTTAATATAACGCACCTAAACCTAAAGCCTACCTACCGAATCGGGCGAAACTTAATCTAAGACCTATTTTCTATATCTAACGAAATGCTTATCAGTATCCGGATACTGAACTCACCTACCGTCCGTAGTGAGTATTCCCACCCTCCCTCCCAGTATCACCGGATACTGCTCACCTACTGTCCGTAGGGAGAAATTCCTCGCCTACCGTCCGTAGGGAGTGCCTAAACCGAAAGAGTTCGAACTCCACCTAACACCTATCTTCTTAATATGACGCACCTTAACCTAAAGCCTACCTAACTAATCGGGCGAAACTTAATCTAAGACCTATTTTCTATATCTAACGAAATGCTTATCAGTATCCGGATACTGAACTCACCTACCGTCCGTAGGGAGTATTCCCACCCTCCCTCCCAGTATTACCGGATACTGCTCACCTACTGTCCGTAGGGAGAAATTCCTCGCCTACCGTCCGTAGGGAGTGCCTAAACCGAAAGAGTTCGAACTCCACCTAACACCTATCTTCTAAATATAACGCACCTAAACCTAAAGCCTACCTAACGAATCGGGCGAAACTTAATCTACGACCTATTTTCTATATCTAACGAAATGCTTATCAGTATCCGGATACTGAACTCACCTACCGTCCGTAGGGAGTATTCCCACCCTCCCTCCCAGTATTACCGGATACTGCTCACCTACTGTCCGTAGGGAGAAATTCCTCGCCTACCGTCCGTAGGGAGTGCCTAAACCGAAAGAGTTCGAACTCCACCTAACACCTATCTTCTTAATATGACGCACCTTAACCTAAAGCCTACCTAACGAATCGGGCGAAACTTAATCTAAGACCTATTTTCTATATCTAACGAAATGCTTATCAGTATCCGGATACTGAACTCACCTACCGTCCGTAGGGAGTATTCCCACCCTCCCTCCCAGTATCACCGGATACAGCTCACCTACTGTCCGTAGGGAGAAATTCCTCGCCTACCGTCCGTAGGGAGTGCCTAAACCGAAAGAGTTCGAACTCCACCTAACACCTATCTTCTTAATATAACGCACCTAAACCTAAAGCCTACCTACCGAATCGGGCGAAACTTAATCTAAGACCTATTTTCTATATCTAACGAAATGCTTATCAGTATCCGGATACTGAACTCACCTACTGTCCGTAGGGAGTATTCCCACCCTCCCTCCCAGTATCACCGGATACTGCTCACCTACTGTCCGTAGGGAGAAATTCCTCGCCTACCGTCCGTAGGGAGTGCCTAAACCGAAAGAGTTCGAACTCCACCTAACACCTATCTTCTTAATATAACGCACCTAAACCTAAAGCCTACCTAACGAATCGGGCGAAACTTAATCTAAGACCTATTTTCTATATCTAACGAAATGCTTATCAGTATCCGGATACTGAACTCACCTACCGTCCGTAGGGAGTATTCCCACCCTCCCTCCCAGTATCACCGCATACTGCTCACCTACTGTCCGTAGGGAGAAATTCCTCGCCTACCGTCCGTAGGGAGTGCCTAAACCGAAAGAGTTCGAACTCCACCTAACACCTATCTTCTTAATATAACGCACCTAAACCTAAAGCCTACCTAACGAATCGGGCGAAACTTAATCTAAGACCTATTTTCTATATCTAACGAAATGCTTATCAGTATCCGGATACTGAACTCACCTACCGTCCGTAGGGAGTATTCCCACCCTCCCTCCCAGTATCACCGGATACTGCTCACCTACTGTCCGTAGGGAGAAATTCCTCGCCTACCGTCCGTAGGGAGTGCCTAAACCGAAAGAGTTCGAACTCCACCTAACACCTATCTTCTTAATATGACGCACCTTAACCTAAAGCCTACCTAACGAATCGGGCGAAACTTAATCTAAGACCTATTTTCTATATCTAACGAAATGCTTATCAGTATCCGGATACTGAACTCACCTACCGTCCGTAGGGAGTATTCCCACCCTCCCTCCCAGTATCACCGGATACTGCTCACCTACTGTCCGTAGGGAGAAATTCCTCGCCTACCGTCCGTAGGGAGTGCCTAAACCGAAAGAGTTCGAACTCCACCTAACACCTATCTTCTTAATATGACGCACCTAAACCTAAAGCCTACCTAACGAATCGGGCGAAACTTAATCTAAGACCTATTTTCTATATCTAACGAAATGCTTATCAGTATCCGGGTACTGAACTCACCTACCGTCCGTAGGGAGTATTCCCACCCTCCCTCCCAGTATCACCGGATACAGCTCACCTACTGTCCGTAGGGAGAAATTCCTCGCCTACCGTCCGTAGGGAGTGCCTAAACCGAAAGAGTTCGAACTCCACCTAACACCTATCTTCTTAATATAACGCACCTAAACCTAAAGCCTACCTAACGAATCGGGCGAAACTTAATCTAAGACCTATTTTCTATATCTAACGAAATGCTTATCAGTATCCGGATACTGAACTCACCTACTGTCCGTAGGGAGTATTCCCACCCTCCCTCCCAGTATCTCCGGATACTGCTCACCTACTGTCCGTAGGGAGAAATTCCTCGCCTACCGTCCGTAGGGAGTGCCTAAACCGAAAGAGTTCGAACTCCACCTAACACCTATCTTCTTAATATAACGCACCTAAACCTAAAGCCTACCTAACGAATCGGGCGAAACTTAATCTAAGACCTATTTTCTATATCTAACGAAATGCTTATCAGTATCCGGATACTGAACTCACCTACCGTCCGTAGGGAGTATTCCCACCCTCCCTCCCAGTATCACCGGATACTGCTCACCTACTGTCCGTAGGGAGAAATTCCTCGCCTACCGTCCGTAGGGAGTGCCTAAACCGAAAGAGTTCGAACTCCACCTAACACCTATCTTCTTAATATAACGCACCTAAACCTAAAGCCTACCTAACGAATCGGGCGAAACTTAATCTACGACCTATTTTCTATATCTAACGAAATGCTTATCAGTATCCGGTTACTGAACTCACCTACCGTCCGTAGGGAGTATTCCCACCCTCCCTCCCAGTATCACCCGATACTGCTCACCTACTGTCCGTAGGGAGAAATTCCTCGCCTACCGTCCGTAGGGAGTGCCTAAACCGAAAGAGTTCGAACTCCACCTAACACCTATCTTCTTAATATAACGCACCTAAACCTAAAGCCTACCTACCGAATCGGGCGAAACTTAATCTAAGACCTATTTTCTATATCTAACGAAATGCTTATCAGTATCCGGATACTGAACTCACCTACCGTCCGTAGGGAGTATTCCCACCCTCCCTCCCAGTATCACCGGATACTGCTCACCTACTGTCCGTAGGGAGAAATTCCTCGCCTACCGTCCGTAGGGAGTGCCTAAACCGAAAGAGTTCGAACTCCACCTAACACCTATCTTCTTAATATGACGCACCTTAACCTAAAGCCTACCTAACGAATCGGGCGAAACTTAATCTAAGACCTATTTTCTATATCTAACGAAATGCTTATCAGTATCCGGATACTGAACTCACCTACCGTCCGTAGGGAGTATTCCCACCCTCCCTCCCAGTATCACCGGATACTGCTCACCTACTGTCCGTAGGGAGAAATTCCTCGCCTACCGTCCGTAGGGAGTGCCTAAACCGAAAGAGTTCGAACTCCACCTAACACCTATCTTCTTAATATGACGCACCTTAACCTAAAGCCTACCTAACGAATCGGGCGAAACTTAATCTAAGACCTATTTTCTATATCTAACGAAATGCTTATCAGTATCCGGATACTGAACTCACCTACCGTCCGTAGGGAGTATTCCCACCCTCCCTCCCAGTATCACCGGATACTGCTCACCTACTGTCCGTAGGGAGAAATTCCTCGCCTACCGTCCGTAGGGAGTGCCTAAACCGAAAGAGTTCGAACTCCACCTAACACCTATCTTCTTAATATAACGCACCTAAACCTAAAGCCTACCTAACGAATCGAGCGAAACTTAATCTACGACCTATTTTCTATATCTAACGAAATGCTTATCAGTATCCGGATACTGAACTCACCTACCGTCCGTAGGGAGTATTCCCACCCTCCCTCCCAGTATCACCGGATACTGCTCACCTACTGTCCGTAGGGAGAAATTCCTCGCCTACCGCCCGTAGGGAGTGCCTAAACCGAAAGAGTTCGAACTCCACCTAACACCTATCTTCTTAATATGACGCACCTTAACCTAAAGCCTACCTAACGAATCGGGCGAAACTTAATCTAAGACCTATTTTCTATATCTAACGAAATGCTTATCAGTATCCGGATACTGAACTCACCTACCGTCCGTAGGGAGTATTCCCACCCTCCCTCCCAGTATCACCGGATACTGCTCACCTACTGTCCGTAGGGAGAAATTCCTCGCCTACCGTCCGTAGGGAGTGCCTAAACCGAAAGAGTTCGAACTCCACCTAACACCTATCTTCTTAATATGACGCACCTTAACCTAAAGCCTACCTAACGAATCGGGCGAAACTTAATCTAAGACCTATTTTCTATATCTAACGAAATGCTTATCAGTATCCGGATACTGAACTCACCTACCGTCCGTAGGGAGTATTCCCACCCTCCCTCCCAGTATCACCGGATACAGCTCACCTACTGTCCGTAGGGAGAAATTCCTCGCCTACCGTCCGTAGGGAGTGCCTAAACCGAAAGAGTTCGAACTCCACCTAACACCTATCTTCTTAATATAACGCACCTAAACCTAAAGCCTACCTAACGAATCGGGCGAAACTTAATCTAAGACCTATTTTCTATATCTAACGAAATGCTTATCAGTATCCGGATACTGAACTCACCTACTGTCCGTAGGGAGTATTCCCACCCTCCCTCCCAGTATCACCGGATACTGCTCACCTACTGTCCGTAGGGAGAAATTCCTCGCCTACCGTCCGTAGGGAGTGCCTAAACCGAAAGAGTTCGAACTCCACCTAACACCTATCTTCTTAATATAACGCACCTAAACCTAAAGCCTACCTAACGAATCGGGCGAAACTTAATCTAAGACCTATTTTCTATATCTAACGAAATGCTTATCAGTATCCGGATACTGAACTCACCTACCGTCCGTAGGGAGTATTCCCACCCTCCCTCCCAGTATCACCGGATACTGCTCACCTACTGTCCGTAGGGAGAAATTCCTCGCCTACCGTCCGTAGGGAGTGCCTGAACCGAAAGAGTTCGAACTCCACCTAACACCTATCTTCTTAATATAACGCACCTAAACCTAAAGCCTACCTAACGAATCGGGCGAAACTTAATCTACGACCTATTTTCTATATCTAACGAAATGCTTATCAGTATCCGGATACTGAACTCACCTACCGTCCGTAGGGAGTATTCCCACCCTCCCTCCCAGTATCACCGGATACTGCTCACCTACTGTCCGTAGGGAGAAATTCCTCGCCTACCGTCCGTAGGGAGTGCCTAAACCGAAAGAGTTCGAACTCCACCTAACACCTATCTTCTAAATATAACGCACCTAAACCTAAAGCCTACCTAACGAATCGGGCGAAACTTAATCTACGACCTATTTTCTATATCTAACGAAATGCTTATCAGTATCCGGATACTGAACTCACCTACCGTCCGTAGGGAGTATTCCCACCCTCCCTCCCAGTATCACCGGATACTGCTCACCTACTGTCCGTAGGGAGAAATTCCTCGCCTACCGTCCGTAGGGAGTGCCTAAACCGAAAGAGTTCGAACTCCACCTAACACCTATCTTCTTAATATAACGCACCTAAACCTAAAGCCTACCTAACGAATCGGGCGAAACTTAATCTAACACCTATTTTCTATATCTAACGAAATGCTTATCAGTATCCGGATACTGAACTCACCTACCGTCCGTAGGGAGTATTCCCACCCTCCCTCCCAGTATCACCGGATACTGCTCACCTACTGTCCGTAGGGAGAAATTCCTCGCCTACCGTCCGTAGGGAGTGCCTAAACCGAAAGAGTTCGAACTCCACCTAACACCTATCTTCTTAATATAACGCACCTAAACCTAAAGCCTACCTAACGAATCGAGCGAAACTTAATCTACGACCTATTTTCTATATCTAACGAAATGCTTATCAGTATCCGGATACTGAACTCACCTACCGTCCGTAGGGAGTATTCCCACCCTCCCTCCCAGTATCACCGGATACAGCTCACCTACTGTCCGTAGGGAGAAATTCCTCGCCTACCGTCCGTAGGGAGTGCCTAAACCGAAAGAGTTCGAACTCCACCTAACACCTATCTTCTTAATATAACGCACCTAAACCTAAAGCCTACCTAACGAATCGGGCGAAACTTAATCTAAGACCTATTTTCTATATCTAACGAAATGCTTATCAGTATCCGGATACTGAACTCACCTACTGTCCGTAGGGAGTATTCCCACCCTCCCTCCCAGTATCTCCGGATACTGCTCACCTACTGTCCGTAGGGAGAAATTCCTCGCCTACCGTCCGTAGGGAGTGCCTAAACCGAAAGAGTTCGAACTCCACCTAACACCTATCTTCTTAATATAACGCACCTAAACCTAAAGCCTACCTAACGAATCGGGCGAAACTTAATCTAAGACCTATTTTCTATATCTAACGAAATGCTTATCAGTATCCGGATACTGAACTCACCTACCGTCCGTAGGGAGTATTCCCACCCTCCCTCCCAGTATCACCGGATACTGCTCACCTACTGTCCGTAGGGAGAAATTCCTCGCCTACCGTCCGTAGGGAGTGCCTAAACCGAAAGAGTTCGAACTCCACCTAACACCTATCTTCTTAATATAACGCACCTAAACCTAAAGCCTACCTAACGAATCGGGCGAAACTTAATCTACGACCTATTTTCTATATCTAACGAAATGCTTATCAGTATCCGGATACTGAACTCACCTACCGTCCGTAGGGAGTATTCCCACCCTCCCTCCCAGTATCACCGGATACTGCTCACCTACTGTCCGTAGGGAGAAATTCCTCGCCTACCGTCCGTAGGGAGTGCCTAAACCGAAAGAGTTCGAACTCCACCTAACACCTATCTTCTTAATATAACGCACCTAAACCTAAAGCCTACCTAACGAATCGGGCGAAACTTAATCTAAGACCTATTTTCTATATCTAACGAAATGCTTATCAGTATCCGGATACTGAACTCACCTACCGTCCGTAGGGAGTATTCCCACCCTCCCTCCCAGTATCACCGGATACTGCTCACCTACTGTCCGTAGGGAGAAATTCCTCGCCTACCGTCCGTAGGGAGTGCCTAAACCGAAAGAGTTCGAACTCCACCTAACACCTATCTTCTAAATATAACGCACCTAAACCTAAAGCCTACCTAACGAATCGGGCGAAACTTAATCTACGACCTATTTTCTATATCTAACGAAATGCTTATCAGTATCCGGATACTGAACTCACCTACCGTCCGTAGGGAGTATTCCCACCCTCCCTCCCAGTATCACCGGATACTGCTCACCTACTGTCCGTAGGGAGAAATTCCTCGCCTACCGTCCGTAGGGAGTGCCTAAACCGAAAGAGTTCGAACTCCACCTAACACCTATCTTCTTAATATGACGCACCTTAACCTAAAGCCTACCTAACGAATCGGGCGAAACTTAATCTAAGACCTATTTTCTATATCTAACGAAATGCTTATCAGTATCCGGATACTGAACTCACCTACCGTCCGTAGGGAGTATTCCCACCCTCCCTCCCAGTATCACCGGATACTGCTCACCTACTGTCCGTAGGGAGAAATTCCTCGCCTACCATCCGTAGGGAGTGCCTAAACCGAAAGAGTTCGAACTCCACCTAACACCTATCTTCTTAATATAACGCACCTAAACCTAAAGCCTACCTAACGAATCGGGCGAAACTTAATCTACGACCTATTTTCTATATCTAACGAAATGCTTATCAGTATCCGGATACTGAACTCACCTACCGTCCGTAGGGAGTATTCCCACCCTCCCTCCCAGTATCACCGGATACTGCTCACCTACTGTCCGTAGGGAGAAATTCCTCGCCTACCGTCCGTAGGGAGTGCCTAAACCGAAAGAGTTCGAACTCCACCTAACACCTATCTTCTTAATATGACGCACCTTAACCTAAAGCCTACCTAACGAATCGGGCGAAACTTAATCTAAGACCTATTTTCTATATCTAACGAAATGCTTATCAGTATCCGGATACTGAACTCACCTACCGTCCGTAGGGAGTATTCCCACCCTCCCTCCCAGTATCTCCGGATACTGCTCACCTACTGTCCGTAGGGAGAAATTCCTCGCCTAACACCTATCTTCTTAATATGACGCACCTTAACCTAAAGCCTACCTAACGAATCGGGCGAAACTTAATCTAAGACCTATTTTCTATATCTAACGAAATGCTTATCAGTATCCGGATACTGAACTCACCTACCGTCCGTAGGGAGTATTCCCACCCTCCCTCCCAGTATCACCGGATACTGCTCACCTACTGTCCGTAGGGAGAAATTCCTCGCCTACCATCCGTAGGGAGTGCCTAAACCGAAAGAGTTCGAACTCCACCTAACACCTATCTTCTTAATATAACGCACCTAAACCTAAAGCCTACCTAACGAATCGGGCGAAACTTAATCTACGACCTATTTTCTATATCTAACGAAATGCTTATCAGTATCCGGATACTGAACTCACCTACCGTCCGTAGGGAGTATTCCCACCCTCCCTCCCAGTATCACCGGATACTGCTCACCTACTGTCCGTAGGGAGAAATTCCTCGCCTACCGTCCGTAGGGAGTGCCTAAACCGAAAGAGTTCGAACTCCACCTAACACCTATCTTCTAAATATAACGCACCTAAACCTAAAGCCTACCTAACGAATCGGGCGAAACTTAATCTACGACCTATTTTCTATATCTAACGAAATGCTTATCAGTATCCGGATACTGAACTCACCTACCGTCCGTAGGGAGTATTCCCACCCTCCCTCCCAGTATCACCGGATACTGCTCACCTACTGTCCGTAGGGAGAAATTCCTCGCCTACCGTCCGTAGGGAGTGCCTGAACCGAAAGAGTTCGAACTCCACCTAACACCTATCTTCTTAATATAACGCACCTAAACCTAAAGCCTACCTAACGAATCGGGCGAAACTTAATCTAAGACCTATTTTCTATATCTAACGAAATGCTTATCAGTATCCGGATACTGAACTCACCTACCGTCCGTAGGGAGTATTCCCACCCTCCCTCCCAGTATCACCGGATACTGCTCACCTACTGTCCGTAGGGAGAAATTCCTCGCCTACCGTCCGTAGGGAGTGCCTAAACCGAAAGAGTTCGAACTCCACCTAACACCTATCTTCTTAATATGACGCACCTTAACCTAAAGCCTACCTAACGAATCGGGCGAAACTTAATCTAAGACCTATCTCCGGATACTGCTCACCTAAGACCTATCTCAGCCTATCACCTATCTTTCATGTCTAACGCTTTGCTAAACCGATCGTATTGAGAGCCTAACCCGAATAAACCTTGTGAATTATAGCTTTACGCGTCGCGTCGTCGGTTTGCGAAATAGTGGAAAGAGCTGTTGCTAAGTCAAATGCGTTACACATCTCCAAACGCGACACTTGGAGTTCCAAAACCGACAGCTCTCATACGAAAAAGGGAATAGGAATGGGATTAAGGGGTAGCTGAAATGAAATGTTTGAGACAAAAGGGCCTAAAGACTTGGGTGGACTTGTCAAGATAAACAGATATGGGTGTTTTCTCTAAGTGCTTTCGGAAGGAAAGACACTGATTGCAATGCAAGCAGACTTGGGTGGGCAATATAATAAATAAAAGCAATATAGTAAATGAAATAGCAATATAGTAAATAGCAATATAGTAGAAGAAATATAGTAAAAGCAATATAGAAAGAGCAATATAGTAAATATAGTAACCACAGAACTCACCACAGATTTATCTGTGAAGCAGGAAGCAGAAAGGAAGTGCCATGGAGAGCTTGCTCTGATGACGATGATGTGTGGCTGTGGAAAGAAGCACTGATTCTACACTTTTTAAAGAAGGCTTAAGGCCTTTAATAGATCAGCTGAAGGCTAAAAGGACTAAAAAATGGATTCTATTTCTAAAAGAAAGGCTTAAGGCCTTGAAAGATTAGCTTATGGCTTGTAAGAAAGGCAAAAGGCCTCGTGTAGTTATGTATCTTAGGCGCTTTCAGAAGGAAAGACGCATAGAGGCACTTGAAAAAACACTTGAGGTTTGCAGACTTGGGGTGTTCTTATTAAGAGCTTTCAGAAGGAAAGACTCTGAGCAATGCAAATTGGCAAAGAGACTTGGGTGGGCTTGTCAGGGGCTTTTAAGAGACTTGGGGTATTGTTGTCAAGTGCTTTCGGAAGGAAAGTCACTGATAGCATTTCAAAAGAACCCTAAAGACTTGGGTGGGTTTTTTCAGGGGCAGGGGCAAGGGCAATATAAAAAAAAATTGGACTAACCTGGTTCATCAGTAAGCAAGGTGCATGGCAGACTTCTGATGATGTGTTGTATCTTGCTGATGATGTATCTTTTGTAGATGTGTGTGTATGATGAATTGCTGATAATGTATCTTATGTAGACGATGATATATTCGATGCTGTATGCAGATGATGATAATGTTGTAAGGGTTGGTCTGTGGGTGAAGTATTGCTGATGTTCTCTGATGTTTCCTCACACAGAATCCAACCAGTTGGTCTTGTTTTCAGGAACACACTAGCCCATCAAATGTCCAAGGGCTTCACACTGTACGCACTGGCTTGAGGGACTACACTCACGATTGCCTATAGCAATATCGCGTAGAAGCTTTTCGTCGCTGCTCCGTTGCAAGAAACAAGCCAGTGTATAACAGATACACGACGCACTTCTGTTATATTATTCATCTTGATTCGACGAAGGCCTTTCTTAAAGTTCCGAAACCGAGAGCTCTCGTGCGAAAATGGATTGGGAATGGGAATGGTGGGCAGGCAAAAGACTTGGGTGGGCATTATGTATGTTAAGGACAATATAAGCAATATGATAAATGAAATAGCAATATAGTTGAAGCAATATAGTTAAAGCAATATAGTTAAAGCAATATAGTAAAGCAATATAGTAAATATAGAAGCAATATAGTGAATATAGAAGCAATATAGTGAATATAGAAGCAATATAGTGTATGTAGAAGCAATTTAGTGAATATAGAAGCAATATAATAAATAATAATGTTAATATAGTAACCACAGAACTCACCACAGAATTATCTGTGAATCTGGAACCAGGAAGGAAGTGCCATGAAGAGCTTGTACTGATGATGATGTATCGCTGTGGAATAAAGCACTGATTCTATAGAAAATAAAGGCTTAAGGCCTTGGAATGAATTCAAAACCTTGATTCTATTTAATGAAAGAAGGCTTAAGGCCTTGGATAGATCTGCTGATGGCTTACAAAAAAAAAAAAAAGACTAAAAACTATATTTGGCATTAGCCTAGGAAAACACTGATAGGCTTACAGACTTGGGTATTGTTGTCAAGTGCTTTCAGAAGGAAAGTCACTGATTGCAATGCAGAAAAGGCTATGAGACTTGGGTGGGCTTGTCAAGGGAAAGAGAGTTGGGGTTTATTTCTAAGTGTTTTCAGAAGGAAAGACACTGATTGCATTGCCAAAGAAGACTTGGGTGGGTTTTGTTTTCAAGGGAAAGGGCAATATAATAAAAATTGGACTAACCTGGTTCATCAGTAAACAAGGTACATGGCAACTTCTGATGATGTGTTGTATCTTGCTGATGATGTATGCTTCGATGTGTCTGATGAAGTCTTATGGTGAGATGATGTATCCAATGCTGTATCTGATGGTGTCAGGGTAAGCCTCTCATGCTGCTGCACACAGAACACTCACACAATGTTCACTTACTCCCTCAAGATGGAGGGTCGCATAGGATGTTAGGCATAAAAGCTTGTGTAATAGCATGCGGACGAGCGTGTAAATGAACGATCAGACGTTTGGATACGTCCAACAACAACAAAAAAAAAATTCTCTCGCTCTCACTAACTCTCCCGCTCTCTTTTACTCT
The DNA here is from genome assembly GCA_951813785.1 of Criorhina ranunculi. Classification (NCBI taxonomy): domain Eukaryota; kingdom Metazoa; phylum Arthropoda; class Insecta; order Diptera; family Syrphidae; genus Criorhina; species Criorhina ranunculi. The sequence goes on from OX638381.1 coordinate 28,593,568, forward strand.
CTCGCTCTCTTTTACTCTCCCGCTCTCTCTTACTCTCACGCTCTCTTTTACTCTCCCGCTCTCACTAACTCTCCCGCTCTCTTTTACCGTCTCGCTCTCTTTTACTCTCCCGCTCTCTCTTACTCTCACGCTCTCTTTTACTCTCCCGCTCTCTCTTACTCTCCCGCTCTCTTTTACTCTCCCGATCTCTCTTACTCTCACGCTCTCGTTTACTCTCTCGCTCTCATTAACTCTCCCGCTCTCTCTAACTTTCCCGCTCTCAACATAAATTTCATCCACGATGTGAACACCATGACGGCTGGCACAAAACTGAGGTCTGCTCAGCCTCGCACCACCTTTTATATAAAAACCAAGAACAACAACAATTTTTCCTTTGTTAAATCCACCTTTGTTCTTTTTGATAAATTTTTGTTGTTTTTCGTCAATTTTTCTTGTTTTTTCGTCAATTTTTGTTTTTCTTTAGCTTTTTCTTCTGCTTTTTACCCTTTTTCTTTTTTCTCCACTCATCCTCGTTCTGTTAAAGACTTAAAAAACCCCTCTTGACTAAATTGCCTTACTCCATCTTCGGAATTGGCTGAACACTGTTAGTCGATAGACACTTCTGTACTTGCATTCGTCCACCTTTTACTATAGCCTTTGAAGCCTCTTTCACTGCGAGCACCTGAAAAAATCTATATCGTCTGCGTGGCCCGGCAGCTGGACCCAGTTGTGCCCTGGGCACGAGACTGAAAACTAATTGACATGTTTCCAAAGTGCCACTTTTGTTTGGCAGAGTTTTACAGCACAATTTGATCTTTAAATCCAGTTCAGATAATTTAACATAAGAGAGCACAGGCCACTTCCCAAGTAAACGCCTTTGATGAATTCTATTTCAACACACTAGACAATCTGTCCAAACCAAGGGTTTCTTCATAACCCTTCAGCACCATAGAGTAGGAATAGGTTGATTAAGGGGTTGTATAGAGTGTCCTTAGTTCTTACTACTCAACTGCCTCCTCAATCCAAAGGAACAGCGATTGACAAGAGATATTCTTCGTTTGATTTCTGATAAGATGTCGTTTTCAGAAGTGATAACAGAGTCAAGGTAGACAAAGTCCCTTACTACCTTGAAGTTGTAGCTGCTTTTTGTGACATTCAGCCGTTGCAGGCATCAAAACATTCAAATAGCAGTTTCCATTGTACGACCAACATCGGTCTTCCATGCAGAGGTCTACAAACAAAAAACCTTGGAATAAGCAGGAGCTAACTCGTACGTTTAACTCAATATAAGGCGTCTGTCTGTCAACGCAAAAACAAGCACAAGAAGCAAGGAGCTTATGACATTTTTTTCCATCGAAGCAGGGCTAAGTTCTCTCGAGATTTGTCAATTTTATATTTTTCCTTAGAAGATGAAGAGTTTGCCAAGCATATTTCGTGGAGATTACTCCATCAAAGATCAAAGTAGGCATAGTCCTCCAGAAAGAAATCTGATGTCCACAACTTTAACCTCAATGTACAGTTCACAAATCGAGATCTGAATTACAAGCTCATGGTGGAAAAGTTTGGCAGCCTGCACCTGAATCATGAGATCAATACGAACAACATCCATGGAGGCAATGAAATCCATGCTAAGTTTCACTCCACTTGATCTGTACCGCAGCAGCATTGTGGCTTAAACTGCTGTAAGACTGGGAGAAGGACAGCGATCATGCTTGCATATACATCGTCGGAAGATTGCCAACAGGTTGACAAAAACTTACACATGGCTGCGGTGCTGACATTTGACAATGGCATTTATGCAAATGGCATGACTTCATCGACAAAAAAAGAGGGCGCTTGGCAGTTATCTTTCCACGGAATTGGGTAACATAGTATGTGATATTGAGCTTAGGGACTTCCTGAAATTCATATCCTTACGTGAGTGATTCTTAATTTCAAAACTGGACAAAATGGAGTCAATTGATGGTCCACATATGAAGTGACTTTCGATCTTACTTGAAGCTGATGATTACACTTAAACACTTGAAGGCTGCGACGGTCAGGATACTCTTAAGACCTTGTTCAATCCCCTAACTAGAACCAGGACCAATTTAATTCGGTTAGCAGACTGAATTTGCGAGGCCTTATCTGGATCTCTGGACACAGCGAGATTATCGGAAATGAGTACTCTGATGAGCTTGATAGGCAAGGTTCAGAGAAGAATTTCTGTGGCCCTGAACCCACGTTAAATTTGCTCGTATCTTCAGTTAGGGCGTCTACCGATAGTTGGGTTTGTAGCAAACACAACTGTAGATGGCATGACTTCCCAAGATGCAGGCAAACTTAACGAAGTCCCCGGCATTCGGGCATTCACAGCAGAAAAACCTGCAGACAACTCACTGACACTATGCCCTTATCAAACATCTCAACGTGTTCGGCTTGAGTTACACCACTATCTGTGATGCTTGTTGAGAAGGCAACGACTCTGCGATAGTCCTGCCTTTGTTTGTATTAGAAGTCACATGTTTTGGGCTGATGTGCCGAGTACTGGTAACCTTAGCTCCTTATCTCTGAATCTCTTCCGCGATTTTCTTTGAACGACGATGAAAACACAGTAAGGTGGCGTTGTAGCTCCTGGAAGTAAAATGCGTTGTGTTCCAACCATCCGACAGAAAAAAAAAGAAGTCTCTCAGCCTTAGACCTCGCATAAATACCTAAAGTGGGGCGTCAAAGTTCAAATGGTGCATAACTGGAGACAATTAAGTAAGGAGCGGGCTAACTGGAGAGGCTTGTTTGTTGGAGCCCAGGCTCACCCCGAACTGAACCGAAACTGAAGTAAGTTAGTTTTAAGAACATCCCTCAAATTGTCTTGTCAAAATGCGGTCGAAAAGGAGTCTCGATTGTTGACAAGAAGTCGAAGGAAAGTGAGGTGCAAAAATCACCAAGAATTGAACGCAATAACTCTCCTGGGCCTGCAGCTCATAAAACATAAGCCAATGAAGCGTCCTTGCACCAATTTCAATATAAATTTATGTCATTGCTAGGTTAACGCCCGAGTTGTGCCGGAGCAGTGGTAGAGGAAGTGGGTTGTGTCCACATGGACTTCCTCGTCTCCGCAGTCTTCTTCCGTAACACGGAGTTTCTTCATGTGGTACCGCAGAGTGTTATAATCCTCAATCGCACCTTCAAGGTTTGAGAGAGATTTTCTATCCTCTTGTACAAGTTTGGCGGTCTTAGCCTCATCAAGTACAGGCCATAACTTCCTTGTGATGGCACAAGTGTCTCATGAGGACCATCTTATCTTTTATTTGCTTCTCTTTGAGCTTTTTTCCCTGCTTCGAGTTGCAATGAGCAAGGCGGGATATTCACCGCGAGATCGGCTTGTTCGAGCCCTCTCTAGGGTTCGAAGAAGATTCCTACACCAACGCCAATGTCTAATTTAGATCTGTCGGTGTAGAAGGCTATTGATTGCGTATTGGGTGCTTGACAGCTTTTCCATTCTTCCCTGCTTGGAAAGGTGCTTAAAAATGGTATTTCCAAGTCTAGTTATGACGTTGTGTAGTCAGTGGTAGGCGCATTACTTAAACATTTCTGGAGGATCGTGGAGTGACCCACTGTATTTGACTTCCAGCCGTCAGATTGGCTTATTCTTAAGGCACTAATGGCCGCTAATTGTTGTATAAAGATATCTAGCTGTAGTAGGTTAAGGATGGCCTCGAGTCCCCCTGTGGGTATCGTTCTCATTGCACTGGTAGTGCCAATGCACGCTAGCCTTTGTACCTTCGTGATGGCCATTAGGTTGGTGGATTTACAGGCTGCCTGTCACCAAACGAGGCTTCCCTAGGTCAGAATGGGTCTTACTATAGCCGTGTACATGCACAGAATGATTTTGGGATTTGGTCCCCAAGTTTTACCAAATATTCTGCTGCACGCAGAAGTCCTCCTAGTTCGATAATTATGTGCCTTTCCTCAAGCATATTAACTATCCAGTTGGTAAGGATATTATGGATGCCTAGGTTCATTAGATTTCTACGCACCGCATCTGTTTTGAGTCAAAACTTTTGACATTCCTAAGGCATGCTGCGCTGTTTCATTGCTTAGTTCAACTCCTTCTAAGTGCAGTTGAATCAGTTCTCAGCAATAACACACGATTTTCAAATGCAACCAACTTCACCTCGCTTCGAAGTGTGAGGTTAAAACAAAATGGTAGTCATTTATTTACTAAGCAGTCTTCCATATTCATTTATTTTATTGACGTGTGGGGTATCATGCCAATAATAATTATCATACACAGCTGTCACATCTAACCTATTTTCTAAATAACTCATTAAGTGGCTTACAAATTTTGTTAACGCCTGCGATAGAATGTTCTTCTGCACGTACCACTTCTATCTTAAGAGTTTATTTTCTTAATTAACGACCATTATACACTTGTATATATTTCAATAAAAAAAAAAAAATATCCATCTGACTCACTTCGCCCATACGTCATGTCGAAATGTTAAACATTCTCCTACGCCCACTGGGGCACCATCTCATAATTTTATCTCATCTGCGTCCGTAATAGCGCCAACTTAAATTCTTTTTTAACAAAAAAAACGAAATTGAATTGCGAAAATTTTAATCATTATGTTCCAGCACCTGCCATTCCGCCCCCGCGCAGCTCCCGAATAGCTAGTTAGTGTCATAGCTCCCATGACTAAATGTTCTACATTTCGAATTTATTTCGGTTAAATCGCGAAATCAAAACAAAGTTATAAAACGCACACCATCGTGGGTCATTAAAACGTGCGCACATCCACTTAGTACCACCACCACCACACTGTTGGGTTCTTCTTCTTTTTCTTTTTTTATGATTGATTGGGATCTCTTTGATCCGCACATTCCCAGAGCCGATTAGACAGCTCTGAAGGTAATCGTATAGGCGGTATGCCAACCCTAAGGGACTCCAATAATAGGTACTAATGGTGAGCGTTTTTTTTATTGACGGCGCTCATCATGGCAATCCCAAGTCGCTTGGTTTTATGGCACGGCTTCACGTGTGGAATGTTTCGTGTGTTGAAAACTCGAGCTATTAAAGTGTTGTTTTGGAAATTATTTTTGACGTATGGATTGCAGTTTATCTTTGATGAAATTATTGGATAGCCACCCACCCACCTTCAAGGCAATAAAAGAGAAATAAAAAAAATTTAAAACGAAAAAAATGTTGAAAGAGGCGGAGCTGTGGGTGTGTTCGCTGGGGAAGGGGTGTATATTGCTAGAGTGGAAACTAAATTATCTTTCTGCGAATGGTTAAGCAACTAATTAAGATAATTAAGTCATTATGCCGCCAACAATAGAAATTCTATCTGCAAACTTCTACAGCTCTAGATCATTTGGGTGGTCATTGGAAGCAGCAATCTAAGGCAGTTCACTTTGAGATATTTAAAGGGTTATTCTAGACAAAGCCATGTTTTGAAGGTAGAGTCCAGGAAAGTACAGCTCAATCCCAGTTCACAAGTCCGGCGCTACACTGCTTAGGAACTATAGTGATCACTCTCTGAACATTTTTGTTTGCAGACACTTGCTTGCACACATCCATCCACTGTGTGACTTATTGCTACGATCAGTTCTTCCGACATGCACCGAAACAGGAGGCATACAGAGCGGGGAGGCGTAGAAGGACCAGAGCTGCTCGCGAGATCCTCAAGCAGACGAAAAATAGCGAACACAAGCTTCACAGGAGGAAAGGATAGGGTCATGAGAAGCGCGCTGTCAAAGAAATTGAGAGATGCAATTCCAGGCATGAGGTTCGAAAAAAGTACATGCCAAAGTCACAGAGCTTAAAGCCTGTAAAGACGATCAAGGGAACTAAGTAGTGGAGTCGCGGTCGATGTTGAAGATTTGGAAAGATCATATCTGCAGATTACGAATCAAATTCCGGTGTCAGGCAGAAACACCCATTCAATCTGGACAATGGAGAGGGGGGGCAACAATTTCGACCACTCGATCAGGACGAAGTAAAGATAGTCAACAAAGCTGCTGTAGACGGTCAACTGCAGCTGCCAAGCTATTTAAAGCAGCGAGAGATGATTTGGTAAGGAGCATGTACCAACTCATCTGCAAAATATTGTGAAGCGAAAGCATTCCCGTCAATTGGAACCGTAAGCAATGTTTACCCGATCTTCGAAAGAGCAGCCCCTGTAAAATGCAGCAACTGCAGAGGCATATTGTGTGAGCGTCTAAAGTCCTTTGTTAACAACCTTTAGGCCAGGAAAGTCCATCGCCGACCAAAAATGCAAACTACAGCAGATCTTCCAAGAGGAATTCCAAATCAATAGCCACCACCTCTTTATCCATTTCAAGGCCTCGTATGGACGGCATTTATAGATACGAGTCATGTCTGGTTTTGACATCTTGTCCATATCTGCAGAATAACTATGGAGAATGTTCGCTGCTCCATCAAGTTCACAAAGACCTTTGATGTCAAAGAAGGATGTCGACAAAGAAACGACGGGCTGTCATGCGATTTCTACAACATCGTTCTAAAATAATTGTGCCGAACTCGCCAACCAGCAACAGAGGCACAATCTTTCAAAAGTTCGTACAGTTACTCGCATACACTGACGATATTGACATAATCAAGAGAAGCGTGTTCATAAGTTTTGAGAGAGAAGCGGGTAGGATGGCTTTAACGCCCAACGAGGGTAAAACAAAGTAAATGTTGCCAACAAAAAAGGATTCCTAAAACAGACGTCTTGGACAGAACGTCACCCTAGACAGATAAGACTTTGAGGTAGTTAGAGACTTTGTCTACCGAGGTTCTGTTATTAACTCAGGCAATGACAGCTCTTGGCAAACGCTGTTTCTTTGGACTAAGAACACAATTGAGTAGCAAAGCCCTCTATCGAACAACCAAAGTGACTCTAACTACGGTCCCATCTTCATAAATGCAGAGTTAAGGATAAGGTATAACCACCAACTGTGTGGGCTGGGCTGTACAGCGGCATCAACCTAGCCAGAGAAGTCCAGATACAAACACTAAAGTGGCTAGAACATGTAGACCGCAATAGACGAAGACCAGGGCTCAGGTGACACACGCAAGTGGAAAGGAACCTCAACCAACTTGGCGTGTGAAACTAAAGCCAACAAGCTGAAGATCGAGCTGACTGGAGACTTTGGTTGGTTGAGCCTAGGATCCACACCAGACTGCAATAACATTTTGCACTTAAGGGAATAAACGGTACTAAGAGTCATTTACCCATAAATTAATAAAAAAAAAAATCAACGAATGGATGACGGACAAGGGCAATTTACCCTTAATAACTCGGATACGGTACACATTTTGGCCAATTAAATAATACTCAATATAACTGCATCAGCTGCCGGCCACATGAGATGTGAGTTCATTCGTAAAAGTATCTGGCCTGCCTGTATAATTAATAAATCCGGGACAGGATATGAGTGTTATTGATTGTGTGCTTAAGTCTGGTTACAATGCAAACTGGCCACTGAGTGTGGCGAATGTTAAAAACTCTTATTTACAATTGCTACTTAAATTTCTTTTTAATCGATTTTTTTGAACAATACAGTGGTGACTAAAAGTTGTCGAGGTTTTCTTTCTCACCAGTCCAACACGCTTACGTTAAGGGCTGATCTTTAGAGACAGCACTGCATGAGGTGGTGATAGAAAACTCACTGCAACACAAGCAGAGTGTCTGGATACTGAAGGGCCCTGGAACTAAAAGCGATTCTGCAGGCTCTAGATTGCATGCTCAAATTTAGACACAGAGCAAGCCTAGGGTTTTCAGAGGCACAGCTTAGGGGTGTTTTATCACCACTTCGATAGGTCTGACAGGTTAGATCCCACATGGATCCAGGTATTCCCTCTACAAACTTCCCACAGGAACAGTAGGAGCTCGCTTTAAAGCGCTGTAGACTATTGATGGTAATGTCTGTCAGTTCGCCAAGATTGTGAAAAAAGGTGACTCATGTATAGACTCGTCTTTGAGCTGAGAGAGCTGGGCACATACAGAGAAAGTTAAGAATCGTTTTTTTTTTCCTCCTTGTCCACACAGCTTCTCCAAAAATTATTTGAGAGGAGGTACAGCCTGCCAATGGCGCAGTATCCCGTCGTGGCACCCACTATGATGCCTTTTCTGTCGGACAAGACAGTGCGGGTGTTTCTGATCCAGCTTCGGTCCAATTTGTTTAGTGATAGGGTAGGTGGTTCCATCTGTCAATTGCCATAATCTCGACTTGAAAGAAGCTACAGTGATTGGGCAAACGGGAGGAGATGTTTATGTTTAAATCCTTTAAAAAGACACCTCCACCCACTCTCGATTCTGTCTTAGAGCCATGTGTGTAGAAACATATGGATCCCTTCCGTTGAAACTCAAGATCCATGGTGATATCAAATAAGAGTCGTTATACTGTATAGTCAGTGTCTTGTGAGAGGAATTCTACATCACTGAGATTGGTAGAAATTTGGTGCAGTTCTTCGTAACAGATGGAACAATATGTCCACAGCCGCTGTTGAAGTAGGTCCGCGAACTTCACTCATACATATGCAGACCGATCTTTGTTCCCGACCGAAATATGTAGTTTCAATGAATGACTTTATCTTAAGCTTTAGATTCTTCCACCAGACGATCACACCATACGTCAATATTGCCTTGAGGCTGTGGAAGCAACCAAATGCCGAGATAAGAACTTGTCAAGATACTCCACTACACTCTCTACAAGAGTACTAAGTGTCTTACTTATGCGGCGCTACAGTTCGAGATGAACCTGAGCCTCAACTAACGAGCCTACCCCCTTAAGTTCTTAGTGAAATGCCTCTAGTTGTGCACTCAAAATTTGTTGAGATCTACTTCTGTTAGAACTTGTATTCACCACATAAGGCGAGTTGCGTCTCCGGGTTAGATTCGGAGAATCCATGCCGATCGGTGATCATTCGCTCTTCATCTCATAGCCATCTCAAAAGTTAATCTTTGAATCTCCTCCTCCAAGGACCATCACACGCAATCGGGACCGAATATTATACGAACAATTTTTGGAAAGAACCAAGCATGTCTTCATCCCCCTTCGATAAAGTTCATGCTTTAGTGCCACGACTTTGCTGATAACGGCCTTATATACGAGTAGTCTCTCCTTTGTTTTTCGTGACAAAGTCTTACTATGGGATAAATACCTTCTCAGCCCAAAGAAACAGCGATTAGCAAGAGTTATTTTGATTCGGTTTCTGATGAGATGTCGTTGTTTGAAGTGATAGCACGGCTAAGATAGACAAAGACCCTCACTTCCTCGAAGTTATAGGTGTTTACCCTGACCATCTGTCCGATTTGTCAATGTTGAGTGTCCCTTCTTGTTGCCAGAAAATACTTGGTGTTGCTAAACCCATTTTGGTGCTTCCGTCTGCTTGTCTAAATCCTTCTTTTGGCATCGAAGGTGTCAATGAGGCCATTGCCAAACCTTAATGAAGCAGCGAGCTATCTTTATCATCACAGACATCCTGCACAGACAGATGAGTGTGACAGCGATGCCGAAACTAGCCATGGCTCGTCTCCATGCTAAATGCTGTCATCGGCGGCCATAAAATCGATAAAAAGACGGTAGGTATCAGTTTAGACTTCTTGGGTTTTCTCCAGGATCTACCGAAGTGGAAAAATGTTGTCAATCAGGAACTTTTCTGGCCTAAAACACCACTAATAGGAGCCAATCAGGTCGTTTACAAAAGGTTTGAGGCGTTCAAACAGAGTTACAGATAAGCTGAGAAAACCGATGTCACTGAGAAGACTGATGCCTTTGTAGTCGGCACACTTGAGGGGGTAAACTAGATTCCATTCATGAGGCACACACTCGTCTAATTAAATCTTAAAAATAAGTTGATGTATGACCTCTACCAGGTATTGCCCAGCTACTTTGAGTAGTCCCACCGGTAAGCCGTCAGTTCTAAAAGAATTGTTGGATTTTCGCTTGGATATTGGTATCGTCGCGTTTGTTTTGATAAGGTGGACGGAAGGTCTCAGTTGAATGGTTATTTCTGCCTGACAGCGAGATGTTTGTCCTTACAAAGGTCTTACAGGAGTAGTTTTTCCACATTCGCAGCACCAACTGTCACTTTACAACAAGGTTTCCTTCTTCAGATCTACAGGTCTCTGTGTCACTTTACTTTTTTCTTGCGAAAAAATGTTTATGAAAGTATTTACGAACACACTCCTCAATGACAGTTGCGAAATGAACGAAGTTGGCTCCTGTTTGAAATGTTTACTGAACGGTGTCATTGCAAGGGGACAGTGCATAGAAATGAAAAAGTTTTTAAGCATTTCTAGCAGGAAAAGCCTGCAAACTTTTACAAGCAACTGTATAGCTATACTCAAGTCTAAATGGTTAAACGACAACTCATGTATAAATTTCCAACAAAACTGTATGTTTTCGATTGCAAAAGCACTGCAATTGAATTAATTAATTAAAAACTGAAACCCTGTTTCATGGATTGCCGAGCATATTTTGCCGGCCCGTAAATATTATTATTAATTGGAATTTAATAAGATTTTATTTGTCTGGCGTTGCATTTTTCAATTGATTGCCCTTCGATTCGAGAGCTCCACGCACAAACGTATGTGCAAGCTTAACAAACGCAACGATATAGTTGTGGTTCGGTTTATGGTTGAATATCAAATATGCGACATTTAAATCATAATGCAACGATGGGACTAACATATTAATTCAAACATCCGATTCAAAAATGGATAATTAATTAGCAAATATCATTGGTGTGGTAACAGAATGCCTTTTCGTTTTCAATTTATTCGAATTTGTATGATTAATGAGAGTCAGTCAGACGATTAAATACAAAATAAGCTCGGATAGATAATGATATAGGTTTTAATGTAGTTAGGCCTTTATGCCTTATATAGGACTGTCGTCAGGGCTGATTTAAAGTCACGCGACAGAATCAACATCTGGAAGCTCTATAGGAAGGCCAAGCAACTGGCAGCTGGCTTCAACCGGCGAAAACCAGGCTTTACAAAATAGTGGAAGGGACCTAGTCACCATGCTCAGGGAAATGTTGATGTATTTTATCAGCACGTCCAGTAGTTGCTGAATGGGCATAATGCTAAGGGAGTAATAAGGCAAGAAGAGCGCCCACCTTCAGTCACGAGTTATGAAGAAGTAATGCTCCCTCCAAGAAAAAGAGATGTCAGAGCAGCTATCAAAAAGCTGTAGAACAAGAAGTTTGCCGGCTCGAAAGGCTACCGAGCAGAGCTTTTCCAATGTCCAATGTCCAAAGCTCCCAGCTCCATTTGCCCTCTCTACAAGAAAGGTGATCCTTTGTCTTGCACCAACAATCGAGCCATATCCCTGCTAAATATCGCATACCAGATCCTATCCAACATACTGTGTGTACGTCTTAGGGCCTTCTGGAGCAGACTAATCGGTATGTTCCTGTGTGGCTTCCGGCTCGGTAAACTGACGATAGACCAAATCCAGGTCTTTCACCACGTTCATCGACTTCAAAGTCGCATATGAAAGCATTCATCATCTTGAGCTCTACAGGGCGATGGCTGAATTCGGTATCCCGACAAAACTGATCCTGCTGTGCCGCGATAGTGTCCAGTCCAGAGCGGGGATACGCAGACAGTATCGACTTCATCAGTCGCACCCTGCTTGCCGTCATAGAGGCATTTATACCAATCGAAGGACTGGCTTTTCAACCAGAGCACTCAGAGTCTCAGTTCTGCCCAGAATTAAGAGCAGTTTATTACCCAGGATGTCCCTCGGAGGATACATGAAGAGCAACTGGTGTGGACTTGCCCCAGTTGTTGAATTTCGAGCCGTGCTAAGTCTCCACCGATCTGGTTTCAGCCAAACTACCCAGCACTCTGGCCTTAGAACAATATACTCTGTGGACCTGTATCCCAAAAAGAGAATGTACTTGGTCGCTCCTTTTCAAAGCGTGAAAAGTTCGAGATGATCCAGATGAATCGTATCGAACGGCAGAGGTACCCGCTCTGTGTTGTGTAGTTCTCCCTCTTCCATCCCTCCTTTATTTTTCGCGTATGCGCAATCCACGCACGCCTTGATGTATTCTCACGTGAAGTCTCGCATGCTTGGAAAGCAGATGCCAACTTAGCACTCTTCGATTTAGGGGCATTGGCCAATTGGAGACCATGCGGCCCCCACTGCCGAAGTTGCGGGAACGAAAATAAGAAGGAAACTCTTTCCCATTTTCTCTGCAAAAGTCGGGCACTAGCAAGAGCCAGACTGCGTGCACTAAACCAACCATTCTACGACGACCTACATAAATCCGGGTAAAGGGGATAAGAGATTTAATCTGCTTTCTCAACTCCTCAGGTTGGATCTAGGCACCGACTGTCCCACATCCTCAACAACACGCATCACCAACCAGGTTCACACAAGTCGTGGTAACAAAAAGGCACATCTAGTGCTACTTGGGTTCATGCTGAACCGCCACCTCTACCTGCCTAACACTCTTCATAGGGACTATCACAGACCACAACCTACTGCCGGCCCAGGCAGAAAGGTAGGAATACAGACGTGGAAGAGAATGAAACTCGCTTTCTATGCAAATGCCCCAGCCTACATAGACAAAGACGGTTCTTGGTGAATACTAGTTCAACGACTTGGGTGACCTGTCTAAGAAGCCACCAAAAACCATCCTAAATCGTAGTCTTTTCAGCTTAAAATCCTACGGTAGCAGCTTCTTCTTCCCTGTTGATCCCGGTACATTTTCTGACCTCTGTTAGGAACTTGTAGAAAGCCTGGAACCAGGGTAGCTAGCCTTAAGGAAACTAGAACTGCCCAGAAATAAAATGGCGCAAGTATTCTTAACGTTCCAAAAGGTGTGTAGAAACTTTACAAATGAAATGAGGAATTCTAAAGGAATCCATCTTAAATGGCTTGAAGAAGACACAATCAAAAAGAGGATCTCTTTCGAATGCTAGAGAATGTTGACTAAATTAAATAACAACTTCAAGAACATAAAACGCCTCTAAATGCTATTTTAAACGAAATAACTGACAAATAAATTTAATGATTCTCTAGACACGCTCCACCCTATCTTGTCTAGGCTAATTTAATTTTCCTTTTTTTTTTTTGCTTCGACTTTTATTTACAATCATTTCATGATCATGAGGAAATTCAAATAAAAAATTATAATTAATTGCACAATAAACTGCACACTTTTCCATTTAGTTTCCTCTATAAATCATACGCGCACAATCTTTTATACATATATTTTCAAGGCACTTAAAAAGAGCGAAGAAAATAATATCTCGGAACTTAATAAACAACCAGCGCTTCCCAATTCCCATGGCACAGATCAACCACAGAATGTTTTCAATTTCAAAAATTTTCAAATATTCTATAAATTGTTTTTTTTTTTTTTTTTTTTTTTAATTTATTCGCTCATCATCGCCATAAATTAAACTCGCACACAGGAAGACTTACAGAAAAGATCTGATATGTATGCTTAAAAAAAAAAAAATAAGAGATTGAAGTTCCCGTCACATCCTCTGCAAGTTGTCAAAAGTTCGGAACAGCCCGAATCAGGCCTTAATGCGGCTGCGAATGCCCCCAAGGGAGTACGAGTATTTAACACGACGCGTATCCTTTTAATTGATGGCATTTTATTCATTTCAATTGAATTTTAATTACCTCGACGTCACCGAGGAATGTCAGCGTCATTTATGTTTACCCCTTGGCACCCGCCAACGACTGACTGTGAGTTTCCTTTTAGGCACACATTGGCCGCATTGTTATCTCGGCCTGTGGTGCAGAACAGATGCCATAGATGCAGCTTGTTGCACATTCGCCGAGTGCTCTTCGGTGAACTCAAGTGTGCGCGACAAGCCAAACGCAAACAGAAGACAGGCAGCATCCTAATTGCAAACATTTAGAGGATTGTCGCACAGGAGGGGTCCTCAAATCCTTCTCCACTGCTCACACCTAACTCTGCCACTAAAAACGAAAACAAATCGTTAACATATCGTGCGCACATTAAGCTGTCTATTGGGGCCTCTGCTCCGATGGACAAGAACCGGGTTCGGTAGCAACGACGGCGGGGTCGTCTTTCTTATATTTTTAGTTTTTTAGTTTTTTTTTTTGCGATAGTTTCAATTTCACACCCCTGAGCGTTTTATGTGGCGACAAAGCAAGTGCGGAAAATGCCGCTACTTTGAAGAAAATGGCTGCGTCCTGAATTGTTTGTTTGTTTTTCCCCCGAAAACAGGTCGACAAACAGCGCTGTTTTGCGCTAAATTACTTAAATTACTCGGTGTGTGGAAAAACGTTTTTCACGATACATACTGCGCGAGACATCATTAGCTGGGCGGACGACGACAACGGATCAAATAGCTCCGCCGTGCTATAAATACACACACAGATACAAACAGCCGGTGGTGTATACTACTATAATCTACGGAATTGGACAGACGCGCAGTCGGATTTCTCACGATTGGCATGGTTACCTGTTTGGTGTTTGTGACCAGACCACTGATAAACAAGTGCCCAGCTAAACAGATTTTTTTGAATGATTCCGGAAAATTAAATCGCCCCGCTGCCAGTGGCGAAGTGATCTGCCCAATTGGCCGTATAATTGCTTTGCCAGCGATGCAATTTGAGGACGGGGCATATGTTTTCTTCAAGGCGATTACCTGAGCTATGTACTCGTTTGTATGCCTTTTGGACAATTATGAATATTTGTGGGAAAAAGTTGAGTCTGATGCAACAATGGATACGCCAAATGGGGGGGAAACCAATGAAAAGTAATTTATTCCCCCAGACAAGGTGTCAAATAAACAATCAGCCCGGTTGTAGGGTCTTGTCAACAGCGGATGTTTGGAAACTCGGTATTTATGTGCACAATTGGAACAAAGTGAAATTGAATATGTAGGTTTGCTCCGAAGAGCTAGGTGAGTAAATCGAAGAAGGGGTTGCCTAGTTCCTAGTGTATAAGCAGAGACTAAAGGGAATGTTTTTCTTAACAGCCCTCAAGCTATAGAGAAATCTGTCGAAATGGACAATCTCACAAGTCGTCTCAACCAGAGGTGTCCTCCAAATTTCTTCACAGTTCTTCTCCCTTGACAACCGAATATATCATTTCTTTTGCTGGCCAGTGTCAGATACTCAAACTGGGATCTCTTCGTGCCTATCGCTGATTCCAACCTTGTTCTCTCTGCTTCCCATCTGCTATCGGTGAAAAAAGTGTGGTTTGCGTCATCTACTGGAGAATCGTTGTATCAGCAAGCCGGGCTCCCTACTTTTCCCATCTTATGGGTGATGTGGCAGTTTACTTCGCCATGTTTCCGTTCCATCCATTCAGCAACATCTCTAATCAGTCTCGCCGTCCATCTTCCTCCAGTTTCAGAGCTCCATCGCCGTTACCACTTATTTTGGTGAGCTCCTCCACTTCTACCGCCACCACTTCCACTCCTATTACAGCTTTTTGTTCGTAGACGAATCTCCTTACAGCCGCTAAGAGATCGATAGACGTCACTTCTGTGACTACGAGGATGGCTGGTTCCAACAACGTACGATAAGAATGTACTCGGAGGGCTACACGCCTCTTAATGGATGCCATTTGTCTCCTATATTTCTCATGCAGCAGTGCGTCAGCCCTGCCCTCACAACCATACAGGAGGATGGCGTGACAAATTGTCACCTTCGTTTGCTGGCCGTAGGACCACCTACGTTTACCATAAGCCTGCTCAGCGATATTGTGTCAAGAAAAGTGTCTTCGGGCGCTTTCCTCTCAAGAGTGCCATTGTAAGACATATTTCAGATACCGACCACAGTTGTGTACAGTGATTTTCTTCTTTCGCGTACCTGCTGCGGTGTCTTACAACAGCCAGCTTCCGATCTTTGATCATACGCAAGAGTTACTCGAGAATATGGACTATATTTTCGAGCTCGTTCAGCATGTTTTTCCATCTGGTTAAGTCCACAGTTGCTAGCTACGCATAGAATGGCCCTTTCTCAAACCGTGCTGTCTTCCAGACAGATCTGTTGCTCCCTATACCGCTGCTGAGGGCCTTCGTTTCAACATTTTCTCGAAATGTTTCCCTGCGATGTTTAGTGTACACAGAGGTCTGTACGCTGATGCGAGATCTTACTTCTAACAGCTCCAAGGGAAGACTTTTTTTTGAAGTCAGCTGTTGTACATGTTCAGCAGCAGCTGAGGGCACGTTTGGGCAATCGCGTTGACCATTTCCCCTGGTATTCGTTCAGACCCGGCAGCATTTCGGTTATGTAGAATTTTCGCTGCGAGAATCAATTCTTCTTCGCTGAACATCAGGATCGGGGTTTTCTAGTGGGCCTAATAGGATGAGTTGGGAAGAGCATGTCCATCATGGGCTCAACCCTTTCCTCGCTGTAAATCAAGATATAGAAGATACAATATAACCATAGTGCGACAGGTTGCGTCTTAGAGCTCGTTTATTTCAATAGCATGGCAGCCCTTGCTTCTGCATAGATGGAGAGTGGAGGATCAGATACAAAGACGAACTGTATCGGGTTCTCAGCAACAGCGATCTAATCATAAGTGTCCAAATAGAACGACTAAGATGCCTGGGATTTGTAGAGAGGAAGACCGCAACTCAGGTGGCTCCCACAAGTGTAAACGGACCTCAACTTGATGTGTGAAACTGAAAGCCGCTTGCTGAAGATCGAGCTGACGAATGACTCCTGTTGATTGAGAGCGAGGTCGACCACGGATTGTACCAATTAAACTACTCATGGTGTCAACAACTAAAGATAGGAGATCTTTATGCAAATGACAATGGTCTGTCAACCAAAGTTTGAAACTTCCTGTCTGGATTGCCTACTAGGGTCGCTACCTCAAAGGCCGCGCCACACATTGTCAGGTACAGCTCACAATGACGCCTACGCAAGGTGAAGATTTGGACCGCAGTCAAGGAACTTCTTTCAACTTTACAACAAAGTTCAAATCAACACACATTCATCTTCATGTCACAAAAAAAAACTCGCCACCAAAATCAAAGCAAGCGTGTGCCCCTTTCGCCCACATACGCGTATACCGAACTTTTGATCACCCCTTGTGCCATAAATAAAATTCAATTATAACCAAGAACTCAAAATCACCCGAATCCACAATTAATTTGTAATTCAATCCGTCTGACTTCAACCCCATTCATCCACCGCATAAACCATTTTCTCAAGACACTTAAGTTATGATCTCATAAAAGCAAAAATTAACAAATCTGCCGCCTTGGTTCTCCCAAAAAGAAAAGAAAAATTAATTAGAACTTAAAAATATACTCAGAGTAGATATCTGACATGAAAATCCATTAAGAGGCCCATCACCCGGCCGAATAGCAATAGCAACAGCCTTCCATCCGGAATAAGAGCGCGAGTACACCGCACAAATAAATTTCCAAAATGTGTAAGACATTTTCGATTTTTTTTTTTTTTGGCGCAAGCGACAGTGATTGCTCCTTCGTCTGTGGCGTCGTCGTCATCATCTTCATCTTCATCTTCATCTTCATCTTCTCGACCGAACACCCCATGAATGTTTGTTTTCCACTTAAGAAAACAATTAAAATTCCCAACTACATACGCATACTAGTGGCATAAGGCAAGCACTCGCCTCTACAGTCTACTACACTCTCCGAGTCTATTAATTCGATTTGCCTGTTGAGCATAAATCACTGCGCAGTCTATTTCTTGTCACTGTAGCTGTAGCTGTCGGTGTATCTGTGATTTGAAGGGGGAGGGTGGCTCTGACTTAGTGCATTAGCCAGTTTCTTTGTTTTGAATATGCTCGCCCTCGGCTCATTCATCTTCTTTTGGACCGGTCGGGGTGACTGAAATCAATCTAAAATGATCATCTTCATCTTGATCTTCATTTTATATTTTCATCTGCATCTGTATCTGAAGATCGTTGTAACGCTCTATAGATCACTGCGACGACTCATAAAATTTTACAATGTGTTAACAAAAAAAAAAAAAAAGTATTTCCCCCCCCTAGACACTAGAGGGAGACCAACACAAAACATCGACCCAAGCACGCACACGCATTTTGTATCTCAAAGATGCATCACACTCATAAAGCATCCAGGATGTTTGAATGTTTCGCCTTTATGGCGGTTTATTGTTGTGCCGTTGTGCACCCCCGATGGGTGTTTTGAAGTGGGCCTCTCTGCTCGTAAAAAGGGATTCCTGGCAGTTATGTGACATCAGTTTTGTATTCAATTCCAATCCCCGAAGTGATAAAGTGAAATTCTGTTGGATTCCTGTTTAATTGGTAGCGCGCTAGCGATTCGGAAAAAGATGAAGAGCCCAATAAAAACTATTAACGTGATGCTGGGGAGCAACATTAGTCCGGTGTAAATGACTTCCGTTCGACGTGGGTTTTGCCAGTGGTGGGGGACGACGCGACGCGGGCACAACCTCCATATAAATAAGCAACGATACACAAAAGAGACAATTTTATGCAGTTTAAGATATTTTTATGGGGCGGCCGAAAGATTATTGGTAGTTAGGTTGAGCTATGGAACCCGTTGATAGTTTCAGTTTTTGATTTATGAATAGAGCAGGTGCAGGATGGGACGAGCTAGAAGTGGAGCGGATTTTTGATGCCGCGCTGTTTTTTTTTTTTTATGACTGCGCTTGATGAAGTCTTTAATTGTCAAAGTCGTATAATTCATAAAGTTTTCATTCGTTCTTAGGCAGTTTTATGGACTTAGCGATGATGTAGATGGGAAATGGAGCTGAAAATAGACAGGTTTTCGTGTTTGGGAGAGGGAAGGCTGTAGAGCATAAGAACCAAACAAATTGGATACTTTAACATCTTCTATGAGCCATTTTTCTTATTGAGGCACACAATCCTTTAGAGCAGATTTATGGTTGCGCCTTTTTTGATCCAATGTCGTGGCGTTATGAAGGAAGTATAAACCAAAGCCAAATGAGAGCTAGTGATGTGATGATGAGTGTTTCCTAAAATAAATGGGGACAGCAAAGCAAAATAAGAGATCCTGTGTAGCGCGACAGTCCATCGAAAACTAAGGGTTAGCTTCTTGCAAAAATTCCTTTTGTGCGAATGGATCAGGCAGTTTTTAAGGCCAACTTTGAATGGCGAATTGAAAAGCTTTTTCAGGACACATTGTACTTACGGAGTTAGTTATTACCTCCCGAGAAGTGATGCCATGCAAACAACGTTTTCAACCAGTGTCAGCTCGCTTAGCAGTCCAACGTAGTAACCACGACCACCATGGAGGTCTTCTAGCTCAAGAACATTGAAGAGTCTTACAAACACAACTAGATCCATGATTGTATAAGAAAGTCAAACAACTGGCAGCCGATTTCAAGTCTGTAAGCAGACCTTTGTAATAGAAAACCTAGTCAGCAACTTGCAGGGAGCAGTACATTATCATAATCACTTCCAACAGCTTGCTGATAAGCATCAGATAGAGCGATCAATACCTTAAGTCTAGTCATTTCTAAGTTTAGTAGAAAAAAGCCTTCAGATCCGATGGCGTACCGTTTGGAGAGGATTAGGTTAAAGTAATGGCGGCGTGATGTAAGGTACCGCTTCACTCAATTCTTCGTAGATCCATTGTGTTCCCGATTTGTCATATGGGAGAAGCTATTCCAAACCAAGTCTGGGTAGTGGTACAATCTTTTCATTGACTTTATAGCTGCGTAAGATAGAAAACAATGCTTGAAGCCTGAAGCTCTACAAAGCAACGGCTGAATTGGAGATACCAAAACAACTGATCCAGTAAAATGGCTTCAAGCAGATAGTGCATAGGACTGACATCTGCATGGAAAGCTCTAGCTTCAACAAATCCATCTAGCGTGCCATCATAGAGACTTCCAAGGCGAGTGTAAATGAAGCGAAACTATTTGATCTTTAAGTGGATGAGGACGATACAAAGGCCACGAGTTAGAACAATACGTCACTTTTACAGGGTTTTTTTCTGCGGCTTGGGCATTCACATAGAAGTTGAAAAGTTGTCTCATCCTCTGCCTAAGTTAGTTGTACTCGAACACAGCCTTGAGGTGCGGCACGTGTCGTGAGTACAATCCATCTCTCCTTGGCAATTTTTTGGGATTTCATGGTGATGCTGGACTTTTGAGGTTCTAGGAGTGGCAGGCTTGACCCATCGACCATTATTTGGTCCATCTAGATCAAGATATGGATCTAGTCCAAAAAGCCAAGACGCGTCGACTACATTGCCTCTCAGCCCCCAGGTTTGAGACGACAAGAAAGACCGAACTTTCATTACAAAGAACAAGCGAACGTTAATACCAAAAAGGCTGGTTCTGAAGAACTTAGAGAGAAAGCGAAGGCTTCTGAAAAGAAGACCAGTCAGGATACTGGCGAAGCGAAATCGTTCCAAGCCTGATTGAGAGAATATGGCAGGGAATGCCGCAAAATTGACTCAGGCGATCTTGGACCTACAATCATCACGGTATTGGACATCCGACATCAACGAGAAGGACCAACTTATGGACGTACCTATGTACATATGTATGTACAGCAGAAACCGATCAGATATCTGGACGGAGTGGTTCGAAACAACACGATGCAGTAGATGCCAATGTTAGGAATGTTGAGTTGAAGGCTTGTTACAAACATATTCGACGTGCTAATCGTCAACAACCCATTTGGACATATCTGCGATGTGTGCAACAGACTCTGGTTCAATCTATACTTTAGCCTCATCATCGTTTCGTAAGTGGACATGACCAAGGAAGTGTTTGAACGAAATTGACTGCCTATGTTCAAGTTATGTTCCACTTGTCCTCAGGCACTCGCCACCTAGACATACATAGTTCTGTATGCCGCATATAAGCTTCACCGACCTGCACCTTTTTGAGTTCTCCTTAGGTCTAAGACTTGGAGAATGTCAAATCAATACAATGCCAGTTGACCGATTAGGAATGTCTCCTAATTTGTGAAATTTGACGTTCAGTGCGAATGCCATTATTAACTAATTAAATTCGAAGCAGGCTTCCAACACAAAAGTCTTTCTAATATACCTTCCCTCATAAACTGAAGCTTTAATGCTTATTTTCCTAACGTACAAAGAGGGTCATTAAAAAAAAATCAAAGCACATAAATAATTGAATAAAAATTACACTCCCCCACCCTGCTGTCAAATTAAACTCAACACATTAACAACTTCCATCTGGCAATGCCTCAGCGATTTATTACTGTATATTGTGTCTGCCAAAGCAAACGAACGACCGACCGAATGAACCCTTCACAAATCTTAACAAGCGTATCTTCATCCCCCACCGCGCAGTCATCAACCTTCCTCCCTCACGGCTCTCACCGCGCCCAACCTCACCAACCTAAACGAGTTCCATAAACATTAATTGCATCATTAAACGGCACAGAGTGCACAAAGAGAGCTCTCCGTTGTTCGCTGTTAGCATATGCGGGCGGTCGGGCAATGTGTGCATGCGATGTACACACACACGCACCTCTATGACTGTATGTGTTAAATGGAAGCGCACGACAACCTCAAATAAACCAAATTAGCGAGGGAGGTTCAAGTGCCAGCCAGGGGTACATCTGTATACTGTATCAGCTAACCAATGTTTAGATACATTGTTGCAAGAGTACTTAAGCTCTTGCTTCTCAAAACGAAAAAAAAGAGCACACTCTACACAGTTACTGTTGTTAGAGTCTCCCTCTTCCACTTCCTCTTCCCAGTTCAAAGGGCAACGAACACCCACGCACAAAAAGAGAGACCGTGCACACAGCCATTAATGGCTTTATTTCGGCATTTCGCCGGTTAAACGTTTTCCATTACAAAAATCAATCGAAACGTTTTTTTTATTTTTATCAAACAACCCCTTTGTCTGTCGAGTTGTACCCTATTGTTGTTGGTTATCTGCACTTCACACACTAACTCACCCAGTGTGTGTCTCTCAGTCTGAGTCACAGAAATGCGCCCCTCAGTCGTCTCCACCAACCAACCCTTGTAAATCCATTCAATTGCGGGACAAACGTATTTATTGATTACAGTCTGCGCGCCCCTAACGAGCTTCTGCTGTTGCGGACGCATGATTTATTGGGGGAAGATTTCCTCCTAAAGGAAATTACGATTATTGTAGATTATTTTCGGTGATTGCGTCGGTGTTGGTAGTGGTGGTGGGTTGTACTTCTATGCTTCGACATTTGATTTATAGTAGATACTTTACGGTGAAAATGGTGAAAATAAGTATCTCTAATTGGATACGAATCGTAATTGTTACGTACTCATATTCACACACACACTTACAAACAGCCAACGAATCCATTAATATCAATTAATTCACATGAATGTGTTGCTATTTTAGCAAAACATAAATAATAAGCGAGCTAGAGTCAAAACAAGGTATACGTACGTAACGTATACGGCTGTGTGAATATTTTATCTCTGCGCACGACTAACTAATTAGGGTAACATTTCGAAATGTTAATTAAATCAATAACAAACGGAATTGGAGTACTTTAAGTTGGGTTAATTGGACTTACGTGTTATGTATATGGAGACGGAGAGTGTTTATACATGTGACAACGTTTTGTTATCGACTACCATCGAGTGAGTTTAAATGGATTTGGCTTTCATTTTTGATGGAATCAACTTGATCTTACTTGGTTTCCAAAACCCTGAAATATTTTAAGAACTTCTCATCACAATTTAGGCCAACCTTGTGCCGTAACTCACTTGTATGTGATAAACTTGAGCAAGTCTCAGTACAAAATGCTGGCATCAGAGGTGTATGCATACTTGCCCAACTGTGCACTTTCGACAACGGCAGAGCATGTTACTTTATCGATCTGAGGTCCATAGCAAATGGGAAGTCGCTGACTTATATAGAAACAGCGACGACCAGGACATCATATTCGAGCAACACTGATCCCACCATCGTAAACCCCTTCCTAAAGTCCAAAAGCTGGATCGGGAAACAAACGACGTAGACACCGAAATGCTCGAGGTAAGCTACATGGACATAGCCACAGCAGAAAAACAAGCTAAAGAAGTTTCAAGGTTTCTATCCAAAGAATGCGACGAAAAGGAAAGGGAAAGGGAACAATACATGTCTTTTGATGGAACAACGAGCAGAATGTGGACGCGTCAGAGGTAGAAGCACAGAAGATTTTGAAGTACTACGAGAACAATTACAGAGGAAGAGAACACAACTTCGTAAGCCGATATAAGAGTGCCCTTAGGCGAATCTTTCCAGGCACTCAGGAAGGAACTGGAACACACAAATTAAAAAATGTGCACCACAGCTGTACCACCCGAACATCATGTATTCATTAAACGCTATTTTCCGAAAGAAAGATGTATTCACCCTACAGCGATAAGATGGATAGCAAAGTTGGACACACAGGTGGTTAAAGTCCCAAATTCCAGCTTTCGATGCCACTTTTCTTCAGAAAAAAGGTTTAAAAGCTCTATTTGAGCCTGTGGAGATTGCACCTTTGAGGAAAAAATGGCATCACCCGAAATAGGCTTCGATGTGAGCAAAGTTGTTATGCATCTCCATACAGCACCCTTGAACAATACCAAAGAATGCTGAACAAACGCATGAATGATGCTAGAGGCTACAGCTGAACAATTATAGCCGAGAACTTCAACGTATGGGCCACACTGACTTGGACAGCACTCGAGCACATATTTAGCAGAAAAAAAGAAACAACGTTGGCTCCATATTTGCTCGTCTCTGTGGGAAGGACGAATGGAGGAGAAGATATAAAAGTGAACTCTACGAGCTCTACTAACGTGTGTATGTGGCCCACGACGATTACATTGGCTCGGATACATCGAGTGAATGGACAACAATGTCTCAGCCAAGAGGATCTTCGAGTCTCAGGCCCCTAGGTTTCAGAAGAAAAGGACAACCAAACTTATGAGACGCCAAAGAGCTTGGTCTAGATAATTGGAAGGTGTATGCCCGAAACCGACGAGGATGAAAGACTGCCCTATCTCAGGCAGATCCTCTGTCCGTGTAAAAGACATGATGTTTCCCATTCGACTGTTCCAATCATTTCACTTCATATCGTCCACAAGCATCGTGAACACATGACATTATAGAGAAATCTTATGAAATGGTGCTCCATGGCGATAGTCAAGCCTTGGACTCGGTTCGGTATCCTAAGTCGACACATTGCCTCCTTCTCAACAGTTAAGTCCAGTGGAAGCAAATTGAGGAAAGGATTTAGAGGAGTGATGGCTCCAGGGATTCAAAGGCAGATTTCTCTTTGCAGACTGGTGAGTACAGTACCGGCATATTTCAGACGCAACAGTGAAAGTTAGTCTGATGATTGCTATGTGCAACCAATGTACATAGGTACTGTAGCAGGCCTCATACCCGACGCGTTACGGGGTACGGGGTTACATCCCTTAACGTGAGGAGCACTATAGGCCATTACGTTTTCTCTCAAGCGGCGAACACTATCACACGCAAATCTTAGCACTTGCAGGAAGAGTTGCATGTGTAGATTGCAAACAGTCATCGATTCTCTATCAAAGATTCTCCCGACACTAGAATACAAACATCTTTGACATACGCTTGCAGGTGTGATCCCAAATGAAGAACGTCTAAAGAAAGAGCTTCACTTTAAGAATAGCTTCTCTCAACCTTAACCAGCTACGTATACTTTTCGCAGTAAACAACAACAGACAATGATTTGATCTACTCCCTGCCTTCTGATGGAGCTTCATATTGATTCAAATGTAGGACCTTCGAGGCACCTAGGATATCGACTCACTCGACAAGTGTGCAGTTCCCCTGATGAAGAGCAGATTTGCAGGATTTGCCACCACCACCGATCTCAAGTTTCAGCAAAAATGATGCTTCAAAAGTCATTTACTGAGTTGTGCCTTCAACTTCCTCCTCAAACTGTCATCCAACATTGACATCTCATTCCAAATCAATCCACATGTACACTTCCAGGTCTCTTTAGCGGTGAATTTCATTATTTAACCAAAAATAAACGGAGAAAATCCATAAATACTTTCTAATCTTGTAGGTCACCCACTATTCAGAACTCTATTCATCGACTACTCCACTTAAAGATGCAAATTTCATGAACAAATAGATAAGTATCTAGTTTTCCCCTGAAACGCAAAGTCATCCTCAAACATCTTAATCTCGTGTTTCTTCGTGTGTTAACATTCCAAATTTATCTCAATCGAAGCATGAAAAGTTCGACTCAAAATGGTTCTAATTCAATTAGACCAATCGAAAATAAGCCGTCCGTCTGCAGATAGACTCGTTCTCGTACACTCTTGGGTTCGATTTCAATTGGATTGTATCCATTGGCAGTGTGATTAGAATACCGATCGAAGCAACAACCATGGATCTACGGTAGGTGTTTGTATTTCCTCACGGAAAAGTACGTGAAACCATCTCTCTCTTACTCTGCAGGAAGCTCTGTTTAATGTTTTCACTGATGCAGTACCTCTTGGTGAGATCCGAACACAACATCACCAATTGGACGAAGAGTCGTCAGAAGAGATTTCTCATTTGGACCGATTCAGGATCAACAAAAGTTCGTCATAACACATATTTTTAGTTGATCTAGTACAATTTTGTTCTTTTGACAGGTTTCCATAAGTATGTCAATTCCGGTGAATTTTTATGACAAAAAGAAATGGCGATCGTTCAACTTGACGTTTAACATACAGTTTCAGTACAATATGCCACATAGGGCGCAATACTGGTGGGAAAAGTATGCTTTCAAATGGACAAGATCGAGCAGTAGTCGAAGACTGATGGAATCGGATACGGTAGACCTTACAGGAATGTTTATCTATGCCATGATTGAGAATTATATGACAAACACTGGAGTGAATGGTAAGCAGTGCCTGCAGCGGGCTATTTGTGAAAATGCCCAGGTGTCCAAAGTAGAGGGTCTATTCGAACGCATCTATCAACGATTGTTGACGTAAGTTGAAATCCAAAAGTTTGAATTCAGAAGTAAATCACTTGTCATTACAGACCAGAAGACACTAGTGAAGATTACCACAAAGACGCTTACATGGAAGGTTCTAAGGGAGTGGATTGTCAGAAGACCTACAGTAAATGCCCGATCGGTGATAGTGTTTTTGATAAGTTTGTTCAATATACTGAAACAGCGCAATAAAGTCAATAAATTTCGAAAGGATTTGTCAAATATTTTGTCGAACTTATGTGAGCCGGTTCTTAAGGTCTTTCAATCAAATCTCGGAGAAGACCCAAAAATTCCAGATCGTCACCCACCATCTACATATTAATCGAGGTGGCGGATGATAGTGTGAGTAGAATGGAGATGACCCCTTGTCTAGGATGACCATGAATAACCTCCACTGATCTGCAAGATCGGAAAAGACAGCAGCAAGACCTTCAATACCTACTACGAGAGGTAGAGATCCGCTGCTTGGCATCACCAGCAATCACTGGCGCCTTCGCAATTAGAAGCTTGGATCCGGTTGTAAGGGGGAAAAAAAAAAAGTACGTGCTGTCTGCGTACATCGTGACACGTAAGACTTAATGTAGTAAGGCCCTACCAAGAAAACGCTCGTCATACCTCTCCTGCTGCATGGTTAAGAAACATGGACTTTGTCACAATCAGATGAAAGTGCACTTGGAATCTTCGTCAACAACATTTTACGATCGATTTATGGTCAACGTTGACGATGCAGAAATAAGAAGTGGATGACTGCAACCAACTCGGCGTACACAACTAATAATCGTGCTGGCTGGAGACTCATGTTCTAAATCTTCTTAGAATGCCACATCAATTCATAAGAGTTTAAGAAACTTCTACTTTCGAACGTTTAGATGGAATGAATGATCAAGAATGCTGCTTGTCTCTCACTGAGATGGCGGAGCTTATCTACGAGGGTGCCAGGCCACCGAGAAATGGTAGAAAACTGCAAGTCTGACAAGTTCACCAGAAAAGGCACCTCATTCATTATTCCGCAAGAAAGTTACTCATGCTGAATGTAGATGGAGGACCCTCACGACATGTCAAGTCTCTTGACATACATATGTGGCCTTAACTGGATCGGAGATACTAAAACGATCGCAAATCAGCATCATCATCGGTATCCTTAATAGACATTGGTCCACTTTCCGTCTACACCCCGGAAGGGTAGGCCTCTTTTCAAACGATTTCTACAGGGACTGCATAGAAAAGCAGAAGGATGAAAGATCCTCCATTACCTTTGTATCTAATAACCTTGGCGACCCGGCGAATACTTACGTCGGAAGAAACCTTTCCTTCATAAAAATCTTCGACTGTTTCAATTATCCCTTTGGGTAGTTGGAATAGGGATGGATCGCATGGAATCACAATGGATCTGATGCAGATAGCCACCCAAGCCTCACCTACCTCTGTAACCATGTCAGTAAATTGAGCAACGTGTCATTCAAGACTTACTTCTGAGTTGTCAAATGGAAAAAACAAATCAGTTGCGATAGTAGTAGACTGCAGCGTTACCGTGGGGCCACTTTAGTAAGAATTTACCGCGACCATACCTACTACTACTTTTCTCTAAAGTCTGAACCTTCAACATTTAGGGACTTTTTTTTGACAACGACGCTTACCAAAAAAGTCTTAAAAGAAAATTTTTACCGACAGATCTGTTATTGCAACTTAAATGTTGGCGTAGATACCAGGAACCGACTTGTCTGTAATTGCTGAACCCACTTTCTCTAATCTTTCCTAGCCATTGGGACTGACCATTCTACCACGTTGTCTTGCTTTTGTCATCAAAATCAGAAAAATTTATGGAAAACTTTTTGAGAGCCTTCGGTTACTTCTTTGGACACTTTTTCAATACCGAGCGGCAGCAGTAGTAAGCTACTGTGAGTATAGATTCTTCTTCAATATAACGTCGCGTCGTATGTTACTCACACGGAGGACTCAAAGCCCATTGTGACTCTTCATCTGTCTGTATGTCAGCGTATAACTCGAGGTACTTTTCTTTCTATTACTTTATTCTTTGCAATTGTTATAGACAACACCTCCTTACAGTGTCTCCACAATGACGTGGTCCTTCCATTCGTGTGTAAAAAAAACAACACGCACAACATAAACGGTTGCGAAAAGCTGAATCTAATGGACTACTTCCCTTCCAAAGCATTTGCTACAAATACCAAGGCAATTTGTAAAATATTTCTTGACCTCCTGTACCCTTTCTTTTTGGTCTACAAAGAACGAACTACCAGATGTTTTGTGTTCATTTTCTCACAACTCCCTTTCCCTTTTGTTGGGAAGCCATGCTTCTCCACCATAATTGCAAATCACTGCATGGATTCCATCGATGGAGTGAGGCACGATGAGTTGATGTATCCTCAACACCACTCTAATCGACTAATCTTTTTCGCAAAAAAAAATAAGCGGATTGCACACCCTTATGTCTGTGTCCGGCTTCAACCCTTCAATTGAAACATTTCGAGTCTAGAATTCTTTAGGTAAAACAAATCCGTAAACACTTCAACTGACAAAATCTGGAAAATTAATTGAAACTTCCCCGGAGCACCACCCACCCAGAGTTATGAATCGGATTTTCATCGCACAAACGGTACATTATCATGCTACAATTAGCAGACACTCTACAATTTGCTGTCGGCAACGCCAGATGGCGCACACATTCACTAGCAAATTTGTAATGAAGATGAATGTGCATAATGATCCGTAGTAGCTACTGCACACAATGCACACAATACTTGTACACATTCCGACATCAATTACACGATGGAGACGGCATTTGATTGCGTTGCTTACGCAAGTTTTGTGCGTTACATTGTCGAGTGTGGATGGAACGACCAACTGCGACAGCCATGAGCTCTGCTCTGTAACAATGCCACACGATTTATAAATAGGTTTCCACTTGTTATTCCACATCGGAGTACAATCCGTCTGTGTGGAGCAATCTTTTCCCTTGGCAAACGCTGGACGAATGTGCATCTGAAGCGTATTTATGTGCATTTGACGAACACGATGGTAAACGGTCCGTACTCCGACTATGAGGACTTGCGGCAGCAGCATGTTTTCAATTACCCACCACTCTGTCAGTGCGGATTGTGTGTCGTTATCGTTGTGGCAGTCGGTGGGTTCTTTCTTTCTTTTGGGACAAAAACCTCCATTCATGGCTACAGAAACGCTTTCAATGTTCGATGCGGACCCCGACAGTTATTACACGACACAGCGACCCCTTTGACATTACATTGCAACGCAGCACTTGAGTGTGTATAGAAGGGCAAGTATGATGGTGGCGCGTGTGTACTCAATGCACACACAGATACGTTGATACATATACATATGCACGGCAGTGGCGGATTTCATTGGGGATGTAGAGAAGAACTCCATTTAGGTACATCACCCGCACTGTAATGGCCTGCAGGCCGATTGCAACATGTTTCCCTGAAGTACTCGTCGTACTGGAAAGGAGAACTGAAGTTTGGTTGGGGGATAAATCAGGGAATGTGTGTACTTCAATTGTGAATTAATCCGACCTCTCGTGCATCTGCTTTCAGTTTTCCTTTCTGTCGTACATATCTACATTGATAGACACAACCAATTGATTCGTTTTACAGTTTCTCTTATTATTTAATGGTTTAGTGGGGGGGAAGGTGAACAGTGATGGCACGAAATAAGGGGGCACTCAAACGAAAGGCACAAACTTTAGTAAAAGATTTAGTTCAACAATTCATTGACACTCCTTCTGTAGTTCGCCCGAAGGAATGCAGGGGGACATGAAAGCTTCCTTGAAAGAAAAAAAGAGGAACGGGATTTCCAGGAAGTTCACAAAACATTAGGCTTAGATCTTTATCACACTAGCTAATGATACTGTTTCTATAGAGAGCTAGAGAGTCTTCTGGGGCCACAGGTTCAGCTAGAGCTGAGTCTCCAATAAAATTGTAACAGAAAATTGTGTAAGGCTTCTTTCCACTTTGCATCTGATTCGTCGCCTTTCCAGGATGGATTCAAAGACTTTCCAGGCCGTAGTGCCGATGTCCATCCGCTCTTCGGACATGTTAGAAGGTCACAAAATTTTAGAAAAATTTGCTATGGAAGCTACAAAGCAGACAAACTTCTTGTAAAAAGATTCCGATCTTCCATTTCTGTTGGGCAAGTTGGACTAAAAATTTAAGCACGGTCGGCTGTTTTGTTTGACCAATTTAACTATGTGACAACGTCGACTTTATTGCTCTGTCAATCTGAAATTGGAACCGCACTTCCGAACTCTTGGCTGTTTGTGACTGGTTTCGAAGTCCTCATTGAATAAAAGTTTGAATTCTACGACTGTAGTTCGAAATATTAAGGTTATGCCTTTCGACAGATCTTGTAAGATAGTGGAATACCGAAACACTGTACATATTCCACTGAGAATGGTGCTTATTCACCTACAAATCTGCCTTCTCTTTCAGTTTCGTTGACGCACAGGATTATCCTTCTCAATGGTATTGTTAAGCCTGTCATCATATACACGAGGAACGAAAAAGCTGACGCATTGTCAAGACAAGACGATAGAGCAAACCGCGGAAAATACAATACAACGAGGGGATACAAAGGGATTTTCAAGATCATTGGACAGACCTCTCTACAAAGTACCTACAAAGTACAAGATCCCTTTTAAAGAAATCAAATAACTTTCCCGCCAAAGGAGTTCTTAGTTCAATCTTAAATGAATTGAGGCTGATGGAGGGACATTAACCTAAGCAAGCACATGCATAGACTGGAGGTCACTAAAGAAGCGATTTGTAAGAACCACGTGGAAGAAGGAAAGGACATTGAACACTTGCTCCCTGACAGCCCAGCCTTAGAGAGAATGTGTCAAAAGATCCAGAGGATACCGTGCTGCCTCTCCTCTGAGAACATATCTGCTATTTTAGCTTAGAACTTTGGTCTATAGCTCATGGTTCATGTCAAAAACATGGTGGGCATAGAAGCATTTCGCTGACGCTTTCGTCCAACTGTTAAGACTATGATCATACCTTGTTTCTTCATTTTTAAAGCCTTCTTATATTTAAGCGAAATTGGCCTAAAATTTGCGGCTTCCTAACTTCCTGACGGTGACCAAGGGCCAAATCGTCTCTTCCGTGATCGTATAACTCGTCAAGTAAAAACGAGCATTATTACGTCGGAATGATCGTTTATACGATTTGGCCCCAGAAAAGTTTTCGTTAACCACTTCCTTTGATAAAAAGTTCGGAATACTGCATCGTCTTAACATTCTAGCACCCAGGTTAATTTAATCTCGAGCACACTTTGATCTTTGGTCCATCACAACAGGCTCTGAGCCTAAGTGAGTCCCATGGGACGCCTATCTTCCTAACCCTGGTCTTTGGTCAAACACGACCCTAAATGTACTACCTATTAAAATTTTGTAACTTCGTGCATTTCATAACCAAAACTTTCAGCCACTACTGTACTTTAATTAAACGATTGATGTATCAATTTGTTTTGGGTCACCTCGGTGTACATCTCATCCATTTGCCTGGCACACTCATAATTACCAACCCAACATCAATGGTCATATACCCACACTTAAACAAACAAGTAAAACACACAACCACCAGTAAAACGCACAACAAGCACGTTCAGTATCCGCATCCACTTGCCGAAGCCATCCAAATACCAACTGTTCCCTCCAATCGTTCAACAAGCCTCATGAATAAACTCCAAGTATCCATCCATCCGCCCGCTATCCAAATGAAAACGTCAAGCAAATTAATTACCACATCATCCATCCAGCATCCTCTGCATCGCCGTGCGCCACTGACAACGCAGCCAAGTCCATAAATAAACCTCCAAAAAGCCGTATAAATAATAATTTCAATTTGGAAAATCGAAAATGCAAATAAAAGTTTATGTGCCGCCTCATCAGCGACAGGACGTAGCAATTATCCATTCACCGACCGCACTACACAGTCCTCCTCTTCTCGGCCTGACCTGAAAGCAGCACAAAAACCAGAATTCAAATCCAACTACAGACACAGATCCGTCCGATATCGTGTCGGTCCTATACACACAGTTCTCCGGGGTGAAGCACGGGAAACAAAAAAAAAATGAAAATTAAATGAAAATCTCACTATAATCGGAAATTAAATGGCTGCATGCCGAAAACGAGGATAAATTGTTTTTACGGCCAAGAGCGAGAGAGAGAGAGAGAGAGAGCTTATTCTCTGACCTAAGCACTGGATGCTCCAGCCTTCAGCCTCCAACCTCCAGCAGCAGCTCCGCTCCATTCCACTCGAGTCGCTGTGCCATGCCAATAGCATTGCCATCGTTGTTTGACAGATGCTGGGATCCACAGAAGAGAAAGAGAAGGGACAGTCGTGACATCATAGGGACCAAGAGCGGGTGGTAAGCACTTAAACGACACTAATTACACACAGAGAGACGAAGTTAGTCGGATACACAGCAATTTCGCAAAAAACAGTGAAAAGGCATTAAACGATGTTCACAATAATAACGGGAATATGCACGAGATGCTGCCGATGAATCTGAAAGTTGAGCGTCCGATGAGGATGTACGGATGTATGTATGTATCGCAGTGTGCCTTGTTTAATAATGCTGGAGCTGCAGTTCGCCCTCGCTAAGTGGAAGAAGCCATAGAATGCATGAGATGCTGTGTATGCCTTTGTGTGTGTGTGTGTTTATGGAAGAGAGACCTTTTCAGGGCGCAGCATCCGTTCTTAAAGGCAAACAGATACTGTATCTGTGAAGAGAGCCAAAGCAGTAGCACTGCAGTTGTGTACTGTTGCTCGTGCCGATTGATGCCGCCAATGAATGGATACATAGTATATCATTCCATAAACAGGATTTAACATTCATTCAACTTAAGGTTGTGTAGATTGTTGCTGCAAATTAAATTGAAGTTAAACGATTGCCAGCCCAAGGGATGCCAAGTGGAGCACATTTCATGTTTGTTTGAGAAACATGCATAGTGCACTCATTCGAAGAAGTGAATTGAAATATTTACAACTAAATGATGCATAGATGGTGTTGGCAGCTTTATATGGAGTTCATGTCCAAAAGAACATATCTCGATGCATCTGTCGAATGCAACCTCTCCCACCTTTTTGGTGGAAATTACGATAAATGTGGGACAAAAAGAGCAGACGAACTGACTAGGAAAGGCTTGAGCATGGATGTAGTACTGGCTGACAGTCAGGTACCACCGGCATTCAACACAATTAAGTAGTTTTTAGACCAAGTCACTGTAAGGTTGACTGAGAGGGAACATGAAAACACTTCAATGAATGTGACCCCGCAGATTGGGGCCAGTGCACGATATTAAAAGACTCCACTTTCTGTTGGAGGAAGCCACAGGCTCAAAATGGTGTGAAGAACCGAATTTGAAGGTCTCTGTAAGAACGAAGAAGGAATAGAGTCATTGGAACATCTCTTATACAACTGTTAAGCTCTCCAAGAGCGACGACTGACTCGATGGGTGTCAGGTTCTTTAATAATTTGGCAAAGATACCATCAACAGACCGAAAACGATCCATGCAGAGTGGTTTAGTAAGATCCATGTGTAGCTTGAGTTAAACTCTTGAAATTTCAAGAATAGCTCTGTAAATGTGATCCATTTCAAGGGTTTCGTCATACCAAGCTTAAATAAGAACAGGATCCAAAAATCTGATCAAAAGTCGAGCAAAGCTTTTGACAGGGTTCCTCATTAACCACTGCTTACTCAATCCAAGGTGAACCAGGGCCTCGGTTAGTTCTCATCACTCAGCAATTTCCCTTCTGTTTAGGCAAGAAAAATCTACGGCACGACAGCTTCCTCAATCACCGCCTCAGAGTTGGTAATATTTCCACAGTTACTGGACAACTTTGAACTGATACTCCAATTTTTGTACTCGAGATCAATCGAAGGTAGAGAGATTTTCAAGCCTTGTCTAGTGTGGGTCGCCCTGGCTCAGTGGTTAGTGCGTTGGATTGCTTCAAAACCACCAAACGATTTTTCGCGGCACCACCCCTTTGCAGGCATGACAAACCTGCAATAAATAGTATAATCTGTCATGAAAAAGCTTCTCAGTCCGCCGTTCGCAGTCGGCAATAAAACTGTAGGTCCCTTCCATTCGGTCCATTTTCCATTCCATTTAAAAGGTTTAGATAGCTCGATACAAACTCTATACCAAATTGGCATGAACTCAGAGAACACATGTCTAGAATCCCCTTTTTGCTTCTTGCACCGCTCACAAACTCTGTTCATGTCACTCATGACAACGATATCATAGAACTCATAGTCTGTGTTATCTATGCCTTGCAACTCACCTTCTCCATTGGATCCTTCTTGAAATTCTATCTAAATTAGCTTTCATTTAACTGCTGTATAAACCTCGAGGCTTTCAAGGTGTCTTTTGCAGTCCCATCGTTACTTTTTGCACATAATTCTTCCCCTATCTGCTTTCTTCATGTGGCTTTGGGAAATTTGGCACAAAGTTCTTAAGGATTAGTGCAGGACAGTGAGTCAGGTTCTTCACATCTCTCAACGTCTCTAGACTTGGAATACAAACTCAAAGAAGGGCTATTATCAGCTTACAAAACGTACTAGAAGTAGTAGAATGAAACATGCCTGAGAAACACTTTTTAGAACTGAGAAGCTATCGGTTGCAGCTTCTTCTCATTGAAGATGACCAAGTAAGTGACGGGAAAGGATGATATCCCATCAAGTTCTTTACCATGGAATCACATTTCAATTGCTCTACAACTAGGTATCCCACATTTCAAGTCCAAAAATGACCTTTTGCAGCTCGTCACGTTAAAAACTCTGAAACACGTATGAGCTCTTCATCTATGTGAAGTTTCAAACCTATAAGGGACTTTATTGTGCTGAATCTCTCCTTACATAGTTCACAGAAAAGCCCAAAAGAAGCACAATTATTGATTTGGAACCAACTAAACATGAAGAGGGTTTCAAATTCCATGGACTTACTACATAATTCCTTAAATGCCTCAGCAAACAAACCCAATAGCCTTGCCAACTTCCACCTAAGCAGAAAATATGACTCCTAAACTGATGTTAACCTAAAAGCTATTCAATTAGAAGTCTCATCAAAAATTCATTCACCCTAGTCCATCATCATAAATTAAAATGTGCTTTTTACCCTGTCCGCATAGAGAAAATGTCAGTTACAGTCTACTACTACATTGAAATAATGCATCCAACTAGCTTCATTGCATTCAGGAAGAAAAAAAAAAAAAGGATAAACCACAGCGATAGCAACTTCTGCATAAAGTGTGCCACAATGTTCTAGAAAAACCACTACAATTCTACAATGAAACGGAATAGCAGCAGGACAAAGCTTTTAAAATAGAATAGCCACCCCTTAATCTATACACACACACACACCCATACACACAAAGGTATATCCTTGCATAGAAATTCCTCATATTCATCGTCATCATTACCATCGTCAGCAAGAGTCGTTTGGTGGTAATAAAAGTAATTCATGGTTTCTTAAATACTTCGATTTACGTTTCACTTTGAATTACGGCAAGGGCGCCCTTATAACCCCCAACCAAACACGCACACACACATATACATACATACACACACGTTTAGCCACATTGGCACTCAGGGACACACGATGAACTCGAAATGAAAATTGTTGCGGGAAACGATTAACTTCATATAAATTGCTCTCTAAATTGTGTATGCTCAGGGATGTGAGATGATGTTCTCCTGATTTTATTCAGTCTATTGCACAGTGGGGTTGTTAAATTCAAAAGGGGGTCGATTTGGTATCAATTTAACGTTGACATGTGTCATATGTCAAACTCTGTTCATCAACATTCTTAGAAATGAAAGAAAATGCATAAATTTGAAACTTTTATAATGGTCTAGGCATAATAAGTTCCTCTGGGTTTGAGTCTGTCAGCAATCTGTCAGAAAATTAAAGCATTCTCGGGACGCATTTCATTGCGAGGAGGGTTCCAGCCCTAGATATTCGTCCCACGAACATTTGCATTCTGCTGCTTGATATTTTTCTGGTGTTCCTCGCAACGCTGGTCCTTCAAAATAAACCTACCAATCGCATTGACTGCTTCTCCACATTTCTTTCTTTGACTCCATATCGTGACTTATATTGTATAGACATCTCCTACGATATCTTCCAGTTCTCGTCTGCCAGTAGTGGGAAAACCATTTGTTGAGCGTCTTCAATTCTATGTGTACAGCTTGGGCAGTAGGGTGTGCTATCATATCCAAACCTATGAAGGTACGCCCTAAAGAACCCACGCTTTGTTGCGTTAAACAAATATTCCCCATGTTTGCGGCTTGCTGGGAATCAATCTATGGGTCCATCTGCCTTTTATGCAATGGTTTCATTGCTCCTGCCATTCTCATGGTGCACCAATCTCTCTAGAAATCTTGATTGTCCATCAACCATTAGCACATCCACTGACATTATGCCGGAAATAAGATACCGCACATCCTATGAAGTCCTCCGGAAGGCACTGCCTACACTTTTCAATATGCCTTCAGTGAGATTGTTCTTTCATTGCACTTCGTGACGCTGGGTAAAAGAAATCTTCTGCTGGGCCTTAGACTGTTGATATTATGCATAATGTTGGGGAGTGCTCCCTCTGAATGAATTTCAACTAGTAAAGCCGAGTCTACCCATTGAATTACCAGCAGTTACAACAATTTTTAAGAAATTTCTTCGGTTTTCAGAGAAAGAGGAGCTTAATGGTCTTAGGTTATCAGTACTCATCAAAACATAGATAATTACATAAAACGTGCTTCGCAGCATTATCTCCCTTCCAATGGCCATCGTCTATGTTGCTTGGCAACTGTTTTTGTTCAGCGCTCTCTACTAATAATCTTTGGTACATGACGTCATGCATTTTTTGTTTTGCATGTCCACATTCTAAAAGTCATCCCATCAACAGTTGTGTCTGCAGGAAAACCAACTCTTAATAAAAACTTTCCAGGCCTTCTCGAATGCGATCGGTATTCAACGCATTGCTACTGATGTGGTCGGTCCCAGCCGTGCACGCAAAAGGGTTCCGGTCGAATTGCCGCACTATCAGGGATGACCAAGTTCCCCCAGTGTTTCGGACTCGAACCAGTTTAACCCTTTCCATCTTCAGGCGAATCAACGTACTTCTCAATTGAGCCCTGGGTCAGTTTTGGGAGTCCTGTTTTCTCCTCTGATGGTCATTGTATTATATTTTCCATTTGAGTCAAGTTCAGAGAGTTTTAGGCGTCGGCGTTTGCTCTACATGTACCTAGCTGCCGGCTTCCAGATACTCCTTAGTGCTTCAATGATCACGACATGCATTGACTCTTCAACCTCAGCATTGCCACTCTTGCAATTCTGCATATATTTCACCACCATGTTCTTCACTCTCTCTAATTCTTCAGAAGAATATTCGCAATGGGCGACTCTCTGGGTTCCGGAGAGGTTTTTGTTGTTGATCAGGCTTCAGAAGACTACTACCTATTGGTGATGCTCGTAGTAGCCCTAATTTCCTTCTAAATGGGTCGTCCGCGATTTTCACTGGACTTATTACAAGTCGACGACACAATAAATGACTGTCCCCAGAATCCGTAAAGCCGACATCGAAGGAGAGTGGATCTTCCATTGAACCTAGAGTAGGTACCATCTCCTGGGGCATTATTTTACCTTTGCATAGAATCCAGTTAAGGAAAAAAACTTGTTTGATGATAACAGCCCCCCATTGAGGTCAGACGAAGACCGATTCGCCTCCAGGTTTCAACCTTCATGTCCAAAAGTGGCCCTGCCAGGAGTCCAAACTCCAGACATTGTCACTCACATCGTCATTTAGACTACTTCTTCGGGTGAGTTTAAGTCACCTTCTATGACAGACATACCTTACCACAAGCCTTATCCCGTCCCTGCAGGGGACGCTCCACGTTTTTATTTTTATAACAAATTGACTTAACACGAATAAATTTAAACGTCACAAGTTGACAAGTAATGATAAATGGCGCTGGCAACCGTCACGACGATGGTGGGTAGTTCAGGTCATTAGCAAAATATCACCTGTTCAAGCAAATGTCATTCGATATTTCAGTAAAAAATAAATAAAAAATTGTTGGGTCCCACTGTGTCCCTTGTTTTCTTATCACATAATAAGCTCTGGCAGACAACTCCTTTTACCCTAAAGGTTGTTAGAAGTCATACATATACACATAATAAAATTTATACGAAAAATTATACTATTTTGTGTCCGTTTCGAATCTATTCGTCCGCCCCCGTGCTCTAGAGTGCTATTTCACTCTCTCTCTCTCTCAATTTCTCTTTCTCTGTCTGGTTTTACTAAACATTTGCATTCCTTCTTATCCATAGCAATACCATTGCTACATGTGACTTAAATCACTGTTTTGTGCCTTTTGTGTATGGCAATGCTTTACAATTGTGACTATCGGGCAGCGAGCTCCCGAACCCTCGCCCCCCCTAACCCATAATAATTGTATCTAGATACACAAGGAATACCCTCTGCATTATTATATCAACATTCAACACACTAAGTATCTCTCTCTGTCGTGTCGGGTTGGTTTTCAATTATACAAAGAGGATGGGGGCTATATTTCTACGGATACGATTGCGGGCAACAACGTAGCAAACGATCCCCCCAAAAGCAGCAGCAACAGAAACAGAAAATTGCTCCGTCTTCTCGTGCTGCTGCTCTCAGTCTCACAATTTTTAACTGTATGTATGAGTAATGGATATATTTTTATACAGATATAGAGAGATACACATACACACTCATGTGAATCCATAATATTAACAGCAATAATAATAGGCCGTATATTATGTTTGCTTTCCGAATGAGCAGGCAAATCGTTTCAGTTGTAAATTGACGTTTGAGTTAGCTGCCAGTTCGGTTCATATTTATAGTCAGTCAGTCAGTCAGTTAGGCAGTTATTTAGGAAGCGCGACGCGAACGGGCTAAACAGTGGATAAAGGTAGAGAAGAGACGGAGTATAGATTGTGTGTGGAAGTGGAGAAACTATTAGCTGCGGCAACAAAAACATACACATAAACCCCCTTTTAAGTATCTTGTATCTGCTGCTGCCGGTGCATGCATGGTATTGGGATTGAGATTGAATTTGGGATACAACTACACATCAGCTGTGCTCTCTGATGAGGATGGTGCGGCCGCCTCTATGATGAGGTGGTGGTGGTGGTGAGATGGTGCCAGCAATGTTGATGATGATGGTGCTGGTGGTGGTGGTAGTGTGATTGACTGTTTATTCACTGCTTTTGTATCTAGATACATTTATTAGATGAATTTCTCATTTAGTAAATGGGATTTTTGTTGCGACGCGAGTGAGTGAGTACGATAGATCTTGTGTCTCGCTCTTAAACAGATACTTTATGATATTCGAATTTAATAGTCGTGCGCCAACATAATCGCTAATAGTCTGTCGCTCGGAGTAATTGGTGTAATAAGTGGACGCGGGTTATCTCTTGTGTGTATCTCTATCTATCTATCTATATTTTTCTTCTTCTTGTTGGCAATACCGTTCAATGTTGTTGTGAGATTTTGTAAATGTTGCCGGGATGTTTATAATGTTGATTGGTTGTGCCAAGCCAACAATGATGATGATAATGATGATGAGGATGGTGATGCCATGTTGATGATTGTGTGATTATTTTCCGTTTTTATTATTATTACGGTTTTGTGAGACGAACAGATGGTGTCAATAGTGTGCTAATTGCATGTGAGAGATTGTTTTTGATCTCATTCAGTGTTGCGGCGACGGATTGTTCATTCTCGGTTTTTTTGGTTAGATATTTGAGTGTTTTGCTATACGGATACCCTCCATCCGGGAGATTTATAAATGAAAAAATAAAAAAATCGAGGGGGAGGCCCGGTTAAGTGTTTGTCGTTTGTCGTTTGTCCCGTAGTACTTTGTGTGTGCTCAATCAATTTATTTTGTCAGTCCCTGGGTTTTTAATTTTTTTTTCTTTTTTCTTTTTGCGGCTCACGCTTTTGTCATTTATTCGTGTTAATCAACCATCAAGAGTTTAGATACAATTTGTGTTTTTTTCTTTCTCTTCTTTCTCGGTCGGTTAGTTAAAGATCATTTGGTTTTGTTTTGTATAATAGCGGCGCCCCAAAATTAATGAATATTGTTATTTGCTCTTCTTCGCGGATAAAATTGATTGTGCTAATAAAAAAATAAAATAAAAAAAAAGCGAAATTATTGAGTTTTAGAGTGATGATGGGAATAAAATGAAAAATAAAAAAAAATGAAAATGATTAAGTTGTTTCAACAGTGCGTGGTTGGATAGAAATTGTTTTTTTGTGGATACAAATATACGAATAACATCCACCTACTGTAAGTGGGCTGAGGTGATTTCTAGATTTCTAATTGGAATTAAACGGATTTATGTTTTACCAAAGAGGATTAAAGTGAGCAGAGAACGATTAAAGAGGATTTTTAAGGCTGATTGGATGTTTAGTTTAACTTCTGGCGCTGGGATTATAACGATAAATCTATCTACCTTCTTTTCTTTTGAAAGTGATTAAGGTGAGTTATTGAGTGCCTTGTATTTTTTTATTCATAGTTAAAGGAGTAAAGGATATCTTGTGTATTTATTGATTGCCATATGGTGTAGGTATTTCCTTAGACTTCCTTTTCTAAAGAAGTTGGATTCTATTCTTATTGATTTAGAGAATACTCATATGGATGTATTGTAAAAGTGTGTTCAGGATTGTAAGCCCTTAAGGTATATTGTTTAAATTTCATTTATACTACTCATCCTTGTTATTTTTTGTTTATACCTTCTTAGTCTTACTCTGTTTAAGGACAAATTTTAGTGGTTAGAGTAAACTAGGTACTACAAACTATGTTCCTTAGTCAGATGGCTGTTCGGGATAATCACTCATGGGCATCATAAGGGTATTCATAACCTCTTTAGCGTTAGTGAATTATAAAAAATAAAAAATAAAAATAGGCAACACTACCAAGATATATTGAAACTGTTTTCCGCCGCTAAGTCGACGGATTCACTTAGACAAATTTAGGTTAATTGTGATAGAAGCCGCTTAATACCACAAGTCATAGGTAAAGTAAGGTTAGGAAGATAGGTGCCCCGCAGGACTCACTTAAGCTGGACATCCACGATCACTCGAGAATACCATTCGCGGCATCAGCGTTCTCATGAATGTCGGTGGATGGGGATGCGTATCAGAGTGCCCATTCATTGTGCGAAGGAATTTTTGAAAACATCATCACACCAGGACTCATGGGCATCCATGAATGATCGTGGATGCCCAGCTTTAGGCTCAAAGCCCATTGTGATGCATATAGAATTCTCTGTCAAAGAAACGTTTAGAGTCTTTAAAGCATATGATTTGACTTAAGTCACTGTTGTCATTGAAATGATAGTCAGCAACAAGTCTGCTTTTGCGCTGTGAAATAGCGCTGGACAGTGGCAGAGGAGATAAGTTGTAGTTTCCTTCTCCTCCTCATCTCTACAGCTAGGTACTGCGAAAAAACCATTAAAGAAAGCTCCTCGTCTCATGGCGTGTTGTCCTAGTAGCCCTTGATGACACCAGTAATGATGCGAATTTATGTTCTGTTAAGGGAAATAATCTCCCTTGACTTAGATCATCTATTTCAGGCCGTAATAAGTCTCGTGGAGTAACACGTATGACGGTTTTTCCACCTGGAGTGTATCCTTTGCAGTCCACGAACTGAGCCTAGAGTTAGATCAAACGACAAATTTAGCGCAGCACCTACCTTATTGACAACTGTTCAGCTGTCTACTGGCTAGCCGTAACTTCAGACTGAGTAGTCTAAAAGTCGAGGAGTTATCTACCAGCTCGTGAGCCTTCGCCAGTATTATGAGTGAATACCTAGACCTACATATTTTTAGAAAAGTCTTATCGTTAAAAGTTGCACAATCTTCTTGTTATGTCTTAAATTTAATATTGAAGTCTAAAAGCGGGTTTAGGAAGTCTGTATTTTGTAGTTCTTGGACGATTTTCTTAGATTTCAATGCAGCTTCCCTCTCATAAATATCTAATGAGCATTTGACGTATTACAGCAATTTACATCCACACAGTCACGTTAGGTTGACTTTCCCATTTCTATCCAAAGGCTTTATTGAAGGCATAGAAGGCAACACGTACTTTGTTGACCTATTTTCGAATTTCAGTTAAGGGAATTTCGGTCAAGGGAGGACAAAAACCAGATGCCTAGCGCTGGAGGATAGTGAGTGCCCTTGACCATTCATTCTGCTGAGGGTGAAACCAGGTATTTAGTGCTTAATGATAAACATCAATTTCATCTTTCTCCATGGATTATAGCTCAGATGCTCACTCCATTCAGAACAACCTGCATCAGTTCACTTACATCATTGACACCAGGACTATAGCGTTATCCGCGTGCGTGAATATTTTAATCCTTCCTCTGTCTAGCCTTATTCATATTTTATTCATAATCATTAGCTATAGTGACGGAAAGTCCATACAGCCGTAGGGTGAGCCCCTGTCAGCCACTTAGGCTGAGGACGAACTCTCAATCTGTGCCCTAAAGTCTTTCGATAAGCTTATAACGCGGTAGTGGCTTTCCTGACGGGTTCAAGCACATTCACTTTCCAATTTAGCTTCCTGTCCAGCACCAGGCCTAGCTAATTTTGGGCCAATTTACCTGTGGAATATTGTGCTTCCTTGTAAAGCGATGGGACACATTCATCATATCTGCATTGGGTGCCGCCCTTGCTCACTTTGGACGCATTTGAGTGAAGCTTTCATCGGTTTCGAACTGTCAATGACACTAGGATCCGAAAAGTCAAAACAGTTGATTGCGATGGGGTGAACGTGCTCGGAATAAGGCCGAGACAATTTAATTGGTCGGGAAAGTGATGGCATTTTTTTTTTATTTTATTTTATTTTTTTTTTTTTATTAAAAAAGGGAAACAATACCTACACGTACTAGGCACCACTGCGTTAGAAGCTGAAACTAAAATTTCAAAACTTTTGCCGCATTTGAAAAAAAGAAGAAAGGAAGTGCTGTTTCATCAACACAAAGTACCGTCCCAAACTTTGGCCACCGCAATCGACTTGATGGATCACTGTGATCTGGCCCTCTGCGAGTTTTTTTTTTCTGCTTCTGAAGCTTAAACTCTGGCTCGAAAGCCAGAGATTTTTATCAAACGAGAGGGAGGTCTTTTTGCGGAGGTCTTTCGGCTGATTCGTGTTAAACTTGAAGAAACGTAAAGAACTTTGTATCATTGCCTTAGTAAGTAATGATTTCAAACGACACGGCACTAGTCAGCTCCCTCAGTCCATCTCAGCTCAACCGAGTTCAATATTCATTGCAGGAAAAATAAAGGTAAAGTGTCCTCTGCCTTCTCTTAACTCTCTTAACTCTCTTTCATTTATCGCACAGTCTGTCAATCCCTAAAAAGGGCTATAATACCTCATCTAACACGGGTCTGTAGTTAACGTCAATGATGTCTAAAATAAAATCCCATAGGGTTGTGCCAGTTCTTCCATCATTATGGTTTCGATTCTGTCCTAAAACTCAATCACAATGGCGAGTGCAGACGCCCTTAATACAGTGACAAATCTACACCGTTCAAGTACAATATACAAACAGTTTTGAAGTTCTTAAATAATTAATCAATAGAGATAGACTACTACTGTCTTACCCTACTTTACAATCGATTCTGGTTTCGCTCTGACCCTTTTCCTTTCATTTATTCATGATCTTCCATCTTTTATTCGCAATTCAATCTATTCCTTCACGAATGACAGCACATTTAACTTCGTTTATTCCCTGATGACTTTATATTTTGAAAAAAAAAAGGAAGTTTCGAGTGCCATTGGCAGTGAATGCCAACTAAATTCAATTTTGATATTGATGCAATCATTGATGTGCGGGTGCATCGATGAGTGGTTGAAGTAGAATACTAACGCCGCCGTCTAGCCAAATATTAGGGCGATTTGACATTAAGGGATACAATAGTTTGTCAATGCTTGTCACGCATACAAATTTATATTTTATCCCAGACATTTTCGGTTTCGGTTGTGTCAATCGAGACTCTGAGGATTGAGGATACTTTTCCGCTTCCTCAGGGCACCCCTCGT
This sequence comes from Criorhina ranunculi, assembly GCA_951813785.1. Classification (NCBI taxonomy): domain Eukaryota; kingdom Metazoa; phylum Arthropoda; class Insecta; order Diptera; family Syrphidae; genus Criorhina; species Criorhina ranunculi. The sequence goes on from OX638381.1 coordinate 28,637,579, forward strand.
TCTGATGATGATCTGTTAGAAGACGCAACATCGAAAGTACAACTTAGTGACCACATTCACTCTGAGAGCAAAAGTATCTAATCCATGTAATGTCAACGCAATGTCAAATCCAACGTTCAGCCCTTCTCAGCATCATAAGATTCCCTTCAACAGTCATTGAAACCTTAGTGGTGTATCGAGCCTATTCATTTGATGTTCTAATGATCACTTCACATTATCTTTTCACATCTGCCGTAATTCTTCTTCGTAAATCTTCTAAAGAACTGATGACCGTAGAATAAGACAACGGCCCCTTGTTTGCATCAAACTGTTTGCATAACTTTTGCACAGGGGATGAAGACTACTCTGAGAAGTTGAAAAATCATCGGTTTGCAGACCCAGGGGAGAACTTACACAAGACCTGCACATATCTTACCCTCTACCTTAAAAGGAAGCACTATTTGGAAGCATCCTTCTTCAGTGTCAACTGTCACCTACGATTCATTCGAAGCTTCAAATGGTTCGAAGAGTGGGTTGACGAATGCCACCTCTTGTGGTCCAATGTGGTGACATATGACGGAGACAGAGTAACTCCCATTTCAAAGGCTACAAAGAAAACTAAGCACTTTGATTGCATTGTTGATTTGTCCACTCAATTGCAGAAAACCCCCTGCTACTGGGGTAATTCCGTTTCAACAATTAACTGAAGCAACATAAATTGAAATAACTTGCCCCAATCTCAGGCTAATGACGAAAATTACCCACTAAACTGCCATCGGTTGAGACTTGCACTATTATAGTCGACCGCAATCCACCCAAACCTGACCGCACATTTAGATTCACAAAACTAATTTCAATGGAATCTTCTATGCCCCACAACCTTGATTGTTGCATTTCGCCACCAATCTTCCTGCACTCCCTAATCACAGTCTCCCCTCCCAACACAATATACAATTTACAACCGCAATTACTCCAGAGTAATCGAATTGACAAATGCCATTTATTTGTCAACCTAACCACACGAAACCCATACATCTGTACACTCTTGCGCGGCAAATTAATCCGACAACTCTTCCAAAAGTATCTACAAACGCGTTTGTATGTGGAAAAACTTAAAACGTAATCCCCACAGACCAAGTCGTCGTTCCGCCACCACTGTGCTGTCACTCTATAAGACGCTTCGCCGACAAAATGCAATGAGCAATCAACGAACGACTTAAACAGTCTTGAGGCTTAAACGGTCGAAGACGCCGACGACTACGACCACGACAACTACAACTACAATCCACCACACACTAACAAGATAACTAGCTCTCTAGCCCGCCACAGACATTTTGCTAAGTGACTTCATTCAGTATCAATTAACTCTTGCGGCAGAAATAGAAATCCGCGTCTCGTCCGCACCGCCACGCAAACACGCCAGGACACAGGAGGGCCGTAGCGGGCCGGCAAGGGTACAAATAAATCAACATGCATATTTCATTAGGTAAATTGTCGGTCTGTTGGAATCCATTAAGCGAGCAACAAAGCGAAAGCGAACAAAAAATAAAGAAAAATCGAAATAAAATCGAACAGAAAAATTATATTACACACCATCAATCAAAAAAAAAAAAAAAATCGTTTTTATTGTGGGAACTTATATTTATTTATTTATTTTTTATTTTTTTATTTTTTTTTTGCTCGTTTCGTTCGATTTGCTTGTGTACGCGATACGAACGAGAGTATCATTCACGGCGACGACGACGCTCTATTATACGACTCAATCCGGTACAATTAATCTCTACGTGCTATTAGGCGGGATCGAGTGGGGAAACCTTGCTGCCTGCAAGGCTGTTACTGTTGCCTTTCTTTGGAGATGTTTTTTTTTTTTTTTTTTTGGAGAGACACTCATGCAACACAGTGGGGTCAGATTTGCAGAGGTTTGTATTTAGCAAAAAAAAAAAAAAACGATTGAGGTTTTAAAAGGAGAATTAGATGACAAGTCTTAAATTTACAGGACCGGTACCGATTTTTTGTAGCATACTATTATTTTTTTTTACCAAAGAAAGACGAATTTCAGATTGAATGCAACCAACCCTGTGCTAGAACTTAGTTGAAGAATACAGGGATGTTAAAATGTTTAAGAAGTGTCTGCATATAGTTTGCTCGTAAGATTGAAATACATGCAAAGTTATCACTGAACATACCCTCGGTAGCAATAAAAGACCTTTTTTAGAGAACCTGTCAATTTCAAGTCTAAAAAAAGGTTTTAGTCTCTCTTTTTCGAATATGGAACGACAGGTAACTTACTAAGATGGTGTTAAATGAGATCACTGAAAGATACGATACGTGGTCACGTTGGACTGCTAAACGAGGGAACACAGGTTCGAGTCTCAAAGCCCACCAAACGTTTTTTAGCGGCACCACCACTTCGCAGGCATGTCAAACCTCCAAACTGTGAAAAAGCTTCTCAATCCATCCGCTCGGAGTCGGCAATAAAACTGTAGGTCCCTTCCATTCGTGTGAGAAATGTAACACGCACAACATGAATGGTTGCAAGAAGCTGGCCCCTGGCTCTCTATGAGCTGTCACGACAAATATTTGTGTTTCTGATAGATACGACGTTTCCCTGTACTGGATTCCGGGACACAAGGATGTTCCGGAGGACAGCAGAGACTTAACCAAGCCTCCCACATCTCGGGGAAAACTATCTTTATCTTCGAAGACAGTCAAGCTATCCTCAAAGCACTTAACTTGCCTATTATCATATCCTAGCTAGTTCTACAAACCTACAAGGTGATCTCTGATCTAGGTCGGAACAGCATGGTCATCCTTCACTGGATTCATGTCCAAAGAGCGTATTTGCGAGCAAAGACAAGACAATTCACTGATAAAAGTAAGCGCATCAAAAACATTCATTGGACCCGATCCCCTCCGTGGGGTAAGAGCAAATCACTTTTCATAAAGCATGCCTGTAAGAATCCAGAGAAGCCTAGCTTAATACACCATAAAAAGCATGCTCAAAGCTGCTATTCCCGATATCGTCACAAAGAAAATCCAGTTTCATTGTGAGTCTTGATAGGAACAACCTAGTAGACACAACCGCCTGAACAAACATCTACACCACATGCATCTTGCTGCAGACTCTCTCTTATGAGTGAAGACACATCTTAACATATCGGAACGGAATGCCTAGCCTTCTTTCCACACAGAAAGAGAATACTTGGTGACGAGGTAACCCAATCGAATACCTTGCTGCCATCCACCCAGAGAAGTATACCTTAACTTCCTAACAACCTCTGGAGTGAAACAACTTATCAACAGTAGAATTCTGAAGCGAAATCGCCGTGCCAAGAGCTGTAAACAACCCTTCCAAACACACATAACAAAAGATAACTGCATAGTGTCACGTCAAAACCTTTCTGAAAATAAAGACGAACCGTCTGCTTATCCTTAAATCGATAAAGTTTCTGCTCTAAGTCAAATCAGTTGAAAACGAGCTACTTCAGATACTTTGGTAGGGTAATTCGTTGTAAGGGACCCGGCTTTGCTGAGATGAACCATTCAGAGTCATGTACCCTCATAGTGACTGACGCTAAACCTTGAAAAAATCTGACGTTTCTCGGAGGTTTATCATTGCATACCGCGTAACGACTTTGTTGTTGTTCAAACCTGTGTGAGTTAACTTAACATTTGAACGCACTAAACACTCAAGTCAATACATGTGCTATCGTCTGTCATCTAGCAGAGGGTACTAAACGAACAACCCTCGTAGTTTCATGGAGAACGTAACACTGAATTCCATCACACTTTTATAGTAGTAACATAACTTTGTCCTGTTCTCTCAGCACCTTTTCGATGCAAGAGCGCTCTCAGTTTCAGTTGATTTTCATTCGTGCGTCTTACCATCATGTTGTCTAGAGTGATTTCGCCTACCTTCGGTTCTATTTCCTGTCTCTGTCTGTCTCCAAGCCATCAAGTGCATTCAAAGATCAGATGATGTGCGCCGTCATATGCAACATGCTGATCTTCCTATTTTTCACATCCTGTACAGGGATTTGTAAAAGCACCCATACTCCATAGCCATACTTTCACTCCGTCCAATCCGGGTGTTTCTGTTCAGTCTTGCAGTCCATCTACCCCTAGTTTCTCTGTTCCAGCGTCACTCGCCACCCAAAGAGGACTTAATTTCGAAGCTTTCACACGGATAAAGCTCGATCATGGAGCAAATTAAGTTTCTAAACTTTTCAAGCTGTTCAGCCCATCAACCCAAATCTCGTTCCCTTACAGAAGGGTAGAGTGAGTAAAATGAGTAGTTTGCGACTGCTTGTCGTGAAGGCCTTCAAAATTGCCATTAGCCTGTTCTTTGTAGCCCTATTGGGCGCTTACTTGATCTCCTGTCAAGTATTTTTCTACTTCTTTGGTGGTTATCGCCTCCAGGCCTACCAGCATCCCAAGGATACATACGTCTACTTACAGAATATGTATATATCGCCTGTCCTAAGCCCCGAAGGCAACCCTGCCTTATAGATGTATTCTTCTCTATTTCTGCCAGCAATAGAGTAGCAGAGCCTCAATTCGCAAACTAAAACTCGATCTTTTCAAAAGTGCACGTGAAACAAATAAGCTCCTATTCCATACGTCTAGCCTTTTAAAAATTCCAAGTCTTCACTGTACAACTGCGTCGCAATAACGACTTTAAGAAGCACAATAACAAGTTTGCCAACATGTTTAAGCCACACTGTATCCGTCAAAAGGTCTATGCAGTTGCACCGGCCCTACCAGTTGGTAGGAAGGTAGAACGATGTATCGCGTTTTTTTTTTACAATTTCCCTTCTCATTTGCTTGTTTAATTAATCGTTATTTAATATTGTTAACTCGTTTTTTTTTTGTGTTGGAATTATTAATTGCAATCAGAGGGTTCGGTTTTATTGCCTGGCACCACGAATTTACACTAGGCTAGGGGAAGCGCAATTGAATTGCGATGACGATTGACGTTCGATTAATTTCCGAAGATAAAAAGATCAATTGCACGGCAATATGGCGCGCGGGCCAATGCCAGTGGTGGTACACAGTGCACAGTGGGTTTGGCTTAGTTATTGGCTGTGTTGGCAATTAATGGGACATGCTGACAGTTTGATGCTTCTGTGATACATCAATTGATTGATGCTGTTGGTGGCTGGAGCTCTGCGGTCCTCGGCTCAGGTAAACGAGGTGAGAATGGTAAAATGTGCGTGTGCGTGTGTGGCGGCTTGTTTATATGGTTAATTAATTCCTTGTGTTTGGTTCTTATCGATGAAAATTTCATACACGTTCATATGCCTGTGTAGGTGTACGAGTATTTAGTTTCAATTTATCGAAGAGGCTCAGTTGGGCGGAATTGATGATTTGAAAATGGGCAGCTGCCTTCTTTTTGTGAAACAAATAGTTTTAAAGGGTAGAAGTCAGTTGAAAGAATATGCCGCACAGCTTTAGTAATCGCGAGATCCTTTGGAAAGCCCTTCCAAGCTAAATTTCAATAAGAACTTTCTTGCTACCATTCCCTCTAGGTCACTTTGGGAGGATGAGACATTTTTACAGGACAATTCGATCCACTTTTACACCGATGGCTCTAAAACCAAAGAGGGTATAGGTGGTGGTGTTTTCTCCAATAGGCTTAATCTCAGCCTCTCTTTCCGTCTTCCAAATCATTGTAGCGTGTTCCAGGCGGAAATACTGGCGATCAAAGAAGTTTTATCTACGTGATATCTCCCACAGATATACGTATCTTTTCAGACAGTGAAGCAGCGATCAGGTCCCTGGAAGCAGTCTCTTCAAATTCGTAGATTGTCGATCATCTTTTATAGAGATGACGGAGTAGTTCAATATTCACTTTTGTTGGGTGTCGGGGCATAGAGATATTCCTGATGGACTCGCTAGATATGGAACAACCGTAAGAAAGAGACACTCAAGTTGGATGCTATCGAGAAAACAAATTCTAGGTGGACAAATGGTTTATCGTGTCTATTGACAAAGCGAATTTGGCCACGGCTGGATCTGAAACGCTCTAAGAATTTAATTTCTCTCAACAGACCGCATATCAGATCCGCAATAGGTGTCATCACGGGACACCGTCTAATATGCAAGCATGCAACAAGGCTTGGCGTCCATTCAAACGATTTCTGTAGAAGCTGCATGGACGAAGAGGAGGAGGAAACTATTCCCCACCTTCTTTGTAGCTGTCCAGTTCTCGCTACCACAAAAGAAGGCTCCATTTAGGGGAATTCTACTTTAACGACTTAGGTGATCTGACAAACACCTCCTTCGCTTCATAAAAAGCTCCAATTGGTTTAACGAGTAGATACGTAGATCTATGTGGTATCACAATGGACCTATCACTGGTCGAAGTGGTCTAACCTTACTTTAAAAAACCCCTAGAAGAAGATCACCTTACGTAGCCTAAAGTTTTAAAATCATGAAAAATTGGACCCCTGTCCGAAACAACCAACAAAAAGGGGAATAATAGCATATGAAGGCAAAACTTCTTCTAAGAATACGCCAGCACTAGCCTCTGGCTTCTTCTACTCCAGTAAAGTCTGTAAAAGCGAATTCTTCATTGATGCAAACGTAACTTTTCATGTGTCTTTCCAGTGATTTCACAACGCTTAGGGTACTTCTTCTAGCTCGGTATAGAGCTGAAAAGTCGGTAATCGTATTTTGTCTCCAAATCCATCCTTCCAACACCACTTGTTGTTGATGTATGTATGGCTCGTATGTATACTCCTGTATCATTGCAGCCCAAGAAATCAGTTTTAACCACCTCTCCACAGAGCTTTCAATCCAAATATCGTCCACTTATTGGAAAAAAGCTTGACAAAGTACATTCAAATGTTCATTTACTTCCGAAATTGATCGATTTCCACTTTGAAACCCTATGAACTTAGCAACTTTCCTTATCATTTACGAATTACAATCGTATTTGGAATACTTAAATCGTTATTCCCCATTCAAATATATTCAAATCTGTTTAACTTGCAGGGAAATACTTTAGCTGGCAAATTAATTCCGGAATCCATTAAAATCATGTCACCGAAGGAGATCCAATAAATAAGGAAACCAAATCCATTGACATAATGACACATAAAATGGAAACCATGCTTAATCAAGTGAAATAATAATCTCAGCAACAGTGAACAGACACATGCACGTATACCAATAATAATTCCCAATCTCCAGGACTACAATTGGAATACAATTTGAACCGAAAATACTTCTTAGTCATTTATCTCCTCACTACTGCCTACTGTCTCGTCTTTCTTCTCGTCTTCTCTTTTACAAATGAACAAAAAAAAAAAAGAAAAGGGACTTTTCTTTCTAAAAGATATGACATCCTTGAACTTTTCCTTCGAATTCTATTTTTTGATGAGTGAGCATTCAATTCCAATTGTACGGATGTCTGACTCGATAACTTTTTTGCTTTTTTTTTTTGTTTTGCCTCACCCGCTCTGTGCGCCTACATCGACCTCGTCGTCTGCTTTTGAAAACGCTTAACCAATTAGGTATCTAAATGTTTAATGTAGCTCGGAAAATGTGTAGCACACAATTGACAATTTGACATTTATCTCTCTTTTCATTGCTCCTTGTGCGCCACCAGCCAAGACCCAACGCATTCCCATTTATAATTTGATCCCATTCCCAACTGCTACTGGCGGCGGCACCACAGTAACCGGAAAATTTGTTTTTGAACGAAAACCCATCAACGTCAGATGCACACACAAACACAGAGCCACAGACACAGAGGCATGAAATATTCCATTAAATCACACCGCACCTTGGAAGAACTGTTTTTTTTTTTTTTTCCCTTAAAATCCAAGTTAGGAACGTTTTATGTAGGGAGGAGATACAAATGTCAATTGAGTGCTAATCGCTTGGATTGGTCGGAAATTATTTCTCAAGAAGATGCACCCTTTCCGTCATCTCCTCGACTTGGGATGGTATTGATTTCTTTGACACCAGGATACAAGATTATTTTTTTTTTTTTGTTTCCAAGAAAACGGGAATGTGGTGGATGTGGCAACGAGAATTGTAATTACTTGAACACGTCTTTCGTAGCGTTCTAGTTGTGTCAGTGATTTTCGTCTCAAAACTGCCTAAAAGTATCATTATCCTCGACATGTACATACTAGTATGTGTGTATCTCATGACAGTTGTCCTGCACATAATATGATGAGGGGGGGATGTTGTAAATAGTTATTCGCAACATCATCATCTTTATTCTGAAGATGTACGAGTATATTCTTAACTCACATTGACACTACATATCTTCTTTTTTTTCTCCTAGGAAGCGTGGAAGGATACATTTCTGATCGAAGACGAATCCTGTATTATTTTTAAACGTTTTATTACGAATTTCATACGGATGTGTGTATTTATGTATGCATCCGGCCGTGTTACACAGTGTGACCATTCAGTATTTTGCTACAATTTACATGTGTACATCACGTGGACTGCCTCGTTGGTACTTTTGTGTATCTACTTGCTTCCTTGTAACCTTGTAAACGAAAAAAGTGAATTTCTGGTAATGTAATCACATACTTATTACATTTCTGAACTTGAGTCACGTTGGCATATATTTAGAACAACACAGTCAGTGCCCGTGATTCGGTCACGTTGGTAGAATTTGCTTAACCAATGGTCTTGATTGCGTCACTGGTTTAGACCGAGATTAGCTACTTTGTCTTAGCTAATAATATTGCCAATTGACACTAGATGGCACTGTAAATGTCAATTGGCCTGCGTGTACCTACCGCCGATTAAGTTTGGTTAGGCACACTTAGACGAATGATAGGTCCATTGTGATATCACATAGATCTTGGAGAGTTTTTTCATAATTTCATATGTCAGGCCAGCGACCCTTGAAGGTTCTGAGTGTGAACAAATGCCGCTTTCCATCGTTCATGGTCCTGGGCGTGCCGGTCCTAGTGTTCCAACACCCCGACAGAAAAAGAAAAAAAAAAACAATGATCCTGGGCACGCTCCTTCCAGTTTATTATTATTAGGTTTCCAGCGTCCACTATTACCTGATCTACACCGACGGTGTCTACTCGGAATCACTGAAAATATCAAGATCATACAACTTGCCAGATTTTGCCAGCGTCTTCCAGGCGACACTAATGGCAATTCAAGAGGCCTGCACCCAACTCGAGCATGACACAACGCACAAACAAAACATTGTTATCGTCATAGATAGCCAAGGTCGCTATCAAAACTATTGACTCGGCTTCCATATCCTCAAAACTGATGCAGGACCGCCGGAACGAAATTGCCCGCTTGGGTGAACGCTTCAGGGTCACACTGCTTTGGGTTCCAGGATATAGTGACATAAAAGGAAACGAGCTTGCCAGGCAGGGCTTATCTCTACGCGGCTCACTCGCGGCAAGAGTCTGCATCCTAATAGGAGCGGTTAAAAAACAAATCCCCTCCAAATGAAGGGAGCTCACCAAGTGTGCTATATCAAGGAAGATATGGCCGACAAAAGATCTACTAAACAGAAGCCGCCCAGATATCGGCAGAATAACGGCGATAAGCACGGGGCATTGGCCAATTGGAGACCACGCGGTCAAACTATAATTTTTTTACAACCCCCACTACCGCATTTCCTCTACAAACGTCCGGCACTAGCAAGAGCCAGACTGCACTACCTTAACGACATCTTGGGAAAAGGGATACGAGATCTAATCCGCTTTCTAAACTCCACGAGCTGGATCTAGGCACAGCATCAACCAAGTCGCACAAGTCTTGGTAAGAAAAAGGCACATCCTACTACTTGGGTTCTGTACCGCCACCTCTACCTACCTACCTAAACCAGAGGTTCGGTCTTCCTTTTCATCGTGAACCAAGTGGCTCGTTTATTTGCTCGATGTGACCGAACCAGTGCATTCGACGGGTTTTTGCTGTCCAGACTACATCCACATCTTGATACAGCTCGTAAAGTTCGTCGTTATATCATCTCCTCCATTTGCCCTCCTCGCAGAGGAGGATTCTTTCTTTCGAAGAATTCCAAGATCTGCTCCTCTGTCTTACTTATCGTCCAGCATTCTACTCCATAAAGCAGGACTGACAAGATCAGGGTTTTGTAGAACATGCTTTTGGGCCTTCGAGTTAGGTGTTTGGATTCTAGCTGTTTAGACAAACCGAAGTAGCAGCCGGTGCCCTAAGGAGTTTAGAGAAAATATTTCTAACTATTTGATTGCTGCTTGACTGTCCAAAAAGACGCGGATATCACGCTTGGAAAACGCTGAAATGATTCTCTAATACTGGTCTGACTGCTTGACAGCTACAGACGAAGAAAGAAATGCAAGACTTAAAGGCTTCGCTTCTTAAAACGAACAACCGACGACATTTGACACCTTGAAGAGGATGAAGCAGTTGAACACTTTTTACGTAAAAAGTCTAACTTTCGCTCGACTCAGGAAGATCTTGCAATGGATCTCAACCTTGCCGATATTCATTTAATTTGTTTCCAAGGATGCAGACTGATTTGAAGTACTCACCAACTCGATGCCATGTGGTAGGGGCTGATTAAATGCTTGCAAGCAGTAATTCCTCAAGCCTAAGTGCTTGTGCCTAAGGATTTGCAAAGTGAAAATTTACCTTGGAGTGATAGAGTCTACCCTGAAGGGACGCAGCGATAAATGCGAAACTAAAGGCAGCTGCTGAGAATCGAGTTGGCTGGAGACACTTGTTGGATGAGGCCATAAGTAAGAAAGACTGTAGTTGGCAGCTCATTTGTTAACGCCGTCTAGCAACTGCTTCATCACAAAAGAGAGATGATTCTTAGATGCCCGACATGGTTCGTCCTGAACTTAACAATTCGTGTCCCTTTCGCACGATAAGCAGGTGTGAGAACTTTCTTTAAAGATTCGTCAAATATTTATTTACAAAACCTATTACATAACTTTCTAGCACCACTGTCCGAACAGGCCAATTGGGTTTAAGAGTTCAACGAATGCTCAAGGGTAGGGAAAACGTTGGTCGTCTTGTAAATAACATCCAATTCTTATGTCGTTGTATCTTTTTTTTTTTTTTTTTACTCCCCTCCACCCGTCTGCCTACGCTGTGTATTCCAAGGATTGTTCCTAGAAAAAGGAAAATTCAATTTCGCATTTTTATTTTCGCCGTTCGTCGTCCTTCCTCCTCATCGTCGTCGTCGTCGTCGTCGTCGATTCAATTGAATAAGACAGCCAGAGCCAAAACACGAGCGGCAGCAACATCTAGTAGGTCAGGACAAGAATGGGTGTCCCCATTCTCTCGTCCTCGAGTACGCTTATTATTTTCTATTTCCATTTGCCCCGGGTGGGTGGATGGGGGAGTGCCCCAAACCAACAACTCCTCTGCAAGGATTACGAATTGGAAAAATATAACTTTTTCCATGATAATGCTCTTTCGTAATATCTCAGTTCCCAGCATGTTTTCATTTCCTTTTTCGTCGTTTGGTGTATTTTTGTTCCCGTTTTTTCTCTCTCTCTCCCTCTCTTCGTTCTTTGTTTCCGAGTTATTGCCAGGATGAGATTTCATTCGAGAGATTAATTGAAAAACAAACAGAAAACAAAAAGCAGAGGCAATAGCTTTGGGGTCGCGACGCGATATCCTGGGATGGTAAATCACTTCCAAGGAACTGTCTACTCTGTACGAGTATATGTGTGTGTTTAAGTGAGAAAATAAGTTTAATTCGCGAGACGAATTTAGCAGCCACCTTGCCTGCCTAACAGACAGCCCGATAGACAGCCACAGAACTAGAAATGTATTCGAGGAAGTGAACTTCCATCGAATAGAGTTTTGGTGTCAATCGAATATGCCAGCAATGTCTGATGATGGGACATGCCATCAGTTGTGCGTGACTTGAATGGCCAAAGCCAGTTCCACACCACTCAACCCCTTCGAGCTTTGAATGAAGTTTATCTACCCACCGCACCAACCCATCCCCTTTCGGATCGACAGACACATCGTTCGCCCGAAGCAGAAGAACAACGCAATGGCAAATATGTACAGTAAAACATGTTGTAATTGTGTGTACGCGACGCGCGAGCTGCAAGGCGATTGCGGCGAGAAACCGATGCGAATTGGAAAACAAATTAACCTGTCCCGTATAAGTGGACACTTATTAATAAATATTGTTTTTATCTGGAATCAATGTGAAATGCTAATGAATGCATCGTCGTAGTCGTCGGTAGACACTTTTATTGCGAACTCATTACATTGGATTGCTGTGCATATTGGATGGCGGTCGATATTAATTCAATCACTTCAGGCATTCAATTGGAAACTGTACAGGGACGGACTTGAGTGAAAATTAAATTGTTTTTTTGAGAGAATTGTTAGGGGAACCACTTAAATTTTTCAAAAGTAATTACATTTCAAGGACAGTCAGGCATCAGTCTTTTTAACATCGAGAATCTTCATGTGCGATTCATATACCTAAAATTCACCCTCGCACACAGCCTTCAATCATTTACCCCTGCGGGACTGCCATTGGGTATTACTTCGCGGTCTTGTGTCAGCTATTTCTGATGCTTCTGCTGCTTCTGTTGCTCTTCTTAGCTTTCCTATTCTCCACAGCTCATCTTGCGGAGTCGTAAGGAAGTTACATCTTATGTGATCGAGGAGTAACAACGGACTGGATGACACTGCTTTATCCGTTCGAGTGCAGGATGTTAAACGGTCGTCTTGTCGAAATCGGTGGAAATACTTGCGGTATTCGCCGCCGTGGCCAGACAGGAACTGCGTAAGATTGTAGTTGCAGCCTCCTTTCGATTTATACAGTCTTGCATGCCGGTATCAATTTGTATCCCTTCTGTTGTATTTGCCTTCCGAGCCTTTTCTTCAATTTTTTTTTTATGTCACGGGTGTCAAGGGGGACCATTTCCGCTGTACCAAAGGCGCAGAGTCTGTATGTAGACGATAGCCATCTTCGTCCTTCTACTGAGGCAGAATTTAACAGAACTGATGTGATAACTCTGGAAAGCAGAATCCTTTTAGCCTATCCAAATCCGCCGATCTTGGGTAGCATGTGCGAGAGAGCTCCATGCATTATATTAACGATGCTTTCTGGGCTAAGTAAATCATCGTCATCTGTCCTTAGATCGATTGTGTGGGACTCCCGCAGTGACGTTGTAGTAGTTGTCTACCCCTTCGGTATTGTACCTCAGCTTCCTGTTCAAATAGTTCGTCACTATACGCAGCAAATAATATGGCGTATCGGTTCGCTCAATTCGCAAAGTTAATGCCGTTTTTAACGTCACTGCGCAGTACTCCTTTCTGCTGTAGAGCCATCTTTCTCCTTCGATCGCGTATTTCTGAAGCCAAAGCGGTGACATGAGAGAGGTCCTTCCTGTTCTGCTACTGCGAGTAATCTATTGTAAATAATCGTCTCGAGGATCTTTCCCATGGTATCCGTATCCAATAGGCATATTGGACAGAAGGACGATAGTTTTTCTGGAAGCTTCTTTTCTTTTGATAGCAGCAGCAGGTGCTGTATTTTCAATTTTTCGGGAAAGTTTCCTTCTTCGAGACCGTTTTGCACTACAGTTATGAAGGTCTGGTCTCTTTTTTTATTGTCGCCTTTACTGCCTTATTCGGAATGCCGTCAGATCCAGACCTTTTGCCATACTTCAACAGACTCTGAGAAGTCCAGATTCATATCACCGGTTTGTTTGTCAATTTTAAGGTCGCTTATGGCACCATTCATTAAAGACGAAGTATTCAGAGCCACATCTGGTTTCTCTGAAGTCTGGTCGGACAGCTGTAAGTGACTTTTTCTGCCTTGAAAAGGCAACTGAGTCCCTATCCCAGTCCTATTCTATGGCGCTGTAGCACGGACTCTATCGAAGGTGGATGAAGATATTCGAGAAGAAAATTCTTCGAGAGACATTCGGTCTCATTAGCGTTGACGGGCTTAGGAGGAAGAGATTCTACGACGAATTTACGATACGAACTGTAAAGCGACGTCGATCTAAGAGAAGACATATAAAACTTTGGTCTTCGAATGTAACTCTGAGGAACAACGCAGTAAAGAAAGACGTCGCCTAAGGTAGGTTGATGCAGTCTTCACTCAGATCTCTCTTCCATTCTGTATCGCTGCAGCCCCTCCATAAATCGTCGGTACTTAAATGCATTTTTCTAATGTGGGCCGCCGGTAAGTTGTGGCCTGTGATAATCCCTATGAGGGGCATAGAGTTTGATCTGCTTAGGCACATTTTTGCGTGCCTTGTTCTTATTTTGTTGTACAGTTTTGCGGATGCGACATGACGAAAGTGCGCTCCATCTCTCATCAGGCTATCTTTGAAAGTCTAGTGCTATGTTGAATTTAACGATTGCAACGGGGACAGTGCCGAATGATCGATCAATGATAAGTCATTCTGATCCGTTATTAGTCAGTCCATCTGCCATTGTGTTCTCATGGATACCATTGTGTTCCAATACACAGCAGAATGCTTTTGAGCTTATAGCGATGACGTTTTATAAGTTTTGAGTCTGTGGATGTAATTTTATTATCAGTGACTTCCGTAGAAGAAAGTTTCTTGGATGATTCTCGGGCTGCCTCAGCGATTGTAAAGACTTCCGCTTGAAGCACACTAAAGTAGTTTGGAAGTCTTATTGACCTTGAAATGTTGGATTCTGGCGAATGCTGGATTCTCGAAGCTCAGTCCTTCGGTTTTTGACACGTCTGTGAAGATCGAAATTGTATTCGGGTTCATCGAGGATCATCGTTTTTAAGTCTAGAGCGGAGCCGGGAGATGGTATGAGATAGTCCGAGTTAGTTTCTAGTGTATGCATGGTTTTTAAAATCTACATCAAAACTGCATACCTACCTGCCACTGTCATGTGTCACATTCTTCCACGACACACTCATTTTCTTCAAAACAAGGGTGACACATTTGACAGGTAAATGACAATTTTAATACACCACAGGGTGTTATTAAAATGTTCATAAATTCTATGAAGTTTTATTCCTAAAGTTTCGATTAGATTTTCCTTGTCCATCCATACCATCGATCATCCCTGGAAAAAAAAAAAAAAACCATCCTACACACTGTAACCGTTAGAGAAATTGTTTTAGCTCGACTAGATTAGATTAAATTTACCAAAATCTTGTTTAGCTGGTTTATTTATACATATTTTGTTCTTGTTCTCACTTAATTGAGAATTTATGTTGCATGTAATTTATCTTAATCATTTCGATGTACACGGTAGCGGAGGAACATTTTTATTTATTTTTTTTATAGATATATACGTCAGACGTAGTTTATATCTCAATTGAAATTAATGATGTGAATCGAACATGAAAGGAACAAAGGGATGATTGCACTTTATAAGAATAAAATGTAAATTTAAAATTTTTTGTCTGAACTTTCGTCAGTGGTGGCTTTGTGTAAAGTCTTATTTTATTTGAATTGATGGTTAAATTGGACTTTGTAACAAATTAATTGAGAAAATGTTATTTAGGCTTGTGTTTACCAAAGAATTGTCACTTTGTTTTTTTGTGATGTGTTGACTATACATAAGTCATTTTGTTGAAGTTTATTGGTAGACCACCTTGAGCTGGTTTTATGCCAAGCTTCTTGGCAATTTCATCATAAACTAATCGAAAGCTATCAAATGACTAGGCGGCCAGCACTGCTTTTCAAATACAGAGGGGATATTTAAGGTGCATGCATCAAATCATCACCTTCCTATGAGTAGATGAAAGTATACCCGATGCTCCTTCTATGCTCCTTCTACAAGAAATGCGGTCCATGCGGTCTTGCACTAACTATCGATGCATATCCCTGCTAAATGTCGCATAGAAGATGCTATCCAACCTACTCCGTGAAAGTTTGAAGCCTTTCTGTAGCACACTTATCGAAACGGGTCCGTGTGGCAATAGACCAAATCTGCATACTAAGGCAAATCCTTGAAAAGATCAATGAATTTCAAGTCGAAACTCTTCACATCTGCATCGACTTCAGAGCTATGACGATGGCTAAACTAAGGATCGAGGCAAAACTGATTCAGCTATGTCACGTGACGCTGGAAAACATACGGTGAAATGTGGCAATTTGGAAACAGCACTTCTGAACTTCTTCAAACATCCACCGGATTTTGGTAAGCAATCGCCAAGACCTCGCAAGGACTATCAGAGTAGACACTCCCAAGAAGATACATCGATATCTACAAAGATAGTCAAGTGGCCACGCTGCCACGACCTTCTCAGATTCCTCAGTTCTAACCATAATGCTACACTTATTTGGAGTCCCGGGACGGACATAAGAGCATCCATGGGAATGAGATGGACCTGATAATGGCAGGTGACTCAATCCTACCACCACTGGAACTTCTGTTTGGTGAAATTCCAAAAATAGTGTACTCTGACTAGCTCTGGACAGTACTAAATAAAAGGAAAACAAAAGAAGTCAGCTATCACTCCTCTTAGGTATTACAAAAGGTCACAACCTGCTGGCGGTCCTCCTAAAGAGAATACGTTTGAGTACAACGGACTTATGCAGAGCATATGGCGACGCAGACGCCGAAGAGGACACATTCCACCTCCAATGTGAATGCCCAGGCCTAAGTAGAAAGACAGCCCTCAAGAGCACTTCTTCAATGATCTGGGCGAATTGCCAAACAAGCCAACGAAAACCATCCTTAAATTCCTACTAAACTCGGGTTGGTTCAGGAAAGTCGATCAACAATAATTATCCTTATATCTTATTTCAGGTATCCCACACGGGGGAACACAATGGATCCTTTGACATCCGTTCACTTCCAGCGTGCCATCATAGAGGCTTTTACGGCAATCGAAGAACAGGCAAAACGAGCTAGCCTTGAAGTAAATAAGGACAAAACCAAGTACATGTCCCCTGCCTAAGACAGCACTGTGGACAACAGGAACTTCGCAGCAGTTAAGGAGTTTATCTACCTAGTGGAGATTCGTCAAAGTCTTACCCTGGAAAACCGCTGTTACTTCGGTTTAGCGAAACAAATGGGTTCAAGACAGCTTACCCGGAAGACGAAATGTATGCTCTACAAAACACTAATCCTGCCAGTTCAGCTATATGGTGCAGAGCAAATATTAGGCGAATGGAGAAAGTTTTGTGACTACCCTTAAACTACAACACGGCCGTTGGGGAAATCAGAGAAAACACGATGGAGATACCGATGCACATTGGTTTTAAAAGCTTGCGGACCAAGTAGATCATTCCACATTCGTGTTGTACGGCTTAAGAAATAATCCTTATATTTGACAGTGCGTCCGAAGAGGGTAAACTAATGAGCAGTCAAAGCGGGGCGTGTATTGTGGGAGAAATGTTGAAGGGACGGAATGCAACTGGCTGTTTCGCTAGAGCATATTGTCGATTGACTACGCCAGGTCCCTTTAAGTAAGTCACCAATAAGACTTGAAGCACTTTTTTGGTTTCTATCTAGAATGTTAAGGACAGCTTTTAGTGCAAAAGACCAGATATAAGCCTTGTACTCGAGCTTTGGACGAATGGAAGTCTTGTAGATTGAAGTCAGATGGAAAGGTCTAACTAAAGTATATTTGTTTTGCATCGTTTAGGTGAAAGCCATAAGGGTTCAAGGTTTGGGTTTCGCTGAAGTGACAGAAGACAGCTTTAAATTCCATTCTATGCTATCGACATCAAAATTTAAGAAGTTCAACATGTGTTCCTGTTCCTTTGCTACGTCTGAACAGCAAGGACGTGAGTTTGAGAATAACTGAGGGCACTTATCTTCTGTCAAAACAGATCTAGCCCAATCTGAATCTGAGGAGAACGGGAAGACTTCTATCCGTGAATAGGAAAGATGTAAGAAATATAGTAGGAGCCCTTACGAGGGATTGTCTAATTGGCAGGCATGCCAGCAGATTAGGTGTTCCCTCTAACGATTTTTGTAGAAGCTGCAAAGACGAAGAGGAGGAGGAAATGACCACACACCTTCTTTGCTTCTGCCCTGGCTAAAGAGGGTACTTCTTCGATGACCTCAATGACCTAGCTAGGCTCGACATTGGGTCTAATTGGTGCTGCACTTTGTGTGGCACAGGATAGGGTTTACACCGCTACGGTTAGCCAGAACTCCAACTTCAAATTTATTCTTCTTCCCTAAGGAAATTACGCATGTGACGTCTCTGATGCTGGTCACCGGGTTTTTAAACGTGGGATCACAACGGGCTGGCAATTACGGGGAGAAACTATGAAGTGGGAAACTCTACGATATCACCGATCACTTTGCTGTTTAAGCCTGTCAAGTCTGATATCCACATCGACACCAGATCTCTTCGACGAAGTCTTGCAGTTGCTGAACAGTGGCAGAGGAAGTATTCCATCCAAGTCGTCCTCTTCATGTTGTTGTGTCAACTAGTCTAATTCTGTGCGCGTGTTTACTCTGTAAGAAGTCCCACCATTAATCTCAATTGTGCTGCGCTGCAATTCATCGCTTTCCTGCGGAGAATGTTGTTTGGTTTGACTATGTGGAATCATACCACTCTTTATATCGTCAGATTTACCCTGATCTTTAAATTATTTAGTCAACGAGCATGTAGTTGTCGACTCATACTTGATGGAACCCTAGTGCTTCTACAAAACCATTTAGTGTGTGATGTAGGTCATGAATTTTGATTTGTAAAACATCCACCAAAACCGCATTACAATGGCTTAACAACTTTTATTCAGAAGCCACATACACAATTCCACTGTAAATGCTCTTTTTTTTTTTAAGGACACATAAATTATTTCAAAATAGGATGCACCTTGTTAGCATACCTACTCCATAAATTAAATGGGACTAATTAATTTAATTAATTACACCAATGGCCTCATAATATAGGCACTCAATTGTTTCAAAAAAAGAGTGTAGCAACTATGACACACAAAAAAACGGAACCAACAACCAGAAACACACATAAAAATTCATTAAAAACATTAAATAAATATAAAATCCCCAATCAACTATCAATTAATTAGCGTAAATAATTTGAAGTCTTTTTGACTGTTATCGCGTAAATGCCACGCTAATTCAAACAAATTAGGCAGCATAACCCCCATTTACATACACAAACTCACAGCTGAATGGAGTCCGTATCGGCGATTATACTCCCACCAAATTCCCCAGATCCCTTAATGGTGAATAATTTTAAATTTTAATTATGCAATAATGTGTGAAATTTCAATTTTCATTGCATACGTGGAATAACCCGACGACGATGAGGACGGTTTGCCTGGCCCGTATTCGACTCGTACTCATACCGCACTTGCAGCATATTTAGCCCCAAACATCCCACGTTCGACTGGTAGGGGGAAGGGGGAGAAAAATTACATTATTAATGGAGAATGACAGAATGGAAAATGTTCTCAATCCGTAATTAGAATATTTCCCTAAATACTTTGGCAGGGTAGTAGTTGGTGGATGGTGGATGATATAGTGTGCGCGCACTGCCACTTGCATGCAGAGAAACAGAAGCACGTGCATAGATACCTACTACTACCCCCCCTGATGAGTATACAGCCACCACTGTGCACTTAATGATATCCTCTCGAACGAAGACATGAACGAACTAAACAAACCTCCACACCAAGGGGGGGACATGATGGCACTAAATGGAAAGAACAACAATGAAAATGCCTTTTTAATTTGGAATCTGTTTTAGAGATTCCTGAAACTTTGTGTACGAGTTAAGCACTTAAATGGGCATTACAGTATGTCTGGAAGGTGTGCAGCAACTATGTCTTAGTAGATTTTATCTAAAGTCGACCTCTAGTGAGAATTACGCTGGATAGACTTAGCACTTTCTATTCTTAAGTAAAGATAAATCTTTAACTGTCTAGCTCTTACTTGGACTCTACGTTCCAAAAGTACTGATTCGCTGACTCGAATCACATTTTAGTCAAATCTACTTGTAAGACCCTCCTGCCGACATTAAGGTACCCAACACGTGAGGAAATGTTTATTGACGCTTCTGAAAATGGGATGAACTACTGATACCGGCTTATAGACGGTTTCGTATATCCTCATCGATGTAGAGGCTCCATTCACAAACCATGCCTACTCAAGTAAGTGCTTGGCTTAATATCACTCAATTCTGGGTTGCCGGCCATAGTAACACAGACGGGAATGAGAAAGTCGACGAGCTAGCCAGACGTGGCTGCTCAGCCTTTGATGGTTCCCTCGGGAAGGTAGTCTACTCTTATCCTCAAATTTTCTTTAAATTTGCAACTTTAGGTGGAATAGCTTAAAAAATTGTGTCAAATCTAGAAAGATGCACGACGAACCTGTACTGCGACACTAAAGAATTGTAGCAATAAGCACATGCAAGTCCCTAATTGGCACACATGCTGCCAAGTTAGGTATCCTTCTTAGCGTCCAATATCATCGTGACGATTATACACAGGAAAATGAAAAACTGTTTCAATATTTCCGTGATTGCTTGGGACTATCTGTAGCTAGGAATCCCAGACTTGGCAAAGCATTTTTTTCTTCTTGAAGTCTTATCAGAGATCACCGATGTAAGATTCTGCAACATGGACTACTCCCCTAAAATACACACATCGACAGCTAGGTCACGTGAGTTTGCGATGTCAAATAGGCACACTAGCACTATTTGTGTTAAACCAGACAGCCACCTCTACCTTCCTAGCAGCAGTCAGTGTTCGTCAGATTTCTACAAAAATGTTCGCTTCCTTTGCTCCACCAAAGCTATGTATAGCTATTGACAGTAGGATTCAAATCTCCTAACACGACGGACAAACGTAACAGTACAAGAAAGACGAACCCTCGTTATACCAAGGTGCATTACCTAACAAACCCACAGCAACATGCCCATGATAAAAGGTTGTATTGTCGAACCTTTGTTGTAACAACCAAAATATCGCGGATGGCAGAATGCTTGGCATGACAAACTAGCAGCAATATGCCCGAGATTCAAGGGGATGAAAGACATCGCTGATGCTTGGCCTTACAAACTCGCAGCAACATGCCCGGTATCCGAGATGAAAGGTTCGGTTTAGCTGGAGACTCTCCAAGGGAAGGAAGCCCGTTCAAGGTAAATAATGACTATGACTGGGTTCTGACGGAAGAAACTTGAGAATTGTCTTGTTTCCACCACTGGGGAGTTTCCCTTTCGTGAACCACAAGTGATGCCTGCGCCCGACGTGATTTTGGATCTTTATCCGGTTTTTGGCTGACGCTTTTTACTTAGTTCCCTACTCCTTGAGAAGAGAACTCAAGTGACACGGTTTTTCGATGGGTTCTTCGTGAACGCTCTTCACTTAGTCCCTCACTCTCTAAGAGGATAGCATTGGTGGGTCGTTAGTTTACCTTTCAGTTTGTCCAAAGGCCACGGTGAGGAAGTCACGATGCGTTTTTCCCTCCCTTATAAGTAGACTAGACAATCCGTCTTGCCATTGACAATAGAGGCTTTGGTTCTGAAGCTTGAGTGCTCTTCGTAAGGCTAAACTAAATCTCGTGTAAAATTCACAATGACTGTCCAAATTGCACAATATAAAGGGTGGTTAAGTTTTAAGGGCCGATGTTGATTTTGAATAAAACACAAATTATTTAGGAAATTATTGTCATTTCTTTCTATTATCATATCTTCCAATTCGGGCCATAAAAAGTTCGTTATCATCTCACGATAGCGAACACGGACGACGAGTTGAGGTGGACGGCACTTCAGCCACACTATCGCGAACAGCAGCAATATTATCTGCAGTACGAGCTGTACGAGCATGCACTGGTGTTTTCACATCTCCTACAGACCCGGTTTGCTTAAATTTTTGCACGATTTTTCCGATTGTACGCACATTTGGACGATATTCATAATAAGCCTGAATAACTTGAACGCGTTGCTCGATTGTGTATCTTTCCATGGTTCAAATTGAGTTAGTCTGAAATTGAGAAATGTCAAATGAAATGCAGAAAAAAACTTGACGTTTAGGTGTGGTTCACATTCAACATCGGCCCTTAAGTTCTCAAATTAGGGAATTTCGGTTTTCTAGAGCTCCAATAGGAAGATAAAACCATGCACATGCAAACATATTCGCTAAATGCTTGTGTAAACAATTCAAAAGTGGTTCATATTCTCAAAAGGCAATGGTGTAAAACTACCATCTTGTTGTCGAAACTTTGTCTCATTCTTTGCGCTCCCACAGTGTAAAATAAATTCCTTGACGTGCCACCTAATTAACACGTCTCCACCCCAAACAATTCCATCGCCATCTCCATTAAAATCAAATTGCTTTCCTTCCTTGCAAAGCACACTGTACCACTAAAACTCTAATTAACTCACCCCGAATCTAAATCTGATATGACCTGCTCCTTTTCCTCCTTCACCCGCTAAACAGGAACAACGTCATTTACCAGCCATCGAATGAGCTTCAAACAATGAAAACGTCTAAATAACTTTCGTAGTACCTACTTAAATTGTTATATTCTACAGCCCAGCGGGCTGTGCTCTGTGGAATAGGAAATGTTCCTTCTCAACGTCGAGAATAGAAGAGGAAACGTTTAATGATGAATTCCAAGGAAAATTCAACCACCCACCACTATCCACCATCAACCATCCCTCATTTACTGTCAGCCATCGTACAACCCACCCACCCATCCCCCATTGAATGTACATAGCATCATTGTAGCAAAACTTTTACTCCACTTCAGTTCCGACCTGATCCTTAGCACATAATAAATTTGCGAAAGGACACACTCCTTCGTTGTCGTTGTTCCTCCACATCGACGTCGTAGTCGAGGTTACGAAGGATACCTACACTGTACTCCTTGCTTGCACACAGCAATCAGCGCTCCTCTGTGCAAATACCTAAACGATTATTCTCTCAATTATACATGAACTACGGAGAAGTGGATTTCTGTTCATCTGTAGTGGTGGAATGTGAAAATATTTTCCAGATTAAACTCACACACACACAAACACA
Source organism: Criorhina ranunculi (assembly GCA_951813785.1). NCBI lineage: Eukaryota > Metazoa > Arthropoda > Insecta > Diptera > Syrphidae > Criorhina > Criorhina ranunculi. Next base: position 28,660,474 of record OX638381.1, read on the forward strand.
CAGAGAGAGACAGAGCAAGAGCAGGATTGCACTAAGGCTCTACCACCCCATGGTTCTATACTACAAACGACACGACATTCTCATTGCCAAAGCAACAATGTTTAAACGAACGAGTCGCACTGTAAGCCAACCCGTAAGGGATGATAATAATGATGATATAAAGGTTATTGGATGATCAAGTGGTGTGGGGTTTCGGCTGCCGGAGTCAGAGTCAGAGCTGGGGTGGATACTATTACCGTGTCGCTTTTTGTGCTTATGAAGCACGATTCCGTGAATATTTCCAACCATCCGGGTTGAGTTGCCGCCACTTGCTACTGTATGCTACGAATGCCAGTGTTGTGCACGTTTTATTCAGCTCATGAGAAGGGTGCAGAGAAGTAGACCCATCGTCGCGGAGCGTGGCTTGTGTGTGCCTCCGGGCACTGTAAACAGCGTGAGGAGTACTCACACTCCTCTTCGTCCTCGTCGTCGTCGTCGTCGGATTGAAACGATTGCCAAGTTGTATAGAAAATTGAGTTAAATTGTTGTCAGTTGAAAAGTTGGAACGTTTAATGGGGCGGGTGGCTGCTGGCTGCTGGCTGGCTTCAAGAAGGGTGAGCTGGAATGTAACGTTATTAATATTATTGTTGCGAAGGGCAAAATCGTTAACGACGGCATTGCCAGGCATCCTAGATTTTTGTTGAGAGTTACATTTTTTTTTTTTTTTGTATTATTGTGTGTACTTTGCATTTAAGGGTGACACATGTGTTAGTTAATCGCTTGGAATTGAAGTGATTTGTGGCCAAGTAGGCAAAAGCAATGTGCATATGTATGTGTGTGTATATATTGGTGTGTGTTTTGTCAGAATCCGGAGGCTATAATTTGCAAACAACTACATCATGAGATTCGTATAATGGGGTGTAGATTAAGGACGAAATAGTTATAGTGTAGCCTTTGGGGTGACAAATTTCGTGATTTGTCTTAAACTTCATCAATGTACGAATAGTGTGCATGTGTTTGTAGATAATTTGATGTTTAATGTTTGTTAAGTACCCCACAAGGAGGGATTTAATTGAGTGTCGGACCTTTTAGGTAAGAATAGAATTGTTTTATATTTAAGTAACTTTATCAAGGCATTGGGAGGGATAGTTAAGTGAAAGGTTTCTCTACTCCTAATTGATGACTTGACTGGATTTTATCTACCAGAATATGTAGAATACAGTAATAAACTCGTTATGTACATACGTCGATAAAGACCACTTCATTGGGTCCTTTTCCTTCTCTGTTTCGTGAGCCATCTCAGTCAGTCATGCTCCCTGCACTTCTTCCCTTACCACGATTCCTCATGTCAACGCTAGGATTTGTTTGCAAGATATTTGGGCAATTCTTTGGGATTGAATCGATTGAGGCATTGCGGACATATCTCCACATCCCCAAAGCACAACCTGCAGGTATCATCTTCTAAAACACTCACCTCCTTCAGATGTTATCTTAAGTTTCCGTGTCTTGTGGACAGTAGGTAGGGGGTAGGTAGAGTTGCGGTTGGAAGTAGAACCCAATTAGCGCTAGGATGCACTATTTTGAAACCACAACTCATGTACCTTGCCTAGTTGTTTGTGGGGGGTTGATAGCTTGGTAGATGGATGGACAATGCTTCTTTACCCAGAGATCCTCCTGCCATTTTGGTTTGTCTGCATTTCGCAACCTTCACAGATCATAATTTTTGGCGCTCCAATCGATCATGTCTTTCAGCATCTGGTTCAGAATCCAGAAACGTAGAAGCCCACTCCTGCTTGGCCAGGTTGTTCGCATTTTCGTTTCCTTCGATACACAACACTTAAGAGCTGTTTCGAACCCATGAACCCTTGTTTACCTCCGAAAGCTAATGATGACGATTGCCATAAGCACTTGCTCTCATTTTAACTCAATCGACGCAAATCTGCACATCTTAGTTGGCCAAGCCTTGCAAACCGGGTAGCTACTCCTTTTTTTGAATTTTATAACTTGATTGCTACCTTCAGAAACTATTTTGAATACTTAATTGTCATTTCATTCTCCGCCTAGTCGGTGCCTTCCCGACCAATTAACCCGTAAAACATCCTGAATTGTCGACTAGACCGCTAGCTAAAGTGAATTTTTTTTCTTTTTATTTGCAGTTCAACACCATTAACTTAGATGATGCCCGAAGTGGATAAGGATTCCGTTGCTGATGTGGTTAGCGGAGCGCATGCACCAATTTTCGACACCGAAGCTCTGTTGAAGGAAAAGAAGAATATTTCCACGGAAAAATTAACAAACGGTCGAACAGGAAGCAGCACAGAAGAGGATAACGTCGATTCCGATTCAATGGTTCATTCGTTTGTGTATAAGAATCCTTTGACAATACCACCAGCGAAATATATAAACAGTGCCATATCACATTTCGGAGCACAGTCCATGACATTGCCACCGACGAATAAAGAGACTTTAGCTAGCCTGCTAAGTGCCGAAAGGCCACAAACGGCTCCGTTAACATTTCACATGCGGAACAATGCGAAAACAACCTCATCTTCTGCCTCTGAGTCAGATGCACATGTGGTCTATGCCACAGACATCGGTGCCCATCATTTACATCCAACAAACGATGGGAAACGAGATAAGTGTAAGGCGATCAAGCGGAATGGTCAGCTGACGGTTGATGAAATACTGCAATCGCCAACGAAACCAATGTCCAAAGGTAGCTATCCACCCTCACGAGTACAAACTCCAATAAAATCTTCACCGGATGGCTGTGAAATCGGTGCTCCGGCCATGAACTCAACATGGCATCCACATGTGTATGCGAAGCCACCAACTCGGCCAACGCCATATGCAATTGCGGATATCTTGGGCTGGAGGAAGGCGTCCAAACTTGTGGATGAAACTCGACTGGGCTGTAGTACACCATCTATTACAGGGAATTATAGTATACGATCGGATACGCTGCCCGAGACCGATGCGAGCCGTATGAAGTCTCCAAAGACCATTTTGAAAACCTTCCAACAACAGTATTCACAACAGATAAGCCGTTTCGAAGACAGATGTAGCAGTCATACGCGAAGTGCATCGCTGAGTGAGACTAGTGAAGATGACAGTGCTATCGCCGTCATTGACCAACCGCTCAACTTGTGTGTACCGAAGCAGAGTGATTCCAATGACAGCAGCAGTGTGGCGGTACGATCTGTTTCGAAAATTCACAAAAAAGGTGAGTCTTGTGAAAGTTTTGACATTTCTTGACAATCTATGAGCGATTTTTCACATTTTATGTGGAAGGTTTAGAGATTTTGACCTTGACTATGTTTATAGAGCATATTTTGGGACTTGGGAGAGTAGTAGTGCTAGTGACAACATATTTTTCCTTATATTCTGCAACTTAAGCTGACAAGCGACTCTTTTCATGTTTTGCAACGCCACTTTTATAGGCAGACAATTAATCGTCTATTCAGATTCAGCATCTGGTTCCGCTCCTGGAAGGGTTAAACCTAGCATACCAGTCATAGCATTACTGGCAGCTTGCTGGCAGTGCTGGTGCTGGTTTTTTGCGCTTACTGTTGCTGCCTCAAAACTTTTCGAAAGCTCTAGGTCTTCCCGACCGGCAAAGACTCTTGCAGTCGGCTGCGATTGTAGCATTTTAACGTTGACTTTCTCCACAGTGGTGGTTATGGTCGTGACATTGAATATTCGCATCTGTATCTTAGCTGCAACTAGATACTGCTCCGAGTTTATGCTTACACCTGGGAACGTTTGATCATCCAATGTTGGTTGGGGATGGTTTGATCAGGTGCCTTCCAAGTTCTACACACTACCATGTTCTGTCCCACTGCAAAGTGAATAAATCGTTTCCGGAAGCCGTGTCGTGCAGGCAATACCCTCCTCCTTTTTTCGGATTGACATCTCTAAGGGCAATCCTAGTAACATACCTCGGACGTTGCTCGTATTCGTATGTCATCGAGAGGATCACATAGAAACCATCGTTGGTGGTTTCGTCTTTCTCCTCCAAAAGGGCGTGGGCTTTTATGTGAACCTTTTGACTTTCAAATCTCAAATCTATTTTTGACAGCAAAAACGCTTCCAAACAGCTGCTCATGGTACATAGTATGATACATGTCGCAAGTTGTTGTTGCTGCTTTTTGACACCCAGCCTATCCCAACGCACTTCCAGAAGAGCGGTTATAGCCGCATTGTAACGTTCAAGAATCTTCACTAGTTCGTTAGCTACACCAGGTCGTTGTTATTAAAGCAGTTGCTGAAGTTGTTTACAAGCTAATATTCTGCCATCACTCGTCGTGACCAAGAAACCCTCATGAATTTCGTGATTTGGATCTGCCACCGGTTCTCTGAAGACGCGCGTTGTTTCCTGAAAAAATAACTCAAGTTGAAGACTTCACATTCCACTACGAGTTGTCACGGTACAAAATACAAATTCATTCTGTCAAAGACAACATGACACATTTCTGAAATTGCAGGGATGATACTGAGGCGGAAACTCGTTATCTATTTGAAAAGAAAACAATTCTACTTCAAAGTCACACTTCATTGTCGTCATCCAATTCAATTACAATGATATTCCAGAAACAATTCCATTCGCCTTATGCCCTCAAATGGCTTAACAAGCCATAACTTCGTGGAAAATTTAGAAACTACTCGACACGTCAGTCATCAGCCATCATTAACATACGAGATTCCGATTCATCGAATGCACAGAACGAGTGTGGTTTGCAAGTCCGGAAAGCGCTAATCGCTTAATTGACTGTTGCCGCTGCGCACGATATAATCATTCTAAAAATACTAATTATGATCACGTAGCGCAGCGCTATTGTGGTCTCGGCGAAAAGTTATAAAAATAAAATCCATAAGTGAGCGAAAAATAAATACAAGAAAACAGCAACAACAAAGAAATACCATTCAACTTCCACATGCGACAACGGCAGCGATCGTTTAAATTGACTTTCATGAGCCGAGTCGCATTCGCTCCAATTTAAATCGTCGTATGGTCGTTATGGCGACTACCAATAAAAAGAATAATATTGAACGAGTTTTTCACAAATGAAATGTCATCATCGGAAATAACAAAAACAACAAGCACACAGCAGTAGACGTCAAGTAGATACATAGCTTGATCACTGATCATCATCAGTGAGTGCACTTTGAATGATGAGAGCTCTGCTTGATGTGAGTCACAGCGAAATGAACTGGAACTGAGTGTGACCACGCCGGGTTAAACGATGATGCATTGCCACTTAAATTGACAGTCCAAGTCTAGTTGATGTTTTCTTTTGACGTTTATTGGTGTAAACATGAATGTAGGCCTGGGAGTTGACTTGTAAATTGACTCATTGTTCATGGAAAACGTTTGACGATGTCGTCGTTATATACAGCAATGCGATGATACACAGATACACAGTTAATCGACAAATAGGGGCACTCACAAGGGAGATGATAAATCGAATTCATACTAATTGATGGCGGAAAACATATGGAAAACGTCTTAAGAGTAAATTTTGAGACAAAAAAAAACAAATCACTTGAACGGAAAACAGATGTTTGGAAAGCACTTAATTTGATTGAGAACTACTGTTTTGAAAAATCACACGTCTCTAAAGAGATTATTGTTTAGAGCAGCGAGTAGGGAATGTACACATGTATGTGAAGCACATCGCTTTCCCTAGTTTCTAGTCAAGTGGCATCACCTCTTTGTAAAGGATGCATACCTGTCTTCTTAACCAGGGTTGTTCAACAGTTGTCAGTGATCTACACTTCTGTCAAAGTGAGTAAGGGGAGTGTAACTATTTCACGGTTTGAGAACCAATTTGCTCAGAGAGAGATTTAAATCTTTACTAGAGCTCCATCTATGTATTATAGTTGCAATTACAAGTTGACACAACCCATCTCCTCACCTTCTGTTTGCAATAAGTGGCTAATCATAAGTCAGTGACGGTACGATGGCTTAAAATATCGCGGTGTTAAAACGTTTGCACCAATTGGACCGAGAGGATGGTATTTCCTGTGCAAGCTGTCGGACGGGATGCATGGGTATACTTAAAAATTCGCGCTATAGTCTGGAGTAGACTTGGGCCTCAACCAGCAAGCGTCTTCAGTCAGCTTGATCGTTAGCTAGATGCCTACAGTTTCGCGTGCCAAGTTAGTTAAGGTCCCTTTCCACATGTGTGCGCCACCTGAGTCGCGAAGCTGGCTACAATAGTTTTTTGACTGAACATGCCCGGACTATGCATCATGCCCTCTATTGGCTGGCCATTACCCCCGGACGACGAATCCATCCATCTTCAGGCAATCCAAACCCAGGACTGCTTCTTGCATATCTTCAGGGCAGAGCCGCTCTTTTATCTGCCTCTATCATTACAGGTAATCGTATGGCCGATGAACTTGCCAGGTAAAGCATCTCAGTATGCCCTTTCGCTACTTGCAGGCTGTTACTCAAAACAAACGCGATTGGTATTCACTAATGGTCACAGGTAGACGAATAGAGCCACCTGCCACATCTCCCAACAGATTTGGCTTGAGTTTGAGTAAAAACGTCCCCACAGTCTAATCAGACAGAAAAAGCTAGCTTATCAGCAGGGGACACTGCTCCATCGGCAGCCACGGCAACAAGTTGGCCTCCTTTAGGAGGAAGAAGAAACGATTCTCCACCTTTTCTGTACGCTTCCAGTCCTCAGCTTGAAGAAAAGCCTACTTAGGAGGAAGCTTCTTCCTCAATCTCAACAAACTGGCTGACACCAGTGCTTCATTGCAAGCTCTGGCTGGTTGTTCGGCCACCTTGTAGAGAAAGAAAAATCCAGATCCAAGTGGTATCACAAAGGACCTAAGTGTCGCTGCATCTAAAGATCCCTGCCACTCTAATCCGGCCTGACGGTCGCTTTGCTTTGTAAGTATTTGTTGTGAACAGTGGTTATTTACTTCATCATGCCTCCGCTTCGTTCAATGGGCTCACAATGTACTTCCCCCTGGTGTTTCTGCTCCAAGGTTCTTACCAGCTTTCCTTTCGATTTCTTCTATTCCGCTTCGTTTACTGATCTCCTCTCGTAGATCTGCATCCCCTCTGCCGGCAAGTGATCGATGGGAATCACTCCCATAACTACTACAAATCTGGTGAGAGCTCACCGCCTGGAGTTTCAATATTCTTCCTGCCTAAGAGCATCAGCACAGCGAATGGTAAAAAAGGACAAAGTACGTTGCCGTCATTTGCCATTAGTCTACTCCTGCAGTGATCTTTCCAGACCTTTAGGACGTAGAATTGATTCACTGCCAGCTAATACGTAAAGCTCTGTGTTCAGTCTAAGCAGGTACGTCACTGTCTCTTCTACGTTCAGAAGTCAAAGATAGATAGGAAGCATATCCCCTTCCTGATCAGAAATACAACAAATTTCCTTCTTTTCCGATGCTTGACTTAGACTTTGGTCTTCCAGCGACGATTTGTTGTTGAATTGTTTACCCTTCTTACGACTAGATATAGTTTAAACTTTTTTTTTTTTTGCAAATTCATTACAGACCTGCCCTCGAAGCCGCATGTTAAAAAGAAGAAACTATCTGCGGAATCAACTCCTGCCGCTGAAATAATTCGAGAGAAACAACATCAAGTGGAAACGACTGAAGATGATTCCGATTCGGGTTCAATGGATACACGTCGGAAAAAGAAGGCACGGACAACGTTTACGGGACGACAAATTTTCGAATTGGAAAAACAATTCGAGATTAAAAAGTACCTAAGTTCGAGTGAAAGGACTGATATGGCTAAGCTTTTGAATGTAACAGAAACTCAGGTAAGCGAAATTCGTTATGAGAAATTTATTTTACAAGGATTTACAAGAACTTTATCGTAATGACATCAGTGTTACTCGAAACAATTGTTCTTGATTCCGGGATCCTTCTTGATCTTGTGGAATTTTTAAACATCGAATGATGTCCTATGTGTCTTGAAACGTTATAAATAGAAGGTTTTGACTTAAGAATTCTTCAACGACGTTGGAATTTTTGTGACATCAGCGTTGTAAAAGACGTTATACTTTTCTTTCGTTGAACAGTCGTCCTTTAAATCAGACCGCGAATCCTATTCAATGTTTGTCCAATCTCAAGCTACTTACACTAATTTTACATTCAAGTTTTACAACATTCGTTTTGGAAAAAAAATCTTTTGTTTTACATTTGGTAGGACTGCTCTCAGTATGAAAGCCAAACGCTAAGAATGTTTGTCTCACTGCGAAACACAATGGATCCTTTGAGATCCGAGTGAGATTTTACATAAGTGCAGCCACTCCTATAACCTAAACTTTGCCGAAAACTTATTAGTTAGAGGCTCGACTGGATTGGAAACTTGCATTCGTTCGCCGCCCTGCTCATTAGTCGCCATCTCTACTCGTAGTTCAAACTCACCCTTGAGTCGTAGGTCAATGCAAAGAAGTTCTAGTGTCTTTTGTCCTTTGAAAAGTCATTCGTCATTTGACAAATTCTGGAAGAATATCGCTTACCAAATCGAAACTTCCCAGGGATAGTCTTCATAGAATCTTCAAATATTAGTAAAAAATTAGTCTTATTTGAAGGAAATTTGCTTTCCCGTGGCGACAACGGTATTGCAAGCTGTTCGTGTAACTCTGGATTAACTATATGAAGGCTATGTCAAGCTGCTACAACTGACGGCCCAGCTGTCTAGCTATTTAAAACAATGAGAGGCAACTTATCTGCAAAATATTGAACCTCCTTATGAAAGAAGACTCTCTAAATTGATAAGCTTTTGGCCCCTATCAGTGCGGTTTTAAGTCAGAAAAGTGTACAATCGACCTAATTTCTACACTTCGGCTGATCTCTTTTTGATTTTAAGACCGCGGCTCAGTGTGCAGTGAACATCGCAACTTTCTTCCCACAAAGGTCTGTGTTTGTCGTATAAAGGAGGTTGTTATGGTTACTTTCTGCATTAGTGACCATAACCTGCAAGTGTTCCTTAACTGAATCCGTAAAGGTGGCCATAGAACTTGTAGTTCTTGGCTTCATGCTGGTAGTCATTGGAGGGGGTTGCCGAAGCATTTCTCCACTATTTGGACCGGTCACTCGCTCTTTTTTTCCCACCGTCCGTCGTTACCTTTTGGATTGTTTGACAATCTTTGGAATTTTTAGCTGGACAATTGGACTGAGAAATGTTCAGGGGACCTGGTCTAGGCTTAGTTGTCACGTTATATGGGTCTGGTTTGTTAAGTGTTGCCAGCTTCGTGGAACTATTTGTAATTACTACTGATGTGTGTTCCTTGGTTAAAGTGTTTTCTCTGGGTAATTTGATAGGCCATGGCAAAACCAGAAGTCTTTACTGCGTCGTAATGAGCTTTCTAGTTTTTACCAGATAGGTAGTCTGGTAGTCTGACCGTTTTTGACCATCAAGCCGGCGAAATATTAATGAGAGCCATTCTTAATGCTCTCATCGACTAAAGTTCTTTCATCAACGTAATCGTGTTCATTTTGTTACAGTTGTTAGGTTTTCATTTTTCTTTTCTGTATTCACGTGCGAATCCTACGAGCAGCTGGGGAAGGATTGGTCAATCTGCACAGAGCCACGTGTTATATATGTATGACGTCTGCTATCTGGATACATCGTTAGCGACTGAGTTATTTTGATTGGGCTCTCAATCTGGTTGATCCTTAGCACGATTCGTGTTACACCATTAAGCCACCCCAAGAGAAGAGTAGTGGAAGTTAAAAACAAGCGAGGGATAGGATAGGCAGACTTAGTAAAGATGATTTCCCTTCGAAGTTCAGCGCCTCATCAAGAAATGTGATCAGTCGGAGAACATTATCGTGAGTCCTTGGCCTTACTTAAGCCCCTAAACAACGACAAGAGAATTTATCAGGCGAAGGTGGATGAGGTTGCCCTCGATTGTTGGGAATTTTTGTTCTCGTCTTCAAAGACAGGGAGTTGGGGAGAAGAAGATACGAACGCGAAGTATTTTTGAACCCACCCCGGTAGTCGAAAGTAGAAACCAATTGGAAGCAGTAACGATCGAGCTGGCTTGAAACACTCGTTGAATGTGGCCCGAGTGGACCCCGAACTATGGTCCTATAGGCGAATGTCTCCATCTTAAGCCGCCTGATCGCACATAAAGCATTCGTCATGTGTTCGTGTTGATGATATATGATGACCATAACACTGTTTTCTCCAATTTTAGTTTTGGAATAGCATCTGCTCTCATTGTATCCGCACTGCATGTGCATTGATTTCAATTGTCCCAAATTGATTACAAAGCAAATCCACTACCACCAAATGGCACAACTAGCTCGATGAAATATCAAAAGGATTACCAGGAAAGCCTCAGTGTAATTGGACGCTAATACCTCGAAAACAAGTGCCACACCAACGAGTAACCTTCCCCCGCCCGGATATGCATGTGTAAAACAAATCAAATCAAATGCGCCGTGCCAACAACAACAACAACGACAACAGTTAAACCGCGTTTTAGATACTTCTCCCCTCGTTGAAGTAATTTGCATTCGCAAATATTTTAATCCGTTTGGGCCCATAAACTTATTATCCGCAGTAGGTAGGTAGGTATGTAAGTAGAGGTGCACGGATTCAGCGGTTCCGAGTGCAGCCCATTAGTTAGCACGACCACTTCAGCTGCCGCCGCGAAATTTACAAATTTCCCTTTCGAATTTTAAATCGCACATCGTCTAGTTAATGACTTCACAGATACGTGCCCTGTTACGACGGGTGTGTGTGTGAGTGTACAGCATGAGTCGTTCGTCGGACAACAACAGAAACACACATTCGCATATTTGTTTTATTTTTGTGTGTAATTATTTATAAATCAATTAGTACACCATCATCGGGCAACATCAGCAGCCAGCCAACGAGACCGATGGGGAGGCGGAGCCAGTGGCGCTCTGTGGTGACACAATGTATCTGGGAATAGAGTATCTATGTTGTGCGTCGCCGGGCGGTTGGGTGGGTGGTAGGTGTGTGCGTGGGGCACAGCACTAAAAGGTAGGCTGGCTAAATGAAATTATTTTTCACGAAAATTGTTTTTGTTATCCTCTCTGTCAGAATCAAATGACCACGATGCTGGTGTAGTAGGACTGGTAGTGCTTATGGCTACTACCCCGGGGTAGATCAGTGTGTCAAGCAGTTTAATGAAATTATTTATAATTTGGCTAAGTGCCAGCGGAATAATATTTTATTGCTACTGGTGCTGCTGTGCATGGCGGTCAGATTTAAAATTCTCAACCACCGAGCAATTGAATTCAATAAAAGTGGCTGTGTACGGTCCCCGTAGCCGTGTGGATTTGAGTTTGGTGGCGGCAAATATGGTGAAATTAATGCGATGCAATCGATTAGATGTGAATTTGAACAAAGCACCACACGTTTACTCCTCCAATCCCAAGAGCAGTGCAGCCGGTCCGCGCCGGGGGGTCAATTAAACGCGAAGTAGCCTAATAGATACAAATGGATGGCAGCGTGAATCTATGCGGCGACTATACAATGAGATGTCTATTTGAGTACTGCTCCCCAGGGGGGATGTGTTTTGTTCACCTGCGATGCGATGCATGGTGGGTTAGATTTACAGTTCGCGACAATGGTATAGATATAGACTGACTTGAGATGAAAAGAAAACGAGAAGAGATTTTGACAAATATTTTTGGTTGAAGAAGCTTGACGGCGAGACATTGTGTCTGGGATAGATACAGATGCGGACAAGACAGACTGTTCAAAAATCAACAAGTTTTGTAGGGGGAACCGATCACTTGGATTTGCACTCATTTCGTCAATAAGCTGATTGGCCCTTATCATTGCCAGAAGAGTCCACAATCGATACAATTTTGAACGGAACCTTGAGAAAAAATCCAAAAGTCTTAGCCGAAAGGCTACCTCTTTATAGATTGAAAGGCCGTCGATGGCTGCAAGACGAACCACGTCTAGATTCGACAACTTTGCTTAACCCGTCCGTCTGTATGAGATGGCGACACATAATGCTTGCTGCTCTGTCAAGGCTGGGTTATGATCTTTGATAACAAAAAAGGTTCCATTGCACTATTTCACCCTACATTTTTGATCAAGCGACAGAGAGCAGAGAAATGTTTGTTATGTAGCTGTATGGGTAAGCTAAAGAGTTCTGTGATAGCTACACTTCGCACTTGCTTGCCCAATGTCGTTGTTCTGATTCTGGCTTTCCATCAAACAACACCAGACGTTAGCACGCGTCTAAAAGTCATTGTGTCCAGCCAATGGATTAATTCTGGTTTAACCCGCCAGCTTTTTTCAACAATTCTTTTGCAAATGAAGAAGGCATTGCATGCTTTCTGAATCTGTCCAACTCAAGCTTCCTGTTCCGAACTGTGAACTTCACTCCTTTGAATTTGAGCAGTTAGAACAGTGGTGTCTTGTATATTCAGCTGAAGAAGATTTCTTCCGTTTTACTAGATTGACATTGAGTCCACAGTCCTTAGCCTAGTTAATTTCACTTCCAACTATTACTGTCACATCATCGGTATATGCAGTGACTTGTATGCTTCTTGAGTCAAAGACTTTGAGGATGCCTGTTGATTCCAAGTATTCACAGCACTGGAGATAAGACTTCTGCTTATACATAGAACTGAGACTTAGTTCGAAGTTGAAATTTCGGATGCTAAGCATAGTGTATAGCCAGTTGAGTATACCTTGTTCAACTTCCAAGTCCATCAGATTGTTTCCGATGTACAGACCCAAAATAACCTTATGAATGTACTTAGCGATCGTCAGGCCCATACTCACGTATGGAGGACTTGTCCGGTGTCAAGCTTCCACCGAAACCACTAACACTGCATGCATTGAAACAACAAGTGTCATAAGAAGTACACAAACAGCGGAGATGGAAGCAATTCCTAACCTTCTGTGCTCTTAGAATCAGCAAGTCAAAAGGCTGGAGACCTAATCCGTACGGACATACCGAGATACTGAGCAACTATCTGGGCGCTAATGTCAAATCGGACTACTCTAACCTGTACTTAGACTTCGAGAGACCTCTCTCATGGGATTTTCCAAGCAAGAAACAGTGGAAGAACAAGGAGAAGTCCAAATCCATCTACACCGATGGCTCAAAAATCGACATAGTCCTAGGTGCTGGTTTTTTCTTCAAAAAGCAGGTCCATAAGACTCCCAGATCATAGCAGCGTTCTCCAAGCAGAGTTTCTAACAATGACAAGAGCCGCACAGGAGAATATCATGATTTACATTGATTTATAGCCAGGCGGCTATAGAACCAACACTTGCAACGCAGATAACATCAAAGTTCTTAGTACACAGCACAATATAAAAATTTGCTGGGTCACTGGTCACAGTGGAATACCAGAAAACAGCTCATGAAGCAAGCCGGCGATATAGTTAAACTTCTACTCTGTAATTTTAGAGCGAAAACAGAGAAGATTGTGGCCAGAATATGACAAAGCAAGGACCAACAAGCTTCTACAAAAAGACAGGATGCCCATGTCAATGATGGTAGGGATGCTTATCGGTCGCAATATGCTAAGACCTCATGCAAAGAACGTACTTCTAAACAATGAAGACATAGTCCATAGCAACAGGGGATACGGCAATGAGTAGGTTAATGAGGACACAACCCATTTTCTCAAATTCTTCTTCGATCACATTGACAAACTGTCTGATTGTTCACCATCAGCTTTACTCAAATTTGTAAGAGCGTCCAGGTATCACAATGGACCTACTTTTGGTCTAAGTGTACCTCTTCTCGGAGGACCGCTTCCAATAAAGGGCGTCCGGATGGTCGCCACTAAGTCCTATAACCTAGCCTAACCTACCAACAAGATCGACTACCTATAGAAGAGCACTCATTTTCTTTTTCTTTTTATTGACTCTAACTAAATGTCGCTGAGTGTATCGAGAACATTTTGTTGTATTCAATGCACACACTCGTACCACACTCGGTGCTAAATGTTCCGAAATTATTTAATTCTCATCCCCTTTCGTCCATTTATCCACACACGGTTGCTTTCAAACATCTATACATCCTCAAGCGCAAGCTGCCATTATTACTGATGGGGAGGCAGTCAGTACGAATATGCTCTGCTGTGTGTGTGTTGTACACCCGATTGGTCATACGGGGGTCGTGTCCACATTGTGAGCACGATATTAATTGAGATTTATTGACTAATTAGAATAAATTAACATTGCAACAATCTGTGCATATTGAATGGATTGTTATTGTTATTGCAGTACACACACATACACTAGTCGTGGACATAGGGGACGGGGCTGCATTATAATGCGATATAAATGGCATTCTAAGCGTTGATACATGAACGCCCTGATTATATCCTCGCGCCAGAAGGGTTGGCGATGATGCCAACTATCGATATTGATTAGCACCTCTCTAATCAGAGTGTATCCGTATGTATGTGGCAGTCATAGCTCGGGGATGGCATCGTGTAACATAGTTCCCCCGGGGAAATAAAACACACACAGACACACGTGAAAGGGCATTAATAACCAAATTGGCCATTAATATTATCTGGAAAATTGAATCTTTAGCATTATGGTAATAATAATAATAGTTTCATGCTAATGCGAGCAGATTAGATACTCTAATGAAACCGGTAGCGCTCTGGAAGTATGCCACAGCTTAGCTGAAGTCGTGCTGTGTTGTGATGAGGCGCGGGTGAAGTGGTTAATTGTTAAACGATAAATTTTATGGTGGGAGTTTTGGAGGAAACTACACGAGAACACTTGGAGTATTTTGCGTTACGACGATACGCTCTTGGGATAGATAGAACCGATGTGTACAATTGAAGTGGTTTCACAAGTGAGAGGTGGATTACAATTCATCTGCTGGTAGTATATCACTTAATAGGGGGAGGAGAAGCAAAAACCAGCGATACAATCCGGAAAGTTCAAACCGCTTTGTTACGATTAGGCAATTAATGGGTGAACATGAAAAGTTTTGAAGTTTGTTCGGAAGCGGAAGTAGGTACCCAGTCCACATTAGTACGGACTCAACATTATTTTATCTAGTATTGTGGGGCAAAATTAAGTTCACTTGGATCCATTTTTATGTAACTGCCCAATAGTTCTTGTAAATTCGAAAAAGTTTAGCAGAGAACTGTCAGACAGCTATGTACAAGCAAAAGAAAAAGAACGCAATATAGACTTCTGTCGATTGGAGGGTTGAAAAAAGCCATGCATTCTGTTGACTCAGTCCCAAAATTAGCCTGCGAATGTACGGAAGGCACCATCGTCAACAAGTCTGTCCAGCTACTGATATACGCAGACGATATTGACATCGCTCCCAGAGGCTTTTATTTACTTTAGATGTCTCTACAATCCAAGGTAGACCTGGGTCGCAACCAACAAGGGTCTCCAGCTAGCTAGCTACCTCTAGGTTTGCACGCCATTTGCATGCCCCACTTGAGTAATGAAAATTGAAAAACATGCGAAACGAGTTGGCCTTGAAGTAAATAATGACAAAACCAAGTAAGCACATGTCAATCAAAAAGGAAGCATCTGTCTACGTCACTGTCGACAATATTAACTTCGGAGTTAGCTTTCCGCATCAGTAGGTATCCTTCCCGGGCACAACATGTTACAGTTTCAAACAAAGAAACTTAAATTGATCGAAAATGATCTATGTTGAAGCTGCGGCAACTATGAAGACACCATACAGCTTCTTCGTTTAGCCAAACTTTTGAACACCTAAGATTCAATTGGAATTGCTTCTGGTTCGACATCGCAAAGCGTCAAGTCGTACGAATCCTGCTGACCAATTGACGTCAGCTCTTTGCGCATAATGACAGATAGCGCAATCTCCCTGGAATCACATTTCTTCAAGATACTTATCGATCAGTTAAGGCCACAATAACTTAGTTGTCATGGTGCGGTAGGTTAGGTTAGGTATGTGGGCCGGCGAAGAGGAGTTCCTCTGCGGCACACCCAGGTCGCTAAGACCCATTGTGCTACCCATAGGGGGAAATCTTACCCTTAAACGCTACCCGCGTTAGTGGTACCGGCCATCCTGTGGATTTGATGAAGCCGTTCAGATCGTTCACCGGTTGACCAGATAGTTCCTCGAGACCCCGAAATTTCGCCCGAAGAATTTGTATCTTAGATGGCACAGGCCGGTGCAGTGGCAGAGGAAGTGGATTGTGTCCTCATGGACTTCGTCGTCTCCGTAGCCTCTATACAGGTCTTCTGCCGTAATACGGAGTTTCTTCATGTGGTACCTTAGAGTGTTATGACCCGTTATCACACCTACAAGGGTGGAGAGGGATTTTCTATCCTTTTGTATAAGTTTGGCGGTCCTAGCCTTATCAAATACAGGCCATAACTTCGTTGTGATGGTACAAGTGTCTAAGGTGGACCATCTGTTATTTGCCTCTCCTTGAGCTTTGTTCCCTTCTTCGAGCTTCTATGAGCAAGGCGGGATATTCACCGCGAGGTCGGCTTGTTCTAGACTTAGTGCTGAGCCCTCTCTATCCAATTCGTCATTATTCTCCTTTCCTGGTATGCCCTCATACCCAGAGCGTTACCTTGTGCTGTGTTCCAAGAACCCTGAGCTCTTCTCGACAGCACATCACAATCTTCATGGTGCGGTAACGAATGCCATTTAGTCCAATTCTGGCATTATTTTCGAAAAGTATACCCTAACAGTGGCTCGTCGAATATGCATCAATCTCTAATGATTCGAGGAATGTCTGTGCTTTGAGTTCAACAAGGTTTATTTGTTTACGAAGCCATCTAGGTTTTTCCCTTGATTCTCCAGAACCCAACCAAAAAACTTTTGACACTTAGAATGATTCGCTAGCTGGTGTTACAAAGTCAGCTTCAGGGAGCTCGAAGCAAATTGTTTGAATAACAAACAAGGTCCTAAGACCTTTCGATTTATCCGTCTAACATTCTTCCTACCAAAAGGCATAGAAAAACTAGTTGAGGGACATCTGCATCAAGTCGTCCCGAGGTCGCATCCTTCGTAGGAGATGCAACACGCCTATGAACAGAATTAGACGCACGCTTGATATAAAAGAATATGCGCTAGCTATGTACTTTCTTCGAAATTGACACTCTCAACTTTTAGAGAATGTGACTTTTGAAAACAAGTTTGGTTCCGCCAGAAACCGGAGCATCATTGGTGTTGTGGATGCTGAACGTCTGTCTGTCCTGAAGAATAGAACAAACGTTATAGATGCGGATATAATCAGAGACTGCTTGCAAGGCGGTGTTCTGCCTCCACTGTCATGGTGAATGCCAGTTGACTAAACAGTTTAAAAGTTTGCGCTCGGGCATATGCGGATGATGTTCCCGGTATCGGGTCTAGCGTCTGTCTACTCTAAGACGCAGACGGTCGAAGATTCGATCAATAATTGGAGTGCTAGGTTTTCAGTTAATCCTCTCTTAACGATTGTTGAACTCTTTACGAAAAAATTAAAGTTAACTGGTCTGACACTTTTCCATTGCTAGAAGGTTCCACTATCCATCTTTTAAGGAGTAATCCTTCATCCTTGACTAATGCTGCATGAAAGAAACACGTGGAACTGGAGGCTTCCAAAACATTAACAGTCTTCTGGCAAAGCAAACGTGTATTCGGCAAGACGTAGGACTTGTCACAAAGGAATCTCCACGAGCTACTCCTGTATTCGCCAGGCTCCAAAGAACAATCTGTTTTGGCAGCTTGGAATCATTTCTGATTCAGGGTACTTACTAACCCTTCTGTCCACCATATATTGCTTAACTTTCCCTAGAGCTGTTGTCCAAAAGTCAATGCAAGTCGATTGACAGCTTCAATATTTTCACGACTAACATCTGATGTCAAACGGTCATTTCGTGTCAAACTATCTGTCACAAATGTTTGACATAGTTACAAAGATTAAAGATATCCTCCTCAGTGTTCTGCAACTACATATGTCATCTTAATACACCTAATTCCTACATAGTCCTTTCCTTATCACTTACACAACACATATTGAAGTAATTTTCTAAAATTAATCAACCCGACGAAACCTCACATCGGTGTGTGTATCCTCTGAGGAATCCCCACAATTTCCATTAAACTCACACTGTGTGGTGTAAGTACTTCTCCACTCTGCTCTAGGCCGCCCCCGATTTAACCACATCATAAGGTGTAAAGCTATGGATCGAGGATAAACGAAACCAATTTAAACAGGCTTTTCACTTGACAACCTCATAAGCAAGCAGCAAAACGCAAGGGAAACATGAAACCAGGGACGCTCTAAGGCTGACATTTAGCGCATTCAACTTTATAGCTAAATGGTTAGAGTTCCTTCACGCTTCTATGGATTTTAATTGGTTTGAAGCGCGCACATTCAGAACGTCATGCGGTGAGGAAAACACACGCAAAAGTACATACTTTGAGAGTACCAGCCCATTCGCTAGCGAAATGCAATTAATGAGTGGTGACATCTGAGAATGGATAGCATCTCTGGGACTCACCATCACCACCACACTAGGTACACATCCTTGCCTTTCGAGAGTGTTTTTATTAATTCAGGAGTGCGCCATACACACAGCCACCGCCGCCGCCGCCGCCAGATTACGATGCTATTTTCGTTGTGAATAGCCGTGTTTTTGACACAAGTTGCCAAGTTTCCATCGGTTTTTTTTCTTTTTTTTTCGGTTTTTAATGAGAGAGAAAGGATTGATAAATAGAATTGAGAATAATGAGCTGATGGCCGGTCCGACACGGTGTACTTTGGCGTTTTTAGATCTCAATTTGCAATTTTGTGTCTCTTTAACCGAGGGTGCATTCTTGGAAGAGCTACTGGGGAGGGACAAATTGTTAATACCGTCGTTTTACGATGGCATTAATGCGGGAAATTAATTTGAAAAATGTGTCCTGTCACGAAGAGAATATTTTATATGCCCAGTTGGCATTGGTGTAGCTGATGTGCTAAATCGTTAATTAAATTAAATCAAATTAATTAAACAAACCGCAATGTTGGTCTCATTGAATTTTTTTAAATGGAAATTGCACTGTTGAAGGTTGATATAGATTTTAAGAGCATGAAGCTAGGTAAGGAGCAGAAGGTCGTCAGAGTCGGGCTACACTTTATCCTGTTCTTACAAAGCTAAAGGGTCTTTCATTAAGCGCTTCCTATCTTTAAATTTAAGTGATATCATCGACATTTTTTTATTCGTTTGAAAGGCCTATCGATGCCATGATGTATGGAATATAACATCGTTCAAATGTCCACCGCGGCTTCTCTGGGTGGCGCGCATCCGAAATGTCCAATTTTCCATGACTCTGGCGCATAAATCAGGCTGAATTTGACCGATGGCATGGGTTATGTTAGCTTTGAAGGCCGCTGTGGTTTGTGGCTTATTCGCATAGACCTGCGACTTCAGAAAACCCCACAAGAAAAAGTCTAACGAGGTCAAATCGCACGATCTCGGTGGCCAGTTCACATCACCTCCACGTGAGATGACCATGCCCTCGAATCGCTTGTGCAGAATTTCCAATGTGGTGTGAGCTGTGTGGCACGTAGCGCCGTCCTGTTGAAACCACATGTCGTTGGTTTCCGTATCATTCAATTCAGGCCAAAAGAAGTTGGTTATCATCGACCTACAGGCCTGGCCAACGTCGTTCTCAAAGAAATATGGACCGATGACGCCGCCAGCCCAAAATCCACACCAAACAGTGACTTTTTCGGGATGCATTGGACGCTCTTGGATCTCATGTGGATTGGTATCGTCTCAAATTCGATAATTTTGTTTGTTGACGTACCCATTCATCCAGAAATGGGGCTAATCGCTGAAGATGATTTTTCTATGAAAATTAGGGTCAGTTTCCAACTGCTCCAGATCCCATTCAGCGAACACACGTCGTTGTCTATGGTCGTTTACCTTCAGCTCCTGGGTCAGTTGAATTTTGTTATTGGCACGTATTGTTGAACGCTATATCCATCCATGGTGATTTGGCAAAACAGACTGAATAAATGACAGCCAATTTGACAGATGTAGCTTCAACAATATGGCCGCTATCAACTGTCAAATTTCAGAAGTCCCTATTGGAAGACCCTTGGCAACTATTAGAAAATCGATCGATCATTTGACTTGTGTATCAATGATGCTGCTTTGGACATCATTTTTCATCGACCTGCAAGCCATCCCTTTTAAGCAATCGAACAACTCCAACTGCTGCCCTCACTGTCATCTTGGGTTTACTACCAATACAAACGTTTGTACGAATGGATGCTAAATTAGGCATCCATCGAGCTATAAGGGATGCCTACTTATCCTTGCTAGATACATTAGAACACGACAGCATGTTTTCAGACGACATGTTATCCTAATACTGCTTCTACATCCCGTTAAGTAAGGACTGGGAGAAACACAAACTCCAACCATTACCTCCTGACCTCGTCTGGTGTATAGATGGATCCAAAATGGAAACAGGATCTGGTTTCAGAAGTTTCGGAGAATCTCAATGCGCGAACTTCTCAGTCAGCCTTGATAAATACTAGTTAACCATTGCCATCAATCAGTGTGTGAGACTTAGCCAAATCGTCCACATCTTGACCAGAACTGTATCTATCTTCTCAGGCAGTCAAGCTACCCTGAAAGCGCTTAACTCGCTTATCATCAAACCCAAGCTAGTCATAGAAATCTAAAAGGTCATCTCTGATCTAGGTAGGAACAACATGGTCATCCTTCGCTGGATTCCTGTCGAATGAGCGGATATGCGAGCAATGACAAAGCCGGCTCACTGTAGGGTAAGAGCAAATCACTTTTCAAAAAGCATGCAAAATGTCTTTGCCCATAGGAATCCAACGAAACCCGGCTAAATACACCAAGACAAGCAGACTCGAAGCTGCTGGTTCTATTGTGAATCTCGATAAGAACAACCTAAGTATTCCTATTGACATTTTCAGCGGGCACTGCCGTCTGGTCGAACATCTACATCGTATGAATCTTGCTGTAGACTCTGTCTTGAGAGGGTAGAGACCTTTCTATGCTCAATACCCTCATTGAACTTAGAAAGAGAATCCTTGATGACGGAGTTATTCCAATGGAACAGCTTCTTCCTTAACTTATCTAAAACACAACAAGGAAGGCAAAATAGGATTCTGAAGAGAAACTGCAGTGCCAAGGGCTGTAAATAAACCTCGCTCCTCACAGTAATATGTAAAATTAAAACTTATTCCAGAAGAAAACCGATCCCATCCTTTTCTTCATCTGTGTCCAAAGGCTGTGTTCGTGAAGTAAATTTTTATATTTTTTCATGTTTTTTTTTGAGATTCCTCTCCACTTCATCGCCTAATCCAGATAAGGCTTGTGGATTGATGAAGAGAATTTGTCATCATCTTGGGTTTATGTAGACCCATTCTGGTTCATAGTCCATCAAATCCTGTATGTCCATCAGTTAGTTTTAAACCAAATTGAGCATTAGCATGTTCAACTGCCATAACAACTGAAGCATTAAACCTACAACTATCAAAATGCCAAAGTGTGCAAAGCTGAAGAACTCAAATCACCTCTTGATTGTGCATTAATGTTACACGATGCATACCACAAGTGACCCCAACCTCCTGCCGAAAGCAATTAACATATTACATTGCAAACTGCCAGTATCCTTTATCAAGCCAAGCATCAAACCGATTACGAAGGATAGCGTACATAAGTGCATATTTGTATAGGTATATGTACAGCTATCCGCGCGAGTGTTTAAGCAAACAATATTGCTTATCTGACACCATGACGGTTGCGAAAATTATCCCGCAGGATATGTATCCATTCGGATGGCGTACAGCTTGCCTTTGAGTTATGTAATCCAAGTGGCGGAAATGTTTTTCGTATCCAGGGCCTGTAACCTATGGCATCATGGAGTGTCAACCATTAATTTCGGGTGAGGGATGAGCTCACACATAAACATACAATAAATGTCCTCCGGAAGATGAACACATACATACATATGTGTATACCAAATGGTTGCGAGTTAAATTAAATTGCCCACAAGCTATAAGGAGAGTGTGCGTATGCCATAATTACTTCCCGCAGACTAAATTGATTGATTTAATCTAAAGAAGTTGAAGCAGGACAACAGCACTCACACAATCAGAAACGACAAGCCTTGGAATGAATACAGAGTCCTAAAAAGTTTGGTGCAAGAACTCATTTTTTTCGGGAAACCATATGAAAGTCGATACTTGTTGCCTAAAGGTTTGTAACCGATAACAGAAGTTAGACAAACGTGATTCCATTTTTGAAAGCCGTTTCAACTTATTCTTTCATTCTAGAGAAACCTTTGATAGCGCCCTCAGTGCAGCCTTACTCCCACTGTAGATGCCTGTCTTAGTCTGAAGATTTGGTTAATATTTCATGCCGATTAGTCCAAAACTATAACACAGTTCAAGATTGCGTATTCAACAGTTTTTAAGTTCATGAGGACTTAAGAACGCGACTGTTGTCGTGCTTTTAATCTCAGTACAAGCCTTGTATGTCGTTTAGCTGGTTAGTTAAAAGGGAAACTTAAGGGATTCCAGTCTTAAACTAAATGTTGCAACAATTTTAAGATCAGACACCTTTCCAGATCTTCCTTTCCCCTGCTTACAAAGAAACGGACAAGGTTTTGCGAGCTTTAGGATGCTCAAGTCGAGGTTCGAAAAAAGGACTTCCTTGGCAGGTTCTCAGCAAATCCCTTACCACTCATTTCACTTATCTCGTCATAAGCATACCATGTTTGGCCGCTAGTGTCGCTGTTGGCCAATAGCCCATGCAAACAGCCACAGCCCTGTCGGTCCAATGACCATATTTTTCTGGAAACCGAAATGTTGCCCCAACAGAATTGAAACTTCTTTCGCTGCTGATCTTTGAAAGATTGACCGTCGTCTGGCTAAACTGTTAGTTTGCTCATTTCTCTATACAATGCTGCGACCATGAACCAACAGTTACTTGATCTTGAACGAACAGCCTAACCGCGTTAGCTTCTTCCTGCAGTAGGTTACCAATTTATATGATAATGTAGCCGAATCTATGGCCTTGATAGCGATTTGACTCACTGAACCTATGTTTGGTTTGTGTCTGCTTCTCAAATTATCAACAACTTTGCCTGGAAACCGCTAGATGAATCCAGAAGTCGATAGAATTTAGAAATATTCTGAGAAGATTCCTGCACGGATCTGGCAGTCCATCTTTAAACCGCGTCGTTGGAAATTGTTGTGTTGGAATATTTCATCACTTCATCGTGCCTACATTCCTCCGTAGAAGTAAAGCTTGTGGTGAAGACTTCTCAAGTTTTTCTGCAGCCTATGACGAATGCTACCAGGTGAACTTAGTTGAGCAGCACCCAGATTCTTTGGACTTAACTTGGCTTCACAATGCAGTATTCTTGATAAGTTCGTAGATTAAGAGGCATAGCTCTCGTAATACCTGTGCCCGCTGTTCTTTGAGCTCTGCAAAGAACACGGACCAGCAAACTAGTGACTCACAAGCAGTTTACATCCACAAGTTTATTTTAAATGGAAGAACCCACTTATTGTCAATGGTTTTACCTAAACTGCGGACGTAGTAAGCGGCGCATGTCTAATAAACTCGCTGTTCTATCTATGTTCAGTGTTCAGACAAGCTTTAAGTTGAGGATGATTCCTTCATCCCCCGCGTTAAGGAAAAAGGAGAGTATTTGGCCATTAAGTCATGGAAGCGTAAAGCCAGGTGTTAGGTCTAAGCTACTTTTGCGGCGTTCATGAAGAGGATGCCGACAAAGCTCAAAGCTTCGTATGTAATTGTCCTGTCCTTGCTTGGATCAGGCAGCGAATAGTTTAATCATTTTGCAGTGTGAGTTCATCTTGGACCACCGAATCAAATCACTGTTACAAAACCCCTTATGTCAACTCTTCGGGTTTAATCTTTCATGCAACCTCTGGTCACTGTTCAACATGATCCGGACAAAACATGGCAGGTCCACAGGGAGATGCTGGTTCCCCAGTATATAATTACGGGGCTCAACGACACACCGTCCACCACATTGTGGTAGAGTGCTTTAATCGATCTGGAGGCTCACTTTTATCGGTTGAATCTGAGCGAGCTGGTAACGTTTAAACAGCTTATGATAGCATTAAGTTCATTACCTCAGTTTATAGGTAGAAAGCCGCCCTAAACATGGGTGGCTTTTTATGCTAAATGTAAATTTAAATTGTGTTAATGTCCTTGAAGGCGGATCATTACTATAAATGCTGAACCTAGAGATAAAGGCTTTTAGGAAATCAAAAACACCGATGAAGATACTCGTGAAGCGAAAATGTGTCTAGCGTGTTCAGGAGAAGACAGTAGGGAATGTCGCAAAATTGAATAAGGCGGCCTTGGAGCCTCAACTATTGCCTTTTCAGTCACCCGACATCCCCGTACAGCATGAGCTGATGGACGTTTGTAAAACAGGGACAGACGAGATATCTTTGCCAAGTGAATTGGGGCAACCAATAAAAGAGACGTTGAATACGCGGCTTATTGATAGCATATTCCGGGCTACAAGTTACAATCCCATTTGGAAATGTTTGTGATATATGCGACAGACTCTGGTTCACTGTATACCTGAGCCTCATCATCCCATCGTAAGTGGCAGTTCTATGTGAATATATGCAGCTAAGCTAGTAGTGCTATGCTCCCGTCGCTTTTCTTTTATAATGACGAAAGATGAAACCCTATTTAAATGGGGTTCTCTACCTGATAGCCCAATGGACCAGTTTTTGAATCTGAGTGTTCCAGTAGCGTGTGCCAGCTCCGAGAATGTTGTGAAACGATTAGTAACGACTGACATATGTCACTAGAAGCCATTTGGCTTACCGCTAATTACTCGTTTCTTAAATTCTTCAACAGATCGTTGGACTAATCCTCAGTGTCATATAATTTCAACCAATTTTAAGTATAATCCTTTACATAAATGCCTCATAAAATAAATCCAAAGCAATTTATTATATGGATTAAAGAATTTTCTCCCCACTTTGGCGCCTTGAAATTGAAAAACAAATTTCTAAATACAACCTACTGTACCCGCTCCCGCGGTTTTATGTATTCATACTCAAACTTTGTAAACACAATCAAATGTGAAATAAATTACTTAAGTGCATGTACTTATGAATTTTAAAGTAAATTCCCCGACACGAACATTTTTAAAAATTATTTTTTTGAAATTTTCCACCAACAAAAGCAATAACATCGAAACGAGCAATAACAATTAGATCATTTTAATTTGGCTCTCCCCCATGCCGTGCGCCTCAATAAAAATCGGAAATCTTTATTCTCTGATTATATACATCATCAAAGTAATAAAGAAAAATTAAATCTAAATATTTTCATTAATAAACGTTTATGTGAGAGCTAGAGGAAAAAAAAAAAAGAAGAAAATCTCCATCAAGATCACGCATCCATTAAATGGGATTTAAAACTCGGGAGGCCGCAAGATGAATTCCCATTAATCCCGTGTGTGCATTTTGTTCTATATGCAGGCTGTGCCGAGTCGATCGTACATTGAGTATTATGTGTATGTGTGTTCTTAAATTATTTTTATTATAAACAATAGTTAATGATCTCGGCGTGGTGATATGGGGGTTGTTTTCTTTACTTTTCTTTTGATAATTACAGTGGGGATTAAAAGTTTGTTGATAGGAAAGGTCGATGTACAAATGTGTTCATTCATTGATGGAAGAGATGGATAACTTACATGATCCTGACATGAAAACTCTCCCCAAATAAGGACGATATATGATCAGAAGACACAATGTTTTGAGAGAAGGTTAGACTAGGTAGATAGGTGTCCCGTGGGACTCAATGCTCATAACCTATTGTAATGCCTATAGAATTGTACCCAAGAGAGACACAAAGTATGCCCGATGAATGGAATTTCAGCTTCATATGCCCCATCTTCAGGAAAGGCAAAGGTAGGTAGGTTGAAGAGGTGCCGGCATTTCGTGATGCACCCTTCCCTCGGATCTCTATGGATCCATTGTGTTCCTTTAACGTGGAATGTCTAGTCTCACTGAACCGATCCCTAGTCTTGCACTAACTATCAAAGCATATCGCTGCTAAAAGTCCCATATAAGATCCAATCCAATTTACTGTGTGAACGTCTGAAGCCTTTCTGCAGCACACTTATCGGCAAGTACCAGTGTGGCTTCCGGTTCGACAGATCGACGATGGACCAAGTGTTCTCATTAAGGCAAATCCTGGGAAAGACACATGAATTTCAAGGGTCAGTAGTCAGTTAAGTAAGTGAGTAGTATGACATAAAGCTGAGCAATAACCAGGGACTACACAAAAGCGAAAAACTCGCCACTATGCTTTCATCAATCATAAACGACAACGATCAGTGAATCCTGTGCTGCACCATCATAAGGCAAATACCGGAAACTACACTGGTTTACCAGACACCATCATGATAGAGAAAATATGATTTACGCGAGGGATTATCACAGGCCACAACCTACTGGGGGCCCACCTTAGAAGAATGCGTTTAAGTACAGACGAGTTATGCAGAGGGCTGTGGAAATACAGACGCAGAAGAGAACACAACCCACTTCCTTTGCGAATGTCCCAGCCTACACAGAACAAAAAAGACGGCCCTCGGTGAATACTATTTCAACGACCTGGCCACCAAAAGCCATTCTAAAATTTACTACGTATTGAGGATTACTACGACTGTAATCCTACTCACTCAGACCTTTCCTTTCTTTTTGTCTCTTCAGCCTGAACATTCCAAGTTAGAGGAACACAATGAATCTCTAGAGATCCAAGTGAAGGCTACATCACGAGAGGCGGCCAACTTTTCAACCTACCTCCCTACCGACATGACCTCTCAGATCAAGAAAATCGAAGATTTCTCGCGATTGGAACAACGTCCGAAAGTTTTGCAAAAGAAAGCCTAGCGACTAGCTACTGGCTTCACCGTCATGCACTTGAATCCAGTCCAGGGTTCGAAGTAAAATTCTTAATCCGTTTTACTCCAAAAACATCAGAATTTACCAGTTTGGATTTGGGCCCGGTAATATCGACTATAGACTAAATTCTCAGATAAAGTCGATCCTTGAAAAGCCCAACGAATTTCTGGTCAAAAACCTCCACCTCTTCATCAATTTCAAAGTCGCATATGGAACTCTACAGAACGATGGCTGATTTCGGATCCAACTGTGTAATTTTGAAACAGACTTATGCACCAAATTCGGAAAGGTGGTGCACTGTCTTTGAATTTCTCCAATCACACGCGGAAACAACACGAAATACACTATCTTCCATAAGTCCATTCAGCCGATAGAAAATGCAACTGCGATATGATAGTGTCATCTTACGTATTTATCAAGCCATCCTTTATTGAGGCTCGAAAAGTTATACTTAAAGTTGACGAGAATAAAACTAAATATGTTCATCATGCTTTCGATAAACGAAGATCTATTTATTAACCGCTTAAGAACATAAAGTCACTGTCGTCAGTTATAACTTTGGAATATTGAGGAACTTTTCTCCTTGCCAAACCAAACTAAACGTAAACTCTAGAATGACACCCTAGGGGAGATTCAATGAGAAATAACTCTAAAAAGTCGTTGCTTCATCGGCTTTGAAAAACGCCAAAACTCTTTTAAGCCGAGTGCTGGAAGATAAGCAGGAAAGCAGAGCAGATACTAGATTGCTTCGAAAAAGAAGAATACTTCGTTGAAAAAAAAGGTCCTATTTGCGAGGAGGGCGAATGAAAGAGGAGTTACAACCACGAACTCTATTTGTTGCTGTACTATGAGAATCTTCTTAAGTTCAGAACGGCCAGGAAGACCGAACTTCCGTTATAAGGGTCAAGCTATCGCAAATGCCAGGATGTTTGGCCTGAAAAACTGACTGCAACTTACTCGTGGTCAGAAGCTGCGGTGTTTCAGGCAGAGTCTCGTCGTGTAACAAGAAAGAAGAGCCAGAATAAGCTCTTCAGAAAGGTACATAGGTGCCGAACCCTTCTGTGGCATCCCTACTTCCGAGTTCAGAATGAGTCTGGACAGATGGGAAAAACGAAACTTCATATCCTACTGGAACAACACTCAGGGACTCAGACAGGCTAAACAGGACATCCGACCCCTGAACAAAACCACTAAAAATATTCTCAACCATAAAAGAGACGATATCAGAAGACTTGCCGGCTTCCTCACCGATCACTGTAGCCTCAGATATCACCTACTTGAACTAAATATAGTTCAGGAATCTGCATGCAGACTCTGCTTAGAGGAAGACGAATCAGCCGAAACCGTACTATGTGAGTGCGTGGCTGTCTGCAGGGTCAGGAAACGCTGTCTCCACAAAGAATTCCTTACACCGGAGAACATTCGTAATGCCTCGACTGGAGATATCCTAAACTTCATTAGGAAGATAGAAGATCTCCTTGTCTAACTGGCTCCAGGCACAATAGATCTTTTAGGTCGCAGTGCTATATGCGTCTGTAGCAGAGCCTTACTAATAATAATAAAATAATAACAAGAAATTTTAACAAACTTGAACTCATACTTTCGCCTCACACTGTAGAGTCAATTTAAGGACGCAATGCCGACATTATCTTCTATGAATGATATACAACTTCTAAAATTGTTAGCCTTACCCCGCTATGGTTCAATTATAATTAGAAAATTATTTTGATCTATACTGTGCGTCCCTGAGCATCCCGATCCCAAATCGACCATTGCTACACATCATAAAAAAAAAATTTCAAAAAATATACAAAACTAAGTTTAGGCGGTATTAACACCGCACTTACCGAACATTTAAGGAAAAATGTGAATTGCCTTCCCTCTGTTGTTGTTCTTGTGTGAGTTTTAGAAAGAAAAAAATTATCCTCCAAATTGGTCGGTCTTAGTGCTTTGTAATCTCATAAACGGTTCGGCTCTTAAACTTTTTATGGTTTTTGAGTGTCGACAATTTCATGGTTTTGACTGTGGATACCTTCAATTGCAAATATGCGTTGTACATTCTTTGCGATGAGACACTTTGTGCGTTTAAGCATGTTTTCATAGAATGCTGTCTCTTTGTAAACGAGACAAAGCCATCTCGATCGGAATGGGAAAACATAAACGATGTGTCTTGGATAAATATAGAACAATTTATCTCTAGACATACGGACAGGCATCGCTCGGAAATAATAACATAATAGAGGGAACGTCACTCAACTTAATAACCTATTATTAGATGGTGTAATTGAAAGCATACTAGGCTTGGTTAGTGATCAATAAATGCGAAAGGGAGGTCTGCTCTCTTGAAATGATTCACTTATTCTAGTAAACATTTTGGTATTTCTTCTATTTGAATGCGCAATCGTTTACTTAAGGGAAAAACTGGAGCAATTCCTATGCAACTTTCTGGGTATAACAAGTGCTTGGTTCAATCTGCGACGTGACGGAATTCGTTAGACGAACGAAATTGTTTCATGTTGCACAAGAACTACTCCCACCATGATCCCAACTACACCTACTTATTCCAAAAAGGAACACCATATCAACTTAATTCGACAAGAAACTATGAGAACCCAACAGGCCCGTTTGGAGGCTTAAGTCAATACTTAAACTCAACCTCTGTTGTAGAGGGCAACTAAACAACAAAATTGTTCTCGAATTCTCAAAAAGATCGCCTTTTCAACACAGTAACCCGCTGTCAAATTTACAGAAAGATCAGAAGCCGAAGACCTATTTTGATTGTTAGACCAACTCTGACATATACCAACGGAGGCTATCAGGCAAGCAAAGACCTTACGATGTCGGAGCTATAGAAATACGTAACGTCTTGTTCAAATATGTATGGCATTCGTATGGCAGATCCACATTCAACTTGAAGCTAGATTAGGTCTACTCATACTTATCTTGTGTACACAAGTAAGTTAATTAGTTTGAAGTGATCTTCCAGAGAAGGGCTACACTTAAACTAAAAAGTAGGTCCATTGTGCTACCACTGAAGTTGAGAGTCCCAGTCTACTCTACTCCTGTTCTGTTGGTAGTGTTCTTACTTACTTAGGGTGGGGCTACAATGCGGGGTGGACCTGGGCCTCAACCAACAAGCATTTCCAGCTAGCTCGATCTTTAGCTAGCTGCCTCCAGTTTCGTACCATAAGTTGGTGGATATCCCCTTCCATTTGCGTGCGCCACCTGAGTCGCGGTCTTACTCTACTGCGCTGTCCCTGAGAGTGGATTCGAAGTTTTTCTGGGCTAGGGCATTGAAAGCCATCGAGTCTACATGATCCAGAATCTTCATTCTTCTGGTTAAGTCGATGTTGCTGTGCACCCTGTTCAGTTCGTTGTTCCTTCCAAAACAGCCAGAGCAACCTCATCCATTTTGGACACATTCCATGTCTCTGCGCCATAGAACAGGACTTGGATTATTAAGGCCACTTAAGTTCTTCGAGAGAGAGGGCTTTGTTATTCAATTGCCTTCTTAGGCCAAAGCAACAACGATTGGCAAGAGTTATCCTTCATTTGATCTCAGCGCTGGTGTCGTTCTCTAAATTAATTGTGGAGACTATCTCGAAGTTATATCTATCTACAGTAGCAGTCTATCCACGGCGTTAGTGTTTTGCGTCTTTTTCTGATCTTCCCCTTCCATCTCAATACTCCCGAAAGTGCCAGCGACATAAAGTTGCATTCCTCCGATTATGTCAATATTTTGTAGACGTGGTTAAGAAGACTGATACCTCCTTTGTTGGTTTTGTCCTCGTTTATCGTTAAACTCATTTTGTCCACTTTTGCGTCGGAAATAGTGATGACAGCTCCTCGACTTTTGCCATGTTTTCAATGTCATCGGCTTATGCAAACAGTTGCAGAATATTTTCAAAAATTGTACCTTTAGTGTTAGCTGAGAAGTTTCGCACAATCCGTTCAAGTATGAGAAGTCATATCTTGCTCAAATCTTTTTTGGGAATTTAAAGGAGCACCTAGTATTCTCTATCGTCATCCTGCACAAATGGACAAGTTTTGTAAAGATGTTTAAATCAGTCATGGCTCGTTTCTGTAACTGTTGTCAAATCTTGAAAAAGTGCTGAGTATCGATTTGGAATTCCTGTGTGTTTTCCAGGATCTGTCGGAGTCAATTGTCAATTGTGGACTTTCCTGTCCTAAAATCACATTGGTAGGGGCCAATCAGATTGTTGAAGAAAGGTTTCGGACATTCACACACCACTATCTTGCATTGGTGAGAAAATTGAGTCTTGATAAGTTGACGCTGTTGAAGAGGTTTTCTTTTTTGTGGATCGGACACATGATGCTGATGCGTTAGTGTATGGTTTGCACCAAGTCATCTCCAGCCACTTTCCATAACTCAGCTGGTAGCAGCCTAGTAGGATTTTAGTTTGGATATTGATCAAGTTAGTTAGTTACGTCTTTTGGATCAAGTGGACTTGGCTTTCATAGCTAAGAACTAGATTGACTGATACGTTCTGCCGACTGTGGATCTACTGCAAGGATTCTTTTTACATCATTACAGGTTGCTGTATAGGCGTCGTTCCCTTGGCATGTCCTCCTTATTCCTGAAGTATCATCATCTCTCAATAGTGTCGATCGTTTGCTCCTCGTATCTACCTAACGCAAATATTTAATTTTATCAATTCTAGTTTGTCTTCATTAAATGTTCATAAATCTTAATTAAATTAACACACTAAAATATTATTAACACTCACGGAAATAAATAGACCGATCTGGCTCTAAAAAAAAAATAATCAATAACCGTAATTTCACGAGTCAAATAGCCACAATTTGTGTCGGTTGTGCATTGTGAAATAACCTCACACGTCTCCACTGCCAGTGGGATATATACAAAATAATTAAAAATCATCAACGAAAAATTACAGCATTTCATCAGTCGAGTTAGCCCAGATATTCCAGAATTAATTGAAATCCCATAATTAAGCAATTAGTGCCGAAAGGTGATTTCCCCATCGATCATATCTGTAAACATTCCCAACATCGTGCTCACCACAGATCCTCACTCCTCACTCTTGGCACAAAAAAAAAAAAACATAAACTTCCTGTGCGAATGACACTCGCCTGTATTTCATCATCTTCGTTGTCTTCGTCTGTTCTAGGATGGGTATACAATTTCTCAAGAAACCGACGGAAAAATAAACCAAAAGTCCCCGCCTTTAGCCCATTCATAAATAGACTTTCGACTTAATTGCCAAATGCCAAAAATGAAAACATACAAAGTGTTAATTATTGAGTTTTCCATTTTCCATTTTCCGTGCATCCCGGAGGGCGGTACATAATCTGTCTACTCATCGTTTGCAACATCATAAAAGGCTCAGGATCATCTCATGCGTTATATTATTTGACACTAATTGCTGTGATAACATTGGGGCCAAGTTATGTGCTGTGTTCCAACGTTCGGTTCGAATCAGACATGAGAAGGAATATTACAGATGGGACTTGGTGCTTCCAGGTTCCTCTTCCCGTTGAAATAACACCCCACAGAGATGAATATCTGGTGGAGTAAAGTGAGGGATTTTGAAATAGACACACTTGAGGTTTTTTATTTCGAATGTACAGGGTGATGTAAAATGATCCCATTGTCATTGCAAACTAGACAAGCTGCAGAGATATGACATAATCTCACCAGCAACGCTTTGGATTTCAGATCTTGAGCTCAGGACTTACGAGTATTTGTGATTTTTATTGGCTTAACCTGAGATTTCACAAAACTCCTCCACAAGAAGTAGCACACGAGCTAGCCAATTAATATCGAAAACCTCACATTAATCTACAATGACTTGATCCTTAAAATAATGGTTCGGTCTACCTTATCATCATCATCTAGACTTGGGCATTGTTGCCGATGTCATTGTAGCCAAGCCTTCGATTTTTAGCCTGCATCCAGCAGAAACTCTGCTCGTTTTCATCATAACAACTTTGGCAAAGCATTTGGGAGGGGATGCCGAATTTGAACGATAGCTAAAGATAGACATTCGTAACCTTGGTAATATCTGCACGAGTCTTGTTTTGGCTCGATTTTAGGTGGATCACTTACTTATGATGGCGCTACAGTCCAGGGTGGACCTGGGTATCAACCATCAAGCCAATGGGGCCGAAGTGCTGGTGTTCATGCCCTCTACATGTCCCAGCCATCTTAGTCTTCTGACTTGGTCGATGTTGCTGTACAGTCTATACTGTTCGTCATTGTATCTTTTCCTCCACTCACCGTCTATATAGACGGTAGGTCACCCGAAGGACTTTTTTCTCAAAACAACTTAGAACGACTTCATAAATTTTTGAGAATGTCCATGCCTTTGCGCCATAGAGCAGGACTAGAATAATTCGGGTCTTATAAGACTCCATAGATTTAGTTGTTCGAGAAAGAGCTTTGCTACTCAATAACCTTCTTAGTCCAAGGAAACAGCAACTAGCAAGAAGTATTACTCTTTTGATCTCAGCACTGGTCTCATTGCCTGAGTTTATAACAGAGCCTAGGTAGACAATTCCCTTATCTACATCAAAGTTGTATCTGTCGAGGGTGACATTCCGTCCGAGATGTCGGTGTTGGGTGTCCTTCTTTGACAGCATATATTTTGTTTTGCCCTAAGTGAGCGTTAAGTAGGAGGACCACATTTTTTTTAATGCAGTATACTTAGATGTGAGGGGCTTGATATTAGTCGCCGCCTTACTCGGATCTTTATAGATGCATTGTTCCCTGTTATGGAATCCTACATGTGTGTACCTGTTTGGAAGTGAAAAGTGGTTAGTGTGTATCTATTGGTCGCCTCCATAGACCATAGAATCCAGAATTTTAGAATGACCTTCAGTGGCATGGTTGACAGTTCACCCAAATCGCGAAAGAAGTATATATCTAGGGTTTTTCTGCTGAGGCTTAGACAGTTGTAGAGGAAGTACGTCGCATCCTCTTCTAAGTTGCCATAGCCTCTGAAGAGATCAGTCGTACCTTTTTATATGGGCCGCCAATAATAGATTGTGGCCTGTGAGGATTTAGAATTAAGTTGGAATTGGGTTCTCTACATTTCATATAAGATGTTCATCTGAAAGTTGACGACTTTCCCATCTTTAAATGAAACCAAATCTTTCCAAGTAACACTGTTTAATGCAAGAGAATGTGTAGTGTATTCAATAACTTGTCCTTCACTGTACCGCCACGAATTGGCCACACGGACTAGCTTCCATTTTGGAAAATGTATACTTAATGCAACTAAAATGTCACCGGGCGGAAGTCGAATGTCCGTTGAACGTTAATGCATACAAAGATCTCCCTTTAACGAGTTGAAAGGATATTCTAAGAGTGAAACTATTTTCGAGATTGTCAAGGAAACATGGATGTTGGAGGAGAATGATGATTTAAATTAAAATTTTTTTTTTCTTTTTTCGAATTTAATTTGAACACATTCAGGTAATTAGCGAGTGTGTTACCAGCGACGGTGTAATTGCAGTGAATTGAATTAATTTTCAATTATGCTGACAATTAATTGTCACATATCTAATTAATTTATTATCATTTCATGTGTGGAGGTATCAGCCTTAGTTTGGGTAAACGTTACAACGCAAAGCTCGAAATGCAAATTAATAGATCAAATCAATGATGAATATTGAACTACTTGATTAATAATGCGTAGATAATAGATTGGTTGATTACTAATCAATGATTGAGTGGAATTGTGGCTTCGGTATCGATATTTGTGGATACAACGTTTCTGTTTCGCTTGAAAAGGGGTTATTCCGATTATTTGTGGGGAATTCCATGTTGATTTTGTTATGAGAATTATTAGGAAAACATTTTAATTGAGTGAATCTACTGAATTGGTTTAATGGGGTTGGCAAAAGCTGTTTTGGGGGAACAATTATTCAACAAAGTGACACCCAACATGGGATTTGTAATTCGGATTAATTTAGAAACTTTCTTTAATATAGGTAGGGTCAAACAAACAGTTATTAGACCGATGAGTAAGCATTTTGAGAAGCTCGTAGCAAAAGACCTGCAACTCCTCCCTTACAAAAATGTGTTGACGCAGGACCTCAAGCCATCTGACGATTGTGGGTGACCTCAACTAATTGGTATGACATATGGCTGTGGTAGAAGGGCACGATCTGACCAGGCTGTCCCATCCCCCCGCCAACAACTGACAGCCAGACTATTTTTGTGTGGTTTAATAAAATCTCGAATTTATGCCAGTAACTCACAAAAACCTGCATCTTGGGAATCTAATAGCCAACGAGCTCCTTGTCTACCTAGAAAGGACAGGCTGCAAAGTGATTGGAGTTGTTTTCCTCTTGCTCTCCAAATGGACTTCAAAAAGGAGAATGTATGTCAATCGCCACAAAACTGAACTGGTCTTTGCACTCGGAAAAAATAAGTCCTCTACGTAAACTCTCCCACGACCAGTTCTACCCTGCAAAGTAGTTGGATAAAAAGTTATCCATGGCTTTACTATCCGGTGGCAAGCCATTGAAAAAAGTCGTACAAATCAACCTTCTACGAAAAGTGCACAGATCTGCATGCATGTGCATAAGCTGTTCAATTAGAACTTCTCCATCAGCAGCATTCGACATTTTGTTTCACCTGATGCCGCTAGACATTTTCAACAACAAACGTCGCTAATGCAACGATTTATTAAAAAAAAACTTTTTTAAAAGTGGTCTAACTGGCAAAGCAATTCACTAATTCCTATGCCAGATGCCAATCCAACAGAGACTTTCCAGGAAACTGCAGTGCTGACGAGTTCGACAGACACGGTTCTAACCTAAGTAGACGGGTCGTGGCTCAATGATTAGGACACTGGGCATCTGAGCAAGTTGGCTTATTTATTTATTCATCATGCTAACTGTCGTAGCGCACAGAATTATTTAATAGAGAAAAGAAATTAGTTTTAAATGCTTAGCTTCGAGTCGAATTAAACACAGCTTGTCTACTATGCAATTCCTTCCATATAGTCCGTACTTCAGCACTACAGAGCAGGACTAACAGAACTGGAGTCTAGAGACTTATTTCGGCCGCACGAATGCATCGGTGTAAGCTCGCTGAGTTCTGTACGCAATTTTGAGAAGATTGATGCCTCTGTAGTCGCCTCTCTTGTGGATCCACACCTTTTTGTTTATAACACATTCGATATTTGCATTTCACTCACAACTTTTTTAATATTTTCCCATTTTCTCTCAATTCCAGGTTAAAATATGGTTCCAAAATCGTCGAACAAAATGGAAGAAACAGGATAACATTACCAATACCGAGGCAGCCGAACACAAGACTGTCTCAACGAAGGGCTTAGAAAATCCCAAAGGCATCGTGCTAAACGAAGTGCCCAATTCAAAAAAAAGTTCCCAAACATCCTCCACAACATCCTCATCATCGTCAACAGTGAGTTCTACCGACAAACTTCGTCCCATTTCCGTGGAAGTCAGTGCAAAATTATCAGCCAAACATTCGACAAAAATGAAAAATAAACTCTCAACCCAAAGTCTGCCCAATGGAGAAAAATCAAGACCGCCTTCTGAAAATGCGCCCAGTAACAAGCGTAAATCAACAGATGTTAGTCCTCCTCCGCCACCTGTACTGGATTTTGAAACGAAACTGTCAGTTTCGAAAATTTCAACTGTTAAAACCTCCATTACAGCAGACAATGGCCGAATGCCGGACGACGAAATGGCGGAGATTTAGAACAAAATGAAAATGTCAAAAATCAATTTGACACCACAATAACTGATCTTCCATTTTTTTTTTTTTCAATCGAAAAGATAGAAAAAAAAAACGTATATATCCTGAATTTTGTGCCAAGAAATTAAAATTAAAAAAAAAATAACTACAAATTATATGCACATCTGCTATTATAAACAAAAAATATTTATTGTAAATGTCCGGAGAAGAGAAAACAAATTTTAGGTGATTTATCAAAATTGTTAAAATATTTTTATTGAGAGATACAAATCGAACAAAATATCATTAAATGTTCATTCATATGTAGTTGTAAGATACATAGCTGTAAGTTATTGTTTAATTCTTTTTTAATTTAAGAAAGTGTGCCGAGTGTTACATGAAACTTAGAACAGAGATGCCATATTAGAGATCTAAATATTTTTCGCTTAATTTTATAAAAAAAAAAAAAAAAATAAATTTTAAACAATAAATGAATGTACCTATCTTTGCAGTAATCGTATCTTATGTATATTGTATCTAATCAAACAGAGCTTAAATCCATTGCATGTTGGGAATTGTATACATAAATAAAAATATATGCTGAATACTTTTAGAACTCATTTGGAGATTTAAGGACATGTTTGCCCCACTACTAACTTTGTAGAGTAGCTCTGTACTCAAGCCCATAACGAGTGCCTCTAAATATAAGGAATCATCTGTGTTATATCTGTACAACTTGTCACTCTGATTCCAATAGACCTCTACCTAAAGAAAGTAATCGCGATAAGTGTCCTGCTTTTAAAACATTTTTATAGACAGTCAGGCTGCTATCAAAGCCGTTTCATCCATACTCCATAGTTATAAAATCAAACATTGTAAAACGTTGTCAATCCTCTCACCGGGAATCGCAACGGAATCAAACTTTACGTTTTTCATAGGGATTATCACAGACCGCAACCTATCAACGGTCCACCTTAGAAGAATGCATTTAAGTACCGTCGATTTATCCAGGGGCTGCAGCGTTGCAAACGTAAAATGTCCCAGCCTAATTCAACAACCTGACCGACCAAAGTCACCAACCATTTTTTTACGAATTCGGGATGTTTCAGGGAGGTCGACGAATTACTAAGAAGCATAAACATTTCTTCTTTGCCGTCTTTTTCAAACTAGACACTCCACGCTAGGAGAACACGCGGAGATCTGAGTGAAGCCTGCGTTATACGAGATGCCACCCCTTAAAACTGCAATAAAAATTAGTCTTAAACACAGTCTTGACTTTTGACTTTATTGCGGCAGTAATTTGACTTACTTTCAGCGAACTGCACTTTGATCAGCAAAGAAGAGTGTGCTGCGCTCTATACAGCTTGAAGGGTAGGCTCCGTGAGAAACTAGTTCCAAAGGTATCAAACCATATAGTTGTCCTAAAGAATTCTTTCCGATGTTGCCAGAATTTCGGTAGAACGACTGAAAGATTTATAGACTGCGGAGCTAGGTCAGGAGTCTTCTTGGAAGATTTTAAGAAATCAAAATCGTTAAACCGCTAGCATTTTCCAAGTGAAATCCTGAAAGTGTATTGGAAGATCAGTAATGGTCTATTGCCATAAGAAGCAATCAAGGCTCTTGCTTTAACAACCAATTATTAACTTTACTTTAGATGACATAACACTCCGGGATTCGAGCCGCAGCCAATACGTTCCTCCATTTAGCTCGGTCTTTAACTAGCTGCAGCCAGTTTCAGGCACCGACTTGGTTCTTATTCATTTCGAACCATACAGCATGACTGGAATGATCAGTGTCTTATGTAAATAAAACGTTCTTAGTCCTCCTTGAGAGGGCTTGACTGGTTGAGAGAGCCAAGGTAGACAAAGTTCCTTACTACGCCGAAGTTGTAGAAGTCTACTGTGATGTTCTGTCCGATTGTTCGATGTTGGGTGTGCCTTCTTGTTTGCAACAAACTGCTGGTTTCGCCTACGTTAACCGTTAAATTTATTTTGGCCCCTTCTGCGTCGATAATCGCGATGAAAGCTCACTGGGTTCTGCTAATGATGTGAATGTCTTCAACGTATGCAAGTAGTTGTACAGCATTTTGAAAGATTGTGCCTCTTGGGTTAGCTTGGGTGTTTTACACAATCCGTTACCTTGACTAAATGCTTTTTTGAAGTCGAAGGCTCAATGAGGCCATTAACCACTTTGATGGAACAGCGGGTATTCTCTATTGTTTTCCAAAACCAGGCTCATCTTTATAAACATTGTCAAACGCTGGCCTTGAAATCGATAAAATGGTGATAGGTATCGAGTTGTTATTCCTGTATTTTCTCAAAGATCTACCGAAATAGGAAAATTAGTCGATTGTGGACTTTCCTTGCCTAAAATCACACAGGTAGGGGTCATTCAAGTTGTTCCTGTTTCAGACATTCACACAATATAGCAGATAAGATGCCTCTGTAGCTGTCGCAGTTGAGGAGATTTTCTTTCTTGCAAATTCGTGGATTGGGCGAATGATGCTGACGATCTGATGTATGCTCTCTACTTAGTCCTTTCAGTCCTACTCAGCTGGTAGCAGCCTTGTAGGATTTCAATATTGATCTCCTCACTTCCTTTTGATCGTGGTCGCCGTGGCTTAGTGGTTAGTGCGTCGTACTGCTGGATTAGGAAAGGGATTGCTCTTTTAAGGGACGGGTTCGAATCTACAAAAAAGCAACAAATCGTTTTTACGGTACTCAATGTCCCATGAGAATATAATTTTTCTAAGTCGGCAATAAAATCAGTAAGTCCCTTCCAACACGCACAACATAAACGGTTGCTAGATTCAAGGCCTTGGTTCTCTACGAACTGTCATGCCAAATAGTTGAATGTTTTTTTTGAAATCTCCCTCGAGCGGAAATCGAAACTCTTGCATAATTTATTTGAAAATAAAATCTCTTCTTGAGTTTTAAAATCATAAAGATTGTTCGATGAAAATTAAGTTATAATTATTAAACATAATTTATCTAACCCCACCAATATAATAATGTATGTCCCAATTAATTTTATTTTGTGATAAAGTTATTTGTTAACACCAACGTTTTACTTTAAAAATTCAATGTGTCCACGAAAAGGTTTTTAAGTTTTTTTTTTTAAACAAAATCTAGTCATTGACAGCTGTCAAAAGAATATAATAAAAAACAAAAATATGTTTAATATGTAAATCTCAACACGTATACGATTTTTTTGAAACAGGGACATAATAGATATATTAAAATTTAAAATTATTAGTATCACTTTGGAGATGTATATGTTTTATTAAAGGAAAAAAAAAAGTTAAAGCTAAGTCATAACTGTAGACACCCTTAATTAATTCATATCAATTTGTTTGTCAGTTAATTTTTAATTTCTATTTTTAACTATGTGCACATGATACATGTGTAAACTATAAAAGAAATATTATAAACTGAATGTGCAAATAATTCGTATTTAAAAAGAAAAGAAAAAACTAAGTCTTAACTATGTATATTTAAGAAAATAACTAATTATAAATTAAATTTGAAATAAAAAACAAAAATTAAGAGAAATTTTATCGAATTTTCTTCAATAGAATAAAGCCCTATAATTACGTAGGGTTGCGGGATGAACTTGAGCAAGTCTTGCCACCAATATAAACTCCAAAAGTTGAACTCGTAGGGGCACTACAAGCGAGATGATAAGCTTCTACGGAATTCTTTACTGGCA
This sequence comes from Criorhina ranunculi, assembly GCA_951813785.1. Lineage (NCBI taxonomy): Eukaryota > Metazoa > Arthropoda > Insecta > Diptera > Syrphidae > Criorhina > Criorhina ranunculi. The sequence continues at coordinate 28,700,741 of OX638381.1, forward strand.
CTGCTCACTCTACTACTATCTCAACAAGGAAAGCACAAATATCTTACTTACTTTATTTAGGTGGCGCTACCGTCCGTGGTGGACCTGGCCTCAACTAACAACCGCCATCCGAGGCTCTCAGTGCCACGTCCATTCACACGATATGGTCGAGCCAATGCATTCGACGGATTTTTGCCTTCCGGACTACATCCACATCCTTATACAGCTCATAGAGTTCGCGGTTATATCTTCTTCCATTCGCCTTCCTCGCCGACAGCACCAAATATTCGAAGAAGAATTTTTCTTTCAAAGGATCCCAAGATCTATTCCGCTGTCTTACTTATCGTCCAGCATTCAGCTCCATAAAGCAAGACTGGCAAGATCAGGGTTTTGAAGAGAATAATTTTGGGCCTTTGAGTTAGTTGCTTGGACAAACTAAAGTAGCAGTGGTTGCTTAAAGTTATCTTTCGTCGAATCTCCACTAGGGTGTCACTCCTTCACTACCTCAAAATTATAGCTGTCAATTGTTAGGTTTTGACCGATTGGCTTTTATTCGACAGCATGTACTTTTTTTTATCTTCATTCATCATGAGAGCGACTCGTTTGGCTTGTCCTTCGTTTGCCGTAAAAGCCTCAAAAATAGCACGCTGGGAACGGGCGATGATGATGGATTTGTTAAATGTAGTGCCTTGGTGTTCACACGACAGCGCATCTCCTTGCCGAAATCCGGTGCATGTTTGGAATAATTCGGAGGTTCTGTTTACAAACTGCACCGTGCCTTGCGTGTTCTCTAGTGTGGCGCGACGCAACCGGATCAGTTTTCTCGGGATCCCGAATTCGGCCATCGCGTTATATAAGTTCGGTGCAATGAATACTGTCGTATGCAGCTTTGAAGTCGATTAGAGATGGTGAGCATCGTCTTGGAATTCGTTGGTCTTTTCCAGGATTTGCCACAGAGTGAAGATTTGGCCTGTCGTCGATTTGTCGGCCTGGAAGCCACATTGGCAAGTGCCGATGAGTGCAGTGCGAAACGGCTTTAGTCGTTCACACAGTCCGCTGAATTTTGTAGGCAGATATATACCTCGGTAGTTTTTACTTATCGCCTTTCTTGAAGATGTTACACTTTTTCTAAATTCAATAAAATAAATAAAAAAAACACTAGACAAGTTCGATTTTTTTTTTCAAATTTGAGCTTAGAAATAGTGCTTTTTTATTCAATGCTTTTTTTTTTTTTTTTAATATTACATTAATAATATAATTCTTACCCTACCAGAATTTGTTTTTGTTTTTTCCTTTTATTAATTTTTTTTGTATTTTTTTGTTTTTCTGTTTTTAAGTTATAACGATTGTTGTTTTTCTTTTTTTAATAATTTTATTTATTTATTTATTATTTATATATATATATTCTTTATTCTCAAAGTACCATCTTCTTAATTCTTAGATTTCTTTCTTAAAATATAAGTTTTATAATTTGTTTTTGTTTTTTTTATTTTTATTTTTCTTAATTTTTGTTTCTTTATTTTTTACTAATATTACACGGTAAAATAATAAATGTAAAAATATACTTATATAAAATGTAAGTCGCAATTAAATGAAATTAGTTTTTTTTTTATTATTTATATCCTTTTTGTTTTTTTTTTTTTTCTAAAAGTTATCGCGCGGTTTTTTTATTTTTATTTTTTATTTGTGTTTAAATTTCTAAACGAATGGTAGTGGTGGAAGTGAAGGAGCGAGGGAAGAATGGGTTACAGGTATAGAGAAAGGCTTAACATTTAATTCAACAACATGGCCTTAGGGTTAGTGATGTTTTTTTTTATTAGTTGTTGCTTGGTTAGTTGAACGTTTTGCTTTGTAATCCGGATTTGGGAGAAAGGAAATTTGGGTAAGGTGTAGAGCTTTTTTTTTCGTTTTCCTAGAGGGCGATTCTTTGAATTGAGAAAGGAATTGAAGTTGAGAAAAGAAAAACTAAACTATAAAGGGAGATTTTAAAGGAGAACGACAAAATTAGCCATCAATGGAATGGTCGTTCCTTTAAAAACATCGAAGATAGTCGACCTAACTGCTAAACATTTGGTAACAAGAAATATAAGTGTCATAACTAAACATTTTAAATGACCGGTAAAGTTACAAAACTAGTTATTACTCTAAAACAGGCCAACGAGCATCACTTTTTGTATGCCTTGGAAGATCTAGATCCCTGAAGAATTCACAATTTACGTAACCATAAGGAGAGTACATATGGAAATTGGAAACCCTATAGTTAAGATTTTATATTAACGTCGTGGGAAATTCGTCAAAAGCACCTACATAGGTGTACACGGCGTTAAGCTCAAGACTAATTTGATTGATACACATTGTCAATCTCCGGGTATTCTCTAAATGCAAATTACTAAAGGCCCAACGCAAAGCATTAGTGAAGGGGGGAAATATTCGGGCGCAAATTATATTGAAATCTGATGGGTGAGGGAACACAGAGGCATTAAAGGCGATTAAATCGCTGACCAACTAGCCAGAAAAGGCTCCTCGGTGTTTAGAACAAGTCTCGATAGATGAGAAAGATGGAACTACTTGTCCTACTGGAATAACAAAAGGGTCATTCGACTCTCAAACAAATCCAATAAGAACATTTTAAACCACAAAAGGAACGAGATTGCAAGGCAATCTCAGATATCACTAACACAAACTTAATATTATTCAGAAAATTTAATGTTGAATTTGTCTAGAAGTGGAATATGAATCAGCGGAACACGTTCTATGAGAGTATGTGGCTCTCTGCTGCATCAGGAGACATTTTTGCCTCAAAGAAATCGTGACTCATGAGGACATTAGAAAGCCCTCGACTGGACCGGGGATTTCCTAGTCTAACAGACTCCCGGTACAGGGCCTCTTGTGTCGGATAATTAGCCTGAGAAGTTTGAATTGATTCAACCGTAAACTTGTAAAGTAATTAAGGATTATGCTTGCACGACACTTTTCTGTAGCTACTTGGAATAAAATATGAAATGTTTACACAATTTAATGTCGACATTGATGTTCTTGATTGCAAAGTCGTAATTTCAACGATCCCTGTTCCATTTGAACGACAAAGAGCCACAATCGTGTACCGCTCGCCTCTTACGGACTACAATTACAAAGATGAAAGTTGGTAGAAATATGGCCCATGTCGTAGGAAAACTGATGCTGACAGAAATCATGGTAAACAAATGCGGTTCATAGGGCTAAAAGGGATAAAGAAGTCCTTTAGATCGACTTAATATAACTTTATAATAATGGACCACCTGTTTAACATTTTTTTAAGTATTTTGTTTTTTTTTTTTGTAATAGAACTCGAATGTTTTTGGGAAGGCACTGACAGACCTATTCACCTACACAAGGTTGCTGAAAGATTTTTAATATTCAATTTCATCTAATCAAGTTGAATCCTCGCTGACAATTCACTTTCTCAATCTCAATCGAACACCTTTGTTTCATTTCTATTTTATTTCAACAAACATGTTTAAATCCGGTTGTGGTGAATGATGTTTCATTTTCATTTATACCATCTAAAAGCAAAACTATTTTACTTTTTTTGTGTTTTTTTTTTTATTTATTTATATATACTTGGTTTTCGCGTTAGTATTTATATAAAGGATTTTCTTTTCTTTTTTTTACTTGTATCTCAAATAGGTTTTCTTTTTATTTAATATTGTTGTCTACTAAAGAACTTAAAATTACATGTATCTACGAATTCTTAAAAAAAAAAAGAAAAAAAAATGAAAAAGAATAAAAAGAAAAAATAATAATAATGGTTTTAGATCCTTGCCTGAGCGAGGAGGCAAACTTCTCTCGGGGCTTTACATATCTCAATCATGTATCATCAATTTTTAGCGTGTTGTTGTTATCGTTTTTAATGATGTTGGTATTTCGGTATTCTGTTGTTGTAGGTCGTAGTAACGGGGAAAAGTAAAAATACATATATTAATATTTATATTTAGTTAAGCTAATGTTTCGATTAATTATTAATTTTTTTCTTTTTGCTAAGATCTTCGAAACTAAAATGTAATCCGTATTTAAAAAAAAAAAAAAAGAAGTTCTGTGTAAAATATGTTCGTCTAAATTTTCCTATTTTTGTTTTTTGTTTTTTTTTTCCATATTACATCATTTTCTTTATAACATTTTTTTTTTTCTTTCTTAACTAGTATAATTGAACAGCACTTTTAAAAAACCAGAAGAAAAAGAAAATTATATTTATATAGACAATTGTTTATGCAAAATGCAAAATAAAAGAGTCCAGTATTGCAATGCGTGTGTTGTGTGGTGTGTTTATGGTTTTAGGAGAGGAGGAGAGCGATTTGATTTTTTTTATTTTTTTATTTGTGGAAATAGAGAAGTAATAATTGCTTTGTTAAAAAAATAAAATAATATGTAAAAATTAAAAATACGTTTTTTTTTTCTTTTGATTTCTTATTTTTTTTCCATGTTACGGCTCTGCAGTATTTTGTTTTTTTTTTTTCTGATGACTTACAACAGCTACGGTTCACTTTTTTTTTTGCTTTAATTAGTAATATAATTGGCGTTTTTGAACTATTGGACCTCTGATGGCTCTGGCTTAGACGAATGGTGATTATTAGGATCGGGTGCACTCAGCGGCTGCAAGTAAATGCAAAGAGGAAAAATTAAATTAAATACTGCTAACTTAGTTTAACAAAACAACAACAAAAATTAAAGTAAAAACAAGCTTTCTACTCTCACTAACACTTTTTAAATTTCAAGTTCTACAAATTTACGGTTTCAATTTATGTTTCTAGTTAAAACAATCAATTACATTCGTCTTTGCCAGAATTCCAACAAATACCTATATAATTATAAACAGAGACTGTTATGCGATTCAATCAGTTTCATTAGTAAAAAAAAAAAGTACAGGTGGTCAAAGGAGGTCGCTGTGGCTCAGTAACTAGGACGTTAGACTAGCAAGCGAACTGACACGGTTTTGAGTTAGAAAGTAAAAACCGCGGCACCAAGTTTGATATCCCCTTAAATACTCATTATGCAAGATAAGGAAACACTATTTCACTTTCTATGTGACTGCCTGGCACTTGCTAGAACCAGGCATCTTACACTTGACAAAGCCACTTTTAAGGAACAGATAGAATTTTACAACACCATTAACTTTCTCAATTCCACAGAATGAATTGTAAAAATATCCCTTCTTGTCACACAAATAACCAGCCAGCTCACATGAGTTGTGGCGCATTAACACAACTTGTGTTTCTGGTAGGACTTACCCAACAGCCACTTCCCAATCTCCGAAAGTATAATGAAAAAAAAAGAAGGTTTTCAATCTACTGTTCAGAGTCGGTAATAAAAACTGTAGGTCCCTTCCATTGGTTCGAAAATTATGAAACGCACAACATAAATGGTTGCGAAAAGCTATTCCTTTTTTTCTATTTATGGCGGCGTCGCCCAAAACAGATCTATTGACCTGCGTATATAGGTATTAGCCAGTTTAAACCAAATGTTGTTCAATTTTCCTCATGAACTCCCGTAAGAATGCATTTTTTAAGCGACACACTCAGCAATTTCACAGAAGGGTTCAATGCTAGGTGAGTCTTCGAAGAATAGCAATTTTATTACATTCAATGCCTTCACGCCCAGTATCCACCAAAAGCTAAGCCATAGTACTCCAAAAAGTGTAACACCGAATATTTGTATTAGTAAAAAGTTTTTCCTCGATCAGAGGTCTGTTCGGTTTGGAGGATGAAGGATCTTTGTCTACGTTACATGAAATCATTACAATCCTGACGTTTGTTCCATAGTCCATTGTTCAAAACGAACGAAATGTTGTCAGTTTTGCAAATAATTCGGGTAGTATCGCCCACGTTAAAACTACTATCAACGAGCGTTAGTATCAATCCGAAGATTGTACTACAATTGTGCAAGTTAGGTTGTAGTTTGACAATCGTTTTATATCAGTCCATGTCAGTGTTTTGGCCACAATTGAATATCAATACACTTGCGCAACTCAAAGCCGAATTAGATTCTCCTCCGTCATTTTCAACAGTGAAAATATGTTTAGTTGGATTTTAACGTGTTCTTACCAACTTGTGTAATGATGATCATTCGGGATGGCCAACTACTGATACTGAATGACCGCGAATAAAAGTTAGAGAGATGGCAGAGGGTTGTGTATATCGGAAAAATGCATTCATCTTTTTTCAAACAAAAAACTGAGTATTTCACCAGACTGGTGACTGATTTCTGTTTTCAAACCTCAAAGTTGGTTTGCAGAACAGAAATTTTCATCGAACCAAGAGATTATCACATCCGTAGAGACGCCTATTTTGTAGAACAAAACGTCAACTGATCGCCGTGGCTCAGTAGTTAGTGCGTTGGCATACTAAGCGAGCTGACAAATGTGCATAGGTTCAAGGCAGCAAACAACCAAACATTTTTGGCACCATCTCTCGACAGGTAATGGACTAAACTCCGAGAGTATAACTTGTCATTAAAAAGCTTCTGAATCCGACATTCGGAGTCGGCAATAAAAATGGTACCTTCCATTTGTGCGAAATGAAAAAGGAAACGCTCCTTATTTTGGAAATATACACAAGACCATTGGCAAAGAAAGAAAAAGCGATCTTCATTCGATGAAAACTTGCCCAGATTGCAGGACGCAAAACGCATTCTGTGCAGTCAATAAAAAAGGTCTTGTTTTCCATTCCAGAAAAGCAACTTTATGTTGTCAATTGCCAGTGTCATTGGGCAAAGCCTTACAAAAGAAATTTCCTCCTCGTTAGCGGCAGAAAGCGAAATAAATAAGCTGATCAATTGGAAAGATTAGGTAAAACGCTTTTTTCTAAAATAACTACAAGTCAGCATATGAAAATGATTTCTTCCAGAAAACAGCGTTGCTCTACATTTCAAACGCATGGATGTTAACTAAAGCGGTAAAAGTGCCCTAAGGTTGTTTTCAAATAAAATATTCATTGAGGGATTATCTTCCCATTTGTTTTGATGAAATATGAAGGAGAATGTACAAGACAAGCTCGGCAAGTCTTCGAACCCACGTCCAAAAGTAAAAAGGAATCTAAAACGAATTGGGTAAAGATCAGGCTGACTGAAGATGCTTGTTGGTTAACTAAGGCCCTTATTGTGAGTGTCGATCAGCAATCGCCGCGACAATTGTCGATTGCGTCGATTGATTTGAACTATGGCATTGTGTAACTCAATCGATAGAATTTTAATTCATATATTTTTATTTTCCTTAATATAAATATTTTATTTTTACTAAAATTACTAACATTTCATACGCACAAAACTCTTCCACTTTTCTCGAAAACAAACCATCGACCAGAAATTTCTGATCGACAACAAGCGACTGTCAAATCGACAAATGTCGATCACAATCAAAATACACAATACCAAAATCTACAATCGACGATCGATGATCGATAAATGTCGTTCATCGATCAGCTATCGACACTCACAATAAGGGCCTTAGATTCGCACGAGACTGGCTAAAGTGCCCGAGACGCCCGAGTAGTCAAAAGTGTAATTTCAAAAGTTGTCATTTCGACACCCAATCAGAAATTCAATGATTGTGCATTGTTCAATCGAGCATTGAGCACTTAATGTGGAAAATTTCGGGAGACGGCAGAAAAACTAAAGCCTTTTGTTTTTTTTTGTTAAGACTAAATACTTCGATGGAAATTTTCTAGTTTAAGGACACTATCTTCATGAAATCCACCTGTAGCGTAATCAACTACATTCTTAAATAATGAAGAGCATCACACTTCTTTGCATAGCAAAAACAATGAGAGCATAAACTCAACAAAGACATAGCTAAAAAAAAAAGTTTCATTGTATTAACGACATTTTGCCCACAGCCACAGGAAGTAAAAACTTAACGAACAAAATGTTAAGAGGTATGTATAGTAAAATTTATTAAAACAAAAGTAAATTACATGCTGCTTAGTAGTAAGCGACTTTTCAATGACATTTTACAAACAGTTTTTTTTTTCTTTTTTTTTACACTTGTTGAATGTTGAGAGTAAATTTGAATTTCTATGTATTTCGTTTTTGCCAATTATGATAGTGTGTTGCAAGGAGGGAGATCCAAAAAAAGCACGCAAAAATCGGCCTCAATTCCATGTCAAAGATCATAAACATAGAGCTTCTAAACCAATCACCGCAAGAGCTGTTGTAATGAAACAGATTTATTTTGTTTTGTTTACTTAGTTTTTTTTTTTTTGAAAAGAGCATACGAATAATTATATTATGTGAAAGTGCATAAGGAGACGAAAACACTGAGAAACTACCGCCATGCATAAAAATAATTTTAAATTAATTTCGCATGGAGTAAAAAAAGACTGCCTGGACAAAACTTAGAAATGGAATTTTAAAGAAGCATACATCGGATTGAGGCAGATATTCAATGGTGTTATGGACATGGTGGTTGATTTTGTATTTGAACAAATCAAATTTCTCTCCTTGAAAGCGGGCAGAAGCGAAGGGCCAAATGGCACTGAAAAGGATCTAGCTATGCAAATAGACCCGCAAACATGTTGCAACTTTCAGATGAATCTACGCTCTATAGATCGAAATACTCCATTTCGATAAATCTGGTCCTAACATTGTTAAAGAATTAGGTAAAAAGTGTTTCCATTTGCTAATGTCTAACTTAGTTTGCAAAGATCAATAAGGTGTAGGTATCCATCTAACACAACCTGCACTAAATGAATCCATTAAAAAAAATAAAAAATCCCTTGCCGAAACAAAGTTTCAATCTTTGTTGTAACAGCACTATGCCAGTCTCTAATCTAAGAAAATCAAATTGCATTTTACAATATAAAAACTAGTCTATTGATTCCTACTCCCATTTGAAACACCACACAATGCAAAATGACATGGTTATCAACCAGTCTTAAGTTTAAAAAAAACTATATCATACTTGCTCCAGTATGGCGAGTTACAATAGCTTTTAAGTAACACAACATCAAAAACTTATCTACTCAATATTTAATTCTATATACACACAAAATATATGTTATAGTTATAAAATAAACACAAATACAACATTTACATCAACTAAATTATGAATGCATTTATAGGAAGGAGCAAATAGTACATACATAGATAGCGGTAGTAAGAGAGAATTTGTACTATACTTTATATTTAGAGTTATAGTAGTAGGATGAAGGAATACCTACCGATTTACTCACAAGTCCAAGTTGAAGTCCAACCTGAGGCTGTGGTACAGCTGACACTGGCGGTGCTGATACTGGAGAGGGATTTACAGATGGTGGAGCATGTGCCCCTGCACTATGTGGTGCTTCGTGGGGTGTTGTGCTGTGAGCCTGTTGCAGTGCGCCTGTATAATATCCTCCATTTAATCCTGTTTATATTTTAAAGTATAACGCATAGTATGATTTGCAAAAAAAAAAAAAAATATTTAAGGGAATTTTTTTATGCAACGCATTAAGGTTTTTTTTTAGATTTTGTTTTGTTTTCTTAAATACGTTTTCTGTTACTTGATTGGAATGGCACAACATTGAACATTTGAAAATGGCCAAGAACCCTACTCAAGAACTACTACAGATAACAAATAATCGTATGTAAAAGCTCTCATTAAATTTGTTTCAATCAATCGTGTCTGATTGCCTACAAAACATTCGGACATACCGCCAAGTCGGACAAAACATCACAATACTATAACTTCGAAACGATTAAATATTTTGTCTACCTATGCTTCGTAGTAAAGTCTGAAAGCGACGCCAGGGCAAGTTGTCAAGGAGACAAGGAGACAATAAGGAATTAAAGAGCTCTTAACAGGATCATCCAAGTCCTGCTTTACGGCGCCGAATGAAAGTATACTTGGTTGTTAGAGAGAGAGTTTGTCAAAAACCAATTTCTTTTGACTTCATATAGAAACAATAGACACTTCATAGTTTCTTCCCCTAATAAACCAACCCTATCCCCCACACATCACCGCCACATTAAACAAAACTTTCTCCAACAGTCACTCAAGCGAAACTGCAATGGGCCCAACTTAGGCCATGTTTGTGTGTTTGTTTCGAATGAACGATTTTCCGGTTGATGTTCGACTTTATGAAAACGATGTTAGAAATATTGAAAAATAGCCAAACTATGTTCAGTTTTGCTTGTATACAACACCAGAAGGAAATAATTCTTGTCCAAATCCCTCTTTTTACAGTGCGTTTCTCAGCTTTTCTTTATTATTCCTATACAAATGTATTTCCAATAAATAAATATCTTACCAACAATAGAACATTTATATTCCCTGTGATACTAGAAGCAACGTTGATGTTCATCTACTCAAGCAAAATTAGATTCAAAGATCGGATCGTTTTTAAACATAGAACTTACAAGTCGAAAGGTACAAGCAACCCAGTTGACACGATATAGTGGTGTTGAAGGAAACAAAGTTGTTGACGAACTAAGTAAAAAGAGTGACGAATTTTCTCATGAAGCATTGTCAGCTGAAGAAAAATATGCAGAGAATGGGATATCGAATGCATGAGCATCAACATCTCGTTGCACTATGATTGCCTTGAGAGGAAAAGAATTGTTTAACCCAAACAAACGTAAAGATCTTCCAGCTAGATAGCTCTCTCAACCATGAGCTACATACAAATTATCGAAAAATAGAGTTTCATAAATGAGCTATGTATATGCGTACATATTCGTTAGTTGAAGTGGGTGTTTTAAGCGACTCGCCCGAGACTTAATTTGCGCTAAATTGTTCCGTTTTATTACCACGTCCGTCTCATTCCCTATTGGTTTAAATAGACGTGTTCGATTGAGGCAAGAATGGCTGTGGCCTTAATTCCAGCCTGTGGATTCAAAAAGGAATTTCATATTCCCTGAGAATTCGTTAAGCCTGGGCGGGGACCTACAAAAAAATGATGAAGGGTTTCTTTCTCGTTTATATTCTTGCAACTGCGGCAAGATTTAATTTTGTTATGATAATAAGTCGACCGATACCCACTTTCCAACTCTGCAAAAGCCGCTTTCGATAAACAAAAATGTTTGGATAAAAGATCTGAATGCATCTTCTTCGTATCATTTTCGATGTTTTTCTTCATTTTCAAAAGGTTGACCTACAGAATTGAAAGTTTTACAAAACATGTGACAATAATGAAAGACCTTTGTCTTCTAAATAAGATTCACGACAAGACAGAATTGTTCAGTTTCCCAGTGGTAAAAGATCAATAAGGCTCATGAAAATGACATCGCCCGATGTTGCCGGTTTCAGAGCAAAGTAAGAAAAGTACCGTCTTGATCCCGAGGGGAAAATCGTCATTTTAGTGCGCGATTTCTATTCAAACTCGTTATAGGAAATCAATGTTTCGAACGGTTCGTGACTACCCGCAAATATCAATCGCCAAAAGTCGTTTAAGGAACCTTGTTTGAGCACTTGTTCATCCGATCATTATTTAATGCTAGCGAGGTATCCGGTTTTTCCCCCCGATTTCGTACGAAAAAGAGATTTTTCATTATGCTGTGAATATATGTACGTAAACACGCGTTGATTAGTTGTTTACCTTGATTGAAATTCTTGTCCCTATTCAATACCACGTCAGAGCTGAAATTCCCCCGAAATCTTAACCACAATAAATGCCCTCAAAAGAAAAAAAAGTGGTACTTCAAAATGCTATCAAATATGAGGAAAAGTGGTAAGTGCTTCTGAGTGCAGCAGTCCTTATAAGGTGACTGCCACAGTAACACAAGGTACGTGTTGCAGTCTTTCGTGAATTTAAAGCTTCGTATCATCTTACAACATTTTGTGAGAAAATTTACGAATTTTCTTTCAAAATACAACTGAAGTTTTGTTCTGTACTAGGGGCATCAGCGAAACTGTCGTCGTCGTTACACGAAAGGCTAAAGTAAATCCTTCTTAAACATTGATCCTATTGGTTCTGGTGGATGAAAGATCAGCAGGAAAACAAAGTAGATCCTGAGGACTTTCGAAAAACAAAAAAAAACTTATTCGGTCCTATTTGCGAGAACGAATGGAGGAGGAGATACAACCGTGAACTCTATTATCTGTACCAAGATGTGAATGTAGTTGCGGTATCTCAGGCAGGCCTCTTCAAGGATCAAGAACCCCTTCAGTAAGTTTCCGCTTAAAGTCATCAGGGGGAATAAACTCCCTGTTTCCTAAACAACGAATAGTCTAACGTCATGAGTATATTAACTTCAAACAAATGGGAATGATGGAATTGACATAAAACATAACACTTTCGCGTCTGAAAATGATTACATCCAATGAGAGCTTTTACTAACAACAAATGTATCGAAATATTTCAACAAAAAAAAAAAAATGCTAACACTACGAGATTATATCTCCGAAAAAAAAAATGAAATATGAAAAGCTTCGAAATGCAAAAAAAAAAAACAGTAACAAAGCTTTTCTCTCGTTTGTCTTTTGTTCTTTTTGTTTGTCTTTTCTTTTTTTGCGACATTACATAACGAGAATAAACGGAACAACACACGTACAAATTACCTTACTGAACTTCATTTACATACATCACACGTATCACTATTATACAAATTACTAATCCAAATTCTTTTCTACAACTTTCTACAAAACTTATTCTATTGTAGTTATATATTTTTTTTTTCTTCTTTTCTTTTGTCATTTTCATTTTGAGTAATTCGCAAAAAAAAAAAATAGTTATGCTCTTTAAAAAAACAATGATTCCATCATCCCATGCAAATTTCTTGTTTTTCTTTTTCATTTTAAAAATTAAACTTTATGTTTCGCAGGTTTTTCTTTTCTTTGTTTCAGTCGGAGAAAATGAGAGAGACAGTGAGAGAGAGAGAGAGAGAGACTGACAGAGGAAAAAAAAAATCTTCAACTAATTAGAAAACTTATTCGCTATACGAAAACGAAAACGCAAAACGCAGTGAGAATACAGAATACAACAAAATCTAAAGTATCGTGTCCGTCCGGAGGGAAAATATAAATAAAAAACCATACAAAAAAGAAACATAAAATAGTTCGTTTGTTTTGTTTGTTTTTTTTCTGGAAAAATTTAATTTTATTTAGCTTTCACAGTTATTAAAAATATTTTATACAATATAAAATAACAGTTTTTTTTTATCTTTCTTCATCTTCATCTTGTTTTCTATATTTTGTTTCCTTTTTTTCCATTTTCGACTTTATTCTATTTATTGATTTGTTTTTTGTTTTTTTTTTGCATTTGCATTATTTGCATTTTCTATTATATTCAACATATACTTCGGCTTTTGTTCATTTTGTTTAATAGTTAAAAATTAAAAAAAAAAATAAAATAAAAGTAAAATTTAAAAAAAAAGAATATCTTGTGCAAAAAATTAGCATGTTTTTACTTATTTTTTTCTTCTTCTTCTAACAACAAAATTTTAATTTCTTCTTCGTTTGTCTGTATCTTCTCAGGTATAAGTGGATTCGAAATTTTCTGTTTTAACTGTTTTTTAAGGCGAAAATAAACGCGGATGATGAGATCATTTTTTTTTTAGAGCAAAATATTTTTTTTAACATAATTTTTTCGTTTCCTAATCAATTTATTGGTAAAATTGTTACGTTTTTTTTAATTTAAATTGCATGTGTGTACGTATTGTATAAGAAAGTCAGTAAGATAATTATTTTTTAACAATGTTTTTGCATATATTGCTTTTTGTTTTTTGTTTGATTATATAGCGATTGTGTGGCGATTGTCATAAAAATTATAAAATTATTATATATTTGCTTAATTCATACGTTTTTTTTTTTTTCTTTTCTTTTTGTTATTTTAAATGTGATGATTTGAGAAATATTCGTTTGCGACTTTCTTAGGCATAACTGAAACTATAATTATCACAAAAAAAAAAAAACTTTTTGTACATCGGTGTTGGTAAATGTGAAATAAAAACCGAAGAAAAAAAAAAGACCACTCGACCGTGAAAACTTTAAAGAAATATGACTGCAAGGAGTATTTGGCAAGTTTCGAGGATTACAGAAGTATGAGCTCTAAAAGTGTCATTTGTTAAAGCCGCACCAGTTAACAAATGCCACGATATTATCTGTGGCAGGTTGTGCATATAGCTCTTGCGCGCTTCGCTTCATTGCTATTTAACAAAATAAAAGGGGAACAATTCTGTATGTTGACAAATGTTGACGAACTTCCAAATTGAGCAGCAAATTGAGGCACGACATACCAAATTGTCACTAAGCAGCGTTTTCGCTTTATTAATGTCGCGTGGCTCTAATCGTGTAACTTTGAAGACGGCAATCGCCTAGTGGATGCAATGAAACGTTATTACTTCACATGTGTGTATGTTACTTCAATAGTACCATTTTCTATTCGACGTGAAGAGTTTACCGTCAAGTCAATGACGTTTAGCCGAAAGTATTATTTCTTGATTAGGTAAATGAAACGAAACTATCGCCGAAGTGATATCGTCTTTCGCGATGAGAGCACAACTACCATCTCAACGGCCTGAATTTCAAAAACGTCATTTACATGACAACGATCAAGGATCGAAAACTTGAAGTTCGTACAGGAAGAAATGCGGTGACATTTTAATGCACAAATGTGGCACAGCACAATGCAAATGATCATTGAATCGTTGATGGGATTGTCAAACACTCGCATTGAACTTCAAAAATGCTTTCGTCTAATCCAAGCTTAAAGCGAAAATGTAAACAACAAGCACAACTGAAAAATCAGACAGCCAATTTGAAGTTTAACGCTATGAGAATAATTCAATGAAATTCAACTCGTTTTCCGAAGTCGATTACGACAAGATTCCCTCAATTCGGGTATTTTGCACGTCGTCGAACATTGCTTTTCATCATTAGATAGCACCGATTCAGAAATGACACAATCATTCGTTCAGGATGAAAATCGATCGTATACATTTCAACAAGCTTGACAATTTGTGCTCTAATGTCGTTCTCAATTTAGTTTGTATTCAGCTATTTTTTCGATTTCCATGCAAAGATATCTAACACGTGTTGTTTAAGATTTTATCAAAAGTAACTCCGCGCAATCGACGTGCCGTGCCATTGTGTGTGTGTGTCAACATATTTCAATAAAATAATCACACTTATCGTTAGGTCTTTAACATTTTTCATTTCATGACATCGCGCACCCCTCCCCCCCCTCTTCACCACGCATGATATTAATTTTTTGTCAAATACCATAATAAAATTTTAAATTCAACAATCACTGGGGCTACACAAAGACAAAGTTATACAAACTATAAATGTGCAAAACAAAAATCATTTCAATTCTTTTTCTTTTAAATAAAATTATCGATTTGAAAATGATAATTTTAGGACGCGATGACATTATTATGGACAAACACATACATACATTTGAAAACATAAAAACACAAATAAGAAAAAAATTAAATAATCAATATGAAAGTGAATAAGAGCATAGATTAGATTACAAAAACAACAATTGAATTATTTTTTTTTTTTTAGTTATAAAAACAAATTTCAAAATAAATATGAGATTGTACACAGTTAACTTTCGTATACAAGTTTGTTTTCTAAGTTCCGATGCATATGAATGTCCTACTAACTCTGTCCATCTCTTGCACAAAAATATAGTCAAAGGAGAATCTTTTCTGGAAACTTACAAACAATAAACATTATGCAAACACAAGGCAAGAATTTTTGTTCCATTTATCATGCTAATGAAATTTAAGACAAGCTGGGTTAGAGCTTTGTCACACCAACGAGCTTGTCTAACACGACTCAATTTTATGGCGATTTAAATACGGATTCGCATGAAGTACTGCATTTTTCTGTGATTAAAGCAAAACAGGGATAGCATGTGACACAACTCCGTTAGCCGCTCAAAAATTTCCTGTAGGTCGAGTGGGTCACACCAATTCGTGTACAGAGCTACAATATATTGCAATATTTGTGGCGTGCGAATAACTGTTTCTACGTGCAAATACGACACGCTTTAATGCATTCATTGAAAATTATGCATATTAACCAGCCATATGTAATATTAGCTAAGGTAACAGCAACTGTTTGTGAAGACCCGCTTTTAATCGAATCCATTCCGAAAGGAAGCATAAGATATCTCACAGAGTTGGAGTTTAGTCAAACACCACTAAGCGATGGCTTACCACTAGAAAAAAGCAGTTCGTCGACTGAATCCAGCGTCAAATCGCATTAAAAACTGTAGCAATATGTGTAATGAAAGAGCTGATGAATTCTTTAATATTCATCCTGATTTGCAATTTAAAATTTAAGAGGATTTTGTAGACTTGCACTAATCTACCGATTCCGAATGCAGGCATGTTGCGAAATTAAAATTGATCAGTTTGGATTAAACAGAAATGCGTATCGGATTTGTATGCATTGAGGAAATATGAATATGGACTGCACAATCTTCAACTAATGGTTTAAAACAAAAACAAATACTTTGTCAAGTATTTTAACAGGTATGGCATGAATACACTAGTGTGGCATTGGATCGAAAAGTATTCAATTAGAATATTGAACTTATGGCTTTTAATTTCTAAATAGAAAACAAGACACTTTTGAAGAACCAGCAAACATGGACGATGGTATTTCTTTTTCGTTTGAAATGATTGCAGCAGCTCAATCAACTTGAACACTGTACTGGGACTTATTTGAAAATGCTAGGATTATACGATACACGATATTTTGATATGTCACAAGCCAAAGGTGAGCAGGTTTCTGCGGCAATTGGCTACTAATCGATCGTCCACCATGTACTATTTGTTCAGTCTAAGACTAAACTATTAACATTAAGAGCATTTAACTGCACACAGTTTCGCTCTGCTGGGAATCTGAACACGTCGAAGGCATGAAGGGCTGGTTCACAGACAGGTGCTACAAAAGCACATAAAAACGCTTGTCGGTATGCATTGGGCTATGGGAAACATGGCAGAAGATTAGACATCTTCACGACATCTGCATGACGAAGAAAAAATTGAGTCTATATAAAACTTCCATCTCTTCAAGAGGTAACTAACCTACATGAATTTCGGTATCCTTGATAGTTTGGACGATACATATCCTACTTCCGAGTTAAATTGTACATTGCTAGTCATGCAAACTTAAACTTGGTCGACTGTAAAAATTAACTTGGACATATGGCTAATTGAGACTTCAGTCGACCGAAATAAGATATAGGTTTTTGATAAACATTTCCCTAAGACAATTTGTGCGCAATAGGTATCATAATTTGTCCCATGTAGGTAGATACGGGTTCTCGCTCTGGAAACAACTGATGCTACAGTAAAGCTATACGTACATATAAACGTAATTTTCGTTAAGACAGTGGACAAAATGTCATAGAGCGTAAAAACAATATGAATCAAAGGAAAGCAGAATAAAACACACATCGTTTCTGCAGTTGAAAAAAAAAAAATGCAGTCTCATCTATCTAGCTGGAACAAAAAGTTCTTTGCGCCACTACGCACCGTAGAAAGATGAAACAAAAGAGGCCCCAAAAATTGTGATCTCTTTCGACAATCACTTCACCCGACTATATATCATTGCATGTAACTATTTTGTAGTTTATTATTTGTAAGTCTCTTTTAAAAAAACATCTGCCTTCTACTAATTGTCTTTGCATTCTTATTTTTACACGTCGTGTCTCATATGTTCTTGTCAATTCAAAATCAGAGTTTACTTTCACCTTAATTTCTTTTCTTTTTTTTCTCTCTTTCTTCTCGCTCTATTTAAAACATTTTCTATTCTCTTTATAATTTTTATGACATCGGGAAAGTTTTGCTTTCAATTTTGATTCCTTTTTTCTTAAAACAAAGGAGTCTTTCAAAGATTTTTTTTTTTATAAGCAATTTTTTTTTTGATACAAAAAAACAGGAAAAGGCAAATTATAATTAAGCTTGTTGGCTTGTGGGGGGATGTGTGATTTTATACAGAAAACAGAGAATCATTTGTGTAGAATGTGTGTGTGTATGTGTTGCGTGTGTGTGTGTATGTGTGCAAAAGTTTGTTCTTTTTATCAACGCTATGCATTGCATAAAATTAAGCCCTAACAAATCTTGTTTCGTTTTGTTGTAGCCTATTTTACTTATAAAAAAAAATTATTTAACTTGATTTGCTTTTACGTTTTGATATGTATAAAGAAAAGAATTTAAAAAAAAATTATATCTCTCGTAAACTATATATACTTTTACATTTGTATTTTGTTACTACGTTTTGTTACTTATTGTTGATGCAGAGAAAAAAAATTCAAAAATGATTTGTTACGTTATAAGACGAGAAACAAAAAAAGTACTAATAATTAAAAAATTGTATGGAAAATTTCGTTTTTTGTTTTTTTTTTTTTACAAGGTTCTTGTTGTTTTTGTTTTCTGTGTTTGTTTGTTGATTGGTTTTTGTTTTTTTTTTTTTTATATTTTCTTTTCATTTTTCTGGATTTGTTAATATTTGTAGTTTACCTTCTGAGTAGACTGCCGCAGCGGCCGCAGCAGCAACGGCTGTAGCTGCAGGTGTTCGCATAAAGTATTCTTTATTAACACAATTCCTCAAAACTTCTGGAATATTGCCGACAATCGCCCGTCGAATTTCAGTGGCTGCCATTTCACGTAATTCTGTAGCAGATGCTTCGCTGAAGAAGGCTGCATGTGGTGTACATATAAGATTTGGAGCATCTTTTAAGGCTCCCTGGAAGCAAAAATAAATATTGTTAGTATAATTCAAATTCAGAAGTTCGTGTGAGGTGTAAGATGTTTTACTACAATCTTACTTGGAATACATTATAAGGTTCGTTCTCGTGAACATCTAAAGCTGCAGCTCTTATTCTTCCTTGTTTCAATGCAAGCGCCAGCATTTCGTCATCGACCAGACCGCCCCTTGCAGTGTTAACTAAAAATGCACCAGGTCTCATCTGTAAACAAAACAAACGGTATATATAATAATATAGAAAATTTATTTTTCTGTCAAGTTCTTTGTCAACTTACCTGTTTAATTGTGTATTCGTTAATTAAGTGATGGTTGTGTTCGTTGAGGGTACAATGTAACGACACACAATCTGATTGGAATAGAAGATCTTGTAATGTATAGACTCGTGTTAGACCCAGCGATTTGTCAATGCCATCCGGAAGATATGGATCGTAGAATATAACGTTGAAACCAAAAGCTTTTGCTCTCAAGGCTACTGCCGATCCGATTCTTCCTAGTCCAACTAATCCTAAAGTGTCACCTCGAATTCTAGCGCATCCCTGTAATGAGAAAAAAAATTTATTAAGTTTACTGTTTAACATCCTCAGTCTACATTCAGTACGCGAAACTTTATAATATTTAGTGCAAGAGTTCATCAAGAAAAAAGTTAGACTTACAGAACTCCACAGCGAATATGCATGATTTAGTGTTGGAGTACAACCCGTCCAGCGAATATGCATGATTTAGTGTTGGAGTACAACCCGTCCATAGAAAGCAATTTTTGTGGTAGAAGAATAAAACGTGAAGCTAGACAAGACTCATCCAGTACTAGCAGAATATGGTCAACACACAACGCTGTAGACAGTGTTAAACTAATGAAAACGATCTACACGTTGCCGATATTCAACATCACTGCGGAAGATCTTAAACTTTGTTAAACTGCACACAAGAGTCAAAATATCTGTCACAAACAGCTTTTTGTTAACCAAAACAGGCGCCAGCCTACTCAGAACATGTTGTCGTGCTGAGACCAATCCGGAAAATTAAACATGCCGTACTCCTTCCACAAGGAACTCTTTAAATTTATTAAGGAGAATATCAAGAAGCTTATAGGCTTCCTCTAAGGCCCCTGCGGCTTAAGATACCATCCTAACAGTGTTGTGCCGAATCTGTTTGGAAGAGGAAATAACTTCGCGCATATTCTCTATGAGCCCCCTGTCCTCATTCGGGTCAGAGTGCGTATTCTTCACAAATAAGCCCTCTATCCAGAGGACATCAGATGCTTTTTTCCCAGTCATACTCAATTTCATCGGAAGGGCAAAATGTCTTTCGGGCTTAATAGCACCCGATGACATAATAAATCTTTCAGGTTGCAATTTCAGCCAATGAACATAAAGACAAATCCCAAATGAAACTGTTCGAAGAGGGGGTCTAACCTCTCAGTGTACTAAAATATTTCTTAAATCAGTTTGTGATTACAAACTTAAACTTCACCTAATTTGTTAATCGAATCAAAGAAGGTCGAATCTGCCGTTTATTTATTTTTTCTAGCACTCAAAACCTTCTTGAGCCTCTCTGTCATAAGCTACTATCGCAAAAAAACTATTTCAAAACTACACTACACTAAAAATGATGTCACTGCCAAGCCTATATGCTGAATATTTACAAATTAAAATGTACTCGCAAGTATAAACAATGTAGATACTAACCTACTTTATGTAATTCATAACCTGTATTTCAACTTGAACTATTTATTTTGATGAAGATGTACATATGTACATACTTTTGTAGTTTGATTTGTATTAAATGCTATGAGTAAACTACAACTCCAGATAGTAATCACACAATATAAGCTGAAGCGACATTCCCACTTGATTGTGCAATTTCTACGACGTTAGATAGCAGATAAGATAAAAGTGTGTATGTGACGTAGAAATCATTCTTACCGGCTGTCACTAAAGTGTTGTATAAATGATTAGGAACAACTACATTTCTATCAACAAAAAAAATAAAAATTATGTCATAAAGATATTGCGCCACTTGCATGAACCGATTAACACACTATGGACATAAGGTTAATGAGATTATAAGTCATGCAATCGTGATATGTTTATTGTAGAAATCTTATATGCGTAGCAACAGCTAAATACAATAAAAGATCATTCTGTGGATACACACAACGGAGCGGTTATATGATGGACGACCGTGTTAAAACTATAACCTGAAAACACTAGACAGATCAGAGATTTCACAACACAGGGTCGCATACAATCACGGAAACACAACAATTAAATCTATTCCAATTCATTGCATACAGTAAAATGATACTGGATCTGCAAAACATACGATAATGACAATTTAACCATAACTGACGAGTCCAAAATGGACTATGAGGTCGTACTAACTTATTATATCCAAATAAATTTTTCTATCAGGCTCCTCAAGCGTATTCCAGGCGGAGGTACCAGCAAAACCTAGCGATCTTTACGGACAGCCAACCGGCCATAAAAGCTTTAAGCTCTGCGATCACAACCTTTAGGCTGGTAGAACGGTTTAAAGTAGAACTCGCTTGCCTGATATTGGTCATATGTCATGGGAACATTAAAGGCAATAAAACAGCTGACTAAGTGGCGAAGAACGGTTCCTCCCTTACGAATTCCTTTCGGAATATGTCCTCATTCCACTGGGATTAAGAGCGGTGTTTCTGCACACTTTATTTTAAAGACCAACTATAGGTAGAGCAGGTAAATCAACTATCATGTGCCTATAGATTTAGCCAATCCATAACTAATCACAGCAGTTAGTACAGGTCACTGGCAAGGAAATTGGGGATCCTCTCAACATCAACTGCTGCCAGCAAGTAGGACGAAAAAGAAACTCCCGAGCAGTGTTTGAAGCCGTTCAGTTCTGGCTAGAATCGGACTACACTACACACAACAAACAAACCGTTCCTCAACAGCCTACCTAGAAGAACTAGCCAGCTTCAATCTCATTGAAATATAACAAAGGAGAAGAACCTAAGCCTATCACTAGTCAGCTTTCACATACGAATAAAATGAGGAAACTAGAGGTCGTGGTGTTAAAATGGCGTCTTTAGATTTGTACTCACTAACTGCAGAACCACTATCGCAACCAATTAACCAACCATAACAAGAAATAAAAAACGTACGTAAGAATCTTAAAGATTCATCGAGGTCAAGTGGACCTTAAGCGTTCAGCAGAAAAATCAACTTCAAGAAAGGGCTGAATAACATTACGAGGGATTTCGTTGGATGTCACTAGCGCGGGATGTGTATTACCGAGAATTTTTTTACAATTACCTACGATGATACAAAGTAAAGCGTCGGAGAAGAAAAACAATACTTTTCTCTCTCCTTAAAAATACATACATTATCTATAACGTGCAGGAATCCACTCAGCAGAAGAGTGGGTCATCCTTACTAAATTTGGCGCATAAAAGGTTGAGGAATAAACAAGTGGATTAGAAATGAGATGGAGATCTATGGCGCGTTAATGTTTCTGATTCGCAATGTAAGGGGACATGTCCCCTTGATACGTGTTTTGATACACGTATTAAGTTAAATGCAATTCTTTAAGCAGATTACGATGAGACGACCACATACTTGGAACTATTATCGCTGACTGAATAGAAAGACAGCTGAAGACCATTGTAGTGTATCCAAGCCGTAGGCTTAAGCTGTATGCCGTTGACGAATTAGCAAAGTAAGGTTCGTCACTGAACCCGGAGCAAACTGACCGCTCGACAAACATGTATACTTTGACTACCTTTCACATTTAGACAAGAGGTAGGAGGAAAAAAAAGGCACGAATAGAAAGGGACCTACAGTTTTACTGCCGACTCCGAATAGCGGATTGGAAGCTCTTTCGTGACAGATTATACTCTCGGAGGTTTGTAATTGCCTGCCGAGGTGGTACCGCGAAAAATGTTTATTTTTGATGAGACTGGAACCTGCAGTCCTCGCTAAGCAAGCAATCCAACACACTAACCACTTAGTCACAGTGACTTCTGGTACTGCCAGGAAATTATGACCCCGGTTCAGCAAACGAAGAACAAATAAACGAGATTTCTATCTTCCCTTGTAGAAGTGACTGCAAAGCATAATGTACTCCGGTACAACTTGGAAGAAATACGATTAACTAGTAAAAAACTCTGCGGAAGTTACGGTGACACGGAAGCATTTGAAGATAAAGCCAACTTCCTTTTCCTCTATCGTCTGAGGCATTAGCTCCTTGTAAGACACCTCTTTCGGATTAACGAACTCTTAACTAAAAACCAACACCACTCTCCAATTTAATGCTCGTACATACTTCTTTATCTTTAATTTCTTCTTTTTTTATAAGTAAATTAACCCCTAGCCACTAAACAACCCTAACGCCATGTATCAAGCCAAGTCTTGATAGACTGACAAGGCCAAACTTCAAACAGAAATGTAATCTTTCCTTTTGTTTTGCAATGTTTATACAGAAAAATAAAAACTCTTTACTTACTTGGGCGGCTTCTCTAACTTGTTCGGGTCCTGTGAATTTCTTTCCTTCTCTAACCATATTGGCTAGCCAATAGGTTCTCCGGTACAGGTTTAAAATTAAACACATTGTTGTGTCGGCAACCTCTTCCACACCGTAGCCGGGCACATTGCACACCGCAATTCCTAATTCACCCGCAGCCTTAACATCAATATTATCCGTGCCACTGCCAATGCGTACAATAATACGTAGTGCTTTGAATTTTTCCAAATCCTCTTTTGTTAGAATGATTGTGTGCCACATGAGTGCTCCGACAGCCTCATTTAGAACCTAAATAAAAAGAAACACCACAAGATATAACTCGTTAGTAAGTTGGAACGAAAGTTTTTTCTTTTTGTTTGTATTATTAAGGATTATACCAAAAACTTACCTTCTCGTGAATCTCAGATGTACTTTGAGCATCGCAAAACGCAACTGTGGCTACATCCTTAAGTATTGGCATTTCAATCGAACAATCCCGGCCATCTAGCAAGGCGACAAGCGGCCGTGCCTGCAGTGGGCCATTTGCAAATGGCCCTTTAACATCTAAGCGCGATCGCTTTGTCGGTAACATCATAGACTTGTCCATGATTTAAGCAATTTTGTATGTTGTGATTACTGTTGTTTTTATTGTATATATGCGTGTGTGCGATTTTTTTTTTTTTTTAATGTTTTTTAACGAAAAAATAATAAAATTAAAATTATTGTAAATAAAAATAATAAAAACCAGAATAAAGCAATCAAAAATGCCGACGAGGTGCTGGTTTTTTGTGCTCTATCCTGTTGCGCTTGTTGTGTATGTTTTGCGTGTTTATATAATATTTTTCCTTGTACTTTATATATATAAATGTATATATTGGTTATGTATATGCAATTGTTCTTATACTTCTTAGGAAATACGCTTGAGAATATGATGGCAATCGTTTTCTACAATTTTTCTTCTGTTTTATTTTCTTTGTTGTGATATTCGTTATGTGATTTTTTTTTATATTTTATTTGCTGTAGTTTTATATCAATCTCAAATCAAATCGTCGTACGGCTAATAATGAAGGGTATGCTTTCCACGATCGTATCCCTTCATGATGAATTGCCTTAATAACTGAAAAGAGAAAATGAAAACAAAATGAGTAAGTAAATTGCATGTCTAAGGTCTTAATCTTAAAAAATGAATGAAGTTAGGCGTCAGTCTTTAATATCATTATCATGTCAGTCATCTAACAAGTCCAAATCTTTTTATTCTGTAATTTTAGAAAAGAGATAATCGAAACTGCGCCAACTATAGAGGAATAAGTCTCTTTGACATTGCTTACAAGATCCTATCTGGTGTATTTGATAACACTTGCCAATCGCTGCTTCTTTGGGCTAAGAAAGCAATTAAATAGCAAAGCCCTTTCTCGAACCACTAAAGTGACCTTCCTAGTCTTGCTCTATGCCGCAGAGACATGGACTTTGTCAAATATGGATGAAGCTAGTTGCTCTTGGTTGTTTTAAGAAAATTCTTTTGGTGGTTTTTAGTCCCGTCTGCATAGACGGTGAGTGGAGGAGGAGATCCAACAACGAACTGTACTGTGACGCAAAAACATGGAACGGATCATGAATGGGGTCGCTCTTGGGTAATCTTCTATCATAAGAATACTTGTTCATCGCATAGTCATCACGTTGAAAGCTTTGTTGTATACTGGTGTTTTTGACGCCATCGAACTATGGACAAGCAGTGCAACACCCTTGCTATAGAGACTAATCAGGAAAACTGCTGCTTACTTTGACTAAGGCTTTGGATTCAAAATGCAAAAAAGCAATTACGTACATGTATCAACAGTTCTTACTTGTGGGGATTGAAAGATGAGCCTGAGAGCGCTGATATGCTTATCAAAGCGGCGCTGTTATCAAGTAAATTCACCTACCAGATGATAGATTAAAGCAAACCTTAACAGAGGAGTGGGTGTAACGTCACTATTAAGATAACAGTCAAATTCGCCTTATGATGGATAAGGCGAAACTGGGCATTTCGATGCCCGAATAAAAATTCGAGCTAAACGCAGGGTTTGTAAAAAGAGTACGAATATATAAGGCTACTGCAGGAGCTGTCAGAAGACCATGAAACACTTTCTTGTGCAACACCCATAGTTTTACCAAGAACACACGCTAGCTCGAACTGAGGCCAAAGAAAGGGTGGTAAGTGCTTACATGTACGCGGGTTTTTGTGTTACACTGTTCTTTATCAAAAATGGAATATTGAAAAAAAAAAAAAAAATATGTACATGAACCTCGCATAGATTCTGGGCCTAAGAAGCGACAATTGGTAGTTTGCAGAAATATTACAAAATCTGTGGAATCCAACATTATGTTGAAAATTCGACATTGTGCTACGTTGGTCGGTAAAGAGCTCAGTTTGACTCTATTAAAGAAAGTTTTGCAAATAAACACTTAACACAAGACAGTCCAAAAAGGTTCCTTGGGTTGTATTAGGTGTCAAAACGCCATGTTTACTGCTCCAAGTAGAATCTTGACTGAAGGATTTGTTCAAAATATGATAGTTTATCAATCATTTTGGCTTTCTAATGTGCCAGTGGGCTTTACCCTTATATATTTTCTTATTCATGACACGCAGTTCAGTCGAGTTCAGCCGAGAATGACATTTCGGAAGATTCATAGCTTTGATTGAAGTAAACACAAAGCTTCCCTAACTACTACTACGCCGCCTGAAAAGTATAGAAACACATTAAATGAGTCATTCTACGATTTACTAGTTTTTTTTTGTTTTCGAAGTTCAACAACCAAATAAAAAATAGATTTCAATTTTGAATAGAACCAATAAAAATAAATAAAAAGATATGAATTCGATTGAACATATCACACACAGTACGCCTTTTGATTTGTCGTATATCGCCAACTGCACGCGACAAACACCGTCCCTATTCGTACAATTCTGACATATTGTGAAAGTAAGCATGTGTAGATTTCTCCACCACTGCTAAAACTCCCGACTCGAAACATCGCCGCACCTGTCGTTTTTTTATGGTGCATTCTTTTCGGTCAAATTGGCGGCCCGCCACACTACCCTCGAAATCACATTTTTCCACATTTACTGTTTTTTTTTTTTATGATCGTTTATAGGGAGGCAGCAGCAGGCACATATCAGTTTTTGTAATTGTATACATTCCAGTAAACGACATTTTCCCGTCGTTGATAACAAGCGGACGTGGGATTATGCTATAATTCTTATCAATTGAAATACCTGGTCGTACTACTCTCGCCTGCAATTTGTCGCCCTAATCGATATCGTAATTGTAACAAAGAGATTTTACGCAGGAAACTTCCTGGAGCTGGAGCACCGGCAGCAAGTACAGCCGGACAAGCCAGCTAGAGTGTATCCAATGGTATGCGAAAAGTAACAAGGAAAAAAAATTAACCTACAACAACTGTAGCAAGACAAGGGGCATAAGGAAAAATTTATCGTCGTGGTTGCGGTGGCGGCGGGTACAAGTACAACACCAGCAGCAGCAGTAACAGCAGCACGCAGCTTAGCATCGTCCATTCTTATGACGTATTTACAAATGGAAAACTATTTTTCCCAAGTATCGTATCCAAATTCAAGCGTTTTTCCGGACAACAAACACAAGATGATCCCGCATTTGGGAACGAATATCTATATTCCGCGCTTTTTCCATCAATTATCGCCCCTTTTGTCCATTAATGGATGAATATATATATTTTTTTTCATTCGCGCACCTCATGCACTACGAATCGAGAAAAAAAAAACCACCATGGTGGCGATGGCAGCGAAGCCCGTTCGTTGTCGCACTCGAGATCACCGCCACTACCGTTTTTCTTTCTTTTTCTTCCTTCTTCGCTGGCCGCTGTAGCCGCCGCCGCTGCCGTCGTCGTCGTTGTCCACCCCCCATAAGAAATAAAAAAAAACAAATCACCACAAATCCAAGAGAATAAAAAAAACACAAAAACACTAAACTGAGCACCAAAATTGATTGGAAATCCCTTTGCCCGGGCCACTTTTCCGCGGGCAATCAAATTTCCATCAAGGAAAATCGAAAATTTTCATTCGGCGAGTTTTACTCGGCTATTCCTTTCGTACTTTTTTTTTTTCTTTTCCTTTTCGATATATTTTTGCGAAATGTCTGCCAAAGTGAACACGAACACCAGCGCCACACCACTCACGAAGCCGATGCCGTCTCTGTCGCACTGCCGCGAACTCTAGGCCTCCGGTATGTGAGTGTGTGCGTGCGAGCGTGTGTGTATTCCTTATTTCCACCGAATTGACGGAGAACAGAAAAAAAAAATTCACTCACCGTCCGATCCGAATTGATTTTATTTCTATTTTTTTTTCTCTTTATTTTTTCGGAGGATTTTTTTTTCTTTTTGGTTTTGCAATTTATTTGGACGTTTTCAATGCACACAAACACTTTTCGAACAGCACTGGGTGTGGAATTGTTTTGTTGTGATTATTTTGTGGGATTTTAGACGATTTTTGATGTGTAAAATCGAATTTTTTGAGAATTTTTGAGAAGTAACGCGTCCCTTTAAAACATGAATCCCCACTCACAGCTTTCAAAATGGCGGAAAAGTAGAAATTTTTTTAGTACAGAAATGACGCGATTATGCATTCCGCGATACTACCGACAACCAAATTTGTCGTATTCAGCGATCGATTTTGATCAAATGGGTTGTGTTCGTTGTGTGGGATGATGGTGCTGGATGCCAAGTAGTTGGATACAACCATTTAGTACTCAATTTGGGATGTGTTAAGAAATGTTTTATTTATTAGACTACATGGTGAATGAAACGAACGTTTTTTCTTCACAGATGTAACGTAACGCCGGTATGAAATGTCGCATGGGATTCGTTCCATTCTCGAAGTAGATGAAGATGCATACTCTATAATGATTCCCAAGCTGTTAAAATAGTGAAAGTCCTGAGCGGGTGCGGGGTGAAGTCTGTTCGACTTCAAAAAATGATTTTAAATGGTTCCTGAACATGTCCAGAATTTATTTTAGCTATTAAATTGATTACATCGCAAAGAAAATGTATAACTGGCCAGATTCCATACCATACTTGGCGCCCAATGCCTTTATCCACTTTTCTTCATCACTCTCAATGAGTGGATGTAGCAGCTCTGATGATTTATTTAATTCCATTCGAAAGAGCTCAGCTTGAATGTCTTCAATGTCTACCACTTTGTTTTTCTGTCAACTACTGACCGCTGTTGCTTGGACGTCTGGTGCATATTCGATCATAACGTAGTCATGAAATGCACCCGTCTTCTACTGAGCTAATTCCCATCCGAGATAAGAAAGACACTGTCTAGACTCTTGACCGACTGCTTCCAAATGCAAGCGTCTTGTCCTTTCATTCATTCTTCTTTTGAATGCGTTACTGGCTTTCGGGCTTGAACCCTGCTACTGTTGCCCTTACCTCAATCTGAACTTTAGCCGAACTACTGGTTTCCGTGTTATTTGGGTGCTATTAGCATGTTGCTACTTACGGATGCAGCACCTAGACAAAAGAGCATTTATTTCGCAGTAGAAAAAATAAGCGAATATTCTGAAATCAATAATCAAGGTGAACTTCTACAACCAACGGTGCTTGGTGTTCAGCACAATTGTTGCTTCCAATTCTACAGGAACTAAATATAAAATAACATGAAACACCCCGAGAGATGGTAAGCAATGTTGCCGAATGGCATTAATCACACAAAAGAACAAAAGTTTAAAAAAATTAGAACAATATTCGAAAACTTTATTTGTTAGTTTCATTCGACAAATAAATTTGTTTCAAAATATATAAAAAGTTGTACCAGTTAACGAAATTTAACTAAAATTTTGCTGAAGACTTCCATTTCAGTGTACATTTTGACAGCAAATTAGTACTAATTCAAAAAAAGAACCTTGTTTAATGCTGAACGTCATTTAATGTGACGTCACGCAAAGTAAAAGTACTTGAATGCACGCATTCACTAGCTAATTCACAAACCATCGTTGAATTAATAGAGATGCGATTCTTTCGTTTAGTTTTTTAGTACATGAAATACATTTCATTTTAAATTGCAGGTATTCAGTTCCAGTGGGTTAAATCTGAATGAAAAATGCAATCTTCATTAATTTAATTTGTCGCTGAACAATAAACGAAATGAATAACAGAATAATTTGTTCGATGTAATTTGTAAAATTCTATGTCGAAAATGTCTAATGCGTTATCGACTTAAAGTAAATTTTGACAGCGATTTTCTTCAATACGACAGCTGATAACAATCTGTTGGTGTGGGTTGGTGACAGGTTGGTGAATATGTTTCTACATAGTGCTGCCAAGTTACAAGGAAACATGTTGTATAAGAGGAATAGTTCAACATTTTTATAGCAGTGGCAATTTTATTAAAGTACAAAAATCAATAGATATCCATACTGTAATAGTCTTCAAACCCACTTTGGAGGAACAATACTACGCTGTCGCGACTTCGCCGTCCGCTTTTAGCATTCTTTCACTTGTGTGCGCTAACTAACTTGTTTCTCTTTCCTTTCAAAGAATCGAGGGAATTTTCTTCCGCTTTTGTCAGGGTCCATGCTTCTGCACCATGCGGCAGGACGAGGATGATGAAAGTCTTGTGTAGCGTCCCCTTGGTTCTTCTCGATAATAGCACCTTACTAGGTAGTTGTCCTCTAAGACCATAGAAACAGCGCTTGAAACCTATTATTTTTCGTTGGATCTCCGCGCTGAAGTCGTTTGGAGCATTGACAGTATAGCCTAGGTAGATGAATTTCTTCTCTACCTCGAACCATTTTCAGAACCATTTCCTCATTCAAATTAGTTTCTTTTTTAAAATTCAGCTAAATCTCTCTCTGTTTTACACTCTCTTTTTAAGTTTTTTTTTTTTTTTTTTGTCACAGGTTTTTGTCGGTTTATCAGGGAGCTCTTTCAGGGACTAGTATATAATATAATCACGAAGTAAATACACTCTTTTACTCTTCAGCTTCACTATCGGGCTATTAGTAAATGCGGTAACAGCGAAATGTAAGTGCTTTTAAGTAAAATCAAAACAGCACGGGGTTCCCCCTCCTTCCCCGATGGACGGTGAAAACTTTTAAAATAGTAGTAAAATTCCGGAATTTATTTTACAGTATTGCCAATAATTTAGGAAATCTGGTACAGAAAGCAAAAAAACTACTTAATTCGAACGACTTTTTGATCCGGTATTTTAAAACTGTACATCGGCAGCCCTGGGTTTCCAGATCATATGTTATGTGGATGCGAGAGAGAGAGAGACCGTAAAACAAACGCCTTCCTGAAATCACATATTTCATTCTCATTCCCGTTCTCATTATATATAATTTATCTCTGTCTTATTATCTTGTCGTCGGCGCCACATGTTTACACTTTTATAAATAATAAAAAAAAAAATAATAAATCCATTTTCTAAATGAAGTAATAGTGAACTAAATTGAATTTTTTTACCTTCTGTATTTTTATCAAAGGTGAGCTGGGAACATTTTATTGAATTGTCGCAACTGTTTTTGTTCACACCTAACCATGTCCATTGTCGGGTAATCAGAATCGGAATTTCCTATTACACTAGCGTCGGTGCTATTGGTTTCTATAAATTTATCTATTTTTGAATAAACTAACTCGCAAGTATGTACATGTGCAATTGATATTCTTTTAACCTCAATTGGCACACAGGCGGGTGTTTATTGCGAGGCGGAAAATGTGCTCGTTACGTGAAATTTTGGGTGGCAATTGTTGGTGACACCCATTGGTGGGGCACAAGGAACTCATCTTTTGAGGTGTTTTCATATAACCCATGAAAGTAAAACGAATTTTGATAGTATGCCACCCATCTCAAGTGTCAATTGAGTTAATTCAATTAGTGCTACAGTTTAATCCATTCCAACGCGCTTTATGGTGTCTATGACGTGGGTGGTGGGTAGGGTGCTCTCCTTTTTGTTTTTGTATAGTGACGTATAATTTATGAAGCATTCAGTATGGTACGATTTTAATGTATTCATAAATTTACAAGTTTAAAATTAGTCTTGTTTACATGGCCTCGCCGGTTAACTCTAAATTGCCTTATTAGCCTAATAACATTTTCGATGAATAAAGGCAAACATTAACAGTATGTCATGAAAATGTTGAATCGACAATATGCTAGCTTCTTAATATGTATGATATGCTAGGGAAGAGAAACTTCCGCCCGTATGATACCACGCTAATTGACATTATATCATAAGAATGACTTAATTTTACATTTTGTTGGTTTTATGAATAAGTTCCGTGGTTCCAGTGGCAAAAGTCTGTAAACATTTGTTAGCTTGAGCCAGACATTCGCATAGTAGGTGACGGATGGATTCAACTTTCTTCCTGCAGCTTCTTTGTTAGCCATTGTGAATAACACTGAGTCCCTCGCGAGCTATCTCTAGCATCTCTATGCCATTGGCACCCATGTGGAGGGACTCAGTGTTGTTCACAATGACGAATAAGTCTAAACAGAGAGAGAAAGATCCATTTATCTTCTGGCAGTGGTGCATGTATACATATGTATGTATGTACATATGTCAAATTGGATACACCGCAAATATTCGTCATGCACTCATGCTAATGGCTTAATTGTCGATTTTTTTGCTCATAGAGAGCCAGGGCCTAGCTTCTCGCAACGATTCATGTTGTGCGTGTTATATAGGTATTTCGAAAGAATAGAATGGATCTACAGTTTTATTGTCGACTCCGAATTTTAGAAAATACCCTGCATTCATTTCCATCAGGGAAACTCTCGTTTCGATCTCCAATTCGGATCCTCCTTTGGTATAGACGGCTATCTCCTAACTTTTAAAAATATTTGGCGCGACAGCCCATATATAATATGTGACATACTGTAAACTCTTTAAGAAGCTACAAGCTATTTAAAAGATTTGAGATCTTGGTTGGTTTTTACATAATAAGGAGTGGAGAAGCTTTGCTACCACGAGTCTGTGGACATTAATCCACTACGTGCGTCGTTCAGGCAATCATTAGGGACCATAGATGGGTCAACTTAATAAGAAACAAGCTATTCAAAGACCTTTGGCCATCGTTAGATAATAGGAAAATTAGGCACTTTATTAATCTAGGCAGAGGGCAGCTAAGAATAGAAATAAGTATCCTGTCTAGTCAATGCCTTTTGTGGAAGAATGCCATGAAGCTGGAAGTTTGTATGCAAACATATTCGTTGAAGAGACATATACATATACTGTGTGAATCAGGAGATTGTCCGCATCGTTACCTCGTTCTTCCTTTACTAACATACATAAATAAATAAAGCTAATTGCGGAAGAAAACGTTAAATTTGAAAAAGAATACACATTGCATAGATTTGCAAAGTAAAAGATATACGTTCATCATTCATGGACGATATAGTTTCTCTAATTACTTTGTTTTGCTTAGCGGCTGGTGATGCATGAGATGTGTCTTCTCATCCTCAAAGGTCTGTGACCAAATTAACCCTCATTCAGTATAATTTAATTTATTCGCACCTCCAGTAATTCCATGTAGCGTGCAGTACCAGTACATGCGATTAAAATTCTCAATTAAACCATTCTGAGTGTTTGCCGCAACAAGAATTGTCATGTTGTCGTGTATATTCTGCCTTCCAAGTGAGAACATGGTGCTGATTATATTGTTATTTTATTCTTTGGGTTAAATATTTAATAATTCAAAAGTCAGACAAGATATCAATTATTTATATAATATGCCGACGATAGCGGTGCCGGACAAAACAAATCATTGTAGGCTAATTTAAACCACAAACAGTGACTGCTCTTTTTTTTATGATTGTATTGCAATCTGTGTGCGATAAATATTTATCAGCAGTTAACAATGTCTATTAAGTAAATACACTCCCTTTCATTTTGCATATACGGTACTGCGCCAAAGAATTATAAACACTATGCATTTTTTCTTGATTCCAAATGATTGGGTGATGAAAAGAAGATAAAGATGGAGACATTTTGCACTTGAAATGTTACTCTAAGCTGCTCCTAATCAGGAGTGCCAGATCTATACTTAAGTTAAGATTTTGGAGGAATTATGAGGCTATTGGGTCCATTGTATTACCCTTTTACTGTGTGATATCATACTATGTACTAGTTTTTTTTTTGTTTTTCATTGCCAGTAGGTTATTGGTTGTTTTTTAATTCAGTGTTGGTCATAAGTTACTCGATATAAAACAGTCATTTCTAATAAACCAGGCAGTGTTGTTAAATTTATGAACCTTCAGGTTTATCTATATTATTAGGAGTGTCTAGTTATGTGTGAATGTCTTTCGTCTTCAATGCTGATCCTTGTTCGTCTGCTACCTCATTGCCTTTTCATTGTACAAGAGCCCAGTAGAGATTGACAGAGATTGATAACTGAAAACTGCTTCTGATCTCACTATTTTGCTGTCAAGTCCCTTGATTTGCTGCTCGACTATCTACGAATTATATAATCCTGGAAGGGTTTAGTTCTTAAGTGTGTATAGTCTGTGCTGCCATTTCGACGGCACAGATTAAAGATTGAAAGACACTGCAAACTCCGGAAGTTTTTGCATGGGTCGTTGATCTTAAGTGACTTACAATAAACTTCGGCGCCTCACTACTATTTTTGCACTGGCATCTTAGTGTCTCTAATTCCATTAAAGACTTACCGTCACCGTCGTCGCTTCTTGCAATTATCCATTTTGTGCGTGTTGTATAATTTCGCCTGAAAAGAAGGGATCTACAATTTGAATGCCGACTCCGAACGGTGAATTGAGAAGTTTTTTGCTGACAGATTACACTTTTGAAAGTTTGTCCTTGCCTGCCGAGGGATGGTTCTGCGAAAACTTTTGATTGTTTTGCCGTGTCAACTGTCAACTCACGACTTAAATCCTAACTGAAAATATTTTTTAAAAATGTCTGGCGGCATTTATACATAGTGTTCATAATTCTTTGGTGGGGTACTGTATTCTTGGACAGTTAAAGTTGTTGTTCACCAAAATAGTGTGGTTTGTATACAAATTAAGTTTTTGGCGCAGTGGTTGGATGAAGCTAGATATTGTTTATCTGGTGTGGTTGCAATAG
The DNA here is from genome assembly GCA_951813785.1 of Criorhina ranunculi. Classification (NCBI taxonomy): domain Eukaryota; kingdom Metazoa; phylum Arthropoda; class Insecta; order Diptera; family Syrphidae; genus Criorhina; species Criorhina ranunculi. The sequence goes on from OX638381.1 coordinate 28,734,974, forward strand.
AAGTTTGTTTTTTCTTTGGGGAAGACGACACACGCACCAAACAGAATCAGCTTGTTGACAATTCTCTAATAAACTTCCTGTGGATTTCTTAGAATCTTGTTCTTACAAAACCGAGAGTTCGGGTTGCCCTTCAAAGTCTCTGATGGCAGTTATACTCTTTGAACTGGGATGACAAATACAGAAAAACTGAGTGAAGTGACGCTTCAAAACAGACTGTTTCGAGCATTCAGATAATAATCACTTGGCTTTGTTAACGACCGCTTCTGATTTTAATTAAATTTTTGATTATGTTGTTTGTGGAACCGAGTAGTAAACTGTTAACCGAAAATGAGAAAATAATATCTGACAGTCTATTATTGTGTGTGAATCAGCTAAAAGCATAGAGAGAGAGAGAGAGAGTAATATCGGTGAACGTTCTGATTATTTCGACGTTTAGATAGATTGGTGTTCCACTGTAGTTCGTCTGTGATTAGGTTCCATAATCCGCATTCTGATTAAATGTAACAGATAACGATAAGTTATTTATTATTCTTCTGTAAGAGAACAATTTTTTAAAGTTATTTCTCAAGTTATTTACTGCAATCAGTGTAATTGAGTTTCTTGTGTGAAAAAGAATCATGTGAGCTTGCAGAATTTATTTATATCATTTTCAAAGTGATAATAGCTGCCTAATTGGATAAACAGACTAATGTGTTTTTGGTTTTGTTTTATTTTTGTTTCAGCATTCTGTTATTAAAATGTCACGCAGGGAGCAGCAACAGTTGTTAAGTGGGAATCAGCCCTTACCACAAATTGTTAAAAGTGAGTATATATTTGAAATATGGTGCTCATTTATTAAATAGAAACTAGGAAAAGTGATTTTGCTTTGTATTTCCGGTGTTATAGAAATAAGTAAACGTGTTTTAATGCGCACTGGATAACTGAAGCTAATTGTAATCCAATTTCACTGACCTGTACCATTTCGGTCAGTCGTATGTAGTTTATTTTTAATGTGGATACAAATAAACCCAAGGCTCGTTCAACCCGAAATGTAAGGTTAAAGGTCTGCCATTAGTGATAAGATGTTCTTAAGCAGGTCTAACGCTGATAATTTGAAGGTTTTTGCATATAACTTTGCTGACGCACATCTAAGAGCAAAATCTGGGTTTTAGTTAGTTAATTTTCTTGTTGATTCTATGCTTATCTGGGTGATAATTTATTTAACATGTGTTGCACACAGATCACTCGCAAAATATCGTCAGTTGTTAGCATTTGTGTACGACGTTCTTTGCTTGGTTTGTTTGAGTCCAATGCTCAACGGAAAACTATACTGTGATTCCCCAACCTACTCTGAATCATTTTCTTTTTGTGATAATTGTTTCCGGAGTAAGTGAATGACGCCCCCTGTTTTAGTAGAAGCTCCACGCTGCGTCGCTTGTATTAAATGCAGTATCAGAGATTTAACTTCCTTTGTGTCTGAACAATATACATATGTAGCTATTTTAGTACAGAAATTTGAAAATAGCCACCAACTCCTTCAGGACTGTAATGCCAGCAACAAAAGGGGAGGACTTATTAATCAATACTTGAAAGACCGTTGAAATATTCTAGTTTTACGTTAAAAAAAAAATGGAACTTGGTCTTGGACTTAGAACCCATCGGACTGCTCCAATGATGTCAAATATCTGAAAATAATGCTGGATAAGGGTTTTAATTGGAACTCTTACATTAAATCTGTCACACAGCGTGCTACTGAGCCTCGTGGACCTGCAATTTTATGTTGATAATTTAAGATCGTACCGACTTATCTGATGGCGGTTCCTCACTGGGTCCTAGGAGCCTGGTACGGAATATGGACGTCTCGAAAATGAATTCTGGAGCTAGTCCTTCCGTCTATGGAACAAACATCGAAGCCTCGATAGCCTGAAACATACTGGAAATGTGTTCCAGTGTGTTTCAGGCTTAATCTGCAGTCGAACTAGTCAGGATTAAATCGGCTACCGTTTTCTTAGACCCGAATCCTTTTTATTGTTTCAACTGGGCAAATGAGCAACAGGCTTGCTGAGCTACTGTACATAGGCACTTAATGTCAATGAGTCCCATACAAGGCAAGGTGATTTTACGTGTTTCACTTTAAGAGCCAAATGTCTTTTCATATTGGATTAACGCGTGCTTCATCAATCCAGAGCAAAAATCAGTTCGGTCGACTGGGTGCCCTTTAAGTAAATCTTTAAATCTGCCATTGTAAGGATAGTGTTGCCACAGTAAAAGAACGGAATGGGATAAGATTGTGTACCAAAGACAAACAGGCCATCTTTACCGATGAAGTGGATGTTGGATGTTGGAAATGGATACCGGGAGCTAGTGCCTACTATGAATTTCGAGACACAAGTCATTGTTTTGGACTAAAGGATGGTTACAGCAAACCCAAAAACCTTTACAAACCCTAATCGAGGCTGGTGCACTGTCTTCCATAAAACTCAGATAATACTCCGTCTCCTGCACAAGTTTTTGGCAATATAGTTCGCAGTCATATTGCATAAATATTCGCTTGGAAGACAGATCCATACGATATATGAACATATGGGAAAGTGCAGCCTAATGTTGTCGCTTTCCACAAAGATTCCAGCACTTGAGCCATGGCTGGCTTTGGGGCCATCTGTAAAAGCCGAGTCTTTACTGCACTAGCCATTGAAAGAAGCACAATTCTTGGTGGTAGCTTGTTTCCAAGACTGGAGGTTCGTCTAGGCGGTTTTAACAAGTGGCTGATAAAAGTTTTAGAATTTTGCAGATCTTGGACACAATGAACTCTATCTGATCTAAAAGAGACTTCGACATCTCTGTCAACAAGGGAACCCATATACACATCAAACCCTAGCTTGTCACACTTTTATTAGGATCGTATGTTGGAGTTAATTGTTCAGAAGTGAATTTACTTAAAAATACCGCTTTGGCTACATATTCACCGATCTGGGCTACAAATCTTGCAGTAAACTATGACAACTATGTGTATTTGCTGTTTACTTGATGCTTACATTTGTTGTTTTTCAAATGCCTCCATTTACATACCCATTCAAGGCAAAAGATAAGACAACTTATAAACGCCCATTCTTTTATTTATCTCATATCAAGTTCCATTCTTCCACAGGCGAATTCATAGATTACAAGGGAATACAGACACTAGTTTACAAATTGGTCTATTAACAACCATATTTCCGTAAATCCAATAAACAGTGGTTTTCGGTTATTGATGATAATTTAAACTAGATTCGATCCATTTGTAGTGCGATTTATTGTTATGATACGTGTATATCGGAGATTAGGTTTCGATCTGAGGCGAACCATTTTAATTCAATTTACTTTTAATGGTAAAAATTACAAAGAAATGAAAAGATAAATCCATAAATTGGTGGAGTGATTCTTGATTAGATTATTATTGAGATGGTTACCTATTGTGACTATGTGGTAGGAGAAATATATTGTTACTGTTTTACTAATGTTGCTTTTTCCTTTTAATCTACTTTTCAGATGGCAACGACAATAGTGAAAGGTCACCGTTTCTCTCAGATCGCAACAAGCCTGTGTCTCTCACACCATCATGGGAGGCGAGGAACTTGCCAAATGATGAGCTTAATCTTAAAGGTAAGTCATATGTATATTTAGGATTTATTTAGAGAAGATCAGATCCTACATTTAAAAAGGACAATCACTCACGAACTAAAGCTTGGAGTGCTTTAATAAAATAACTAAACATGTGTTTAATGGTACGTGAAAAAAAGTGCAAATCTAATGAAAGATTTAAAATAACTCAGTATTAAGCTACGTCTAGACTTGTAACTGCGACCATTCTAGCTCCCATCTACAATGATATTAATATCAATGACAACATATAGTATTACAAGCTGTTATTTGCAGTTTTCGCAGCCAAGTTATCTGTCAATACTAATGCTGAATATAATTTTCCCGAACTCGTTCAGTACCCGAGTCCGTAAAAATCTCAATTGTAAAAATTCTTCAGGTCGAGATGGATTTTTTTTTTGAAGAAGTGTTTTTTTTTTACTCTGGTAAGACCTCTAGATAAACTCTTCCACTTACTTTACTCTGGTGGTTAAGTCTCAGCAAAACACCCGAACGTTATTGGCGTCATCACATCTTGGTGGGGCAATAACAGACCTAAGAGAGTATAATTTGTCAGGAGAAGGCTTCTCAATCTGCTGCACAACATGATTGGTTGCGAGAAGCTGGTTCTTGGTTCTTTACGAGCTGTCACGCCAAATAATTGGATTTTTATTTGTAGGCATCTTATGGGATAGGTGAGAACCTGAAACACATTTAGCCAAATCCTTTAAAGGGTGACTAAACCCAAATACCGACCCGTCATTGATTTTTAAAGTCATGCAAAACATTGTTTAGTACCACCTAGGAATTTAAGAGTAGCTCTAGATAATATACTTCTATGTACGAAACACATCGAGCTGAAGGCTTCCGGAGCAATGTCAGTCTGTTTGGAATGTATAAATGTTTTCGGCAAGACAAAGTTCGAAGACAGTCCTGTGAAAGTCCACGTCAATGATTGAACCCCTATCATCACACGCGTTAGTAGTTTTGTGAAATAAGTTTTCTTGTAAATAGGTCACTGATTGTGAGATTTCTTCCGTAAGCCTGGCTTTGCTCTTAACGCCTTGATGGGCCTTTCTTCCCAGAGCTATCTTTTGTTTAAAAAGAAGCTGTTTCTGACACATTCTTCCATCCCTGTCTCATAGATATGCCGTCTGATGTAATTAAAATAAAATTACGGCTCCTGTGCAAATGTTAAGACAAATTTTCTCGTCTTTAGGATTGATTTTGCCCAGAGTGTTAAGGAATATAGGCGTATTCTTACGAACAACTTCAGAACTGAACAGGGTCCAGCGCAGGAGTATTCGTGGAATTCGACAAAATTAGGATTCACTAGACATTCGGCATGCATGCATCTGTCTTTCAAGCGGAGATATATGCCATCTTTTGGGCTGTTCGATGTCTCACACTTTACCAGGTTGACCGCATTCCTATAATTGTGGAATCATAAGTGAGTGCGTAAGCATAAACAAAAGTAGAGTTATAAGCGAAAGCAAAATTAAAACATAAAAAATTAAAAAACAAAACAACAAAATATGCCATCTTTATAGTCAGGCTGCGCTTACGACCAAGAATGTAAAATCGCCGTGAATTCGGTCGGAAGGCTGAGCTCTCAGGATCTTGTTCGGGAGCCAGAACACAACGAGAGAACAGGAAATGAGATCTCCAATATGATTGTTAGATGAGGTTCAGAAGAGAAGGGCTTCCATTGACTGTTGATTTTTTAAGTAAATATAATCGAAGGTGATGTGACTCTCTAGGATTCAGACAAACTAAATGAATGCGCCTCGACGTTTGTAAGAAGTACATGGCATTCTTGCTGTCTCTTAGCGTTCTTGCGGGCCACTTCGCTTTTGCCAAGTACCTCAGTGTGTTAGTTCCAGTTGACATCACTATCTGCGACGTCTGTGGAGTAGGCGACAACACTACGGAATACTTTCTATTTGATTGTTCTGCTTTTGCTTAGATCAGGATACAAAAAAAAAACATTAAAATGGGTTTCACTACTTGTTAGTACAGTGCTCCAGTACGGTGTGGCTGCTCTACAAACCTGGGTACGATCTATAAACAATTCTTCGTTTGAGACTAACTTGAACCCGTTGAGTGATACAAGGTGCTAAGGAGAAAGAGACTCCTACCAGCTTACAAAAAAAAAAACAAATATTTGGCACAATAACTCTTAACCAAACCATAGCTTCTCGCAACTATTTGTGTCGTGTGTGCTATATTTTTCGCAAAAATGAGAAGTTCTTATTGCTTCTTCATTACCGATTATATTCTAGGAGGTTTCTAGTTGTCTGCCGAGAAAGTAAAAGTTGGTACATAACTTGAAGAGCATCTAGAAAAATATAGTACGGCTTCCCTATTGTTTTGCTTCGTCAATCAATTCAAGTAAAAGAATAATTTTTGTCAATGTAAAAGGCAAAAAGAAATGATTTTTGTCATTCTTTCCAATTCTACACACATACATTTACTGGCATGCATCTAAAGCTGTACCACCCTGCAGACATAAAGAAGCCATTTAAACCATACATAATTTATCCTGGATAGATTGCAGTTTGGCATCATTCATCACTCATTGAAGTGAAGTTCAGTATAGTTAACTTGTTTAAATCAAGTTTCATATAAACTGAATTGCATTTGAGATTCCAAGAGATTGAAAATAACTCTATTGTACGCAAAAAAGAAAAAAAGAAAAGCTGTGTACAACAACAGTTGGACTGTTTCTTAAATCGAATGTAAAGCAATTCGTCTCCAATTTACCATTGAGTTAGTACGAGAATCAGGTTCTTCGAGAGAATCCTGATTTCACGATCATTTTAGTTTGGTGTAAGTGCCATAGATTCAGTGACGTGAACTACGCCTTTCTTTTCTTTTTCAAACAAAGCTACTTGTATATAAATATTTTTTTGGGCTTAGTCTTAGCCTTGTGTAGTAAGAATCCAGAAATGCGTTGCATACGAAATGAAGACCGTTGTGTAAAGTGAAATGACTCGTGATCGTGTGTTAAAAAATATTTTCATTAGTTAGCGATCAAGTGGATGTTTAAAGAGTTTTTGCATTGAGATCATATAAAACTATTCTTAATTGTGAAGAAAAAACAAATTCTTTGGAGGTTTCAAAATCCTTAAAGGAACACAATTTAAAAAAAAATTTAAATTACCTTGGCATTTTTCCTTTGATCACCCGCAGTTCTCTTACTCATCGATTTTCCGATGGCAAAAATATTGCTTATAGATGAATTGAAGATGATTGGTTGCGTTGACCTCAGTAGAGTTCGATTATTAATTCAATTTTGTTTAGTTTCGATATATTGTTGTTGCTTTTGATGTGAATATCACCTCTCTATCTCTTTAGCACATGGCATTGCATTTGAAAAAACACAGTTTTGATGCAAGATTAGGATCTTTTTTATTTTATAAAATAATTTTCGCTGCATTTTTACTAAAAAATGTTAATCAGTACTCGAAAATTTGATCACTTCAGGTTGAACTTTAGGGTACGCTATTCTCTGTGTCTTTACAATGACTGAGTACTTTCTCAGTTGAATGGCTTTCAAGAAGTGAGCTTTTCCTTCTCTGCTTCACTGCGCATATTCTCTCATTTCGATCAGCAGCACGTGCAATAGATATCGATTGTTTTGCGTCCAGTGTTTTTGATTGTAGACTTCTGTTTGTCATTGGCACTTTGTATCTACTGCTATGCGTTTCGTTTAGAATTGAAAAACACTGTTGAGAAACATCCGTACGCTTTTTGGAAGTTTGTTTTGCTTTGAAGGAGGAAAGGAACGCTTCTTATTGGCAAAAAGCTTATGACATCACTTGTCACGCTGAAGGTTCAAGGTTCCAACTTCTGATGTCAAGAAAGTCGGTCAACTGTGAAAAAGCTGATGTTTACTATTCTGCATAGGCATAAGACTGGCCATATGGTGGTCATACGGCCTGAAGGGTTCATCGCACGGAGTAATGATAATGACATCAGGAAGTAGCTTCTCAGCTTTGTCCCTTTAATATTTTCACAGATTGATATCTTTTTGTTTTTCTGTCGGGGTCTGAAGATACTAATTCGAGGAAAACCTAATTGTACTCAGTACCAGGTACAACCCTTTGAATGTAATTTCTTTTGCTTTCTGTGAAAGACGGGTATAAGTTTTCAATAAAACAAAAGACCCAACATCGAAGTCTCAGACAGATATTACGTTGAGGGAGTAAGGGACTTTGTGACACTTCAATTCAGATAAACCAACGCAGAGATCAAACAGTTTCTTTGGGCTAAGAAGCCAATTGAGTAGCAAAGCCTTGTTTTAAAAAACAAGACTCAGATCATTCTAGTCCTTTCCTATGGCTCAGATGCATGAACTTTGTCATAAGTGAATGGGGTCGTCATCAGTCGCCTTGATTGAAAAATCCTTCACATGATCTTCGTTCCTGTGTGAACTGGTGGTTAATGGAGAAGATCACCACATCAGTCACATAATACGAGCAAAAGTAGAACAATTACAAAGAAAGTGTTCTCAAGTATTGTCATCCTCTCCCCAGGAGTCTCAAACGATGGTCTTTGCAACATAACTCACCGGCATAAATCTCCGCTTGCAAGACAATGAATAATCTTATGTCGCTCTTTGCAAGATTCCAGCACCTGAACCATAGTTGGTTTTGGAACTATTGAAAAAATGAGTTCCTTTTTATCTACGAGAATACTTTTGGCAAAAAGGTAAACGGTTTCAGAAGAATGCAAGAGAATACATAATTTTGTCTGTTAGAAATTTTTACGATTGAAGTACTCGAATGCATTAAATCCATCGGGATCAAAGTCGTTTAGTGTGAGTTATGTACACAGATCAACAAATTTATCTTTTGCTTACCTTCGCTTGAAAAAAAAAATAAAAAAAAAAATTTCAACTTGAAACTGGATACATTCGAAACTGCAAATACTGCGAAGGTAATTGCTTTATAGACAATTTTTGTTTCCTCAGTGTAATTCCTTCGCTTAAAATGATTATACAAATAAATTATTTAATGTTTCGTTTACTCTGTCCTCTGTCGATTTAGGTATGACCATGGACAGGGCTAAAATGGAGATTAGCCCGCCCTACGACAAATATAAATTGGTATTTCTCACTTTCATGCTCCATGGCCTTGGAACCCTTATGCCTTGGAATATGTTCATCACAGCAAAAGATGTAAGAATTTGAATGGTACAGTATACATTTTGGTTAACGTTTTGATTTTTCCGTTCACAGTATTTTGTGGATTTTAAACTTGGCACATCTCAGTCAGGAGATGATGCAAACTATGCGACGAATTTTTTAGCCTACATTGGTTTCGCTTCCCAAGTCCCAAATGTTGTTTTCAATTGGCTGAATGTGTTTGTCAATCTAGGGTGAGTAAAGATACATATTCCGGTTATTGAAAGTGAATGTATTTAAATAATTATTTCATTCAGGGGTGACTTGACGAAACGCATTGTTTGGAGTATCCTTATCGAAATCGTAGTCTTTATTGTAACCGTGGTGATAGCGATGTGCGATTCATCAAGTTGGCCTGGTGCTTTCTTCTGGATAACAATGCTTTGCGTTGTAATACTGAACAGTAAGTAATTACAAATGTTTAAATGTTGGTCATCGTAGTTCAAATAAGTCTGTGACCATAAGTTCAAGAATTGCAAGAAAACTTGAGTTGTTTAGTGATATTATCAAAATTCGTTATTTAAACCAATTGATTTTGTACCATTTCAGTGGCCAATGGAATTTATCAAAATACCGTTTATGGTATGGTTGCAACACTGCCAATCAAATACACTGGGGCTGTGGTCTTAGGATCGAATATCAGTGGACTTTTCGCTACGATAATCTCGATTGGTAGCTCATTGGTTTTTGATTCGCAAAGAACAGCTGCTATTTACTATTTTATTACGGCAATGTTTATCCTACTAGTGTGTTTCGATACTTACTTTGCACTGCCACTAAATGTAAGTATTCAACAAGGGGCTTAGTACAGTTGAGTAAATTATTTTCCATATATTTTTAGAGATTTTATAGATACAACGAACTAATGAGAGAAAAGGAGACAAATAAATCTGATATCGAGGAAAGTAGTAGACCACCTTATTGGACGATCTTCAAAGAAGCCGCTCCACAGTTGTTCAATGTGTTTTTCATATTTTTTGTAACGTTAGCTGTGTTTCCGGCTGTACATTCGGGTAAGAATCTACAATACAACCCTTAAAAGTTCTTAGTTTAGTTGCGCGATTGTGTGTTTCAGATATTCGACAATCCGATGAGAACTTTATAATTCCTTCGAGTCACTTTACTGCAGTAACTTGCTTCTTAACGTTTAATTTGTTTGCTATGCTTGGAAGCTTGTTGACGTCTTGGGTAAAATGGGTAAGAAACTCAACAGACAATGTGCGTTGTTGTATTTGGAATAATTTTATATATTTTTTAATTTTTTTTAGCCAAAGCCGAAGTATCTTGTCATTCCTGTTGTGTTACGAGTGGTGTTCATACCCTTATTCGTATTCTGTAATTATATTCCTAGAAACGTGGTGCGTACTTTACCCATTTACATTGAAAATGATTGGGTGTATTGGATCATAGCCGTCATAATGTCATTCAGTTCCGGTTATCTGAGGTAATATTAAATACACAACACTAAACTTTACAAGAGATCTAGTTATAGGGGTTCTTTCCCTCTTTTTTTTGAACAATGTTCGGTCTGGTTTTATTTTTAAGTGTTGAATGCTAACGCCATTGGGCTCTAGAGAGCCCGCACTTGCAATATTAGTTTAAAGAAGGGATCATACATATAAATGTAGTTGCCCGGTTACGAACTTAATTGTTGCTCTACTTGCTTAATTCTTATTTTGATGAGCAGTTAGTAGTTTTTCGATCAATCGATAATTTCACGTCTCTTTTTTTTAAGTCATGGTTGGTTAGTTATTTAACTAGGTGTCGTTTGGATACCACGACCTCGAGTCATCTTATATTATATACTGATGTGAAAGTGAAAGTTTACAAGCATGGGCCAAAGTTTCTGGATCTGTTCTGCAAGATTGCGAAAAAATAATTATAACATACCTACATATTAGTTTGACGTAAGTGGTCTGGTTGGGCTTGTAGAATGGCGTATTTGTAGATGAAGTGTGAGAGTTTCTTTTTGGCAACTACGGGCAACTACAGTTGGCAAGTTGTATGTGAGCCAAATCTTCGGGGATACGACACAGTTAGTTAATCTGCTCCACGTCGCCTCTGATATACAAAAATATCCCTTTTGTCAGTCTCAGTAGAATGAGCACAGATTTTGTAGGGGTGGGTCTATTTCACTGCAATTCGTCAGCTCTTCCGTTTCCTTAAATGTTCCTATGACCTGAGTTTTACGTTATTTTATGTAATATATTTTTTTATGTACTATATTTTTAATATAATCTTGTAAAAACGTTCTCTTTTAGCTCACTGGCTATGATGTACACTCCGAAAAGCGTTGCTCAGAAATATCAAGTAACAGCTGGTATGTTTGCCGCAGCAATGTTAATTACTGGAATTTTCACTGGAATTACCTTCACAATGGTTTTCCCATTGATTGTTGGCAAATTTTAGTTTGTAATTTTATTGAATTGACAATGAACGAAACTAAATCACATCCACAAAAAGTAGGGCAGGAAAAAGGAACAACAAAATCACAATACGTGTAGACTCAAATGTAAGAATGGTCTAATCCACATCAAATTGTTTTTGAAGTCAAAAAAGAAAAGAAAAAACACTACAAAGTAGGAGATATAAATAAATTATAATTTTGTTGTGTAGACCATTCTTGCGTCAACGCCTTGTCAAGGAGTCTAAGAGTTTTAACAATTTGTCTTTTTATTTTATACAAAAACTTTTCTTTTTTTTCTATGAAACTACTTTAAACACATCTTCGTACATAATACATATAGTTCGAAAGATTAGAAATAGAATATCGACCACATAATAACATATGTTCTGTAAATAAGTACAAATCGTTTCATACTACATATTTGTATAAAACTCTACTACATAAGTACATATTTGTTGAGAACGTGTTAACTTATTTCGCATCATGTTTAACATATCTTTTTTTTTTGTATTAAACTAATTTTTATTTTTATAAGAATAGGGTAAAGGTGTCTTGCTGCTAAATATATGGGATTAGCTTTTATTTAAACAAACAGATATAATTAAATATTCATACATGTTTTAGTTTATATATACATATATATATAGTTATATTTATATGTTGCACTATAACGGAGTTTTTGTTTTCATCATATAGTTGTTTTAGTTAAGACAAAAATGTCACTTTTTTTTCCTGATTTTCTTATTTTAACACAAATTATCATAACTTATTTTGTTTCAAATGTTTTGGTGTACGTTCCTAAAATATACTACAGTTTACATTTTTGTATTATGCTTTAAAATTTGATTATATTAAGTATACGCCAACGATTACGTACAGACAGTTAATTTTTTAAAAAGAAATTAAATTTCAGTCTTTTGCTTATTCTTTATTATTTCATCAACTTTTACCAGATTCAATGGGTCATAACTTACTGTTTTGATGTACTTACCTTTCTTTCGATGGCGCTACAGTCCAGCGTGGACCTGGGTCTTCTTTCTTGGCAATTCGCCTTCAATTTTATACAGCAAGGAGTTTATTAAGAACCATTTTAATCTTTGTTTTTGTTGCTTTCTTGTTTACGCGGTAAAAAGTTGAATCCATCATAGTTACTTTTTTTTCGTCGAAGTATGACTTTATAGGTCAAGTAATGGGTAACTCCTGATCATATGAAATTAACAATCACGTTGTGATTGCAGAAGAAGGATAATTGACCAAGGAGCTGCTCATATCAGAATAATGTTCTGCTTCGCGCCAGTTTACAATGTATGAAATAGATATTGCCTCACTAGGAACCTTTGAAATGAATTCAAACCTTGATTTAAACAATCATAAGAGGGGTTAAGTGATTTTATGGAGAAAACTGATTTCCGTTTTGCTTAGCTTATTAGACTCCTTTTTTTAAATCGAAAGAATACTCTTTTTCATCTCAGGGATCAGGGACTTGCTATTCACGTTTTGTCTAGAATTGTTTTTTTTTTTTTTTGTAAGATCATTTTATATAATAAGTAAGTATCATAAGCTTATGAAATAACTTCTACAAATTTAAGTCATACAACATACGTTTCAATATATTTGTCTTAAATGTTTAATCACTGTTGCGGAATCATTTACTCTTTGGGGTGTTTGTAACTAATAATCATAATTATTGTGCTGAATAATGTGCTTGGTTTTATTTAATTATTATATTTATGTTTTAGTTTCTTTCATTAATTTGAATTAAAGATTTGCTTACTTTGAGTTACGTATTATACTAATCTTTAGGATAACAAAAACCTTTTTTTCTGATTTTAAGTTTGTAAATTTATTTTTTTTTAATTAAAATATATTTTTCGTAAATATTCTTTTGTTTTAATTTTTATTTGTGTATTAACATGAGTTTGGGAAGCTTTTTTTCTTTATAAAGTAATGTGAACTGAACTGTATATAAAATACATACAACGATTGACAAAAAACTAGAGACCTTCTATGAACTTTTAAATCTTGTTCTGTAAAAACAACGAAGAGGAAAGGACAATTTTGGGTTGGCTTCTATCCGTCTGAAAACGTTCGTATAGTATTACTTCTGACTTGGTAAAGTTACGATTCTTGTTGCGTTCTCAATCGACAGCTGGAAATCTATCAATTCTGTGTATAAAATATTAGTTTCGAATGTTAATGATAAAATTGTATCGCGTTGAAAATAAAAATGAACAAAAGTCAATGTCGGTCTATACTCGACGAAATACAGAAATCGTATACGCCTAGACGGTAATAGAATGATACCCATGACATCCCAAGGAGACGTTAATGATAGCGTGAGTATATCTGGGGGTGGAGACAGCAGACTACGTTTGTCAATCCGTTTGGGCATACATAAATGCGTTGAAGTCACCAAAAGCAAATCACCTAATGTCAAAAAATACAATAGAAGAGACTAACAATCTCCGAACGGGTCATTGAGAAGCTTTTTCATGACAGATTACACTACCCCAGGTTTGTCATTGCCAGGCGAAAGGCGATGTCGGAAAAAAAACGTTTGATTGCTTGTTTAGCAGTACAACGCACTTATAAGTGCGCCACGGCATCTAACGGCGTTTACTAATAAATTTCTGGATGACGGACAAGTGCTCACTTTGTTGTTATCGAACGGTATCCTTGCCGATCCCAGCGGACACTGAGATACTCGTTTTCCTTGCTTTTTGTTTTGTTTGTTTTCGATAAAGTCTTAAATCAAGGATAGTTCCCAGGTACTTGCCACATTACGCTATCCTATCAGCCTCTTGATTATCTCCTAAAGTATTTTTACACCTACGCTGTGTCTTGAAATGACAAGATTAGCCATAATATCTTGAGAGCGTGTGCGTTCTATTTTCCATTACTTTTAGAGACCGAGTCGAAACTAGTTTCTTCATTTTGTCAGACACTGGATATTGAAGCTCTCAATTATGCTAGAGTATACATATTCATAGTCTTCGTTGCATTTTTACGTCACTCCTTTTGTATTTGTTTTTATTTAAAAATGAAAAGTCTACCGATTTCAATCAAATATATTTTTTTAATTAAGTACATATGTACAAGTTATTCATAATTAAAATGTAAAAAAAAAACAACAACAACGTATCATAAGTCCAAAAAGAAAACACCAAAATATACTTAATTTTAAGGAATTTCGTTACAAAGTTACTTCTACTATAGGGTATATGCATTTTTAGTATTGTTATTCAAGTAAAACGCATATAACACATTTAAAACAAAAGTAGACCTAACAAAAAAATAAAACAAATAAAAAACTGGTTACTGTTATAAACTTATATAATTTGTTAGCTTGTTACAAACAAAATGAAGAAAACAAAATTTTAAATGAAACTATACTTAAATATAAGATTTTGTGTAATAACTTAAGTGACTTTGAATACAATCATTAATAAAAATTAAAATAAATATAGTATACATACGAAAAGTTACTACACATTATATAAAAATAATGCATAAATATAAAATGAATTAAATCAAAATAATAATAAAGTCTTAAGTTATACTATAAATTGGTTAATAAGTTAAAATAGCAAATGTCGAATAACATTTTTGGTTATGGGAATAAAATATTTTCATCAATAATTGTAGAAGTTCTACATATTTACTCCGATTTAAATCGTCGTTTACGACACGACTCGTGTGTCCTCTTATCGGTGTTTCTGAGTCGTGTCGGGCGAATTATATGCATACATGACCGAAGCGGGAGGACTCAGGCTCGATCCCAAAAAAACCACCAAACTTTTTTCGCGGCGCCATCTCTTCGTAGGCATTACAAACCTGAAAGAGTATAATATGTCATGAAACAGCTTCTCTTCGGAGTCGGCAATAAATCTGTAGGTCCCTTCCATTCGTGCGAAAAATATAATACGCACTACATGAATGGTTGCCTTAGTTCTCTATGGCCAAAAATTGGCTTTTGACCGATTCAAAACCAAAAAACGTCTTCAGCCAGCTCGATCGTTAGCTAGATGTCTCCAGTTTCAAACTCCAAGTTGGTTGAGGTCCCTTCCCATTTGCGCGTGCCACCTGAGTCGCGGTCTTCTTTTACAGTGTCATCCCTCCGGTGTAGGTGTTCATCCGCTCTACATGTCCCAGCCTTCTTAGCCATTTTGTTTGGAATCTTCTAACAAGGTCAATGCCACAATACAGTCAATACAGTACATACCTCGTTGTATCTTCTTCTCCACTTCATAGATCACCCAAAGGACCTTTCTACTGAAACAACTTGCCTGTGTGAAAATTTGATCGGTGGTGGACTTTCCTGGCCTACAGCCATATACACCAATCAGATACGGCAAATAAGATCATGAAGAATGTTGAGGAAACGCATATCTCTACAGTTGGCAGAGTTATAAGGTGTCATTTCTTGAGGATCGGTTAAACAATGCAGAGATTCCACTGTCACGCATGGATATGCTTTTGTCCGTCAATATTTTACAGATAAGTCAGCACATGCTGCTTAC
This sequence comes from Criorhina ranunculi, assembly GCA_951813785.1. Classification (NCBI taxonomy): domain Eukaryota; kingdom Metazoa; phylum Arthropoda; class Insecta; order Diptera; family Syrphidae; genus Criorhina; species Criorhina ranunculi. Next base: position 28,750,686 of record OX638381.1, read on the forward strand.
CAATTAACTAACACTCGCTTGCTTAAAGAGTTCTGCCGGCGCAAAAACAGACAAAGATTTTGAAAAGCATGTGTATATAATAATTTAATTAATAAAATGTTGTTTGCATAATTCCTTAAACCAAAAATGATATGAAGACCAACAAAAAGTGTTTAATGAAACAAAAAACATTACCCTTAAATAAGGACTGATTATTAACATTTTATGTAGCATATGGTAATTGAAAAGCTTTTATTTGTTATATAGCATTACTCCTATTTAAAATTGTATGCAAAATATTGCTTTATGTGCCCTTACTGCTTGTTTTTGATTAAAAGGAAAATGTGAAGCAAAAATATTAGAGTTTGCAAGTTGTAAAATCACACCAATGATTCCAATTATTTATTAGAAATGATTAAATTGAAATATCAAAGGTATAAAGTTTCACAAAAGTTTTCTTAATTTTCAGTTTCATTAAGAGTTTAAAATTAAAAATATTATAAAAGAAAATCTAAATCGTTACCAAAAAAACACAACTAAAAACAATTTGTCATACATAATAGCTATGTAGTTATAAAGGAACAATGAAACATTTTACAATGTAGTTAGAACAATCAATCAACATTCTAAATAAGCAATATTTTTTCCTAAAAATCAAAAATAAAAAAATTTAGTGATTAATATTCAAAAGCCTTTTAATGATGGCTTTAAACTCTTATACATTTTAGACACGACTTACTAATTTTTCTCTTCTCTAAAAAAAAAAAAACTTAATCCTTACCTACCAAGCTGCCAGCAAGAACCAATCAATAACAAATCTTAAATATATAAATTCATAAATCAAATTATACATACATACATTCAAATTTAAGGAATTTAAAATGTGTTTCATAATGTTCACATTAAAACAACGACAATAATCCTATCAAATCTTTTGTACATTTTAATAATAAGAATGCAAAATAAAATTTCGCATAAATAAATCAGTTTTTCTTTTATATTATTTCGTATCAATAAAACTTCAATGAAGAGAAATATTGTTGAATAATCCATGAGAGAAATTTTTATGAATTGTATTTATATATATAAAAAAAAATAATATTTATATAGGGCATGCATTTTTATGAATGAAGAAAATTTTAAAACTAAATATATATACATAACCAATAATTGAAAGTTTTTTTTTTCTTTTCTTATAAGTAAGTTCTCTCCTGGTTATGTATATGACCAGTCCTTCGACTAGTTCTTCGAGTTTTCTGATGACATGTTGTTATACAAGCAAAGCATATTCCGGAAGTTGAATCAGCTACCAACGTTCACATTCGACGTTTCAAATTCCTTTATAACTAAAAATTGAAGCAAAAAATACCAAATGTCCCAAGGGTACTAAAAATGTTTAGTAATTCGTGAAAAATATTAAGAATTCTGCCTCGTCTTCAATTCCAATGCTCATTTACAATGACATTCCAGCTGTTAGCTTCTCAAACAAGACCGATTTGCCTGCTGCACACTTTGCAGCTAGCTAAATGCTCCCAGATTGTGCTTTGTCTCCTCCTGTACTCGAGAGCGTCGAATTCTCCATGGGACAAGTCCATTTTCACACTCGTCTAGTTGAAGGAGTACTTAGAGGTCTCAGCATTCACGAATCCGCTAGTCCAGATCCAGAAGAGGTGTTCTTCCATGCTGCCAAGACCATTGTGTAAGCTTTTCCGTCTGTGATGGCGAATCCTCTTCGCCCTCCAATTACCAACACCTTGCACTTTCATCCCTTTTTTCCAAGGTCATGGAAACGCTGATAAATCGTCAGCTCATGAAATACCTCAACTCACGGAAACTCCTCAATGACCGACAGTACGGTTTTTGTAGTAACAGGTCCACTGGTGGTTTGATGGCTTATCTCACAGAGAAGTGGAACGAATCTTGGTGAAAGTAAGATTAATGCGTTTGATATTTCTAAAGCATTTGACAGAGTTTGGCTCCAAGCTCTTTTCTCCAAAGTACGTGCATATGGTATTGATGCATCTATTCTTCTATGGATTATTAGAAACTACCTTTCGGGCCGATCAATTCAAGTTGTTTTGGACGGATTAAAATCTGAAATCCACCATATAAATGCTGGTGTCCCCCAAGGCTCCGTTTTGTCTCCGATTCTCTTTCTCATTTTTATAAATAATCTCTCAGTTTTTCATATTCATCCATCGGTATGTGTGTTAACAACGATCTTCATTGGAACGACCAGGTATTTGATGTCGTCAAGAACGCTGCGGAATGCCTAGAGAAGCTTTTCATGACAAATTATAGGTTTGTCATGCCTGCGAAGACGTGGAGCCGCGAAAAAACTTTTTGTGGTTTTTGAGAATTGAATCTGTGTCTCTCGCTTAGTAGTCCAACGCACTAATCACTAAGCCACGGCGACCTACCCTTCAATTTACAAGGCGTTGTAATACAATTCTATCTAGAATGTGCAGGACGGTTTTTGGTGCACCAGACCAGATGTGAGCGTTGTACTCAAACTTTGGACGAATAAACGCCTTGTAAATTGAAGGGTAGGTATGAAGGTAGTCGATAAGAATCAACGAGACTTGGATGAGTACATACCAACTATCTTAATGGCGTACCGATCTATGTTTGGAGCATCGCCGATAAAGGGAAAACATTCCAACTTTTTATCAAAGTTAAAAGATAAACTGGAAGAAGTACATCAAAACATGAGGCGACGTAAACAACTAAAAAATGACAAGATGCTGCCAAGGCTAATTCGAGTGGTTTTTAGAAGGCCAGTTGGTATTGCTTCATAATCCGCAGGGGTTTATCATCAAAGCTGCAGACCCATTGGGAAGGACCATACAGGGTTAACGATATGGTCTACACTGGATACAGCGAAACACAAGTAGTAGAGCGAAGATAAAGGTAGTCCACCTAGATCGATTGAAGCATAGAATTTATTCGAGACGAACGGCGACATATACTGTAATGAAAATTATGTATAATAAAAAAAACCAAGTAAGCCAAATACAAACAATGTGCGCGAAGTTTTAATTTTGCAGTTAAAACTTGAAAAAAAAAAAGAACGATTAAAGATTTGTCAGGGCTCAAATGGAGGCTAGCCCGCCCCCTGACAAATATAACTTGATATTTCTCACTTTCGTGCTCTACGGCACTGGAGCCCTTATGCCTTGGAATATGTTCATCACAGCGAAAGATGTAAGAATTTGAATGGTACAGTATACATTTTGCTTAACGTTTTGATTTTTCCGTTCACAGTACTTTGTGGATTTTAAGCTGGGCTCATCCGATGCAATTTATGCGACCAATTTTATAGCCTACATTAGCTTCACTTCCCGAATCCCAAATGTTGTTTTCAATTGGCTGAATGTGTTTGTTAATCTAAGGTGAATAAAGATACATTTTCCGGTTATTGAAAGTGATTGTATTTGAATAATGATTTAATTTAGGGGTGACTTTACGAAACGCATCGTTTGGAGTATCCTTACCGAAATCGTAGTCTTTATTGTAACCGTGGTGATAGCGATGTGCGATTCATCAAGTTGGACTGGTGCTTTCTTTTGGATAACAATGCTTAGCGTGGTTATAATAAACAGTAAGTTGATGAAATGTTGGTCGTGGATAAGTCTGTGATCATAAGTTCAAGAACGTAACTGAAAAATATTCCCATTGCGACTGAATCTCCTTTATTAAACTCCCTGAAATGTTTACTTACCGAATGATTTTGTTTTGTGTTCCAAGTGTGTAGGAAGTCACTCAAGCTAGCTTTACGTGAAGGAGAGCACACCAAAGTTCCAAAGAAGAAGCCTTTCTAACTGCTGTTTGGCCATTTATTGTTGTGGCTACTGGCATACCGAAGAGTTTCTCGATAAGGCCCTTTCGGTAGCTTTTCGTTAATATTGCATCCAAAACGTCAAAGTTTAAACTTTATTTGGAATCCACATAGAAAAAGATGAATTTCGAGAGTTCCTTCAACCCAACAAGTGTATGGATTATATTTTCTTTTGGTCCTTGTAGCTTATAGGGTACCTCAAATCATGAGTTCCCATCGGGGTGTGCGTTATGAGGACACCTGAAATGATTCATACTTCTCTTCATAAGACTGTTACACATGCATCTAGAAGACACCATTGCGTTCTAGCCATATGGCAAGATACAAATGTGATCTAGTTCCGATCTTTTCCTTTCGAGTTCATCAGCTTTTACATTTCTTGATACATATATGAATGTTTATGTTCAGCAGGAAGTCACCTTTTTGACCTAGAATATATTGTTTTTGGTTCGCCTGCACAGCTTTACAAGTTTTTATTTGTAGAGCACTAAAAGTTGCTCCCGTTCCAGCGTCCATTTTAAATTCGTCTCCAGACTTCTATTACAGTCCCCTCTGCTTGGTATTCTAACACTTAGTTTATCGAAGTCTGAGGTAGGGATGATGTTGTGCAGAGCGACCGCATCTGAATGATTTGTTACTGAGGAATGACAAGTTGCAAGAGGGAAATGTTGGTGTTACGAGGCAGAGTCCAACCCGGCAGAGTCTCCGATTACCGGGGTAAGACTGTTGGCGCTACAGTTCGGGGTGGACCTAGGCGTCAATCAACAAGCGTCTCATGCCAACTCAACAAACCTCATTAGTGGTTGATTTTATTGTACATCTTGGTAAATTTACGTTCTCGGGCGCGGTTTTAATCTTATTCACTCTACTAGTTGAATAGGGTTGAACGCATCTTAATGGTCATCTTTAACTTAGGACTTATTTGGCATGATAGACCGTATCACAGATTAACTTTAGCCCAAGTACCACCACATGAAGGTGGACAGTCAGTATGGAGAACATTCGTTCACATTGAGATATGTACATCATCTTTGAATGTGAATTGAGGTTTCACTGAAACAGTTTCTACAAATTAAGAATGTTGACTACACCAGTTGGCTTTGATGCTGTTATATCGTGATTTGCGTCTTCAAGACGTAACACATTAAAAAAATTTTATTGTACCATTTCAGTGGCCAATGGAGTTTATCAAAATACAATTTATGGTATGGCTGGACCACTGCCAATCAAATACACTGGAGCAGTGGTCTTAGGATCGAATATCAGCGGAGTTTTAACTACGATAATCTCGATTGGTAGCTCATTTGTGTTTAATTCACAAAGAACAGCTGCTATCTACTATTTTATTACGGCGATATTTATCCTACTAGTGTGTTTCGATACTTACTTTGCACTGCCACTGAATGTAAGTATTTAACGATGGTCTTAGCACAGTTTAGTAAATTATTTTCCATATATTTCCAGAGATTTTATAGGTACCACAGCCTAATGAGAGAAAAGGAGAAAAATAAAACTGATATCGAGGCTAGTAGTAGACCACCTATTTGGACGATCTTCAAAGAAGCCGCTCCACAATTGTTCAATGTGTTTTTCATATTTTTTGTAACGTTAACTTTGTTTCCGGCTGTACATTCGGGTAAGAATCTACAATACAACCCTTAAAAGTTCTTAATTTATCTGCGATTGTGTGTTTCAGATATTCGACAATCCGATAAGAATTTTGTAGTTCCTTCGAGTCATTTTACTATAGTGACTTGCTTCTTAACGTATAATTTGTTTACTGTGTTTGGAAGCTTGTTGACGTCCTGGGTGAAATGGGTAAGAAACTCAACAGACATTTTGTATTTGGACTAATTTCATATTTTTTGTTTTTAGCCAAAGCCGAATTATCTTGTCATTCCTGTTACGTTACGTGTAGTGTTCATACCCTTATTCGTATTCTGTAATTATATTCCTAGGAACGTGGATCGCACTTTACCTGTTTTAATTGAAAATGACTGGGTGTATTGGATCATTGCCGTCATTATGTCATTCACTTCCGGTTATCTGGGGTAAAATTAAATACACAACACTAAACTTTGTGTATAGTGATAGGGGTTTTTTTCCTCTTTTTTGACAAGGTTCGGTCTGAATTTATTTTCTAGCGTTTGACGTTGAACAGTTCTTCTATTGTGCGTAGGACATTGAATGAAACATGGTAGACTCAATTTCATTGTGCGTTCCCCAATGGACCAGTTAGATAGTTGTAGGTGAGCCAAATCTTCCGGGATATGACACAGTTGGTCCACGTCGCTTCTGATAGGAAGTTTACAGTCCCAGTAAAATGAGCACAGGGATTCGGTAAGGGTGGAGCCATTTCTCTGCAGTTCATCAGCTCTCCCCTTGCCTTTTATGTTCCTATGACTTGAATTTTAATTATTTACTAGACTTTTAATATAATCTTGTAAAATCGTTCTCTTTTAGCTCACTCGCTATGATGTACACTCCGAAAAGTGTTACTCCAAAATATCAAGCAACAGCTGGTATGATTTCCGCAGCAATGTTGATGACTGGAATCTTTAGTGGACTTACCTTCACGATGGTTTTCCCATTTATTGTTGGCAATCGAAACTAAATAACATCCACAAAATGTAGGACATGAAAAAAGAACAACAAAATCACAAAAGGGGTGTAGACTCGAAAATAAGAATGGTCTAACCGACATAAAACTGTTTTTCAAGTCAAAAAAATAAGAAAAATGTATAATTTTGTTCTGTAGACCATTCAACGCCTTGTAAAAGACTATAACAACTTAAACAATTTGTCTTTTTTTTATGAAACTACATTTAACACATAATCCTACTATCCTATTTCCTGTTTCCTATTAATATTATAAAAGTGAATTGTTGAATAATCCATGAGAACATTTTATGAATTGTATAAGAAAAAAAGGAAGTTTTAAAACTTAATATATATATTCAACCAATAATTGAAATTAATTTTTTCTTTTCTTATACGTAAGATCCCTCTTGGTCATGCATGTACATATGTATTATGTACGCGTCTCATCGGATTCGCTTATCGCTGTTATTTTCACAGCAAAACATATTCCGGAAGTTGAATCAATCAACAATGAGGCCATTATTCAAATTAAGGATTGACTTGTATCTGATGTTCTAAAACTAGCTGACCATAAAAGCAGTTGTTATATCAAGTCAGAAGATTGTGAAAAATATGAACATTCAGATTGGAACTGAAACAATAAGCTCAAAGGAATCACTTAAATATTTAGGAGTTAGGCTGCTGACATAAAAAACAATCAAAGAAGTAGAAAGAGTAGTCTAGACGAATGACTACAGCCTCAAATAGTTTCTATCTGCTCACTGCGGCTATCGAAAATACTTGCACCAATTTGGGCATGATAACTCACCCCTCTGCAAATAATGCTGAGATCAACAAAAATGCACCCATCATGTAATGTTTTATAGCAAACGTTTACAACACTGGAGAAACCAATCCCAGCAGAAACTAAAATAGTCCTTCAACGAATAAAGAAGCGACTTTCTGTGTCGACCACATCAACGCTCTACAGATCATCATTAAAGGGAGCGTTGAATATTGATCGCCGTTTTACCTTCTATTCATTTTGATTTTGAGGCGAACCAAAAAGTTAGCGGAGTAGGATATCAGATGTTGAGAAGACAAAACAGGGTCTAGATTAGTTTGTTGGTGATCGGTCGACCTCCTTGAACCATCCCGCATTCACTATGAATTTTGGAATGATTTTTAGTCGCTTCTTAGACAGATCGTGTAGGTAGTTGAAGTGGTATCAACCGAAAACCATCCTTTCCGTTGTGCCTAGGCTCGGAGAAAGTGGGCTGTGCTCTCTTCAAAGTCTTTATCGCCACAGCATTTGATGAAATCGTCTGTACTTAAACGCATTCTTCTAAGGTGGCCGCTAGTAGGTTATGGTGTGTGATAAATAACTTCGTCGAAACTAATTAGCTGAAATACACAGTGCCAGACAACCGGTAGAGATAGTAAGCAGTTTTCAAAATCATGTCAGTATTATATCGACCGATGGTGGAACCGAACAAGATATTGGCAGAGCAGTCTGTATTTGAAATGTTGACCAAAAAAGCTACAAATGTTCCGCTCCAATGTTGAATCAATGCTGTTGTATGGGTGCAGCACTTGAAAAGGGACCTCTACTTTCATGAAAAAGCTACAAACTTTCGTTTACTAGAAACATCTTAAGGATTATCTGCCCTCAATCTCTAATGCACATCTTTACCAGAGAACTGTTCGTCGGTGAAAGTCGCAGTGGATTAGTCATACATTTGGTAAAGTAAATAAACAAACAGTTTTGCAAATAAAATTCATTTTTTTATTTTATTTCTATATCGGTAGTACTTCAGTGAAGAGATACATAGTTAGTGATTCAATTCTTCCATGAATCTTATTCATACATAGATAAAAATATATTCATGTATACATATTCATATAGCGCATGAATTTATCTGAGAATACAATTTTTAAACTAAATGTATGTATATGCGTAACCATCTATATTCAGTGTGGTCTCCTTAACTAAATAATAAAAGAAGTTGAACCTAAAATTTAAAATATAATAACAAATTCTTAAAAAAATTTCATAAAAAGAAAAGAAAGTATAGGATATGCGTTAGACATGTTCCAGTTATGTTTTGTTTACATGAAAAACACTTTTTCGATTTTCGGATTTGAAAATTTAGCCTTGGTGACAGGACAAATGACCGTACCATTCTCATCTGTTATCCGTGGGATTGCCTTAAAACATTCGCGTTAAAAGAGAATTTTTAAATTTAACAAAATAAGGTAATCTTACCAACTGCCCATAGATTTGACCGTTTGGAAGCATCATTGGTTGGTTGTGTTCATTCAAGGGTAACTCAGTAATTCTAAAAAAAAAGAGGAGGGGTTGCCATTTAAAATTTTTAGAAAGATCAAAACAAGTTTACCTGCAGAAAAGTCGACTCTGTACACAATGTGAAAATGGCAATGCCATGGCGATTTGGTTAAAGTCCTCTTGGCATACTGGACAATTTAGATTTTTGCATGTTGGTGAGTAGCACTGAGCGGTCTTGAGTGCTGAGAGGCCAGCCTTAGGAGTTCAAAATTTCATAAAAACAGTACAGATTTCCTATTGAATTGTCTTACCTGAACTGCAACACTAAGAAGTGATTGTGATGATAGTTGGAACAATCTGTAATTCTCATTGCGGAAGTTCAATACCAATGTATCCCAACGTCCCATGTCGAATAGACCCTTATATGGAACAATTTCTGAAGGAACATACATTTGATCCAAATCAATTAGTAATGTTTAATAACTAAGAAAAAAACGAGATCTTTACTCACGAGTATCTGGTTGATAGGCCAGCAGAGCCATGCATTTACAAATCTCATTCAACTGAGTCTTCTCAAATGCTGGAAAATATTTTCGAGCATGTCGCACTGCCTCTGTTCGATTGTTGCATCGAATTAATTCCACAAATTCTTGTACACGTAGTTGAAATTCAATATTTGAATTGATTTTTCGAAGCTTGGATTTGTTGTCATTGCACCAGAGTACACATTTTGTGGTGCGGTGATTAGCCAAATCTTCTTCGACTTCACGTGATGTCTGGAAGATATCTAAAATGAACATAGTAAAGATTAGTAATGAATAAATTTTATGAAACAAAGCCAAAAGAGATAGATGAATACATTTAGACCAACCTAACGAGGTTGGAGTGCCAAAAGTGCCAGTGGCTAATAAAACCTATCTGATAATAGTGACATTCTTTGCGGAAAGTTTTCCTAAGAAAATGAAATGAAGTTGGTAAGCAAAAGATGCTTGACAATTACATAATATAACTACATTAATATATATAGAAACAAATTCTGCCTTTGTACATAAACAATTGTTTGCTCATGAATATTTAAGGCGAAATGCGTTGAAAGATGATAAATTTGTTTGCTGTTCGTATCTCAATGACTCATTTGGGCAACGACCTTGCACTTTTGTTTCTATCAGTTAAATGTAGGACAATTAAGAATTGAAGGATGTATCAACAAAGACTTTAAGATCTATTGTTTCTTCGTTATAAAACCGAGAGAAATCCAATGATTTCTTACCTAAATTCGTCAAATGTCTGATATCACTTCGGTCAGCTAATTTCTCGGCCGTCTCATAGTATCCCATTCGCAACAGATGTTCAATAACCATACGATCCATGCGAATCTATTAAAAAAAAAGGAAAAGTGAAAAAGATATTCACAATCCTCATGTCAACTAACTCTTCTCTTACCCTTTTCCATTGGTCTACAGATGCTTGCCAAATTTCATAGCTACTTGTCATCTCAGGTGATGCATTTGCTTTTAAATGCTCCAACTTTCGCTTGCAAACATAACTTGCAGCCAACTCATCTGAAATACTCTCATCAGCCTTACGTTTAAGCACCTGCAGTCGTTCCACAACGCCACCAACAAGTTTGCTGATTTCAGCGATTGTAGGATTTTGTCCTTTCATTGCCTTCTCCACCTCCTTGGTGGCACTGAAAGTCTGGTCCACTTCTCGATCTAATGTCTTCTGCGCGACACGAAATTTCTTGTTCAGCACCTCGTAGGGTACTTTGAGCGTGGCGTGCTCCATTGATTTTATTTCCGACATTTTTCTTTTTTCTTTTTCCTTTCGTTTTTCAGCTACACTCCCTTTTTCGGTTGAAAAATACTTCTCGGTTTACAGCTATTTTTAAGAAAACAAATTCTTTGCAGTCTTGACTGGAGATGTTATCCTTTTATGTACTTCTAATTTCCAGGCTCACAATTGTTTTGTTCTGGTAACCGGGGGTAAACAATTAAATGTAGGTAATTTAATTACTTGTATTTATGTCTGCACAGCTGATTTTCTGCGACGCCACGGCTGATTTTACGGCAAATGAAGAGGATGAGTTTTGATAAGTGTTCAATGGAATGGGGGTGTAGTCAGCCAGCCACAGAATAAAAACAACAAAGAAATTTTATGGGAACTGCCAGATGTGATTATTGTTTTAGTCTAGTACAATTCATGCTATTCTGTGAATAATATCATCTGTGGGAAACAAATATTTGCAAAATCTATCTAATTAAAGTTTGCCCTTATAGGATAAATGATTTTAGTTTAGAATTTTATATAAAATGTGATGGGAACATACGAAATGTGGATTTGCAAACAATCATAAAATGTAGTAGATAAGTAATGTAAGTATTTGTTTACATTTACCAAACGATGACATTTGAAGAATTGACGTAACATGAATTGTTGTCGTTTCTTCTGCCAGCTGTTCTTGGAAACCTAACCAATTGGTCATTGCTAATTAAAAAAAAATTGTAGTTTTCTTTGGAACTTATATTTCGGGACTATTCAAAATTTGATTGTAAGTTTTCTGTATTTGATATGAAAAACTGTGCAAAATTGTGATGTATTTAGTTAGTTTCTGTGAAAAAATCGTCTCATTTCCGCGTTCGAATATTTGAGTTGTATGCAACTTACAGTAGAGGATTGTAATATTTTACTTCAAACATTTTGTAGAATATCGCTACAATTGCGTTTCTAGCTCCTTTGCAGTTCTCTTTAGCTCAGACTCTTCTAATTCTAATTCTAATACATTTTAATATTTTTACAGTACAATGCGCCTTTTAGTACTCTACGGCAGTCAAACCGGAACCGCACAAGATGTGGCCGAGCAAATATGGAGAGAATCAAAACAGTATTCATTTACTGGCCCCTTCATGTCCATGAATGATTACGATATCCAGAATTTAATTAAAGAGCAATTGGTTGTTTTCGTTGTGGCCACAACTGGACAAGGTGATGAGCCAGATAATATGAAGAAATTTTGGAAATTTCTTCTTCGCAAAAGTTTGCCAACAAACTCTTTACATGGTATGAAATTCGCGTGTATTGGCCTTGGCGATTCCAGCTATGCAAAGTACAATTTTGCTGCGAAGAAGCTGAATAAGAGATTAATTCAACTTTCGGCTACTCCAATTATTCCACTTGGTAAGAAACATTCATTTGTGAATCTTTTCTGCATCTATTAACGTTTTGAATTACATTTTAAAGGACTTTGTGATGATCAGCATGATCATGGATTGGCTGCAACTTTATTACCATGGATTCAAAACTTGTGGCTTTCATTAAAGCAAATGCATCCGCATTTAGTGGATACATCTCGCGATTTTTGCTATAAGTGGCAAGTGATTGAAAGCAATAATTCTCCGTGTGCAAATTTGCCAGATCTTAAATGGCCACTAAAGGAGAAGCCACTTAACTTTAATATAGTTGTAAGTGTAGACACTATTTAAGGCTTAATCCTTGTTTTAATTCGTTTCTCTTTGTTTTAGGAAAATAATCGAAAAACTTCGGATGATCACTTCCAAGATGTTCGATTAATCAAATTTAAATTTCCAAAAGAAACTGCTTGGAGTCCTGGCGATATTCTGGACATCCGACCGTGTAATTCTGATGAAAAAGTCGACGAACTATTTGAAATTTTAGACGAACATAATCTTGGTTTTAATCGGAATACTGTGGTTGAGTTTAAGGAACTGCATGAAGGTAAGAAGCAGATATCGATTGAATTTTGAAAATTAAGATCAGGCGGGGTGTAACGCAAGTAGTACATTTATCAAAATTTTCGATATCCGACCCATATGTATATAATCGATGCTCTCGCGTACAATCTACCCTGAATTTATTTAGTTAAAAAAAAAATGCACATCCATTTTTTATCGCCTCTACTGTCATCAGTATCGCATCAAACATGTTGCAGTGTTTTGACGTTTCTCATCACCACGTGTGGGTTATGCTCACAAAATTTTTTCACGTTGTTGGTCGCGAATTGTTTATAATTTATTTCGTCTGTTAATTCCTAAAAGTGAATAAATATGCTTCGTAGACAAGCCAGACTCCGACGTGAGTATCTATATAAGAAAGCTGCCGAAACACGTCATAAAAAACTCCAGGACAAGAAAGACTTGTTTGAAAATAGCTTGAAAAAAAATACCCACATTCATGGTAATATTCAGAAAGAAGCTATTCAACTTCAAGAGAAGCTCAAGTACAATGTAGATGGTAAGTGTTGATTTTCACAATGCATTTCAATTTCAGAGATTTAATATAAAATCAATTTTAGATCCCAACGGAGTCACAGAAGCAAATATCGATGATGAATACCGATGGGCTGGGTGTGAAGATCCAAAAATCATGATAACCACATCTCACAGTCCTTCGGCTCGTTTAAAGATGTTCGTCAAGGAGCTTCGTTTAATATTCCCAAATGCACAGAGAATGAACCGTGGCAATTATGAGATGAAACAATTGATGCACGCATGCCGTGCTAATGATGTCACAGATTTCATAATTGTCCACGAACATCGCGGTGTTCCCGATAACTTGGTTATTTGTCATTTGCCATATGGACCGACAGCTTTCTTCAATATATCTGGAGTTGTTATGCGACACGATGTGCCTGATGTTGGACCAATGAGTGAACAAAAGCCGCATTTGATATTTCATAATTTTAAAACGAAGCTGGCTGAACGCACAATGAATATTTTAAAACATTTGTATCCTGTTCCAAGAAAGGACTCTAAACGTGTGATGACTTTTGCAAATCATGATGATTACATAAGTTTTCGCCATCACACCTATCAGTATGCGAATAAAGAGTTGGAATTGGTCGAAGTTGGACCTAGGTTTCAGTTGAAGTTATACCAAATCAAACTGGGCACACTGGATGAATTACAAGCGGCCAATGTGGAATGGGTATTGCGACCATACATGAATACAGCTGCTAAACGAAGATTTTTGTCTGACGAGGATGGATGGGCGCAGGATGATGAGAATGTTTAATGAAAATAAATAAAGTGTGAGGCATTTTTTTTTTTGTAAAAGTGAGTTGGTTTCATTTGAAGAAAATGAGACGTGATGCCTACATGCATAAACGTTTCTCTCTAGTGGGAGTAAGGATGTAAACGACGTCACTATCTCTGACGATTATCTGTAAGGCGGTTTCCATGAGGGAACATGAATGTTACTAATGCAGAGACATTATATTGACTAGGAAAAATAAAATTGTAACCTTGATCCCATCCGAATTCAAGGGCTTTTCTCCTTTTGGGGAACCCTCTGACCGAACTATAATCGTGTTATATGCTATGTGTTCCACTTAGAATGTAGTCAGCTCCATTGTTGATCTTCCGCATGGGGAGTTACAGTAAAACGATTAGTGTGACGCGAAACGGTTTAAGACATCCTTACAAAAGCTGGCTAGCTCCTTGTGTATTATGTGTAATAAACTTTGTATAATTTTATTCCTCAACGACGGAATGAAACCTATTACATCGAACTTAATATTTTCTTAATAATTTTTCAGACATGTCCCTGCCACTGCCATATCAACGGCCAGTGACATTAGAATTGCTTGCAAAGTACGTCTGGGATTTAAATAACGTTCCCCGACAAAGAATCTTCGGCCTTTTAGCTCTCAACTGCAAAGACGAATTGGAGAAGGAAAAACTTGAAGAGTTTACAACTTCAGAAGGTCTTGACGATCTTATAGCTTATACAAATAGACCGCGAAGATCAATACTGGAGGTTCTTTACGATTTTCGACATGCAACAGCGGCATTAACATTACCAATATTGTTTGAAATATTTCAAACAATTCAACCACGTAGTTTCTCAATAGCATCTGTACCAGAAACGGGTACTTTGGACCTTCTGGTGGCTGTGGTTGAGTACAAAACAAAGTTATCAACACCTAGACGTGGCTTATGTTCCAATTGGCTGAAACACTTGACAGCAGGAGATGAGATTTTAGGTATAATTAAGCGAGGAACAATGATCATACCAAAGGACTTATCAACACCGGTGATAATGGTTGGCCCTGGAACGGGAATAGCACCATTTCGAAGTCTCTTACTTCTACGAGAGGCTTCAGAGATTACAGGAGAGCTGTTGGTTTTCTTTGGGTGTAGAAACAAGGAAAAGGATTTCTTTTGCAGGTTGGTTTATGTGATTTTTATGTCAGTTTGATTGCAATAATGTGATTTTTTACTTTTCAGAGAAGACTTTGAACGTTTGCAAAAGAAAGGTGTTGCTAAATGCCTTACAGCTTTTTCTAGAGATCAAGAAAATAAAGTTTATGTTCAGCATTTGATTAGGGACAATACTGCGTACATAAAAGATATCATATTAAATAAAAATGCAGTTGTTTTGGTTGCAGGATCTTCAAATAACATGCCGAAATCAGTAAAAGAGGCATTTATCGAAGTCATTGAAGACGATTTGTACATTGAGAAGATGTTGAAAGTAAATCGATACCAGGAGGAAACATGGTCGTAGTTAAAACTTTTAAGTGTAAAATTTATTTAAATAAAGTAGACGATGGGGAAATGTGCTCGTTTATAATTTAGGAACCCTACAACTTATCCAAAAATGTCTACTAAACATCTTCTAAGGACAAGGAGACACTAGTACACTGGTCTGCATTGAGCAAAACAATGCACTTTATCAAACATAGCATATGTACTAAAGGAGCACTGCTGTCGTGCCGCAAGGACTGATGCATCTTCTATCTCTGAACCTATTTGGTAAACTTACATCGCTGTCAGACTTAGAAAATCTGGCTGCTGGAGTGTTGTGCGTAAAAGTCTTTTTAATTTGCTACCACAAGAGATGGTCGGATGTCCAACAGAGACGATTCAATTTTAGGAAAACCTTTGAAATGTGCATCCTTCTAGAGGGGAATGGATGGAGAATGGAGGGGAATCTTATCAGCGTAATTGACTGGCAACTAAGAACTGTGGGAACCTAGAAAGGCAAAACGCAAGTCTTTTAAATTTTCAAGGAAATTACCACCCAGATACATCATCAATGATAAAAAAAAAATCCAGTTCTTCATTAATAGAAATCTTGTTTGTCAAGTCATTTCTGCTCGGAATCCATCTACATATGTATTGAACAAATAGATACAAAATTTAAAGAAAAAGTAAACGAACCAGGAAACAGACGCCTCTTTTAGCTTGTTAACAGATTATTTACCCCATTCATCAGTCATTGACCCAGCTTCAACTTTATTGATTCAACAAACATAATTGAACTGTCTGGATGGCAATTACATTTTTTTAATTATTAATCAAATATACAGATTGCAACCAAACAAGAATTATATTGGAACACAAGTGTAGAGATTGCCACAGGATTAAAAGATTGCTTTCAATAGATAAGAATGAAATGGATTCAACTCAGCTGATCTGTTCTGTTTTCCTCGCGGTCATCCAGTGCTTATCTGACCTACAAACAAAACAACAAATAAACAGATGACATCAACGTAGTTCACTTCGCAACGATTCCACAAAGAAAAAAAACAGCAGTTTTTCGATTTCGCCCTTGTTTATGATTAGTTCTCATTTGACAGTTCTATTAGATTGATCGTGATTCGTAGTGCGGGACCACATTCGCTAGAATGCTGAAAATACTTGGAATTGTTGTTTTTTGTTCCTATTTGGTTTCCATTGTAGCGGCTAGTGATAAGCCGAATCAAAAGTATTACTGGAAAGAAAAATTTATAGCCGTTCCGGTAGATCATTTTAGTTACGTGACCGATGCCTCTCTCCAATTGCGGTAATTATACCTTGGAGAGGAAGAGAGTTGATCATAATTAATTGATATTGTTTGCAGCTATTTGATCAACGACACATATTCGAACAAAGACAGTACAACGCCAATACTATTCTACTGCGGCAATGAGGGTGACATTGAGCTATTTGCCCAAAACACCGGCTTCATTTGGGAAAATGCACAGTCACTGAATGCATTGGTAATATTTGCCGAACATCGTTACTATGGAAAGTCGCTACCGTTCGGGAATGCTACATTTGATGGTCCACAACATTTTGGATTCCTAACCGTTGAACAAGCTCTAGCGGATTATGCTCAGTTATTGGATGAGGTAACTGGCGGCCGGAATGATAGGCCAGTGATTGCCATCGGTGGATCATATGGAGGAATGTTGGCAGCATGGTTCCGCATGAAGTATCCTCATCATGTGGCTGGAGCACTAGCTGCATCCGCACCCATTTGGCAGTTTGAAGGTACATATCCATTCTTTTGTGTGTGGGTCATAGATTAGTAATTGTCGAATTGTTTTCTGTTCCAGATTTGACACCATGCGATATATTCACCAAGATCGTAACTTCGGTGTTCAAGACTGCGCTCAATTCGAATTGCAGTGATAACATCAAGAAATCATGGAACGTACTTAAGTGGGTCTAAACCGACAATGTATAATTGATTTTTTTAATTGAATATGTTTTCCGTTGTAGAAATTATGCAGCTAATGACACTGGTCGTGCGTATCTCAATTCGAGATTTAAATTCTGCAAAGACGAGGAACTGAAGAAACCGGATGACATCGATGAGTTCTTTGGTAGGTATTATTATGGCTGTTTTCTTTGAAGTGGACTTGAGTGTCCAATGAAATGCTTTGATCTTGATTCAAGTCGTCATAGCAAATGGCAATTCTTCTAACGCTAAACTTATTTAAGTTTTGTCGTTGCTAAAGAAAGCCTTAATCACTAAGCCTGTCCAGCCAGCATGATAATTACCCAAGTGTCTTTTGTTACGTACGCTGAGTTGGGTGAGGTCATTCCCCATTTGCGCACGCCGTCGAAGATGCGTTCTTCTTCTTCGTCTTAGTCCCTCAAGGATGGTGGCGAAGACTTTTCGGACTGAAGTACAGTACAGTTTTACACTTATTTTTTTTGGATCAGGTTAATTTTACTGTACAGCTCATAATCTGTCGTTGAATCTTATCCATATACTGTCAGCGCAGATGGAACGTTGAACTTATCTCTCAAAGATTTCGATCCGCTTTTGACAAAAATCCTGCTTCATATAGCAGGATGAGGATTAAACGATTAAACAGACAGGCTGCTGAGTTGTCTTCAATTCAGGATTTTAGTGCAACAAGCTCTTTTGTCCGTCTTCAGGTATCTGCAGATAACCATGTTCTTATTCGTTGGTCCACTGCTATTCGTATACTTGCTGAAAAAGACCTTTGTTCAGATTTGGACAGCTCAGCAAAGGATGAAGTCATGTTCTAACTACCCCTATTGGGAATAATATTTCCCCTGGAATGTTTCCCATTTTCTATTTATTTTTGTATACATTTAAGATTACTTAGAGGACGTGTATGGTAACCTGGCAATGGCTAACTACCCGTACGCAAATCAGTTCCTGGCTCCACTACCAGCTTATCCAGTTCGTCAATTTTGCTTATACTTATCCCAAAAGTATGACAAGGATAATGAACTTATGGAGGTAAGCTCATTGACATTTCCAAGCATCACCCTGACCAAGAGTATATATATGTATATTTTTTTTTTGCAGGCACTGCAAAGCGCATTAAGTGTTTACAGTAATTTCAGTGGCTCATCGAATTGTTTGGATTACAAATCCGCTTATGCTCCAGCACTAGGCGGTTCAGCTTGGGATATTCAAACGTGCAATGAAATTGTAATGCCAATGTGCTCGAACGACGATGCTAATATGTTTAGAAAAAAATCATGGGACTTCTCTGCTTATTCGGATAAGTGCTTCAAGAAATTCAAAATTCGTCCTAGAAAAGATGAAATCCTCATCCGATTTGGAGGTAGACACATTGAGTAAGAAAGCTTGCTGAAAGTGTAAGCAAGAGAAGGAAATGTAATACTTCATTTTTTTTTAGATCATTTACTAATATTATCTTCAGTAATGGTCTTCTGGATCCTTGGAGTGGTGGTGGCGTACTTAAGACAACAAATGATGCAATTACAATAATAATCATCCCAGAAGGAGCGCATCATCTTGATTTGAGAGGTGCTCAACCTGAGGTAGTTCTTAATTTACAACAAACAATATGCGTTTTGGTATTTATCTTTTTTTTTTTTGTTATTTATAGGATCCTGTTTCTGTTAGACAGGCAAGGCAATATGAAATGAAGATCATTCGTAGCTGGATAGCAGACTTTTATTCGACACAATTAAAAGAAAGGCGGAGAATGTAGACATTTTTTTGCAGGAAATGCTGAAAAATACTCGTAGTTAGTAACAAAGAATGCCTTTAATAAAAGAAAGAAATGAAACAAATGTATTCTAAAAGTTTTTTTTTTACTCAGGCGGATTTTATTCTGAAACATTCATGAATCCGCTCGTTATAGTCATGAATGCTTTCCAGTTAGGCTTGTTCGATCTATTTTGATCGTGAACGAACACACTTCATTCATATAAATAAGTGTTCAGTAAGTGTTCTGCGATAAGGTTAAAAATTATGTATGTTTACTCAAACGGCAAGATCAATCACGTCACTGATAACTTAGTCAAGTTTCTTTAATTCCGCCTTTAAAATCAGAAGGGGTGGAGTTATAAGTAGAAGAAATTGCAATGTTCATCAATGAGCGAGGTTGTTGTAGGTATATTAAATCTGTACACTCAACGTTGAAAATAGTTAAAAGGAGCTGTCTGTAAGCTACAGCAATGGCTACATGTATCATGAGAACCAAGGGTTTCATCTCATCGAGACTGATGTTCATACAAATTTGTATTGCTTGCTGGTTGACTTGTTGCTTGATACAGTTCTACGTGAATTTATGTTCATATGCAGCATAGGAAAGCTATGCTCTCCTCGCTTTTTGCTTAGCTGAGAAATGCACCGCGCATTTTCAACGCACATGGATCAGTTTTTGCGGAATCCCAAGATCGGCCAAAGTCTTGTAGAGATCAAGACAATATAAGCGGTGGTCTTTTCCAGCATTTTTCTTAGTGCGAAAGTTAGAAGGCGATATTGTTCACTGAACAGGATATTATATACAACATTGAGCAGGGATATGTTTCTACAGTTTTTACCTGACACGCCATCGCCTTGCTTATATTCCAGTCAGTGGTCATTTGTGAATTAGACTGTAAAAAAATAAAATCTTTGAAACCGATCACATTCTGATTCAAAGCGGAATTATTTTAAGAAGTCTGATCACGTAGCCGGTATTAACATTGCAGCTAACGTCAATAGTTATAAGTACGTTGTCTTTTTAAGAATAAACTGACCCACCAGCCAGAAAAAGAAAGGGCTATCCATACGTAGAACATACTGTCAACTGAGCTAGAGCTACAAGTTAACTAGTTTAGATATTCATAAATCTTGGAAGCATTGCAAATACAACGAATCTAGTCTACAAACGTTCAATGAAAGAAACTTGTCAACTCTACACTTATTAAGATTGGACACCAACAAATTTAATATGACATTATGAAATATAAATTAAGCGACTAATTTGCATACTCGTTCTAGCTCACTGGCTAGCAGCACTCAAGGCGATGGAAACAAACTCACGTGCGCATTTCGTTTCATCGGAATTTCCTTCATAAATGAAAACAATTCTACCGAACCACGTAGAGGTCAGCTATTTTCAGATAGCTTTGTAATTGTCGCGATTTTAAAAACGATTGCAATTGAGTCAGTTAATTACAATCGGTGTCAATAGTGAGAGTGTTGGGTGAAAGACGCGGTCGACATTTATTTAGAATACAATCCGCAGTTGTCTTAAATGGATTTTTTAAAAATTTTAATCTTTAGTTTAAGCCTCTTGTATGGAAGCGGTTTAGTGTTTTGTGAATCTCCTCGATATGTACAAGAGTACATTACAGTTCCAGTGGATCATTTTACTTTTACAACTGATAAAACATTTCAACTGAGGTAAGTGGGTAAAATTGTAAGGGTTGGATATTTTTGATAGAGTTCAGTTTCAAGGCTCGATTGCACTGGCACCAAAGGTGTAACGCGCACTTCCTCAACAACAACTTAATAAGCTCTACTAGACCCTTTACACTCGAATTGAAAAGGTCGGCAGCAGCTTGCGCCTTTCATAATTTCTGGAACTTTAAACCTCGATACGTGGTTGTTCATTTAAAAACCATTAATTCTATACCGATCCTGGTGGCAGAGAAGACAAAGATAGTCCTGCTGGCTAGGAGACAGATTTCGGTGACTGTGGAGTATCAAGTAGGCTTGGAGGTAATAACCGACAAACATATAGTGAAGTAGCAGATAAGTCCTCATCGGAGCGAGCAAAGGTCACAACATTAATCAGTAGATTCATGGCGGTCAAACTGCATGCAGGCAAAGACCTATTATGTCGATTACATTATCCGGTATGGCTGCGAGATCTAGGCTGCTGCACTCAAGCAAGAGAAATACATGAAACAGATTGCAGCAGTACAGAGACGTAGAGTCTTCCTCTTACCACACGGCGTCGGAACCAACCGTCATCGTAGTAGCATGAATGACACAATTGTTCTCTTAGCTGCAGTGAGGAGATTAATCTACGAACATAAAGCTGAAATAGGAGTAGAAACAGCAACGGCAGAGGCGAAGGAGCTCACCAAGATACACAGTGGCAAGACCAGTGAAGTCCTGAAACTAGAGTAAGTTGAATGGCGAGACTGATTAGAGACGTTGCTAAATGAACAGAGCGGAAACAGCAAAATGAACTACTACATCACCCAGTTTTTAACCGGACATGAAAACTTTAAGTATACGCGCAGAAGATGCAGGCTCCAATCTTCGATGGCACACACAACTGTAGACAGCTTAGGATCATACAGCTAACGTTCTTTAGTAATCTTGATGAGTTCAACATGATACTTAAGGCTTTAAGACAGCTTAGCTAACTTATTCTTTAAAGATTCTAAAATCTTCTCATTGCTTTTGTTTTTCTTTGAATAGGTACCTCATAAATGATACTTTTACAAATGGCAATCCTGACACACCGATACTCTTCTACTGCGGCAATGAAGCAGATATAGAACTATTTGCCAAACAAATTGGATTCATTTGGGAATTTGCACCGAAGATAAATGCACTTGTAGTATTTGTCGAACATCGTTACTATGGAAAGTCATTACCATTCGGGAACAGTTCCATGAGAGGCAGAGAACATTTTGGATATCTAACTATTGAACAGACACTAGCTGATTTCTCTACTATAGTGGATCACTTGAATAAAGATGCATCAAGAAACAGACCAACTATAGCTATTGGAGGCTCTTACGGTGGTATACTGGCTGCCTTATTCCGGATCAAATATCCTCATATAGTGGCAGGAGCTCTAGCTGCGTCAGCACCTTTAAGACAATTTTCTAATTTAACAGCATGTGACGAATATTCGAAGACTATAACAAGAACTTTCCAAACTGCATACAATGAACATTGCATCTCGAATGTAAAGAAGTCATGGACGGTCCTTAAGTAAGTTGAGATGATGTTGTCGGCTTTTACTGATTTCAAACCTTTTTCTCAATAGGGATGTTGCTTATGAACAAGATGGTCTCAAATTTTTCAATGAAGTTTTTAACTTCTGCGAGCCTTGGTCTAATGCTGAATCAGTGGTAGGGTTTCTTGGTAAGTGGCATTCAACAAAAACTTGAATTACTAATGCCATGATTCTTTTGCTAGATAAAATAATTGACGTGTATTGGACCATGTCCATGACGAATTATCCATATGAAGCCGATGTATACAAACCATTGCCAGCAAATCCGATAAGGCAATTTTGCTCCCATTTGGATGTTGAGTATGATGGCCGAGAGCTGGTCAAGGTAATTGAAATGAAGTACAAGTTGAAGAGAATGGTAGTTATTTAGATCTGTTCTCACCTGCCTAGGCTTTTCGTAAGGCCCTTGATGTCTATGCTAACCCCCATGGTGACAAGAAGTGCTTTGACCTGAGTAAACCTAGTCTCATGCAAGATTACGAACACGCTGCTTGGCATTTTCAGAGATGTAGTGAGCTTCTTACTGGAATTTGCGATGGTACAGAAGATAATATGTTTCCTCCTGGCGGAGAGAGTTTCAAAGAAGCGATTGAAAGTTGCAGATCTAGTTATGGTATACGAGTTGATCAAGATGTAAATAGAATTCGAAATCATTTTGGAGTTGATAACTTTAGGTGAATGGAATTTGTACATTATAGTTCCTATATCAAGTCATTTATTTCTTGATTTGCTTTTAGGACTGCAACAAAGATTATTTTTTCCAATGGTTTACTGGATCCATGGAGTGCAGCTTCGGTCTTAATGCCACCTAACGATCAGACTCTTGTTATAAATATTCCAGAAGGAGCACATCACATCGATTTAAGACGTTCTAACAAATTGGTAAAATATGGTATTTTGTTGGTGTTAATTTAATCTTATTGAACTTTCTTTTAGGATCCATCTTCGGTGACTGAAGCCAGAAATCTGGAGAAGCTGTATTTGAAAAAATGGATAAGGGAATTCAAAAGAAGAATTTACAATATGATGTGATCATTATAAAATAAAGGAACTGTAACATTGGTATTCAATTCTTTGAGGTTCTCTCCCTCATCAGATGGATTCATTCTGTGTAAGAAATATAATTTCTGTCAAGCCTGGACAGTCAATTGCAATCCCGAAGCAGACAATAAACACTACGGCAGGGGATTATTCTTACCAGCAACAGTCAACCATTAAATTATAAGCTCGTCCCTGAGGTTTTCTATGACCTCGATCTTGCTTAGCATCACAACATTCTCCTGTTGTAGGAAAACTTTCTTTGTCACAAATATTTCTTAGGTTTTCTGGTCTCCGTCAGGCTTTACAGAAGCTTTTGTATTCCGGAATGAGTGCCTTCTGGCTCAGTCGGAGAAGAGAGCAGTTCTATTATTATCCGAAATTGAGATAGACTGCCAAAGCCTTGAACTCTCATTCTAGTTCCTCTAAGTTATATGTTTTAGAACTAGCACATTGAAATTAGCCACTGATGTATTGGTCTTAGTATCGAAGATGTGTAAAATCGGAGAATTGTCTCTCATACCCACTCTATTTGAACAAAAGAAGTGTTAAACTTCTTCTCTATATATTTCTTATACCATATATTGCAGATTGCTTAATAAAATCATCTAACTTAGTTTGAAACAACTCCGACGTGACTGGAGTACTTGGTGACCACAATGGATCTCGAACAACATATTCCACCCAAACTTTACTGTACAATTGTTGTAGCAATTCCTTAACATTCATCGCAGCTGTATCAGTATTCAGCACAAATCTAAAATTAAATCACATTAGGGTATACTTAAATCCAATTGGAACATCTTACTAAACTTACTTCAAACCAGACGGGGTTTCTAGAAAATGCAATGCATACTTATTTGTTTTGTAAAATAGAAATCCCTCTCTTGGATCATGGGGTGAAATTTTACTCACGAAGGATTTAATTGAAAACAGCATTCCATATGTTAATTTAGCTTCCTAAATGTTATGAAAATACAAAGTTAACAATTGAAATTGAAAATAAAAAAAGAGAAATTCATACTTCTTCCCGAGTGATGCCTGACTTCTTCAATCGATTCCATTCCCCATAAAACAGCAGAGTACCGTATTTATCAAAAATATATAAATTATATATTGTCATACTAGAAATGTTGTCGAAAATACTTTATTTATGATTATTTATTCAATTTGATTTGTTATTTAAAGAATAATTTTTGTATCTTTTGATGGATTTGTTTACCCTAAATTGGCGAGTGTCATCGAAAAATCAGCTGTGTGCTTTGACAAAAGTTTTTACTTTACGTCACGTTTGAAGGAACAGATTTTAAGTGCTTCCCTAATTCTATATCGTTTTATAAAAGGCCGTACAGGGTGCTTCGTTTGAGTTTTAAAATTTAAAGCCGCAGCGAAACAAATCCTAAATGGATGCTAACCTTGACGCTCTCGCTACTCTCAACACATAGAAAAGACGTGCTGGAATATAGATATTGTAGATGATGCTTTAAATGCCTTAAGCTGTCAAATACTACCCCCTTCCTCGACCCTGTAAGGTTATTTTAATAAGGAAGCAATTAAAAGTTGAACAGTAAGTAGTTATTATGAGTTTTTGAAGAACTTAATTTTACTCTCTTATAGAAAATCCATTTCTTTGCGCTGTCGACGTATCATTTAATTCTACCATAACAAGTGCACAACAGGTGTAATGCAGAAAACCATAATCAAAACCAAAAAACTTGGCATGACTTAGAAACTGCATTCAATGGAAAAATGTCAAAATTCCAAACAGCTGTCAAGGGCATTTTTTCAAATAGGGTGATTTCCACGGCATAGATGCGTAAATAAAAGAAAAAAACCAAAACACGGCAGATAATAAAATTTGTTTATTTTAAATTGACTAACAAAGCAAATTTAGATACAATTGTTTGCTGCTAAAATGGCCACTATGGAGAGGCCCAAAGTACAGGTAAATAGAAGTTTTTTTTACAATCCTAACTTCTAACTTTCATTGCTTTGTATTCTTATCGGCAATATTTGCAGAAAAAAAAGAAAACAAAGAAACCAGTGATTAAAGAAGAAAATTTGATGACGGACTCCAATGAGGAAGACGAACAGCCAACAACATCGAAAAATGCATTAAAACCTGTATCATTGGATATAGATTTTCCAACAACAAAATGCGATGATATAGTTAGTCATGATTGCTTCGTATCAGCAAAATTTCAGCCATTCGATAAGATATCTCTGGATGATCATGATTTATTGAGTGCAGAAGAGGATGAGGGGGAAGCAAATGTAGAAGAGCAAGACGATAAAGAAGAGATAGTTCCAACAGTTGAACCCGAAACCCAAATGGAACATGAAATACAAAAAGTATCTAACACGAATTCTTTTCCCATTCCATGCACAGCACCAGCATTAACAGAGAACACTGTTCACTCTGGCACACCTCAACCATGGACACAGAATTTTGAAGAGCCATCAGCGCCAATATTAGACGAACCAAAAACCGCGACACAATTTGATTTTAAACCCGCATCCAGCGTAAAGTATCCAGATCTTTCCAGTTTGAGTCGTGTTGAAACCAAAACTGAGGTTTTCTATCAAACCTACAAACCGAGCTCAACAGCAACCGCTGTTAGTCGTCTGAAGCCATTTACAATGGAACAGATGCGTGAAATCTACTATTGCCAAGATATAGAAATGGTGAAGCAGTTTGAATTGGAATTCCTAATGAATTCGTTGCTAGAGAACTGTGACAGTGATCCGTTCTATGTGCTACTTTTGAACTACTTCAACTTGCAAAGCAAGATGACGATGAACCTGTCTGACGTTGAAAATCATAAGGCACGATTTGAGGCGTTGAAAAATGATGTCTGGATGCGAGTTCAAAAGACTGTGAAATGCAGCGGTATCTGTGCCGACCATGTAGCTGTTTATACTACAAAGACTTATGAGTAAGTAGCGCTGCGAAAGAGGGTAGTGAAAATTATTATTATTTTGTGTTTTTATAGGGTTGCTGTTATCAGTGATCAACACTTAACATTGGCTGTCAACGAATTGAATCAGTTGCATCAACTTATTTGCTACTCATACACGGGCAACGTTGTCAATGCTAGTTTAACTAAAATCAAGGTATGTACTCTCTCAACTTTTATAGCATTGGACAGGAAGTGAAAAAGGAGTTTCGGCTTGTTTCCATAATTTGAACCTCGGCAATGTCTTTTCCTACTGGTCAGTGGCCTGTGAAAATCACCACAGAACTAGTGATAAATATAAGAGTCCTGTTTTGCAGTTCCACAGTTGTATAAATTGTTCCATCTAGCATCACGGAACGAAACACTAGATAGTATCATTTGACTACACAACTACGGTTGCAGGAAAGAAAAAAGATAATTCCCATTCTATCAGTCTGCGTGTTTCGCACTGCAGTTTATTCAGTTTACTTTAAATGCTTACTTTACGTTTTTGAATTAAGCAGTATTCTTGATAGTTAGAGAAAGATTGGTGTATCTTTTGTGTTCTTCTCGTATGCATACACTTGCGTTCGTCACTGTTTACATACATATCGTCTTTACAACTGCTTCTCCTATTAGCAACCTAACAAAACAATATTATTTTTCTACAGATAAACAAAATCATCAACGAAATTATGTCCTATCCAGCTGTTCGAAACATAACAAATAAAACACCGATATCACTGAATAAATCTCTAGATCCTGATGCTCTCCATTGCATAAGCCGATTACGTCGAGCGATTTCAATTTTGTTCAGCTTCATAAGGAAACCTAGTCCCAATACGGTAAGAATTTATATACTGGTTATATCATTTAACGAAAACATAACGTTCTTATCTTTAATAGACATTCAGCAATGATGTCAAGCTGTGGCTTACAAAATTAGTTTCATTGCACATCCGTGTTGCGACAAGGGAAGATCATTGGTTTCTTCTGTTTCACGTTCTTCGCTGTCCAAATGGCATTGGTAATTGGGCAAGATCTTTTATTCAACTTCCACTAACGAGCACAACAAATAATGAGCTTATAACGCTATCAAGTCCAGAAATAAATCACTGTGTAGCGATTCTATACATACTCTTGTTGCCAATCAAGAAGCGTAATGATTTTCTCAAAGCATTCTCTCAGGTAAGTTGAATAACAGGCAAAACGTATCCATTTAATTTATATAAAGTCCCATAAGGAAATTTCTGACCCTGTCAAAGATGATCTGTGGATATTGATTGAATCTGACGGAGAAGAGGGTACGAATTCAAGTGGCGAATGTGTTGGATTGAGAGAGAGTGATTTGATTGCATTGCTTGATCAAATGCCATTCGAGATGTTATTTTGGTAAGAATTTAGAATAAGTATATTTTTTGATTGTATATGTGGTTTGTAATGGTTCATGTTTTTTGTTCTAGCTACGCATTGAATGTTGAAAAAACCACAAATGACTACATCCTTGAACCGGACTTAATCACTGGTAATCAAATATTAAAGGTGATTGCTTTCTGTTCAACGCTTGTTGAAATTTTCGGCGAAGGAATGCTGACATACAACAGAGAACGATATAAACAGTTGGCCAAGCGATTAGGTCGTTTAGTTCGACACATGTTGCAGTATGTTTCTGATTATCACGAATTGTTTATGTGGGTAGACCCATTAGATCTAATTGACTTGTAAGTGAATATATTTTTTGATTTTCTTTTAATAGCCGCAACAATCTATCAAAGGATCCGTATTTATGTGAAAGAATAAATGTCGAATTGAATTCGCTTTTGATAAAAGCATGCAGTTACATTTATCGAACACGTAACCTAGCCACTTGGCAGTACTTCTCATCTCTACCGTATAACTCTCTTGATGCGTCTACTGTTTGGCAATTATTCTTTTATTTGAATGTAGGATTTCCAACACAATTTCCTGCACCACATGAAGGTAAGGAGCATATCTGGATGTTTTCGTAAAAAATGTAACATTTGTCTTTTTTAGATTACATAGCACGATATCATGCAACAGATTTCTGGAATTACTTCAATGGAGCAAATGCCGATTCATCAGCGGAAGATCTATACTATTTGCTGCAAGCATTCTTCGAAATGGCTAATGAGCGTGACAAAATGAAAGATTGGGAATTAATTCAGGCGATTTGTTTGCATATATTTGATGTAAGTAGAAATTTGTTGAGTTGCTTGTGTGATTTTTGCTTTGGGGAGTGCATGAACGAAGAAGATGTTGAACAGTCACTGCTAGTACAACCACTTTTAACTGCCTCATTCAGATTGGGTTTTCTACCCTTCCACATGTTTCTCCTATTTTCTTTTTTTCCAGATTGGCTTTATTAATGAACAAACTCGCGACATATGCTATAAAACGTCTCGAGATATGCTGGTCAACTTAACGCTAGCCTATCAGGATCTTATGTCCAGTCTATTGTTGCAACTAAAAATACGTTTTGAGGAAGTAGAAAATGCCGCATATCTTTTTAAATCACTTCCACTGGAGAATTGGAAGCCAGGAATGGATAGTTTCGAAATTCTTTCCAGTTGGCTTCTTCATTTTGACTACAAAGCGAAAGAGAACATAATCGCTCGCATCATAGTGAGTCACTTGAATTGGGGCTTCGATTGCGATGGTCGTTTGTATTTACCACACAATATTCATGTACGCATGGCATGTCTTGTGTCAGAGGCTCTGACAAAACATGCACCCGAAGTCGTTGGTTTATCTGGAATATCTGAAAGTGTACGACAAGTTTCCAATTTGATCGATGCACAATCAACGAAAGATCAATTTGCCACATGGTGCTGGAGTATGGTATCGATACTGCGACTTCATCTCATGGATCAAAGTGTGGATTCTATTAAAAATACATTACAAAACCCGGCAGATCCGTTGATGTTCATACCAGATTTGGAACGAATAGATGTTATTTATCAAGGCGTAACAGAAAGTCGTCCCCTTGCCATGTACGTGGCGATATTGGTCAGCCTGTGGGGCCATTCGGTTCCTTTGATATGCCAAAAAGGATTTGAGCAGATGAGACTTTTACTAAATGATTATCGCCACGCTGCGGTGATTCGATGTATTGAGTTGATTGTTCCGTTATTTTTGGAATCACCAGAAACTTTGGGAAAGTGTGAAGGGTAAGTGTTGTGTGAATGAGTAAGTGACAGTTATGTTTCTTTTTTTTTACTAGATTTCAAGCAATTCTATTGCAACTTCTAAGTGCGGATAAGACTTACTTGAAAATGGCCAAAGATATGATATTTTCGAATTCAATTGGTCCCGTTCTGGAGCTGCTGGACAACATGATTCAACATCAGATCATAAGTTATAACGGGTAAAATGAATAAAATCAATAACAGATGTTTATAGTAATTTTGCTTGCTTACAGATATGGACTAACAACACCTTTGTTGCTGGTGAATGCTTGGCTACAGGCGCTGACAAACATTCCAAATTGGCAAAACACAATCGTAGTTTATTTAATTGACAAGATATTAGCAGTAGCTTATCAATTTCCTGATGCTTGGTGCAGTTCGAAGGAATATTTTCGCGCTTATTATAGGGTAAGCATCTGATTTATGTTTTTGTTTCGCTGGCACTTTGTATTGGGAGTGGATGGATTACAATAGTCTGGATTAAGATGTTCATATTAACGTACGGTAAACATGGTTCAGGTGGTTAAGAAGCCAAACAACTTCACTTTAAGTTTGAATTTCAGCAACGATTTGGATTCGATTCGATTTGTTGGCAGTTTTGACATTTTATTTTTATTTACTTATGCAGCACTACAATTTAGGGTGAATCTGAGCTTCAATGAGCTAGTCCTGTTCTTAGCTAGCCTTCAGTTGCGCATTTCAAGTTGATTGAAGTCCCATTCTACTTGTGCACTCCACTTAAGTCGAGGTCTACTTCTTTTGCGTAGTCTCTTCGAATACTCTGCCTGATGGGGTGTTAGTTGTTAGTCATCTCAAACGTCCAATAAGCATTTTTTGTTTGACTAGGTCAATGTACGTGTACATTCATTGAAATTGATCCTCTAAATTGCGTACATTTTATGCTCGATGCGAACAAAGATATTTTTATTCGCCTTCGGTGGAGTAGCCATGGAGCAGAACTGGGATCACTAGGGACTTCTATCTTATTCGTCGAAGGTGGACGTCCTTTCATGTTGATAGCCATTTCTTGGTTTTGCCTTCGTTTACTGCTAAACCCAAATTGGTCGTTTGTATCTTAATAATCACGATTGCGTCGCTGACAGCTCGTTGAATTCTTTCAAATGTCATTATCGTCATTTAAGTTGTTGCACAGACTTTTGAGAGGTTGTGCCTCTAGTTTAGGCTTCCAGTTCAATTATGATGTTATGAAATCCAATTACAGCGCGTCAACTTGTCTGTTGAAAGAGGAGCGAGTGTTCTCCATCGTGATATTGCGCAGCCGGACGAGTATGACAGGAAACTAGACATATGCGGTCTCAAAATAAATAAAATTCACGTATTGACATGGACTTCTTGGGTTTTCTTCATATTCCGCCGAAAAATGTATCGATTGTTGCTTAAAATTTGGCTTACATTGACGAAAGGTTTCGGGCGTTCACACAATATGGCAGATAGAATTTTGTTCGTTATACACAGGAGACTGATGCATTGGCTGTTGGCGGAGTCTTCTTACTTGTGCATCGGGTAACGATGTTGAGATTCCATTCATCTGGTCTAAACAAATCGTAGAAATTAGTCTACCGAGGTAACTTGGTTTAAGTAGTTTAGCTGAAAAGATGTTAGGTCCAGCAGCCTTGTTGTGTTTTAGCTCTTCACTTTGTTTTGAAGAGGTAAACGCAGGTTTTGGCTATTGTCGTCGAGGTTAAAATTGCCACTTTATTCGTTCATTCTTTTTTTTAGGACTGTGACGATTGGAAGGGCAATAAAATGTCGACTTTGAAAATGTTTCTGAGCTCAAATCAAACACGTGTTCCCAACTTAATCACAACAAATCACGGTTGGTTTGCACTTCTGTTACTGGAGGTAGAATTCGATCTACAAGAGGCAAGGTTTTGGCCAGAATTCATTCGACAGTTATCCGCTGTCGGCAACACAAGCAAAGTCAACATGGAAAATGTTTTAAAGGTTTGTACATACAATAGTTTCGCAATAATTAACTCAATTGATAACATTGCTTTGTTTGGTTCTTCTTTTCTAGAAAACGTCATCGATTGTAAAATTTGGAACATTTCCACCACAAAATTTAGTGATTTATAAATACGCCAACTTAATATCGACAATTGAATGTAGTCACGAGGCTTTGCCATTGCTTTTGCAGCAATTTTTCGTACTATTTCTTGTAAGAGTACCATTAAACGCTGACGAAGAGAGGTATGCTTATGAAAAAAAAAACATTTCGTGAAGTACTCTTTCTGAATCAGAGTTTTATTTAAAGATTCCAATGCACATATGGTGTATCGGATAAGTTTTATGAATACAATGTGTCGCTTATGAAGAAAATCAAGGTGAATCTTAAAGCTGCTGAGAATTTTTACGCTGAGAAGGTTACAGATGACGACGGCATGACTTATTTCTTTAACAACTGTAGCAAGTACATATTCAAATTGAATATGAAATGCTTAATGGTTTTCTAATGCGTTGATATTTCAGAATGATGAAAACCTATTCCTTGTGGTTGGAAGAGACTACAATTAATAAGATTTCAAGGGATCAGCAAAATTTTCCCCCACAATATAATCCGGAGAAGTTGCAAGAGATTCTAAATGGAAGCACGGTAAGTGAGAAATTGTTGAGAAACATGTTGATCTTTATCTTTTTTCTTTTTTTACAGCAACACTGGACTGAATTAGTAAATCTATCTCAAATTCGCAAGGAAAAGAGACACCAGTCCGAACAGTGGTGTAGAAAGTGCTTGCGCACGAGGTCAACCAAACGCCTGCGTAATGCATTACAGCCCAAACCTCGAACAACACCATTGGGCCGAATCAATACACATCTTCAGTCATATGACAAGCGAACAGATGCACCCCCATTGGATTCATCTATGGTTGTCAGTCGACCGACACAAGGCATTGGTCGGGGAACTCTTGACGATTTGCGAAAGGATTTGAAAGTTCTCGATAGCTCAGCAAAGTTGGTTAAGCCTTTCTTCTCCCCTGGTGAACACGTACTGATCACTTTGAGTTTATTTTAGGAAATTTAATTTAACCACATGCGAACTGAATGCAATGAATCAAAATTTTAAGGACTTTATTAAAGTGCTATATCAGAATTTGGCTGCCACCGAGACAACATTTGTTCGATGTTCGTCCATACTTCCGAAATCTGAGTGCACGCGGCCAGGTTCGGTAGAAGTTAAGGTGAGTCCTAATTTAGAAGTTAACAAGAAAACAAATAATTTTTTTTGTATGTTTTAGTATACAATACCAACCAAACAAGCGGTTGTCGCAAGAAAACTGGACATGAACCGAGAGAGACATGACAAGTTAATTGCCGAGATGTTAGCTCAGAATGCTGAGCAATTGACAATGTCAATGGATCATATTGAAAGTGTTATCAGGTTTGTTGAAACTTTATTTATATCATCATCGTATTCTACTCTGGAATTTGAACCTTAAAATGACGCATCTGCGTCCTGTTGGTGAGAGCAGCAGTAGCACTCCATGTTTCCGTGGATTTCTAAATGGTTTTCCAGAGTAGAATAGTAAAACATTACGCGTTGGGGATTGTAACTCTTCCGCATCTCCATCATATGCGCTTAGCGCAAAATGTCCAACATAAATTGCACGAATTCCTGCAAATGTTGTGGGAATCTGGCGTCTTAAAGATCTTCTCTTGCTAAACCGAGAAGAATCCTTACGTTTCAAAAACCGATTTTAGTCCGAGTAAAATAGCCAAAGCCTATTACGTCTTTTGGTTTACGATAAATGGATATTTTCAGTATTGCAGAATGCTTACTCACGTTATGTATTCTAGACCGATCACACTTGTAATTTTAGCTTAGTTGTACGGATATCACCACAAGGAGGTAAGGCAAGCACGATCAGTTGTCTTTCTCTTCCCCAGGTACCCATAATACTCGACTTATTTTAGACCCTTAATCTGAACCTCGATAGACGCATTATATTATTTTTCAGTCCATTGGTATTTACGCGTTTTGATCTATTAAAACTCTTCCGATAGATTCATGGTATCCTCTCAAGTTGATGCGGGCTATGTGAGAACATACTCCAAAGATGTCACAAAAGTTGGAATACAATTCTTCTATGACGTAGTAAAGAGCATGAGTGAAGTGATGATAAAGTATCCCCCATGCAATGACCTGTGCAGTAGCTTTCTATCCGATCTCGGCGTAAGTTAATGTACTTTCTCAAGAATATATCTTAATTTTTTACATTTTAAGGTATTCATCCAAGATAATCATGAGAGTGAAGGCTTACGAATCCTAGAGTTAGCTTTAAAACGTCCAGATCTTTTAAAAATCATATCAAATCTATTTGTACCATATCGAACGGGTCCAAAGCACTTTATCGAGATGTATAGATTCCTAATTGATTCCCACATGAAACGCTGTGATACAAAGATACTTTTCGTCCTTCTTTCGAAGGTAAGAACATTGTTAAGTTAATATTTGTCATAGTTATTCTAACAGCAGTTATCTTGTTTTTTTGTTTTTAGTTTGATTTACCGAGTTGGCTTGAAACATTCCGACCAAAGTTAGCTGACATAAATCAACTACTCAAGCTTATCATCTTCGGATTAGAGAGTTGGAATCAGCCAAATGCTGATATTCTTCAAGATCAATTCCGCCGTCATTTGTTGCATATTTTCGATTATGAATTTCCCGAACATTATGGTGAAGTGGTCCAACTAGTCTTAGATGGTGTTTCAGAACAGAAACTAATGCCAGTGGTGTTGTTGGATCTTTTGAATTCATTGCTCAAACCTTTTAACTGTGACCAATTGACTGTAGATACTGATGATGAAAAAGTGCAAGTGATTTCGGCAGACTTTGCACGACGACAAAATCTATTCAATCTTAAAGCTGTAAGGACTTATAAATTTATTTGAGTATAAAGGTGGTAATGTTAATGTTTTTCCCTTAACAGGCAACCGAAACTGTGATGTTGTTTGCAAAACACTTCCAAAAAGAAAGACTGCACCATGGTCTTCATGGTTTATATCCAAAACATAAGGACTATTGTAAGCCACTTGCAATGTGGTTCTCATGTTTAAGTTATACTGTTGTAACTACTGCGATTGTTGGGTATCCTGGACTACTAGCGGATCAAAGTAAGTACATATTAACATATTAAATAAATATTTAGCCATATATATTAAGGGTCAAGGACTAGGGTTCAACGTGGTCATCACTCTGCTTCGGTAATGATTTGGTGGGGAGTCTCCAATCAAAGTGTCACATCTCACTATTTGTGTGAGAACGGGGTTAAAACTGGGCCAAGAGTGTACCAACAGAATGGATGCCTCAAAAAGCGTTTTGATGGGTTTAATCAAATACTCTTTTGAGTAAGGCAGAAGTGCTTTCTACTTCGGCCCATGAAACCAAAACGACATAAGAGTGATCAAGAGGCAATCCTCTTGTTTTTCTTGCATTGGCAAGCACGGATTTGAATCCACGAAATTACTCGTTATAATCAGAGTTAGAGAGCATGTTCTGCAAGGTTTCTCATAGAAATTTAGACAGTATCAATCATTATCCGAAGCGGTATTCTCGATGTCCATGGAAATCGTGCACAGTACGGATGTATCACAACAATGGGCATGAGAGATTCAGCTTGCGATGCTGTATGTGGCAGCTTTTTTGATTTCCCTGTGCAGTGAAGAACGTTTTAAAAGAGTTGAACAGAAGCGCATGCCATTTGTAATGCCGGTACAAGCAAGTCGATGGCATGAAACATATGTGTGTTATTGTTAGAGTCAAAGTTAGTAGCTCTTGTCGAAGGTGTTATAAAAAAAAACTCTAGCTAAGTAAATGGAATATTATTCCAATTGATTTAGCTGGTGTCTATAAACACTTTTACACTGACAAAAATATTATTTGATGGACTTCCAAGCTTTTTCGTGAACAATTATACTTTTGTGTAAAACTTCACACAGACAGAACATAAAATTCAAGTTTATTCACATTTTGTTTGAATGCATGACCAACCATTTTGGTGGAACTTTCTTTATTACTGTGGGCTAGGCTTTCAACAATCGTTATCAATATATTACTCACTATAAAGGTTTGATAAGTAAAAAGAAATGCAAAGATAACTGTATTCACAAGTAATGTCTGTTATGTCTTATGTCTGGCTATTTAGCTTTGGAGTTGATAATAGTCCCCAAGCAATGGACACTTCTTTCAGTGTTTGTTTGAAATTGAAAGTCGCAACATGCTGACTCCGGTCGTTTGTTATCAGATTAAGTGTTCGAAGATAAGACAACTCGCATATCTTGGATATTTTTTCGTTTTGGTTTTAGCTCCGGTTTCCGGAGGTTTGCGCAATTATAAAGAAAGCAAACGTATTGTTATTACGGATCGCCCTGAGCAAATTGAGAACATCACAACCTATCAAACCACACCAGTGCCAAAGGAATCAAATCAGCGATATGAACTAGATAGGTTTTGCTCAGTCGAACCATTCGGCAATGCTTCGTCATCGTTGATTCATTGGAATGCAGTGAAAGTAGGGGATATTGCGATCACGAACAGGCCATGTTTACAGTCGAATGGGTTGCCATTGACAAGGAAATGTGAGCTGAACCCATATACAGGATTCGCAAGATTCGAAAATACCTCTCGAAATGCAACGGAATGTATTACGCAAACGAGGGAAAAACTTATTACGAACACTCTGGCGGAATTGGAAGACGAGGCGTTCGTGAGTAATAAGACTCAACCAGCTGAAGCGATAAGGCGACTTAAAAAGATTCACAAGGCTTCTGACTTTAAACTGATTCCCACTGACGTGCACTATACTTCAAGAATTGTTGAGCGAGCTCTTACTAGAGAAAAGAGCCAAGATCTCTGTGTGGATCTGTTGAGTATCTACAATCGACTAATGGGCGCTGACAAGGATATTCTGCGGGCTTCGACAATGTTTAATTCTACAAATTCCTTATTGGCCAATTTTGAATCGTGCATAGACTCAACATTCAGTGAAAAGACTGTGGCGGCCGTGTCTGTGGAAGATCGAATTGAGGGGGTGAATCTCATTGAATTAGGCGTTCGTGCGCATTTGGCCGAGAACTTGAGTGTATTCTATATAAACCCAGCAGTAGCTAACGTCACAGGAATAGCCCTGTATGACCAGTACAGTAACATTCTAGCGCCTGGAATGTTCCGGGAAGCGTTTGGCGATTTCGACTACCGTCTTCTATTTGCCAATGAAACAGTGCAGGATCTTCTCAACGAAAATAATATTGAAATGGCTTCATACATTCCGAGTGATCTTTGGAAGAGCTTAACCAAATATCTTCCGCCTCCAGCAACTCTCATTGTTAAGGTTTACTCAAATGATGCATTCTTTATGGAATCTAGATTGCGTACTACCCGCAAAGTATTCAGCAAAATTGCATCTCTCACCATACCCGGGATGACTGGGTCTTTTGAGGGACTTCTTCCGATGGTCTTTCACAATAAAAATACAGGAGTATATCAAAACCATTCAGCAACAGGGTGCGGCTATTGGAATTACAATACCTGGGTAAGTGATGGCATTGAACTGATCCACGAAAATTCGGGGCGGAACAACCTGGTTGCATGCGGATCCCACCATATGACTCAGTTTGCATACCTTATCGGCGGCGATTACCGCTACAATGACTATTCAGACAGCGTCGTCATCACTAAGTTCCACCAGAAGGCATTGAACATCATAACTCTCGTCGGATGCACTCTGTCCATTCTTGGTTTATTGGGGATTTTCATAACGAGCATTGTGTTCAAATCCTGGCGATCGAAGGCGTCATCAAAGGTACTCTTACACCTGTGCGCAGCAATCCTCTTCCAAATGATTCTTTTCTGCTTTGTGAACACATACGACATGACCATGCATTTGATGCAGAGTAAAAATTACATTGGCTGCATAGCGGTGGGAGCTCTTCTCCAATACTCCGTGCTAGTGCAATTCACATGGATGCTCATCATTGCGATTTTCCAATTCCAGAGATACGTTCAGGTATTTGGCTCGAGACCGGAGCATTTCATTTTAAAATCCGCCATTTTAGGCTGGGGAGCTCCAATCATTTCGCCAGCCATTTTGATTGCAGTTGATCGAATATGCTATATCCCGTATTACAATAAGGACAGCTCCATGATGTGTTATCCCTCGGGGCATGGCTTAAATTTTGGAGTGATTCTGCCCATAGCGTTGATTATTGTTGCGAATCTGGTGATTTTCATGATGGTCTTCTGGAATATTCGTCACACGATGGAGGTGTCATCCAACTTTAGTGAGAAAAAAAAAGTTTTCCAACAAATCCGATTGCTGGTGATGATGTTCTTTTTGTTTGGATTCTCCTGGATATTCGGTTTACTGGCGGCGGTGGATGCCGGAGTGGCATTCTCATATTTGTTCTGCATTACAGCCACACTCCAGGGATTCGTCTTATTTGTGTATTTTGTGATACTCGATCCAGAAACGAGGAAGTTGTGGTACCAAAAATACTGGAATGCGGAAGATAAACTAAAGGAATCGGAGACAATGCGACTGGGAACCAGTTCTTAGTGCTCACAGAAGCGTTTTTTTGCTCAAGGAATATCGAATATCATGAACAACTTAAGTATTGTAGTTTTTTAGGTTTAATTGAAGAAATAAAGATTTTTAAATTTAAAAATTTTTATGTTTTCTCGAAGTCATTGGAATGGAAGATATCCAAAAGTTGTTCGAAGGTATTATTGCAGACAATTGATAAGCTGTGCGGAATATGCAAAGTTAAAAGTGTTATTTAGTTCAGATGTTCCAGTACTAAGATTCTTAGATAAACTACTTACTCAAGGGGCTCGCGATCGAAGCATATCTGCATGAGTCAGCGTCAGATTTTTTTTAGAATTCGCTGTTATCTAGAACATGATACAGTCGGAAACGGATAAGTGCACAACCTATCGGGCACGATTTTTTGTGCACTTATCCGTTTTGTGCACTA
This sequence comes from Criorhina ranunculi, assembly GCA_951813785.1. NCBI lineage: Eukaryota > Metazoa > Arthropoda > Insecta > Diptera > Syrphidae > Criorhina > Criorhina ranunculi. Next base: position 28,789,030 of record OX638381.1, read on the forward strand.
ATCCGTAAGTGCACACCTTTGCACTAACTCGTAAGTGCACATTTATGCACTTATTTCTCATCAATTCAGTATGCGTGAATTCGTCTCCTTGTTTTTTTTTTTTTTAATATTGGGTCTGAGATTTAAAAGATCTATTGTGCCTGTTAGACTAGAAGATCTTCGATCTGCGTAATAAAGTTGAGTACATCTCCAGTCGAGTCCTTTCGAATGTCCTCCGGTGTTGGGAATTCCTCGTGGAGAAAGTGATTCTACAGACAAACACGCACTCACATAGTTCATGTTCTGCTGATTCAACTTCCTCTAAACAAAGGCGTCATTAAGATTCCTGAACTATATTTAGTGTATGTACTCAAGTGATGTCTGAGGCTGGAGTAACCTATAAGGAAACCGGCAAGCCTTCTGAGATCGCCTCTTTTGTGATTGAGGATATTTTTAGCGATTTTGTTCAGGGGTTGTATTCCCAGCTGTCCGGACTCGTTCTGAATGCGGCGCGGAAGTAGGTATGCCGCTCAGCACCAATGTATCTTTCTGAAGAACCTTTTCTAGCAAGTTGGTCTGCAATTTTATTGCCTTCAATGCCTCTGTATCCTGGTACTCAGTAGAGCTTGACTTTGTTCCGCTTTGAGAGGTTTTGCAGGTCATTAAAGCAGCCTGAAACGGCCTTTGAATTGAATTTATTGATGGTTACCCCCTCTATGGCAGAGTCGAGAATAATATTGGCTAGTTCAGCAGCGGATCGCCAGTTTCCCAATAATTACAATTAGTGATCTTAATCTCAAACTTTCTGCAAAATAATTATTTAAATAAAAATAAATTTTTAATGTGCAACGTTTTTAAGACGGACTAAAAAGTAAAAAATAAATTTTCCTAGCCGCATACAAATTCAGATTCCTAACTCCATACAGATAGTCCTGAAAATTGGTTTTTGTGAATTTTTGTAATAGCTATGAAAATAATTGTAAGATTTAAAACGAAAATCGTGGCGCGCACTTAAGTCGCTAACAATTGCACTGAATCACAAATGACGTGAACTGTTGTGTCTTTTCTCATTTTTATCTCTCGTTGACCTATACTTTGTTGTGCCAATATCTTTTATACCTACGGGGTGCGACAAAATTGAAGAAGCTTCTTTCACGCTTTCTGTCTGCTGATAATTAACCAGATGGTGGAAGATCTCTGTATTTCGGTGAAGAGAGGTTCTCCACAACCAGAATCTCGATGAGATTGTATGCCAGTTCCAGATGTTCTTTCGGTCAAAATACGTTTATTTCTTCTTAAGCAGAAAGACTGAACATGTTAGATGGTGGTCTCAGTTAGAGTTGAGTCGTTCCGGAACTATGTCCTCTGTCGGAAACATGTCCGATCTTTCCGTAAACTGAACCTTAACATGTCCGTAGTTCCATATAGTTCCGATTTCACAGAGGGATGAATGAACGAAAGAACTATGCACACACATAACACACATGCGAAATTTGCTTGCTGATCGACAAGAACCGTGTGTTTGAAGCTTATCGCTGGTATGTGAATGTGCGTGCCAGAATTTGAATTGTATGCGTTCTCAAAGGAAATCGTCATCATGTCCATACGTATATTTCATTTGGAGTGGATCTGCGAACGAAGGGAACTATGGAACTAAAAGAGGGAGAGAACTGTTAACATGTCCGAGAATGAATACATCGTAATAGTTCCTGGACCTGGATATGTTCTCTAGCTCTTTTAGTTCCATAGTTCTTTTCGTTCGTAGTTCCACTCCATTTGAATTGAAATCAATGTGCTACGTTCGGAGAATGGAATATTTTTGTGTTGTTTTTTTTTTTTGGCAATTTGAAGTGAAGTGAAATTCAAAAATATCTACGTTGGATTAATGGTAGTTATATTTGTGAGCTATTTCTTTAAACATTTACTCTCGTGCATAATTTTGTTCTCACAGGTTTTGCTTTAAAAAAAAAATATTTCTGGAATGGCAATGCGCCATCTGTATAAATGTCTTTATTATAATGTTATTTTTCTTTTAAAGTTATTGAAAGACTGCTATTTACAAAGTTCCAAACATGTTCAAGGAACTATCAATACATCATTTCCTTCAACGCAAAAATGTCCATAGAACTTAATAGTTCCGCGGACATGTTTCCCGGAACTAGTTCCGAGTAAAAAAAGAATCGTTCCATGTCCGTTCCACCATTGTAACTGTTTCGCGCAACTCTAGTCTCAGTAGAGCCGAACTAATTCGGGTTTATGTAGACACATCTTCCATCTTCTGTACGAGTTGCAGCTTCTTTTTGTTGGACAGTTGAGTTTTGAATCGAAATATTCAGAGTCGACGTTACGCGATCCAGAGATCGCTAGGTTACTAGGTGTACTCTTTGTCTTAAATATCACTGTAGTACGAGTGGTTAATCGGAAGCTTGATTCGGTCTTCATTTTCGTCATTACTCTGGCATGAGAGAGAGCCACCTTTTATGAGAGTGTGTGTCGGTAGGAGCGGGTATGATTTTGCAAATCTCACTTTCACTTTTTTTTTCAGTAAGCGATTGCATTTTTGCTACTCTAATTGAAATGTACGTCCCTTGGTTGATCACTTACACGGAACAAGATATTCAGCAGTCATCACCAAATTGGATCCGTCAGCTGATAGCAAACGGCAAAGTTTTGTATCCCTGGAGTCCAGTACACATGGTGACGAGTCGAATAATAATTACGCCTTTTATCAACTCCATCCTTTTTGTTTTGGAGAATCTTCCAGGTACGTACATAAAGAATTCTCATTCTCTCATTTCTCAACTAAACACATGTTTTCTCTTGTTGTCCTGACAGTTTCTCAATCAATATTGGGTCACACATTCAGTTTTTATATACACCACTATGCTGTACAAAATTTGGAACAACACGTCCGAAAGCCTATTCACGAGGGAATTGTTAAACTCCCATGGGAGTTATTCAAACCGCTTCCAAATCATATTAATCTTCTGTTTGATAGCTTACAAGAGGTAAAAATGTCTTCTGCAGAGGCGATGATAAATTTCATTGTTCTTAGACTTTCGCTTATCCATTGCTTTCTCTTCTAGTTCATCCCAGAATCACATGCTTTACTTGGGCACATCTTTCTTCGAATCGATTGGAACGCATGGATGCAGGGAGTGTTTTCAAATTGGCCACCAACCGTGCAGACACAAATTACTTCTCGTCTTCTGACAATTTTTGTTAAAATTTCTTTCGAACCAAATATTCATGCACACACCAATACGAGTAAGATTCTGGAGGATGCTGTTAAGTATCCATGGTACTTAGTGGAATATCAAGATCTGGAGAATCTCTTTAAGTGGGTTCTTACATCTGTGGAACCATCTATTCTGTTAAAACTACCATCGGAAAGTAACTACACAGATCGAGCGGCCTTAGAGTACGTTTTAAACTATCTTCTTGACGAATTTGTGTTATAGAATTTTTCTTTGTTAATAGTCTCCTTAAAGTTTCATCGGCAATGATGCCAGAAAAGGCTGCATCCGGGACAATAACTCATGGGACCGCGAAACGTATTCTGTATGCAAGATCCACAGTTCGCTTGTTGCGAATGTGCGCTGCAAAATATCAGAAGCTAATTCTAACGAAGGACGGTTTTGCAGCGTTTTCATCGGCACTAAAAGAGCTTATGGATTTAATGGAACGCACCGTTTCGAGCGTATGCACAACCAAAGAGGAACGCGATCAGGAAGCATTGAATCTTATGATAGAGATTATCGTCTCAATGCAATCGCAGAGTGAAGAGACATCAAAGTAAGCCACAGAAGCTGTAAATGATCGGTTGTTATTTATTTCATATTGTCTTAGGTTTTTCATAGACATCCTTGTTGACTGGCAATCGAAGTGTAGACCTGGCAGTCCATTATTGTGCCAAACATTGAATGCCTTTGGACATTCGAAAGCATTCATTGCAGGCATTTACATCCTGTTGGAGGCTACAATCATAAATTACTTCCGGATTTCTAGTAAGTCTCTACTTAAGACATGCAATCTTTCGACATTCAAATTGAATTGAAATCCTTTTAGATGTATCTCGAACAGAGCATTCTCCATCATGGATATCATTGCTACAAGCACTACAAATGTCCTACGATAAATTAGAAGTGATGCCATTCCTACGGGCTCAATACTTTTTGTCTCTGCATGCGTATATTTTCTACAAAATAGAAAAACTAAGTAGCCCTGGTGAGAAAATAACATTTTTACAGGATCTAAGCCAGTTGTTGGAACATGTCAAAACAAAGTATGTATTCTAGTACTCATTTGAGAAATCGATTCAATTGTTTTCTTTCTCCGATCAGCGCTGAAACGGAACCTCGAATAGCTATCGTTTGGGGAGCCATTATATCCAGTGGATGTAAAATCCTTTCACAATCAGAAAATGCAAAGAAACCACTTCTTATGTTGGCACGGCATTTCCACGTACTATCCACACAGACCGAAGGATGGGGTGAGGGTTTGCTTGGTGCTATTGGCTTCAAAAAGAACAGTATCAGCAATCGGTAACATTATATTGACGTTGTCTCTCAGCAAAGACATTTATTGATGTGATTCATTTCAGACGAAAGGTACTCACTAGATGCATTTCATGCATTATTTTCTCACTTTTCCCTGATACAAGGTATTTACAAAATCCAAAGACTTGTAGAATCCTTTCACATTGCATTCTTCCTTTATAGCTCCGATACGACATTGCCAAACCAGGAGTTTGTTCGTTCATTCACCGAAATGAAAATGCTGCTGGCCAATAAAAAATTCAACGATGTGAAAATGTTGATAGTGAAAGCGATCGAGTTGATCGACGATAATAAGTTTACACAAGTGGAGAATGTGCCAGGATTGATATACAGTGTGATTCGATTGTTTTATAGCGACGGTTTTTTGGAAACTGTTCCCGAGGTGTGGAGCTTTCAATTTAAGTGGCCTTAGGTTGTAATTACCTTCTTTTTTTATATTTTGTTTATAACTTCGTGTCGATGCTTTGCAAAGGTACATATGTTTGTTAGTCATAAATATAAAGTCATTACAGTGTACGGCAATATTAATATATTTAAACAATTTTTGTATAATATTCTTTTGTGTCTTAAATAAAAGAAATATGTATGTCATACAAACAAGTTGTGTTTCGTTTGTTGATGTCGTCCCACAGAAGTCGGCGCTGAGATTAATAACTCAACTAAGCTTGTAGACAGGGCGACACGCATTCCTGTTATTAACAGTCTTACGTAGCTAACACACTCAACTGTTTTTGCTCGGCCTCTTAAAATCAAAACAACTCTGGCCTAATCCGATCTACGCTATTGTCATCCGGAAACCGGAAATCTCTGCAAATGGTTCCAACCCATGAGTTCAAACTGACCCTGAAGAATGCTTAATTCCTACAAGACCAGAAAGTGAGGTCAAAAATACTGCAATATTCTAAAGACTGTACCACTTCGACCATCGACCATCCCAACTCTTGTGTTTGATGATAAAACTACTACGAACTCCTCGTCGTTAGAGAAACCTTATCTGCTGGCAGCACTATTCGTAACGAACTCTACCTTGCCAGAAAGTTCTCTTAATCCATCTCTGCTAAATTAAGTTTAATGAAAGAGATGAGCTGGCTGGAGACGCTTGTTGGTTGAGGCCCAGGTCCACCCCGGACTGTAGCGCCACCTTAGGTTAAGAGAGAGAAGAAAAGAAATCGTGTTCTAAATGACTTTAACCTTCCACAGGGGACCTTGTGGTTTTCGAAGTGCATCAACCTCTATTAAAGTCGTGGTCGATGACAGCCCACTCAGACAGAATTCTCCTTAATGCTGCTCCTTCTAGTGAGTACGGGTGAATTCATAAACGTCAAAAATCTGCGCAAGTACAATCGAATTTCTTTTCTTATGCGTTATTGAACGCACGCACAGGGCAGAATATGCGCAGTCAACATGAAGGCCTAACTTAGTACAATTTTTATGTAAACGTCGTTCATAATCGTCGAAGAAAAATGATCAACAAACAAATTTAACTGATTGATTTGCTTGCAGAAAAACAACAACATCAAACCCAAAAAATATATCTGTTTTCTTTATTTCGGTCACAACTGCTCTCCACAATGAAATTTTTTTCTTTTTCCCAGCATTAAACTCTTTTTCCATACGAATTCGACCGAAAATCTGCCTTAATGAACGCAACTAACGCAGTTCTTTGAAAGTCTGACGATTATGAATTCACCCTACTTGCTAGCTCAATTCTAGAAGTAAACAAAAATGTGCTCCCGGCTTTTTGTCTCTAGCTAGGGTCGGACATCTGGGCCCCTACTCTGTATTGCGATTCTAAAGTTCGGATCTATCGAAAGCGCAAACTTTGTATGGGAAATTTGAAACGCATTTCATAAAATCCTGCAGAGAAGATGTACGAGAGATTCTTTCTCATTCACATTCCCAAATGGCCAATGGCGCAAACATTTTTCTCCAATTGACAGATGCCCCACCTGGAAGTCACTATCAAAATCAGGAAAACAATAGTGTTTATCTTCTATTTTAAGGTGACGAACAAGGGAACGCTTAGGACCTGCATACTGCACAGATCCATACGAATTGATTGCTACTAAGATTGTTTCAAACGGCGAGGTTCTCTTTCCTACCATTTTTAATTTCAGTTTAACACGCGTTGCTGAAATCAGCGACATTGTTACAAAATAACAAAAGTAATTACCCAAAGAGGAATTCCCAATGCTGGTGTGAGCAGGCCACGTGCAAAGGACGTGGTTCACTGTCTCCTCCTAGTGGCGATACAAAACAATTTATTTAAATTTGCTTAAAAAGTACGTGAGATCCAATTTATAACCAGTTTCTCCTCCATGGAATGAACAGTTTTGAAGAGAATCCTCCTCTTGACTGTTTTCAATGTACATAATTCCAACAAACACATTTAAGTTACACGTCCACAAGAGACTCTAATTTCGACATCAAAGTAAAAGACTCCCCACTTACGTTTTAAAAGCCCCTCTGTTGGGTTTCAGACCGTCCACTCAATAACCTTACCTTGTATTTTAGATTTCAATTACCTCCGGAAGTCCATTCTCCTTCTCTGAGGTGGCATTTGGAAACAGTGACGTACACTTTGTGCCACCCCAAACCAGTCCATAAACAAAAGGCAGTCTCATGGCACACAGCACTACGACGACAACCAATTACCTGCTTAGCAGGGGCACCAAAATGAAACACACACAATCGGCCAACCGGGGAGACACCATCCTGCCACAAAGCGAATATCGGTTTCCTACCATCCAATCCTGGCCACAAATGTCTTTAGAAAATGGCCCACAACTATACAAGCCCATTTCGCCCAACTAAATGTGGCACCAGAGTAAATTATCCAAAATACCAGATGTTGGCAAAAGGGAAGACGAAACAATCACTTCCCACACACAAGGGTCCTTTGCACAAACGAAGCAAATCCACTTGTCGAGACGTGAATGTTGTATCCTGTATAACGGTCTCCATAAAGGAACAGGAAACGTTAAGAGTGCTCCCAACGACAACAACGACAATGAGGGTGGTTATTGTTCAAATTCAACAAATCGAGTGGTTGGTTTCCGTCTCATAGCATATGTATGGCACAGGGACAGGCACAGGCACAGGGATGGTCCTTAGTTTTATTCTTTGAAAATATCCTTGTCCTTGGAAAGGCATCATTACGATATTACAGAGTTTTATTGACTCCCTGCCGGCACACATATGCTAGCATTTGGGTCAAATTCCAGAAATTATAGACAAAAGTTTTATATGAATACATTTATGGCCCGTAAATAAGGGCTGCTCCCAGCAGCAACACTCCGGGGGTGAAATCAAAATTCCAGACACCACGTAATCGATGAGAGAAATATACGAGTATAAACGACTTTGTTGGGCTATAAGCGTAGTATGTGGTTGTGGCTACATTTATCCTTTCACCTTCTTTGCCATTGTTTAGGATTGGGTCATTTAACTACCCCGCAAAACTATAACCGCCCGCCTTAGTCGTATACAAACAAGACAATCGAAGGAATTCTAGTCACGTTATGTGAGATTACCCAGCCTACCTGGTTGAACGTCCGTGCTATGTCGGGCTCATTCTCTTTATGAACGGGTTGTGTCTTGTGTGGTATTCATTAGTGGATACCGACCGACGAGTATTTATTATGATGGATGCGATGTGGGGACTTAATGAAGAATTATTTATTTCTCAGCGCGCTACATGTGGAAATCTAATTAAGGCATCATGCGGAGCACACAGGTGAAATGATGAATCATCTGGGTGGTGAGCATAAAATTCAATTTTCGCTTTGGTTAGCTCGAATTAGGCTAAGCGTTTGCCTCTTTGTGCGAGCGCGTCGGTCGGAAAGGGGTTGTTAAGCGCAATAATTTAGAGAATTTTGCTTAGTCGATAATTTTTCATTTTGATGTGATTACCGCTGAGGCAGCAAAAGCGTATTGTCCTCTTCAGAAGTTAAATTGGAATTAGGGAACGATAAATGTGTGCCAACAGATGATAGGGAAAATTCACATAAGATTGGGAGTAAGACATGGAACTGAGTACGTATAAATGTGTGTTTATTAAAGGGGAGTGACGGATAAATTGGATTTACCACAGAACATGACTTGCTGGTGTAAAGGGATTGGTGACTCTTTAAGAAATTCATTTTGAATCAATGTTGGTGTATCTATACAATTCTATACAATTGAAGGATGTCAGAGGACTTTCAAGTGTAAGAAGGGGAACGAGAGGGTTTTTGGACGAGTATACTTTCACCACTGCTATTCCTGGCGGTTGTAAGCAATCTTATCCATGAAGTTTGAATGAATCAAAGTCGAAGTATATAGTGGGACGATGACATGCTATTTCAAACATCTGGCAGGATTATGAACGCACATGAAATGGCTCACAATCGAGAAATCGAGACAAGCTTTTTGAATGCAAACGCTCAACTTCACATAGCTGGACAGGAGTTTGAGAAAGTCGACTGATTCCTGGATGTTGGCAGCGGAATCGTGTTTTCAGCACTTAAACCAAGTTGAGACAGTTCCTCCCTAATGTTGAGTCAGTTATTCCTTACGGGCGTAGTACTTAGAAGGTGACAACTGCTGTCTCTCGTGAGCTATAAACCTTCGTATATAAATAGGTGTCTACGTATTATACTGAAGATTTTTTAGCTGAATCGCATCTCCAACGAACAGCTTAACAGAACAGGAACCAAAAGAGGTGATCGGACAGACCTTACGATGCGAAGAAAATTCCATTGTGAAGTATGCCATGCAATGGAATTCAGTCATCCAGTCAGACAGAAGCAAAGCCGGCACAGAATAGTTGAAGAGACAACTGAAATGCAGGGAGACTGTACAGTCTGACCTACTTGACTTTTAATCTACATGTATAAGACTAATCAGATAAATGAGACAACAGATCCAAACAGATGCTTATGTAGAATCAAAATGACGGGACTCAAGAACTCGCTGTGAAGATGAACCAAGCACTGAAATTAAAGCGCTCCAGTCTTTTTAAAAGTCGCTGAAGTCGCTTTGCCGCACAAAGGGGTAAGCGCAGATAGCTGCACTCATTCTGTAGCGTCGGAGAAAACAAGCAGTAGACAGCTTTCTCCTCCATCAACCAAAACGAAAGCCATGTTGAATGGTTCTGATGGTGGTGTCTTGGAGCAGAAAAGAAACATTAGCTTAGCTTTCTCCACTCGTTACGTATAGCGATGACTTATCCTAAACGAATAGAGAATCACAATGGATCTACATTGATCTAGTAGTGGTATGTAGTATCTCTCCCCTAAACTTAACCTAACGCTTATCTTCTGGTAGCTGATGTCGATCGGATTATATACCTATTCTCTTGGTCCGCCTATGGTAGCCCAAGTTGTTCTGCATGGACTTCTTTTGCGCAGTGCCACCTGAAACAATACCTTATTTCCTAAGTTTTATGAGACTGTTGGAGTGGCTGGTCATAGTGATGTGGCTAGGAAAAACTATCGTTTATTAGGTTCTTGATAACTCTGAGCAGGAAAGATTGCAGACGTATGGCACGGTACTCCTATAGACAATGTGCGAAGCATAACTCACACTACCACCTGCATCTCCATCTATGAGTTGCTTTAAACTGGTAAGAAATTACTGCCTTGGAGGACAAAGAATTGTGATTAGTTTTCGTAAAGTATAAAGTAAAATATTCCCACAAACATACGATTCCATAGATTCTACAAAATCCTTCATTCTCAACATGTTTATCCGAGCAATTACTTCGCCACAAGAGTCTGCATCCTTTTGAACATTTCATACCAACATTACTCAACTTTGGTACTAAAACATTTTCATCCCCAAAAATCGTCGTTTTGGTTGGTTCTCTTGAGTAAATTTCAACAGAAACATTTTGTTGCTTTACATTTTTGTATCTAGAAACTTTCTTCCTGTATATTCCTTTTTTTTTCGTGTAAAGGACTCATGTAGCCACGCTTTTATCTGTACACAGGATGTGATTCGGTATTCTCGCTGAATGACTAATCAATTAGCAAAACAAACCACAAGGCATACGTTTGAATTAGTCTTTGTTTTTAGGAGTTTTTTTTTATGCAAGGACACCAAACGTTGCCGAATCGGACAAAATGTCACTGTGGACAGGTAAAACTTCGATGTAGTATCTAATTTTGTCTACCTTAGGTCTTCTATCGCTCTTGACAACGACATCATATCGGAAGTCAAACGAAGAATAACTCTTGCCAATCGCTGTGTTTTTTGGGGCTGAGAAGGAGATTGAGTAATAAGGTCTTATCCCCAAACAATTAAGGAGATCCTACATAAGATCCTAATCCTACGCTATGCCACTGAAGTTGATGAAGATATCCTTGGTCATTTCGAGCAAAAAGTCGAACTCTACCAGCTTTACAGCGTATTTGATGTTTGAGATGGCTCGGATGTGTAAAGGGAATGAACACTAACAGTCCGGGTCGCCAAAGCTTCGAATCTATACCGGAGGGACAACACAGTAGAGTGGGGCTTCGCCTAGGTTGGTGCGCATAAGTAGAAAGGTATTTCAATCATCTTGGGGTGCGCAACTGGAGGCAGTTAGCAAAGTAAAGCGACGCGCTGGTAAGTAGAGGCCCAACTTCGACCCGAACTGTAGTGCAGCCTGAGTAAATTAGTTAGTAAAGGGTCTTCCAATAGGGACTTCCGAACTTTGACAGTTGATAGCGGCCATATTGTTGAAGCTACATCTGTCAAATTGGCTGTTATTTATTCTGTTTTGCAAAATCACCATGGATGGATATAGCGTTCAACAACACGTGCAAATAATAAAATTGTTTTATCAAAATGGGTGTTCTGTTCGGGCAACGTTCCGCGCATTTCGCCAATTTTACGGTCGCCGTAATCGTCCTTCGGAGAGGACTATTCGCAGTGTGGTGGATAAATTTGAGTCCACTGGTTCAGTAAACGATCAACCAATACCCGTAAGTCGACGAAACGCAAGATCTGCCGAAAATATCGCCGCTGTCCGTGAGAGTGTGCAGGAGAATCCGAGGCAGTCGATTTCGCGTCGCTCACAAGAACTCGGCCTTTAGCAGACCACAATTTGGTGAATTTTGCGTCGTGACTTGGACCTGCACCCGTACAGAATTCAACTGACCCAGGAGCTGAAGGTAAACGACCATAGACAACAATATGTGTTTGCCGAATGAGCTCTGGAGCAGTTGGAAACTAACCCTAATTTTCATCGAAAAATCATCTTCAGCGATGAGGCCCATTTCTGGATGAATGGGTATATCAACAAACAAAATTGTCGAATTTGGGACGATACAAATCCACATGAGATCCAAGAGCGTCCAATGCAACCCGAAAAAGTCACTGTTTGGTGTTGATTTTGTGCTGGCGGCGTCATCGGTCCATATTTCTTTGAGAACGACTTTGGCCAGGCCTAAAGGTTGATGATTACCAACTTTCTTTGGCCTGAATTGGATGATATGGACACCAACGACATGTGGTTTCAACAGGACGGCGCTACGTGCCACACAGCTCACGCCACATTGGAAATTCTGCACGAGCGATTCGAGGGCATGGTCGTCTCACGTGGAAGTGATGTGAACTGGCCACCGAGATCGTGCGATAAGACCCCGTTAGATTTTTTCTTGTGGGGTTTTCTGAAATCGCGAATAGGCCACAAACCACAGCGGCCCTCAAAGTCAACATAACCCATGCCATCGGTCAAATTCAGCCTGATTTATGCGCCATAGTCATGGAAAATTGGACATTTCGGATGCGCGCCACCCAGAGAATCCTCGGCGGACATTTGAACGATGTTCCATATTCCATACATAATGGCATCGATAGGCCTTTCAAAGGAATAAAAAATGTCGATGATATCTCACACACACTTTGTTTTATTTAAATTTAAAGATAGAAAGCGCTTAATGAAAGACCCTTTAGTAGTGAAAATGTGTCTTTAGCTGCGACACATCTATCCCCAATCATTATGAATGTTTACCACCCACACATCCATCCATGATATGAAAGACTATCTAAATAAAATCCCCTTCCCAAATAATGTACTTCCCACGCCCAGTTACCAAAATAATAGGACTTCCTTTCTCACCTGCCAAATGGACGCACAATAATGCTAACGCTTGGTTAAACACTTTTCACTTTCGTAATCCAATTGTATTCGAAATCAATTTAAAATGTCGTCAATGTGTGTAGTGACATCCTGCCTAGTCCCACCACGGAATCCTCTCGATCGAAAATGGTATCTTTACTCTAGAGAGTAATTCAAAACAGCAGTTAAGCCCTGCTGGGACAGCCTTTCAATCACAAAATTCGTGAGCACTGACTGTCGTCGTGTTGTTGGTCGTCCTAGTAATCACAAGGATACGGAGTAGGCACATTGCCAAAATAAAAAAAAAAAAATAAAATAAATGGATGAATAATCGATTTTTACGTTAATGCCTTGACAGGTTACATCCACCTTTTGTCACACAGACCAACTTCATTTTATTTTGAAAAATGTCGTCCTTTTTTTTTTTTTGTGCCAGGAAATGGAAGGAAATACGCCAAACACACTCACGCCTCCGCCGCCCATGTCTCTATATTCACGCTCTCTAAACGTACATTTCTCGTTGAATTTATGGATGGAAATTTATTCATGATCGTTATACGTGGTTTACCTTTTGAGAACCGTTTGAAGGTACATAAATTGAATTGAACCACGGATGAGGTCTCTTTGGGCCTCTTCTGTTCTCCCATTGGGGGGGTTTATCGCGACGTAAAATTATAATTTGGCCACCATCCGCCCTCTTTCGCGGTATGAAAAACGTTTGAATAATTTCGATTTGGTGACGTCTAGCCTACGCGTTCGTTTGGCTTAATGCGAAAAACCTGTTGGAGAACACTCTCCCTCTGCTCTCCTTTGTATCCTTTTACGACCAAGATTGACTTTAAATCAAATTTGAAATTCGAACGAAAGTAAATTAAGAAAGAACACACAAAAGGAATTAGATCCGCGGTTGGTATTGTTCTTAGATGCGGATATTGCAAGGAGAGAGAGTGGGTGAAGAAGCGATACAAGGAGTGCGAAAAGCATCGCAGGACATTTTTGTGGGATGAAGGTTAATTGTGGAATCTCTGAGCGTAAATAATCATTTAACCATGGAACAGGGCACACAAAATGAATGAAGAAAACAAAGTGGATAAAATGTATGCCGATGTCGGAGTTCAAGGCAGATCCTTCAAAAGAATCTCAGGTCATGTGGAAAATTTACCAATTGGCTGTTCTTCTGCCTTAAATTAGTTCTTGTTAGTCAATTGCTTGGGAAAATGGATTCCTTGAAATGGAAATTAATTCTCAATTTAGTTAGATGAAAACTAAAACAAATTTAAAGTGCTTCATCTTGTGTGGCCTTTGTGGATAGTTGTTGGTTGGTAAAGCAAGTAGAGAAGTAGAGAGGATTCATAGTCTAAAAGGTGCATAAATTTTTTTGGTAGCCCTAGGCCTGATATTATTTACATTTTTAAGTGGAGATCGAGGAAATACAACCTTGACCATCGTCACTTGTTTGTTTGAATGTTTTTTTTTTTTGAGATCAGGATGACACTGTACATGGAAACTTAACTAACAGATGTTAGGCGAACATTCGAAAAAGAGTACAGGACCGGTAAACAGGATAAGTGCACCATATTTTGGCTGCTATGTGCCGAAATCCTACGAAGGGTGACTAGGTTGTTCCTTGCTAATTCGTAGACCACCAGTTATAGCTAACTTAGATTTGATAACACACGAGGCAAGCACTTTAAGAGTAGATTGTCTGTCTGAGAAGATCGATACTATTTTCTTGAAGATGTTGGAGGTTTACACACTGTTTGATGGCAAATACTTTTACCGGGATGAAAATGAGTGTCCTTGGAAATTTTTTTGGATCTGTCTGCATTCCGTATCATGCCTTAACACCTTGAATGAAAGAGTCTGGCCTAGTCTGGTAGCCTTAAAACCTCAAGAAACTTGCCAATATTCAACGACTAGCATGCAAAGGCCACTGGCGCCATTAAAATCACTTTAACTGCAGACCTTGGAACTATACTCGCTCGAACTTCAAAAGACTTGTAGCCACACGAAACAGTTGTAAAAAGTGCCCTGTTCTCAAAGTAGTCGAACTTCTGGAAAGCGGGCGATATGAGCGACGACTGGGACTACCATACAACATTTTTTGACTGCAGCATTAGCATATAAATAATCATTCCCTCAATGGATGACTGAGCTAGCGGGAAGGCTATCAATCCGAATAAAAGTTCGATTTTCACAAACGGCTCAAAAACCGTAGAAGAAGTGGGCTCCAGAATCTAATCTTTGGAACCCAACATTACCCGGTTAATAAGATTTCCAAACCACAGTTGAGTGTTTTAAACAGAAGTCCAAGCTAGAAGTCCTAGAAACTAGTTTACATAGGCAGTCAAGCTGCTACTAAAGCCTTTTCATCAACATTATGGTGGGTCCCGGCAAGTAAGGAGGGAATCCAAACAGGATCGAACATTGGTCGTTCACCCAATACTGCCCCCACTAGCACTCCAACACAGCACTAGATTCCCAAATACAAGCTGACGAGAGATGGAACTTACTCTCATCATGTCGTATCTTCAAAAGACTCTACTTCATACAGGACATACCACGATAGGCGAACACAATGGCTACTTCGAGATCCGAGTGAAGGCTACCTACCTATTAAGATGTAAGCATTCCATTGACACTTATGTATATGCGTACCACCATCTTCCCAACCTTCTGTCCCTTGAAATAGTTTTCAAACTAGGCTGTACATACTCTATACTCGACAAAGAAGAGCAAAAGCACTGAAAGGTCGAAATCAGTCCCCGAAATAGCTGCAGTTTTTGAAAAGAAACTTTTATAACGAGGGTAGTGAATCTGAATATTTTTGTCATGGAATTCAAAGTTGGAAAGTGACAGATTAGAGCCAGCACGTGAGCTTGAATGGTTTATATGCGTGAAGATTCGGAGAGTTAGTAGAAATTGAAAATTTAAGATGGCGGCTCGAAGATGGCGGATGGATTTGGAATTCGCCGTCCGATTTGATGCAAAAGTAATATTTGGGAGTTTTCGTGGTGCCTGCTTGGATCTCTTTTGGTCAAAATTTAGAAATTCAAGATGGTTGATGATTCGGCTCAAAAGTTATTTATTGAAATTTGAATGGTTGCCAGAAGTTTCACTTCAACCGTACACTTACATATGTATATGGGTGAGGCACACGATTTTTTGTTTTTTTTTTATCAAGTCGACATTTGTCAAGCCGTCTCCTAGCTGATCTTGAACACCGTATCACACTCAGATTGCTTTGTGTATATCGACCTTTAGTATGTCACTGTCTATGCAAAGTCTCTTAACGAAATAGAGAACAGCGCCGCTGACAAGCCAGCTCATAATGCACTGACATCATTCATTTAACGAACACAAAAACGCTTATATCGTTCGCTAAGTACCTCACCCTTAACAAGGCCGCAGGATTACATCTCATATGGAAACATCTGGGATATTGCAAAACCGCAACACCCAACCCAACCGCCATTAAAATATTGCGATTGAAATTTCCTTCCACATACCCCCTCCCAAATTAAATTAGTAAAGCAAATCAAATTACTTTCAAACTACCTTACCACATTGTTTCACGTAAATAGAGGCTTTCGCCGCTTCATCAGGACATAAAACTAATTTCGATTTACATAGACGGGCTTCAGCTTCATTACAACCCTCTGTTTGTGTATTTCCGCAAGTTGTTCACTTTGTTTGAAATGTAATTAAAATCATAACACTGCGTCACACCCTCCCGTCCTAATCGAATTTTCTGGAACTGCCAACAAAGGTTATGAAATTGCCAAGAACTCGTTTCCAATCAGCGAAATGTAATTTTTATTCCCTAAGCCCACTGTTCGATTCTGGTGTGCTCCGCCGCCTAATTAGGCCGGCATAAATGAGTTGGAATTTTGATTCCATTATCGATCTGGTCGGGCTAGGGTGGCATTGTTTTCTGGGGGATGGGATGGCAAACATTATTCATTGCGGTGAGCCGATGAATAGCTCTTTTCAAGTGGGTACTTCCAGTTTTAAACGCGTTCACACTGGAATTTTAAATTTTGAAAGGTTTACCATTCAGCGGCCTTGATAGCTTGGGTCTTAGATTAAACAAAGGAACGTGTATACATCCATGTTGTGTGTCCTTCAAAAAGGGATAAATATTCAAGTCATGTCCGTCAGACTCTTTGGCACT
Organism: Criorhina ranunculi; assembly: GCA_951813785.1. Taxonomy (NCBI): domain Eukaryota; kingdom Metazoa; phylum Arthropoda; class Insecta; order Diptera; family Syrphidae; genus Criorhina; species Criorhina ranunculi. The sequence continues at coordinate 28,805,828 of OX638381.1, forward strand.
TTTCTTGGGTCTAATTGAATTCAAATTACTCAATGAGTGGAATATGAAATAGGATATTGTCGATACGCCGCGGCGTGTCCTTTACGTGAGCCCTCTGAAGGAGTAGCTTATTTGTTTACTCTAGGACGCGTGCATATTGGAGAAACGTGATTTCTTAAAGAAATCGATTGACTGAGCATGGGTTGAATGTCGAATGGAAAATTGGATAGAGTGATAAGGATAACACTAGTTGCCGCTGGCAATGAATTGTAAGGAATGAATCATTCTCCTTTATAAGTTCACAAAAGAGGGCGACACACTGTAGATTTAGATACATTTTGAAGTTACTCTGTTGAAAAATTGGGTTACTCGTTGAATCGACTTAGATATGGTTTGTATCTAGGTCCCAATCTACAGGCGTTAATAGCTTTTAGTTTTGTCTACCAAATTGACTGAGATTTCTTTTCACTCCAATTAAGAGTGAAGTCTTCCTTTACTGTCGTCGTTCTTTCACGATGGTGTGAGGACTTTCGGGATTAAAATGCTGGTTCTGTTTATTTTACATGCCGAAGCCACCATCTTAGTCGGTGAATGCTAACTTTCTGGTTAACACAAATGGGACAGAAAATTCTTCTAAGAAATTTTCTTTTGAAGCGACCAGACACTTTCCACAATGTACAATGTCCCAAGTCAGACAGGCTTTTCACAAATTGGGACTCGGAACTGGCACGTGAGTTTCAATTCTATTAATAGGGCGTTGCCTTGTGTTGAATAATTTTGAAAGGTAGAGTGGTGAGAGGACATGATATGAAATCTGAAACAATAAAAGGATGACAAGCAGCGATTGGGAATCCCTGGGTTTTGTCTACTGTGCGGCTTAAATGTGGTCTATGATGGTCTTTACTAGCCTCTGTAGGTGGAAGCCCTTGAAATGGAAAACTGCAAGAAAAACAGACTTCAATGGTACGGACACAAAATGAGGCAGTTCGAGGATTATGCCGTCAAGAAGACATGGCAAATTCCAACAAATAGGATGAGACCAACCAGACCGCCAAAAACATGGAGCAGAGAAATACATGATGACGTGCTACGATGAATAGAACCAACCAGACCGCCAAAAACATGGAGCAGAGCAATACATGATGACGTGCTACGATGAAATTTAGACTACCAAACAACCTAGGAGAGAAGAATCTGGCACTAACGTATGAGGAGAGCCGACCCCAGATAGGGAAATGGCAAAAAAAAAGAAGAAGCAGAAGAAGACGGCGTTTGGGGTTGTCCTCATAACATGCTTTTCAAAGCATAGAGCGGACATCATTCTGCCCACGATGATAAGGGCGTTATCGGGACGACTTGCAAAGTGTTTTGGTTTGGTTTCGAGTGACTCATCCTGCCACGCCCTTGACTTAGGTTAATTGACAAGAAAAAAGAGACTAACGCTACAGTTCGGAGTGAACCTGGGTCTTAATCAATAAACCCTTCTATTAAGCCTGGGCCTTAGCTAACCACATCCAGTTACTCACTAGTTCACAAACAAAGTTCATCTCATTTGGCTACCGGGCCATAGCGGATATGAAGGTAATGAAAAGGCAGATGAACTAGCCAGAAAAGGTTCTGCATTAACCTTTATGAGGCCAAGACCATTCTGTGGCCTCCCAACAAGCACGGCTAAAGGCTGTATTAACAAATGGTTAAAAGACAAAGCACAGCATTACTGGACAGAAACGGAAGGTAACAGACAAGCTAAAGCTTTTATACCAACCTCTTCCCAAAAAAGAACGAAACAGCTTCTTCAACTAACAAGAAGTCAGATTCGAATCGTCACAGACTTTTTAACCGGACACAGCCGGGTTAAAAAACATCTCATGACTATGGGAATAGCACAAGATAACACGTATAGAATGTGCAACAAGGACGAAGAATCAGCAGAACACACACTATGTCACTGTGACTGCCTCATAAGAACAGGTCATCGTTTTCTAGGTAAACACTACCTTATGGCGGAAGGTATAACCACCAGCTCACCCAAAGACATCGCCGATTTCATCGCGCACTCCGGCATCATGGAGGAGCTCTAAAGAAGAGGATACCACAATAGGCCCACTTGCGACTGCAGTGATAAGGCACTAAGGACCACCTCAATTTCTAATCTAATCTCATCTACCCACTAGTTCGTTGAGATCCCCTTTTACTTGTGTTTGCAACTTTAAGTGAAGTCTTCCTCTATTGCGTTGTACCTCCGGGTTATATTCGAAAACTCGCCGGGCCATAGCATTGGTGTCCCATCGCTCTACATGTCCTACCAATCTCGAACATCCGATATGCTGCTTCTTGACTAAGTCGATGTCCTTTTAGAGCCCATATAGTGCGTCGTTGAATCTCCATTTCTAAAGCTCGTCAACGCAAACGGAACCACATATCCTACGAAGAATTTTTCGTTCGAAGCGACTTCGATAGAGTATATGCGATAACTGGGATGATAAAGGTCTCCTATAGAGTCTTCATAGTTTTTCGGGGTATGGCCTTACTACAAGATTGCCTTCTCAGCTCAAAGAAACGTATTCCCTTTCACAGAGCTTAATGTTTTATGTCATAAGGTCAAACGCTGTCAGCATAAAGAGTCGCTTTGCAGTCTACAGTCGGCATCACTCTTCGGCTTCATCAAATTTAAGTTCTCATTCTAAATAAAATAAAACATCAAATAAAATTCGATTAGGTGTCAAACTAACAATGGCAATCAAATTCCGGTTTCACTCAATAAATCCCTGTCTCATCGGTAGAGAGATGCTCCTCCGAGATATCCCGCCGAACCAATAAAACAGACACACACATGTCAAATTGGAAAAAGAAAAAACCGAAAACATACGCATCATGTGCAATTACGTGAGTTTCTTCATCCGTTCAACACTTAAGTGCTCCAGACATCCACTCCGCACTCCACAAGTCCATCACATTGCTCCCCCAAAACAGGCAACAGGAACACATTTATCAAATATTTTGTGTTGATTTATTGAAACGAACACATCAATCAGCATCAAAGTATGACAGTTATGTTCATCCCTTCCATGGGTGGGAGGCTTTTATCTTTATCCAGCCATATGCTGTATCGGTCGGATTTATACGTCAAACATTGAAAGACACGAGGCTTGGTCTTGATGAAGCCATTTGGTCTCTCATTGTGTTAGATCTTGTGCGTTCACAGTCAAAGATTTCTTAAGGATTTCGTGTTGACTTCATGTATTTCTTCCGGGATGACGAGTGCGAACATCATTATCGTATCCTTGAGAGTTGAACTTTGGTTTTTTTTTTTTGCCTTAAGGACGTTGCAAACTGTTAATGTGCCATTAGGAGTCAGTTAAATGGGAGTTGTCATTATCATCATTGACTTTCTGTTTATGTATCCATCCATCTATTCATGGATGATGCTGTAAGAGCACATTCAATTCGGATAAGCCTTCATCAACAACTAATTTGTTAATTTGTTCTTTCTGAGAAGTATCTGGGTAGGGATGAGGTTGAGATGTGGTAGAGCCATTAGAAGATACTTACATTCGATGAGGGATGAAACAGACTTCGACTTTGGTATGCTGTAAGGATAATGGCTTCTTATATTAATGAGATCTTGGGGACATTTTGGAACATTTCCTGATTTTCGTTAATTTATTCTATTCCAGTGGACTTAGTCCTTAGAGTAAGGAAATGGAATTGGAATTGATTTTTTTTGAAGAGGAAATGCTTGATTTGTTTCGCTAAGAAGAGGAAATGTGTAACCGATTGGAAAGTGGGCAATAAGGAGTCACGGATGAAACTGTTTGTTTCAATATTTAAGAAGGTTGTTGGCTTAGATTATAAGCCGACTGTATGAAGTCTGTGTGTAATGATGCTCTATAAATCCATTTCATAAAGCATAATGAGGGTCGAATTCCGGAAAAGGAAACGATAACCAATTTGCTCTTAATGAAGAAAGATTAAATTTCGAAAATCAAGAAGACTCTACTTACAATTGTAAACAGAGGGGTGGCCTTAAGACGAGGTGAATGAGGCAACTGATGGGGTTCAAACTCCTAATCGAATTAAGTACCGGCTTCTGTATATCCTGGAGAATTGGGAGTCTCTTTTTAATTAATCTCTTAAAGGTGTGGACTGGTTCAATGCGTGTATTTGTTAACTGATAACTGAAGTAAGTAAAGAGTTGTCCGGCGGCCCCGTTGGCGTATGGAACTGACAGCACACCTGTTTATGAGAAGTAGCCTGTAGGTAACGTATGTTAAGTTATTCCACGTATAATCGATACAAGAATCAATTTATACATTGAACAAGGTCAAGGCTAACCATAACCGTTTGGATAAATAACCGTGACAGGACTAGTTCCAACACTTGAAAGGAAGTGTGAACGAGACTATTACATCGTTCAACACCGTACACAATGCAAAAACTAGCTCAACTCTTAAGTTTTCTGGTCAAAATACGAAAACTTGAATGACATGGGCACAGCAGGTGGAGTGTTTCCATTAAGGCACCATCCCTTGGGTTCAGATGGCAGCAAAGAAGTTCTTTAGATAGAATCAACGATGGTGTGGAGAGTTTCAGTTAGGACGAGCTGATTATACTAGTCACTTCGACTTTTTCGGTGCTCAGGCCTATGAGGGCCGGTTAATCCGACTCAAGCGGACATGAAAGTCTCTGATCAATTGATCGTCAACCAGATTGTTCACATTTTGATAGATGCAAAGCACTCCTCCTGGATAATGAATGTCCGAACCTTCTGAGCTGCCTTCACCGACACAGAATACATCCTTGTTGCAGCTAAGGTACAGTTCCGAATATCCTGAATAGCGAACACTGTGAGACAGGTTTACGTCAGATGGCTACAAGTCGTAAAAGATGTGCAGAGCCATTTTCCGATTAAGTGTCCCTTAATCTCTTAAGAAGTCCTATGCTGCCAGCATCAAGTAATGCAAATCAGTGGCACATTTGCCAAAAAGCCATTAGAGATGGTTCGAGCAAAAATGTCGACAAGCACATACAGCAAAATAGAAGGCATATAGAGCGACGTTGCATAGAAGGACCAGAGCTGCTCGGGACTTCTACAAGCTGAAAAGAAGGGGCGAACACCAGTTTGTCAGGTGGAAAAGAAGGAGCATGAGAAGAAATACGTGATTAAGGAATGAGGTTCGGAAATTTTAAGAAAAAAGTTGCAAAATCCGAACCGAAGCTTGTAAAGGCGAACAGGGGAACGTAGAACCGTAGTTGGTGCTGAGGCCATTTCTATAGATTGTATAACGGCGATGGCGATCCAAATTTCGCTGTCGGACAGAACGTCACCCTGTCTGGATAGACATAACTTTGAGGTAGCTAGGAACCTTTTTCTACCTAGTCTCCACTACCGGCTAAGGCAACGACATCAGCGCTGAGATCAAATGCAGAAGGCTATTGAGGGAAAAAGCCCTCGCTCGACCTAATCCTGCTCAATGGTGCGGAGGCATGGATTTTTTCAAGAATGGATGAGGTTGCCTTCGGTTGTTTTGAGAGGAAAATCCTTCTACAGCCGCGTCTACTTAGATGGAGAGTGGACGAACTGTGTGGGCGGTCAATTTGGTTAGAAGAGTCAGAAAGCAACGACTAAGGGGGTGGGACATGTAGAGCGGATGCATATCAGCGCTCCGACTAGGAGGGTATTCGGATCCACCTTGGAGGGAAAGCACAGTAGAGGAAGGCCGCGACTCAGGTGGCGTGTGGAAGTGAAAAGTGGAAACCTCAACCAAATTGGAGGTTGGTTGTTGCTCAGGTCCACTCCGAACTGTAGCACCATCATAAGTAAGTTTAATGCCTTGGTTGAACATTTATCGTGGTCTTTGAAAAAGGTTTTATCGAAGGTTCTACTGATTCTGGTTTTACTAAGGCTTACGTGGCGACACCGTTTTCAGAAGTCGTCGTCAATATTTTCTGGCAAGTCTCCCAAGTCTCCGAAGTCTCCGGAGATCCAAGCTTATGCAGTAGTTGAGTAGTTTTATTCAGTTCAGATCCTGTTTTTGGTCTATGTCATGGAACCCAACAAAGTAAGAGGTTGTGCTATCAGTTTAGAACTTCAAGCGACACCTCTGTAATATTTTAACACAAGCACATGAAAAGTCTGTGCTCGCGTCTATACAACCAATGTACGTTAATTTTTTTCTCGTAAATATTACTAATGATGGTGCTACAGTCTGAGGTGGACTTGTGCGTTAATGAGAATAATTCTCCGAAGCTTTGACTTTTACTTGAACCTTCTCTTGAAGCATACAGTAATGGTTTGAAAGAAAATACAATGGCCTTCAGTCTGTGGAAATTGATAGAAAAAGGAACTTAAAAGTTTAGGTCGAAGTCAGGCTTTTAGTCCTCAATTTTCACCATTTTAGTGATAGTGACCAAACCAGCGACTACTAACTTATCAAGTGAAGGTCTAAGTTTGAACTTTTAAAGTACGCTGCTTCCACTCCATTGGACTATGGTTTCTAGCGTCGGTGATTGTTTTTCTTTCGATCTTCCTTTTCTCCGCGAATCAGGTGGTTGAAGAGCATTTTCGTTCAGTCGTTGGATGTGGCCGAGCCAGTGCAAGCGACAGTGACCTATTTGGCGATATTTTCAGGAATTAGACGCTCTTTGGTTTGACTAAACTTATTTCTACGGCTACATCGAGACATCGATGACAAACCTCAAAAGACCATTGAACTCCCTGTTAGCCACAATCGAGTTGTAAGCTTCCATTCTTCCATTCGACAAATGCTGCCTGACATTCTTTTTTCATCTAGCACATCGATATTGACACACAAGAACAAACAAAATGAATATGCAATTACATGAGTTTAACTGGTGGAGGCTAAGAATTCAACTTACAAGAGGGTGGCTCTCATCTCTCATGTTTAGCTCTATATGTTCTGTTAAAATGAAAAATCCTCTCCTTCTCTCCGTATAAGAGATTTTCCAATTTATTTCATTTAAGAGAGAAAAAAGCTTTAAGGATTTGTTTTGACTCTTAAATGTTGCAAGACCGCTTTTGATAGCCTTCGACACGACGCTCCTTCTCGATTCAATCTAAGCCATATGCTTAAACAATTGTGAACCGCTGTTGTCTCACACTCAGCCTCATGCACATGCAGCGTAACCTCATTCACTTTCTGGCCTGAGTACAATTTAATGAAGGTCCTAAAGGACATCCAATGGAAACTAATTGTAAGTCTCAGTCTTGCTGAATTCATCTTATCCTTGTCAATTGATTGGTCTCCTCTTCAATATCAGCCATTACTTTGAAGGACATCTTGTTCTGGCCAAAAATGCAACCAGGACCAGCTGACAGCTGATAAAGAGAAAATTTCCCACCTAAAAAGAGTACTTTTCTAAAAAGCTTTATCGCCATAAGGTCATGTAGGATCCAGCAGGTCCTTGCTATACAATTCCAACGCTGCTGCTATCATTCTATTCTTTTCATACTAAGCACCTGTTCGAATTCCTTCCTCACTCAGTTTCGAATTGTCCTCGACCAATGATGGAGTAAGGACACGCGATAAATTTTTGTTTCATTCTCAATTTGCTTTTCGCCGTGTGTTGTCGCTCCATAATACTCGTACATACACATATCCTTTTGTACTGTTGTAACAGATATTTTTGTGTCGAAGGATTGCTTAAATTAGATTTTCTTTTTGGGTCGGTGTTCTGTTTTTTGTTTTCTCTTGTACCGGCGACGGCGGCGGACAGATTGATTACAGGATGTGAGAGAAGTTTATTTAAGTTGACTCGTGTCTTCAATATCCTTGTTGTTTTTGTTGAATCAAAAAATCGCTAATTTTTGTCGGGTGGTGCCAAGTGGTGTTTGCCGCAAAAAAGTGTGTGTGATTGATTAGCAAATTGATTGCGTGCCGTGATTATCCTTGAGAATAGAAATTTATATTTTTATTTGTTGTGGAAGGACTTTTCTTTTTTTCTATTTTCGAAAAAAGTCCACGTGTGTCGGCAATATCATCAACGGGAACAGAGTAACACAGCGTATTACATATCGACATCATGTTCTGGATATTGCGGCGAACTGGAGCAGTAAATTTTTTCAATTCGCTGAATAATAACTGCAGCACATCAAAGGCGAACAACAACAATACAAATGGTAAGTTGTGTACAAGTACGAGTCCGAGGACGAGTATGGTTGTGGTTAGGTGGTTGGCGGCGTAGCAAGGTTGGGATTTGTTAACATACACACATGTGTATCAAAGTGCACTATGGAACTATTTCAGGGTTGTTCTGAGGGTTGAATTCAGGTGCGAGCTGTAACCACCCACGACATAGTAAATTGCATGAGGAACTAACTTTACTGGAGCAGAAATTAGATTTGAGGGGAAAGTTAGGCTCTCTGTCAACTGAGTTTTCTTCTTCCTGAAGGAATGTCAAAGTTAAGTGAATTACACAGCGCAGGAGGGAATATGTATTTCAATTAAGATGAGACGTTGCTTGTAGAATGAAATATTCATGTCAAATGAATAAAGTGCACCCAGAGATGTTGGGCTTTGACAAGTTGATTTGAATAGAAGCCAAGGAAGGATTTCTGCATGAATAGATGCTTCCATTTAAATTGGATTAAGGCAGAATGGGTATGAAAGACAGAATAGGAGATGCGACTTTGATCGCATTAATAAGATGCACTTCTCGAAATGAAATCGTTTTTCAATTATTTTCAACAAAAAAAAGTCTTTCACCTCAATACACAGCTAGGACGAGAGTTTATCTATTTTGCTGTATACACCGTCGGCGGATATAAAACTTTTTGCATAAAGACAGTTGACAACTAATTTAATGTCAAACATTTGACATTTGTTCTTTCGAAAATGATGTCAAATGTCAAACAATTTGACATTTGGCCATTTGACACCATTGGACCCAAGCGATGGACACAAATGAAAATATGAAATTCTGTCAAATCAGTGTCGGGGGAGGTAGGTAGAAGTGGCTGTCTAGTAGGTCCTACCAGAAAAACTCCAGTCCGCCTTTTTGATATCACAACTCATGTGACTTGGCTGTTGATGGGGGTGACTAAGAGGGGAAGTTTTCAAATCCAACTCCACAGTTGAGAAAGAAAATGATGTTGTATGTCAAAGCTTTGCCAAGTGTGAGATGTCTAGTTCTAACTAGCGTATTGTCTCAGCTACGGTAATGAGTGCTGAAGGGAATGGCTGCCTTAGCGGCGTGTGAGACAATTGGCCAGTGGTCTGGGCGAATTGCTACATTTCTTACTGTATCGGTGCGGGTTCTGTCAATTAAGTCGTTCGGCCTATTTTTCTAGACAACGGGGAGACTAATTCTGCAAGTCCACCATCAATGGGCTAGCGCGTCGGCTCTCTTATACCCCTCTAAGTTGCTTTGGCATGAAAGCCAGAGGAGAGTGATATTAAACCGAGCGCTCACCTCGACGATCATTTCTTCACACTGTTCTACTTATTAAAAAGGACGCGATGTGTGGATGAAGCGCTTTGATGAAAGCCTAGTTGGGGAACTTCGTTAAGCAGTGAATGTCAATAGAATGCAGCTAAAGACCAATCTGTTGTAACATCAAACGGATTTTGTAGAGTTTCTCCTTACCTATTCGTTGGACCAATTAGAGCTTCTAATGAAGCCTAGCAGGTTTCTGACGTCTTCGTTTATCAGATTGCCTAAGTCGTTATAAAGCTGGGCAAGTACAAAGAAGGTTGGGAATAGTTTCCTCCTCTTTTTAATTCATCTAGCTTCTACAGAAATCATTGGAGTGCATACTAAGCCTTGTTGTATGTTTGCCTATTTAACAGTGTCCAGTGGTGACACCTAAGGAAGATCTGATATGCAATCTGTGCAGAGAAATCAAGTTCATAGAGCGTTTCAGATCCAGCTTCGGCTTAATCTGTTCTGATGCTGGAATCTGACAGGTTGCACCATTTGTCCACCTAAAATTTGTTCCAGCTTAGTTTAAGTTTGCATGGAGCGATCGATGTACCTAGTTGTTCCATATTTGGCAAGTTCATCAGCCTTACAGTTCCTTGGAATATCTCTATCGCCCAATGTCTTTGTGAGAGACGATCGGCAATCTAGAATTGATTGTTGCTTGGTCGCCCAAATAGATGCGGATATCTATGCCGGATTTCTTTAATCAGTCTTATTTCCGCCTGGACCACGCTACAATGATTTGGAAGATGGAAAGTGAGGCTAAGATAAAGCCTATCATTTCTTTAAGTTTTGATTGGTCGGTGAGGATCGAAGCGAATCGACTTATCTTCTAAAATGACCATGAAGAGATGGTTATTTTGAAGTTTCTGTTAAAATTTAGCCTAGGTGTGGTGAAGTCTATGTTTTCTGTGAAGATTTTAACTCTTTTTTTAACCGCTGTGAGATTGTAGCAAGTGCAGCCATTTGCCTGCCAAAGGTCTTGAGGGATGTCAGATGAAACAGAATGTCCAGTGCTGCAAGGGTGCACTGAGAACTTCTACAACAGCAGCGCTTTAAATCACACAACACCTTGCTGTCTATAGAGAGTGGCCCTAAGATTGAAAGACACTCGTCAATATGAAGTCAGCTTATAAAGTGGATGCCGGCGTCTTTTTGGAAGACATTGACATTCACCAGTCCTTCAGTCTTTTAAGGTACAGCAGCGTTTTTGAAGTCCAAGTCACACATATATTTTGATTTATTTTGCTAGCCAGGCTGAGATCAGATCTCTTGGATCTTCCACAATAAAATCGAAGACAGTAAAGGGCAATCGCAAGTCTCTGAACGCGATCCCTAAATAGTACAACGTCTCCCTCTGTAGAGTCCTATCCCAGGTCACTACGACATTTCAGGGTTCTGTGCTCGCTAGGTGCAGTACGAATCTTTGTTCACACCGACTATCGAAGACTAAGAGATGGAAAGTGTTAATTCGACTAAACCTCTCCAAACTAACAAGCAGACAGACGTGCTCAGCGATTGGGCATTGCTAACAATGGCGCTACAGTCCGGGGTGAATCTGGGTGTTTCCAGCCAGGTCGGGCTTTAACCAGCTGCCTTTAGTTGGTTGAGTTCCCATTCCAATTATGTGCACCAACCGAGTCGCGGTCTTCTTATACTGCGCCGTCTCTCGTTGGCGATGGATTTGAAGACTCACCGGAGCGAAGCATTGGTGACCATTTGTTTTACATGACCCAGCCATCTCAGTCGTTGGACCTTCCTACTGTCTATGCAGACGGGACCGAGCATCATCCGATGAATTTTTAGCTTAAAACAGCCAATAGATTTTTGAGAAAGTCCATGCCTCTGAGTCATAGACAGTTTGAGAATCCTTCATGAAATGACACTCTCGAAGGTTTGTTATAGCCTGCCGTCAGGTAGTGTTTTTCTGGCTCGAACCTGTGTCAGCTTTCAGTTCAACACACTAACCACATTCCTGTTCTGCAAACATTTCAACCTCCAAGCTGTGTGAGCTTAAGTATGTCAAGTTTGTGTCTTCCATCGTACTTTGCCACTTGGAGAGAACGCTGAAAGGACACGTCAAAAATGTCCAGTGTCTGGTGTCTTGACAAAAGTCAACTGAACAAGTGTGTAAAGTTTATGTCTTCCATCGAACTTTGCCTTTTGACTTTTATCAAGACACTAGAGTCCTCTCTGTTTGACATTTTTGACGTGTCCTTTCAGTGTTTTCCCCAAAGATCTATTCTATCCAACGGGGGGTGATTATTTCTTGGGGACATTAACTTTGCTAAAGTTTCAACACCGATTGCCTTGGTGCTGATTATTTCGGTTCGGTTCCTAAATTGTTGGCTAACTACGTACATGATTCCAAAGCCTTTCGCTATGCATGTGACCAAGTAATGGAGAACGAAACAAATCGTTAAGTTTTTCTAGTCAAAATAGATCGTTTACTTTTATTACGGCTGTATCCTGCAAAAGAAAGGTCAAACCTTTCTCTTTTTACATTAATCCCCATTAGATGACGGAACAACAACGAATGTAGAATTACAAAAATCGACTATCCAGAGATCCTTTCAATCTAAGGAGCATGAGTACAGGAAGAAGGTAAATAACATTACCAAAGACCGAACGAAAACAAAGACACTCTGAGTTTTGCACAAATTACCCTCGGGACCTACTCGTACAAGACAAGGGACCTACACCAAGGGGAAAAGAAATGTACAATCGAATACAGTATTTCATTAGCCTTGAAGTGAATGCCCGAGGTGACCACGTTAAACTAAACCTCCCTCTCTGACATTTTGTATTTCCTTTCATGTTTCTATCAAACACACACACACACACTAATGCCTACCGATTGTATGATATTACAAATTGGTACATTAACAGGGGTAACTAAAGGGAAACGTAGTGCAAAGTTGAATTTGATGATGAAGAAATTCTTGGTAATCTTCTAAATTGAATGGCCATGATGTACTCGTAAAAAGGCTCCTAATGGAGGCAAAGTAAACATTGTTTTGGTAGAGGAAAACATGTGTGACTTCATGGCCAATTAAGCGAAACCATGTTTACCGAAACGCAAAAAAAAGTCAAATAAAAAGGAAAACACAAAGTTATAAGGATCCTGTGCCCTCAAAGAGAGTAAGGCTTTCTGAATTTAGTTTATAAAATAAAAGAAATTAATCTTTAATCAGAAGAGAGATAAAGTTTTCCGTTTCTTTAGTCCTATAAATCCTCGTTTTTCCTTTGGATTTTAACACAAGAGAATCAATCAATAGTGAAGGCAACTAATTCTCTCGATTGTGATTTCCAGGAATTGTTATCAATCAATTACATTAGCAGAGCTTACAGGAGAATAAAGCAACACCATCGCACAGCAAGAAGGAGGACTGATTATTGTGGATGGTTCCGGAACCTAATGTGTTCGCAATCAATGGCGTTCTAATCAAATTAAGAGTTGTATGGTGCTGAATGGCGTAAGAATGAAAGGACTAAATTGAATTGAAAAATAAAAGAATCCCATTTGGTTTCCACTCTTAGACTAACGAGAGGTGATGCTTATCATTTGGGAATATCCTTAGAATTTGTACGATAAAAGGCAGCAATGTTATCTGATTTGAAAGAAGACCGAAAGAAAGTATTTCGAAGTGGAAGTTGGAGTAAGACTTAATAAGCTTAGTCTCTCGCGTGTCCTCCTTTTACTAAGGGTTTCTTGATAGGACTTGTGGGAAACATATGGAATCAGCAACTTACCACAAGTCTTTTGCAATATTGCTGTCTATTCACTCGATGCGTTAGACTCACAGTACTCGATGTGGTTTAGATTTTGAGTGACAACTCCATTTTGGTTCAGCTCAAAGACTTCGCGGTTAAATTTGCTTTTTCATTCGTCTTCCTCAAAATTTGGACCGTATATCCAACGAAATACACATTTTCTTTCGGAGGAATCTAGCTGCAGTCGAAACCATATACCAAAACTTGCAGAGCTACTGCATCGTCGTCGTCTAACTATCTAATTGGCACTTGCAGCTGCTGATTCTTTTATAAAAAACCGTCTAGTGAAAGCAGGTTGAGGCAAGTCTCGAGTTTTGATGTTGGTGTAGTTCTTACCGCATTGCTAGATCCGATATATGCAAGCTTTTGTATTTTTGTGATGACCATTCGATTGGTGGTTCTTATGGCGGCCTGCTACTAGTAAGAATAGAGATCACGAGGTGAATGCTTTCGTAGCCTTCCTAATTAAAATGTAGTCTTCAATTCAGATTTTTTGTCAAGTGGACACCTTTACAACTTCGAAATTATAGCCACAGATAGACCTTTTTTTACTCAAGACCAACTTCTCCAACCTTTACTCCAATATTGCCATAAATGCCTCCGTACTGGGGCTCTTAGATCGAGTGATGACACAAATATCGTCTACGCATCGCACCAACTAGATTGACCGACTTATGTATCAATGATAGTGGTAACCTCAGCACAAGATTGAACAGAAGGTAGGACATCTTTCTAGAATTTGGTTCTGAGGAAGTGGTTCCATATCATGGATAATAGACCGCGTGTTTTTCAGCGTTACCGGGCTTGGAGTTCCCATAAGGCGATGACTGAATTTGGGATTCTGAGAAAAGTGGTCAAACTCAGTCATCGTCTTGTACAACTTCGAGCTATGAAAAGCCACTCAAGCGCTAATAAACAGGCAGAAAGAAACAGGATCAAACCAATCTAGGTCCCAAGTCAATCCAGCAACTTTGGCTATGAAAAGAAGACGATCATAGTACTTGATAGCCAAAAATAAGTTTCTAGTTAACTCAAGGACTAAACGAAAGTCGAATATCTAGGAACTCCAATTGAGGAGATTATATGCTTTCTGAAAGGACACTACACAACACAACCCTTAGTGCTAGCCGTTTCTACCGCATTCGATCCCATCAAATCAAATCAGTGAATGCTGTCATTCTCGACTTTGAAGTCTATGAAGAGGTGGTCTTAATCTTTGTAAGTCATAAGCCAAGTACGCTGTGGCTATGTGGATTAATTTATTGTCAATCATTAAGTCAGGCGATAAGGACATAGAAAAAGCTAGGATGCAAGTTTTAGGCTGGTGCGAGTAGTAGAATTCGTTGTACTGGTTATCTAAGAAGCGAAATCTACACGGTAGAGGTGTCGCTTGAGATGAGAGAAGATGGTTAATCACCATCTCCTACAGCCTTGATGCTGCTGCGCGCTTCTAAAACCGCTTTGTCGCCGGAAGAGTACTGGTCTACCAGATCGACTTGTAGATGATTCCTGTTTACCTCGATAAATGGCTGGATAGAGGTGACACTGACAAAGTCGTCCATTATACATTGACTGCTTTTCCTGTGGTATTCGTCCTTCACTTCAAGGCGTGAATCCTCCATTTCGTTAAAATCTATCACCGATAGATGTTTTTTTTTTTTTTTTTTGGGGGTTTCCATGTGCTGGCTTCTAATGTATACCTCTCTAGTAGCCTGCTATTTCTTGGTCTTTTCATGCATGGTACTTATATCCTCGTTCTTCGTAACAGTGCCGGTTGATGATGTGCCTAGGTTTGAACCTTGGACCTGCCGCTAGTTTTGGAATTTTGTTTCTTGAGTCGTTTGTTGATATTTTTAAGTTAGTTGTGTGGTCCCACGAGTAGTTTTGGAACGAGAAGTCAGTAAAGCATTTATATCACCGACCTTGCCCGGACATCAAAAGACATAGTTTATACCACCTCTTCCCCTTCAAATAATTTGCCAATGCTTAAAGAGTTTTATGTCTATCGCCAGTTTACAGAATAATTCGAAAGGACTGACTTAGAAGATGGTTTCGAAGTGTGTACTCTGATGCAGTGTGGTTAAATTTGTTGCAAAGTTTTTGTTGTGAAGCAGCTCAATCAAATATTCAAAAGTTCAAAAAAAGTTCCTTATAATGTTCTTCCTATCATACATAGCTCTTTACCTCGTTTCGCAATGAAGACATATATGTAATCCCCCTTGACCTTCTCCCCATGTCACAGAACATTCAAGTTCTCTCGCAATTTTAAATTCTTCAAAGATTGCATTACTGAATATTGTTTGCACAAGAAGCTTACTTTCGTCCTTAAAATGAAGTGTCCAACTTTTCCTCAAAACATCAAATGTACCCCGTTAACGGAAGTATTTACAACCCCCACATACACCAAGTAAACTATTTAATTAAGTGTAAACCCTTTTTCCTGGAAACATCCCTACGCCAGCTCTCTATTCTCCCCCAAAACTAAGTTCCAACTGGCATTTCATAATTAAAAAGCTCCCAACGACAATGTATACATAGTGTCAGCTTTCTTCAATTATCAGAGTCAATGCTTGTACTTAGGGAAACATGAAGAAAGACCCCCTCCTTCCGCAGAGAAAATTTACAAATAACAATAACCGCACGTTATTTAATATGGTGTCATTAAAATTCGTTAACAGTTTCAATGGAAACAAACAAAATCACAGTTTTGAGAGAAAGTGTAATAAATCATTTCCAAGTCGGAACACCCACATCAGTGTCATTATCTTTGGAACCGCTACCACCACTGACATAGTTGGGCATGGGTAGGGCACCACCATTCATCTTCTTTTGGTAATGAGTTGACTTTACTGAATACCAAGTACGCGTATTGGGCTTTCAATTTAAATACCCTCGTCTGGTGGACACAGGATGACTCTTACACTTGAACAACATCAGAGACGATATAAAAATACATGAAGACGAACTTTTTTTAAGGACATTTTCGATTTCGAACGCTGTATACACACAATCAAGACTTATTCGAGATAGACAAATACATAATTTGTGTTTCCTTTTGGGATGGAGGCCATAAACTTTCAGCTTCATCGTTTTAAAAGAGCGCGGTCAAGAGTCCTTAAAATGCTTTAAATTTTATTCCATTTACAGTGACTTACAAAATTTCTTTTCGGTAGTTAGGGAACAAATTTTGTTTTGAAGTTCAAACTAGAGGCGTGTCGGAAGCAACGTTGTTTTTGGACGTAGGTTAATATCTTCTCATCTACTGTGCCATAAGAACATATGTAATCAGTTGCAACCTTTAGCCGATCGGAAAGGCCATGCTATAAAAAAGTCCTACCGAGTCAAAATCGGCTCAAGGGTTTTCCAGTTATTAGAGAACAAACATACGAACAGATACGTTTTAAATTGGTTTGGTGGTTTGCTACTTCTAAGTGGACGTTACCTCCAGATCCATAGACTTTTGGAAAAACCTGAAGGGGTCCTAATGGGATATGCCACACCGAATCTGGTCCTAATGTCTCAACAAACATTGTTTGCCTTTGCAAGATGACAGCAATAGCTTTGCTCTATATTGTTTTGCTTTGGCGAATGGCCCAGAAAAAGAGATATGACGTTGGACGTTTAAGTACACCTGGAGTAGCCAGAGACTACAAAGATCAATTGAGTGAGAGGTCCTTCGATCTGCACTCATCTTCAACTAACGCCAACACACAGTGGAACCAGTGTCACAAAATCATCAAAGAGGTAGCCGAATCCACCTTGAGATATCAAACATCCCTTGAAACATAGAAAAGTAACGCAGGAAGAGTATCTAGCCAAGAGAAGAGATGAGAAGAATAAGAAGACGACGCAAGTAGTCTCCCAGCTTAAGGAAATCGAATAGTCTGCCAGTTCTATAGGAAGACCAAGCAACTAGCAGCTGGCTTCAAGGCTGGACCGTGGGGTCATCGAAACAGTGAAGGAAATCTATGTAGTCACACAGGGAATTGTAGATATTCTTAAGCAGCACTTCCAGCAGTTGTTGGATGAACATAATCTTGAAAGGGTGCCCTCCTCCTTCTCCGTATGGAAGAAGTCGGAGAAAAACAAGATTTCTGCCTCTGATGGCTTACTAGCATAGATTTTCGAGTTCGGAGATGATGTTTTGGTGGGGTGCATGAGCCAAATCATTAAGCAAGTATGAACTTCATCTATTGTAGCATATACCTGCGAAATGTCGTATATAAGATCGTATTGTGTGTACGTATGAAGCCGCACCCTAATCGGCTGTTGGTCTGGAGAACTGGAAAGAGACTGAAATCCTAAGATCCGACATGTGAAATATTTCCTTCGATGGAATTCTAAGAATGGATATGCCCCAAAATTCGCATCTGTTCGGGTTTTCAGATGACACCCTGCAGTGAAGTGCATAAGACACCAAAGATGATCAAAGATGGTTAAACGAAGTTATGAGACGCGACTTATCCTTGATGCAAAACCATGAACTTAGCCTAAAAACAGAAAATTCGGAGATAGTCCTGGTGACTTGGAGGCAGATTCCTACTATCTTTGAGGTACGGGAGGAGCAAGAGTTAATGACCACTACAGATTACAGACGCAGTAAAGTTCTTAGGAGTCAGGGTGGACATACAACTTACATATTGGCAGTAGGTCAATACAGCATTAAGCAGACTAATGGCAAACTTGAGAGGACCAAAGGCAAGTCGGCGAAAACTTCTTACGACAGTCAACGCAGTCTATCTCTTTATAAGGACGTGAGATGTCGGATCCTGTGGTTCAGGAATAATACCCATCGATCTCCTAGTGACAGATAGAAAGTATAGATACGAGAGAAAAGCAGAGGAAACAGTAGAAGCTGAAGAGATCACCATGCAACGCTGGGAAGAACGCTGCAGCAGGGAAACCAGGGAAAGATGGACTACAAGTCTTATCAGGAGCGACGGACGGAGCGAAATTATGGAGCACTGCATTTCTATCTTACCGGCCACGGGTTCTTCAACTCGACTCTAAACAGAGCCAAATACACATTCGTCAAATGCACCAAATGGCTTGCAGAGAGAAGAAGACTAGAAACGGAGGTAGGCGGAATCGCGCAAAACAATATCATTACGGTAAAGGAAAATTGGAACCGAGTGTGCTCCTACATCGAAGAAGTACTAAAGAGAAGAGAGAGACATATGTACGTCATGGCTATAGAAGATTAGAGCCCGGAGGTTCTATGAAAAGTGGCATCACTGCAGGAAGCAGCTCCGGGGTTTATTTGCCTGAAGATGGAGAATCGGTAAGAGTCCGACACAATGGAAGAACTGGGTCACCCATGCACCGCCCATTTTTTCTAAAACTCGATCGGAAGTAAGCCCGCTTCGAAGAAGCCACTAAGCCACGGCGATTGTTCTTCGTTGTTCTTCTATAACTCAAACTGTTCTGACATCTCGTACGTGTCATGTTCGTTCTCCAATCGTTTTATATAACGAAAGGGCATCTCGTATCACCGCGATTAAATCCTAATTAGAGTCATCAATTTTGTTTTCCTAACCACTGTATCTATCGTGTAGGAAGCAGGATACGCACGTAAATCATCACGAAAAAAATAAAAAATTGAAAGAAAAATACCCATGTAATGGCTCTTTGATTCGCTTAACAGAGAAGAGAGCCGTAAAAAGGAAGAAAAACAATTTTTTTTTCAACCATCACCCTGTTTGAGGACTTTCAAGTTTTTTTTTCTCTATAAACTGTTAAATTTCAATTTAAATTCAATAAAAGCGGGATCTCAGCAGCCTCGAATGGCCGTTTTATTTTATGTGCTCCTATGTCAATACCGGCTCAAGAAAAGGATCGAGTACGTACTTCATATATTGATTGATATTTATTTAGTTCTTATGGCTTCGCTGTTATCCTTGCGACTTTGGAAAATGCAAGAAGACACAATGAAAAGTGATCAAATGAAGATTGAAATGCATCTACAGAACGTTTCTTGAGAAGCAATTATGTCCAACTGTGACATACTACACGGGTCCATGAAAAAAAAAAAACAAAGGACATTCACTTGAGAATCAACAGAGGATCCAAAGGGTATACATTTGTTGGAAGTTGACAGAAACAAGGTAGATATCGTCTTTAAGGGAATACATATTTTCGTTACCGTAATTTATTTCCATGAAAATTGTCGATTTAATTTGTCTGCGTCCTTTTTTTTTTTTTGTTGAGAATATAAAACACAGGTGGAGGAGACAAGAGGACCAAAGGTTTTGCTGTCTAGATTTTGAAGAATCCAATTAGGACATTACTTTGAACTACTAGTACCCATATGACTCCTGATGTCGGGTCAACGAATTATTTATTTCGCTTTGATAAATTGCTTGGAATTTTATTCTGGCGGTGTGACAATTTGTTTTCCTTTTGTGTGTCCTTGAAGATACTGTCAACTGGCACGTATTTTTTTTTATTGGAAACCAAGTTGAGTAGAGTTCCATGTTTTGTTTGAGTGGAGTGAGTACAGGGTGGACGTGTACGATTCATATCACGTTCGAGATACGTTTTGTGTAAGTTACCAGAAATGTCTCTCAAAGTATGGAGTTAATAAATTGGTATCGCTGTGATAGACATTAACTGAAAGGATTCACTAGCGGGGGAGGTTTTTTCCGTACGAAGAAGTGGGGGAACAAAAATTGATTACTTCTTAAACATCGGAAGGAGCTATATTTAGTGAAACAGATCCGCAAAGTTTCAATTACAGAATCGTGACCCTGGGATTGTTGTAGGTCTTTAGGTCTAGGACAATTCGTTTCCATTAACACACAAGCAAATGTGAAATGGAAGGATCTGTTAGTATTAATTCGGATGTTTTCATGCTGCGATGCCATAACAACCACGAGACCATAAATTGTGCCCGACAGGCTTCAAGAAAAAAACAAGACCAAAAAGTATACTTCCACTTTCATGTATTCCCGCTGCCGCCGTAAGGCTTTCTCAGTTAAATGGTTATTTGGATGTCTGTGCTCTCTGTGGTGGTGTTTGGTGTGATGTTCTTCAGCCTTGAAGGTTGCCGTCGCTTTTGTGTTGGTAATGGGTGCTTTGGGTGTTCTTTTTTTTTGGTGTTGGTGTCTTGCAAACTTGGGATGTAATGTACTTAATTGGAAAAGTGGAATGATGGCTTGAGGTTATGAAATAATTTTAAATTTCTTAAGACGTATGCATGGTACGAATATTTTGGAGAAAGGCGTTTGATTGGAGGGTAGTTAGCGGACTATCTTGTTATATGCAAATGTCTCGATGGATGTGAAGGAAAGTGAGGTCTGTTAGCTACTCTATCTCCAAAGATGTCTTTATGAAAGTTTTGAAGTATCACTCCCAAACGTATCCCGTATATCTCCACTGTTTGGTGAAATTGTTTGATACAAGATAAGAACTTTTATGACGTCTTTTGCAGATCAGACATTCTTTTGTCTAAGAGGAGACTCTTGGGAAGAACTTAATGTTGTCAATGCCACAAAGTGAGATTTAACAATACCTTGCCAATGAACAACGTTTTGCGAGAAAGTTACGAGAAAGTCGCCTGGGGGAGCCAGTATTGTTCATGGTTAGGTCAGATGGATGTCCGAATCCTTATTCTGGGCATTTGCAGAGCAGCCAATTTCCTTGCTCTCAAAGAACTTTATGAGTTCAGCAATTGATTTTGGTGGTTAAGGCACTACAAAGACATAGGGACAATGGGATTGTGCGCTTGTGCACCGATGGAGGTTTCCCAATCGTCTTTTGCTTAAACAATTTTTCAAGCTCAATAATTGTTGAGACGATGTTGACACAAAAAGAAAAATTTTAGGTTTGTCGGACGACACCCCATAAAGTGTCGCAGTGTTCCGATGAACTACGAGACTACTAACTCTCTTGTTCTACACTTCTTCTGGATAAATGTTTTGTAAAATTTCAGGATATTGGTGGTCTAGACGCAACAACTTTTCCGCTGTTTTGCTGAGTTGCCTCATTTTTGACAGGCAGGAGACCTCAAAAGTAGCTTGCTGCAAGGAGCACTTTGCTAATAAGAATCCGGTCTTATTTCATGGCACTCCATTTGGCTAGCTTCCACAAATAATCTTCGTAGTGCTTCCACTCTGAGATGGTTATACTGCTGTCATTACTAGTCTTTACGTTAAAGAGCTTTAAGGATTATAGAGCTGTTTTGCCTTCGTCGCCTCATAAGCCCGTGCCTATAAGAAATTCAAGTACCGACTTCTTTTCCAGTTCATCAACTCGCATTTTTTTTCATGGTGTCTAGAAACCGAACAGAGTTTGATAGATTTTAAGGCATGCAAGCCTTGAGGAGTCAAGGACATAGTTAGGTCAGATGGATGTCAGATGGAGCTCAGAACTTCATTTGCTGCCTGTCTGTCGAAAAATATGTTTTTACGGAGGTTGCAACGAATGCATTCCCTGTCGCTGATAGCTTGAAGCTCGTGCCGAAGATATCCATGTCAGCTCTGTTTACGGTCTTGAACCGCTTTAAAATTGAACGCATGGTGTAGTTTTTTTTTTTGGTGGAAGCCGCGGCTGACGTATTAACTATCGTGTCTAAGACCCATAGCACCTGATGCATAGGATATGCGAATTACTGTTAAAGTGAGGTAGGTCCAAAGAATCATTTTTGGCCTCATGGCCTTCTTCCAGATGATAAGCATTTCAAAGTGAGACTTCAACGCCGTTAATCAATTTCTGTTAAAGGGATCGTTCTGTCGGGGTTTACACTTTGCCCTTCAGATTGCCACCATCTCCATTTTGATAGTCACTAAAGGCTGTTTCAGAATCAAAGGGTGTCCGTAGGAGTTGTGCATTCATTGATGGCATTCCCTGAGTCTAAGAGTCAGTCTTACTGCAGTAGGAACTTCTAGTAAGCAGGTCAAGTGGCAGAAGGCGAAGCATCGTTTACAAACTTCTGGGGTAACAACATCTCCTTTTGCAGAGTTTTGGTTGAATATACGGATACGGATACGGCCAGGGGTGTTAGCAACGTTTGGGATGGCTGGCCACGCTGATGCCATCGACATCACTCGTGTCTCTGGAATGAGACAAACTCATACCAAGGAGTGACAATGGAAGAGGATGAGTAGAGTAAAGGATTGTTTAGGTTAGTTAGCTTACGCTAGCGCTAGTGTATAGGTTTAGGTCTAGGTTCCTAAGGTTTAGTTTTCATTCCCCGTTCAACCCTTATTCCCTTATTTGTGTAGACACCAGTCTATTAAGTTGGAGTCTTTCTTCTTTTTTATCTTTTCTTCTTTCCTATCTTTCTTGAAGTCCGCTCGTGGGTTGAGTAGGGTATAAGGTATCTTCTCCTTTTTTAAAAAGCTAGTTTGGCACTATACAAACGTGTTTGAGTAGGTGGTCTGTGAGGAGAGACGAAAAAATACCCTCGTTCGACAAGTTAAGTCGTGCAACCGATGCCGAAGATTTCAAAAAATACTATATGCTTCTGGACATTCAAAGTGACAGTGTCAAGTCAAGATATGTTCGTTGCACCTGTGAAGTCTCATGGTGGAGCAGGTCTTCTAAAGATCATGTCACAGGCTTTGATAATTAGTCCTATCCCATGCAAGTATAATGTTGCCACCTAACTTTGGTTTCATTATTTAATTTTCGGACCACACAAGCTTGCGTGTCTGTCAATTTGTAAAGAAAGCCCATAAACGATTTATCGAGTGCTTATCATAGCCAATACGTCTGTAAAACTTGACACTAACATACTCAAAATAATCACTCAACGGGACACTTATGATATTTTCAAAAAAATAAACTATGTGACGCATAACCATCCCTGTTTAAGCGAAAATTGCCAGCTTTTCTGGTAGCAATTTGTAATAAATTTTCTCGAAACAAATGTGATTTAGTGGAAATTTGACCCGTTCCTCGGGGGAGCACCCCCTCAGAGTCGGTGGCTGCTGTGAAACACCGACTCCACTTGCTGCCATAGCTATTACAGCGAAATTTTATACACGCAATGATATCGGATTAAATGTCCCCCCCTCCACACATGTGCTGGTGTGAATAATATATAAGACCACTAGTATATCGTCTTTTTTTTTTTTAATCCCAGGGTTCACATCCTTTTCTGGCTTCGTTATTGGCCGTAAACATCGCCCGGCATATGGTGTGGATATTCGATTGGAATAGTTCATGTGGGGAAATTTATTTTTTTTTTTTCCTTAAAGGTTATGGATTAAGGTTGGTTTTATCTTTGATAGCCATGGTGTGCGAATGAGTAGCGAAGACGAAGGCGATAACATAACACCACTTTTGGTTGACCTTCAATGAAAGACATTAAACAAAATGGACGTAAAGCCTTGTAGGGCGATATATTTCAATACTTTTGGCTTGTAAATATATGGCTTGAGCCATAAAATTGTTGCCGACTTAGAGGTCAACTGGTGCGTAAATGTGGTGAAGAAAGGGTGTAAGGTGGAAATTATTAAGGAACATTTGAAAGCTGGGCATTTTTTTTAAAAGCAAGGCAGCGTACGTGGAAAGAAAGTTGAGTATGTGTTCCTTTTTTCAAATCATTCAACTGGGGGTGTGAAAGCCATTAAATCAGTTAAATACAGTCAACAGTCCGAGAAAGAACATTAAACTTACGTCACACAAGGTGATAGGGCAGGTTGGAGTTGGAATCATTAAATGAAAAAGGTTAGGGCTCAGTGGATGTAATTCGATCCCTGATCCCTGATCCTAGGCGTTTTATCCAATTCATCAACATGAAAAAAAAAATATGTTCTGGAAAACATGTTCGGCGGATCCTAAAGTAATCCCTAACCTATTCGCTGACTTCGTTATCCACTTGCTGACTGCCGACTTCTGCAGGAAGACTTGAACAAGTTATCCATTTGGTGTCCGGAAAATTTCTTAGAGCTAAATGTCATCAAATGTCACTCTATTACCTACTCCCGTAGGCGCTTCCCAGCAACGAACTTATACCCTTAATCACTTCAGTTAGAGCATTGGACATTAGGTTCGAATAGCAGAAGAAACTTACAAAATTCTTCGCGGCGTCGCCAAAAAGGTGGTCTGCTTGATATTCTCTCTGGATATGTACATACTAACAAGTACAGCGACATCGACTTAGCCAGAAGAGTGAAAGTCCAACGACTGAGGTGACTGAGTCATGAAGAGCGGATGGACACCAATGCTCCGGTTCGAAAAATCTTCGAATCCGCCCCCGAGAGACAGCGCAGTTGAAGAAGACCGCGACTCAGGTGGCACACACAAGTTGAAGGGGACCTCAACCAACTTAGCGTGTGAAACTGGAGGCAGCTAGCTTAAGAACGAGCTGGCTGGAGACGCTTGTTGATTGAGGCCCAGGACCAACCCGGACCGTAGCGCCACCTTAAGTAAGTAAGTAACAAGTCTTCCTCAATTCACCGTCTTTACACGACGGGAGACAAAGATCTCCCGAAGAATTGTTCTCTTGAAATAATCGAGGAGGAACTTATTCATCATCCACTCCAGACCCACTTTGGTTTGAGGAGAGATGACTTTGTCACTTTATAGGCTTCCTGTGTACCACAGGATTTTGGAACTCTTCAGTCATATCTGAGATCCATTGAAGCTTCTAAAGAAGTCTTGATGCCAAAAAATGAGGCGTCTCAAATGAAGCTTTCTTCTTATAGAGGATGGATAGATAAGTACACCTCCACGCTGCAACTCTCACAGAAGTCAGACCTTTTCGTAAACATGGTAAAGTGACAGTGCTCTGTAATGGAGCTAGACAGCTGGAGCTTTTCTGATCCAGCTTAGGTCTGATAAGTCTAGTGTTGTTCGGCCCTTTTGTTGTAGTTAACTTGATTTATTGTTTGCTAAGCCATTTCGTTAAGAGACAATCGACACTCTAGAGCAGCCAATGATGCAGAGGATTCCACATTCCACCTTAGCCAAAACAGAGCTTCTTTGAAGACCTTTGTTTCTCTATGGAATCCGCTACAAGAATCTGAAAGGCTCAAGAAGATGCTTATGCCATAAGAAAACCCCCAAAAACCACTCTTAGTCAAAACAATGTTATGTCCTTTCTGGAAACTGTCACTGCAAGTGATATTTGTACCAAAAGTGGTCAAATGTGATCCCGGGGGAGCTACCCAATCTATTCAAGGAAGCACTTGGAGTTTCGAATAAATCTTATGAAACAATTGAAATTATGTTTACCAGATGCCAGAGGGTACTGAAGAAGACTACTTACTTAACAGGCTCCCGAGCCAGGGTTTCTGCCCCTCTCATTCCCATCGATCTCGAGCATGCTGTTCCCAGTTCTCTAGACGACGTGGTCAGGCATCTGCTGAAGCTTGAGGGTGTTGAAGTAGAACGTTCTCTGCTTTCCGTCGAAAGGACAGGACAATTATCTAAAAATATCCTTGGTGAATGTTTCATTTCACTAAAGTCAAGACAAGGCTCATTCAATCACCATTATGTCCGCCTTGAATACGCTGCAGTAGTTAGTAGGCCGAAAGAAGAGCTAATCGGAGAAAACATCCTCTCCTAGCTCATTTTTGATCCTAGAGCAATCCATGTCGAACAATGAAGGCTTCTTTCCCGAAGTGATATAATCATTTCAAAAAATTTGCTAGGGATGGTGACTTGCAAGTCTTTATCGACGTTTTGCAGGGGTTGGGTGTATAATTGTGCTTCACTTAAAGATCGCACTTGAAATGTTTCTCTACCTTGTCTTATCATGGACAACTGACTCTAGGACACATTTCCATAAGGAATTGACGCAGTGAACATTGAAACTGGGAACGTACACATGTGTCATCCATTTGAGATGCAAAAATATGCACTTGCCTCTCGAGCAATATTTATTCATTAAATTTTAAAAAATGCAACTTTCTGTCGTGTTCTTCATTTGCATGTTCATCCTCTTCTATGTCGAACGTCAGAACTTTAGTACTTCTTTGCCTGTCATCACCACCAACCACTTCCTATATTTTTACCGGAAACTTTGTGCAATTTTGCTTTAACTTTCCTGTGTGACAGACAGGAGATGCTGTCTCCTACCAGCTGTCACCAGTGACTGTGTTTTTTTTGGAAGCAATTTCAAGAAAAAAATATGTAAATACACGGTATATTGGGTTTTTCAAGGAACAAAAAACAGGCGTCCTTTCGGAAGGAACAAGGCAAACGAAACGAGATTCCAACAACTTGCTCCTGTATGCGCGTCACTTATTCTTATTTCGTGTGACAATCACCTGGAGATGATTGAGACAGTAGTCGTTCCTGCGATGTACCAGCACCCTCCCGATGGGATATATGGCCACCTAAGGCAGAACCAAAAAAGGAATCCTTGGAACTTATTTGTTGTGAGTCGTTGTTGGACTTGGGAATTTAGTTGGTTATGAAATATTCAATTTGCAATATGCGAACAGAATGTGAGTGTTCTGAGCAGTCCTGCATCAAGTTGAAAAGAAATCAAGTTCCTGCTTTGGAAGGAAGATTGTTTATTTAATCGATAAATTCCTTCTTGCAATGAGGAAGCCAATCGATACGGTGGTTGGGGTTTTTTTTGGGATGGGAAAGGGCCCAGTGAAGCATAAGTTGATTGCTGTGAACCACTCAAACGCGCAGCACTGTTAAGTTAAGCCTTATGGAAGCAGTCCCTTGGAATGTATGCACATTTATATTGTATGTACTCAGCTCCTATGGGGAGTTGGAGATAATTGAAATTCCATTTACCCGAGTGGATTGCAGGGATGTTACGGTTGTAAAATGAATTTTGCAAATTCCTAAATAGAATCTGTTATTTGCTGGTTGGGTTAATCCTATTCCAATCCATGATTTGCACTTTAAATGCACATTTGATACGTTTCCATCCGAACTGATAAGGTCAAATAGTTCTGGGAGATCCTTGAATGTAAGTCTAATGGAAATGCTTTACGGAACAATTGAATGAAACGGGATAACGTGTAATGAAAATTGTTGCGACAGATCCGAATCTCAATCAACAATCAGTTCCAGTCTTTTGGGTAATGCTTCCAGTTCTGTCTATCACAATGGTAGGGGCTTTTTATCTTCATATGCATCATTATTTCTCTTGCACATTTTGGACCTTTTGTCACAAGGCTAAGGGCAGGTTTGTGAGAAAGTAAAATAGGCTAGAGTTTTGTTTCAACGTACTTGAGTAGCGCTACAGTTCGGTGAGAGCTTGGGGTCCAACAAGCAAGTCTCTCCAATTGGCCGGGTCATTAGTTAACTGCCATAAGTTGCGCATTTTAAATTCGTCTAGGTTCCCTTCTACTGATATGCACCATCTTATCCGAAGTCTTCTTCTACTGCATCGTAATTCCCCGTTGAATTCTGATGACTTTGCCACCCGGATGGTTGATGTCCATTCGCACTACATGTCATCTAGTCATCTCAAACGTTTAATTCGTAGTTCTGTTTGACCAGCCTGCACAGGTTGTCATTGCATCTCCTTCTTCAGAGGGTGTCAACATAAACTGAACCGAATGTCTTATGAAAATTTGTCTTACAAAAATCCAGCGATTAGCATGCATAAGCACAACCAGTCGGCTATAAGAACGATTCAGACAGAAGCTTTCCAAACGATACTCACATCGCTCGACCTATACACTAAAGAAATGCCAGTAAAGAGCGCCCTTCAAGCCTCTAAATTCTGCTAGTACATAACGACATACTCCTACTTCGACTTTAACTTTCGAACACTCTTCCCATAAAGAAAAAGTGGAGATGTAGAAAGGGTCACTGAAGCCATTGTCACAGACGTTTCTAAAATAGATGATGGAATAAATAGGCTCTGAAATCCACTTAGAAAAACCTGCAATTATTTGGTCAATATAACTTTCAAACCACGCCAGTATCTATCTAAAATGTTCATCGATAGCCAAGTCGCCATCCACAATACTAAAATCAGGACTCAGGATGAGCCTAAAATCCAAATCTCAATTCAAAAAATCTCACTCTGTTGGACCGCAGAGCATAGAGGCATTGATGGCAATGAAAAGGCAGATGAACTGGTAAGAATAAGTTGAAAACTGAACCAAATAAGGATCGATCACTCAGTTTAGGGGAACTAAAACAAGAAAGATGGTCAGTCTTCTGGAAACTTTCTGATCAGAGATGGAACATACTCCCATCATGGCACACATCAAAGAGAATGTGGCTTGAACACAGTAAAGGAACAACTCAAACTGAACAGATTGTAGATACTTAGCACTAGTGATCTGCATCCTCACAGGCCATAACTTATTGGTGGTCCATTTGCAGGGGCCGTGGCAATATAGACACAAAAGATACGGTACACTTTCTCTGCGACTGCCGAAGCCTCATACGCTTTTAGAAGATAAAACAAAGTCAAGGTAGACAAAGTCCCTTACTACCTTGAACATTTGTCCATGTTGGGTCTTCCAAAATTAAACGTAATAAGCCACAGATAGACAGAGACACAGGTTCGATTCTCAAAAACCACCAAAAGTTTGTTCGCGGACCACCTCTTCGCAGGCACGACAAACCTGCAAAAGTATAATCTGTCATGAAAAGCTTCTCAATTCGCTGTTCGGAGTCGGCATTAAATTGTAGATACCTTCCATTCGTGCGAAGAATATAACACGCACGACATGAATGGATGTCAGAAGCTAGGCCCTGGCTTTCTATAAACTGTCGTGCTAAATATACATACAAGCCACAGATAGCTAGATGCCTACCCATCGAATAAAAGAGACCTATCGTCGCTAGATAAATTCCCTAAGCATCTCAATGGTGTTGAACTGGAGGAAGTGCTTCAATTTGCGAACTAAATCAACACACATATGCTCTTTGTGAAGTCAAAACCAACAAACCCATTAAAACATGATCTGCAGTCATTATCTCTAAACGAATCAAATTATAAC
The DNA here is from genome assembly GCA_951813785.1 of Criorhina ranunculi. Taxonomy (NCBI): domain Eukaryota; kingdom Metazoa; phylum Arthropoda; class Insecta; order Diptera; family Syrphidae; genus Criorhina; species Criorhina ranunculi. The sequence goes on from OX638381.1 coordinate 28,834,897, forward strand.
ACATTCCCAGACTGTTTTTACGGGCCATGTCGAAACACTATTTAATTAGTCAACAAAATATGTGGTTCACCCTGTGTACAAAGACATTTTGAAATTTAACCGCCTGATGTGATTATTTTTTATGGCTTTATGCATGCTTGCCAAACACACTCCTCCGCCCTATAAAACACTTTTCGAGAATAAAACCATTTAAAGGTTTTTAAAAAAAAACCCCAACAAAACTTTTCCCCATTTGCTTGTCAATTTTAGGGGTAAATCAGACAACAGGGCGGAGGAGTTACAACTTTCGGTGCTAAGCGCATTATGTCACCTTCAGGCAAAACCGCAACTACAAGCGAATTCTACTGCATGACAATAACGTATAAGGTCAACCCTCCCATCCAGTGACACACATTAGCTTGATGTTAGAGGAATCTTTTGAACCCTGACAAGGGGATGGCAATGAGGCAGTGCTTGTGTCAATTCCAACCACAAAATATTCACAAAACCTTTTTTGTTATGTGTAATTTAGTTCCACTCACCAACTAACTTATCCTGTCACCAGCCATAAACGGAGAGGGAATAGTTTTCAAAGGCCAACGGTGTTGACATGCATGGAGGAGGAATACATTTTTGAGATAGGGTATCGTTTTGAAAGTTTTTTATTTAAATATTATTCAACAACTTTAGAGACGTCAATTACATGTGTAGATGGGAGTAAGACCACATGTGGCATAGCAAGGACAGGCAAAAGTTTAAAAGTGCATAGGGAGACTAAATTGTATGAGTTCATTAGCTCGATGTGAGATAGGGTATTGTCTTTAACCTCCGTCTAAGACCCGAGGCGTTTTAGACAATTTTTTGGAGATTTTCCATTGTACAAAGAGAAGGGGATATGAAAGGCACAATGTCAAAGGTGTCATTACTTTTGATAGCGATTTCTATCAAGTCGGATGTCAATTTAAGTGTTCTATTCGACATTTGAAGCGTTCTATTCGAAGAATCAAGAGTGAACAAGAGTGAACAACTGGGTAAAGTTGAAGGTCCACCAGACACTTAGAGCCCGTGGCAAAAAGCCAAAACAAACGCTAAGAGAGTACCTCTACTGAATGATGGAAATAGGAAACATGATGTCATTGGACCGGATTCCAGAAACAATTCATCTACTTTGTACCAAGAAGTCGATAACTGATCTTTACGAAACGGTCCGGGGTCCTGAGCAGAGCCTCTCACATACTGGAGGGAACGATTGATCAGCCATATATTGATAGTCAGGCAGTGGTAAGGACGGACAAAAAGGGGACGAGGATGTTTCATGTGCGGTGAGGTAACACACATGGCCAAAGACGGTAGGTTGCGATCTTTTAAATGCCACAGAAGATGCACCAAGGACGTAACCGGCAGGAAGAATCGAGAGCAGTTACGTTCACACTACATCAACGGGTGACGAAACTGACTCATTGCCGGCAGCTAGAGTGTGTTTGGCTATAAGTCATTTAAAGATATCTCCGTTGGTGGTGTCTTATTATCTGCGAAAACCTTATTGGGTACTGGAAGCCCCTGAAGGAGGAAACCTTAAAGTAGATTCAGTCAGCGTAGAAAGGCGATGAAGACCAAGATCAGTCAGGTAGAATGAACCATTTAATCTAAACGCCTTCGTCCACCTGAGTAAAATTCATCAAGCGCGTTCGATTTAACGACTTCACGGCTGAGCTTTTCAAATCAGCTGTAGATGGCTTGATAAAGTCCATCATATACCATGCCATCATGCTCGATCCGCAAAAAAGGAGAACTTCTAACCTATACCAACTTCAGAGGCATCAGTCTTCTTTGCATCGTTAACAAGATTTTTCGTCTTCTGGCGAGGAATGTCCAACACTGAAAAAGAGCTCAAGTGTTCAGAGTCTTCGAATCATAGTCCAGATAAGACAACGCAGTAGAGAAAGACTTCGCTTTAGGTTTAAGTTCAAGTTTTTAATGTGCAACTGGAGGCAGTTAGGATCGCGATGACTGGAGGGTCTTGTTAGCTGAGGCCCTGGTTTACTTGGAATTGTAGCGCAGTAAGTAACATACAGCAAACTGAGCGTTGTTTAGGTGTTAATGGAAGGGACGTTGGAAACTCTTTTGTAAAACAGTTCAGTTGCAAGGTTACACAAGCAACGCTATAACTCGTTCTCGGGACTTGCATGCCAATGAAATGTGAGACGAATTATTCTTAAGGTAATTAAGGCTCGATCAAATGAAAAAGGCATCTGTCCATCGCTAAAAATAAAACGTATAGGTGTTCCTTTAACAAGTTTTGATATATGGCATAGGATTGGTGATCGCGAGCAGGGAAATATATATCTTTCGTCACGTATGTATGTAGTTCCGTGTACCGGAAGATGAGGAGAAGAAGATAAACTCCTGAACACTATCAGCAGAGTCAAGGGAGTTTGCAACTTCGATAGCATGAACACGCCAAGAGGGTCTTCGAATACCATCCTTCAGGTGTAATACGACAGTAAGACGCAAATCTACGCTGGAGATTGTGGATGCCAGAACATACAACTTTGTCAGCAAAATGAAAGAACTATGCCAGAGTACGACAAGAATATGAGGCAGGTTTAGATGGTTTGCCTTCCTAAAAGGTGCCACGTAGGAACTTCCGAACTTGAAACTCAGGATCACTTCGCATTTATATGAACTAAAATGGTGTCCTCAGTGTTTCGTAGTGAACCGTTGCATCTTTGACGGGGTGTCTCTTCAAAATTTCTGTCGCAATAAGAGATTTGCAGGATTTCATGAATTAAAATATAAAATCTACTATGACCCAGTCCCTAAAAGATGCTTATGTCTTTCGTTTGTTTACCTTCTCTTTAAAATAAAATATGGTCTTTGGTTTAAGCACTCACAAAGGAATATGCATGCCCCTTATGGGTCTCTGCCATTTGACATTCAACAAAATTCAATGTTCAAAGCGAAAAATATCAATCAATCAATTGCAGACGTCTTCATATGTGAACCACATCAAAGTACGAGCGAACATGTTCCCGATCCATTTGGAAACTGTCAGAGCAATGACAGTTCAACAAATTTCTCTGAACCATCAATCACAATTCCGCATAAATTGAACGTCACTTGAACTAGAGACACAGCAGTATTTCAGAAACAAACAATGTTTGTCTTCCACATTTGATACACACTGGTCCATCTATAGACCATTTCGTCCTTGAAGGTCATCCCACACATCGAACACCCAATCGAACAATGCAAACGTTCCGATAAATACACGAAAATTTGAATGGAAATATGCAAACCATTGTAAATAGTCGATAGGACTACATTTGGCAGAATTGATCCCTGGATATCTATTCGCAGCCATGGTCCGGCATAATCTCAATTCTTCTCCAAAATATTTGTATGTAAATTCTCGTGCTTAACACTCCTGGCAGAGTCACAAAGTATGTTTGTGTGTCGTTTGGGGACCGTTGTGTGTAAGGATACACATTTGAATTTGGATAATATTTGCGAAACGCAAACGTTTTCTCCGTGCCTAGGCATGAATTGAACATTGGATTGGATGTTGTCCTTCGGCTATGATCGAAATATATAAGATATTTCTCCCTTAAGGATGTGTATACGTATAGAAACAAATTTCCCTCGAGTGTTAAGGGACTCGCTAATGGGAATTATTCGATAAAGTAGAGTTTGATTAGCCTAGCAAATTGTTCAAATTTGTCCAACCGGTTGAAAGGGGTTCTAAACTTTTTGACTTGAGCTGGATGGTCTAATACAACAAAAGGATTAGAGCCAACAAAGTTAAATTAAGTTTGCTTTATACAAACAAGTTCTGTAGAGGAGTTAGAAAGGAAAGCCATTCATACATACGTCACTTGTGCATAAGAAAGGTGAAGTTGAGTTGGAAAGAAGTTAGCAGCCTGGACTGCCACGGCAATTTGCCACTAAAGTCCTGAAAAAAAGTGCAGAAGAAATGATTCGTTTTAAGGTATAATACTCAACGAGGAGAGGGGACCAAAATCTATGCATAGAAGAAGTATTTTTACTTTTGTATAAGTTCAATGTAAAGTTGATATCCTTGCTTGGTAGTTAGTGATTGTAGTAGTGATAGAACACAGAAGTTAATCATGACAATGTCCTCATCATCATCTATTAAGTTCACCAGGAACTGTTTCCAGCTGGAAACAAGCTTTGTACTCAGAGGCAGATTTCAATTGAGTAGGCTTTCGTTAAGAAAATGATTTTGTAACAATCTAGGCGTAGGTTAGTGTTTAATCTTCAATCTCAATCGTGCGAATGAAGTTAAAGACGTCTGTGAAACCAGTTATTTCATCACGCCTTCGTATAAAGGGAACCATTTCATTCACTAAAGCGAGGATACACCAAATCATGACTAAAAGTGGTGTAAGGAACCAATCTTAGTTAAGGGCCTCAATCAACAAGCCTGTGTAGCACGGTCCTTAGGTTAGGTTAGGTAGGAGGGTTGACGGGGAAGAAAGTCCTTTCCCCGTCACACTTAAGTCAATGTAGACCCATTGTGATGCCCTAGAGGTTGCAGCCCCCTTACTAGGAACCATAAGCCTAAGTTCTATCAAGCCAGCCCGCAGCGTTGATAAATCTGTGTATATCAAGCACCGACTTGCTGGACAGTTCTTCTAGATCCTGGAAAAGGTGCCTTCCTAGGATTTTAAATCTAGTATGGCAGAGTGCCGGGCAATGGCAGAAGAAGTGTGGAGTGTCTTCATCTACTTCCTCGTCACCGCATCCCCTGCATAGGTCATCTGTGTTCCATCCCAGTCTTCTTGCATGGTAGTTTAGCACGGTCCTTAGTTATCTACTTCCAGTTGTACAATCCAAGTTGTTTGAGGTCTCCTTGAACTGCATGGACCATCTGGGCTAGATTCAAAGATTTTGGGGGCTGGAGCGTTGGTATCCATTCGCTTTATATGTCCTAGCTAAGCATCCAATAAATGGTTTTTCTTCCCGACTGTATCGATGTCAGTGTAAAGCTCGTATACGTGGCTTTTGAATCTCCACCTCCAAAGCCTCATCAAATATTTAACAAAGAAATGTTGGCTCCAAACAATCAAGGGTAACATCATCTACCTCATTGGATCGGGTTGGACTAGGATGATTAGGGTCTTATATCCATAAAAGGCCTCCAGGCCTTTCTACTAAGTTGTCATCTCAGCTCAAAGAAGATACATATGATGTCGTTGTCAAAAGTGATAGAAGATCCTAGGTAGACAAAGTAGGGCACCACATCGCAGTTATAGTTCTCCCCAGTGACATACTGTCTGATTCGTCGATGTTAGGTGCCACTTCTCGCTTACAGCAAATACTTGGTGTTGCCCTCATTCGTCTTAAACCCCTTTTTGGCTGCTTCTGCCTCATTTAGCGCTAATGCGCCGAATTCTTGCTTGCTGAGTTCTACCAATAAGTGCAAGTTTGCACAGACTTTTGAAAAATTGTGCCTCTAGTTTGGTTGTGAGTTTCACACACACTGTGTCACACACTGTGTCACACACCTTGTCTTAATCCATCCTTGACATCGAGACTGACTAAGGCTTGCGTGATTGAAGAGATCACTAAGCGTTTTCTGGATAAGGAAAGAGATAACTTTCTGAATGTACTGAAGGGCCACGAGGGCTGGGATGATTAAGGCAAATTTTGCTTGTAGTGTTAGATATTCTGGGAGGGCTGGGATGATTGAGACGGTATCTAGAGAGACGAGACAAGACGAGAACGAAATGGGCTGGAGTAATTGAAGTGTGGATGAGTTGGTAGATGTACTGGATAATGATGAAGTTAGTTGCGTAGAGCAGCTTTCATTTGTCATCAAATTGCTGATGCTGACAGTTTACTTTTTAAATTCTTTCACCATATACTGCACAGTCTTGCATGCACAATCACACTATACATCGTCAATCTGAATGCATAATCTATGTATTGTGTTTCCCACTCTTTGGTCTTGGGCTTAAGACCAAATCTACAGCTCCTGTAGAAATCATTAGAAAAGAGGCATAGACTTTAAGAATGTCGGTCTATAGAGTAGTGTCCCGTTAGGATACCGATAACTATACTGGTTTGCAGTCGTATAAGCATTACCAATCCATAGAAATATTTTTGATTAAGTTTAGGCCAGTTTTGCTTCGAGACTAGATATGTCATGCCATGCACCAATCTGTTCTTGGCTTTGCTGATAGATGTTGCTCCTTCGGCAACTTACTGAGAATAATATCTATTTTAGTAAGTCTGTCAGCTTTGCAATCTTCCAGAATGTTTCTGTGGTAAGGCACTAAACATAGGTGGATATTGAATTTCTCAGCAATCTCCGTCGGAGTGGCCTTCAAAGTAGGTGAACACGATACCAGGGCTCCCTTGTTAGCTATTATTTTCGGCTGAAATATGCTACACTGATCTCAAAGACGGAAGGAGATGCTCAAATTGATGCCCGGTTCCGGTTTTGAAACCGGCTTCAGTGTCAGTATAAGCCCACTCTTTATGGGTGGGGATCATTATCTGGAAGTTACAGTTAATATGGGCTTTAGTCGGTATTATCGGCTAAAAAAGAGGAGAGGAGTAACCATACATCCCTGTGTTTCTTAAAGGACACTCTATTGGATACTTTTTGAACAAGGGGATCTTTAATTTTGGCTTAACAAAGCTAGCAAAATGTTCTTTTTTTCGAATTTTTAGTGAAGTCCCTTAAGGATAAGTGTTTGGACCACTACTGGTTTCGATTTAAGTTACAAAGTTCCATTTAAAAGCTACGCCGTCAATAAGGGCCCTAATCAGCTGTTAAATGGTTTAAAAATCAAAGTCATTCCATTACTCAATCGACAAATTAGTTATGTTTACACACTCAATTTGCAAGCAGTTAAGTGGTATAATTGAAGTACTTGCACATCAGTACATAATTAATATATCATGAGCGAAAGATAAATTAAAAACATGACATTCCAAAGCTAATTAAAGCACACGAGTACATTTAGCATGTGTAATTAATTTTGCTGTTTAATTGACTTAAAATTGCATTGCAAAAAAAAATAATAAAAGTATACGTGATTATGATCTCTAATTTGCGTGGCTCTATAACAAAATATTTAAATTAAAAACAAAAAAAAAAACACAAATTGAATAAATAAATGATTTAATGATACAAAAACATCAGTGTACGTGCATATTATTAAACATTACTGCGGTTTGCGTGTGCACGAATTGATTATTAAATTTAATCACAACCCACCTCGAGGGTTGATGGCCCTTCGGTGACCTTTCGATTATTTTAATATTTCGAGGCTATTTCACCATAGTAATACGTATCAGAAATTGTTGATGATTTTCGAAATCAGCCGAGTGGTTTGTGGTTTTTTAAAATAAAAAAATACACATGTACAAACACAGGGATGGGAAATTTTTCGTGTTAATATTTATTTTAATATTGAAAGTGTGTAAGGGTACATTAAAAATTAAAACTCGTAAAATGTTTACTTAAATTAATTATTATTTTGAAACATACATCAATTTTTCTTGATTGGATGTTGAAACAGATTCAGTGTTATGCAATTTAAAAGATACGAATTAGTGGAAAAGGAAATCGAATCCTTTTGTTATCTTTTGAACAGGGAATATTCGGAGATATTTGTCTATGAAAATATAGGACCCATACTTAGTTTCTTTGACAAAAACAAGACAGAAACTGAACCATGTTCATCGAGGAGGCATTAGAGCTTCTCAGGGACACCCATTTTCCTGGTAACAAAATAGAGGTAGAATGCTCTGCAGCAAATCGTAGGAGAGTCGAATTGGGCAGTGCACAGCTTTCATCCATTCAAATCACTGGGACTCGATACAAATATTCCAGTGGAGGTGAAGGAAGGCTTTGGCACTCTGAGTTCCCTGGCTTCACTCATTTTTTAGGAGCTGTCTAAGAATGCTTCAGTTGCTCTTTATTCTTGTCATAGAATTTTGGATGCGAAATTGGGTCTTTGGCCTACAATAGTACACTGGATATATACAGCAATAGTGAGGTCCATCTTGATGTACCGGGCAGCATTGGAGAAGAAGAATAAAACTGACCTTCTTGGAAAAAATCAAAGACTCTCATGGATTTTTATAACAAGAGCTTTAAGCACTTCTACTGCTGCGCTGGAGACAATGATTCATTTAATTCCAATTAATTTCTTTGGAAATCGAATTGCAACTAAAGCAGAATCAAGGCTTAGAGAATCCTTATAGTTGGTTTACGTTGATACGCGCAACTCCGAACGCCACCTAACCGAACTTAACCAACCTTTGAACAAGTTATAAGCTCCCCTGCAGACTCTACTGGTCATACTCTTCTCCTTCGCTGATGACTGAGGAATTTATTTTCAACTTCCGTCGACACACAACCATTTCTAACAGCTTGAAGGTTAGTTACCTGCCTACAAGTCCCTTTTCACTTGTGCATGCCAAATGAATGCCGTTCCTCTGGAGTAGATTCGGAGATTGCCTTAGGTCAGAGTTTTAGTATGCATCCACCCTACGTGCCCCAGTTATCTTAGTTTACTAGTCTAATGTTGAAGAACAGTCCATATAGTTTATGTAAACAGGGCCAAAGATCACTCAAAGAATTGTTCACCCAAAAAACGGGGGGCAATCTCATCCATTCTTGAAAACCTAGCGTAGCATTGGGATGACCAAAGCCTTGTTGAGGATCACTTTAGTTGTTCCAGAAATGGCTTTGCTTCTCAATTTTAGCTCAAAGAAACAGCAATTTTCAATAATAATTCTGCCTTCGATTTAAGCGTTTGTGCCGTTGTCTGTTCATAGCGGGAACTAGGTAAATAAAGTCCCTACCTACCTCATCATTTCATCCTTTCGATGTGGGTCGTCCCTCGAGCAAGTACTCCAACTGGCCTTAAAACAGGTATGAGGTCTTTAATAAGTTGGTCTACTGCTTGTCTTATCGCTTTTGTTATGACACTATTGGAGGCTCCTTCTATGTCTAGGGTGGCCAAAAGTTTTGAACGTCTTCCTCTTGTAAGAGTCAGAGTGATGACTTATCGATTTTTACCACTTTCCCTTCTGAATCCTTCGTCCATTGAATGCTTATCACAATTTTACAATTTTTTAAACCCCATCAGCCAAAGCACAACCAAGTTTATCTCCACCACTAACGCAATATGGTTTATGGGCAAAACTTGGATCCTGTCAACTAAGAGTGTAGTGAGTAAAGTATCAGTTAAAAAAAAAAAAACAAATTAAATCCTTCAGTTAACTAATGACTACAAAATATCGTTATACTTCGTCGTCGTCCCTTACCCAAGCAGAACAGATGGCCCATTAATTACGACCATCTTAAGATATATAATACTCTCCCAAGACCCAAAACCAACCCAAAGTACATCTGCAAATACATCATAATTTTTTAAAAAGAAAAACACCAACACCATGAAGGAAACCCATTAAGGATTTGCATTGAAAAATATACGTATGTGTATGCCTACACAATAAACAGGAAAATTGTCGAGGCTTCGTTTGACTGTGGAACCACACCAAAAAAAACCGGTACCACAGGGAACACAATCTGGTAAATAAATATTAAGGAGGGTTGCAAACCAAACGGGATATACGAACTTAAAGGAGTTCTTTTCTTGTTTGCCATACTCACGGACCAGTAGTTGCCATGACAGAGGAAATCGTTTAAATTGGAAAATGAACAAGTTAATGCTAGAAGCCTTGGAAAGTTGGTTGCAAAGTATGTACCTACTTGTGATAAACTTTTCCAATGGAGTAATAGATTATTGATCCGTGGGTATAGTACCTGTTCGTGGGATTATTTTGCACGTATACAAAGGGGAGTCAGGACCACAAAAAGTTGATTCAAATCTTGTGGCAGTGTTCATCATTGACTGTAAGTTTTCGACTTTTATTTACTTATGTCCTATTTCCCTTCTGGGTCGAAAGACCTGTACGACCTGTACGCGCATCTGGAAATGTGTCGTACGTCTGACGAGTTTCATCATAGCTGCCGTGACTCTTTTTCAACTCTTCCTCGCCATGTATATGTTTCGGTCGATCCGCGGAGCAGATCCTTGTCGCTAGCGAATAGGTTTGGTTTAAAACCAAAGCGAAATGCTCCCTTCATCTCCTAAGTTGGCCCTCTTCCAAAATGAGCAGAAATCCGTCTAAGGCTTTCTCCGGATATTGTCTAGAGCTCAGACTACCTGTCAAATCTTTGGTGATTCTGTAGACGGCTTCTTCTGCTTCTTGTCACGTCACAGTCAATTTTGTTGAACTTCTCTCGTTTGTATTCGGTACTAAGACACTCGCTTGTTCTTCTTTACTGCTGGGGTTGCTGCAATGAGGGCTTTTATTATTTTTCGCTCTTTGATCAGTCTCCAGGTATTTTTAGAAAGCCAAGTAGACCGTCTTCCTTGCGATTTTCCTTTCCGGAGGTGAAAACGTTCTTCACAACATTCCAATGTTTTTGGATGATTGATGGTGCAAGGCTGCTGATTGCTTCCACTCCTTGGGAGAGATGTTCTCCTAATTGTTGGCATACTGAAGGGTTCTTTTGACGGTCGATGTTGTACCTTGGCATCCTTGTGATGTTATTGAGTCTCTAGCTGATACAGTACTTAATTCGAGAGTGGGTAACATAAAGTGATGGTCAAGCGCTCTCCTCATCTTTTTTGGACTTCTATCGCAAAATGGGCGATCAGATTTTTCAGCTGATATTATGGACGGCCTTGAGCTCAAAAATGGTTTTTCCTTTGAGAAGGCGATCGGCTCTCTGAGACCTTATTTACACATCACATGTCTGAGCCCTTGGTTGTGGGTGCCTTCCTGGGTATTGAAGTCTCCGTTCGGTGCTACTCTCTTTATGGTTATAGAAGTTGTCCTTTTCGTCCTCAGTCCCAAAATTCGTTGAGCATAACACTTTATTACCGTGACGTTTCTTTCTCAAGTCCGAAAACTGTCTGAGAAAATCCTTTCCCCAAGGTGCTGCCAAGACAGTAGACTCCCGAAAGCCTTTTCTGTGGTTTCCTTCGAGGGGTTTTCTGGAGTAGGGAAGGACAGTGCTGCTACCGCTCATTAAAAGTCAGGTTTATACCGAATAAACTCTCGTCGTATCTGAAATTGACGCGACAGGCTTCTAAAGATGGAACGCCAGAAACCAATCTTTGTGCGGGTATAAAAGCCAAAAGTCGTCATCGTTGAATCAGTCTTTATCCGAGGTGTCGGTTGCTCTTTCCTAGACTTGAGTAACCCCGCCCATTTCCAGGGTCCACCACGGGAAGGTAAAGCAAGCACTTTATCACAAACACGATTGTTGCGCTGCTGGTTCAATCCAAGCTAGCAGCTACCTGCTTGCATGCAATACAGGGCCCAAAGTCTTCGACTCAGTGACGATGAACTCATCAACTTCAAGCTCCATCCTGGTGAGTCTTTCAAAAGAAATATCAATCGTTTGATGGAAATACAAAAGTCACAGATGGTACTTAAATGAACCATTCGTTGGATGGATTTCTTTATTGAAGACACCATCTGAAGTACCACTAAAAAAAAAACGACGTTAAGGTTAAATCTTCTGATCTCGAAACAGCATTGCAAGATGTTGTTGCCCACACGTAATAATACGTTCCTTCCAATGGTAAGCACATCCAATAGAAATAAAATCACCAGGATATCGACACTCCTTCGTCGTCTTCTTATCCGTGGATTTAATTCTTTGGTGTTGTTCATAAAACTGAAGAAAGAAATAAACTTTGTCAATAGCCAGGACTATGACAAAACAAAACAAAATGCACATGTACATCCTTTACACATCCCCCACACATTCTTACCCGGACAACACAACATTTAAGCCATCACGTGCAAGCTTCAATTTTATAATATGAACTTCATTACTGGGTTTTTATTTTCTCTCGCTTCTCGAAGGATATTTCTCAATTTCACGTATCCAAAGTCATTTCGATGTCACTAGTCCTGTGGATGACAAAAACCAAAATCGTAAAAGTAGCCTCCTTCTTCTACTGGCAAATTCCTTACGTACAACAAATCCCCACCAATAATGGCTGAGGTGCCGTAAATGTTACTCGTACATAAATAGATACACCCTTGGTACGTGTTGGTTGCTGCTAGGACGTGTATATGATGTAGGCACAAGGATATTCTGAAACAGAAAAAAAAAAATACGATTTTTATTGGCCTTACACACTTTATGCGAACGTGATGCGTAAGTGAAGCACGAAGAAAGTGAGATCCTCAAATAATTGCCCTTCAAGGACAATTAGAAACGTTCACACACATACACACATACACACATGAATGGTTGCGAGTGAAATGAGTTTGGGTGTACAGTACATCTTTCGTGTAAATTCGATCCGTGAAACATGTGAGAAATTCAAATTCATTCAAAGAAAATTTACAAAAAAAAAAGGATACACTTGAGAATCACGTGGTGTGGCGTGGATATAAGGATAAATCGGTGCTTGGGGATGTTTCAACTTTATTGCTGTCACGAGTTGGATATACGAGTTTAGTACGCGCGTTCAAAGGAAAATTGAATTTCAATTTCAATGACATGCATCTTAACTGCTGACAGGGATCCTAATTAAATAATTTTTTTGCAGACAGAAGATGTACTTCGTATGAATGTCCTTTGACAGGAGTAATCGGCTCGTTGATCAATATTTGAATTTGAAATATTCGGACGAAGATGAGTTAGAAGTTAGAATCGACTCAATTTTGTCAGCATCCTTTCATCCCGACATCCCTACAGTACCATGGGCAAACCAGAATTAGGTTCTAACGGACTTTTAACCTAGCCTAATGTATGCCAGAAAAGTACTGCGTATGTAAAGATCTTTTGTATTAAGTTCTCTTGTAACAGCTGAAGCTTGTGAACCCGAATGGTTGACTGTGGAGATGAACCCCCTACCGAAGTTTTTTTTTGTGAACTCAGCAGTCTCTAGACTTAATCTTCCAAGGAAAGTCGGCATATGTCCGAGGACTTATTCTGAGATTGTTGCGATGATACTTGAATAAGCAGTGTCCGGTGAGGAAGCCCGTTAGAATCATACTATCACGCTGGCTTGGTACGAGTATTTCTTGACTTCTCTTGTTGTTTATGGGGCTGATGAACTTTTAAGGTTGTCGAAGCTTGTTGAGTTTAATTTTGAAAGATTCTTTTGGCGCTCTCATAAGTTAAGCTCGAACTGTGACTGTTGGATAAGCCTCAGAAGTGAAATGTGCTGCTTGTCAAGCTTATCGGCAATCTAATTAAGGTCAATGCTCTGTTAGCTCCTTGAGTAAGCTGCTGAGCAACATTCTGGATTCGTTACCTAAAGGTTAGGTCACTTAAAAAAAATTGTCCACGTAGGATTTCCTACCAGAACTCAGTGGAAGAAAAACGAAGTAGTGAAGAACTTCGACACGTTCATCTACACCGACGGATCAAAGATGGACTGTGGTGTGGGGGCCGGTGTCTATTCTGAATCACTAAAACTATCATTATCATACTGTCTGCCGGATTTTGCCAGCGTTTTCCAGGCGGAACTACTGGCAATCCGTGTAGCTTGCGCGCAACTCGGGCGTGACACAACGCATAAACAAAACATTAATATCCGCAAAGATAGCCAAGCTGCTATCAAAGCCATTGACTCGGCTACCATATCCTCCAAACTGGTACAGGAGTGCGGGAATAAACTTGCCCGCTTGGATGAACGCTTCAGGGTCACACTGCTCTGGGTTCCATTGCACAGTGACATAGGAGGAAACGAGCGTGCAGTGACTGGCCAGGCAGGGCTCAGCTCTACACGGCTCTCTCGCGGCCAGGGTCCATATCCCCCTAGGAGCGGTTGAAGGACAAATCCATGCACGCTTCCTGTAGAAGACAAACCTCTTATAGAAAGGATTAACCAGCTGGAATAGAACAAAAGACCTTATAAACAGAACCCGCCCAGATATCGCCAGAGTCACGCGGCCAAACTAGTTATTCCGTACAACCCCCACTACAGAAGTTGCGGGAATGAAAAGGAGAAGGAAACACTCTCCCATTTCCTCTGCAAATGTCCGGAGAGTCAGACTGCGTGCACTTAACCAACCATTCTTCGACGACCTTAATGACATCTAGGGTAAAGGGATAAGGGATCTAATTCGCGTTCTTAACTCCACAGGTTGAATCTGGGCACCGACTGTCCAACATCCTCAACAGCACACATCACCAACCAGGTCACACGAGTCGTGGTAAGAAAAAGGCACATCTAGTGCTACTTGGGTTCATGTTCATGAACCGCCACCTCTACCTACCTAGCTGCTTGAGGGTGTTAAGGAACCGTCAGACAAGGCCTAAGTCAAAATGGCAAGAACTCAAAGCTTAGTATTCAAATGGTAAAATCTCCGGAAACTTGTTCCAAAAATTAAGAAAAAGTCCAGTACTTCCGTTTTTCTATTGAAAACTGTTCAAAGTGGCCATGTTGACCTTAAAATTTTCCAACTGAATCATTAGAAAGTGAGGGCATGTATAGAATTTTGCACATCCACCCTAAATTCCATTGCCTTGAAAGTCTACACTTTCCTTTCCCGGAGGCCAAATGTAGTTGTATATAGGTGTCCTAATTCTACAGTTCAAGGAGAATAAAGACTCATAATATTCTCTGTAAACTTATCTAATGGTTGCAGATTGCTTATAAAACTTCATAATATCTTCATTTGCCCTTAAGTCCTTATAGTCTGTATGATCCCTTTCCATGATTGCCTGTTCCAGAAACCACAGCTTAAACATTAACCCCGGTATGCACACTCGTCTTCTTAGAATTTATAGCCTATTATCGCCCCATTGTTCCCTGAAATCGACTTCTCCTCCCCCCTCCATCTTATCAATAGCGAAAGAGCTTAGTGCCTACCCAACTCTATCCTTGAACGGTTCGAATTACAAATTTTCCTCAATTCGGTAGAATTTTGCCACAAGAATTATCCAACTTTCCACCACAGTACCATGGGCTTCCCATTGTGTAATCAATGGGAATTGAACTCCTTCACAAGAACTCCTCCCAATACAACTCAAGGGAACGCGTTCACCATTGTTAAACCGAAACTAAAATTTACGGACTGCTAAATCTGAAAATCCCTTTCGAATACTCCAGTCGTTTCCTTGTGTACCTTCTAGTAAATTCTCCTTGAAACGTTACCTTTAAGTACACAAGAAATGTTTATGTAGATACTTGTCCCCTTTGGCAAATACCCGAAAACGTAATGAGAACAGATTGCCAATAAGCGGGGAGTGTGCATAGTATGGAAGGGGAGTCCTTGCCGCCCAAAGCGGTTTTCGTATTCAACTGCGGGCCATTGAACAGTGTGTAACCCCTGAGAGATGCTCTTCCTCGATATATCTTGTCTTGAGTACATTTTACAGGCTTTTGCGAATATTTAATGGAAAAAGTTGTCCTGGGAAGTTTTACACACTTCTCCCACCCAATGACCATCAGGGGCTTGCACTGGTAGTCTCCCGACTCGTTCCCGATAGGAGGGTCAAAATCAGTTCAATAATATTTATGCATAGCGTTGGTGGTCTTAGGTTAGACGACCGACGACGTGAGGATATGAGTTTGTGGCCATAATGTGTCCCTAGTTGGGAAAACTTTTAATGAGGAAACGAGAAAAAAACAAGGAGGACCGACCGACAGCCGTTGGGACACGTTTGTTTAATTAAACGTTAGGTACATCAAGTGTTTGGAAATTTTGTGACTTGTTTACGGTCTCGATTGGTGTACACCTGACAAGGATAAGGTCGTTAAATTTATCGGTAGAATATTTTTTTTGTTTTTGTTTTAATTTGGTATCCTTGAGCGGGTAATCGAATCAAATGGTGGGGGAGGGTATGGAAATTATTATTTGTTTACAAGTACAAACAGGATGGCATGAATATTGTATTGGTATTTCTAGGCATATTGAGCAATTAAGGGGCTTAGGTGGGAGATTATGGAATTTTGCATAATTTTCTTTCGCTGAACGATGGGCACAGATTGGAGGTGAAATATTATGCGGGACACAATCCTGAGAAGGTGGGCGAAGGGCTTTCACAACGCTAGAGGCATGTACTTAGGAAAGCAGTGTCGTAAGCTTTAACTAACCTTCTGTTAAAGATGTTCTTTCGTGACAGTCATTTTGTTTTTCATCATGGGATGGGAGCACTTCTCTCCTTAGAGATCTTTTGTGTCTCTTCGATGTCAATAAAATCTGATTTTCAAGCTATCACAGCTCCTTTAGTGTACTTCCTTGAGGAATAGGGGGTTTTGAATAGAATCTGGAGATGGAAGTTCAGTTTCTGAAAGCTGTTTTGCTCCCAGGTGTCTTCTTTTTGTAAATCAGTGTTCTACGGTCCTTAAGGGGATTTGTTGGGGTTTCCTCAGTATGGTTATAATATCTTAAGTTTCCATTCAACTCCGTTTCCAGTTTCCTGAGGTGTTGTTCAGGTCTTCAATGACCCATTAGGGGACTTGTTAGAATGCGAAGTTAGTGATTTTCAAGGCCTAAGCAGGCCTTATATTTCTTGAGGTTATACGTAGTTCCGTTCCCGGTGCTGCAAACCGGGTTGAACCTGGACCTTAACCAACAAACGTCTCCAGCCAGCTTTATCGTTAGCTAGTTGCCTTCAGTTTCGAACGCCAAGTTGGCTGCGTTCCCTTTCCACTTGTGCACGCTGGCTGAGTAGCGGTCTTTTTCTACAACGCTCTTTGGCTCGGGGTGAATTTGAAGACTGGTGTACTGACGCATTGGTGTGTGTCCACTCTACAATGTCTCAGCCATCTTAGTCGTTCGGTTTAGACTCTTCGGACTAGGTTGATGTCGCTGTATAACCCAAAAAGTTCGTTGTTGTACCTTTTCCTCCACTCACCGTCTTTGCAGACGGGACTATAGGTCACCTGATGGACTTTTCTCTTGAAACAACCTAGGCTGAGCAGTTCATAGAAACGTTTTTTTTTCACTCTTGAACGGGGGTTGAATGCTTATGAAAAAAAGGTCTGCAAACTCCTAGAAAACTTTCAGACTATAAATATCCTTTTGTTAATTCAATTAAACTTGCTAAGAGCTCTTGCTCCATCAATGTCGTTAAACTGAAGTTTTACGCAGACTTTCTCACAGGGCACAGAATATCCTTATCAAAAGCGAAAAGCAAAAACCAGCCATTGCTTATTTAATAAAACTTGGAAATCACGCCAGGTGTTCCAAGCCGAGGCTTCAAGACAAATATTGACATAAGGGTCTATAGCCGAGCCATCTCATCCACAATACTAGAATCAAACTAGAAAAGTGGTCTCGTGATGAGCTAAAAATCCTAAACTCAAAGTACAAAGTCTCACTCTGTTCAGTTCAGGGGCATAGAGGCATCGATGGCAATGAAAAGGAAGATGAATTGGCAAGAATAGGGTTGAAATTACTCAGTTTTGAACCTTTTAGATGTACCAAAACAAGATAAACTATTAGACTTCTTTAAACTTGCCGATGAGAGATGGAGCACGATCTCATCATGCCGCATATCAATGGAAATGTGGCCACAACACAGTTAAGAAAAAGATCATACTAGTGATCGGCATCCTCACAGGGCACAAACTATTGGCGGCTCATCTAGAAAGAATGCGAGTATGACCGACCTCTTCAGAGGCTGTGGTGATATAGATGCAGAAGAGGACATGACACACTTCACACAGAACAAGGAAAGCAGCTCTAGGTGCACACTTTTTCAGCGACCCGGATGAACTGTTAAGCAATCTATTCTACTATCCTTCATTTCACATACGTCAAGATCCGTTTGAAGTGGTACTAGGTACGTGGGTTTAATAGGTGATTGCATTCAATATGACGCTGCCTTTATTCGGATCTCCAAGGATCCATAGCCTTTTCGTAGTGTGGAATGTCCAGTCTATAAAAAAAAGACAATGAAGACGGGTCTGTTAGTTAGTTGTCTGTCGATCGGCCTCCCTAAACCATTGAATTTTAGGATGGTTTAAGGTGGCGTCTTAGACAAATCGCTAGGTTATTGACATAGTACTCACCAAAGGCAGTCTTCTTGGTTCTGGTTGGGATGAGACATCCGCATAGGAAGTAGTTTATGCTCCCTTAGTCTGTGGCGACACTAAATATACTGTACACCACACTGCTACCCCTTTAACTTGACCTGACTTGGTCGGAAATTCGATTAATGTTGCAGAAGTTTTTCGAGTATCAGTAGTCTAAGGTAGTAATTTCGAATTTGATTCACAGATGGCGATCATTTCTAAATACTCGTAGGCCCCCTCTAAAAACAATTTAATATTCAACTTGTTCAACTTTAAAGTGTGCACCCTTTAAACAATTGGTTTATTTTGCCATAAAGTTAATTAACAGTAAAAACAAAAACAACAACAACAACATTGCCCCAATTTTATAAGTGTTACACTGGGTGTTTCTATTGAAAAGAACGATTGACGTCAACTCGTAAACGAAGAGATTGCCTCAAGTCCTTTTTGTTTTTGTTCTTTTGAAGGAATGTGTTGAATCATTAATTAATTCCGCGTAGCTAAAAATACATCCGACCTTGGATTTATATTAAAGCCCTTTGCTTGCATCCCTGAATGAATTAAATTGTCATTTTTGAGTACTTAAAATGTTCATTTCCGAAAAAGCGAACACAAAATTACTGATACGTGCGAGAGTTTCGAAAAACTTTTGTTCGCCATAATCATGGAATCGTGGTATTGTTGCGTGTGTCGCAAATGGTATCTCGTATGGGGTTCGAAAATAATGAAAAGGGAAATTAAATTAAAAAGACTTGTCTTTCATTTTTATAAAAGTAATTTCGTTTTACAATCTGAGCGTAACGAAAAGTGAAACATTGATTTTTTGTCACATAATCGTAGGGGCAAATTAGATTTAGACGAAAATAGTTAAAGAACGATCCAGGCAGACTAAACAGATCCTTCTCGACGTCTGTAAGAAGTCCGCGGCATACTTGCCGGCTCTCAGCAGAAAAGCCTGCAGACAACTTATTAGCGTTATTTCGGAACACTTCTCCTTTGCCAAACATCTCAACGCTTTTGGAGAGGGCGAAGACACTGCGGAACATTTTCTATGTGATTGTGCTGCCATTGGTAGTATTGGGTGGCAGACTTTGAGGGGCTGATGTGATGAGTGCTGGTAACCTAAGCTTCTTATCACTGAAGCTCTTACTCGACTTTCTAAGAAAGACGAATAAAACACAGTTAAAGGGTTGCACCTGCTGGTAGTACAATGGACCTGTGTCTGAGTGCTCGAGTATGGAGCTCGTCTTTAGCTGCGTGTATGAGTAAACTTTTAAGTTTAATACAAAAAAGTGAACGCCTTACCGGTATAACGACTGAGCATGCAGATTGATGGAGTATTTTATGGTAGTGATTGTGTGATTGCACAGATTAGGTCAAGTTAGGTGGCTACTTCCGCTTAGGTAGGAACAAACTACGTCTACATATGTATCTAATCCCTATTTTTTTGTTTCTTTTTAGGTAAATATACATACATATGCATCTCGTAACTTTGCTCCGTAAGCTTTGTCCTAAGAGGGTTATTATTCAACATTTTATGAAGTTTTTGTGTTAACTGTATTCCCTACCACTGTCAAGGACATCATATGAAGGTCTAGGTTTTCGGTTACTAAGTGTGGCCTGAGAGTTTAGACCAAAGTTGCCGAATTCCACATTCCTCGACTAAAAAGGAAACACGTTCCAGGATTCAAAATCGATTCAAATCCCGCGATCGTGGCAACGTTCTAAACACGGTACTATGAAATCTAGCTGGAACCACAACCAACTAAGCTTCCGAAGTCTACAATCGTGGCAACATCCTAGGCATGGTACAATGAAATTTAGTCGGAACCACAACCCAACCAAACTTCAGCACCAATTTTTTAGTTAAGTTTTCTACCAGAGATGAATGGAAGATCCACAAGTGTCTGCATTGACTGGTCTAAAACTAAGACTGTAAATTGGTATAGGTTTCTATTCACCCGAGCTAAGTACACACATTTGTATATTTCATTTCTTACGCCTGATGGAAGAAATGAGGTAAACAATTGTGTGAGGATTGACTCCACTTTAAATGAACCCCTTCCGCGACTGTATCATATATTATAAGCATTTTCTTACTTACAACTTGATAAGGACAACAG
This sequence comes from Criorhina ranunculi, assembly GCA_951813785.1. Classification (NCBI taxonomy): domain Eukaryota; kingdom Metazoa; phylum Arthropoda; class Insecta; order Diptera; family Syrphidae; genus Criorhina; species Criorhina ranunculi. Next base: position 28,855,052 of record OX638381.1, read on the forward strand.
ATAGGACGGGTACGGACAGAGCCTGTCTTACTTAAATCAATACAGATCACTGACCAATTGGAGAACAAAAAATGAAAAAATATTTGGCCCGACAGCTTAAGACCAACTTCTCGCAACCATTTATCCGTGTTGCACGCGTTTTGTCTTTTGCAAGAATGGAGGTGACCTACAAGTTTATTGCCGACTCCGAATGATGGATTGAGAACATTTTTCGTGACAAACTAAACTCTCGGAGGTTTTTGTTGTTCTTGCTGACATAAACCTTTGATAGCTTGCATTGCAATGTTCTAACTACTGATCTACGGCCACTCAATCGGAAATATCCTGTGGTCCCTCTGACAGATTGGTTGTTTCTTTTCTAAAAGTTTAAAGTTTGATGTAAAGAAAACCCTCCTTTGACCATGTCCGATCGAAATTTTGAATATGATCTTCAAAGTACGACAATCTAACAACGACTTTGACTGGCTCCCACCACAATTCATTTTATGAAACATTTCTAATTTGGTCGGAAAGAAATTTGAAACGGCCAAAGATTGACGGCTGGAGGTTGGTGCATAAATGGACTCATCACTACTCGGACTTATTGGCAATCCATTGACCAGTTGATAGCAAAGCCAATATCACAGCTCCAGATTTAGCTTTAAAACTGGTAAAAGCGGGTATGTATCTATAGAAACGTCCTCGTCCTCAACAGGCTGTCAATTCAGAGTCATTCTTCTATTGCCTCCGGATCATTTGTAATAGTGAGTGTAATGGATTAGGTTAGAGTGTAGTGGCAGCCAACATGCGGCAACTTACTTAGACTAAAAGAGGTCCAGACCGATGATATCGGGGGAATTCCTCAATCTACTCGTCGAAGTATTTGGAGCTGCGAATTAAACGTAAAAGACAATTGACATTTGTATGTGTCAGTTTGACGAGGGTGTTGAAGAAGAATACTCCCAAATGGGACTTATTTTTGAGGAAAAAGGCCTCTTCCACTTTGTCTCTACAGCTCCTACAGAAATCAATTGATAAAGGAGAGTGATCTGGAGGTTTTTGTACTTTACCTACGATTTTGCTACAATTTCTAGAATCTTTTCTGGTTGTTTGGTCTCCAGCTTAGTTTCCTATCTGAACTAAAGATCGAGGTATTTAGCTCCATCGGAGAAGGCTTAGCATATTATACTCAGAGAGGGAGAGGAGATTTATTACTTCCACTTCAGAAGGACCAATTCCATCTTGTTAGCGTTGACTACTAAACTACATTTGACCCTCCAATTGGACAGCTTTTAGAGTGCAATTTGTAAGAGTTCTTTAAGGGTATTCAGGTGCTTGTCCGACATCGCATACCTCCTGCCTACCAATCTTTTGACAGATTGATTTGAACACTTTATTCGAAATCGTCTTCTTACTGCCAGAGTACATCCCTTTATTCCTTACTCAAGAACTCCCCTTCTTTATTCCATTTCAACCCCCTCATGGGAGGTTAGTGACAGGAGACAGTATCAAACTTTTTCGATCTCTTTTGATTGATTGCCACTTACTTGAAATCCAATTCTGTAGGTACGCTACGCATATGATTTCTCATTTCAAGTTTTCTTATTATTTGCAGTCTTATGCCTTACGTCGTCGTCTAGAACTAAAAAGCAATCAACCCTAAGGAAAAAAAAGAAAAAAAGAAATCGAATGCAATATAAGAAAGTCTATCAAAGCGCTTAAAACTCAAAACAATTAGCAAAGTTGTGTCGCATAAATTAGTCCTGCCCTAAGAAGTTATTCTTTGAACAAACTTTGCTACCAAAAAAAAAGGATATTCCATCCAAAAAAAAAGCATAACTTGAGGCTAATCCTTTTTGCGACTTTCATCCAGATGCTGACTGTTCGATTCTATATCTATCGGACTAGATGTATCCAGTATCCACTAGCTTTAGGTAATGCCCAGCCTTTGAGGAATTTTAATGATAAAACTTTAACGCCTCGAAGGTTTTGTAAAATTTTCCTTTCGAAGGATGTTTTCTTTTTTCTTTTCCCCTTCGCCCCCCTCTGATTGGGATAATTACGGTCGGCTTTTTATAATCCGGACTGAGAAAGGAAACCCAAAAAACAAAAAATAAACAAAAACAAAACGTGGGATATCTCTATTCAATAAGGATATACGCCATGATGTTCGAGGGGAGACCACAATTTAAAACAAATTAAACGATATCCTGCCTTATAACGGATAATTAATTGCTTAACACAATTATTGACCAATAAACTCCTTATTCTCAGTCTTAAGTACCAAAAACGTGGTGAAGATGTTAAATCTTTCGGAATGTCAATTCCGAGTGCCATTTCTCATTTTGGAAAACTCAAACGCTTGTTGGGCGAAATGCGGGGAGCAGAGGCGATGGTCCAACGACGAAGATGACGACCAAAGGACCAAAGGCAAATGTTTATTTAAATATTGAGGCGAGATAAATCATCCATCCTGAAAAGGCCATTTCAACAGACGCTCCAGGAGGAGATAACTGCATGCACGGGTGTGGATGTGGGGATGGTGGCTGATGTACGAATTTTTGAATTGCGATTGGGGTGGGTAAGCTCACTTTATCCGCACTTTAAACACAACTATCCACAGGGTACCGATAGTAGTTAAAAAAAAGTGCTTTCTGAGAGAAGTCAACGATGGGTAGATGGATTTACGAGTCAAGGCAAAGGATAGGAGACATGTCGCAACTTAAATCAAACTGATCGATATTTGAATGGTGATTTTTTCTATGAATTCTCGAAAAGGATTTGAAATAGTTTTCCGAATTCATGGTGAACAAGGAGATGGATGGAATGAAGATTAAAGACATTTTGAAACCTCAATCAGATTCTGAGTATGTGGAGCTTAAGTGCTGTTCAGTTGTTGGCTTTGAATGTTCAAGAATCCATATTTGCATAATTGTATTAGCTTACTCAGTCACCTCTACTGTTCGGCCTTGAGTACAGCTTGAATAACGAGTTTGATGAAAGATGTCTAAATCTTGATTTTGCAAATACCTATGTATGCCTGCTGGATAAGTCAAGTTTGTATCGGGCTAGGGTTATGGTGTGGTTATTGTGGGGAAAAACTATGGAGTATCTATTGCTTCTATGTGAAGCTAGGAAAACCTCCCTTTAGCCTTGTTTGTTGTTTATGCGATTGGCTATGTCTTGTTCGGTACCGTCTCCAGTTGATACGATACTCTTTCTATCGGTTGCAAAACTTGTTTGTGAGGATAGTTTTGATAGTTTTGACGGTGTTGATATTAAGCCCTTCCCTCTCCACGTCAGCTGTAATTTGGTCGTCAGCATTATCGAAATCTTTGAGTTTAAATGTGAGAATCAAACGGGAACTCATCCAGACCCGTTGATAGAACAACGCGAGGCGCACCACTTATAAAAACAATATTGGTGAAAAGATACATCCTTGTTGCACGACACTTCGGATTTCAAATTGCTCTGAAAACCTTCCTCAGATTCAGAATGTGACATTTTGATCCATCATACCCTCCCATTTAGGAGCCAGCTTCTTTCACAATCTCAACGACCTGGCTGCCATCAGCATAGGTAGCCTCCAGCGCTTCAAGCTCGGGCTGGTTTTGCAGGTAGTTTTCGGAAAGAACACACATTTATTTATTATTCGCTTAATACAAGCATGGCACAAAAAAAACTTAAAAATCTAAATCCTAATTCTAAGGCTTAACTCTAAGAGTACTAATCGATAAACTACGGACTAAATTACAAGACAAATGGTTAAAAACTTAAGTCTAGACTATATGCTAAGGGTTACAGATAGTCAAGAGGTTGGAACTTAAGTCTAAACTACGAGCTATGGACAGGAAGGGGAGATGTGGAAGAGAGAGAGAGATGAGGAAGAGAGTGTGATTGGTTAGGAAGATAAATTGCGCAAGGAATGTCTGAGAGAGGATTTGCTAAGATGTTAGTCAAAGATGTGAGGGAATTTATTTACGTTGTTTAGCATTCTTGTTAGGGGTTAATGTTGACCATACTCTGTGCGGTGATAGGGGAGATGAAAGAGAGGGACTGATCGTAAACTGTGGGGGTTAATATTAAGAGAAACCTGTTGAAGAAGATGAGGGCAGTCTATGGTTCCTGTTAATAACTGATATACGAATAGTATATCGGCCACAACACGGCGTGTGTTTAAGCACTGAATGCCTAATAATTTAAGCCGGTTCTCGTAGGGGGGCAGATTAAAAGCGTCATCCCAGCCCAAACCAAGCAAAGCAAAGCGTATGAAACGACGCTGGACGGCTTCGATTATCTGAATGTGGACTTGATGGTAGGGTGAGATCTGGCAGGCATATTCAAGGAGCGGTCTGACGAAGGTCATATATAGAGATTTGGTGACGTAAGGGTTAGAGAATTCTTTCGACCAACGTTTAACAAAGCCGAGTGCTGAGTTAGCTCTGCTAATTATGCTGTCAATGTGAGAGCGGAAGTTCAGTTCAGTGTCACAGGTGATGCCTAGATCGCGCACTGAGGTTACAGTGGAGACCAGCTCGTTGTTAATAAAGTATAGGTCCTGTGAGGCAGGGGAAGGCGCTTACGAGAGTAAGTGATAGATTGGCACTTTTTCACATTGAGTTCTAAGAGATTTTTATTACACCAAATGAAGAATGTGTTAAGGTCGGCCTGAAGCGAAAAGGAATCGGCGGCGCAGGAAATTTGCTTGGAAATCCTCATATCATCTGCATATATTTCAAGGTGATAATGCGTAATGACAGACTCCACATCGTTTATAGTCAGTACGAAGATTAGGGGTCCTAAGTGGCTACCCTGAGGGACTCCTGAGGTCGCCTTGATTGGATTTGAAGTACAAGATCTAAAAATAACTCTGTACTGGCGATCTTGCAAATAAGACTTGGCCCATTTAATAAACAGTGGCGGAAAACCCAGAGCTTTAAGTTTGACGAGGACGATCTGGTGAGAAATTTTATAAAATGCTTTACTTTACTTTAAGGCACCCAGTGTATTTGAAATAAATTCAATAAGGTTTGTGGTTGTAGATCTACCTTTTAGGAATCCATGCTGCTTAGGGGAGAAATTTGATTTGCAGTGCAGACATGTCCCACTGTACCACCCTGTGCACTGTGTAAACTTTTACTTCACCAATGATGCCAAATTAAAATGTTTTTGCACATGACAAAGTGTTTACTTTTGGGGAAATGGGTGGCGTTCGATGGTTCGTTTGACAATCTCATACCAGTCGCTCTAACTGTGACCGTTGTTAAGTTGAAAATGAAAATTCCTATAGCACTCTTCACTTGTTACACTTTGTGTGTCCTTTTTTAATTGTGTATTTGTTTGTTTATGGCCATGTCGTTGGGACAAAATTGAGTTTTTCAAAATGAAAACAGACTTTACGTATGCGAAATGGCCTGTTTAATGTCATAGCTTCGTGTTATTATGAGTTCAAGGGTGTTTTATCTTTCAATATTGACAGCTATTTAATTAAAAAAAAAAAAAAAAGAAGATAGATGGCATTATCGTTGTTGTTGCAGGCTCTCATTATTGTGGCACTTAATGACATGTTTTGCCTAGAGAAGGAAAAGCTTTTTGGACCAAAAACCCAAATGTAAACTAAAATGATGTCCTTATACATGATAAAGTATAATTCAAAGTTTAATTGCTTTACAAGTAAGTGTCCTTAAAATAGAATTCATCGAGAGGATGGGATATTAAGATCTAAAGTGTGTTGACATTCTTCAAATGCTTTTTGTCACTTTAACTTGTATAAGAAAATGTTTTGAACTTTGTAAGACATAAATTTGGCATCCAGACTGGTTGTATGGGAGGGAACCCATCGGAACCGATTTGTTTTTCAATAACGTTTCTTTGAAAAGGTTTTTATATGCGTCATCTTAGGATAAAGTCTTGAACGACAGATCCACTTCAAGTTGATTGAGCATCTGTCAGCTGTGCTTGTTATCAAGGACATGCTCTGTTCAACGAGACCAATGGAAAATTGAATTTTCTCGGGACTGGGAATCAATTTCTATTGACGCTCAACTTGACTAGACTTTTTTTTTATTATTTTTTAAGGGTCTGAGTTTTTTTTTTGAGTTTGTAAAGGTGTAAGGGCCACAGAGCTCTGATGTTTGTTGGTCAATTTCTCAAGGTTTAAGAAATCCAACTTCTGCATTTACATATATGTTCAGGCAACCGCAATGCAAATTAATTTGAGACTCACAATATCTTAACTCAGTCCGTCTAAGCTTCTATAAATCCATTATGGGTTCTTCAAGCGGAGATTGTTCAATAATAGTCGCCTGAGAAAGAAGAACAGAAGCACTAATTTTCCTCGAACTAGTCGCTCTTTGAATATCAAATGAAGGTTCCGGATCAATGATGGCAATTTCAATTGATGGCCAAGGTGCTGATGCTGTTGCACATTTAATTTTTGGTGTTGAGAAATTGACGAAATGAATACTATTTTTACAATCTAGGCGATCTGTTTAAGAAGTCACCAGAAACCATTCTAACCGGGATGGTTGGGGGAGGCCGAACGAAAACCAACCAAATTACACAGACCCTTTTTCTTTGTCATATTCTTCAGACGCTAAGAGAACACAATGGATCCTTGGATATCCGATTGAAGGCTGCATTACATGGAATGCAGTCATCGCTTCAACTTATCTGCCACCTACCGGAGCCGTAAGAATTAACGTAGAACGACTTGACTTATGCAGAAGTTGCAAGAACAAAGAAAAACAAGCCAGCAGAAGATTGAGAACTTCTCATTGCTGATTCCAGAAAACCCCTAAGACTTCCATATCTTTTCAGGTGGTGTCCAAATTAGCCATTTGTTTATACATAACACGGGTAATTTTTGATGGATGAATTGGACCCGCCAGAGGTACAACTGAGTTTTACAATCAACCAGGACCAACCTTTTATATTAATAATCGTTGGAGCAACAAATATTCATTTTTCAATTCTTTCTTATTCCAATTCAGATACATAAATGATGTTCAGCAATTTCAGATGCTTAATGGAAATTCTTTTTTCTTTTGCAATTTTCCCATCCATCATGCTTCTATCATTTTAGAGCTTTTCATCTTGTCCCATAGGGTATATTCAGTTCAATATTTGGAGTGTAACATAAAGAAGTAATGATACCCATGAGAGATTTCTTAAAAATAACCTTAACGCAGTGTCGTCGGACATTACATTATTTTTAGTTCCATTCACTCATTCAGTCATTCAATTAGTCAGTCATTCAATCATTCACTCATTCACTCATTTTCTTCTTGAGAACTAGGGTGACCACACCACATCGGGGAACACAATGGATCCATTGAGATCCGAGTGAAGTTGTACACAATGCAACCACCCCTAAAACCTAACCTAACCTAAAGGGTGACCAGATAAGAACGATAGGACAAAAAAAATTTAAATAAAAAAACAACGGTATTAGTATTAAAATTGATTCTGGCTTTATTTTGAAGCTACATTCATGCCATTAGGTGTGGAATAGCACACCATTTAAATGGCCGTCTCGGCTTCGCTGGCAGTGCTTCAAGCGGTTGGTCCAATTTTTGATGACTCAGTACGGCGTTATTCCGGCAATAGCGTCTCGAATGTTGGCCTCGAGCTCGTCCAAAGTGGTTGGCTTGTTAACGTACACTAAGGACTTGACGTAGCCCCAGGAAAAAAAAAATCGAGTGGTGTCAAGTCGCATGATCGCGGCGACCAAATGATGCTTGCCGTGAGATGACCCAGTCGCCAAAGTTCTTCTTCACAACTTCGAGCGTTGCGTCGCTAGTATGGCATTGAGCGCCGTCTTTTTGGAACCACAGCTCAGATATATCGATGTTGTCGAGCTCTGGTCACAGAAAGTCGGTTAACATCGCTCTATACCTGCGACCATTGGCGGTAACGGTGTCTCCTTCCTCATTTCGAAAGAAAGAAATAAGGTCCGATGATGCTGCCATTCTATGAACCGCACCAAACAGTCAATCTTTGTGTATGCATTGATGCTTGAACACTTGTGGAGTGTATTCGCTCCAATAATGGCAATTTTGCTTGTTGACATAGCCGCTTAACCAAAAATGGGCCAACATTTTGGCTAAAATCCAAATCTCTGGCCAACATTTCACCGAACGCACAGCGTTGTCTATGGTCGTCCGGCTTCAATTCTTGCGTCAGTACAATCTTATATGGATGTAGGCCAAAATCCAACCGCCAAATTAGCCGGATTGACTCTCTGGCGATGTCCAATTCAGCTGATCGGCGCCGAATTGACATTTCTGGGTCTTCTTCGATACTGGCCGCTATATTTTCTTCATTTCGCACCAATCTCTATCTGGTTGGTGGCTTAGGATCCAAAAGAGTGTACCTACTCACGCTCAAAATTTTCCAAGGTGCAACGAATTGCCTGCGCATTGTAACCATGATGACGACCGACCTCACGACGAAATTCACGTTGCGTTTTTACAACTGAGCCCAACGACCGAGGTGGCTGGATCATGTTGAGCGGATGGACACCAATGCTCTGGTTCGAAAAATCATCGAATCCAGCTCCGAAGGACAGCGTAGCAGAGGAAGACCGCGACTCAGGTGGCGCATGCAAGTTTAAGGGGACCTCAACCAACTTAGCGTGCGAAACTGGAGGCAGCTAGCTAAAGATCGAGCTGGTTGGAGACGCTTGTTGGTTGAGGCCCAGGTCCACCCCGGAATGTAGCGCCACCTTAAGTAAGTATTTACAACTGAGCTGGAGTTTCGATAATATTTTCTAATAGTTTCCGCACGTTCGGCAAGCGTGAAGCGATGCATGATGAAATGGCAAATCTTACTGAATATTTTGACAGCTGGATGTCATTGGTAAATTTGACAGCTGCTGAACAATTGGAAAAAGTATCATTGCTATCTGGTCACCCTTTAGGTTAATTTTTTGCTTCAATATCTTTACCAAAGAAGATGTTGTTAGAGTCTCCTTAAACGACTTGACACTCTTGTCACTTCCCGAACCTAATACGAATGCCAATCTATTTGTTCATTAGATCAAAACCTCGCTACCAAGTTGACTGATAGTGTACCATTCGATTGGTTCCCATCGGACTATAACTTTTCTATATGCTTCCGATCCGATAGCTTTATTGATTCTCATCGCCACGTTCATTTAGTTTAGATCGACCATTTATCAAAACGAAACCCATGTAATTGCATTGCTGGCGTCAATCAATCAATGACTCATGCATGAGTCCGGGAATTCCTTTGCTTTCCCTCTTTTCAGGTGGGATTACAACTTCCCCTAAAAAAAAAAGTTTGTTTTGGAAAATTGTTTTCTTTTTAATTTTTTTTGTTGTTGTGCAAACGTTTGATTATTCCCGGTTTCCCGGTCCATAAAAGGACTTAAATTGTTTTGGATTCACATTTTTTTCTTTTCTCTTTTTGTTGTTGTTGTTGTTTGTTTGATTCTTCCCTTTCATTCTTTTGTCTGGTGTAAATAAATCAACATGAGATACCGACGATATTTTGGAAAAATTCATTTATTGAACGTTGAAGAGAGGAATAGTACATTTCAGTGCACTCTGCCGCAACATTGTATCGATAATTGTCTAAAGAATTTTTATATCCACCTGAAGGTTGTGGCTGTAGATGGGTGTTTTGGGTGTTTGTGTGTGTGCGACGTCTGTTACAAAAAAAAAAAAACGAAAAAAAGTTACCTCAAGACAAAGTGAATGGCATTTCATTTACATTTACTGAAGCAGAAAATAAGGGGAGGAAACTCAACCAGAAGTATTATATCTTATCCTTGAAGGTGAGTCTTTACTTCCTTTCCGGTGAAGTTTTTGCTTTGTGGTTGGGGATGACAAAGTAAATGTTTGAGTTTTTTATACTTGACAAGGAAGTGTGACACTTTGGGTTTCAAGAAGGAATACAGACAAAAGGAAAATTTAGGAAAGGTGAATGGACGGAGATTGTAAATTATTTTCTAAGGGAGTTTCAGATTTCAAATGCTTTCGTGTTATATTTGACATAACGGGAGGTACCTTATTGTCAATCTTATTTTGAAGAACATTAGTTGTCATATTTTGTTCATTTTGACACCTCTTTGGTTTGTTAGTTGTCTAATAGACATCCTAAGACTTATTTGGTTATCGATGCCATCGTTTAGTCTTCTTATGTGTCAGAGTCAGATTAATGGTTCTTGAACGCTGGCATCAATCTTCTTTTAATGAAGAGTACAATCACAATTTTCAAGGGTTTGCCTTCCAGACTTGGTTTATTGGATATTGGATATTGTCAGAATATGTCATCACACTGAAGTCATTTTCATTTGTATTTTTATGCTTATTTAAGCTCTTACTTACCAACTGGCACTGGCAAGATGACACTACAGTCCAGGGTGCATCTGGGCCTCAACCAACAAGCGTTTCCAGCCAACTCGATCTTTACCTAGCTGCCTCCGGTTTCGCACGTTAAATTGGCTTAGGTGTCCTTCCACTTACGTACGCCACCTGATTCGCAATCTTCTTCTACTGTGCTGTCCTTCGGGGGTGAATTCGAAGATTTTTTAGACCAGAGTATTGGTGTCCATCCTCGTTGGACCTTCACTCTTCTTGCTAGGTCGAAGCCACTCAGTTTCTTAGTAAAGTATTTGACGAAGCTGTATTTATTGACTAAAACGTCCCTAGTTTGTCCAGGAATAGGTTATTTTGCATTCTCCACTCTCCAGGCACATCCATTTCCACAAAAACCCACTTGATGAAGAGGTATTATAGTATGGATTACCTCCTTCAAGTGAATCTTTGTACTTCTTTGGTATCCTCAATTGAATTCTCTCAATTCAAGCTACTGCCCCTTAAGTTGTAATTGGTTACCTTCTATAGGCCGTTCATCTTTTTCCGGAAAATCTACACATTAAGGATAATAGAGTCAATCTTTGTGGACAGTGTAGCTTTGTACTAATTCAAATTGTCTTCAACTCCACAAGTGCTTCAGTAAGTTGTTACTGTCCTTGGTCAGACCGCCCATCTAGTCTGTGACTTAAAAGATTGGAAGGTATCAATAGTCCAGACCAACTGTCGATCCGTAAAAATTATGGAAGCGATGGTTTAGTCTATTTTACTTGATCTTCAGGAAATGCTGGCGATTCCTAGTGATTCAGGAACATCAGATCAGAGCTGTATGTTCTATATGTATTTCGTAATCTAATTGAGGTTTCCACCTGCTTTCCTGCTTCCTGTTTCTGCACAACTTAGGCCTTTTAAAGCCTCGTGTACTTCAAAGCATGACCGAGGCATCCATCAATCGGAATACTGACTCAGTACATTGGAAACAGTCCCATTTATCCTGAAATCATTCCTTCGAAAACGTTTTTAGCAGGTTGAAGCTTAGGCTTTCTTTAAACTATTGGACCGTTTACTATTAACCATTCACGACTTTCCTCTGTCAAGGTTTTTGTAGAGGCAACTAGGATCTCACCAGTTTTGGGTTTTAAAATATTGACGAACGTTGGTACATGACCTAAGCCTGTTTTTGCACCAAAAGATTCTTTGACGAACACAAGTATGACAAGAAACTTTGACCGCAATCTCAATGTACGCAGACAGTTCCAAAAAAAAAAGTAGAAAACAGGGGCTCACGTTTCCTGCTCCAATCAACAGATTAAACTCATGTCTCAGTGACAACCTTTGTGATATTGTTCTAAGCATGGGTCAGCAAAGGACATTCTAAGAGGAGTAACCTCTCCGATCACACTTAAGACTTTCCATCATCTCATTTAAAAAAAAAAAAAAAACGACGGGCCAAGTTTACCCAATATGCAAACCTAAGCCACAAATGCCAAGTATGAAGGTATGCCTCCAAATGACAAGGCTTAAGAAACAACTTATTGGGCAGGATAGAGAAAACGTTGTACAGGTTGTTGTCCCTATACGCATTCTTCAGTACATAAGAACACAGTCCCAGTAGATCTCTTAATGAACCTTATTCAAAATGGACTAACGACTTCTATTCAATCTTCATTCTACTATTTACCACCTTATCGATGGCGCCGTCTTTAGTACTTAATCTCATAGAGGGGTTCAGCACAACTGTGTCTGGGAATGGAAGTAGACGGTGATAAATTGTATCATTGGTCATCTGACGTTGTTGAGTTTGAATTTCGCTCCATGATTCCCACATCCCTTGTTTGTGAAGATAAATCGAAATAAATAAATAAATTTCTAAGTACCTTGTAATCATCCATTGTTTCTGCTAACAGAAGACCTTTACCAGCCAAAGGGCGACGGACGTAATGTAATTTCTCAACTCCCCCATGTTATTGTTTTCCATTTACAATCCCAAGGCTAAAGTTGTTGGTGAACTCGCTACACATTCACTCAGTCGTTTGTGGTTCAATTCAAATCAATGAATGTCAATTACAAATGCCTCCCCTCCAATTGGCGGTCCCTATCCGCTGACCCACCCATACACGTCTGATTGAAGCGCTTTTCAATCGCACAAATTAAATTGAACACTTTCCAAAGCAGCAAGGATGTGACGTTTTGTGTGAACCACCCCAAATGTTCCATCAAAGCTATGCCAATGAAAATAAAATGAGTTCCGTGATGAGCATTTTCGATGGGTGGCCGGCCAATAGAGGGAGTTGCGCGTTTTCGCACGTCTTCTCGTCCTTAAATAAAGTTTGCTAACTAGAGTGTGGGAAGTTATCCCAATTCGCTCACATTGTACTCGTTCTGTCGATGTGGGACTAAAAATAGTGTCACGCTCGTCACGGACATAAAACACAAACCACGGTGCGATTGATTTGTTATTTTGTCGAGGGAGGGGAGTTGAATTAATTCGTTCTTACGCCATGAAAATTGTTCGTGCGAGGAAAGTCCAGCACGTTTTAACAAGTTATCCACGGATGTGATGGTATGCAGGACTGGTTGGTGGGACTGGAAACGTTTTGCGATTAAATCTGATATTTGAGACTTAGACTTGAAACTTTTCAACGGAATTTGAGGTTTAATGGGATCACAACAGTGTGCTAGGGGTGTGTTTGGTTGAAGTGCATAGACACCTCAATATCCATTGTCTGGTTGTCAGCCCAAAAGTTCTCAGAATTCGGTATTATGTTATCTACATCACACTTAATGTGCCTTATTTGACCCCACATTTCCTATGTCTCGACCCACGCCGTCAAGTTGGGAATGTGTGAACTGAGTCAGCCCATATTTAAACCACGACCAGGGGTAGTTATTTTGGCGTAGGCAGGGCATTTGGAAAATACACACTCATTATGTGAGCTCCCTTGTAGTATTGGAAGAGATATTACAAATTCAGCTTGTATGCTTGTCCTCCACGGTTGGAGGGGACTTTAACCAGATAAAAATGAAAAAGGCATGACAGGGCAGTAAGGTGTTTATTGCTTTTCCCCCTGAATGACCATATTTTGCTTTACTTGATTCATCGTTTACTATTTGGTCCAATGCCTACTCTAGGACTACCCCCTCTGGATCGGAAAGTTCCCTTGATAAAATCTTGTTGTTCCTGACCTCCTGCTTCTGTCCTATGATACATATATTGTTAGTTAGAAGTGGTTCTCCAAGAAGAGGCACACGTACACCAAAAGTTGGTCCATTGTGGTACCATTCGGGGCTAGGGTTGGACCCAGTCTACTCCTGAAACTATTTAGATTTTCTAACTTGGCACTTAAGATCGCTAGTTTAGATCTGCTGTGCCGGAAATATTCACTTTAGGTGGTTTTCCTGATGCCAGCAAGGGCGGAACACGTAGAAAGGAAGTCTACAATAGGTTTTTCCTTTTCCTCGTCTTTACAGCTTTCCAAAAAGCTCGGTATCTCCTCAAATGTTTTCTGTAGAAGCTGTAGGGATGCGGAGAAGTAAGATACAACTCCCTATCTTTTCTGTACTTGTCTAGCTCAGACAGCAACTCTAAACAAAGCTCGCCTATGTCCTACAGGACAACAGTTAATGAAACTATGTAGCCGGTTACTCTATTGAGTGTTTTTGAATTCCCTACGTCGATAGTTATATGTGAACTGAACTTGCGTCATAACATGCCTCATCAACAAAAGAGGATCTCATCTACCTTCCCCTGTAGTTTAATGTCATAGATCCTGGAAAAGGACTTATGATTTTAAAAATTTATCTAACAGCATTCTTGGTCTAGTGCTTTGCCAGATAATGTTCGGATTCAAAATTCCGAGAAACCTGATCCTAGTTTGGGAGCGTAGTGTTGTGAAATTTCGATAAATTTTCTGAGAAACATAACTTTCAGGAGTCGGATTTCGGTAAAAGGACGAAAATATAGTTCGAAGGACAAGTGTGAATACATCAAATCTGACAAGCCGTTGTGTTGTTGACATTTGATGAAAGTTTCTGAGAAATGTATTTAAAGAAGCTTAAATGGCAACTGAAGATCAAGTGAGAAATGTTGGTGTTGACGTAAACGTGGTTAAAAATAAGTTCACAGGGCTGGTGTAAGGAAACTTTAGGAGGTTCTGATGTATATTGGTTTTAAATGCTTTTGGATAGGAAGGACCATACAAATTATAGGCTCCTTTCATTCGCGCGGAGAATATAGCACGTTCAACATAAATGGGTACAGAAAGTTGGGCCTTGGACTGGCTGTATTCACTTGTTCATTCGACCCTTAAACAGTTCAGACTTCTTCTACCTTCTTCGATGCCCGACATATTGCTGCCAGTTTGCTTTCTCGAATAGAATTCGAGGATTCTCTTGAATGGAGTATTGTTGTCTTTTCACTCGATATGTCCGAGCCAATGAAGTTGACATGCCTTGGTTTTTTTGGGACTACATCCACACCTTTATACAACTCATGGGCCTTTCACGAAATAGGACCGAACGTCCAATGAAGCCTGTTTTCCTTGTACTACTTTTCTGCTTACCGTCCAGTACTAAGCCCCTTGAGCGGAAGTGGCAAGATCAGTGTTCTAGAGACCATCCTCTTTGTCGTTCGTGTTAGGAGCACTTGTCCATCGATTACGGCATACAATCGATATTGAAGGTTGTAACTTCAACCCATCTGCTGTAAAAGTAAACTAGGCACAGTCAGTACCTGAGAAACGAGACAATCCCGGTGCTTTAAGAACTTTCAAAGAATAACTAACATAGTCGTCCTTTATTAAAAGGATGAGACATACGTACCATCGGGCACAATCTCATTTGTCGTCAAAGCAAGTCTAAACCAAGTGATTCCCTACCCAGATACTTAAGGCGCTACAGTTCGGAGTGGATTTGGGCCTCAACCAATAAGCCTCGTAATCTAGTTTCGCACGCAAAGTTCGTTAAGGTTTCGTGCGCCACAAAAGTCGCGATCTTCATCTATTATACCGCTCCTAGTGCGAGAATCGAAGACTTTCCAGGACGGAGCGCTTGTGTCTGCATATATCAGCCATCTTGGTTGCTGTACAGGCATGGAGGCTAGTGTCACTGATCAGCCTATACAGACGAAATGAAAGGTCTCCCGAAAAATTTGATGCTCTTGGACTTATCGGGTCCCAATAGATTCTTCTTCCAAAAACCTTGAACAGTTAACGACTCACAGTGGTTAGGTTGCAGGATACGCTGGATTTTTGCGTGGACTTTCTTATGGCTCTCGTCTCTTGCGATGCTGCTATTGTCTGGGGTTATGAGTATTAGAGCCGTGTTGTTTATTGGAGCTAGTTCGGAGAACTAGAAGTACTTCCCTGTTCACCTGATCCTTTCGCTATTAGTCTACTCTTTGTAAATGACTAATGTGCAACATCTTTCGCACTCTTTACGTTAGGTGTCAGATCATCCGTCTATATGCTGGATGAAGCAAAATGGATTTGTGTTCGTTCTTCTTTCAGGATGTCAGTGAAGTTGGTTGCTCTCCCCTCTCCCCTCGTGGAACAGTTGGTGACATTTCCTTTGTTGATTCTGTGCAGCGAGAGACTATCTTCTTTCAGATTCTTTCAGAAGGACGAAGTGGAGAAGTGGAGGTGTCTGATTTTCTGTGATCTCATTAATCGGTGGCTCAATAGGCCTGTTAATTCAAACCGCAGCGCTAAAATCGACACCAATGATCAAATTAAGACACGGCGACTACACTGACTAAGAGCCATCTAGTGAATGGTTGATAATTCGTTAGTCAAGTGGGTCTTCAAAATCACAGTCCATTGGACCGAGTCGACAAGGATGGCCGTTTTAAAGACCAAACTGTCGTGAATGGCAGAAAAGTTGAAGAAAAGTGAACTATGTGCAGTGGTTCCGATATCATTGAGGATGGATTCACCACTAATTTTGTTCCATGAATAGATTTTTGATTGGATTTTGCTACACTATAGTGTCATCCTGCAGGACTAACGTTAAATCAAACTATAATCACCCTTTGCTTATAATTTCATACCACCCCCATAGTCTAGCAAAAAAAAAACTACTTTCCATACAATTTTTCATCGTCCACTGTGTACATAAGTCCTTCGTCCTTTCAAACTAACACCCACAACTGAATTAAATGCACAAAACCTTTCGTCCAGGGCGGTGGGGGCAAACATTACCGCCCACTCAAGTGAGCGCAAATATTGCGTGTGTCTCATCAGTTCAGTTGGATTGTAATTTCATTACTAATTGACCCGTTGGACCGCAAGTGAAAAATGAACGCCAAAGCTTCCAATTGACAATATTGTCCTAATTGCGTGTCAATTGCGTTGGTATTACACGCTTTGTACACGGATGACTGCGTCGAAACAAAGCGAAAGAAAATTTGCGTTTTAGTCGTTTGAATTGTGGCAGGACACGACAACGTCCAAGTTGGGTAATTAATTTTACTCTTGGAGGGTAAGTTGGTTCTTGCTTTGTCCAAATGAGACTAATGACCTTGACATTGAATTTCGAAAGTTTACGTTTTATTTTTTTTTTAACGAAAATTTTATCTTTATTCGTGCATATTAGTTTGGATTAGTCTGATGGCAACCATAACACTCAAGCGACGTGGGTATTATGATCTTGAACGGGTAAAAGGTGTTCCAGCGTAATGAGGATTTATTATTCTGATGGGAAAAGTTTGAACACACCAGAGGGCGGTATTAAGTTATTATCTTGTGACGGTTGAGGGTTGTGTACAGTGCACACACACTTTGTTTAGTGTGGATGTGGATTGTGGACTCTTAATAGTTTTATGTTGGGTGGTTAATGAATTAATTTATTGCATGTAGTGAATCAGTGTTAAGAAGTCCTTTCGAGAGGTAACATCCTGATTAGGTGGTGATAATGACAAGTTGGGGGTTTATGCAGGAAATACAATATTAATGCTGGACTGTGGAAGTAACGACGGGGAAGTTGGATGTGGATCGTATTTCTTCCTTTTAAATTTTTCTAGAATCGACGTTTTATGAGCCTTGGTAACCAATTAAGTGGAATAAGAAAAAAAAGCTTGAACTTGTAAGGAAGGATAAGTTGGACATGCAATCTTGACTCCTGTTCATTTGGCAGGCAGTTGATCTATTGTGTCAAGGGTATTATCGGTGTTTCTTACCTACGCTGGCGAACGTAATTCTTTATGATAGATTCGTCTTCTTAACCAACACAGACAGCTGGACATTTACTGAGGTTTCCACTTTTTCCAGAGAAAACCTAAACTTTGTCTCAGCTATCAATGGTCTAAGAAGAAGCTCAATGCTTTCCTTGTCTTGGTCAAGGATTTCCCTGTAGAAGAGCGGCTTGATTAATCTTTTGGACTGCCTATGTTCTGAAGCATTTTGCCAATGTAGCCCTGTAGCAGTTGCCTACGTTTTTGCTGTGCCAGGCCTAGCCAGTTTTTCCCTAAATTCACTGCCTAGAATTCCTTAGAGACCCATCTGTCAAGTGATTGTAAAGCATTGAAGGAGCTGTTGATTGAGTGGGACTTCAAAAGATATGTATTCTGGTGGCCCTAATACCTTTTATAAGGTTTATCACAGCGCAGAACTCCATGGCATGGATTTCAATCTGGAACGCAGTGATACACACTCCCATTGGGACTTAGAATTTGGTGTTGGGTTGGGTCCAAGGAAGTCATCTCCAGTTTCAACTTCAGATTCCATTACTATTTTGTCGGTGAACTAACACAAATTTGTTGGATCTAGTCTTCGCGGTCTGTCTACCTCAAATTGCCTTTCAAAATACTACTCTCTGACCATAAGGTTGGGGAAACTACTATCAAGTATTCTCAGGACTCTCATAGGATTGCCGTGTATTCTAGTTGCAATTTTATCACACATCTAGCAGCTTCTACAGCTGACGTAGGGCAGGTGATACTGTGATACTTAGACAGGCAATTCTTTATATTTTTTCCAGCTTCACTGGCATTGTCTGTTCGAGAACTTCCACTTGCCACCAAACCACGCCCGCGTGTGAGATAATGGTCCTTACCATTATAATGGTTCAATGGGCGCCTGTACGACAGAAATTGATGTCTCCGTCCAACAATGAAACACTGGTACCTTTTATGCTTCATGACAGGTCGTAAATACATTGACCAATATTCTATTCACAAAAAGGAACAACGAAAAGTTTAACAAGAAATGGTGGGAAGTCCTTTCTTGTTGCACCAATTAAAAAAGTGAAAAAGCGGATGACAGAAGAGATGGTCATGTCTTGAGCATGTTGCCTCATCTTGTGAAGATTGACTAAAAGATTGTCAATGACGGACAACTGTAGCAGAGAAATGAATATAGAAGCATAGAAAGGACTTCCTCTTGGAGGTAGTTACAAACACCGACACTTCTCTGAGAGAAGATATTCGAGTTTCCAACATATCCTTATGGGACATGCAATTGGTAGACAACTAATCAACGTTTTAGAGTCTCGAATTATCAACTCGGAGACCTTCAAACCTCGGAAATGTTTGTATAAATAGTCAAAGGGAACATGAATTGCGAGGTCACCTGGACACATGCCACCTCTGGTAAATATCACGACAATGACTTCTTGGTCAACATTAATGTACTCATGTGCATAGTCCTTATCAAGCTCGACTTGTGAGACACTCTGTCTAAAGGAGTTCTTTGCATATACAGCAATCATGATTCAGCTAGTTGGTTGTGGATGGTGAGATACGTAGCTCTTTACTTAGGCCACGGTTGGGCCCGTTGTATTTCCGCTCAAACGACTGTTGGCGAAGATTTTGCGTGAGGGATAGGGTTGGTGACAACAATCATTATCCACGAAATGACATATTGAACAAATAACTGCCCTGACTGTGCTGACACTGAAAGGTGTCCTGCACTTCTCCTTTCAGGTGCAGCTCACATGAGTTATTTTCCAATTTCAGACACATGTCCCAATTCCACTACAATGTCCACTATTGTGGGCCAAATAATCCTGCAGGCGAAATCGTTTGCAGTTGATCACACATTATGCTATATTACGTACCACAAAAAGGACGATTATGTGTTGGCCCTCTGGGCATAGCTTGAACTGTACCGAATCTGGATGAAGGTTTCATCAAAGTGCGGTGAGAAGAAGGAAATTCTGCAACAGATCCGATTAATGGTGATGTGCGATGGATGTG
Source organism: Criorhina ranunculi (assembly GCA_951813785.1). Lineage (NCBI taxonomy): Eukaryota > Metazoa > Arthropoda > Insecta > Diptera > Syrphidae > Criorhina > Criorhina ranunculi. The sequence goes on from OX638381.1 coordinate 28,874,561, forward strand.
GAATTCATATCTGTTCTGTATTACAGTCACGCTGCAGGGATTCGTGCTGTTATGTGATACTCGATGGGAAGAAGCTCGTGTATTACATTTGGTATGCGGAAGACAAACTTAAGTAGTTGGAGTTGTAGAATACCAACAAAAACCGAGTTATGTAATGTAAGCGTAATTGATGTGACAAGGGTGGTTTGGCTTTAGCTTCGTGAGCTGTAACCAAGTTGTAACATCAATCAACAAGACTTATTATATGATTACTGAAAATGACGGGGCATATTTAAAATTGAAAGCCATTTAAAATTTCTCAGGCGGTGCCAAGAGAATAAAGGCTGTCGTGCGCAGTCACGTGTTGACGAAAGTTGTTCAACAAGAAGAAGATTCGAATGTATGGATTCTTCCTGAAGACAGGTCTACAATGAACCAGCATTTGACAGCTTTCTTGCTTGCATTTCAATCGGTACATTCCAGAGCGATGCCTCGTTTCGCTGGGAGTCTCCACTGGCATAATATTTGAAGACGGTAATACCCTACCTATCTGGGTCCCATCTCAACACATTGACTCCATCTCAACAATGGATACAGTTGAGGAAAGCTTGTGCTCATGAAAAGGACACTTAAAGTAAACGAAATTTTTTATCACAAAGTTGAGCCATTTCTTGAGATCCTTGTCGTAGGATGCGTTGGAAAAATAGTTTTCAGTCAAATGATTGACAAAGAATACCATCCTTATGCTAAATCATTTCGGGATAACGATTCAAAGTAGTTTTAATGATACAAGTTCCAGGTTGACATTGCTTAGAATTGATGTGATTACGTGATGGTCACGTATTACATACATGTCGTTTAGATGACACGAGTTTGGAATATCACGAAATGGGGACATCTGAATACGCACTTTTCTTTTTTACCTTTGGATGACCTAGAACTTTGAAAGTTTACACACGTACACCTATGCTCTACATGAAAGAGGACTTTACCGAGGTGGATTCTCCTTTTTTTTCGCCGCAAATTACTACTTTACCTTGCTCCTGATGCATGTTGTATCCAGTACACACTCACATAAACTTTGTTACTTTAAAATCCTTTTCCTTCCATGTAAAGGCTCTTATTTCGCTCGTTCTTTACGGACTCTTTTATATTCATGTCACACATTGAAAGCTTATGCATTTATAAATTACATTTGTGTAAGTATTCACGGGAATCCTTCACTGGTGACAGACTGTTGTTACCGTTCTCTCCAGCTGCCTTGAACTACTCAGCACGGTACTCAATATGTACCAGCAGTCCGCAACTGTGCAGCATTATTTCATTCCTAATGAAGTCACGTCGCAATGTCACTTCCTTTCACCTGAACTCGCAATCCTTTTTTCATTTGCTTTGTAATAAACTTGAAGACACGAGCAGTTTCGAGTGGGTGTAGAACTATTAGTTCTGTGGGTGGGCTTCGCAACAAAGTGAAGGGGGGTCATCAACTGATTTAAATTGTCAACGTGCGTCTTGTCGTTGCGATGCACTAGTGTATCCTTTTGGATAAGCTTCGTTTGGATAATTGTTACGCAAGGTAGTAATTAAAGGAATGGAAATGCAAAAAAACGAGAGAAGAAAACGGAAACAAAGAGAAGGAAGTTTAATTACCGAGTAGTGGAAGGAATGCTAACAAGTTAATGGTGGTCCCTGTTGCAAATGATACTCTAGGGTTGCCTAGTTCCGTGTAAAATGGGTAAGGAGTTGAACGGGTGTTTTAAGGATTTGGTATGCTGTTTTTTTTTATTGTGATTTTCGTTGAATAATTTTCGAAACTTTTACCAGGGGTTGGTTATGGTTTTTTGTGAAATTATGTAAACATTGGTCTACAGCTGCAGCAAATTAAAATGTTAAAGGGACATTCCAAGGCAAATGAAAAGTGTTGCAAGAAATAGAGGAGACATTCGGTTCATTGATAGAGGATTGGAGGATTCGTTCTTCCGCGTTCGTTCCATTACTCTTGCGCAGTGATAATCTCATCAGGCACGCATTTGAACTAGGGAGATCCGAGATTTCAAAAGACATCACAAAAAGGTGTCGCATGGTGTCTTATTACATTGATTTCTTGTCCAATCGATGTCGGCTTTGCGAAATGACACAACTACTGGAGTAACCATGTTACCAAGGTCCATTCCGATCAGTCGAGGCCTTAGGAATTGGATTGATTATCATGTGCGGTATCCACGTTTATTTTATTTTAGGGGTAGAGAAAGTAGGACTCAATTACCTTGCCTACACCAAGCAGTAGCTTATCAAGACTGCGTCGGTACATCATGGATCACTCGTTGATTCTGTCTGTCCCGAAGCCATTCAGTAACAGATGCAACTGAGTTCCCCAAAACACAATTGAGTAACTGTCGGCACTCAGAATGGTTGGTTGGCTTGAGTTTCCTTGTGAACTGCAATTTTTAAGCTAGAGTCACCGGTTCTTTGTGGAAATTCGCTGCAGGGAGTTCAATTTAAGAACTTCTCAGGCTAGGTTATAAAATTCCCATCTTGGAATAACAGAACTCTGTGGGACGCCGAAGAAGACAGCCCTCGAATACCATTTCTTCAATGATCTGGCCGAACTGTTGAATAAGCCACCAAGAATCATCCGACTATTCCTTCGGAGCTCGAGTTGGTTAAGGGTGGTGAACTGATAATCTATCTGTTTTAGGCATCCCAAACCACACCGGGAAACACAATGGATCGAGTGAGGTTGTGCATAAGCGCAGCCACCCCTAGAACTAAGCACTTCCTGCATATCCAAACCAGAACCAGAAAAATAATGTGATCTTTTGTGCAAGCAAAGTTCTTTTACAACTTGTGATCCCTACCGACATCTAGATCATGAAGAAATCTCAGGATCGTGCTTGTGGATGAAGGGCTGGGGATATGAACTCCCTGCAAAAGTATTCGTGTCTGCTTTGAGTTATGGCAGCAAATATTTTCAGCAATCTTTTGATTTTCCAAACGAAGCCAGGATATGTCCAAGGGTCTTGTGTCGTCTTGTCTGGCATGCTCATCTGTAATTTCATTGCTTTCAATATCTTTGTGTCCGGTCTGGGAAATTCAAGCTTTGACAAGCTTTGAGTCAAAACCGTATGAAGTCATAGCCTTTATCGGTTCCTTACTACACTGAATTGGGGTTCCCTGTCTAAAGACCCCTTGTACACGTGTCTGCCTGAGGCATTTGAAAAAATTCTAATGCATTTCCAACAGGAACAGGAAACGTAATTTTTTTTATAAAAATCCTGTCATATTCATTCCCAGGAAACAGTTGATTATTATTTTATACAAACACAAATAAAGCTAGGAAAAAAGGATTTTCCTTGAGGGTTGCCGCAAACAGTCCCTACCCTATGCCCATTTCAACGCACAAGTGTGTGCCTATTGTTCGAAAAGTCCCATAAATAACAAATTCACTTCAAAATATCCTTACATCTGCAGAGATGAATATTTTTTTCGCAAACAAAAAATACCGAGTAGGCAAAGGGGATCAAAGGGGATAGGGCTTATAGCGAAACGAAGAAAATTTAATTCCACTCGATACCCTACTTACTAGGAATTTAATTTTCCATTTTCTAGTTCATTTCCGGTTTCCAAGTGAGGAAAAAGGTAGTTTCTAAAAAGTTGTCACCTTTGAGGAGCCAACAAAACAGTTGACCATGAGAACTTTTAGGGACTTGAGCTTCCTAGGGGAGTTAAAGTGTTTTTTTTTTTTTTGAGTTAGGATGTCATGCTATGTTCCAATAATCGGAAATGGTTCTTTTTTTCTATCGCTTATCGAAATTATTAAAGTTTTTTTTTTTTTTGTTGATGGAGTGAGGTAGTATCCTTATGTGGACTCTGTGTGTGTACGTTTTGCCTTTCACTTCAATGACCTCCGGCGAGTAATCAAGCAGAAAGGGAACGAACAAATAATGTGTATTTGTGAAATGTCTGATATCCATCTGATTTGTGTTGATGATGAACAAAGGCTCCCTTTGGAGTAAGGGCGGTGTGTATATAAATTGGCACACAATCGAAAATGGACCAAAGAGCTGGCAACTGTTCAAGAGCGATTGGGTGGAAACTCTAGTCTAGTATATTTATAAAATATTATTGCGGACAAGGGAGACTGGAAGTAAAGTGCCTTAATTATGTGGGTGGGATCGGATATGTTGGACTTTTATTTTCAGAGTTTTACAACAAGTTTGTAGACCCAAAATCTAGGTTTCAGCTATAGTTGTGCTGTAATGTGGTTTTTTAAGATTTTCTCATTACCAATGAGCAGTGATGTGCCCAATTTCAGGGTTCAGTATCCCTTTTTAAATTGAGTTTAATATATTTTTTTTCATTTCCTTCGGGACAGTGTGGTTACTCGATTATTTTAAAACAAACTTTGATCTTTGCATCCCTCTTTAATCAACTGATATGTAGCTTTTGGGTTGCAAGACCTTGTTATTTATCACTCCATCGGTCTCACTCATCACTGTAGCATCACTTACAATCCTTTCGACCAACAGGCTGCGAACAGATCCCTTGTATCCAGTACAGTACAAACTAGGGCAGTAAGGGATAACAGCACGTCTCTGAATGAGATTGATAAACTGTATAGCCTCAAACTCTATTGACATTCTAGGAAGCTGTGTGGACAGTAGAAACCTCGGACATGTAAAAACGCGTGTCTTAAATACAATAATTAGTCGAAAGCAAGTCATAGATGGCAACGCCTTGACTATTCTACCAAAGGTAAGGCTTTTTTGGCCTATCCAGCGGTTGGGGCTGCAGACAATAACTAACAAAGATGAAGTAAAATACTTGGGGTTGAGGCTGGAAGCAAAGCTCACGTTTTGGCAGTAAATCAAGTCCGTGCTTGAAAGAGCTGCAAAGATCACCTCAGACTTTAGTAGACTTATGACAAACTTGGACGGCCCCACGGAAACTACTCATGATAGTTACGTACACACTCTACCTTTTTGTAGGGGTGCCTGATCTGAGCTGATGCACTTCTGCTCGAAAAGTATAGAAAACAAATGGCAGCGGTACAGCAAAGAGGACCTCTTTGGTTGGTGGGTTCTCGTAATCGCGTGAGTTATTCCCATTGACCTCTTAGCACTTAGAAAGAAGAAGTTGGAAAGGAAACGGCATGCGTCGTGCATGAACGTTGGAATAGAGCAATTAGGGGAATAAAGACTGCAAGACTGATCGGCAACATCTTGGATTGGACGCATTTAACAATTGCTTATGGGACATGGTTGCTTTAAGAAATATGTCCACAGAATGAGAAAAATAGGAAGGCCAGCATGTCAAGACATTACTTGAGTGCTTAGAGAAAGACAGAGACTGGAAATGCAGGTGGGCGAAATCACTCCAGACAGCATTGTAATGAAATCAAATGGAACTGAATGCGAAAAGGAGAGAACAGGACAAAACCCTGTTACGGCCATAAAAGATTGGAGACCCATAGTGGCTAAGGAAAGTGGCACTGGTCTCTGAAGTAGTGCATGAAGCAGTTCCAGTGTCGTCACACCAGGGGAACATGGCATTCCGTGACAGTGCATATGGCATTCGCTCTTAACATAAAATCCTGGAAAATAAAATCGTAAGAGATCGAAAGCCGTAATCCGACTTATTAGACATCAGCCCTCCAAATCGACTAACTTCCTAACAGGGCGCTGTGTGGCTATTTCTGCAGAAGCTGCAGAGACGCAGAAGAGGAAGAATCTATAGTTCACGTTCGCCCTGGTCAACAACAGAAAAACAAACCTAGGTGTTACAATCGACCTACTTTTGGTCTAAGAGTAGCACTTTTCTAGAGGACCACTCCAACTCATTTCAGATCTTTGCATACCTTGAGAACTTTTTTTTCCATTTCTAGATTCTTTCGGAGACTAATAGATTATTTTGGCATTTTCCTAAAGTTTTTTCATACAAAACAACTCACCCTCTATTGTAATGTCCTTTCAAAATATGATTGAAAGCATCTGTAATCCTTTAAAACTTAAAAGTATTAATTGCGTTTTAAATTGCAATTAAATGAACGTTCTGCAACGGTGATTAAGTTTTCAAACTTAACTTCCAGGAACTCTTTTCCTTAAAGTGATACCCACTATTCGTAGAATTTCTAGAAATGAACTGTGTTATGGAATTTTCATTGCACTACAGCACAACCTTTTGAGTGCTTCCAAGAAATTCTTATTTTTCACAGTAATACATAGAAATAGAAACCCACTTGACTGTATCAAGGAATGCGAGTGAGTCATAAATGCTTGACGTCCTTCCTTGTCTCTTTCTGTAAGCTTATCCTTTTTAGCTCACTGGTTGTGCAATTTGTTCTTGATAAATTCTCGGAAAGCAACCTCCGTATATAATCTTTTAGAGAACAATGTCATTCGGTTTGCATGGACAGGTTAATTGGGATTTGGTGTCCTAAAATGTGAAAGGGACAGAATAGTGAACAGAGCATGGTTTGTGCATTTTTGGGTGGACAAAGTGCATCAAATCAGATGAAAATTTTAAGTTTGATCAAACAATTTAAAGGAACTGGGTTGGCTGTGGGTCAAGGCCAACAAACTCGTGTATGTTTTAATCCCCTCGTGACTCTAGCTTACAAAGGAAACTCAAGCCAATCGACCATTCTAAGTGCCGACATTTGCTCAGTTGTGTTGTAGAGAACGCACTCCCGCCTGTTCCTGGATGGCTTCGGGACAGAAAGAATTAACAAGTGGTCCATGAGGTACCGACGCATTCTCGATAAGCTACTGCTTGTCGTAGTCGAGGTCCTACTGTCTCAAAAATCACCCTGAGAACGAAAAAGAAGAAAAGAAAAAGAAAAGTGAATGGCATATGATAATCCAGTTCTTGTGGCCTCAACTGATCAGTATGGACCTTGGTAACATGTTGTTCCAGGCTGCAGCCATTTCCAAGCTGTGTCATCTTGCAAAGATCTGACATCAATACGGTTTGATGGCATGTGACTCTTTTTCATGGGGGCTCGTGAAATCTTGGGTTTACAAGATCCGAAACAATTTCCGAGCTCAAGACTGAGATCCGAGGTCAAAGCTGCTTTGCTAATAAATCAGATTTTACACCGCGTGAACTTCGTCGCTCACTTGCACTCCTATGCCTGATTCTCGAGTCTACAGTGAGGTTCACTTTTCGTTGGTTTTAATGACAAAACGCTGACATTTGTCAGGATATCTGATGTTCCTGTAGCTGATGGTGGTTATAAAACCCCATGAGGGAATCCGTATGTACATTTAAGGTTTCTTATTAAGTTTTGCTTTCAAAGTCTGAAACTACATACGTTCCTCTGCTTGAATGAACAAAGTTCACAACTCATACATACGAAGTCATATCCTCATTTTATAGCTGGCAAACGCATAAACTTCACCCGCTATCAGTACGCATTCATCAGCAGAAGGGCTCGTCATAAAACATTTCCCATGAGCATACATTCAACTCTATACCTCTCTCTTTGTATCCTTTTTGCAAGTTTCAATTGCAATTTTAATCAATTAACATGCCAATTTAATTTGCCATCATTGCTCCGGGAACTGGGTTAATCAAGATAAACACTTCTCCCATATGCTACGCAATTGTTGCTGTTGTAGAGTAGTACACAACACACACCTCTATAGCAGCAGGATTCCTTAATTAATTTGCACACAGCGAAAAAGCGAAACAAACCTTTTAACGCGCTTGAGAAATTGCAAGGATTAAGCAAATTAATGAACTTGTTTTGACAAATCCAATTGTTTGGAAGGGATTATAAATAAATTGCTCAATTCGACTTAATTTGTAGCTAGGCTAGTGTATTTTGTAGTCCTTGTTATTATAGACCCGGGATTTTGATGGGCTCAGTGTTAGATTTGTCAGCTGCTGTCGGCGCAGTTGGTCGTGGTACATAATGGTGAACATGGTTAATGGCTTTGTGTCCATTTCAGTTTGTCTTAACTGGATTTGTGGTGAGAATGGGAAGGAATTAAGAGTTTGTGATTAATGTCCTTTAAAGCTGTTTAAACAAATATTTCTGTGAAGTGTATTTTACAAAGAAAAACAAGAGAAGTCCTTGTCATAGAAAAAAAGAGGTGGGACTGCTCCGACAACTTGGAAGAAAAGAAAATCAAAGTTTGAAGTATGTCAACCTCAAAACCAAAGTCAGTGGACAGGACGTTAAGATTTTAGAATGTCGTACTATGACGACAGAATGTAGTCGAAAAAGGATGGAAAAGTGATAATGATAACGAAAGGTTTATTTGAGAACACAATCTGTATCAGGATTGAGATGAATGTCAGCTTGAGTCGTATTTTCTTTTCAACAATTTCTTAAGCGTCTTTCTTTCAAGTCTTACTAGTGAATCTTGGAGCTAAATGAAGAGCTGGCAGATGCCAAAAGAAGAGGCTCAAATCAGGGAAAAATAAGTGGATATCCTGAGATCTTAGCGAACATTCAACAAGAGAGAGAAATATGGATACAGATCACCTCTGTCCCTTCGTTCCGCTTTGCCAAGAGTCGTTTCTTGTTCTTTCCTGACCATGATTTCTCGTGAATTTATTGAAGTCGTCCGATTTCGAACTCATTAGCAACCTAGCATGTCATTTCTTCTGCTAGCTAGTGCCACATACATACAATATATGTGCAGCTTTCTCCTCATCTTCTAAAAACCGCTTGGAAAGCAAAGCAAAGAAACGTTAAAAAAATCCCTTTCATCCTTTGGTGACGATTGGTTTCGTTTAGAGCGCTTAGTACTTCAGATCCATGTTTTTAAAAAAAGGAGAAGATTCAACAAATCTACCCTTTACGACATTCTGAACAAGATCAATCTTCTGAACTTTTGGCAAGCTGGTTGACATAGGGAGTGCCTTTGACAATGTTACGTTGGGTTTTATGTGCAACTCCGCCTGAAGGCATGGAGTAGTGGAAACCGTCGTCAGATGTTTCTATTTCATGTTGCTCCGAAGGTTATTAATGGTGGAGCTTGAGAAAGGCTCAACCCCTAATGTGCAGTTTTTCCTCTTTACCAGTGATCCCGCACTAGATCGGCTTTCATATGTAGACCTAGACTCCATAAACAGAGATGGTCTGGCTTAACTTCTTGCAGAACCTGATGCAAGTACTGCAAAATTCCTTCTTAACTGCAGAAGGATCTTTATTGATGTGTGTATGTGTTCCTTGGCTAATGCTGGTCCGCTTCTAGCCAGTATATCTGCTACCTCACTGTAACCCAGTGAAGATTGACGTTGTCAGTAAATATTACACAGCACATTCAGGATTCGACATCAGTTGGAGACTGTCTTTGATCCTATATCCTCAATAAATATTGCCTTAGCTGCTCTATCAAGGTCATAAGCCTTTGCCTCAAGGACACTACATTCATTTAGGAGCTTATACACAATAATGCTAGTAAGCACATCATGGTTGCGAAATGCTCACCCAACCTGATCTACCAGAACCAACTACAAGGAGTAGTTGCATCAAATACAAGGAGTAGGATGACTTAGAGCATTTTTTCGGTTACGGTCTAGGAACTGAGGTATATCGGGATATGTACACATCTGAGTTCATAACTGATGCCAAATCTAATGCGTTCACGGACCTCTTTGGGTTCAAGGAGCACACGTGCAAGATGACTTCGACTTTGTCTGCTCTTCATACCGCGAAAAGTCAAACTCTGACTAGCAAAATAAAAGGAAATCCTTTGAAAAAGAAGCTCAAAAGGCTAATTTTGAACACGTGTTCCTTAAAAAAAAGAATAAATCCCGTCTTTCAAGTTCATCACACCCCAACACCATTTGTTTTCAACTCTGCTCGACTTAAATTAATTTTAAATCCATTTAAATGCAAACTGTCAGGGTCAATTATTTTCGTCATTCAGAAGGGTCCTTTCCTATGGCACATCGTCCTAGCTCTATCCACTTTTCAATTGAATCACGAAATAAATGAAAACTTATTAAAACTTCCAATCATCGTGATGAGGAAAACAGTATGGCCCTCTGGCTTTAGGTAAACAGAGCACAGCATCCTTTCTCCTTTCTCAGCATAAAACCACTGGACCCTGGAGTGTAAAATCAAACTCGAAACACTAAGACTACCGCAACAACATTGCTATCCTTCCCTTTGGTGGGAATACGAACTTAAATTGATTTCACAGACACACAACTGCTGGCAGTGTCCTCCATACTTAAAGTTCAATCAGTTTTCGAAAAAAAAAAAAAATCTTTTTTTTTTTTTAAGGATTTAGTCAAGCAAGCCAAAGACTGAGTGCCTTAATCTGACCGACACGAGATGATTTAACACTTTCATCGTAGCCGCTGGCAGCTTGTCTCCCTGTTCATCGCCTCTGTGAACAAGTTTTGCTCATTCTGATGAAGCAGCAATACAGGGTGAGTGAACAGCAGCAGGAAAGAAGGAGGATTACGAATTCCCTTTAGGGTTATCACTGGGTTTTCCTTTTTTTTTTTGGTTTATATTTCATTAATTTCAAATGATAAATTTCACACGAAGATAATTTCAAAAATTGAGAAGAGAGGTGTTGGTAGACAGAACGACCTCGGTAAGGGCTAACTATTGATTAATGGAACTCATTGTGGTTGATATCTGCGTAAACTATGCGTTATGGTGTGGTTATTTCCAAGAGTAAACGTCTAAGGGTACCTATTGTACGGATTTCAAACTTTTTTGACGAAAAGGGACACAACAATTGTGGTTGAACAAATCGTTGGCTGAGGTTTGAGTGCATCCAGCAATAAAAATCCATGCCCAAGTTAGGTAAAGAGTTAAAATGGAGCGATAAAGTTTCAAAATCTTTCAGAAAGTCTATGGGCACTGTAGTTTTATAAGAAGGGAACCATCTCGACTTGACAATTGAGTCAATTTCGTAGCTGGCACTGGACCTTCAAGTATAGAGAAACTTTGACAATTCGAACTTCATTATCGAAAACGTTCATTCTTCAAGCTATGCAATTCGAAACTCTTTTTTGGGCAGACTACGATAACAACGATTCTGGTTTCTTTCTGATTCAAGCTATCGAAGTTGGACTGTATTAATGGCGCTCTAAAAACCCCTCTACAGCCACACTGCAAGCTATAGTTTCTTCTGTAAACAACAGGTTTCCAACTCAACTCTAAGAATAAGCTAAAAGGACTAAATATCAGACCAAGAAGCAAGGTGTCCTATAATAATCTAAGTCGAATCTTTCTCGGAGAAGCCAAATATCCTGTATTCTTATGTTTCAAATCCCTATTGTCCTTTTTAGACTTAAATCACTAGGCTGCGACTTGGTTGCGAAAGATCTAGAGCAGTGACATACTATTGTGTCTCTGTTAACGAACTTACCCAGTACAGAACATGAGGACCGAGTGAATACCAACGCACTGTTCCAGCCCGCAAAGTCTTCGAACGTAACCCAGTGAGACATCACAGAAGGTTAGGACCTCGCCTTTGGTGGCGCTTACAAGTAGAAGGGGACCTCAACCAACTTGGAGTGCGCTACTGGGCTAACTGAACATGTTCCCTGGTCGAGACCCAAGTTCACCTGAACTGCAGTGTCAAGCCAAGTAAGTCAGCACTTCACTGATGAAGAGCTTAACGTTTCTGACATAGTCGGACGAACTGGGAATAGGGAAATCATTATCGGACACTAATGCTCCGGTCCGGTCCGAAAAATCTTCGAATCCGCCCCCGAGAGACAGCGTAGAAGAGGAAGACCGCGACTCAAGTGGCGCACGCAAGCGGAAGGGGACCTCAATCAACTTAGTGTGTGAAGCTGGAGGCAGCTAACTAAAGATTGAGGTAGCTGGAAACGCTTGTTGGTTGAGGCCCAGGTCCGGACTGTAGCGACAATTCTGCCAACATTGCATAACTGGATCTCAACTAACAAGCTCCTCAAGAAAACTGCCTTAAGTTTTACACACTAAGTTGGGTAAGATAATGTTTTTCTTTTTTACGGGTCCTCTGGGTGGATTGCAATCTCCTCTGAGCTAAAACGCTAATCTTTATTCGATAAGCCCTGGTCTTGATTTACTTCCGAAACAACTAAAATCATTTGCAATCACTTTTGATGTCTGTGCTTCCTCGCCGTTATCCAGTTCTTCCGAGGACTTTGGTACTCGATCATCTCCTAAGTCTGAAAAAATAGCGATTGCCAGGACTTATACATCAGCATATGCTCCAAGAGGATCGATTTTTGGAAGATCATGCCTCGATAATGGCTTCAAGCTGCCTCGTTTCAAACTTTTATTAGTGTTCAGGGTCTAGGAAAGGTTGTTCCTGACCTTGATGGAGCAGTATACATTCTCCATTGTCAATGTGAATATAAGAAGAATTGTTGGAGGGATTGTCAAAAAGGACACAAATCTGAAAGTTTTAGTTTCCATCGGCTTTTGGCTAGGAATTTACAGGCTTGTGTTGTCCATTGATTTGATGTTTGGTCGATGGTTTTAAATCTTCACAGCAGGCAAGAGTTTGTACACAATTTTGGGAAGGCCTGGGTCTTGAAGTTGGCGCAGAGAGTCTTCTCTCCTAAGGACCAGCCAGTAAATGTTGAAATTTTAATTTTAACATTCGATGTTGCTGCTCTTGTTTGTTGACACTCTTCATTGCAGTGCCCACAGGAAACGACTTCTCTTGATGGTGGTGGCACTGGTTGGCAGTCTCTGACGATTGAAACTTTTCTACGTCATATTTCCTTTCATAAACCGTTTCTAAGAACTGTCAAGTAAGTGTTGAAAATTCATCGCTTTATTCCTTTCACATGAAAGTCTCCCTTTGATCACCTGCCAACACTTTTTTTTTAAACTTTTTCTTTCTGCGCGTCCTTTATTTATGTCCTGTCCTTTCCCCTTTTTCACTCTCTCTCTCTTTGTTTCTGTCTCAAAGCCCCGTGTAAGTCGTATTTAACTTTCTGACAATATTTATCGTCCTTTGCTCTACTACCAGCCATTAACACCACTCTAAGTATCGTACTTGCGTGATAAATATTTTTGCTGACAAAACTCCTTTTTTTTGTTTTTACCTTATGCGACACTTTAAACCGTGTGTCCTTTAAGAAACTTTTCACTCTCAAAGGGAAAACTGTTGTAAGGAAAGAAATGAAATAATTTCTATAGCAAACAATGCCGCAATGTCACTTCGTCCTGCCGCATCGTCAACTGGTACGTAACAAAATTCCAAAGAAAGCGTTCAAGACTTGAGTAATGAAATCAGTTTTAGTAATTTCGCTCAGTTGAGCGTGATTTATGCGCAAATAAAATGGCAACATAACAGCAAAACAAGCACCAACACCGACACAAGGACGATGAGGACGTCAATTGATTACGATAATAAAAGGCCTGCAGTCCAAATGAGGTTTATTCATGTTTTTGGATGGCTTGTGGACGGCTATACGTATTGTATTCGTTTTGGGTTTCTAAGGGAAATCAGGTAAACCTATTACACTTAACGGTAATGCGGTTCATGTGTGTGCCGAACTGAACACAACGGATATGTGATTTAGATTTGATGTAACTGCCTGAATAAATAGCCACTGTAAGGTAGAATATAGGCATGGCATTGCTGTATAGCACAATACGTAAGGACATCGAAGGATATTCTGAGCTTCAGTGTGTAATTAAAGTAAATTGGTTCCAATACTCCAGAGGGAATATACATATATGCATGTGTGTGTGGGATTTGGAAATTCGCCCAAGCACGAGTATTATAACTTTGATTACAATCGGAGGATGCTTGAGTGGAATGGCTCACTTGAGGGTCAGTTCAACGATTTGAAACACTTTGAGCAATAGAAACTGAAACAAAGAATTCGATTTCATGGATATGTTGGGGATTTACTGGCAATTTCTCTTAAGGGCTATCGATTTCATGGTAGGATTGTTTTATTGATGTACTTGTTGGGTTTTCTTTTGAAATAACCAATCGGGTAATCGACCAGGAGACCATTGATGGTTGGTACCGCAGAGTTAAACTGGATATATGGAGAGGTTTTAAGTGCCACATTAGTTGTCATCTTGGGTGGACAGAAGAAGATTGTAAAATATAAAATTCAGTACTCGCTTCTGCAGTTATGTGGAATCATCATGGCATGTCCTATTACCCGAGGGGAAGCATACCAAATGACAAATAAAGACGTGTAGTTATGTATTGCGGCATCGGCGATAGACGAATAGTAGAAAAATATGTTTTTACTCAAGTTGAAGACTAGCAATCCAAAGCTTACAATTTTAAAAATGTATTCAGGGTTAAACTACGAAGATCGAGATCTTCTAACTTGAGCTTCATAGATCAGTTACGGGACAAATGATTTTGGGGATAAAAAACTTGGAGTTAACGCTTCAAGCTTACTTAAACATCTTCTAAGCTGATACCTAAGCTATTTGATGCAACAGTGAGATCTTTGTTTACATAGAAACTCAATGCATGCTCACAAACGAGTTTGCAAAATGACACTAGGACCATAAGATCAACAACTGACTGATTTGGATTTTAGGACATTCCGGTCAATTAAGCACAAAGAATGACAACCGATCTGGTGGTCACATGCATGCTGATGAGCAATTGAAACATCGACTTAATGACAACTAAACTGGGCATTAACTAGCTGAACCGTACGAAGAAATGTCAGGACACCGATGATCTCTAGATGGAAACCTTAAAGGTTCAAAAGCGAACCTAGGTTCAAACTGATCAGACTCTAATTTGTTGTTTAATCACGGCGACAGGTCGGTCCTTTGGTGGGCTTTAGTACGCTCCAATATGATTTAAATAACGAAAAGGGACATTTTTTCCAAAAGCTGGTAAAGAGGATTGACTTCTTCATCATATCCATAATCCTTTTCCCCGAGATCTATGTAAGGCTGTCAAAGGAGAATTTCCCTAAAGTATGTCACCTGCATCTGGTTTGTGCTGGACAACAGCAAAGGGTCTGTTCCTCATGCAGCTCCAGTTATAGCTAAGCATGATGATGGATGAATAGGTTGCCTAGCATGATCTCCAGTTAGCCAATGTCTTGTACAAATCGCTACAATCTTAGTTATATCTTCCTGAGTCTTGCTTAGCAGGCCAAGCAATGTTGTGAGTAGATCATCTGGGTTCAGAAGATCGGAATATCGATCCGACTTCCAAGTGTAGTGTGGACCTTTTCTGTAAGTGAACTACTTATGCCCAAGCTCTGATCAGCCAATTTTTCAGTCCTTTCGTTTCAATCTATGTTTTCTACTCTTAGGCACAAATAGAATTTACAAATCGATTGATGGTGTATGGATTGGGAAAAGACTTTTATTTAACCTCTTCCAAATGGAGATTTGCTAAGCATTTAAAGGTCATCATTATAAACCTGTCTAAGCCCTGTCAGTTTCTTGGATCAACAAGCCAATGATTAGGCGTAACTGCTGCTGAAGATGATTTTAAAACATCATTTTGTTTCTACTTGACAAGGTCTTTGTAAGGTTAACATCTACCATCATTGCTATCTGCCGCCTTAAAAGAAGTGATTTCAGATCAGTTTCGACTTAAAGTTTTGACGACCTTGACAAGACACTTATTCTTCGATTCTTTGGGTTACGAAATACTAGCAGTCTACTTGGCTTACTATTTATTTAAAATCGATTCTTCGAGACCAAGAAGGAAAGGATCTGATGCTTGGATCCTTATAAAAGACGACAATATTAGACTGCATTATTCCTTCAGTAAGAATTAATTTGTCTTCCAAGCCGAGACTAATGCTTCCCTCACGGCTATGAATTATATTGTGAGGAACAGATAGAGGAGGTGGAATACATGCCTTTGTAGTAAAAGTCAAAGTCACTACCAAGATTGTTCAAATATGCTCAACTAAAAGAGTTTTGTTTGGGTACCAAATCAAGAAAGGGTTAAGGGCAGGACTTCTAAATATGCATACCCGAACATGGGCTCTATCAAAAGTTGACAGCAGATGGCATAACTCTCCAAACCGGAGATAGACGAAAGGAATGCTTTTCAATATGAATGTAGAGACTACTAACTAGCGTTCCAGAGGGTCACAACAGCTCTGCTAAACGCCTCAATGTTGCAATGCTAGGTGTGCGTTTATCTGGCTCACGCGCCGAATAGCATGCAAATGCTTTGGGCTATTATGATGAACATTTAATCGTATTACACTACCACTTAATCTTCTATGAACGGTCAGAGAACCCCGTACCAGAGAGCTAAAGGAACACCATTGATGGTACAAAGTGAAGCCGCTACGTTATGCAAATATCATTCATCTAAAAGTCGTTTCAGAACTGGAAAAAGACTATCAAAAGAGGCACATTATAGGCCATCACTAAAAATGCTTGTCCTTACCTAACCCTGTACACCTAATGGTATACACTAACTTTAATGTCCGATAGCAATCATGAAATTATTTTACAGTTGCCATTCACTGATTAAAATTTTTCTTCTAAGGACTCCTAGAAACAAAAGGATATATTCCAAAAGAAGTCCATACCATCAAAAGAAATTATCTTTCAAATTCTCTCGATCTTGGGTCAATCAACGATTAGAAAATGTTCCAAAGAAACCATTCAAAAAAATGACAACCAAAGCAATTTGTAAGTAGATACAGCTCAGACGTTCCACCACTTAAATTTAGTCCTTTTTTCGTTCTTAATTGCAAGAAGGTCTTCATGCACGTCAAATAAAAAAAACAAGGACTATAAAAAGCTATCAAAAGAATCACTTTATTCGAGTTATTAATTCATGAGAGCTTCCTAATCCTGGCAACCATCTTTCGATTCGTTTTGAAAAAAAAAACATTTCTTTTTATTTGTATTAGAAAATAAGAAATCCTTTTTCATAATAGACAACTCACAGACAATTTCGAAGCCATTTCACTCGCGTTGTAATTGACCTTTAAGGAAACAGGACAACCCAACAAAATGCTGAGAAAATATTTTATTAAAGTCCCTATAAAGTTCACCATTGTCCTTTTCAACTTTGTTTTAGATACGAGTATGTATGTTTATTTCTAAGGACAACGACGTTGGGATAACAATAAATTTCACTCTACCCCCAACTTTCTTTTGCCGCAGTTTACACTGGAATTGCTGTGCGCTTAGTATAAAGTGTAGCACAACGGGATGGTACAAGTTCGCTTGCTACCTGCAGTCAACAACAGCAACGTGACACGATTAATAGGTACATACACAGTCTTTACTGTGCGCACAAAGGACACACAGCAAACATATCAAAGTATTAATCACTTGCCCCCCCTTGTCGGAGCTATTACTCTTGAATAAAGGGAATGGAAGTTGACACAAGTGGTACCTTTTCTTGTAGCGCATCCTAAGAGTTGTTAATATTTATAACATTAAGGACGTGTACTAATTTAAAAAAAAAAACCTCGAGTATCTCCTAAGGTTGTCAAAGATCAACTTGAAAATAATTTTTCTATAATATTTACAAGTCGATAGGCTTATGCATGCTTGAGCAATTTTCAGGGGTGAAACCAGTAATGTAAGGCAGTCTTTTTGAATACGCAATGAAGCAAAAAAATTGTATATTTTTAGAAAAGACTTATATAATTCGATAGAAGGCCTGGGGCAAGGACGAAAAGGGTAACTTTTACGGATAAAGTCAACTTTGGTTATTTCTTCATTCAATGCCTAGGTAAGTAATGGCAAAACCGTGCTCAGACATGTGACAGGAAATCACGAAATTGGATATCGAAATGGAAAATGGTTTGTGGAATTTTGGCAATGTCAACCTGGGCAATGTCAAAAGAAGGCACTGTTCAGAGCATAGGGCATTCGCTTATACATATTTAATTGGATGTCTATTGATACGCAGAGAAGTTGCGTAACAAATTGGGGATTAGGTTTCATGATATCAGTTGTAATGGAGACCCAGAGCTGGAGGAGTGCTGTAACATATAATTTGAATAAAATTGATTCTGTCGTTTGGACCGTTCACCACATTCTGAGATGTTAAATGCTAAATGAGGTTAGACGTTGCGAACTTCCATTTATTGGTGGTGGAAGAGAAGTCTTGACAGTTTTTCAAACTTTCATACAAGTGGTTCAAGTCTGGGATGATTCATTGGAAACATCTGAAAACAGTAGCCACCACTTTCCCCAGTCAACACCCTCTTCACAATCATCATAGACAGTGGTTTCACGTGAGTCTTAGACGTTGAGATGTTTGGCAAAAGTGTTGTGGCCGATTAGAACGTCATTAAGTTGTCTGCAGGTTTTTGTGCAAAGAGGCGGAGATAGACTGGCCTTAAGCCAAGCTTGGCTGTGACTACCGACGCAGTCCACTCCACTTGTTTTTCGCAAAATAGTTTAGACGTGAGGAATCAGTAAGCAGCTCAGCCTTTCTTTTCGAGGGCTGATCGAACAAAGTATTTTCACTTTTGCACATGTTCACAGAGGTATCCAGGGCTGATCTGTTCTATGCGTGGCTTCATCCTCGAACATCGAAAGTTTTGCATCAAAAAGAGCGTGTGAGGTGCACTTTTTAAACCGGTCCTTGCAACTTTATCTGCTCCCTTTTTACACAGGATATTAACATTTTCAACTTCAATTTTATTTGGAACGTCTACAGTTCCTTGTGAGGTAGTTCCTTCCTTTTGGGCGTCCTTGGATCTCCGACGGATCTCAAAAAAATGTACCTATGTGCGTAATTGTACTACCAGCAGATATAACCCTTCAGATACAAATCTTCGTCGAGTGAGAGCTTCAGTGAGAAAGAGCTTAGGTTACCAGCCATTATCACATTAGCCCCAAAAATCTGCCACCTGATACGAGTAAAGACAGGACAAAAACCTAGGAAGTGTTCCGCAGCGTCGTTGCCTATCCACAACCGTCACAGAGAGTGGTGTCACTTAAACCTAACACGTTGACAAAGGCGAAGTGTCCCGTAACAACGCCAATAAGTTGCCTGCCGACGTTTTTACTGAGAGACTGCAAGACAGCCGCGGGACTGCCTGCATCCTGGAGAGTCATGTGTTTGTTAGAAACTCAACCATCGATAGAAGCCCTAAGCTACTCAACTTTATGGTTTGGAACATTGGTACAAGAGATGTCGAACAGACTCTATTGCTTTGAGTGTAGACCAGGCCTTTCTGCGTGAATGTCTGCTAAAAAAAATGCTTATTCTGTTTCCGATTCTGCAGGATGGCTTTATACCTCTGCATCTATAGAAAACAGCGGTTCTCGTTCCAGAATTTATTCACAATATTTGTTTAACAGAAGTCCTTCTTAAAATCCAACTTTTACACGCATAATAGTTTGGAACTATAGCTTAAGCTGTCCTCTAACTAAGCGACAATGGTATTTTGACCTCGAACCATACTTGCAACCCCATAAGCTGTACTTAATGGCTCACATTTCAATCAAATGCACTTGAGTGTCGACATTAATTGCACTTAATCATCAAGCCCACGCAGCCATTAAATTTAATTTTCGTCTGCACATGACAGACAGACCACAATAAATTATTGACAAGGATAATTAAAAGTCTACCACCTACACAAAAAAAAAAACACTCGAAAAAAAAGATACATTGCAGAGCCATCAGCCGCCTTCGTGGCCATAAAATCTGATCACATCAAATCCGTTGACATTTATTAATTCGGACAAACTGCTTTCGCTCGCTTAAGTGCCGACAGCACACACTGGAAGTGTAAATACTGACACAATCGACTCCTGACTGAGACACTGTTCCCTGTCCTGGCGCTTTCGCAGGAAATGCCTAAATCAAGAATTAGTTGACGATTTTAGTGTCATCACTTGAATGGCTTTATGTGGTGGCTCGTGTTTATGCCTGTGTGTGTGTGTGTGTGTTTTTGTGAATGACAAAAAATGTTACATATACGCAGTGTGTATCCTTATGAACATAATTTGATGACTATTCCACCTAATTTGCTGTGACTTTGATGAGCTCTTCGGAGGATGTTATTGCGTCATCTCGTGTGTTGCTTTAAATGTCAAAGAATTTCGTTTTTTCCGGCCTAATGGGTGCCATTGTGGTGTTTGCTTTTGTCGGTTTCTTTGCTATCAATTGTTTCACAATCTTTGTCCTTGGGTAGTAGGCAACGTGTTGTTTTCTCTATGAATTCACCTTGAAATAAAATCCAAGGACTAAAAGAACAAAAATGTATTCATATGAAACTCATCTGTTCAGAGATGAGAGATACTGTCTAGTGTTTTATGTGCCTTAAATGCTTAACGATGCGTGAGAGATGTTTATCTGTCAACGCTTTGAATGAGTTTTTCAAAAGAAGAATGCACGGATGACTACTTGATAACTGCTTGATGTTTACAATTTATCACGTTTGCATGTGTGTTGGGGACAATCTTGACGAAAATATCAAATAAGTCGAGTGTAACCAAGTTTATGACAAGTCATCAAATAAAAAATAAAAATAAAAATTATATTAAAACCAAGAGTGACCACGGCAGACAATAACTATTTAACTGTCACGTAGAACGGACGAAAGTTTATATTATCTCGAGGCAAAAGGAGACCTATTAAATTGTTTATTGTCCTTGACAACGCAGTTTGTCATATGTCAACTGTTGACAGGATAGTTTGTTAAAGTTGTTGAATGTTGCTCGTGTCAGGACTTATTTATTGCTGTCTAATGATGACAAAGAAAGAAACTTGTCTAATCGATAGACATCGGGAACAAAGATCATTGTCAAGGACGAAAATACAAACTGTCTTTGGTTTGAGTTGGATTTTTCTGTCGCTTTGTGAAAAGTTAAGTCCAGTGGTAGCATCATTACTGGCATCGTAAGCCGCTAATTCCGTATTTACGATCTGGAAAGAGGTGAAAGAAAACATATTGCCTTTGTCCTGAAAGATTACCAGAGCATTGCCCAAGGCATTAAGGATATCTATATATAAAGATATATATATATAAAGAAAAATCGTTTTCAGAAAGTAGACCTTTGTGGGACAAGTCATAGGTGACCCAAACGTAGCCGAACTAATGGATTCTCCTGCATTGCTACATAAGAAGAATTTTGGAGACAGGAAGCAAGAGTTTGATTCGTGTCCCAACTTGTGGCATGCTTTCCAAAGATCCCAGACTAAGACCCTTTAGACCAAGGTTCTTGGCATTCAAGAGCTTGCTGGAACAAGATTCTTGGCACGTTACAACCTTCGTAGTTACATATCGGTCTTAGATGTTTGAACTTTATCTAAGTCTTGGTACAGTTCATAGAGCTGAAGAGCTTGTTTTGTAAATCCCTAGACTAGACTATAGATGCCATCATAGTCTTCAAGATGACCATACTGAAACAAAACTTGTAGATTATATCACTTGACTTCGAAACAGTCACGATAGGCCTCGTTGTACAAAATGTTGGCACTTTGATGAGTCTCTCTGTAGGTAGACATATCGAAAATCTCCCTTTAGAAGACTCGGGTAAACATTCCAACTTTAGAGGTGAGATGCGTTTGATATTCTATACGAGAGGAGGATTCAGATCAATCAGGTCTTGAATCACCACCGCTATCTAAAGAGGCTTCCCATGTCTGATCGAGAAGCGATCAAGGGAACCGTGTGCAATTCAAATACAGATAAAGCTTTTTATAAAATGTGAAGCGAAGATGTCAAAGGAGAGGGGTATATGCGAAGGTATATGAAAAGTTTTTCTGACTCAGGGTGGTGCTATTTCACTTTTGATGCGGTTAGTGCTTACGAACTGGTGAACTAAAGGGATGTGCCATCAGCAGGCAGTGAATTTATGGTTAATGCTCCTGATGAAGCTAAGCCTTTAGGCACAATTTGTAGGTTTAAGCTCAATTCAAGCAACACTTATGGAACCATCTGATAATGTTCGGCAAACGACTTGAATATGGTCTTGCTTCGTGAGGAGCGATGTAAACACGGTTATTTTGATGAATGACTCTGCAGTCCGTAGAGGGCTACTCGCAACCAATTGTGTTGAGTCT
The DNA here is from genome assembly GCA_951813785.1 of Criorhina ranunculi. Lineage (NCBI taxonomy): Eukaryota > Metazoa > Arthropoda > Insecta > Diptera > Syrphidae > Criorhina > Criorhina ranunculi. Next base: position 28,896,469 of record OX638381.1, read on the forward strand.
TATATATTTTTCAACACGAATGAAAGCGAATTTTATTTTTGACACCAACGAACGGTGGATTGAGAAGCACTTCATGACTCTCGGTGAGAGGTGGTGTAGCTCGCACTTCAAAATGGTGTTGTTCACTTTTTTTTGGAGATCTTAAGGAGTTTCAGTAAAAAGGATTTGAAAGAAAGGCCTTAAGTTTTCAGACATATTCAGAAAAGGATCACGGTAGTAACCAGTTCACTTGACAAGATTGCCTGAACTGTCACTTCTTTCTGTTTGACTAGCCTGATCTTTAAGTCATCTTTCCGTGACATATTTCACCAAAGCTGCCAGCTTTTGGCATGTGTATTGGCTTTGAGGCCGAAAAAGACCGTTTTCTAATTAGATCCCCCTTGGATGATTTACCAAAGCATGGGCATTGGAGAAATTATATGAGAGTCCAAAGAGACACCAATGCACGGGTTTTAGTGCAAAAGACACAAGGATATGTAGATCATTCCACATTCATGTCGTACGGTTCAGGAAAGAATCCCTATAGTTGACAGTATGTCCGAAAGAAGGCGTAATGGTAAATTGATGTACATTTGAAACATGATCAATGCTTAGGTAAGGTAAAGATATGTACTGGAAAACATTTTTGTAAAACGAAGAGGTTTCTGAGCACTTTGAAGCCCTAGACAAAGTCTGATAAAACTATTATTTCTGGTGGTAATCAGCAATGGTTTTTACTGTCTTTAAAGTGAAATCGTCTCCCATCAAACAATTTTATAGGAAGACGAATGAGGAGCTACCCAACACCGTACAGTTGAAAATTGTAGCAAACTTCTTGCAAAACTGTAAAGAAGGAAACACATAATCTTCAGTTATGAGTTGTGAAAACATTTCAAAACTTTGAACTCAATGATTTGCAGAAATTGTTGACGACTCACACCTCCTAGGAATGATAAATGATCGAAATAAGCTTCGTTGCTCATGGTTAACTTTTCAGTAAACTTCTGGTACGACTTTATTATTCATTATTCATTCATCGTTTGCGGTGTCAAACTCTTCAAATTGTCATAAATTATCGACACAGAAAAACACTCAAAATTCCAAAGAAATTAAACACCCATGACTACTTTAAAAATTCATAAAAAAAAGAGCAACGACACATCTAGGCAACAAGTCGACTCCTTTATAAGGAATATACATATATGTAACTGAACGAAATACTACCATGTAATGAAATGAAAACGATCCTTAAACCTTAAAGTCAACCCAACTCTCGTGCAGCCAATGTGTACTGAAATGAAATTAGCGAACCTTTTTCGTGCAGCACTTAACACATGCATAAATATTTTATAACATTTCGTCCTGTTTCACCTTATTGCCGCGAGTCGTTCGTCAGGACGACAAAGTTAATTGCATTAGCTTTGCTCTGCAGCTCATGCCACGGGTTATGTTGTCAGCCCTATCCATGCCATAAGTTGATGTGATTAAAAAGGAATCCTTATATGAAAATGAGCAGCCGGTGAGAGTATTCAATTAACTGTTCAAACAAGTGCGTATCAGATGGTAGAGTAAAGAAACAAGACCACTTATCCTTGACACATACATGCACACTCGAGGGAATGCCGGGAGAATTATGTCAATGAACCTCATCAAGTGCGATGGAAAAGTGCAATTGTCTGATCCTTAGCTCTGAAATGTATCAGGTCGCAGTGATTCAAGGTGTACATATGGGGCTCTCTAAACGTATGGCACTTTGTTTTCTTTGTGTGTGCGTGTGTGTTTCCAATGAATGAGCAGCTTCACCTTGGGGATTTCAATTAAACCGTTGTATAAACTGAATAGAGGGTTTTCTTGTTCCAGAGATTTAAAAGTACTTCACTTGGGTATGCCAAAAAGAATAGAGGTAGACAGGGTAGACAGATAACGGTGAAACTTTTATATTTCTTAAGTTTGTAGTGAGATTGAAAATCAATGTTAAGTATCTGTGACAAGTTTTTTGCTTTCTTTTTGTGTTTGATTTAGGATAAAACGAGAAGTAGGAGTCTAGGTGTGCTTTGAACGGACGTAAGATAAAGGTAGAACGTAAATGCCTACCTTGTTTCTATTCTTTGCCATTTCAACTTTCTTAAGGCGTTTGGTGATGATTTTTCTTTCCCTTGTCTTCTCTACTTTTTTGAGCGTTTTCAATGTATTTGAAGTTGGTTTGAATAGTTTGGAAAAAGATATATATTCCCTATCCGTAGAATTTAGAATGACTTAATCAACAGAACTCGCACCGAAACAGCAATTAGCACGGGACACTGGCCGATTGAATCACACGCTGCCAAGTTAGGCATTTTGTTCAACCCTCACTGTCATCGTTGCAACAACTCACACGAAAAGGATACCTTATTCCAATTTTTCTGTTACTGTCCGGCACCAGCCAGAACCAGGCATCGCACTTGGCAAACCTTTTTTAAAAAAAATTATCAGAGATTTCTGACATAAAATTCTGCAACATTATTAACTTTTTGAACACCACAGGATGGATTTGAAAACTACGCTCGTAGTCACACACATCAACATCCAGGTCACATGAGTTGTGGTGCCAAAATGGTGCACTTGTGCTTCTTGTGTTTCTGGGAAGACCTTGCCAGATAACCAGCTACTCTATCCGTAGAAAGTCTCAACTTGCAGACTGCCATCCTCACCAATCTCGGCTACACTCTTTCAAATTCTTGAGACCATCCGCTCTAGCATCCACGATACCCTGCTTCTTAAAACGGTGGCTCGCGTCTTCCTTGTGCGTTCGTCTCGAATCTGAGGGTGTGATTCGAATGACCCCTTGTCCATTCTCTCCTTATAACCGAGCCAGTGTAATCGAAGTGTTTTGCCTTTTTGGACTGTATCCACATGTTGATGCAGCTTATGGAGTTCGGGCTTACTGTCCAGCATTCGGCACCATGTAGCAGAGCTGGAATCAGAATCAGAATTAGAATCCAGCCCGAAGATACAACGAAGGAGAGGAAGACCTCATCTTAGGTGGTACGCACAACGAGAAGGCGAGTGCGAATTTGGTGGCAGTTAGTCAAGGACCGGGCTAACTAGAAAAGTTTGTTGGTTGAGGCCCAGATTTACCCCGAAATGTTAGAAAAGCATGTAAGTAAGTTCTCTAATCAAACACAGAATATGTCCTTTCATGTCTGCAATATTGTATTTCTGGATTTGATTTGTGCGAGTGTTTCAATGCCTGCGATCTATCTTTGCCAGCCATTATGGATCTTTCTTAAGTCGTTTTAGCCATAATTTTTGTTCTGAAATCTTTTTACGATTCATTTATTGTGACGTCTAGGTTGACGCTAGTGCATGAAAGATGCCGATGTGCGGTGCCGAGGCAGTAGCAGAATTCTTCATGACATGGTTACCTTCTGGGGATCTAGTTCCATTTGTTGTTATAATTCATGTAATAACATTTCTCGTTCCGCCATTGCTGTTTTCCAAGTTATGATTAATAACCCGATAAGCTTAGATTTAACAGGTACAACATCCCCTTGGATGGTCGAACACATACTGAATTGAGGCCGCCCACTGTGGAAAAACAGACGCCTTTTGTAGTCGCCTGATATGGGAAACAGACGCTACTAGCTGTTGCCGTTTTTGTGTCTTACAGAAATAGGCTCATCCGCCACCAAGCTATGATTCCTGCCGTTGACCACTGTCTGTAGTTCATCCGCCTTTAAGGTTGGTTTCCCAAGCCTAAGGACTAGAAATTGCCGTGGTGGCAAGCACAGCTGGTTTGATTGCCTATTCCGGCAGCCACTCAGTCCCTACCACAGGGAGGTGGGAATAAGGGACTTTCACCTTCATCAAGTTCTATGACCAGTTGGCATTGGCATTTCGTAGAACTCTCCACTTCCTTCAGAGGACTGAACAACGTAGAGATCAACAGTCTAAGCAGAAGCAGCGACCTAGAGGAAAACGTGGCATGCAGACAGGGAAAGATGGAAGAGATTTGTTGTTGCCTATGCTCCATCCGGGATTTGATGGTACTGCACTGGAACTTTCTGACGTCAAAAATTCTTCCAAATGATGTTCCTTGGCTGTCTACCGAAAGATTCTTCAAGGCCTAAGAGAACAACGTTCATGTCCTTTTCACTCTCTTTCCGTTGTTGATTTCTCCTTCATAAATCTTCATTGGTTTCTTGAAATTTAAGTCTGTTATGCCTCGTTTTGATACCTTCATTATGTGCGACATCGGCTCTACTGTCTATAGAATGAAGTTAGTAACATGTGACCCCTCATACACTGAAGAACTTAAAGAAATGAAAAATTTGCCATAAGTTCACGTAAACAAATATGTCTCTGTAAATAAAACTGAAAATTTCTCAGCTTGATCCTTGCTTTGAATTTCAATTCTCCCATCTTTTATGAGTTGTTTGTGTCAAAATGTATGATTACATATGCACTTATCACATCAATTTGAATACACCTACTTCTACGAATCATTTGAACTATAGAAATGTGTACTTTGTCTGTTGGAAAGTGTTGAATTTCTTTGGAAATTTGTGATTCATGAACACCTTCAGCTTTGATTAATGTTTGCATTCAATTTTTGCGAAACACGTACGACGATTTCTCACGTATTCAAAAGTATTTCAGATTTTTCTTTGTTAAAAAATTCAACCCAACACTTAGGAAGTTACTGTGAAGGCGGAAGTTAATGAACTCCCTCAAAGAAAATGGAAAAAAAAATCTTAAATTGAAAAAGTATCTCTTAATCGGAAGTTTTTGAACGTCTTTTTGTTTTTTTTTTGCTTTGATTCGTGAATGAAAATGTCGTTCGTGGGTTGAATTTAATTAAAAGTTGTTTCAAAATTAATCCATCGGACTTTGGAAATGACAACCATACATCATCTGGTGAAAACTGTTTTACAAGGACACACGTAAAGTTCAAATTATCGCCAACCCTAAGAATATTTAGAGGTATGAGTTATGGTTTCCATTAAAACGATGAAGCGGAGTCGACATTATTAATGCATCTTGTCGATATTTTCAATGTTATTTTTGTGATAAATTGAAGGACATCGCTCTACCAAAAAGAAGCTTTTCTGTGGTGCTTGTGGTTGTGATACCCAAGGTAGAGCATGAACATTTCGGGCATGAACATGTTTTTAAAATAGGGTTGTGTAATCAATAAAGAGATACATTCACGATGATTTTAACGCGGGTACAAGGACATGCTTGATGTACCCTAGGGATGACCATATTCTCCCTATTTGTTGGACTCTGACCGACTAACTTTCTTTATCTTCATGCTCCTCTGCTTCATGTATTCCTTCAGGTTTCACATTTCTTAGCCTCTTTGAAGCCCTAAACTTTTATGGCCTTGATGGATTCTTGTCCTATCTTCTCTTCTTCACTTTCAGCTGAATGAAGGAACATACTCGGTTCCAATTTTCCTCACTTTTGTGCATGTGATTCCGGCCAACCTCACAAAGAACGTGTGTTTGGCGTCGTCTTGAGTCGAGTCCCCGTACTTTCATGCATAGCTCGCTATTTTTCTCATCCCGTGTAGATATTCGTCAAAGCATTTGTAGTCTGTTGTCTGTTATCTGAGATAGTTCCGATCAGCCTTGCAGTCTATCTCCCTCTAGTTTCTTTGCTTCACCGCATTTGCCAGCATTGCATAGTGATCTCCTTGGCTTCCGCTGCTTCCTTCCCTTCTGCTTTGCTCTCGCAAATGTACTTATTCACTGCCTCTAGGGGATCCGTGAGGATAACTACCACGACTATGAGAACAGTTGATTCTAACACTGTTCGATAGGAACTTGACACTCTTCTTATAGTACAGAGTACAGACCATCCATCAGTTTAATTCTTGTGTTCGTTTGCAGCCTTTGGATCATCTGGGCTTGCCACTAGAAACGCTCCTCTTCACTTTGGTTTTTCTTGGTTGGGCACATTAGCCCGGATCCTATTGCCATAAGGAAAAGTAGAATGCACCCAAAATCACGGACATTCCGGACTTAATTACATCCTAGGCAGATATAACTTCAAAGTTTTTATGGACTCTGCCTACCTCATTCATTATAATTATCAGACCAGCGACCTTTGGAGCGTCTGAGTCTGAAATAATGCCACTTTCCATCCTTCACAGTTCCAGGCATGCTGCTTCAACGTTTCTAGCGTCCGCGATTGCTTGATCTTTTAACCGGAGGTTCGGTCACCGTGGCTGGGATTCGAAAACTATCTTAGCTGAAGCGTTCTTGTCAATGCGCTCAATGTGGTGAGCTTTCTGGACTACATCTACGTCTATATACAGCTCGCAAAGTTCATGGTTATGTCTTCGCCTCCACTCGTCCAACTCGAAAATCTATTTAGGAATCATTCGTATACCACACGATTTCTTCCGCAGAAGCTCAATTATCACAACTTGGGATCTTAATCTCAAAACCTTCCACCAAAACAGAATGATTTTAGCATAAAGTCGGAAACGGTTCGATATGATTGCATGCCTTAATTTTAACAGACATTTAGAGCTATCGTATGCATAGCTCCTACATTGCCAAGGCAAGATAGTCTTTGGGGCCGTTAAAGCTCGGTGACAATTGTTCTTTTCTTTAACTTTGGTCTACCATACGATGCACGCTTATGTTGAGCCTCATTTTGGTGTATAACCAATGAGTACCTCAGACGAACGGAGTCGAGATTTTGCAATACATGGTATGCCCAAATTGTCACCTTGGCAATTTTGATTTTGATGAGGAACTAGTACAGTTAAGTCTTTTGTAAAAAAATAACTCCATTTTGTTAAAGGTGCAATGAAATACCTTCCTTAGCGCACCAATCAGACAATTTTATGTAGAAGGTTACTTTGCATGAGTTCGTACACGTTGTCTGCATGCTTACCGTAACTTAAAGTGACAAAGTCATTAGCTTATGATGCTGGATTTTAAAAATAGGTCTTCTTCGACAAAAGACCACGAAAGAAATGACAAAACACCACTTTGTGGACAGCCTTTTGCCGTCGATATCGTCATAGAGACACTGCGAGAGGTAAATGCAATTCTCCAGCTTTCGATCGTCGCTCTGGCTCATCTAATGATTGGATAAAGTTGTATACAGTATTGTCAAAGGCACTCTTTCCGCCGAGAAAGGCAAACAGGGTGATTTCTTTGGAACTAAAGCTCTGTGCCTTCGGTCTTCTTTATGCGCATATGGACAAGGATGCAAAGGTGTTGAATTTTTAAGAATTTTTCTTCAAAAAAAAGAACATGAACTAAGGGAAAGGTTTAAGTATCTCACTGGGCCTTGTTGACTTAGAAGTAAACACCAATTTTACCTCCTGGCAAGTTTGTAAAATAAATCCCAGATTAAAGCTGAACTTATTTAAGGCTACCAAAGCGAACAATTCAAATATTTCAATCTTTTAAAAATCCCTGTCTAACAAAAAGTCCGATTAAACATACATAAATAATCCAATTCAACTGTATTGGCTTTTAGAGTCCATCCGAGCTCATCCATATTCATCGCTGACGCCTTTTAGCAGTGCCCAAGCTAAATGGACCTCCGTCAAAGCTAATAGAATGCAATTGAATCTAAAATGAGAGAAAAACACTACGTGGCCCACCCTAATCCGCTTTGAGAATGCCAAACAATAACGCGAAAACCACTTTAGCCTTCAGGCAAGCCATTCACAGAGTAAATGATTGTGGGCGGACTGAAGGGAAATATTATTTGAATTGGGGCGACTCCAGCCCACCGGATGTATTATGGCAAAGTGGCATAGAGTGGGTGGGTAAGTAAGTAATTTGTCTCGCAATTATGTAGAGAAGCATGCAGGAAGTGTTGATAAGTGTAATTTCCCTTATTACCCCAAGTGGTGGGGTGGAAGGAAGTGTCTTCAATTCAATCCAAATGCAAGTAGAAATGAATTCCAAATTGTTAACATCTCTCACCACATGGAATTGCATAAAAATAATATTACACTCCTTTTAGGACATGACATGAAATTACACACACAACAGCAACAACCCCATGCGCTTTAAAAGGAAAACAATGTCGACTTCCCTAATGATATGACGTGATGTTGGTATTTTGCGAATAAAAAAAGATAAAATCTCAAGTCACGTAATGCAATAAAGGAAGCAATAACCTGTTGAATTTTACCGCTTAACATTATTAGGTGCTATATAACAATTATTAACGGATATAAATGGAGTAAATTTGTACAGAAGAGGAATAATGTCCTTTTAAGGATTTGAACTTTATGAGTCCACATACTTTTGTAGGTGAGTTGGACGGTAATTGAATTGTCATTACAGGAAGTGGATTAAGTCATGAAGAACTGTTTTCTAATTGACAGACGGTGCTACAGTTTGGGCTGGACTGTAACCACCACTATTAAGCCAGCTCAATTGTTCGCTATTTGCCTCAAGTTGATAGACGTCCCTTTTTATTTTCACGTGCCATTTGAGTCGTCTTTCCAAAGTGGGTTTCGAAGATTCACCGAGTCGAAGCACTGCCTTGCATACACTCTACATGTTCCAGCTATCTAAGTTGTTGTATTTAGACTCTTCAGACTAGACTGATGTCGCTAACCAAACTAAAGAGTTCGCCATTGTACCTCCTCGAACACTAACTGTCTTAAACGGGACGGAAGATCACAAAAATTATATATTTTTTTCTTAAAACAATCGAAGACTTCATAGAGTAAGACTGAGATGACAAGAACCTTGGAGGGAGCCACTTTAGTTGTTCGTGAGAAGGTTATGGAACTAAATTGCCTTCTTAACGCAAACAACTATGGCCAGAGATGTTTTGCGATAGATCTCAATGCTGATCTCGTTGTTGGAGTCAATAGGTAGACAGAGGGCAATGTTTTGGTAAAGAGCATGCACTAAATCATCTGCAAAGTTTGGGAGGACGAAAGCATGCTCGACGACTGAAATATCAACTCTTTCTGACCATCTTCAAGAACGACGATCCTTTGTCTTGCAAGAACTACCGAAACAGATCCCAGCTGAATGCAGCCTACGATATCCTATTCAGTGCACTGTGTGAACGACTAAGCCGTTTTGCTCTTTATCGACTTCAACGCTTCATATAGGATCCGGAAAAAACGGATCCAGTTGTGTCGCCCCCCACTCTTCAGAACTTGTAATGCACCGTACAGCTTAGAAACAAAACCTCCGATTTATTCCAAACATGCATTGAATTTCGGCAAGAAATCGACCTCACCGCCCATTCCCAGCGTCGACGATTTTACGGCAATTGAAGAACAAGCCAAACTCTTAACTTGAAGCTTCAAAATCATGCTCTAAAAAACTTTGATCTTGCCAGTTTTGCTTTATGGAGCTGAATGTTAAGTAAGAACAGCTGATCTTGGGATCCTTCTGTCGAATAGGACGAGTTTCGATGCCCTTCAGGATTTGGCTCGCTACAACAGAGTTTCCCTTACGTATCAGGTCATAAAGACGAACGAAATTGGTAATCATCTAACTATAAGAGGTTCTTCGGAGAATTACCTAAAACCTGAAACCAGGACCAGAAGCGTTCTATGTGAGTGTGTCGCTATGTGCCAAACTAGGTTACAAATCCTTTGTTAGGGGTTTGAAAGGTGCATTCATAGCAATTATTCACATCTTTATGAGGAAGGTTGAACAACTCTTGATATAAACTGACTTATACATACAGCACAATAGATCTTCTAGGTCGCAGTGCCCTCATCACTTGGCTAAGCTGCCTAATTTTAAATCTATCGCCAAATAACCTTTCTCACTTGTCTTGGGCGTAAAATTTCGAACAAGGCCTCGACGTTTGCGAGCGTAATCTTTGGTTTTTGTCATTTTAATGCCTAGATGGTAGAAGTATCATTACTACGCAGGACTCTGATGCCAAACCGTAATAAAACAAACTGCATAACATAACCAGGAGTTTGGTCTTATAAACACATTTTGTCTGAAATAAATCGTTGGACAAATTTATTAATTTAACGTTAACAAACAAACACACCTGATACAAAAAAATAAATAGTTAAATTCCCTCAGTGGATATGTAAAGTTCTCTCATCAGCACTGTGGTGATATTTAAAAGCATTCCACTCCCAAAAGTTTAGTAACCTAACTTGACAAAGGGTCACATCTTTCCAACCAACTGAAGTTTGGTTTACTTCCTGACTATCCCAAGGACAATCAGATAACCATTCCTTTCATCAAATAGATTTCCTCTCGATGACTTTCATTGAAATGGAAAGAAATATCCATCTTTACAATAAAGGATGCTTCTGGCCTTGCCTATCTACAGATACAAAATTTCAATTTCCACTATTTTTCTTTATTTTCAATTTCAGATAAATATGTGAAACGACCACCACGCAAGGCTTATGGCAGACTAAGTGTCGACTCGGACGATGGGTCATCGAAGAAGAATAATATCGATGATCCTTTCGATGATCTGGATAATTTTGAAATGATTTCATCAAAGGATAATGGTGGCACCGGAGACTGTCATCCATCCGGTGGACATCATCACGATATGCAGGGTAACTTTGTGGAAAATGACTCTGACTTGGAACTGGACGGTCCATCGAAAAATTCCAATCGACGACAGAAGGAGATTAACGCAAATACTATAAGCCGATTACAAGCGATGGCGATGTCCGACGATGAGGATTACGGTATAAAACAAAATGTTTCATTTTAAAACGAGAAATGTGTGCGTGTGTGTAGTGAGTGGGCCTAGTGGAATTGTAAAGAATATCCGTAAGCGGTTTCCATGGAGGATTATCTTTGAGATTCCTTTGGATTTTCTTTCCATCCATTGAGGACATTTCTCGTTTTTTTTTAAATTTTTTCATTTCATCGGATCAAATATTTTAATGGAAGGTCTTTTCCTTCTTCTTACTTTGACTTACAGATGAATCGTTGACGTGTAATGTATGTGATAGGGCCTTCCATTGTCACAGGCAACTGGCGTCACATCAGCAGAAAAAGAGGCATTTCGGGTAAGTCTTTCGGAATGAGTTTGAGTAGGGAAGTCAATTGATTTTTTTTTTGTAAATTGAAGGGAAAGTCATTACTAAGCTTGTGGTTAGAAGCCATATACATACATATACACTCCCATTTTGTGTTGGATGGGATATTTGATTGAAAATTCGTCAGCAGTTCCTTTTGTGTTCGAATATTTTGTGCCATTAATTATGGAGATAAAATTTACATTCCTTTTTGTGGGACAAACATATGGTAAAAGTCTCAGATGAAATGCCTTTGTAGGCTGTTTTTACGAGCATGTGACCTTGAAAACAAATACACATGACATGCATTTGTCCTTTTAATAATGAGTGACCACTTAAAGTTCTACATTTCACTGTTGTAAAAAAAAACAAATTAATTTGACCATCTGCCGGTGTGGATAAAGGCGTCGATCCTGTACAAATTATTGGTTTCGATCTACTTTCGAGAGTGTTATAACTTTACCAAGATCCGGAACTTGGACAAAAAAGATAAAAACTTTTCAATTTGCTCATAGATTCAGTGACTCGTGGGAGCCTTTAGTGTCTTCAAATGTCGATACTTCTATGAAGTCATCTGTTTTTGATTGTACAATGTCCAGTGGAAATACCACTTAAAAGGCAGTCGCCGATTACTGGCGATCAAGGGTCCGAAATGGAAGGATTCAACTTCCTCTCCGTTGCTGCATTTTCTGCAGTATTCGTTGTGAGTAATACCGACTGTCTTTGCATGCGCGGCGAAGGAAAGTTAGGATGCCTGAGATAGCTTCAATCCGATAAGTCAACCTGTTTTGCCATTTGCCTTAAAATATTCGCAAATGGCATCACTTGTTATCCCACTAACTAAGCGTGATTCTTACAAAGGAAGGGGCCTTTTAGGGCAAGTTCATTGCCACTCTCATTTCCTGAGATGTCATTGCACCTCGGTATTCAGGATAGAGACAGCTTTTACAAACCTTTATGAGCAACAGATAGGTTCAAATGTTTTTACTATAGTGTCTGTTTCTCTCCCTGATTTAGGAATGAAGCCGTGTTCTAGTGGCCATTTCATCTATGCCAACATGTTTTATCAGAACACTTATTATGGTACAAGGTTCGTTGCCAGTAGACTGAAAATTGCAGTAGTGTTGAATAATCTGTTTCTGTTTCTTTTATATTACTGTGTCCAGGAACCCAGCAGAGATTGGCTTTGTAAATGCATCATATTTTGATCCGGGATGTAGTTATACTAATGGCAAAGATTCTAGCTGACACAAGTTTTTGGGAGCTGGCCAATCTTACTCTCTGGATGTAAGAATGGAGTAATAATGTGTAATTAAAATAAAAGCAAATGTTTGAGAGGACTAGCTGCAGAGGGCCAAGGCCTATCTTGTTTGAACTCCAATTTCCGGCAGCATCTCCTAATCCCAACCAAATGACCTATTGGGTTAATTGAAGAATTAACACCTGACTGGGTTCAAGTTCATCTGCTTTATTCATTTTTGGATACATCCATGTGATTCAGTATCCCTATTTGGTTACCAAGCTCTTACAAAATATGTCTTTGATTCACTATTGCTTCCAGAGCTGCATTTCGTAATGATCTATCTCACCGATCTTTCAGTCCTAAATAGCCTTGAATCTATTACATCCGCAAGCATTTTTGCTTACTTTTTGATGGAATGGGTTGGTTTTCTCTTACTTAAGTTCAAAAAACGATTGACTACAAAGCATCTTAGTCTTATTTTTGTTGTGTTCAAATTCCAGCAACAGCACAACCGATTTTTTAAGGTAGGCTACAACAAACTTCTAAGATTATAACTTGTTATGAAAAGCCTTTCAATTTGCTTTTAGGCCAAGCCAATAGACCGATTTCTGTGACCACTGGCAATGGGACAAAATCTTTGTAGACTGCTGTTCCCACCAAATTGTAGAGGTTAAGCGACTTTACTGCAAAAACCCGACTTGCTATCTGATGTAATGTAGTTTACTTTGTCATTGTCATTCCTAGAACATTAGATGACCCTCTTATATTATTAGCCTCATCACCATGTGCTACCATTAAGACCCAATGACGTAACAGAATACTGTAAAATCATTGGTTATTCTTGAAAATAAATCTCCAAGCTTTATGCATGAATCTTATTGGATTTTCATCTCCAGAGGCGATGGCATAAGGTCAAACAAAACGCTACCTGAAGTTGAAATGATGTTCATCAAACAATTTAAATAATGCAACCTCACCGTAGATAGGTATACCGTATACCTTCCTAACATCCGTTCTACAAATCGAAATGCTTTTGTAGGTTTCTTATGCATAAATAAACATCCAAGTGCCAAAATTCTAATTCTAGGGCTTAGCTCTGCTTCAATATGTCTGAGGCATATACATAAATATGTACAAAGTAAAAAAATTTGCATTGTCATGGATTCGGTCTGACATTGTCTACTGACAGATTATGCAAATCATCACGATTGGGGGATTAAATACGTTGTCCTGTATTCAAATTCAAATGATATTACCAGATTATGACGATTCAATTTAAAAGCACGTAAACATGTATTCATCGGACAGGACCAGGGGGTTCGAAATAATAAAAAGTGGTCATTTCGGGATAGGATTTGATTGTAGATTTTATTGCTGAAAATATATTGTCTGACACATAACTACAGATACTCCTTTTGAAGGACAAATTGATACTCTAACGCTCGTTTAAAAGTCCTTAAATGTACTAAAAACGTATTATACGTATTTGTAGCGACAGCCCACAGAGGGCTAAGGTATAGCTTTTAGTAACCATTCGTATTGGGAATTTTCTTTTTACAAACATTTGGATAAGTTTTAACCTGATAAAAGGCATCCATTCATGTTCCTCAAATCCGAGTTCTGCTTTCAGTTTGTCATTGGTTCGGTCTGCCTTGTCGTCCCTTGCCATAGTTTTGTTGTGTTAATAGATGTTTGCTTTATTTAACGGAAGGACTAACAATGCACTCTTTGGTTAAGTTATAGGCTATTTTCAAGTAGACAAAGAGATCCTCTATCTTCCAGTCGAGGCATTACGAATATCATCCGGTGTTAGGAATTCCTTATAGAGAAAGCGCTACCTGACTCTGCAAACGGCTACGCACTCACATAGTACGTGTTCTGCTGATTCGTCTTCCTCTAAGCAAAGTCGGCATTCAGATTCCTGGACTATATTTAGTTCATGTAAGTGATATTTGAGGCTGCAGTAACCGGTGAGGAAGCTGGCCATTTTCAAGTCTTAGGTGGGCCTTTATTCCTGCGATCACAACCGAGGCTATTGTGTTTCAAACTTATGGCAAGCTTAAGCGGCCCAAAGGCAAGCATGTATGGCTATTTCTGAGATCAGGAACGCAGTCAACGGAAGCTCAGGAGGCAAACGGCTTTTCAGTAGGAAACTACTACAGAACAGTGACGGAATCGTCAATCTCCCAGCAGTAGAGGGGGTGAGTCTACAAAAACAAAGCGGAAGTAAAAAGGATTGAATATGACGACTGTAGAGACGAAAGAGCTCACCAAAAAGCAGTGGCAAGGAAGGAAGAGTTTAGAAAAGGGAAAAAGATGGACTAAGAGGCTGATTAGGAACGTTGTTGGATGGACAGAGCGGGAACATCGCAATGTTAACTACTATGTCACCCAGTTTCTTACTGGACATGTGTTTTCCAATACATATTTCCAAAGGATGTGAAAAATTTTAGGAATAGGTACGGTTCAGCTTTCCAGTATAACGAGTGAGTAGTGATATGCGTCTGTATTCACTACAAGACCTTTTTTTTTTTTTTAGATGGGGCATATGGAGCTAATATTCTAGTCGTCGTTGTGTTTTGATTCGAAAAGCTCCGATTGCAAGCCATCAAGACCGACGGCTTTTTTGTTTTCCAGGATTTTAATAGACAAGTCGGTGATTAGGTTTCCTTCACTATTTTGAAAAGCCTGAGTGTTGGTATAAGCCAAAAGCCAAAAAGTTGCTTGGCCTTCTTATTAAGTTGACAGCAACAGAAATCTATTCAAAGATGGTCGCAACCGGTTAACAGAGTAGTTTCTCCATTAGATCGCCCTATGTTAAACGGAAAGAGGTTGACATCATGCTAATTTTTGTTTAGAAATGCGGTCCCACTGTGTGCGCCACTCTAACAGTCAACGATTACAAACTAAAAAAAAAAAAAAACCAAATAGAAAACAATTCAAATAAAATTAAAAAAAAAAAAAAAATGCAAATGACTGATGCGTCGCGCAATTTACGAAAAAGGAATAAGCAATTCCACCCAGTTCCCGTTCCGCCCTTCGAGTGTTAAGACAAATTTACAAGAATGTAATTCGGTTTGTCGGTACCTACTCCCTACCTCTTGACGTTAAAAAAAAAAAAATACTTTAACCCTCCCCACCACCTTTAACTGCTGCGTCCTCCAAGTGAATTTCTGTTTTGAAACAAAGAACAACGACAAAGTTACAATTATTTACGCGGCATTTTCTTCATTCAGCCCACCTTCACCTTAATCCTGTTTTAAAAGTCAAATGGGAAATGGTGCACCATTCGCCCAGAGTCTTCTAAATCAGATCAGGACAAGCTTTAAGGCTTGCGTCACAAAATAGTATGTACACCGACCTGAAACAATGACAACTGCCATACACAGACATTAAATTACTTCCCCGGGTTGTGTTGATATGAAAAAATAAGGGAGAACAGGATATCACGTTCGCGATCAAACAATCCAGGAAGAGAGGGGTTGTCGGTTGTCGGTTCTTGGAACGTAGAAATACAAAACGGAACAATTCAAACCGTAAGTAGGGAATCTTTGTGTGGCTGATGACAAAAGAGGATTTCAAGATAAAGTGCAGAAGAAGACATCTCTTCCTGTTTAGCGCCGTAAAGCATTATCCGTCTTATGTGGGTGCCATTGCCATCGTATGTCGTGCCACAGTGGGTGTTGTTGGGATGTTTTGCAGGATTGGGACCAGTTCCCCATGGGGAATTATAACTTAAATGTGTTTTAATAAATTGAATCGTTCCTAAAGTGCTGTTGGAAAATGTTTTTATAGGGGCAGAGGGGTTGCTGCCATCAGATATTAAGCAAGTTTCAGTTTCTCCCTCAGAAATGTAATTTCATTTTGTAGCCGAATGCGTGTGTGTACGTGTGTGCTTACTTGAGTTATTTCTCGCACGCAGTAGCTTATTCGATGGGAATTAATTTTCCGGGAAAATTTTCCCCAAAATTGTGCATTTTTTTTTCTTTTTTTGCCGTGTGTAAACAAAGAGTTATGTAATTTGGCGAGAAGCAAATTAAGTTCTTTGGAAAATTGTTTACAAATGGGTTGTGTAGGGAAAATTGAATTAAGCCAAGACAAAATGAAGGTATAAACATATAAATTCCTTAAAATATTGAAGTAGGCAGGCATCTTAATCCAATATAGCATGTGGTGGCCAATTAGTAGGGAAGTTATTGCGTGGAGTTAATTGGATATTAAAAGGAAGTTTTATCGGTTGGTTTGCCTACCTTGAAGGGGAGTTAATTGTACTGGTGGCTTTGTAAAGTGGTCTTTGTTGGAGTCTTAATACTTCTAATCCTGAGTCTGTACCACTTGACAGCTAAAATAGTCTTAAAAAAGACAATTTCGGTAATCGTAGCTCAAGGTGTAAAGGCAGTTTTGACAGAAACCAATTTGTGTGAAGTTTTGTGTAGGCTGATCTAAGCTGAGGTTAAGTTTGGGGGAAGTATTTTTACGGAGGCCAATTGATCCACCCTGCTCCCCTTTTCCTTTGTGGTAGCAGTGTTAAACTTTGTTATTCGTTTGGCCGGTCTTTTGTCAAACCAACTTGAACTCTTGGTGAAACGTTTCATGTTTGTTAGTAGAATATGCACCAAGTCCTACAGTTCTTCAAGTACATTTGTCATGGTAACGTAGTTTCTCATAGTCGTTCCCTAACTTACGTCAAACACCCAAAAGTAAACGAATGCACTCTTGCATAGTACAGTGATTGCAAGAACCAAGTTTAAAAAGGCGATTAAGTATAGCAAGAAGTGGCTTTGCTTTAAGGGTCTTTGTGAACATGTTAATAATGACGGCGGAGGTAAAGGCTTATAAAATAGTAGACTCTATTTCCTCGATGTAGGTAGTTGGCTTGGCCAAGCATTAATAGTTCATACCAATGATAACACGTGAAGAAATATACGAAGCATGTAAAATGGTAAGTGGTGGAAAGCCCCAGGACTGGATGGTATTTCAAATAGAGCCTTAAAAATGGCTTATAAAATACGAAGCGTGTGTATTTTTGTCTGTCTTCGGGAGGGTATATTTCCTCAGCCTTGGAAGGGCCAACGACCAGCTCTACTGCCGGAAGGAAAGGGAAGCCCAAACGAACCTTTGTCCTATGGCTCTTTTTGTTTACTCGACACCTTCGGAAATGCTAATAGTTTACGATAGACTTTTGCCAGCAATGTTTCAATGCAGGAGGCCTCTCGGAACACCAATATGGTTTTCTTAGTGCTATTTCGTAAGTCACGCTCCACGGTAGATCCAATAAAAGAGGTAGTAACGAGAGCGGAACCGCTAAAGGGGGCCGGTGGTGGAAAGGAGGCACCAAAAAAATACGGCACCATTATATTCCTGAACATGAAAAACGCGCTTAACTCGGTGGATTGGGAACGTTTTATAAGCTGTCTTTATCGGATTGAAATACTGGATTATCTCCAAAAAAAACAATAGCAAGCTCTATTGCGAATAGATTCTGACGAGGGAATCAAGAGGTATAAAGTTAATGGCGGTGTGCTGCAAGGCTCGGTCCTAGCCCCCTTGCTCTGGAACGTTATGTATGGTCTAAAAGAAGCGTTGATTATTGGCTTTAAGAACAACATCGCCGTGGTGATTGTAGCAAAAATGCTTGAAGAAGTTGAACACCAATGTAACGAAACAGTTGCAACTCTACGTCTTTAGCTAGCCATAAAACTTGACAGAGGGAGAGTGTGAGAGAGAGAGAAAAGACGAAACAAAATGGTCCATTAGGGGATAGATTTGGTTCGGTAAGTGGGTGTTTAGCAACGTTGCTAACGTAGCCAACCATTTGAATTCATTGTGACAACTAATTGCTACGTATAGCCCGAAAACATTAAAAGAGAAACCGCTTAGTTGGAACCAATCGTAATGAGAAAGAAATCTCAGAAGGTCCTGAAGCTCAATACTAAGTAAATCTTCCAGCTCTTCGAAGAAGTGATTGCCAAGAGTCTTAATTTTTCTATAAGTTGGGGCAGAACATTCACAAAGCAGGTGTCGAACAGATTTTATTTCGCCTCGAACCAGCATCTGTCATAAAAGTCGTGAGGTTCCCTAAGCTGATTAGCCGTAACCAGCCACGTAACCGTGGGATGACATGATATTATATAACATGCACACTTTGTTAAAAATATAAGGAAGAAGGATGCGAACTTTACGACGCTGCAAGTATCGTAGGTTGTCATATTTTCTGAATTTTTTAAATAAAACTTCTTAAGCTGCTTTCAAGACCAAAACAAAAAAGGGGAATGGTTTTTACCCACGACAAAAAAGTTCCTTAACAATGAAGCAGTTCCTTTTGTATACTCTTTGCGCGACCATGGCGTCATTTGCGATAAAGAATTAAGCTTTCGTTCCCACATTGACCACATCATCAACAGAGCCAACTCTTCTCTTGTAAAACGTTGGTCTAAAGAGTTCTCAAATCCGTATGTCACCAAATCCCTTAACATTACTTACTTTAGACCAATCCTCGAATATGCTTGCCAGGAATGGTCCTCCTATTATGGTATTCATACAAATAGAACTGAGGTTATCCACCATAGGTTTGCTTTGCGGGGTCTTTCTTGGGTTGATCCTTATAACCTACCTCCATATTTAGACCGTCTGCAACTGATTGACCCACAGTCCTTAGAAAAACGTCAAAAAGTTGCCGATGTGCTCCTTATCCAACAACTCCAAGATGTCAATATTGATTCCCCCTCACTTTTAGCTTTTAGCCGACCAATTATGGGTATAAAGAGGCGATATGTACAAGGTGGCGCAAAAGTCATTACCCTATCAGAAGATGCTATAATTTTTGCAAATGGCGGCAAATGTCAATTCTATTTTGACATTTGTGAAGTAAACAGATACAAAATACATGTCAACAAGACATGAATCGTTCTCCTAAAGAACGCGGAATAATTGTTTCGATTTTTTGCGGAATAATTCGTTTGTGATGTTGGCGCAGCGTGAATTTCGGCGCAGATTTCCCGGTCATCCAACACCAACTGGGCAAACATAACGACGTTTAGCCGCTCGCATTGAAGAGTATGGGACAACACGAGATGCTGTCAGGTCTGGCCGGCTCCGGAGCAGCCGTTCTGCTGAGAATATCGCAACTGTGGCTGAAGATGTTGCAGAGGACCCCGTAGTATCGACCAGATGACGTGCCACGCAATTGGGCATCAATCGCTGGTCTTTACAGAGAATTTCGGTGAAACACTGTAAGATGCTCCCTTACAAAGTGCAGAAAATGCATCAGCTGTTAGCTGCTGACCGCCAAGCCCGTGTAACTTACGCTCAAGCCATCCTCAATCTCGACCACGAGCGAGACAACTTTTCATCGAAAATCAACATATCCGACGAGACCCATATCCATTTCTGTGGATATGTGAATAAGCAAAGTTATCGCTTCTGGGGCACCGAAAATCCGCGTATAGCCCACGAAGAGCCATTACACCCGTTCAAAGTTACTGCATGGTGTGCTGTTTACACTGGAGGCGTCATCGGGCCTTATTTTTTCGAAAACGCCGCGGTCCAAATGACAACAGAGCCATGCCTAACGACTTTCTCCTTCTTCAATTGGATAAATTGGGACTGGAGAACATGTGGTTCCCACAGGATGGAGCAACGGCGCATACTGCATGAGCCACAACCGAAATTCTGAGAGTTGCATTTTCTCGTTTATCTCTCGTTTTGGCAATTTGCACTGGCCGGCAAGATCGACTTCTTTTTGTGGGGTTTTTTGAAGTAACAAATCTATCCGTCCCACACTACCCGAAACATTCTTCTGGCTCCTATTTAATTCTAAGTCTAAGCGTTAAGTTTCGTTTTTAAATCTACTTTCAGGTTTTTCTTGCTTGTATTAAGCTTAATAAATGCCCGTTGGGGGCGCCAAAATTAAAATTTACTTCTTGAGTGCGTAAAGGTCCATACTATCATACTAATGGCATCGGGATGTTCGAAAGAAATTCTGTGAATTATAAGCAATGGCAACAGTACCAATAATTCTCTCCAGTCATTCTAGACACGGAGCAAAAGGACCTAATACCACATGAGTTTCAAAATCACTACACCAACACTAGCGCTGTGTGAATAGCATCATAAGGGTATTCATAACCCCTTTAGCGTTAGTGAATTATAAAAGAAAAAAAATAATCTGTTACATGCATCCTACCCGTTTAAATTTGAAGAAACTAAATACGATTTTCATGGTCACCCTGTTACCCAAATTATTTTCAATTCCTTTCGTGAGTGCCTAACATTTCGATTCACATTCAGCCTTGTACACAGAATACCTATATACTGTCTTGTCTCGTTCTAATTAATTGCGCACAGTGCAGGTATTCTTCAAGGCTCGCCGCCGCCGGCTGGTATCAATCGATATTGAAATGCTATACTGCAGGAAGTATTCCCTACATTTACATGCAAGGTAGTTTCTATTTAAATGAATATGATACGGGTATCCTGTGGCATACAATTAGACTGCAGTTGGCTTAAATTATTACGTGTAGTAATAAATCAATATTATAGCATTTGTTTGTTGTATCCCTATCGATTGGAAAATTAAAATAGAAGGACGAACTTTCAGTTGTTGATATGATGATTGCCAGTTTGTCTATACAAGTTGACTATCAATTTATTTTATAACTTAGGAGCTGCACTTTATTTAATCATCAATGATATTAGTTTTTGTTTGCACAGTTGTCGGAGAAGACTCAACCTCTACTTACAAACAACTTATGTGAAGTGGCAGGTGCATAAGCAAAATGGTTTTATGTTTCAACTTTGACGGGGTTGAATGTAAACCCCCAATCTTTATTATGTCATCTTTAATTAACAAGTTACGTGGAGTCTGCTATGAAAGAAAACTTTCCCGACGTCTGCTTTGTAATGAGTGTAGCTGAAGTTTTCTTTGCAGGTAAATTAATGTTTTAACCAAGACAATGAAGTGCTGTTCGGCCCACGTAGTTGTAACACAAGTTCAGGTGATGGTAGGCATTACGTGACACTGTTTAGGTTGAACAGTTCCTTTAGGAGCCCATCAAGTGCAATCGTTTAGGCTTATAGTTTGCATTTAGTGTAAATGATGATGAGTAGTAGAAAGAGCTTTTACTTTTATGTTGTTAGTACAGGTCGTCAAGAGAAGGGTTGTAGATTGTTCGAGAAATAATAGACCAATAGTTTTGATTGAATTTGAACTTATAAGGTGACAAAATATGAATTTAAAGATGACTATGGCTCTCATTAAACATTCCAAGAGGACGGTTATGAGCCTGAAAACGAATATAACAAGCTAAGGTTACTGTTATCAGTGAACGAAGGCATTGACTAGGAATGAAAAAAAGGCGATGTGCTGCATATATTCGTGTAGAATGTAGGCGGACAATCCCGCTCTTCGGTGAACTCTTCCCTGATCATAGACACTTGCGATGTGATGATGAGGTTCAAGTATCGATTTAAGCACAGTCGGTCGTAGACATGTCCTACCGCAGGCATGTTGTTGACGAATAAAGCGCGGAGTTTGTCATCAGAAGGTTTGGAGTAAGTCCTATACTTAATGTCCCTTATTTTGGCGTTTTGTTGCCCCGAAGCACTCACTCCAGAAACGGATCACTGGTCGATCACAATTGAACATATGTACTTCCATAAGTTTACGCCTCACTGTGATGTTAAGTGCCAGAAAAGTCTATGGTTGTGGCTTTGAGACCGCCTGGGTCTATTTTTGTCCTCTTTGAGGCACGGTGTCTACGTTTTCAGTGCACCAGTATCTTCGTCAGTCTTTTTGATTTCCCAGTAGCCTCTGATTTCTCCATAACTTCCATTGTTTTGCATCTTTGATACTTTAATACAAATGATCCGCTTTCAAGCCGCACATGTATGACAGCCCACGTCTCAAGCTGCAGTTTGAAGTACGGACTTAAGCTTTCGTAATCAATTAAAACGTGGGAGCTCGACAACCGTCAATTTTCTTGACGTTGCCAGCTCGCTCAGATTCAACCGACAACAGCTTTAGCTACAGAGTCTCTTCTCAAAAGCCGTTCTAGGCTGCTTCAATACTCTCCAAGACCTCTCAAATCGAAACAAAGTCAAGCTCTGGTGAGCACCAGGACACAGAAGAATTGAAGGCAATGAAATTGCAGATCAACTTGCCCGGATAGGCTCTTCAGAAAGGTACATAGGTGCCGAACGCTTCTGTGGCCTCCCTACTTCCGAGTTCAGAATGAGTCTGGACAGATGGGAAAAAACGTAACTTTATATCCTATTGGAACAACGCTCAGGGACTCAGACAGACTAAAAGAGTCATCCGACTCCTGAACAAAACCACTAAGAATGTTCTCAACCATAAAAGGGACGATATCAGACGACTTGCCGGCTTCCTCACCGGTCACTGTAGCCTCAGATATCACTTACATAAACTCAAGATAATTCAGGAATCTGAATGCAGACTCTGCTTAGAGGAAGACGAATCAGCCAAACACGTACTATGTGAGTGCGTGGCTGTCTGTAGGGTCAGGAAGCGCTGTCTCCACAAAGAATTCCTAACACCGGAGGACATTCGTAATGCCGCGACTGGAGATATTCTCAACTTCATTAGGAAGATAGAGGATCTCCTTGTTTAACTGGCTCCAGCCACAATAGATCTTTTAGGTCGCGGTGCCATATGCGTCTGTCGCAGAGCCTTATTAATAATAATAATAATAATAATACAGATCTCTCTTTCCTTTTGCATTGGTGAGTAGTCGAGATAAAAGAGCGTTTCTATTTTTTGTGACCTTTAATTCTCCACATCAAGTTCTACGTTGGACTTTGACAAAGACGCCTTGGAAAAAAGTTCCCTTGTTTACGTTCGAGCATACAAAGGAATGACAAAGTAGGCTTTTAAACAAAATAGCAAAGACTGTACCTTAAACTTTCCTTCCTCTAATCGAGTCTAGTCTATGTCAAGTACAGACAGACAACCGAGTATAACAAATCAGCTTGTGAACATTACTGAACCGATTCAAAAGGACTAATCGCAGGTGCAAGACTTAACATTGGATAATAAATGCTATACCTACACAAGTTGATATCAATTCGTTGTACACCCTGTGGTACTTTAAAGCAAAAAAAAAAAAAAAACCATAAATGCACACAGTTCCACTTAAGAACCATCCTGATACGGGTTTATCTAAGTTTTTTTCTGTGGTCCTTTAACAAAATCGAACGAAAAGTTAAATTCAATCAAAATATAGATTTGAAGGAACAGCACTGATATAACTTAAAAGTTAAAATCCTTTCCTTAGTAGTTGAAGTTTTGCTTGTTGGGGAATTGAACTTCTACAAAGTTTGTGACATTTTACTGCCGCTGTTCCATAAAGTTTTGAGTAGCTTCCCGTCTTAAGTTTGACATTTTTGTAAGTTTTTTGTAAAATTCCGTTTCAGAAGTTTAATTATTTTCAGATTCAAATATTTATTAAAAGCTTATTTGGTGTTATAATATTCAGAAAGGAGGGTGGATTTTGTCTTATTTATAGTTGGATGTGGTAGGATAATCTAGTACATTTTATGTGTTTACTTTGAAGAGGTTATGTAGGATTATGACGCTAGGCTTACATAGGTGATGTAGTGCGCTTCGAAATTACTGAACAAATTGATTGCTTGGGATTTGCAAACTTCTATGGCCTGACATTCACACAGTATGTGTATGTTATCTTCTGTGACACATATGTCTTGCTTGGTCTCATAGATCCAAGAGCGTACACAGATAGTATTCGTATTGTTATTCTCAACTGTTCTCTGTTTCCTTATTCTTCCTGCGAGTAGAGCTGCTTTTATTACTTCCTTTTGCATCAATCCTTTTCGTTTTGTGCGGCGAAAAGCGCCCTTCACCTTCAACAATAAAATTTTTGAAAAAGAGGCTTGATAGATCACTCTAATCCCTTAGTTCGGACTAGATTTTGAAACTTATTTCTTCACTAGACAGAAGAAGAGATCCCAACCATAAATCTACATTCTTTGCGGTCAGATACCGCTCGATCGATAGGATTTCCATATTGCAACTTGTCCAACTCTTCCAAGAAAGAGCAGCGAATTTACCCTGGCATGAAGAGTTCAAGTCCTTAAGTGCAAACCATAACGTTATACTCATTTGGATCCCGGGACATAGGTATATGGATCCATGGAAATGAGAAGACGGATGTGCTCGCTAAATTGAGATCTGAAATGAATCCGATAAAGCCCGATGAATCTTTCTTGCTAGTCCTACCTGTAGGATGCCCTGGACAGAACACAACTTAAAAGGAAAACAAATAACTTCTTATAGGCATTGTGACAGGCCACACAAAAATAATGCGTTTGAGTACAATGGATATATGCAGCGGATATGGTGACGTAGATGCAAGGGACACATTCCACCTTTTGTGTGAATGCCCAAGACTCAGCAGAAATAGAAAGAAAGTCTTTGGAGAACACAAGCCACCAAAATTCTTTAATTTCCTTTTGAACTAGGGAAGTGTCAGGAAGGCCAATCACTGACTAAGCCGCTCAGATGGACTGAAAAATGCTGGACATGGAAGCATACTACAGATTGTGCCTGCAAAACTGAAAGGAAACAGCTTTGCTTCTCAGATCAGGTCAAATGTTTCGGAGGGGATGGAAGTTCCACTCTGATGAACAGCACTGGACAGAACCAGCTATAACACTGTCCTTCGAACTAAGAACCATGTTTTGTTTTATATTGATCGACATATGTGGACAGAAATACGTAACAATGTGGATTCCGAAGGTGAGAACGGTCGTCAAAACAACCGTGTCTGTTTATAAAACGCATCTACCGACCGACATCTTCCTGCTGAATCCATTCTTACCACCCACCTCGATCATAATTCACTCGTATCAACACGCTTACTTAATCAAATTAACTGACAGACTCATTTGACATAAATATCTAACTCGTTTCAATGACATTATCACCCGTCCTAAATCCAAGTTAACGCAGTGCCAAAAATCCTGTGCCCATATGTATTTGCCACGAACAACACATCACAGAGTCTGAATATATTTACACCCATCAATTTGGCAAGCGCACCCCTACACAAACAAAGCCCTCCATAGGCATGACCTTACGTCTCCTGCGGGGGCCATACAAAGCTGCCACCATCAAGCAACACTTTTTTCTGTGGATTTATTTGAATAGGTGTGTCCCTGGGAACCCAAAGAGTCTGTCATCGAACCGAAATAAGATATATGTTTGCGCGCTGAGTCACAATCACACAAATATTTGTCTAGAGTTGCGTGTCTTCTTTCGATTACATGTGACATTCAACTTGGACAACATAATGTCATATATGTCAGGTGGGATTAAGTATCTGCACCTGACGCAACGCACACAAACACACACGGTCAATCGGGTGTAAAATCACCAATTCAGAATGTCCTTGCACCACACAATGGACACACAAACTCATTTTAGTTGATGTTCAGTCGTCCTTATGATTGTGGGGTTTAATTTGTTCCGAGATAATAGCTAATGACTATCTTTCTCTCCCTGGGTTCCTTGGGAATAAATTGCTTCATTAGACTGATTCACTTAGACATACACAAATGCGGAGGCATACAATTGGAGAGATTTATTTTCGGCAAAACAAACAGATTGTGTGGCACAACACATGAATGTTTTACAAAAGGTTTTTCCTGGAGGAATGCATTAGGTTAGGATAGAAAGGATTTTGGAATTTTTAAGCAGAATTCTTACGACTGAAATCAATTCTTGGCTCTAGAGTGAATTCTTTGTTTGGTTTGATCCTTTGGGGGAGTTTCGGTTGAGTTAATTTAAGTTATTGGAGCAGTTGCTTGGAGTTTGAGGGAAATCCGTTTGGGGTGTTGAAGCATGAGGCGCACACCTGTTTTGAAAATTTCTTTGTTTGGATTTATAATTTTAATCCTTTGGATGGATGGGTTGAAATTAAATCGTCTTAACAGAGGTATTATACTTTTGGGCGTAGATGAAACCGTAGATTATGTCGTACATTGTGTCCAACGGCATTGTCATCCGCAGTTGAAAAGGATTTATGCCATGTGGGAAGATTTAAGTGATTAGGGTCTTTCATATTAGTTAGAGTGATGGATGGAAATGATTGGTAGGAGAAGTCATATCGCTAACTCTATGGGTGTATAGAAATTTAGTCTTCTGACGCAGCGTTCTATAACAACTTAACATTGGCTTAGGGATTTATTTCTTTTTTACGTCCAGAAATCGGAATCTATAAGACTTTTGTGAATGAAATTGGAGAAAAGGATGACAATGGAATTGACATAGAATTATAGTAGCGACTGATCCTTGATGAGTTCCTACGTGAAACACGTTAGCTGTTTCATGCAACTAATTCGAAGACTCTTTTGACTGAACTATGCTTATGATCTTTTCGATCTGTGTTTCGAGTCTACATAGTACGTCGTTCTCAAGTCTTGCCCTTTTGGATACTTGTCTGTTCTTGCATCCCGCGCAATAGGGGTAATGACTACGCTTCAACTAGAAGAGATACGAAGGAGATACCGATGCACGTTGGTTTCAAATGTTTGCAGGTCATAGTGATGCGGAAGCAGTGAGCTAAGTGGATCACTTTACATTCATGTTGTACGGCTTAGGAATGTGCAGCACAGCTTTGCTGCACTAGACTAGATGCGAGCTCAAGTTTTGGGTGAACGCCCTACAGATTGAATCTAGGTCAGGAGAGGTGAAGTATTTTTTGGATCGTTTAAAGAAATCTAAACATTTTGCGTCATTGTTGGTGACGTCGTCCAATGTGTAGTCGTTCCAGTGAAGGTGGTCATAAACACACATACCGAGGTTGGAAAGTCTTTCGGCTTCCGCTATGGTGGTGCAATTCATGGATGATGGTTTGAGGCTTGTATTTCGTCAAGTGACAGAAGACAGAATTAAAATTCACGCTTCCTGTAGAATCCCATTTTATAGCGCTGTCGACTTCGAAAATTAACATAATTTGCCATTTCCCTTCTTTGACCGAAGAACAGGGACGGGAGTTGAGGAACGAATATGTTAAACTGAGGGTACTGTCATCAGTAAAGGAACTTGGATAGTATTGTATGTGATTTCCAGGCATTTATGTCTCCACCCTCTATGGCTTTAGTTGAAAGTCGAGTCGCAGCATCTGGGACTATCTAACGTACACTGCAGTGATTCAGTAATCGTCTGCTGATCTTCACATTCGGTGCACGAGAGTAGACTTCTTCCCCAGTACCATACGCTGCTTTAGATCCATGCGTATGTATCTCTTTCACAGGCGCATTGAAGATCCCCCAGATCCCAGATTCCTTAACACTTCTGCTAGGAATTACATTCGATGTGAGGGACCATATTGTCTGTTTTACCAGGGATGGTTTTATTGCCATAACCGATCCTGAAGTGGACCATAATAGTGTTAGCCAGTTCTTAGGATTCCTTAAGCCTGAATTAAGCGACAGTTGCTATTTGGGTTGTCTCCAATACAGCAATAAAAGTTGTACTTACAGCGCCCTCTATACAGATGCACGGTAATCTCTGAATTCATCGCAGAAGATCAGTGTTACTTCCCTTGTCCAGTGCTGTCTCTGCACATCAAGATGAGCCTCAGTATTGTTGTATAAATCCAGTGAACTTAGGCTGAAGATCCCATTTCAGGCTCAAAGCTCTAGGATAGGAATAATGGCCAACAGAGGCCTTCTTGGTACTGTGTATTCAGCTTCCAATTGAGTTCTTAGTTTAGGAAGGGTGGTATATGGTATTTTGAAACTTGTTGTGAACAAAAACCAGTTCGGTCTTGGAGGCATTAATTTAAAGACCTGCCTTGTCCGTATGACGAAACGTTCTCGATTTAGTTAACGCAATGTCGTCCGCATATAAACTCCACAAATTACACCCGAGTGGAGATTCGGCCAAGGACAACCTAGGCAACCGCTGCTACTCCGGTTTGTCCAAACAACTAGTGTTCAAACTCTTAACTAGAAGGGCCAAAATCATGTTCTAAAAAACCCTGATCTTGCCAGTCTTGCTTTATGGAGCTGAATGCTGGACGATATGTAAGACAGCGGAGCAGATCTTGGGATCCTTCGAAAGAAAAATTCTACTTCGAATATTTGTCCTATCTGCGAGAAAGTCGAATAGAGGTGAAGATATAACCGTGAATTCAACGAGCTTTACAAAGATGTGGATGTAGTCGCTCGGCCACATCGAGGGAATGGACGAGAATGCTCCAGCTAAGAGGATCATTGAATCCCAGCCACCTGGTTCACGAAGAAAAGGAAGACCAAACCTCCGGTTTAAAGATCAGACAATCGCGGAAGCCAGAAACCTTGGTCTAGTAAACTGCAGTGTGCCCGGGACCGTGAAGTATGAAAAGCGGCATAAGTTCAGGCTCAG
This sequence comes from Criorhina ranunculi, assembly GCA_951813785.1. Classification (NCBI taxonomy): domain Eukaryota; kingdom Metazoa; phylum Arthropoda; class Insecta; order Diptera; family Syrphidae; genus Criorhina; species Criorhina ranunculi. The sequence continues at coordinate 28,925,092 of OX638381.1, forward strand.
ACCCTCCAAGCGTCGCTGGCTTGATAAGTAAGTAAGCAATGTCGTCCGCATATGCTATAACGCTGTATGCCTCTTTTCTTAGAATGTTATGTAATTCGTTGACCTTTTCCTATGAGCTAACAATACTCCAACCTGCGGGGTACCCTTGTAGACTCACTAGGTCAGGATAAGCCTGTGTTTAAGCATTTCTTATGTAACTTTCAACCTTCAGGTAAAGAAGTGCAGCAGATATTGTTCAAACAGATCCTTATTCAGAGTTAACACTATACCATCAGCTTATTGACAATTCTATACACGGTTATGTTGCCTTACTACTAAAGTCAGCATTTTGTACTTCAATAAGGTTACCTCATGCTGCTAATCCTCTATAAAAAAAAAGTCTAAAAGGATATTTTCAAACTAATTCCGATGTGTATGTACAAAAGACCTGTAAGCAGGGTATCTCCAAAAGATTTAAATAAATCTCTAAGGCGTGGACTTAATTTTGGAATTTTGAAAGCTTCATACATTTTACATATGCATGCTTATTAAAGCAGTAATTTATGCTGTAACTCCATATCATAAATCATGTCAATATGTCGGCATAATCCTGATTCACTGCCAAAAAGTCCTACTCACTCCATTGTAAACGTATTCGGATACCTGTTGTAATTACGTATGCAGATACAATAATTAATCAAACCAAACAATGGTAATCCGCAATTGCCCTGACGTCAGGGCTGTTCCTTAAACACCGGATGTGTGGGTGGACAGACTAAGCACCTTGTCAATCTGAACCCCTTGGGAATATGCAAAATCATAACTGGCAGTCAAAGTGTAATTATAGTTTCATCACGCATTATCCCTTACCCGAGTGTGATCCTTTTGATGATTCGCTAGTGCACACATGTGTGTGTGCATTTCAATGCACCCTACACCAATGCACGTATGCACCTAATTGCATAATCGCAAATGAGAAAAAGTTGAAAACCACTTTCAATGGGGTGGGAATCCAATGACGACGCACGATGCTGGCAACGACTCACTCTGACTGCTAATGAACACTTGACGCTGTGCACTTTTGCATGGAAGAGGACCTATCCTGAACGGAACCAACACTACTTTGTTGCATGTGAGTGTTATTCCAGCGACGAAGTGTAAATTACTGCAACGATATAATTAAGTATTCATTTTGTTATGGCTGTGGGGCATCATGCAACGTGACCGCGTGCAGTATTCACTACTAGAAGAAATGTTGATTACCCAGGATCCTCGAATGGCAGTTGGAGAAAGAGAGATGTCGAAGGAATTCTCCGTTGTAATTTGCTTTATAGGGACATTCGTGGTTTTATACTTTTATGCGGTTTTAATTATAAGGAGTGGAAACATTTCTCTAGCTAATAAGTCATTGATGGTGGCATAGTCCTGTCCAGTGGTAGTAAATTTAGGTCATAAAAAATCGTATACGACCGGAGGAAGGATAATAAAAAAATTTGTAGATCCCATTTGAATTTAAATTAATATACTTGAGTACGAGTAAGTACTGTTGTCAAGGAGATTGACTTGTAATATCAGCATGGAGAGAGCTTACTGTTAACTACAAAGTTTATCCGGACAAGCAGGATAATTTGGATTATTCCCTTCGCCATTTAGTTAGTTAGGTTGAAGTAGCAGAGGAAGTGTACGATAAATTCTTCCTCTTCTTTGTCCTTGGGAAATCGTTTATTATACCAACCGGCATCAGTGTAGGGGAAAGAGGCTTAACAAACTCACCTTTAATAAGCCGCTACTTATCATAGGTGGTCCTCTCATGAACATCGGACATATTGAGTACAGCAACAACGAGACTGGAGGAATATGTCTTGTAATCTGCGCTTTTTATGGGTATCACAATGGGTCCACATGGACTTAAGTGCAATGAGGATGAACCGTTTCCATCGGCCCGCAAACCTAGCCTAACCCAATCTGCGCCTTTTGGATGTAGTTTCAGCTGCAGTCGCTTATCTTTGTCCTTAGGACGAAGATCACCCTTAAAGTGTACACCGTTTTTGAAACGAGCAGTAAGGGGGCGTTTCTTGGTGTTGGCGGTATTCACATCTTCGAATTTGATGGCTCCTCCAGAGCCCTTTGGATATCGGGAGAGTCCCATTGAAACAGGTGGAGCAGTTTAAGTACCTCGGGATCTTATTCAGGACGAATGTAAGGAGCAATTGGGAGTTATCTTGTAGAATGGTTCGAATTGGATCAATTTTGAGAAAGCCTGGTAGATCTGTTAAAAATAACAATCGCAACCTGAATGATTGCAAGGAGCTGATGATTCACAACCAAAGGTATCTCGTACATTTTTGCTTGGAAGTTGGACTCAAAGTGAAGTCTACCATTGATGCTTTTCGGCACTAATTGCTGACTGGTCTTGAAATCAATTATACAAATCCATCTACCTACATCCTTTATCCGGCCAAAAGTCAGGCAAAACTTTTCCTAGGCAAAGAGGAAGTCGAACACACATTTCCAAAACCATCGTATCGGACAATGTATTGTTTCCAGTCGTGTAAACATAGATGCCCCAGATCTCCTAACTCAAAGCTTCTTCTTTATCAATCAACGATTGCTTTCATAGTTTTGGACATTGGAGTCAGGACTATGTATGTATGCAGTAGAGTCAAGTGTATTTCGGTCGACACAGGTGCAGTCGGAACAACAGTCATGAGGAGCAATCATATTTTTCCATGAAGACTGCTTCTCTAAGTAGAATCTTATAGTCGTTGAATAGAGCATCAAAATCCTTGACGTACTATTAGCTTCGAAAGCATCCTAGGGACTATTTTTCAAATCCAAAGGCCGACAAATTCACTCCACACTTTCTCTGTCATACAAGATATAAGATCCTAGGAAGGCACCTTTCCAGAATCTAGAAGAACTGTCCAGGAAGTCGATGCTTGACATACACAGATTCATCAGCGCTACATCGGCTTGATAGAGCTTAGGCTTATGGTTCCTAGTAAGAGGGCTGCAATCCCTAGGGCATCACAATGGGTCTACATTGACCTAAGTGTGATGGGAAAAGGACTTTCTTCCTCGTCAACCCTCCTACCTAACCTTACCTAATCTGAGGCCTAATCCTGCCATGTACACATCATCTCGGAAGCTTTGGAATTAGTCAAAATTACTCATCTTCTCTCTATTGAGCTAGCTTACCTGACCAAAAGTGTTCTTGTTCCTTGTATTTTTAGTCCTTTTTGTGATGGGAACCCCTCTTGTTTTTCTAGTCTTCTGTTGCTGCATGAGCTGATAATTTCCTCAATAGAGGATTGTTGTAACAGATGTCCATCGCGCTACCAACTTTTCCTTATCCCGAGCAAGGACTTGTGCAATTCGTTCATCTATCATTGGCATTGCCAACAGATTGTACATGTTTCTGATGTCACTTCAAAGAAGCATGTGACGTAGCAAAGCGTGATGATAAATATGAAAAAAAAAAAAAAAAAAAACAATCCCTCTGTCATGTGTCAAAATTTATAAAACGTGACAAGTACTAAAGATTTCTTTGCGCGGCATAAAACCGCATTAAGGCGAGTTTTAGTCAAATTTAGTCTTTTATTCCACACGTTTATATTGCGAACTTGATCGTAGACTTAAAACTTGACCCTATTTTTAATTTTTTTATTTCTAGATGCGGTGGTTGTGATAGTTTATTCCCATCGCTTATGCTTCTCGAACATCACAAAGAGGAATTCGAACATTGGAGTGACGATGAAATAAGTCGAAGGATATGTTGTCGTCGAAATCGTGGTGATGACTATTTCACTGATACCGACTCGTTTACCAGCGAAGCAGAAAGTGAAGATTTAGAAAGGCTCTTATAAGGAAACATTTTACATATACATACAAACATATTTCTTCTAACTTCACTTGCATTGTACATATTAAAGCCTATAAAATAACAAAATAAAAACATTTTTTTTTTTAGAATATAGATATACTTGCAAAGTTAAAAGTAAGACTCCTTCCATAAAAAGTCCATACTTCAAAAAAAAATATTTAAAATCAAAATAAAAATTTGTAATAGCATTCAAATGAATCAAAAGGGAATAAAATAAATATTTTTGTACAATTTGTAAAATTTTTAGTAAAAGTTTTAACAAACATTTTCAGTTTATACTTGTTTTTATTTTATTTTCTATTATTTTTATGAAATCAATCACTTTGTACCCCACTATTGTAGAATAACTTAATGTAAAACTTAAATGTATAGTAACTGTTACAACTAGAATTATACATTTTATGAAACAAGAAAGAAATGGATTGTATAGATATCCAACAAACAAAATAATATATCATATCAATACATATTATTTGTATAAAAGAAACATATTTAAATTAAATCACATGTAATTGTAGCGACAACTGATTGCTGTGTTCACATTATTGGTTGGTCTTAGCTAGGGATATTTTATTTCATTGACAAGGCAAGATATGAACCTAACTTCCATTCCTTTTACAGCTTTATGTTTGGAGTTCTTTAGGGTAGTCACCTCAGACTAATTCTTTTTATTTTACTCATTAATTATGCAACGGGTGACCGATACGCGCTCATCGAATATTTCCTTCAATAAATTGATTGTGAGGCGCGCTGTGCGGTATGTTGCGCCATCTTGTTGAAACCACAACACTTCCACGTTCAATTGGGGAACGATAAAAGTTAGTAGATAATCATGGATCTATAGAGCTCTCCATTGACTTTAAAGTACTGGCCGCCATCATTTTTGAAGAATGGACCATTATTTCCACTAGCCCATAAAGTCCACCAAAACAATGTTTTTTGTAGATGTAACGGCGGCGGCGTCTTAATAATGACTTCTTGATTTTCTTCAGTCATTCAACCAAAAATGAGCCTCATCGCTTAACAAAATTTGGTGGTGGAAATGAGGATTTCGTTTTCGGCTCGAATTTGCACAATTTGCAAGCGTTGTTCTGGCGTAAGTCCATTAATTTTATGGTAAAATGGCAAACCGAACTGAGCACTAACGAGCTGTCACTTGTCAGCTGTCAAATAAGTTGTTGTCCTTTAGATTCTGTTGTAAAAATCCATAAGTGATAAATTAAAACTCTGACTTGAGCCCGAGTTTGTCAGTAGCTGTGGTCAGTAATTATGCACTTCCTACTCTTGACTACGGAACCAAATGTAACATTGAGAGCTTATTGTTAAGAAAGTGTCTCCAGTTCGATCTTCTGCTAGCTGCCTTCAGTTTTGCATGCCAAATTGTTTGTGGTCCCTTTTCACTTGCGGCATCGTCTTTCTTCATTGCGCCATCTCTCCGGGGTGGATTGCTTGCTGAACAGAACACAGTCGTTGAATCTCTTCCTACACTTTCCATCTATGCAGACAGGACCGTAATCCCCTCGAAGTATTTTTTTTTTTTTTTCAAAACAACCGGAGGTAACCTCATCCATTCTTGGCAAAGTCCATGCCTTCGGGCCGTAGAGCAGGACTGAGATTATCAGGGGATTCGTGAAGGGACTGTGCTACACAATCATATTCTGAGCTCAAAGAAACACTGATTGGCAAGTGTTATTCTACGTTTGACATTCATGACAGCGTGTCGCCTGGACTAAATCTTCTTTGACAATCGGTCCACCTTGATCGAGCGAGCGTGCATTCTCTTTTGCAGTAATGCCGAAACAAGACAATGCTCTGTACAGCTCGTCTCTATAAGTGCTGTCATACGCGGCCTTAAAATCGATAAAAAAAGGATGTGGGCATCGTTTTTAAATTCCATTTTTGAGGCATGCTTTCTCCGACCGTATTTTGTAGATGAGTTGGTGTATGCTTCTTACAAAGTCATCGTCGGCCTCCAGATCAAGTAGTTTTGTTGGTCCTCAGTTTAGATATAGCTTCTTTTACTCTGTCAAGTTGGGGCACAGAAATTGGCTTTCATCGCCCAGGTTAAATGGTTGATTCTGCCACAAAATTTGAGTCGTCGTCGTTGTTATACAGTCTGAAGGGACGGTTCTTCCGTATCCTCATCTCAAACTATGATTCTACTATTGTGTTCTCTTGTTTGTCTTCGAATGCCCTGCTCCAGCTTTGAAGCCTGTTGAAGCCATGTTCTTTTTTATCTTTTGGTAAATCTTCCGAAACTCATTTTTACACATTTCTCTATTTGCTCGATTGCTCACTTCTCATGCTCCTTCTTTTTCCTTCTGAAAATCCGATGTTTGTCCCTTCTTTTCTGCTAGTAAAGTTCCCGAGCAGATCTTTTTGTGCAGCGCCTCTCTGGATTCCTTCTGTTTCGCTGCATATGTTTCCCGGCATTCTTTTCAGCTTCATACGTTATTAGCGTAATTATATAGATACATCAGGTACTTACGACAAGTTTCCGTGAAAACGTCGCTTTAGCTATAATCCGCCCTACAGAACACTGGATCCATCCGAAGTCACCGCGCCCAAAACTTGGTGCCGAGTATTGATTTGTCCGCGCTTATGAAGTTTGTGATGACCTATGGGACCGTCGGACTCTTCTGATTAATTTTCGTCCATTGGAGGCTGTTTCATAGCTATAAATCCGTCATCCACACCACTGGATCTGAAGTGCGTATGCCGTTCCTTGACGATTATGCCTATGTCATATTCCTCCGCATGGCATTTTATCGCGCGGCTTTCTTCCTCAATCGGTAATGCCGATACTTCTTCTCATTTCCGATCGGGTCCTGCGTTTCGCTGATTCCGCTTCCATTTTCTTTTCATGTATGCGATATTTTCAACTTCAACTGTGACGCATTTCCTAAATTTAACACTGAGTAGGCCCACGTCCACCCCGGACTGTAGCGTCACCTTAAGTAAGCTCTGAATAGCTTAACGCTGTCCTTCCAATCCGTCCAGTAGTCGTCTAGTAATAGTCGTTTCAAACTCGATCGTTTTGGTGTCCCTATCAAGGATATCAAGGACTGTTATAGTCATCGAATTCAACCATTCGAAACCATTTTTAGAAGACATTCCTTAAATTTAAATTTGAATCCAACTAAACAAAGTTTTGTGATTCTTATAAAATCCATCAGACAAAAATGTATGTACAAATATAAGTCTTATATCATTTTGTTACATCTATGTATTGTGTAAAAAAAAAAAAATACATATAAGCAAATTATGTTAAGAAAAAATGCAAAAAACCTGATGTAAAGCAGGAAAAACATTTTTTTTTTTTTGAAATTTAAAAATAAAATGAAAAATGAAATTATGTAAATGAAGAGAGAAATTCTTTTATCCTTGGTCTGTTGTCATCCTGTCAGCGTGGTGGTCCACTAGGGTGAGCAAGCTGTATTGTGGGTATTGTACTGGGTGAGTGCACATTTTCAATGCATTATGCTGACGTAGGGTATTATTTATCGTATTCTTTGACGTTGCCCTTTTGTGTAATGCAAATGGCAACGGATAAAAAATGAATGCTTGCTTAGAGATGCACAAAAGGAAATCTAAGTCAATTTTCTTTCTCAAGTTTAAAAGGGAATCTTTTTAAAAGATTGTAAGGAGTTTGTTTCGATATACAATACATGCATCAACATGAAAGTGTGGAAAGAGTTTGCATTGTCCGAATAATTTTTCCATGATTTTTGATGTTATGTTGGCTATCTGCTGTTATGGGTGGCCGTTGTATAGTGGTAAGCATCATCGCTTGTCACGCTGAAGGTTCTAGGTTCAACTTCTGATGGCAAAAAAGTCGACCAATAGCGAAAAGACTGGCAGTAGGGTGGTCATATGGCTTAAAGAGTTGATAGTGCAGCACAATCTCTCCAGCTTTTCTGAACATCAACCTCGCAACAAAGACTGGCTCACGCTGTGTGAACAATTTTTTTTTATGTTGGGGTATTGGAACCCCACCCTGGAGCACTCAACCATAAAAACAGGTCGATTGTACTACCAGCAGGTATGACCCAGAAAGTGGAGTAAGGGCTTAGGTTACCAGCACTCATCACATCAGCCCAAACAAATTGTACGAGCAAAAGCAGGACAGTGACTCGGTGTCATCGCCTTCTCCGCAAGCGTCACAGATAGTGGTGTCACTTAAACCTATCACCTTGAGATATTTGACAGAAGTGTAGTTTCCCGTAATAATGCCAATAAGTTGTCTGGAGTCTTTTCTGCTGAGAGACAGCACGAATGCTCCCGACTTCTTACAGACATCGGGAAGGATCTAGTTAGCTTGCCTGTATCCTGAAGCATTATGTCACCTACAGTTGTGTTTGCTAGAAACCCAATCATCGATAGAAGCCTTTACCGAAGATATGAGCAAACCTAACGTGGATTCAGGGCCAGAGAAGTTATCCTGTGATCCTTGCCTTAAAAGTTCATCTTAGACCTCATTTCCGGTGCGTGAATATCATCATAAGAGAACAGAATTCCCGCTTTCCAAGGCTTTTTTGGAGGCCTCCACCAAAGGCTTCAAATATCCTCTGGTCTTGAAGACTGGAACTGCCTTATAAGTAGATCTTGCTGGCAAATAGTGAAAAAGGGAGATGAGATGGCTTCAGAAAATGGCATCTACTAGGAGAGGTAACAGCGTCCCACTGGAACTTCAAATAGTCCCACACTTTCTCGTTTCATCACACCAACTCTTCCTTGGATCCAAACCCTCTAGATAAAATCAACGTCTACAGTTCCAGTTCCAGTAGGGTCAAATAACTTAGCAACACCGTTTGTAGGCTACTTCGACGTACATATTCGGGGCTCACGCCTAAAAGGTCGGGGTTATCCGCCGTCTCATCTTATATAAGGTCAACGATCTTCAGATTTGTACGTGAAATAGCTCATATAGGCCCTACGCCCTACACTGCGATCGAACCAAAGCACTCTTCTAATATAACGGTTCTCCGAACTCACCGAAGATTTAACGTTGACTCAAACTACTTCCCCGATTGAAAAGTCTAGGAAATAAGACGAGGAAATTTGACGTCAGAAGGCTACAATCGCAAGAGTTCGTCAGAGCCTTTTCTTATGCCACCAGCATCAAGTATTGAAGACCAGTGGTTACAATGCCAAAAGGAAAAACTACGTCTTGAGGCTGTGTAATGGCGACATAGATCAGCATCCCGCTGTAAGGCAGAACGAACCATTTGACCTAGAATTTGTCTACCTCGGTTCATCAAAATTCAAACAAGGATTAGGTCTTGCCTGCTTGCTTGGACTGAGAAGGCATTTGAGTAGTAAAGTTGTATACCCCTATCCCGATCAACCAAGAAGGTAGTTCTACTGTCTAATGCTGAAGCATGAACTTTATCGAAGGCTGTTCTTGGTCGTATCGTGCGATAAGAAAAAGGGGACCTTAGCTAACCTGGAGAATACATCATGACCAGGCTAATTGGAGAGGCCTGTTCTGCTGGCTGTGGCCTCTGTCTGGAAGGCAAGAGTTAGGAGGCGAATGGAAAATATGATTACAATTCTAACTCAATTAGCTATACCCAGGTTGGGAATGCGGTCCAGGACGGTAACGTTCACTTTTCTTCATAATAAGCGATGCTACGTGGTTTTGTCTAAAGAACAGGAAGCTGCTTACAGCTTCAGAAATGAAAGAGAGGAGGAGTAGTACAGACAGTTAACAGATGGTTCTAAAGATCTCAGTTTGATTTTCTTGAAGCGTGGTCTGTGGACTGAAATGAAACTGCTTTGCCGACTGTTTGGCAGATTTGAAGTCGTATGCGTGAAGTTCAATGCAAGTCTGTAGTCGTGTTATAGGTGAACGACTGAATGACTTACTGTGACTAACTCCTGGAATCGTTTCCTTCATGAAGCGTACAGAGATTGCAAGGAACATAAGGATTGTTGCTGAAACTGGCAAGAGTCTGCCTTGTATTGGGCAACTTCGATGTTGTCATACTCAAGAAAGATAATGAGTAGGTTAAGTTGGAGTTGATGTGACTGCCAGCTAAGGCCAGTGATAGGTCCATCGTGTTTCAACACGGATCTTGGAGAGATTCTCCTTATTACCTACTCGTTGCACTAATTTGAGCAAGTTTCTGACATCAGATCGCCTAGATTAAGGCTCATTTCTCTCATGTCTTTGCTTCTTCTTTTGGAATGGTTAAGCCCACCTTATGGGTTTTAACTTCGAAAAGCTTCTTTTTATAAAAGAAGTTTATTCTATCACCGTAGTTTTGACAGTCATCTTTGGTGCCATCCAAAAACTTTAAGTTCTGAAATTAAAAAAAAAAACATCTCTGAAGCATGCCAAGCGACACACAACCTACAAATTTATGTGAATAACCGGTCAATTGATCTAACCCTTGCTACCTCAAGACTGTATCTAGTAACTTCTTTCGAATCGTATATCTTTTGAAAAACAATTACCTTCCACTGCTACACATCTTTTCTTTGACATTGGTGGCACGTGTTTCTTTGAAGTCTTACGCGGCACTTCAGACGCTGCTTGTATGTAAGTATTCATGTACATGCACATTGAATTTATATTCCGATTAAATAACAGTTGGTATAGGCACAAAAGGAATTCCAAAGAACATAAACAGAAACCTCAAAAAAAAAATAATACACTCTCAAAATTCATTCCTTTTAGGATCCTTTCTCCAGTTACGACCAAATATCCCAACCAAAAATAAACGACTATGCACTCTATGATTGAAATCCACAAGTGGTCCTTCTTGATGAAAGAAAAATTGTGGGAAAATGAAGATTCTGTCCACCCATTCGAATGTATCAATCCTCCTTAGATCCGGTTGTCTTTTGAAAAGTTTTGCAAATGTTCAAGGATGAAGGAGTTTACATCCGTTTGGCACGTGTTTATATTTACGCACATGTGAACGTAGTTTGAAGGATAACATATAATATTGGGAACCCATGCTTACGTGTGAGTAGTTGTGGGATGCATGGTGGCAACTTGGTCCAAAATTGATTTTATGGAAGTGTACGATGAGTTGAGAAGGCTTGAAGCGGAAACAATATGAGGCTTGAAGGAAATATACATACGAGTATGGATCGACATTATGGATGAGAATGAAAATGACGAATAGGACAATTTTTATAACCAACTGAGCGCCGAACGGAGAAATCGTTATCGTGGTGGGAGACTTGAGGAAGAAATGATTTATTGACTTTTGCAATGGCAAACGCCTTGTTTTGGGAGGCACCACGTTTGTGCCGCCCACAAAGTCAGCTAGGTTTCACCAGATGTGATGACTCGGCGTTTCAGAAGCTGTTTTATGGACGTCCAAAATAGATGGAAAGTAGACATGGGGTGAGTCACTTGACCACCACCTTATGTTAGCTACTCTCAAATTACGAGCTTGAAGACTCCACAAGGATGCACCGGTATAATATCGACCGTTTAAGGAATCCCTGCCAGCTATGAGGAGAACATCTCTTGCAAGGAGTGGAAGCAATCAGCAGACTAGCGCCTCAAACAGTCCGAAAACATTGGAATGCTTTGAAAAAAGTTTTCACCTTCGGAGTGGAAGATACGTGGCTTTCTGAAGATACCTGAAGACTGATTGAGAAGTCAGCACAGTTATAAAGAAAAATGAGTGAGTATCTGAGTACCAAAAAAAATTAAGGGAAGGTGAGCTGTGACGACCCTAACGTCAGAAGAATTGGCAAATATACCTGAAAGCAGAACTGTCTCCAGAGTGGTAGCAGGTAGTCGGAGCTCTAGACAACATCCGGTGAAAGCCTTAAATGGCGCTTTGCTCATTAAGGATGAGAGCTAACTTAGGCATTTCGCTTCGTTTTGGAATCAAGTATTCGCTGGTGATAGGCGATCAAATCAGAATGAGCTACCCCAAGTAATAATTGTCCGTATTTACACTTCAACCCCCACCCAAAATGAGATTACTACCCTTAAAGCACTCCAGAACAAAAAAAGTCGTGGGACGTGATAATATTCCCGCGGAGCTATTAAAAGCAGCGTTAGCAACATCTGCATCAACTGATAGAAGAGGCCTGGGAAACTGAGTCTTTTCCCAAAGAATGGAAAGAAGGAGTAATCATTAAGCTTCTTAAAAAAGGAAGTCACATGGACTGTGAGAATTGGAGAACAACCTACTAAGGCATCGTATGATGGATCAAAATATAACGTTCTGTAAAGAGGAAGGATATCAAGGGATTTTCAAATTCAAAGTGGCGTACGGCAAGGACGTATTCTTTCACTGATATTGTTTTTATAAGTGATAATTGATGTGTTCCGCGATGCTCTGTAAACAGAAGCTGGAGGAATTTGATGGACTCTTACATCTAAACTCAAGCATTCCGACAATATTTGTCTACTATCGAATAGAATGATGGACCTCCAGCAAATGTCGTCGGGCTGAAGATCAACACTCTGAAAACTAAAAGCATTAGCTTTGGAACTGCCTAAACCTCACAAGGCAGGACAACCAGTAGACAGGGTAGAGTGATTCAAATCTTTTGGGAGTATCGTTTCAATCGGAGCCGCGACCGAACAAGACACAGTCAATCCTAAAAAAAAGGCTAAGGCTGGGTGTGGTTGGTTGTCCAAAATATGGAGAAGCAATAGTATTAGCTTTAAGATCAAGCTGCAGCTGTTCCGATCCAGTATTGAATCCGTGCTACTATATGAGTGGCTGCACTTATGGAAAATGCCCGCAACTATCGCAAGGAAAATGGAAACATTCTTGAATTGATGTCTACGACACATCCTGTGGAGGGATCACATAGACGTCACAATTCAAAAACGGAGCTGTAAGTAGATCGGACATCCTTTTTGAAAAAGGGACGCTTCCATTGCTTTCCAAGCCACTAACCCAGGACGGAAGAAGAGCAGATCGACTGAGACATGCATGGCGTAGAGCAGTCGAAGAGGAGTCATGGTAGCTATGACGAAGTTGAGCACACCTACGACATATTTCCAGAAACCGATTGCCATGGCACCCAGGTGTCGTGGAGGCCCTAAGACTCTAAGACACAAAAGAGAAAAGAAGAATAGAGTTGACGACAATCATAAAGCTACTTTAACATGAACCACGTCACTGTAGATGGCGTTTTTAGTCCTCAGGGCTTTGAACAAGGCTTGATAAGAGTAACAGACATTCCTTATACAAGCCGTATAAGCTCCATTCACAACGCAATTCAAACTTCCTCCCCCGCCATTATGCTCTGTGTAACAAGGAAGTTTATTTATTATTTATGGTACATCATCAAAGGTTCACCTCCCACCATCCCTACCAGACTCCGCAGTACGTTTATCAATTTATGTCTTTCATCGTATCTGGCTACAGTACATTTAACACCTATACAAAGGTGTAACGTACTATTTATGCTTCAAAGGCAAATATTCATAGCTCTTTGGATTGCTTTCCTTTAAAACACCTTAAATTATAGTCCCGCTTGTTAAAAATGTCACCATTGCCGGCGGGGGCGGCGGCGGGGAAAGTCATTTTCTTTAAGCATGTCTTTGATTTCATCCGCCATTTAGAATGTTTTATGTAATCCTTGACGAAATACATACGTCAGCGGTGATAGATATTCAAATTCGCGACGAAGGTGGAAAAATGTATGCTTGGCTTGCGTGTGTTTGCCTTTTGTGTTCGTGTTATTTTATAGCGACGAAGTAGTCACTTTTTTGACGTAAATGATGTTATGTGTGTGTGTGTGTGTGTTTGAATGGCACCTGTGTCTATTCGAATAATCGTCAGCACCTTTATCAGACTATTGATTTAGACAAAGTCGTTAAAAGCTAACAGGCTACGACGGTATGTCATGACTTGCGTCATTTCTCAACAATATCATATTTTAAGTTTATAATTTGAATAGTTACACGCCTGTATTCAAGCGGAAGTAATGGCGTCGTAGGTGAAAGGATATTAGAACTTGATGATGACATCAGATTTGAGCAGGGTTTTGTTGAGTTGCAAGAGGTATGCAAGAGGTATTGCGTCAAAGATTTTGTAAAGGTCCTTTTCACACATAGACACGGCGACATTTATCAATGACGATATTTCAACGCTTTACAATTCCTTGTAAGACACAAGATAGCTAAAGTATGATAGGTCTCCGGACAGAGGGGTATTGAGAGAAAGGAGATTGCGAATGAGATAACGCGGATTCCTTTGTGCTTTTCTCCGGCCTCAACTGGACAACTACCAAAACCTTGATTTATGAATGAAATCGTAAACAGCCCCTAGCCTAGCGAAGAATAGAAAAGCTCCTCCTCCATTCTAAAGGACTTTTCACACCTGAATACCGAAGATATTCAAAATTCTCGGCAGAACTGTTATTAAGGCAATTCAACGTTTGGCTTAGGCAATCCAAAAGATTCAATATGATAGCAGAAGACTTATGAGCCACTATTGCTTGATATATGGACAACTGTGTATGTAGTGAGACCATATGCTGACTCTGTTAAGAACAGGAGTAACTGCCGATCATATTCTTTGTGGGTTCTTCTTGGTCCTTATTTAGATCGCACGGCGTATTTATAAAGAAATTCTTTTCTTCGAGTTCTTCACTTCCACGAGGAGGATGGAATGTCTAAACTGCACCCCAATAGACAAGGTTCAAGTTGAAAAGGCTTAAAGACCGTTCAGGATTTTGTTACTTTCAACGCGGTCACTCAACGGGAAACGCCCTTATTTCCTTCACGACTTAGTTGACTATTATACTAGCGCGATCTTAGATACAAAAGAATGCTGGAATGCTTGGGAAGTCCATCTGCTACGTGCTACGTAAACGAATTGCTATCTTCTCCGACAGAGAAGTCTGAAATCAGGAATTATTCTGTGTGGGGCCTTTTACTCACCTAGTAGAGACCAGAAGGAAATGCACTGCGACCTTGAAGATTTTTTTCTATCCAGCAATGGTTTCTTTCAACTGGAAAAAGTTAAGAAAAAACCAAATTGAAAGAAGCAATTGCTGGCCGTAGGACCACCTACGTTTGCCATTATGTGACAGAAATAAACCTTATCTGTTACAAGAAGGTGAGCTTCGTATTAAAAGTTAGCCCCGGGTTCTTCACCGCTTCCTTGTTGGTTATCACCTCAGACCCAACTTGAAAATCGACGATTGTCGAGATCCTCTTTTCAGTCAGAAGGACTATCTCCCCCTTTTTTTGTAGCCAGAGATATACACGAGCTGCACAGCGACATCGAAGTGGTCAAAAAACTATGCATTGGTCGTTTAAGATGGCTGGGACATGAAGAGCGAATGGACAACGTTCTGGCCCGAAGAGTCTTTGAATCCAACTAGGAGGGATAACGCAGAAGAGCACACAAGTAGAAGGGGACCTCAACCAACTTGGAGTGCGTTACTAGAGGCGGTTAGCTAAGGACCGGGCTAACTGAAGAGGGATATTGGTTGAGACCCAGGTTTAACCCGAATTCTAGCGCCACCTAAGAGATGTACCCATCTCATGACCTGGTTGAGTTTTTTTTTCAAAACGCTTTCTGTGTCTCTTGCCGTCATCACTACGGCGATATAGTCTGCATACTTTATCAGGAAAGTGTCTTCGGGCATCTCCATTCGAAGGATACTACCGTAGAAGATGCTTTAGAAATCAAGCCCTGTGCTGTTCCCCATTCATCGCATGCCTGCTGTGGTGTTGTAAGGAAGTGTTTTCGATCGCATTCGGCAAGTGTTTCCATCCATTTTGAACGTCCACAGTTGTTAGCAATATTATCTACCATGAATGGCTGCCCCATTGAGCCGTTCCGGTGGACCTTACCACTTCTTCAATGGCTCCAATCATAGAATATCCCTTTTCCACACCGTGCTGTCTTCTTAACAGTTCTCCTGCTCTTTGTTCCGCTAATGTGAGCCTTGGTTTTAACATTTTCTAGCATGATAGCAGCTAGGCGTTAAAAAAATTACTGAAGTTCGAATCCCAGAGGTTTTTTGTGGTAGCTCCGCCGTTAGAGAAAAGACCTCCTGGACGGCATTGAGGAAGATTGTTTTCGGTGCTAAATTCGATATTGAATATAGGCATCACGTTAACACTGGCTCAAGTATGTATGACGAACGAATGCCCAATCATGGTACAGCTAAGAGGGTCTTCGAATCGCAGCCTGTAGATTTGAAACCTCTGACAATTTGGGACCAACATGTCTTGGATCCGAGCTGGATGGAAACGCTTGTTGATTGAGGCCCAAGTGCACCCCGGACTGTAGTGCCACCTTAAGTAAGTGCTTTGGATCGAAGATAATGATGGACTGCCATGCCTGAGGCAAGGATTCTGCACAATTCGGGACTGAACACTTGAGTTTATTCGCGATCAACTCTTCTCAACTGCTTATAGGCTTGAAGTCAATGAATATATGAATTGCCTTTATACTGGGGAGTGAAGTTCTCTTTTCGTTGGCTAAATTTGAGTTCTTTCCTTGCTCTTCTTCTACCACTATTAGCCAGCATGTACAAGGAGGCGGAACACAAGAATAGACGTCGCCGTTTTCTCACTAAGCAATATGTTCGTTCGTTACAGGATGGTCTTCAAGTAATCTCACGAAAATTGAATACCTTATTTAGAATCTTGAATCAATATAACCCTCTGTTGACGTACAACTTCATATCGTTATATGGGTTTCTATTATCCTTTCATCTTCAACTATCAATCAAACTCACATGTACAGTCAATCTCCCAAACCTTATCTACAACTAAAATCCGTTGAACTTCACAGATGTCACACTATTTGCCAAACAAATAGGACAAAATTCATTTATAGTTTGTAACATGATATCCTGAATTGACCTTGTTTACATTTTCCCTTGTCGTTATCCCTTTGTTTAACTAGTCCCTATGCATACACAATGTCTATTCGATTTTTATAAAAAAAAAAACTTCTTCTACAGTAGAATAACTTTTTTTTTTTTATGAAAGTAACTCGAGGATACTCTCAGGAGATGCTTAAGTGGCACCCAAGTGAAGTAGCAATTTTCGCAAAGAGCTCTAAAACAAGTTCAACCTCACTTATTGCCTCAAGGACAGCCTAAGGTATAGTCGCTCTCTTCGGTGTAGAAGAAGTACAAGTTACTGTGTATACACATCACAATGATGCGAACTAACAAAGCACAAACGAGTGTTGACGAACAGCGCGTAGAGAGTAACCCTCAAGGCCTAACAGGATAAAAGCATTCTACACCTTCCAGTGACGACACCTTACCTATGAGACAACATTACAGAATTAGTTGTCTACTTTAGCGAGGATTCCCGTTCTTGTGATGGTGTGAGTTGCTTTGGAACTCAATAAAAATTTGCACTTACCTCGTGATTGGATTTCCCCCCTCTTCAGCATTGAGAATGCTTCATTGTACGTAAATTGCGCCCCCAAAAGGGAAAGGATTCTATTTGCGAGTCCTTTTTTTTTTTCTCCTTTTGGGTAGCATCTAAGAAGCTTTTATTTAAGGGACACACCTCTTTGCATTTTGATGAGAGCCGTAAACACATGAAGAATTTAATGGAAAACTTTTTTCTTTGCATGTTTAGCATGTAAAACATGTGAATGTTAGTTGTTTGGTTCTATAAATTATAAGAGAGCTTGTTGCGTAGAATTAAGGATTAAAAACCACGCAAGGACTTGGTGTTTTTGTTGTTCTTATCGGAAAGTTTGTTAGTCACGTAATATTTGGTAAAGGAGAGTGTTTTCGATGAATTTTTACTTGAATGTGGGTTAAAAACGGATGGAGAATGGGACTCGAACACGTTGAAGGATAAGCAATGGAATAAGGACTTGCTGTGGGTGTTAACAGTTATCACATTCCGGTTTGCTGTTTACCTCCGGTTACTTGTTGTGATTGCAGACTTCCCGAGTTAAAGTGAAAGTCAAGTTCAATTGTTTTGGAAGTTGAATTCGATAATAGTGCGATTGTCGATTGTGGTCCTGTTAAGATACTTACATATCTAAAGGGTTTGAGTATTACTGGCGTGAAATAACTTAGCTGCATATCCACGTTCTTCATACAGGAGGCGGCATTTCCTGAGCACTATGTCTGCTATATTCAAATCAGATTCAGAAGTGAATATCCAGTATTCCTCTAAGCTTCCAACGAAAGCCTATGGTTGCTGTAGCTAAGTGGTTACCAGTTTCAACTTCTTTCGCTGAGGAGGCATTTAACCTCATTATCCAAGTCCTACTGGTTGATGCCGTAGCACGAAAGACGAATGAGAATAACCCTCGACTGTTCTAAGACAAAAGCTATTCAAATGATTTTGGGCCCTTTTCTGTAAATATAAATGGAAAGTGACATTAACCTAATCAAGAAGATTAAGGTTTAAGTAGAGCGCATAGGTTGCGGCAACATTGTTCAAAGAGAGAAGAGACGAAGGAGATACCAATGGACGTTGGTTTTAAATGTTTGCGGGTTGTAGTGATGAGGAAACGCCGAGCTAAGCAGATCATTCCACATTCGTGTTGTACAGCTTAGGAAAGAATCCCTGTATTTGAGAGTACATCCGAAAGTAGGCCTGGGTTTAGGTTAGGTGAGGTATGTGGGCCGGCGAAGGGGAGTTCCTCAGCGCTACACTCAAGGCTCTAAGACCCGTTGTGCTATCCATAGGGGATAGATCTTACCCTTAAATGTTACCCGCATAAAAAGCGTACTAGTAACTATTTACTGCGTTGGTGGTACAAGCCATCCTGTGGATTTGATAAAGCCGTTCAGATTGTTCACCGGTTTACCAGATAGTGCCCCGAGATCCCGGAACAAATGTTGCCCGAGGAATTTGTGTATTAGATGGTACAGGCCAGGGCTGTGTCTCTGCAGCCTCTTCTGCCATAACACGGAGTTTTTTCATGTGGTACTGCAAAGAGTTATGACCTGTAATCACACCTACAAGGGTGGAGAGGGATTTTCTATCCTTATTTGTTATTTGCCTCTCTTTGAGCTTTGTTCCTTGCTTCGAGCTGCAATGAGCAAGGCAGGATATTCACCGCCAGGTCGGCCTGGGTTTAAACTGATAAGCCTTCGAAGCAAGTCGCGTATCGCGGGTTAAATGTTCAAGACGGAATGAGACTGGTCATTTCGCTGGAACATTGTTTCCAGATGAATAGATTAAACAGCGGGAACGATTTTTTCTATGAACCTCGAAATGTTCCCGCCACCTGTACGTCTTAGCACGCATTTTTAAATCCTCTCTAGGTATGTAGAGAATGGTTTTTGGCGCACCCGACCAGATGTGCGCGGTATACACGAGCTTTGGACGAATGAGTGCGTTATTGAATGAATCCAGATCAGAGTGGGTAAGGAATTGTTTGCAGTATTGAAGGTGACTACAAATGTGTGGTGGTTCCAGTAAAAGTTGTCGTTAACACTCATACTGAGGATGGAACTGGTCGCAATATCACGTTGTCCGTACTATGAGAATCGAAGACGTTTACAACAGGCTCATTCGGTTCAGTGTATGGGGCGGGACTAAACCTAACACTGCATTGCTACGAACAAAGAATTACATTTGCACCCAATCCACTTTCGGAATTTGAACATCATACCTAATACACAAACCATTCGGAATGAATATACCGAATCATCGGTTATTTTTTCTTAACGAAGTTTTTGGTTGTGATAGAAGAAAAATGTAATTCAAGGCAAGTGTGGACATGAACCAGTGTGGTGAAAATTTAGATTTATTCGTTACAGGGTGACAATTTGGTTAGTAAGTACTGAAAATGGAAATAATTGAAACCGAAACAAAGAACTCAAACAAACAGCGTTTATTAAGAGCCACCAAGATTGGAGTATGAAATTAAACTGAAGAATATTAAGATCCCTTAGATTCTTAAAGAACCAAATAAGTCTTA
The DNA here is from genome assembly GCA_951813785.1 of Criorhina ranunculi. Taxonomy (NCBI): domain Eukaryota; kingdom Metazoa; phylum Arthropoda; class Insecta; order Diptera; family Syrphidae; genus Criorhina; species Criorhina ranunculi. The sequence continues at coordinate 28,944,817 of OX638381.1, forward strand.
TTTGAAATATAAAGAGCTAAAGAGTTCTGGTAGTTAGATCTACAGCGAATTCACTCCGCTTATGGGTTCATTGTCAATCTTTCTGTTAACAATATTTGAGGGGAACCCTAATAAAATGAAGGTCATTGCAGATATGTAGTTGTACCCATTTCTTTGCCAGTCTATCTGCCTTCTAATTTTTTCACATGTCATTGTCCCCTTTCCGACTTTGATATCCAGTGCCTCGTAGAAGACTCTAAATCCAGTGTCAATTTTTGGTTTGAACCCATTTACATAAAAGTGACTACCTTTCCTAGTGACTTCCCCCTTCATGCATTTGTTTCCACCACGAATACTTGTATGGGACGTCCTGTCAAACGCTAGACTCGGAGACAAGTAGCCATTCGCCTAATCATTGCTTCTCCACCGCTTAGAGTAGAGGAATGGCCAAACCACGAAGATGACTAAAGGCCTGCCTCTTTGATCCTAAGTGTAGTTTTCGCTGCATTTCTCATGCACTGGAGATCCAATGGTATAATGCTTAGCGTGACACTCTATGGAACCCATGATTCCCATACAGATTGATCTTTGTACCCTGGTTAGGCTTGCAGTGAAGAAAGGATTTGGGGAATAGATTAGATTCATCACTTTTGAAAAAGGAACTCGGTCGAAGGGTTTCACAGTAAAAGACTTCCTACCAAAACGGCGCATCCGTGCTACTCGTGTTTCTGGTAGGACCTTACCAGATTCAACCACTTCTGCCTACCTGCCAACATTGCACTAATGCTGGACGAAAGAGCTTCACAAATTGTGAACACTGTTCACACTGTAAGACAAGATAATCTTTGGAGAAGAGTTTCTAGTCTAAGTATCCAGTAGAACCATTGTAGTGTTTCATCATTTGGTCTTTATATCTTGAAACCATTCTTTCCTCCAAGATTCAGTCGAACTATCAGGCCGAAGATCGATCTTACCATTTGTTCAGTATACACGTGAGGTAATCAGGACAATCCACTAATCTATGGATGAACTTTTGATGAGCTGCTAAATAACTCACAATAAAAAGGTTGATTCGAGGAAGATCGTAGTATGGTGGATCCACTAGCTGAAAAAAACGTCCATAAAGTTGCTCATAATCAGGCAAGCTGCACCGAGCTGTATTATTAAGCTTTATCGCGTTCACTTCTAAATTCTCAGACTTTGAGGCCTACTTTTGGGTGGTCTTCTTTGCGGGGCAGCAGCAACAGATTTCAAGTTGACTTTTCAGAGTCTAAACAACTTTTTGTTTCTCAATAAGGAAGGCACGAATGATACGCTCGTGTAAGCATCCACGGCAAAGAACACCACCTTATGTACGACGAACAGTCTTTCGGCGTTTAACCAATCGGGAACGTTCACATGGGCGAGTTGGCTTGATACCCTTTAGCTTCCCTTTACATTGACTGCATTTTGGGACGATCTAGTTCTTCTTGATGTAAGCGACCACCGGGAGTACGGACAATTCGCCTCCTGTTGGATTTTGTGTTGTATGACAAACGTCTCCTTAGAGACGGTAACATCAAGAAATAAACTGGCGTCTTCACAGACAGACTAGTTAGATACACTTTGAAACTAGTCTTCCACTGAATTTGATCGTTTATCTGTAGCACGAACTGTACGTCTAGGCAAAAACTTCAGATCATTTCATGATGATGACCACGCATCTATTTACAATCACAAAAGAAAGCACTTCTTTCAAACCCAAACTGTCTGCATAAACCTTGACATTTTCATATTTCCCTATACAAAACTCAAACTTAACACATCTTAATTCGCACATTTTATAACGAAAACCTCAAGTGTTGCATCGAAGCTTGGAAATTCTTGAACACACCTCTAATCGCGACCAAAACAAACTTGTTTATCACCCGTTGAATGTTTTTTTTTTTTTTTCTCATTTAATAGATCTAAACATGTTTTACGACTAAATGACTATGGCACATGCTCAAAGCACACATAAACTATAAACGAACCGACTGAAGTCTTAGCACAAGCCCCATTAAAGGCTTTTGAAAAGACTAATCTACTCAAGCACTAATCATCGACAAACTTGTTCACCACCTTTAAATTACTTATGCACGATCATCCATTGCACTGTAAGCTACGAACATAGATTTTATAATTTCACTTTTAACCTTAACCTAAAGCCTAATCCCTGTTGGGTGGCAGGTATGAGCTTCCAGGTACTACATCGACACCGGTCGGTAGGAAGGGCGGTCGACTCGCTGTAAACAGGTCGTCATCATCGTTGGTTTTATTTTCCAAAATCGCTGCATCCAAACTGTTTGTACTTCCGCCTAAATTGTCGTACTGTGACTTGATGGCCTGCTGAGCACGTCTAAAGTCTTCTTCTGTCCTGTATTTGACGAATCGGACTTCTGGCTTCTGCACGGTTCTGGTTTGGAATTCCTGGATCTTTCTCTCTAGATCGGTGACATCCGGTTGCTTGCTCAACACATAAATCAAGGTTTTCGATTCGATTGCTTGTCGCGCCAAGTCAATGGCAGCATTTGTGTAGGCATTGTATTCCGGAGCCTTGATGACGATAACCTGGGTATTTTTCTTGACAGTTGGAGTCAAGTGTCTGGCGGTGGCTCTTGGAGCATCATCATCATCTGGAGGAGCGAAGAAATAAAATGATTTGGTCACCACCTCTCGGTTGTTATGTGGCGGAAAAGGTTCGAAGTTCGAGTTGTAATCATAGCCCAGGCGTCCAGCATTGCAGCAAACCAAAAACACAGCAAATATCTAAAAGTATGATGCAACAGTGATGTAAACAAAATAAATGCAAACATTCAAAAACACCACCACTCACCACAAGTCGTTCCATTGTGTAGTCCGGTCGTGATGATTGTCAAATCGAAAATGACGAAGCCTCTCCGAGCGGAATGCGAAGAAAACTTCAAAACTTCTTCTGCGCGCTTCACAAGTTCAAGGGCATCTGCCTTGCTTGGCTAGTGCTATTTGTGTACCCAAATTCACGCTAATTCGCTTAATGCATTATGAATTGGGTAGAGCGTCAAGAACCGTTGTGTAACACCAAAGCGGCTTAAAAGCAACAGACAACGAAAATGTTAAAAAAAAAAACTAAAAAATAAATGTCTTTCGAGTATTTCCGGATTCATAATCAAAGACAGGTGTGTAAGGCGGGTGGAGAGAGACAATCCACCGATAAATATCGAATGCTAATGACTATCATCTCAGAATGGGATCCCCTCGTCGTCGTAAGGTTGACTAGCTGGTTTTACTTTTATGTTCTCTGTCCGTCCGCAGATGTGCATAACTGTGACAACAACTTTATTTGAACAAATTGATGTGAACATTCCTACTAGACATACTAATTACCGCTTTCGTTTCCTCAACAATCACTCAACACTGCCATGGGATATCAATAAATCAGATACGAGAAATTTATGATGGCCATTTGCATTTGCATCTATTAAAGCAAAAAAATATGATCCCGTTTGTTTGCTCGGCCATTATTCAGATTCAGATTGTATTCATTTCCTTTTAGAATACCTAGCACATGGCTAAACTATATTTGATTTTGAACTCTAGACGACCTTTGTTGACCCCTAGATTAGATATGATGATTAGATGTTAGATACTTTGACTCATCAGATAAAAAATTAGGTAACAACTGGAGAGACACATTCATCATAATTTTTTTGGGAATTTTTATTCGCCTTTGTTGTGTGACTTGTTTATGTCTAGACTGGGGATCTCCTCTTGGCCCATTTATACCTTCTTTTTCTTACAAAAGAGACTAACTGCTTTGAATTACGTTGCTAAACATGATAATTTTATGACAAGATCCCAGAATAAAGTTTTATCATACGTAGGCAAGGCACATCACTGAAACTTCACACATCAAAAGATGGACACTTGTCTACGTATACGAATATTTAAGTTGATTGCCGGCGTTGAATTGGATTTTTTTTTGTTTTTTTGAGATTTCTGGAATTGTGTGGTCGGAATAATAAATAAATACGAACGTCATGACACAATTACAGGGTGGGTGAAATGAAAATCAACTTTTTGGCTTTCTTTCTACCGATTATCTTGGCTTGAGGTAATCTTTGGTTCTAACCTGACTTTGATTCTACTTTTAGCTTGAAGAAAAACTTGTATTTCTAATCAGATTAAACATTCTACTTGCTAGAGCTGGACATTGACACAGTATTCGTGCCGATGTCTCTATGTACATTTGCAACACGACTCACCCTTTTCAGATATTGATTTTAAGTTGTCATTTAATGTGAACAACACTACTTCATTACTCCATGCTCAGAACTCTTCTTTTGCTAGAGCCTTTCTACCTATTGATTGGAATTTCGGCTTGTCTACATTTATTCACATTTTAACAGCCGTTTCCGAGTTGGTCCAGTCGGGTGTCGGGTGCCCATTTTACCGTCAACTATTTTATAACAGCTCACTTTCCTTAAGCTTGTTCTAATTCATTGCATGTCTGGTCCTTTGGGCCAAGGCGTTGATGTTTTTTCACCGTACATGTCCTTTTCGTCACAAACGTCCAATATTCAGTTTTTAGAGATCGTTATTGGATCTACTGCTTCAAGGCTCGTCAACGCTAACGAGACCGAATATTTTACGAAGATATTTTCATCAGTCTTTGATAGAGTTCATGCCTCATACAGAGTTTCATAAGAGCCTTACTACTAATCTGCCTTCTCAGCCGATCTAAGTCTATCAGTCTTTGAGAAATGGTCTTAAAACCGTTGCAGAGATCGTGAGACTTCTTGGGTTTTCTTCTCCTAACAAAAGGCGTTGGGTGCTCATAAGATACTAGGTGTGGTTGGCTCCGTTGAGAGGGTTTCCTTTCTTGTGTTGTTTGCTCTCCAGCAAGTTATGACCACCTGCGTTAAACAGCTCAGCCGTTAAATCGTCAGGTTCAGCAGGTCCTTGTTGAATTTTAGCTTGGATATTGCTATCTTCACTTCACTTTTAAGATGTGGATTGAAGTTTTGGCTATCATCGTTTAGGTCTGTCTTCATGGCTGTTATACAGGCTCTGACTTTACTTCAAGGTCTCTTTTTTCATTTTTATAGGTTTCTTTACGAGAGTTATTTCTTTGACACCCAGTTTCTTGAAAGTACAACTTCCTCACATTTTTTCTGGAGTAAAGACTCTCAATATGTTCGAGCAAACTTTCTTTTCCTTTTAAAGAAGACCATGTTCTTCCCGTTTATTTTGATCGCAGAGCTCGAGAGTAGATGCTTCCTATAGCCGTTGGCTGTTAAATATGGTTTAGGAGTGAACCCCCAGAAGAATGAAATAGTCTTGTTTACTAGGAACTAAAAAAATTCCTTGCATTGACCCTGCCTTTCTAAGCCTTAGCCTTTAATGATGAAGCTAAATATCTCGGCCATATGTTAGATAGAAAGCTTAGCTGGAGACTTTACATCCAAGAAAGAGTTAAGAAGGCTACCGTAGCCCTATACTTGGACAAGAAAGCCAAATGTAGATAAGAAATAGGCACCCTAGGATAACTTATTGGCACTATATTTCGGGAAATAAGACCGATTCCTTTAAATGGGGTGTTATTATGGTAGCTGGCCATATAAAAATCTATTCTTCTATGTCGACTTGTCTGTTTATAAGTGGAGCACTCACGACGACGCCTTGTGCTGCAATGAATATCTTGTTTCACCTGCCCCTCGATATTTTAAGAAGCAAATTACAGCTAGAGCAGCCATTAGACTAAAAGGCATCACTCGTATCTATCTGTTCCAAGATTCTAAACAGTCATTCCCCTTCCAAAAACAAAGATCATACCACACCCTCTTCTTGGTTGCCTTCGACAAAAATGTTTAGGTTAACATCCGTAACAGATGATTTAAGATTGATGATTATCTAGCGATCACTTTGGAAATCAAAGATGGCAGTCTTTTCTTCCTAGGGCCGCGAAGTACCAGAATACCATTTTACCGGAAGGGACATTTTTAGGCATGCCCGTCGCTAGATAGAAGCTACTGGTTAAACGGGATGCAAAGATGGAAGACGAAACTTGAATGGTCCCAGACTACCGAAACTTAGGTAGATCAATGGTACCGTGTGGCAGAAGCCAGACTACTGAGCAGATTTGGCCGGAGCTGGATCTGAAACGCTCTATAAGTTTGATCTCGCTTAGGAGGATGAAGATCATTTCAACAATAAGTGTTATCATCGGATACCGACTTAAAGGCTAGGCCAGTAGAAGCTGCAGCGGAGATGAGGAAGAGAAGAACGTTCTTCACATTCTATGCACGTGTTCAGTTCACTCAAAAAAGAAGAAAACTCCATCTTCAACACCCTCTGTGATCTGGCACACTAAAATATCAATTGATTCCTCTTCATTCGAAGCTCCAAGTGGTTTCGACAAGTGGGTTAGAGGTTAAACACCTCTTTTCGTTTACGTTTGCTGGCACATGCTGACTGTCTCTATAACTTCGCCTAATCTGTGGGGTATCTGCGTATGTAGCGACCGCAAGTCTACTCTTAAATCTCAAGCCACTTCCCGTTTGACGTAGATCCTTTTCGAATTGAGTCTTCTTTGTATATATGTATCTTCTCAGAATAACCCAAAAAAAGTGGTTGCGTCAATCTAATTATTTATTTCTTCTTCGAAGGATAGATCCCACGAACGAGATATTTTCAAGTTTTTATTCTAAACTCGTGTTCCGAAGCCCGACTAAACTAAATATGTTATCATTTGTAAATTTATTATTATTACCAAAACGTAAACGTAAAATATGTAAATGTATTCCTATCTATATATAAATTCGTGTATAATTTTAACTAAAGCTAATTTAAATTTACCTAATTAATACACGCTCAAAATTGGTGATAATTATCTATAGACGAAGCTTTTTGTTTAATAATCATGACGGTTATTATGGGCTAGACCCGATTGCGATTTGTTTTAATTGAAAAAAAATAATAATTTAAAATTTATTTTACTCAGTGGTAGGCACGGTTGACTGCTGTCACGGTATGGATAACTTATGTGTCGTTTAGGAAGACTGTGAAAAATGTGCTCAATCTTCTTCTAGTTGAGAAGTGAGGGAAAACTAATTAGGACTGTGGATAACCAATGACAAATATGGGAAATCGCTTTTTTTTTAATTAATGAATTTATTTAAGAGGAATATAAGTTTTTTGGAATGTGGGTATGGAAAACGTATGCTACTTTGACTTAAACTGGTTTTTTGTTGGTTTTTCGCCACATGCTCAGGAGGCTTGACTGAAGTGAAGCTGGCTTGTGCTGAAATTCCACAACATCAACTCAATGCTGCGGGATGTCGGTTTTTCTTTACTCTCTGTGGGTGGTCAGATGTTCTCAACTTTTTCGAAGACTACACCACATAGAAGCTAAATTTTCAGGTCGTTTTAGAAGGAAGATGCACTAGAAGATAAGTCGATTCACATATTCACCGACGACGCGATAGGGGGAGGTGTTTTCTCTAATGGGATCAATCTTAGTCCCTCTATTCGTCTTCAAAATCATTGTAGCGTGTTCTATTTAGGTGGAAATAATAGCGAGAAAAAGACGTTGGCTAAAGACGTGATATATTTTATTTCTGGGACAGCCAAGCAGCAATTAGTTCTAGATTGCCGATCGTCTCTCACAGAAATGCCGGACTACTTCAATATTCACCTCTGTTGGGTGCTGGGCATAGAGGCATTCCCTGGAATTGTAAGGCTGACGTACTTACCAAATATGGAATAACTATTACAGCCGTTCTGCCAAAAAAAAGGTGTACAGCGTTCGCTTCATATATACTCTGTCTGTATACAAGTCTAGGGAAGACGGATGGTATCTAAAGTTTTTGAAAAAGAAAACATAAAATATTTACGGTTTAAGCTTTTCCAATCGAACACAGTCAAAGAAAGTCCCGAAAAGGTAGGGTATCTCCAACCAGAGAAAGAACACATCTCTAGCCGTTAAATGGAACAAAGTGTCTAGCAAAAGAACTGATTTCATCAGATCTGGATCAGAAATGCTCTAAGGATTTGATTTCTCTCCAAAGATTGCATATCAAAAGCATTATAGGTGTCATCACTGGACATCTACTAGGCAAGCATGCAACAAGACTACAAGGACTATAAGGCAAAATCTGTGTGAATAAATAAGAGGAGTAAACTATTCTTCACCATCTTTGTATCTGACCAGCTCTCTCCGACAAAAGAAAACTTGGATGGCTTTAGGGAAAACGACAAAAAACTGAGCCCTTAATCCCCGATTCTAATTCAAGATCAAACCAGTTCAAAACGAAGAAGAGCTAGCTTTCTATACGAATGACTCCAAAATGGATCGTGGTTCGTAATCTTGAGTTTCTTTGGGAGCTTGTTCTAGTCATCAAGTTTTTTTTGAGGATTAGGGACAATACTGTTAGAAGGTGATCACCAACACTTCGATTCTTGAAGAAAGTATAAGAAATCATGGAAAATCCGAATTTCCAACCAGCAAAAGTATTCAAGAACTTTCAAGGAACCGTTCGTAAAATCGTTCTTCTTTTGCAAGGATTTCAATAAAATATTTGAAAAATAGAATCCATGACAGAGCCCTTCATACGCAATTGCGGAAGTCTCATAGGGATTCTTTCAATTTTAAATTTTTGAATTCCCATCAAAAATAAACTTTAAGGTGACATTTCAGAAAGTCGTGGTTTTCACCTTGTACATTCCATAACTTTGTCCTCGCTACTATAATCGAATCCTTGAAGCTTTCAAAAGCTTTGACTCTTTATTTGAAATGAATGTCCTTGATAACTTTGTTCTGCGTCGACTCTCAAACTGTTTTCTCTAGTACTAATCAAAGGCATGACTACATTGCATATTTTTGTAGCAACAAGCTTTAAACTCAAAACGAAGGCTCTTCGACATGCGGATAGTGGAGGAAATCAAGTCCCTGAAGTTTAGAAATTTGAAAACACATATCGACAGATAGGGTTGATGGCAAAAAGAGAATCTAAATCCAGTAAATAGTGAAGTGGTTCTCCATCTATTGCAAAAAAGATTCCAAAAAACTGCTGCGGAACTTCTCATATCTGAAACGGGTGCTTAAATAGGTTAAAAAAGGGGCGAGAGCTTTACTATTCTGCGTTCATTCACCTAGAACTTCCTTTGGGTGGTAAGCGGAAACAAGAGGAATACAGCTTGAATATCTGTAGGCAGTCAATCTCGCTTATTGGTCAATTGTGATTTGACAATCAGACTCAAGCATAGATTGAATTCGAGTCGGTCGAGTTGTTCACGAATAGCGCGAAATGTCCCATCGGTACGATTTTAATAAGCCTCGTACTCAATGTCCCCTACATTGGCATCTACCCGATATGTGGTTGGTCGCTGCTGTACAAATGTCCATAAGCTTGTATTGCACGGCGAAGCAATTTTACCCATTTCCTGGCATCTTCTCATAGACATGTTGCTCACGTTTCCGCTCCGCTGGTATTTTCGGTTTCCCAGACGTTTTGTCACCACATGTATGCCAATACAGTCTCAAGCTTCAAACTTGAGTACTAAGCTCAAGGCTATCTCAATCCGTTCGAATGCGATACAACTTTAAGTAGCGCTAGGCAAATCGAGAAACAGGCAAAAGACGTTAATTTTCGCTACTTTGTCGGCTTGCTTTAGAAGACAAGATCCTTTACAGCATACAATGTGTGATTGTCTTGAAACATTCTAGGCAGATCTAGGATCCCGGAACAGATTAATCGATTTCAAAACGAAGCTCCACTACCTATTCATCGACTGTAAAGTTGTATATAAAACCACTCTTCATCATCATCGTTCAAGGCTTGATCCCATTCGTGGCTCTTAATGCTGGAAACGAAATATGCTCCGTTGTTCGGAATCATATCCTTGGAATTATACGTAATTATACATTTGTAAGTAATTGTCTTCACGCTGTCATATCGTTACTTATTTTAAGCAGACGACAGCTAACGAAAGCTGGTGGATTACGTAAACGATATCGCCAATGCAGGGATGGGACAACCGAAGAAGTATTAGTTTAGACAAAATATAACTTTCGACAGCTACCCAGATATCGTTAGAATCACGGCGATAATCAGGGGGCATTGGAGACCATGCGGCCAAACCAAGAATCCTATACAACCCCTACTGCCGCAGTTGCGGAAACGAAACTGAGAAGGAAACTCTCTCCTATTTCCTCTGCAAAGAGCCAGACTGCGTGCACTAAACCAACCATTCTTCGACGACCTATATGACATCTTAAGTAAAGGGATAAGAGACTTAATCCACAGGCTGGATATAGGCACCGACTGTCTAACATTCTCAACTACGCACATCACGAACCAGGTCACACCAGGTCGTGGTAAAAAAAAGGCACACCTACTGCTACTTTGGTTCATGTTGATCCGCCACCTCTAACTACCTACCTACCCCAGAATAAAAGGACACTTCTCAGGATAAGATGAAAAATTACCCTGGGAACTGTTTACTCTTCTCTACAAGGGGGAAAGGAAACAAATCGGAATTGAGAAAAAGTACAAGGTGAAATTTTCAAGCAAGCGGATGACTTTACCTTTGATTGTCGATTGAATCCTTAGGTCGTGTACCGCTTTTGCCAACATTCGGAGTCGAAACCCACTATTGTTTCACAAGACTTTTGTTCACATAGCTAGTGATTTCGGAAGTTATGTGCATAGAAGAGCCCTGAATGTGGTGCTAAGTATGAAGAAAACGAATAGCTAGCCCCTTCTGGCACATTTTGGTCGGTCTGTGGCCCAACGAGCCACAACTGTATAAAAACAATAAATAACCGGATACTTACAGACTGAGATTTTGTTAATATCCCTTAGCTATCGCGTATCTTATCTGAACTTAACCCGGCAAGAGAATGGTCATTGGTATCATTGTGATGAATTTGGATCACCTTAAGCTACTACGTGTACTACGCAGAATCAAAATGGCACAACACCGCCTTTTCCCAAAAAAAAAAAAAACATCCGGAGTCTGGCATCGTGTATCGTATGTCTTAACATGAGGTTAATGGTACAAGATGTACAATTGAAAGGTCGTGTCGTTCCATCAAGGTCAGTCACCAAGACTTCTTTAAAGAAACTCACAACTCAAAATGGTTTTCGAAAGAAAAGTACTAATCTGGGTAAAAAGGTTCACTTCTCAGGTCCTAGGTTCACCACAGGTCGTAGGGTAAGATCCTTAACATGAAAAAGAGAAAAAACAAATGAAGAAAACTTCATGAATCCCAAAACCTTGAGCCCGCTGACAACTCCTGCCTTTAAATCTGTGATTTTTGATTGATGTTCATTTCAGCCATTCCCAGAAAAAAAAAAAAAAAATCTTCTGCATTTACAGGCATTACTCGTCCCCACCTTTACACAATAGGTTAGACGACATTCTACATCATTCAAGGACCAACATTTTTTTTATATTTGAATTTCAATATAAAACCCCTCCCCCCAGACACAGTGGCTTGGTCATTTTTCTCCATCACAATGGTCCCGATGACACAACGCTTCCCAATGCTTTGTCCAAAAACACTGTTTTGAACAGTTTTAAATATTAAATTCATGTAAGGACATCACAGGAAAATGCTCAACAGCAGCTGTGTATGTATTTGTGTGTGTTGACTTTCAAGCACGGTAGCCATTGCATCATCGGTATAGCAGATGACCTGGACACATATGTACACGATTTAAAGAACACAACGAAAAAAAACGAAAAGCGCCTTCGTACAAAGGATGCTCACTGGAAAATGTTATAAAAATGTGACAGGACACAGGACACAACTGATATGATGATGTTTTATGAACAATCCAACAACAATGCAAACAGGATTGTACAACAAAACGAAATCATTTTGCAAGATTGATTTATGCGTTCGCTCTACATCGCCGCATGATGGACACAGAAATAAGGACGAATTTTTTTATTTTTTATTTTTTGAAAAAGTCGATTAAGTGGGCGAAGGGCGAGGATTTATTGACGTTTATTTTACTTTTTCCAATTGTATGTGTGTGTGTTTGTGTTCAATTTAAAGTGCTGGTGTGCCACCATCGTTACTGTTGTTGTTACTGGCTGGTGCCTGGCCTTACCTGCATTGTTGTGTGTTGATATCGTGGAGAATTAAATGCTGTCAATCACTTTAAGTTGAGTCAATCCAGACGTTGGGTAGTGGACTGAGAGTCCTGCACTTGAAAATGGTGAACGCTGGGGAATTAATTGTAATTGTCCTTTTATAAGCCATCGAAGTGAAAAAGGAAATTCACTTAGATTATCCTGAGTGTTGGCGACACAATATTAAGATTAACGGTAGTACGTTGTCAAGTAGCTGGAGCGCGGTCAGAGTTAAAGGGATTGGCGTACACATGTGTAGGTTTTCAGGAGAAATAAATAAAGTTTTCTGCAGTGGCTTGCGTTTCACATAAATTGTCATTAAAATGTCGATAGGACCGACGACTAAAAGACCAAGTTTTTCATTAAACTAGGGAAGATGTTCGTTTGAACAGGGCTATTGCCTTTACCACAATACCTACGTTAGTTAGTCGGTTTGAAGGGGTCCCGCTTTAGCTTAGTGCAAACCTGGGCCTAAGTCAACAAAACCCTCTTGTTAGCCCACTCCTTAGCTAATTGTGTTCAGCTGCACAGACTTCAAGTCTCCTTCTAGTTGTGGGCCCAATCTAGGACGCGGTCTTCCTTTCTTGCGTTGTCATTCCCGTTTAGATTCAAAGACTCTGGGTCTGCGGAGCATTGGTGTTCATTCGCTTTACATGCCCCCGCCTTCTTAATCGACCAACGCCCAGTTTTTTTCGACTAGGTAAATGTTGGTCTACAGCTCGTAGAATTTGTATACTTGTCCTCCTGAGCTCATCAACGCAAATGAGACCGAATATCTTATATTTTGCGCTCGAAACGACCAAGGATATCTTAATCTGCCTTCGAAAGAGTCCATGTTCAAGCTTCATAGAGTAGGACTGGGATGATTAGATGATTATGCAGAGCTTCCTTATTTGTGCTGGTCAATCCTCGTTGGATTTCTGATGAGATTTTGTTGTCAAAAGTGATAGCAGAGTCAAGGTAGACGAAGTCCTTTACTACCTCGGAGTTATAGCTGTAGACTGTGAAGGTTTGTTCGATTCGTCGATGTTGGGTGTCCCTTCTTGTTGAGAGCTAGTATCTACTTGGTTTTACACTCGTTCACCACTAACCCGATTTTGGCCGCTTCTATCTCAATACTCGCGTAGGTGTTGGTGACACAGCTCCTATAAAAATCGTTATGGACAATGCTCAATCTCTGAGTAGATAGGCCTATTGTATTAGCGTTCTCTCAGGATCGAGGAAAGGAAGATGTTGTCATCTATAATGAGCTCTCGATTTAGCATTGGTGTGGAGCAGATATTTAGCCAAGGACAAGGGCGCTTTGACGTCGTCAACATTTTAACTTGTCTGGTCGGCTCGTACAGGTCCTTGGAATGTCGTTCCGTCTTGGAAACCAATAGATTGCTGTGCTGTTTGGGTTCAGAGACACATGATCTACAGGGGATCGATGTAAAATGCTATGTTTGTCCTTGATAATGGAATCCATCTTCAGCCACGCTTGGGACTTAAAGACTCTTTAGTGACTACTGATGAAGAGACCGTCCCTAAAGATGGAATTTCGAGCAGATTCCAGGCGAAGGTTCTTGATTTTGGAAGGCTGTGGTCGTGAAGCAATCGAATTTTGTAAGGCCCCACATTTTGCTCTCAATTGATGAGTGTCTTTAAGACTAAGGGTTGCTTTAGTAGCTTTCTGCATACCAGAGTTATCTACATATAAGGAGGAGTTTATATCTGTGTCTTTCGCTCAATACTTTTGGAGACTTGGCCGACAACAATATTGTCAGGCAAAGTTGTAACATTGAAGCCGTTCTCTTTTAACATCTTTAGGATTCAGTCAACTACGAGAAGCTGGTTCGTTCGAGATCGTTTGAAACCACAGCTGCAAAAAGTCTGTATGTCGTCGTATGACGTCAATTTCCGTATGACGACTAATTTCTTCATGGCTGGCTCTATCTCATGGTAACAACGGCGAATGCGTCAGGGAATCTATCTCTTCGTCAACTCCTCTTAGCAACGTTTACCATAGAACTCCGTCAGACATAATGTTCACTAAGAGGAGGTCACAACCGATTTTTGCTAGACTCCCGCAAAGGCATTGTAGTACTTTACTCCTTCGTGGGTTTCGTCTTGAAATAGCTTGATACCATCTTCTGGTGCTCTCACAACTGAAGATATAAAAATGTGGAGCACTGTGTACACCGACCAACCTTTCAGATACGCGTGCTTTGATTTGGACAACTAGTCCAACGATCAAATAATCGTTGCTGTTGTTCCTCATTAAGTCTTGAATATTCCTTCCTCATCAAGAGACTTAGAATGATGGTGTCGTCCCGATGCATTTTTAAATCACTTTAAGCTTTTCTCCATGTCTGCTTGAAGCTGGGTCTACAGATAACCATTGTGATGCTAGCATTCTCAGTCAACAAGGTCCCCTTCCATATAAGATTTACTACCACTTATCAATGTTCGTCCTCTTTGCGGTTAAAGTCAATTTATTACGTTTGAACAGCGAAACGGTCAAACTTCTGACACTACAGCCAATTTAATAGACGTTGCAGTGAAATGCAATATTTACGAATGCTTTAGCTCTTCTTGTATCAAAATATCCTTCCACATTCAGTTCGGTCGTCTCTCACTAATAGGGTGACTCAATTTAACACCAATTACCCCGATGGATCTGGAGTTTATTTTTATGGATCATTTATGTGTGTATCGACCCGGTTTCTCTCAAAGGAGTGACGACCACCAAGATGGGGTGCAAATAGATGCGAACTTTACAGCGCGTCATATAATTCCGGTTTTTACGCCAAACTTAAGTGGCATGTCATATTTTTATGTCCCCTTCCTTTTTAAACGATCCTGCAACAGAAAGGCAACGGGAGCAATGCAAAGTTTAACAACTTATCTCTGGTGAGATGGTGAACATATTTATACGTTGAATATGGGGAACGCGTGTGTGTTTTTGGGTGGCACGAGGTGGATTTTTATGTTTTAATATCGTCCCTTGGTCACAACGCATAAAATTCAAAAGCATTTTGCGTGTTTTTCAAGCAACGTGCATATGTAGTAAACAAGTCGCAAAGGATATGTCATCCCGAGGTGGAGAGTGCATTTGCCTGTTAGGGGTGATGTGAGTTAAAAGTGGCGTTAGTTTTAGTTTTACCATATTGCCATATGGACTGTCAAGTAGTGGAGACTATAAACAGGTTAGTGTTTGTCTCGGTTTTTGAATGTGAATGTGATGAGATTAATTCCTTAATGGGCATCTTGTTTCGTCGGTTGAAATTTAGTTGAACGAGTTTTGACTTGAGTTTTTGTTTTTGAATACATTTAGGGAAGCTTAACTGAGATTATGTCTTAGTGAAGTTGTTGAAAGTTGAAATGCAGACAAAGTTCAAGTCACTGCTAGAAGCTATCACGTTGGGAATATTCTCAATTCTTATACGAAAGGACTCACTTGCGGCGTGACTATTTACGTTTCAAAATTCAAACACCAAAAGCATAACCCACATTGCATCATCTTTGGAAATGGGCAATGTATTATGGACTATGCGTCGAAATCAAGCTGATCAAACTGAAATGGCCTTAATCCTGGGATAACGAGTTCCATTTTATCGCTTAGTTACCCTTGAAACTGTTCTTTATCTGTGGTTCCGGTTGAAAAATCCTCTTCAGCTCTATTTACACCGACATAAGAGTAACAGGTTGACTACATCTTGAACTCGATGGTCAGTCTTGAAAATAAAAGGATGCTCAGGGAGCTGAACCATTTGTTTAACGATCAGTAAACTGCTGTTGTTACATTAGAACTTCTGTAGAAGCTCGAAATGAAAGAGATACATAGTTACGTTACGATTGGAGTCAACTTTGGAGGCGAAGTCTTTTAAGGTTTTCTTTGAAGATTTTGTCAGTCTGATGAAGCTACAACTTGCACGTCTCCTATAGTTTATTACTCGGACTACCTCACACCATCTCCTGATTTCAGCCTAAGCATATAAACAATCATGCCCTCAAGGGACTAGTGGGTCAGAGGAAGGGCCATTAACCCAATCGATCTTCGCAGTCGAAACAAAAAAATGAGGTGGCTCCAGGATCTACTCAGCCAGCATTACCCGATCAATAAGGCTTCCGAACCACGGTGGTCGCCGAAGCAGCCCGAGAAATATCAACGAAGTTAGTCTTTAGGAAAACCATTGACATTTACATAGACAGTCAAGCCGCTATTAAAGTCATTTCATCCGCAGCACAAGTCTTGTAAACTTTCACTGCGAAGCACAGCGTAATACTGTTGAAATGGCGGATGAGTTAGCTAGAAATGGCTCGAGACAGGACCTATCCATGGCCCACCCCAGCATTCGTCAAATCAAGCGCAGCACTTGACTTCCAGAGACAAGTTGACGAGAGATGGAGCGCACTCTCATCATGCCGCATCTCCAGGAAACTCTTGACAAACATTAACCAAATGAAAACAGGAGACATACTTGCGCAAAACAAATCAAACTTAACACCCTTCATAGGGATTATCACAGGCCAAAACCTACTGGCGGGTCCAGCTTAGAAGAAATCATTTAAGTACACATGACTTATGCAGAGGCTGCGGGGATACAGACGTGGAAGAGAACACAACTCATATCTTATGCAAGTACCCCAGCCAACATAGAACAAGAAAGACGGCCCTCGGTAAATAGTATTTCAACCACCTGCCACCAGAAACCAAATCGACCTAACAACCGTAACAACTCACTCACAACTCACTCAGACCTTTCTTTTCTTTTTGTCTTTTCAGACTGGACAATCCATGTTAAAGGAACGCAATCTACCTACCTACCTACATGATTCCTTAAGGTCGCTTGAAGTTTCTGAACCAAGCCTGCTTACGGCTTGCACACTCCATTCTTAGTGTAGGTTAGGATGGATTTTGAACCTGCTACTATATGATGTTAGGTTTTCATATTCTGTAAAATGTATCAGGATGACGATACGAAGTCCTAGGACCTTTCAAGACTTACCAGTGCCATGCTGCCTTTTTTTGTATATATAAGACGCTATATATGTACATTTGTACCTATGTATCTACCTATACCTTTGTATTTTATGTTCATCTACAAAGCAAGGCATCCAGTAGACAAGACACTCTAAGAATTTTCATTGAAGGGATGAAATTCATAAGACCAAAGTATTAATGCACCGAATATTTCGTCCCCTTCATTGCATTTTGACGCTTGATTGCATCTTGTTTAATGTGACCCAGTTGTGGACATTCCTTAATAAAACAATATTTCACTGAAAAATGTAATCTCAAATCCCCTGAGCCTGTCTGTCTTTCTTAACTGTCGACGTCTATTTCAGACTTGACTGCATGTCAAACTGTCAAGGTATCTTGAAATCCAGTCTAATTACCATAAAGACTGTATTATCAGGACTAAAAGTACAAAAGGTAAAAGATAATGGAAGAGGAACTGGAAAAAAAAACACGAAAAGGTAGTGGACGGACATAAAATGGGGGAAAAACAAAAAACCACGTCCTCATGTATATGCTATCAATTAGCTGGAAAATATCGAATGCTGAAGCACAATGCTGGAGAACGAATCACGTCCACATTTTCCATATGCACAGCGGAAAAGGACTTTTTTTCTGTTGGTCCATTTTTATTAAGAAGACGGTTAAATTGAACAAGTGATGGACAATCCAAGTTGTGGCCTAACAGGGAAATGGAAATTTTAACCTTGTTACGGGTATGCGTCAAACTATGGCCACCAGTGCCAGTGAACGTGAAGGGAAAATCAAATTTAGGGCTAGTACAATTAATTTTCATGAAATCAGCGTATTCATGTAGCGGGCGGGCTTTAGAATGCAAAGCTACATGCATGTTAGCGGTGGAGGATATTTTTAATAGATAGGCAGTGTTCTATTGGTCATAGGCAAGTGGTATTTAGGCAAATTTAAGGGTTATAAGAGTTAGGGGAACATTGTACGAAGACCAATGGAATTGGTCTAAAAGCTTAATTCCGTCAAGGAGGTTATTGAAAGGCATGGTAGTATCCACATGTCATCACAGAATACTGTCTTATAGGTAGTCTTCCAAGCTCCATCTGTAGTCCGAGGGCTTCTCTAAGAGCTACAGTGACAAAGGCCAGTATAAGGACGCATGCTTGTATCCTTGTTTTGGAAAGCAAATCCTTTAGGTCAACAATGTTGGTGACTTGACAACTACTGATGTCAAGAAACTTCAGGCTTCATTAAAATCTGCAACTGAATCTAATAAGCTTGAGCTATCACTGAAAATTTTCGTCCTATCTTCAGCTTCTATGGGAACGCTATTGATTAAGTGGAAGAACTAAAGTAAGGCTTATGCCATCAGAGCCGTGGTTTTTTGGAACGAAATACTGTTGGGAGGTGACACTATACTTGTGTTAGAAGACCGGCCTAAATTCCCAATGTAATGACGGAATGCTGACCGAATTGAGTGCTAGTGTGTGACACGGGGTTTCACAAGTTTCGTGCATGGTCCACTTTAATGAAACAGTTACTTTCAAGGTTTCTTAGTCTCCAGGAAGATCAGAAGGTCACGTCGATTGTACGTAGTAGTTGCAAAATTCCTGAGTGATGAAAGTATTCTTGTCCCTAGGCTAAAATCTGTCAGACTTCATTCGGTCACACACAAAACAGAAGCCATTGCTTGCAAGGGTCGTCGGTCAATTTTGCGATACCTGTGGGCCAATTTGTTGCTGGAGTAGCAGTGAAATAGCTTGTCCGCTTGGCCAAGCAAGCTCTAGATAACACTGAAAGACTGAGAATAAGCAAAATATAATAGGGTGGTAGTGGAGTTCTATCTGAGTCAACAATTGAGCGGGCCTGAGAGTTTCATGGTGCATATTTTTATTTTTTTTTTTTTTGAAGGGAGCCTTTGATCAATGACGAGGGAACAGTGATCTAGAAGATATGTTGTGCCGCAATGTGTACATACATACATCGGTTCGAAGACAAGTGTAAAACGATATCTTCTTTTATTTCTTGAGATTTATATTTGAAAGACTTTGAATCAAAATTGGCCAACTTTCAACTTTTATGCTTTCGCAGGAGATGTGACAGCAAACATTTTTATGGAATTCAATGGACTAGAAGGAAAAGCCTAACACATCAACGTGCCAGGTTCAGTCTTTGCTCCAGGGACACAATACAAATTCGATAGACTCTTTAAGGGCTTACATCTGCGACTTCGATCACAAGAAATCTTACTCTCGATAGAAGGCTAGACCAAGGATATAGACAGACCAAACAAGAATAATACCTCCGGTGTTCATCGGATTCAAGAAGGTCTTGCTGCTCCAACTTCGAGTATTTTTGATCACCATTCCTGCTTGGTTTACATTTTGACTAGAGAAAGGCTTTAACACGGATTTTGACTAGAGAAAGGCTTTAACACGGAGAAAGTCTTTGTCACGCTAGGAGTCAAACCGAAAATATTGCAGAATGCCCTCGGAATTTGACTTAGGATTGTACCAAATGTTATATCATTGTCTAACCCAACATTGGGTTCCTTCTTCTGAGCGAGGAACTGCTTGTTTTCATTACGCAGTCGAGCCCGTGTCTCCAACCAAAGTCGAGCACAATCCTATAGTGCCTCCATGACCTAGATCTTGCTCGAAATCACAATGATATTCCCAGAAAAGGTGCTTTCCAGCTTAGATAGTAACCCTATTCATAAATGTAAGCTCTGTTGTTAGTATATCAAGACTTTCTCTACCGCCATCGTCGATTCAATCTGCAAAATTCGTTCGCGGTCACCTAATATTGCTAAAGAAAGATTGGCTTTCAGTCTGTTCACTAATACTCGTGGAACTAGACATAGGATTTGACCTCGTTCCAGTTGTCGTCGTTAGTACATGTCTACACTTAGCCAACACGAATCAGACCGCAAGCATCGACTTTGACATCAAAGTCTTAAGGTATAACGTCCCACTTTGGACACAAAAGTCATTAAGTTGGTGTTGCCAAAGCAAAAAGCATATGAAAAGACAACAATTCGTCTTAAGAAAAAGCCTTTCCTAGACTGAGCCGATAAATCTCATCTCCAAACTAAACAAATCCATTTGAAACGCTCAAAGTGTACACACCCTATTGTAACATCAAAATACATTGCAGCTCCACGGTACAAAAATACTCATTCTAAATGGAACATATCATCCTCCTCCTTGCATTATCCTTTGACGTCACTCTTACATCATATTGGAACCACCCCACTCGGCAAGTATGTAATTCAAATCGCATTCTGACGCGCAATCAAAATCAAGAAAAAAAAAAAGGAAAACAAAACCACAAATGTCCCATTTTATTGTGAGTTTCCCCTTAACTCCGAATTTCAGTTTCTTAGTATCTACCCCGAGTCCTTATCAAAAAGTCCAAGGCCAGTGCGCGGAATCACCACTTTTCAATTCGCCCGACTCTGCAAAGGGGTCTCATATTCTCATTCATCTCTCTAGTTGCCTATCTCTCTCGCTCTCTTTGCCGGAGGAGAAGCTCAACCACGTCTATTGAATTAAGGACTGACCTACTTTAATGCACTGTCAGTCAGTCAGTAAGGGCAAAAAGTGAGTACGGAACTAGTCTAACGTATGTTGTCAACGAGATAAGATAGTCAATCGGATTTATTTCTCACAAAGAAAATATATATTACGCACCTCGGCTGCCTTTGGTGGATGATGTCCTTGCAAGAGTTCGTTATATACAGACACGCACACACAATTCATATGGAAAGGATTTTATTCCTCTTCGTACCCAAGGATAATCTTTCCTCACATGACCTTGGCATATGCTACCCTTTTCGTTAGCCCTCAAGGAGTCTACTACACAACCAATGTATGCCAGATTTCCTTTGGGATTGGAGCCAAAAAAAAAGAAAAACAACAAAACCAACCATACCGTTCGAAAGGGAAGACTGTGAGTCCTTCGATAATTATGTGGAAAAAGAAAATAATTTAATGGGGAAAGTTTTCACGTGCGGAAAATGCCAATTAAAAATCAATAAATACGAGCTTGCAAACACCTGGAAGAAACGTTTGACACGAGCTCTGTATGTGCCTCGGGTTTTGTGGGCAGTAGCATCTGGTTTGATGGCACGGCCACCGGGGATTACATTAAATGCGAATTTATGTATCTTTCTCTCTCTCTCTCTCAATGTTGGTTCCGAATTCGTTTGCTTATTTTACTTTATCTTGTTTGTTTACTACACAGTACTCGAACGCGCTTGTGTTAATCCGAGGAATCTGTCATTGGACTGAGCCGCTGGTAAGAGAATGCGACAGGGGCGGTGGTATCTTTTATCTTTATTTGAATGAAAATTGAAATTCTATTTATGCGGTGATGGTGACTTGTCTCAATTTGATGGGATTAAACGCTCATTGTACGCATTAGATATGTATACGAGATCTAGATGGTAAAATAGGCTTTGGTCCAGGTAATGTTTTGGTACTGGACAGGGCGAGTTTCCTTCCCAGGAAGTGAGAGATGTAGTTGTGGAAGAAATCGTGTTGCAATTTAATGAAACTTGTAGAGAGGTAAGCATTTAGAGGTTGTTTTTTCTAATGTGCATGTAGGCACGATTCTGCTTGGTCATCAATTCCAATGCTCGCTTAGCTTCTCAGACAAGGCCAATCTACTTGCTGCGTACTTTGCAGTCAGCTCACTGCTTCCAGATTGTGTTCTGTCCCTCGAGATCGTCGAATTCTCGACGGGACACATCCAGTTTGGTACTAGTATAGTTGCAGGAGTACTTAAAGGTCTAAGCATTCGTAAATCTGCAGGTCCTGATGGTTTTTCGTTCTTGATTCTGAAGAGGCGTTCTTCCATGATAGCAAAAACACTGCGAAAGCTTTTCCATCTGTCCGACTCCTCAGGTCTCTTTCCAAGTAGACTACTGGATTACATTTGTCAAGACGGTCCCGATGCACGAAAATTACTCAAAGGGGCATTGAGATTGATATGTAGGTTACAGGGTCATTCCGAAGTCCATAGATTCCCTCGCTGGGTGGCCTCAGACGAATCCTCTCGATGCTCTTGAGAAGAAATGAAACCTTGCTGATTGGTCTCAAGTTATTGCGTCTTCGTTGGCTAGAGCATTAAGAGCCCACATCGGGCCAAGTTTTGGGACTTGTTTCGAAGTTATTCTGCCGTCGCGTCGGAGTTTGAATTTGTTTGCTAACAAGAAGGTCATCATTATCATTGTTCTGATATGGCGACGACTTTTCTGCTAAAGACTAAGCAGCTACTACGAAAGCTACTCTCTTTGAAGGGTTTTTCGATAAACTTGTGGACTTGGTAGCTGAATAGATTTGTTTGCATCGAATAACGAGGCATCAAAGTTCATTAGTTTATATGAATTTGTTCCCCCGAATGGCGGAAGAAGAAGGTCCATCTGTACAGAGATCCGCAATATACAGATAAGGCTGGTTAATCTGGAGGTTGTCAGGTATCCGAATACTCCGTTCCCCACTGAGCTTTTTCTTAAAATGGGCCCTCAGTCAGGTTGATCATCGGCACGGGTCGGATGACACCTAGATTCAGCCCATTGGAGGGGGTAGGGGGCAAGGATTGGATGGGAGGGGTAGGGAAGGGTCGACAGCAGCCTAGCTTTTAGTCTCATCTGGGGTCGAGAATTTTTGACCTGTACTAGGCCCCTACACTGCGACGAAGTGTGTAGTCTCGCTGTAGAGCTAGACAACATAAAACAAAAAAAGAGCATTGAACCTCCCTAACTCAGCATGACGATAGACTGGATTACCCACTCTTATTATGGCTGAAAGCAATTGTTAAACCTTTTTGTCAAAGGTCACGATTGATTACCTCTTAAAAAAAAAGTCCATCTATCAAATTAATTGACTGTAGCCACATTAATGTCAATTTGAACAACGCTTTTTGCAGCGATATCCTTTCAAGTGTTTTCCACCATAGACTCGTCTACCTACCAGACCATATCCACTGATAAACTTTGATCTAAAAGTTCTTCTCAACTTTAATGCAGAACTTCGAACCTAAAAAAAAAAGTTATCGTCTACTAAATATGCAACCCAAAGTAGAACACCCACTGCTACCCACTTCATCTGCACAATTTACTGTAAATCAGTTTGTGTAACCACAGCTCGTATGTCCTTAAAATTGTGTCACATATTTTCAATCAAAGTTTTCAACAACACGAATCAATTTAATTGCAAACTTTTCACACTATTTTCACAGTCATTGGGTCGTACTCGGCCCACTTTATGTAGAAAGGGTACACAACACAGGCTGGTAGAAAAAAAAATAAAAAATTTAAAAAAGGGCAAGGACTGCAAAATAAAATTGAAGAACCAACCATCCTTTGTATGTTGTTTCCATTAAACGTTTACTTGTTTGTGTGCGTGCAACAATTTCAATTAATTTTCCGGGTGTATAAGGTTTTTCCTATTTAAGTCGACGGTTTTTGCCTTAAATACATTTTTTTCCCTTTGTTTCTTGTAAATAGCGTTGTGTTGGTGTATTTGTGTTGAAAAAAAAATAAAAAATCTGAAGTTGAAGTAAGTAAATCGAGTGGGTGGTGGTGGGTAGGAACTGAACCCGTAAAATGTCCTTGTTATGTGTGTAGTCAGCGTGAGAACGGCTGTTTATGTGATGTCGACTGTTTTTGAATTTACTTTGAACGATTTTTCACAATGCATTCTACCTACTCTCACTCTCTTGCTTAGTGGCTGCTGAGAGCCTTTAATTAAAAATAAATTAATTGAAGGATGTACTCTTTATGAGCAGCTAAGCATGCAATTCAATTTATGTAGTTTTCATCGAAAAAGAGCGTCTCTAGCTTGGCAAACATGAACTAAGATTGAAGTGTTTAGGATTCGCTAAGAGTTCCGAAGATCGTGTCCTAAAATTTGACATATTCTATAAAAATATTCAATTTGCCTCTAGTGTTACAGCGACAGGAGACTCTTTGGCTTGTTTCAAGACAGCTTGTGAAGTGCTGTCGAGAAGAGCTTAGGGTTCTTGAAACACAAGCACAGGGTTACGGTCTGTTGGTTTCCTGGGCATGAGGGCATACAAAGGAACAAGAACACTGATAAACTAGTAAGAAATGGTTCGGCTTGAAGTCCGGAACAAGCCGACCTCTCGGTGAACATCCCGCCTTGCTCATTGAAGCTCGTAGCAGGGAATAAAGCTCTTAGAGAGGTGCTCCTCTCTGGACATCTGTGTCATCACAAGGAAGCTATGGGCCATATTTGACAAAAGCTAAGACTAACAGAATTATCCAAAAATATAGGAAACCCTTTGCCACCCTTTGAGGTGTGATTACGGGACAACACTATGCGGTACTATATGAAGAAGCTCCCTTGTATGGAAGAAGACCTGTGTAGGGGCTGTGGTGACGAGAAAGTTCATGAGGATACAGCCCATTTCCTCTGTCACTGTCCTGGCCTGTACCACCTTAGACACAGATTCCGGATCTCGAAGAACTATCCGACATACCGGTGAACGACCTGTACAACTTTTTTAAATCCACAGGATGGTTTTTACCACACCAGACACAGTAAGTGCTTAACAGTTTTACATTCTTTAAGCGGGTAGGTTATCACAATGGGTCTGTAGTGACCTGAGTGTGGCGTAGAGGCAGTCCCTCTTTGCCAGCCCACATACCTTATTTAACACAAGTACATTCCAAATCCGAATGGTCTGCCATTGACATTGAACATGTTGTCCTTTGGAGTAAAGTTCCTCTCATCCTGAGCCGGAAGACACCTGTTCTAAAAAAGCAAGATTAGCTTCTGTGGTACCTCGACTGACTTCCTTGAATTGGAAAAAGTTGTAATTCTGAGTAAGATTGAGGTCATGGAGGAACCTCAGTGCTTGCAGATGAACGGTTGACTGTTTCTGGAAAGCCGAGTGCACCACCGCAGTGTTTTTGCCTTCTTCGAGCTATGGAGGGACATTCGCATAAGACGTGCTTTGCAGTGTCTTCAACTTTTAAGCAGAGATGACACATATCCGAGGAAGTTATACCCAGGTTTTTGAGATGGTTTGGTAGGAAGTCCGTTTGGAGCGAGAGAACTTCTTGACTTTTTGATTAACGAAGTCCAATTGTTGAGTTCCACTTTGAAAGTATTCTTGTGCTCCGTCATAATCCACAGAAAGGATGTAGAGCTCCTTGTGTAAGGAGCTTAAGGGCGATTTTGTTGCCTTCAATGTCCTTGTAACTGGCAAATTAATGAATGGAAATTTCTTGTGAACAGCTGGCTGCTTGAGGGTATTTATGCAACTACAGGCAAGCTTTGTTGAGTTGGATGGCAAACCGTTTTCTACGGAGGCTACGGTCTGCCTGAAAAACAGAAGTCGAGTAGCCGATACAAACTTTAGGCTTGAAGTTCCGGCTATAGACACCCTCGTAAGATCCGTTTTCAGTTTTTGGAACCGTCAGTGTACTGCGATGATTGGGATTTGCTAGTGATTCGACCACCGTTGCTCCATTTTGTGCGTTCGAGGATGATGGACTTGAAAGGGCTTGTGATGTTAATTTAAGGGGGCATAAAGTCCGTAAAGCAGATTGAGAAGATCAACACTGCGGGTAGGATCTTAAAATGAGGTGCTTGGCCTCTTAACTCTAAGTGAGTGAGGTTGAGAAGAGAAGGCTTCCATGCGCACCTGTTTGACTGGGCAAGCAAGCATTTGGATTTTAAGAGGAGACTTGTTCAAGTTCATCTCACCATTCAAGGGACTAAGATAGTGAGGAGTCATATCCTTCGTAAAAGCCTCGGTCGGTCGACGATCCTTTTCAGAGATTCTAAGTTAGTTTTTTGGTCTAGAACTACTCCTAGAGACTTGACTTCTTTTGAGAATGGGTTTTGAGCGCCGCGCCGTTTGATGATAAAGATGAGAGACAAAGTGTTATTTTTTTTGATAAAGGGGATGGTGATTATTTTTCCAGCATTTACTTTACTAGTTTTAATAGAAGCAGATGACTGTCGTAGCTCGACACAAATCAAATACTTCAACAGTCAGGGTAGTCTTGTCAAAAGCACCAGGAATATCTATGAATAAGCACAGAGCTATTCCTTTAAATCTAACACTTACTTCCTTTCTTTTTTTACGAGATGATGTAGGGCTGCAACAGTGGATTTCCAGCTTGATATGCAAGTCGAAATTTGTTTAAGGGGTTCTCTCTAAAGATAAATGAGAACAAAAAATGGAATCAATCCGTTAGACAGGAGCGTTAACCTTAAAATTTGTATTCATCATGAAATGTCAAAGGATCGAAACGCTTTCAAACTGTTTGACATATATAATCACTTTGCGGGCAATAAGAAAACCTAACATCTGTCAAATGTCTAAAGTGTTAATTGGTTAAAACGCACACTTTCACTGTCAATCTGTTCGACAGAACTTGCAAGGGATAAAAATACCAAACGATTGACGTTTTGCAACTTCCACACACGAGATTTATCTTTTACAATAGACTGACGGTTTTATTTATAAAATATTCGAAGAGGGTTAACTGATGGCTTTGTATAAAAAGTGACATTACTGCGTGATGTCAATTTGACAGAGTTGATTTTGACAATGCTACACCCGCTACAGAGGACATCTGTACATGAACATCTATACGTCAAAGCAAACGTTACCGAATATCTTACAAAAGAATTTAGCGCTCTAAACAACCAAGGATATCTTCATCTGCCTTCGATAGAGTTCATGCTTCAGCACCACAAAGTAGGACTGAGATTTTTGGGGTCTTATGGAAAGTTTCTTTATTTGGACGGGATAGGGCTTTACAAGGAACTTGCCTTATTAGCCCAAAGATACAACGATTGGCAAGAGTTATTCGTCGTTTCATTTGTGATGAGATGTTGTTGTCAGAAGTGATACTAGAGCCAAGGTAGGCGAAGTCCACGGTGACCCTCTGTCCGATTTGTCGATGTTGGGTGTTCCTCCTTCTAAGTTCATTTAAGCCACTTCTGCCCCAGTGCTGATGAATCCCGCTAAGTTTTTGTCAATATTGCCTGAAAACGCAAGTTTGTGTAACTAACTTTTGAAAGATTGTGCGTCTTGTTTTGGCTTTTGAAGACAGCGCGTTACCTTGACAAAATTGAAGGCTCGGTGAGGTCTTTGCGAATGAAGCAAGCGTTCATTCTACATCGTCTGCTTAGATAGAAGAGTTTTGTAGGCTTTATAAAGCTCATCCCTATAAATGTTGTCAGAGTTCGACTTCCTGGGATTTTTTCAGGATTTGGTCAATTGTAGACTTTCCTGGTACTATTAGGGGCCAACACAATTGTTGACGAAAGATTTCAGAAGTTCACACAATATGGCTGAGAAGACTGTAGTTGGTGCAAACAAGCGGGTCTTCTTTCTTGTGGATCGCTACAATATTTGATTGCTTGTCATGCCGGGGCTTTTCGTTAGGATAACTGCCCGGTAGGAGGAATTTTATGGTCACCTAGGTGGTATCAATGAAGTTCGCCTTAAGCCGAAAGCCTTCGCGATACAACTTGTGAAGAGTTTTTGCCCAGTTCACTACCGTCTTCAATCTTTTCTGATTTCAAGTTGGTTATTCCGACGCCGGTATAGCTAAAATCGGCACTAGACCTAAGATAAAGTTATTTGCGATATCTTAAGATCTATAAGGAGCTTTGTACCTCAGAAAGAGTATCTCTAAATTTTCGAATTTAGAAACACGGATCCATGTGAATCTCAAGAGATTCCTTACGTTTGTGTGTCAAAATTCAACACCAAGTCAGCGTAGATGCATCGTGTAAAGAATCCATATATCCTCAGCTCTCTAAGGACATCTGGCAAACCCACATAATTACAACCTAAAAGGGGTTGTAATTACCGTGCAGTCTATTACTTACCACTTCAGCTTTTGTCGACAGTCAACAACTTTTCGCTGCTGTCTTACATAAATTTGAACGACATCCTCAATCAACCCTCTTCGGTGGTGTGTGTGTGTGTGTGTGCGACACTTTGAATTGTCCCATAGGTCACATTACTGTGCGAACTACAAGATACCACAAGATACGTTTTGTACAACAAGGCCGTGAATCGCGATAGCGTGCCGCCCTGTGACATGTCCTACGACGCGTTTTATCAAAATGATTGCCCTCTTAATTACGTACATATGTTAGCTGTTACAGCAGTGCCACGCGATGATGGGTGGCTACGCCTAAGCTCACTCGCAAGTCACAACCCCCTACGTATATTACATTCGCATTATGGAACAAAATGATTTTTTTTTTTTTAAATTGTCATTTCACCCTGGATGTGGGGCGAACTAGCCCGCAAGTCCAATCATAATCCGTGTTCCCTTTTTTCCTTTTTCCAGGAAATCACCTAAAGCACCTGGCAATTTAAGACCTTATTACAGTTTATCCACAAAGGATAATGCTTCGGAGCCCATTAGAGATTTCTTAGAATTTGGTCACCTCCTACGACGAGGGTATTATCCCTCTGTGTAGGGACAATGGATGACCGGGAATCACAACAGTGCTAGCCAAACGATCTATTATCCATTTCTGCAATCGATATGTGAATTAATAATTTTAAACGGGTTCGTGATCAAGGGGATAAAGGCTACGTGTGTGTGGCGTTTGGGTTCGTTTTGTTGTGTCGTGTGGCAAAACGTGAAGCGCTCACTACTACCACCGCCGAACCGACAACCCACATTTTCGGGGTGGGGATTGGTTAATTTTTGATTCGATTGCGTGTTTCCAAACGATTCCAGATAAATTCGTTTCGTTTTCTTGGGAAATCAATCGACGGTATACTGTCGGTGGTATTGGAACTACGGTGGCAAGCGCTATTGAATTCTACCGATTGTTCTGAGCGCAGGTGTTGAGGTTGTTTCCGTTGCTTGAATGATGAATGGAGTTGTAAATGGGCGACAATTAATTGAAAGAAGCATGACATTGTCAGGTGTTGAACAGATATTGCCATTATTCGTCGCTATAAATACCTTAATGAACAATTAAATGTATAGACGACAGACAGCAGAGGGTGCATGGGGATGGGGAAAATGGACTGTTAAGTAACGCTTTGTTGGTTGCTAGGCGGTCGAAAAAACAGTGTGCTTTATATTTAAACGTGCTCAAGGCCTTTTAACGTGCTCAAGCAGAAGGAAGAAACAATTATTCACTTTTTCGTATGAACCTGCCCAGTGCTGTCCAAAAGAAGACTGCTTCGCTCGATGATTCTAAGATAAAGTGCGGAACATTCTGCAAATCAACCTTTGCAACCGTCTTTACAATCAATCGATCTAGAAGAATTTTGGTCTTGAACACTTGTGTTAAGACGCAGGAAACGGGATGTCAATCCAAGGTCTACAAAGTCGTCGAGTCAAAAGATGATCAGTCACCACGAACAGCACTTCTCTAGGTTGCTATATATTCGAATATTCTTAGGAGCTCGCAAATGGCCATATTAAGCTGAGAGAGTATTGGTTCTCGTTCGACTTTTCTTAGAACCTCACATCGACTTTGAAGAACAGATGATGATCGGATCTTATTTCAGCGGAACTCTAAATAATTCTCGTTAGAACTTTGCCTCGCAAATGTAACTGGATTTCTCAAGAGGTCCTCCACGAAGTTGGTATTTTAAAAGGCAGAGCCATTAAAAAGGTCATACAACGCGAAGTGCAAAATGGTAGAAAATGTGCCTCCTAAAGACGAGCAAATCCATTCCGAGTCTTGTGAAGAAACAAGGTACTCACGTTATTAGCTGAAATCTGAAGGAGACAGTGGAGAACTTAATTGATACTCATCACTCATTAATCGATTTAAAGTTTGCTTTTAACAGGATGAATACGAAAGGCCTATGTATCGTCTTACTCTGGTGATGAGAGCTTTTCAAATACGAAGGTAATTTTTCAATAGGGTGCATGTACGAAATGATAAACCAAGTTTGGGTGCCCGAAGGTATGCCCGATGGATGGAATATAAGCCCACTCACAAGGAAGGCGATCCTATGGCTTGCTGCAATGTCCTATTCAACATACCAACTCCAACTGCAGCACACCAATCGACTTACACCAGTCTGGCTTTCAGCCCGGCAGATCGATTTTGGATCAAATCTTCACGATAAGGCAAATCCTGGAAAGGACTAATAAATTCCAGCCGATACTCACCACATTTTCATCGACTTTAAGGTCGCATATGCCAGTATTCAGCATCTTGAGCTCAACACGTTGATGACTGAATTCGGGGTCCCAAAACTGATCCAGCTGTTCAATTTGGAATCAGCTCTTCTGATTTCTTCAATCCTGTGTTGGAACAGATAGTGCGCAGGATAGATGTAACCACGGAAGGCACTATCTTCAACAAATTAATCCAACTATTGAGGTATGCAGACGATATCGATATCGTCTGTCCCTCCCAGCGACAGGCTTCTTCAGCAATCGAAGAATAAGCAAAATGAGTTAGCCTTGAAACAAATAAGTACAACCTGTCAAGAAACAAGAAAGGAACTGCCCACCGTCTAGGACAAAACACCACTCATGACAACAGAAACTTCTAGGTAATAAGGGAGCTTACCCACCTCGGGGTAAACATCAACTTCATGAATGGTACCCTAGTGGAGATTATTCGGTATAGCAAAACAAAGGGTATCGAGATAACTAACCTAAAAGACCAAATGCATGCTCGACAAAACACTGATCTTACCAGTTCTGCTATACGGTACCAAATGCTGGACGATAAGCAGGAAACTTGAGCAGCTTCTAAGCACTTTCGAGAGAAAAATTCTTCGTCCCAATCAGAGGAGTGCAAATGGAGCCGCAGACACAATCCCGAACTCTATGAGCTTTATATAGTCAAAACCTGTCGACTACACCGACTTGGCCACATAGAACGAATGGTCAATAATGCTTCAGCCAAAACGATCTTTAAATTACAGCCCCCACGTTCGAGATTATGAGGAATCTCCGTTTTATGGACCAAGCTATCGTGTGAATGTCAAAGCCTTTCGCCTGGAAAACTGAAAACCGTGTGCCAGATATCGAAGAGGATATCTTCAATGCATTAGGCAGACACCCTCGGGTAAAGAGCTCGCTAAGTAAGCAACAACTGGTAATCGTACAGTAGGACCAATTTAAGCTGCGCGAATGCTTCTTTCAATTTCCTTTGCTTCGCTATAAGAGAATGATCCAGGTTAACAACAAATGCAAGCTTAATGAGTCTTTTTCACTCTAAAGACCCAACAGGACTCTATAATTCCAATTATGGGTCCATATTTAGTCCTTATTAACAATTTTCTCCTGGACCACCATAACTATCACTATTCACTTTTCATAACATAGACTTCAGATCTTCTTATGAATTTCTGTCCACATTGGCTCTGTCAAAATCTCTGATCTGTCACATCTGGTTTCTAACCAACTGTAGCCATCATCTTTAAGAATATTTGCACCGCTAATGACTGACAAAAAAAAACGACTTCTTATCCCGAGGGCTGTGTAGAATACCGTTTTAATATCATTTCCAAAATTAAGCTCATCTGCGATGTCATCTTGCAGTTATTGCCACTTCCAGTGCAAACGACTCATTCATCCCCATCATTCACCATCCAACCATCTACCAAGCCTCGGTCACCGCTAATTTTCAATTTCAACAGTCGCACTCCTGTTGCCATAAAAACCCACCGGTGTGCGGTGGGTATGTGTGGCTCATTTTTTTTTTCCTGTCGCTCTGCCAGAGTAACCTACTTGCGTGCCGTATACGGTGTATACCCTCGCTCCAGTCGTTGTAATCTGCATAAATTTTTGGTTGCTTGTAGAACAATTCTCATGCATAAAATGTTAATTAAAATAATTTCCTCCCGGAACCGTTAAAACCCGTACTCACACCCTCACAGGCGGGCACTAAAAGAGGAAACAAAGAAGCTGGAACTACCACCGTCACGACATGTTTTAACGTCGTCGTCGGTGGAACTGAATAGCCTAGGCTAAGGCTAGGCTGCCACAAAAAAAAAAAACCTCTGTTTTGACACGTAACAGTTATAGTATCGAATGAGTGAGAGAAGGAGGGGTTGATGTGGGTGGAAGCACTCCCCTGTGAAATTGAAAAGAACTCGGCAAATATCAAAAACAATAATATTTCCCATAAGGACTCGAATCAGCACCCCAGCAAGTGGTTGAAACGAGAAAAATCCTCGTGGTGGCTACTCCATGCTGCTCCGACGAAACTTGTGACCCGCACTGACCACATCCCGCACCCCACTGCATTTTGCTGGTCCGCATGAGTGACACCCGTCTCGGGTAGAACAGATCCACATCCACCAGTTCCGTTACCGGATTCGTTTCGCACTCAGCATGGAGTCCTAGCACCCGACACGTCTGTATGAGTGTACATGGGTGTTGTGTGGCGTGCGGTGCTTTTGTGTGTCATTCCTTTATCGCGAACATGATGTATACTCATAATAGTTGGCTTGTATTTCATTTCCCAGCGGTTTTAGGGTAGAACGCACGCAACGGGCCCAGGACCTACCCCACCACGGTATGGCACTGTTAGCAAACGTCACAGGGGACTACCCTTAGAGGGTGAGAGAAACCCGGATCTGTGGCCGTCAGGTGCTCTTAGCCTTAATCTAATCTAAAGTTTTGTCGCGTTTTTCGTTTGAGTGGAGTCTCGTCCTTTCGTCGTAGTTGTTTCCCCTTTGGAAGGCGTGCGGCGGCGGAACAACAAGCTGCTCGATGTTTTTTGAATACCTAATTAAGATAAGTAGGTTGATTAGTGGACTCAGTGGCAGTGGATGGATGGAATTATCCAGGACTGCTGCGTGCGAGACGGTCTGTGTGAATTAATCACTTAAAAGGGTTGGTTCTCTGTTGCTTCTTGGTGGCAATGGCGGCGGTGCGGCAGCAGGCTAATTAGTGCGTGTCCTCCACAATTGGGATTGCACAATTTTTGTAATGGACTCGAGAGAAGAACATGTGTGTGTTGCGGTTCTCGACAGCAGCGATGGATTATTATGGCGGTGCGGTGGTGACCTGCGAGGTGTGTTAATTTTAATCAAAGACCTCTCTGTGCATATGGTACTCCTGGTGTGAGGGCGTGCTCGTTGGGTCATGATTTGAATAAATCAGTCTGCTTCTGGGAGGCAGGAAATAAATTAATAAATTGCACATCTGGTATGACGTATGAAACTGTGAAGGAGCACGTTGTTATTGTTGTGGTTATATTGGGAATTACTAGTTGACTTTGTGTAGGGTGGTACATTAAAGGGTGTTTCGTTGGTATTTGGTATAATAGCATGCGATGAAGAAGGTAATCAAAGAAATGGAAATTGTCGTTGAAGATTGGAGGTATATTTCGACGACTTTCTTTTGTTGGAGGTAAACTGTACATGACGCGTGCCACGTCATGTCTTCCTTGGAATAGACAGAGAGCTAGAATTTATACCAAGACATTGCGAATTCTTTCGATTTTAATTTTTTTTTACACTTTGACAGATGCTGGGGAAATCCAGTAAGCCCAAGGCGATACCCACTACCTCTTTATCGATTTCGAGGCCGTATTTGACGGTATTTATTGAGACGAGCTACTTAGAGCAATGTCTGGTTTTAATATCCTTGCCAAACTCATCCGTCTGTGCCGAATGAAAATGAAGAATGCGTGCTAATGCTTAATACCTTACCGAGATCTA
Organism: Criorhina ranunculi; assembly: GCA_951813785.1. NCBI lineage: Eukaryota > Metazoa > Arthropoda > Insecta > Diptera > Syrphidae > Criorhina > Criorhina ranunculi. The sequence continues at coordinate 28,978,574 of OX638381.1, forward strand.
TGACTACAAAGAGGGACCTAGGTAAGGGTACTTCTTTAACACAATACTTGAACGGATTGTGTGAAACCCTTGAGCCACCACCAGAGGCACGATCTTTCGAAATTTTGTGCAACTTCGTGTGTACACTGGCGATATTTCTTGCCTTGCAGTAGAAGAGGTGAACCGGCTATTCTGTCAATAAGAAGGGACACCCAACATGGGTGAATAGTCGGATTAATGTTACAGTGGGCAACTATAGCTTCGAGCTAGTAATAGACCTTATTTACCTTGGCTCTGTTATCTTTTCTGACAGCCAATCGGTGGTGGTCCTAAGTGGTCCTATTTTGAGCAACTAAGGACACTCTATTCAAGACTCTAAGGATCTCCATTCTATGGTGCTCAGCATGGCCTTTATCGAAGACTGATGAAGGTGTAACTATTCGTTTAAATTGGAAATTTATTTCTAGGATATAAGGCTTGTTTGCGTTGACAGGCTTTAGAGGAGAAGATTCAACGACGTACCGTGAAATCGACTTTGTCAAAAACAAACTGTCTGTTGGACTTATAGGAACAACGCAGTGGAGGGAGATCTGGCCTTAATTGGTTCCCAGAAGTAAAAGGGGCTTTAATCATCTTGAAGTGAGCAATTAGAGACTGTTTGGACTGTTAGTTGGTGTCTAAGTTGACCCCGAACAGTAAGTCGAACTTGCGTGATAGATTTCTCCAAAAACATGCAACATGGCTGCGTAGTAGTCCCGTCGAGGCTGCCGTCAAGGTTAAAAGCACAGTCAGGTTTGGAAAATCAATTCAAAAGCGTCTCTAAACGGTAAAATGGTGATGATAGCTTCTGGCTATCAGATGCGATAAATCCTTGAAAGACCTGAAAGCGTCTTCGACCGAATCATTCAGTACGAAGTGTATAACAGCTTGCCTTTGAGGTTTGTAGCTTGCGGAGATTAAACTACACAGAGCAAATTAACACCATCTATTAGGCTTTGATAAGTCTTCTAAGGGACCTGGGGGGACGAAGATGCAGTAAAAGTATAAAGAAACCTCACTTAACACGGTGGTGATAGAATTCCTCAGACCACAAGGCCGGTCGATAAGACTTCCAAACCACAGTTGCGTGTTCCAGGCGGAAGTTCTAGCAATCGCCGAGGCCTCGAGAGAACTATCTTAACGGGCACTCCCAAGAAGCTATGTATATTGACATATACATTGATAGCCAAGCAGCCATCAAAGCCATCACATCCACAACGATTAGATCCAAAATAGTGAAACGCTGCCACGACGAGCTCAAGACACTCAAGTCCAATCATAACGTCACACTCATCTGGATCCCGGGACACTCGGGCTTCCATGGAAATGAAAAGGCGGACGAGTTGGCAAAGATGGGTACTGATATGGATCTTACAATGGCCGATGGCTCAATCTTACCCCCACTAGAACTTAAAAAGTCCAGCATTACAGTGAAATTCTAAAAACTCGCGAACGAGATGGACCTCACTTACAACATGCCGCACCTCAAGAATGCTTTGGACACAACTCAACAAGACAAAAACGAAAGAAATCATCGCAGTCAACAGAAGTCACCTATCACTTCTCACAGGTATTATAACAGGACATGACCTGCTAGCGGCCCACCTAAAAAGAATGCGATTGATCACAACAGATCTATGCAGAGGTTGTAGCGACAAAGACGCGGAGGAGGACACATTCCACCTCCTATGCGAATGTCCAGGCCTCAGTAGAAATAGGAAGACAATCCTCGGAGAACTTTTCTTCAACGACCTAGGTGAATTGTCGGACAAGCCACCGAGAGCCATCCTAAAATTCCTTTGGAACTCGGGATAGTTTAGGGAGACCAATTGAAAATCAACATGCTCATCTGAAATTGAAATTGAAATACACATATTCATTCATTTATTTTAGGTACCCCACACCACACCGGGGAACACAATGGATGCGTTGAGATCCGAGTGAGGATGTACTTAAGTGCAGCCACCCCTACAACCTAACCTAACCTAGACCACAAGGCACACAACCCCTTAGCAAGATCGAGAGCGAAATGAAATAATATGAAGATCTATGGGGATGAATCCGTAGCTAAAGTGTATATTTTTGTCCACTTCGACTTATAGATCGAAGTCGGCACTTATCAAAACGACCTATGATCAGCTAGGTGAGGTGGTGTTGGCATCTTTTGGAAGATAAGCTCAACGTTTTCTTGACTTCCCTTCAATAAGTGTTCTACTTTTCTTGGTGACCGCATGCGTTTGAGGTTCATCTTGACAAGATCGGATAAGCCACAGCAGGGAAGCGGGCCCATTGGTATATTACCTCGTCTTTGGAGCTTATTGCTAAATTCTTCTCTTTAATGCATTTTGTGAACTTATTTCCGAGGTTCAAAAATTGTTCAACAATCGCCGAATATATAGAGTTTCGTTAGGTTAGGTAGGAGTGCCAGGCTACCGGTTGTAACCTCACTAAGGCCAGATAAGGTCCTTTGTAGTACCACATGGATCTGTACTTCACCAGAAATACTACCTGCAGAACTAGCTGGAGCTTGCTATGAAGCGGTAATAAGCAGAACGGATTCCATAGCTATTGGGCAAAGTATATCCACCCTAATGCCCTATAAGTTAAGGCCTCTGTGCAGATGAGAATAAAGCGACTAATTTTCAGAAATAGGACCTCTTACTTCCATTCAATTAAATCGCCTCAGAATAACCATTCTACTACTACACCAGTTCGCGACTTAAAATCGAAACAATAGGTCCTAACACTTCCGTTGAAAGTCTTAATTGCTTTCTAGCTTCGATGGTGGACGTAGAGAAATTAAAACTTCTTTGGCTTAAATTTTAACGGCACTTTTATTGAATCGTTTAAATTAAATGAGTGTAAGCTTATAAACTACTTTGTGCCCATGGCCACTACCACCACTGTTTGACCTTATGCACAATGGTCTTCACAACAGGCACCCTTACCGGATACGGCTTTGGAACCTTCACCGGTAGATATTTCACAACTTGATAGGGAACACGCTTCTCCACCGGCACTGGTACAAGCTTTTCAACCGGATACGGCACCAGCCTTTCTACGGGAATCTTAAGCTCCTTCTCGACTGGAACTTGAATTTGTTTCGTAATTGGGATATGGATGGGCACAGGCTTGCGCACGGGTATGATGACCGCATGGGAAATTGGAATTTGCACGGGTTGCGGATAGGGTACATGCAATTTCTTTACAACCGGATACGGCACGTAGTTAATCACGTCCGTATGTTGATGCTGGGATGCGGCGAACCCAGTATGTCTCTGATGATAATCGGACGAAGATCCTTCATCACCACTCGCCGTATGGTAACCACCACCACCACCGTCAGCAGTTCCACCCGTTCCACCAGATTCCTGTTCGTATTGATGCGAGAAATTATTTTCCACGAACTTATCAATGTCGCTTTGATGAGGAACTTCATATGCATTTCCCGATGTAGTGGGATGACGGTATGTCCCCGGTTGAGGATAATGGTATCCAGCGGTGATGTGGCTATGTTGTTCGTCACTGCCACTATCGCTGCTACCGTATCGAGCCTGGCTAGCACTATTGTCCATTTGGTATTCGATTGAGTCCGGGTGGCGCTGGTCAAAGTCATTCATACCGACAGGGTATCCTTTCAGATAATCAGTGAGTGTGTTCGCAAGTCCATTATCCTTTGTAGATGCGTAGTGACCGTCATTCGTTGCGACTGCAGATGCCGTTGCCGCAGAATAGTTCTCTGCCATGATTCCTGTGCCATGAACCAAAGTTGTTACCAGCTGCGATGTGAACAGCAAGAACAATAGTACCGGTCTCTCCTGCGGGACAGGACACATATGTATTAATCTCGTAAATGTGATATAAAAAGGATACCTTTCAACTTACGATATTCATGCTTGGAGTGGAGTGAAATAGTTTTGCCATAGTCGTGTCGTGGATGATTACTCGATAGCGGTCCTGGCTGTTGTATTGTTCTTCCATGCCGGAGTCGCGCATTTATATGACATGCTCCCCTGAAGACATCATGGTGCACCCAACGTGAACTAAATTCCAAGTAACGAAGGCTAAAGTATTTGTGCTGCGATGGCAATTATGCAGTTGCTCATGCCGGGGAAGCGGATGAAAGTGAATTGGGAATCCCCCGATGCCGCACACCGAGAGAGCCGAACAAATTCGAAAGACATGCGGAGGCATGGTTAATGTTTGGATTCGAAAGTCCGGGGGAATAGACTTTCTCTGGATTAGAAGTGCGCGCGTTATTGGATTTATGCAATCGAAGGTGAACGCTTCGAGTGCTGATAGATAGTTTTGCCGACTCAATGGGGACCTTTTAGGTGAACGCCCAACGTCGGAGCTGCAACCTTCAATTTGGCACAAGTAGAGTGCGATTGGGATGTGTACACCTTCGGCAGCTCTGATTTTGATTGCGGCAGCCAATTATGGGGAAATGAATTGGCAGCAACAAAGGAAGTCAATATAATCAACGGCAGTGGCAGCGGCGGCGGCGGTGTGTGTAATTGGCGGAAGCAAGGAATTCTTGGGCTGAAAATGGTACTTATCGGCGCAATAGAAATTTTGAAGCGGTTTGCATTCAATTTTGAAGTGGGGTATGAGCATGAATGGGCTTCATAATGGGCAGGTGCATGACCGTTTGTTTACATAGTGTTAAAACTTTAGCTGGCTTCCTATACGAGGTCATGTGTGGAGGGGGGCTGGTGCATAGCTTGTAAACAGATGCGGCGTAGATTTGAAGTGGATTTGTTGGAGTATGGACTGGAGTGCTTGCATTGCACACATGCATGGATGGATGCAACTGAAGTGGGTAATTTGCAGATCATGAGGAACAGGTCTACATGTACATTGGTGGTAGGTAACAGAGCCATTTTGGTGCTTATCAAAACAACAGGAACGCAATCAACGTTGGTGTAGGTTAAGAACACAAATTGCTTGGGTTTTACCAGCTGGCTATGTGAGTGCGGTTGGAAACAACGGCCTTAGACTGTTGGAATTCAATTTTCGCTCAGGATTTTGAATTTCAAAATAAGGACTGCGATTTTCGGTTGTAGTAGATTCAGATTTAGTGACCACCTGTAGGTCTGCTTAACGATCCGGTAAATCCTCAAATTTACGTACTTAGAGCTTACTACGTCTTCCATTGTCGTGGGAATGCGTCTCCTAGTCAGAACGACTATCTTTGTTTTCTCTGTAACCAGGCTTCCATCCAAATGCACAAGTGCCTCATCACCATGTTAATCTTTCTCTGTGCGTAAGTGGTCTCCCATACAGTGATCGCTCGGAGAAGATCCCAGATGAGACATCGAACTTATGACTACAGGCGCCTTAACTTCGATGTTAACTGGGTAAAAAAACAAAAACTATGAAGGTACAACGCCTTAAGTGGACTGAGCTAGAAAGTACTTGAAATTGAAGGAGATGCCGGACTTCTTACATCTATAACAATGCATCTGGAGACAAAGCTAAGGTCAGGTCTCTCAGATCTTCATAGAAGTACACCCTAGGATTTTATTATAAAGCATGGATAGGGAAGGGCTGGTCTCAAGAGATTCTACGAAAGTCGTTAAAGAGGACACTTCCTTCTAATGGCAGCAGTGCCCTGTGAGGTCTCCAACTAAGATCTTAAGAATTTGCTTGCCGTTCTCTTCATATTCGGGTGTTAGGCCACATCTGTTGTTTAGCATTCTTCTAGCGTAAGTATCAATGCGGAACGGAGTAGATGTTTCCTTCCTATTTTCTGAGGGATTCTGACCCGCTCTTTCATTTGTCAGTTCATCCGTTCTGCAGCTGCCCAGGATGTTCGTCATCATTTAGAGACATGAAGCAACTTGAATCGTACTGCTCGTGATTCCAAAGCTATGTGTAGTACAAAAGCTTTACCCTCTACCGCGTTGAATAAAAACGAAGACCCAGCCTCTCGGACTGCCCTAATTTCTATCTTAAATACACGACAGCGAAACGGCAGTAATATGGTGAGCTTTACATCAGGTGCACTGAAGAAGACTCCTATTCCCGTACCACACACTTCTTGGATCTTACCCTTAGTCTGTCGATGTTGGCTCTTTAAAGATTGGTATGAGCAGGGGACCTCAACCAACTTAGCGTGCGAAACTGGAGGCAGTTAGCTAAAGATCGAGCTGGCTGGAGACGCTTGTTGGTTGAGGCCCAGGTCCACCCCGGACTGTAGCGCCACCTTAAGTAAGTATGAGCAGTTATGCGTTCGTAGGCTTTTCACTTGATCAGGACGTCCAAGAGAACTTCTAAAGAACTGATCGTCAATTGAAAAATGTTGTAAGGCGTTCCTTGGCAGTCTGTCCAATTAGCTTTGTCGGTCTCCTTAAGACACGTCTGTGTTAAGCTCTCTCTCTTTCATCATAAGCCGCATAGCTTTTGATGCATGACACTGTGTTATCATTACTTAGATCTTTGGCTGCAACGTGGACATATTTCGAAACTAAAACTGACTTCCCTCTATGTTCAGTTTGGGTTTCAAGGACTCTTCCTCAAGCCTGAGAATATTCAAGCTTCGGATCTTTATAAGAAAATCTTTCAGATTCCAGAAACCAATCCTAGTCCTGATGCGATAGTCAACCATATTCATAATCCGAAATGTTGATTCTGGTTCCAAGGACATACAAAACTTTTTGTTTACGCTGCGGGCCTATTCCATGTCTTGTATGGTCAATAGTTTTCCCACAGATTACTATTACCACCCACAGTCTCATAATTAATACTCTCCCCAAACGCCATCGTTCCAAATTGAATCCCTAAAAGTGTGCTAAGTCTGTCGCCGTTGGACGACAACGATTACCCAACTCCATTCACTTGCAACATGTTGTGGGGCAACCTTGAGCTCTCTGCCCGAGATAATCAAAACATATCGTCATAAAATGATTTCATAAATTGCGGCATTAAGGACTTAATTACGTTTAGAAAATTTGTTCAGCGCCCCCGAGATAATCTCCCGAATAGCACAGCCTATCTCCATAATAAAACATTTTATGCGAGAACAATAAAAACTCCAAGCACCACGCAGGATGGCATTAAATAAATTAGGCCTAAGTTTTTCAGCACACAGCAGCGCACACACTCTGGAAAACTCGCGACGAGCGACGACGCCTATGAGACAATACACACACATAAAGGGAATCCTCGCGACAAATTAGACGACCGACAACGTATAGAGAAAGTACAGATCAAAGAAAACAACAACCAACCACTAGCCATAAAAGCTCACCAGTTATCCTTTCATTTCGCATTATAAACGACTTTATTTGCAATTGCTCGCCACTTGCCAGGACATTTCGATACGGACACGAACGCCTTCATGCATATACACATACACACATGTGAAGTGTGAGCATTCGCATTGCAAGACAGAAAAGTTATTATGAATTGCCACTTGCGTGTGTGTATATTTTTGTGTCCTTTATTGTTATGTTTATTATGATTTCTTTTATTTTCCCTTGATGATTGCCATCCCTTGCAAGACACTCTCGCACGATGTGAGAGTATCCTAAGAAGAAGGATACTGTGCAGCAAAAAGACACCGCATTCAAAACTGCCATAAGTATAAATCTCTCATTTAAACGGAACATCTCTCCTTGTGGAATACATTTGTGTTTATGTGCAATTTCAGGGATATGCCAGGATCTGGTTGGGAATGGGGGACATCCTGCTCGTATGTGCGTTCTCTGAACTAAATTAATGTCATTCACTCGTGTTGAGTGTGTGTGTGTGTGGGGGGTAATACAAGTGAACAGACATATTTCAAACCGAATGGGGGTTGTTTGCGGTGTTGCTGTTGCAAGTCATATCAGAAAATTAAATAACAATAAGCAGGGACACTCGATTTGTTACATTCTCACACGCACACACATTACTGTCGCGCACACACCATTATGCGTGATGCACGAGTTAAGGTATGGTTGTGCGTTTATCTTAAATAAAATTCCTGTCAAGGATAATGTAACATTTTATTTGTTTTACACGAACGTTAAGCTGATGAGTTAGAGGAATTTTGAATTGGAAGTTAGGCGTTTGCCGGTGAGATGTGATGCGATTGGCTAGGGGGAGGATATGAATCATGATATGTCCAACACGTTCTCAATATTTATTCATTTGTAGATAAAATGTCAGAGAACACATTCTAAGTGGACAAGTCGTATAACGTATCTAGCGCCAAAGCAGATCTGATCACGGTTAGATCTGAAACGTTCTAAGGATTTAAATTCTCTCAAAAGATCCCATATCAGATCCGTAAAAGGTGTCATCACGGGTCACTGTCTAGTAGGTAAGCATGCAACAAGGCTTGGCGTTCATTTAAACAATTTTTGTAGAAGCTGCATGGACGAAGAGAAAGAGGACATTTTTTTTTGTAGCTGTTCAGTTCTCTCCCGCGAAAGAAGGCTCCATTTAGAAGACTAAGACGATCTGATAAACACAGATGTCGGAAACCGCCTTTGCGGTTCATAGAGACCTATCATTGGTTTTAGTATGCTCACAACAGCTGGCAGCCACCTAAACCTAACCTTACCTTACCTTACCTAGCAGAGAAGTTTACACTATCCTTGTGATAATTCGCAATGCTCAGGCGTTGCCTTTGGGATTGTTTCCACAGCTCAAGTTCGAAGTTTTACAAAAGTTTTGCGACTTGAACGACGGTCCTGAAGAAAGCAGAGTCTGCGTAACATCGCTTACGCGGCCTTCCCTGTTGTATTGTAAAGCCTTTTGTCAGCAATTTGATTGGTGAGACTTAAGGCCAGGAATCTTCACACTGCGGTAGGACTTGGAGAAAACCCAGAAATTTCAAATCGATGCCCAGGCACACCACCTTTTTATCAATTTTATAGAGACGATCTATACAAAGCAATGTCCAGTTTTGGCCTCAAGCTCAAAGCCAAACTCGTCTATCTCTGCAGGATGACGATGGAGAATCCGCGCAGCTTCATCAAGATCGGTTAAGACAAGGCGACGCGCTATCATGGGATTTCTTGAACATCGTTCTTAAAACAATTGTACAGAACTCAAAGGCCAACACCAGTAGTACAATCTTTCAAAAGTCCACCCAATCGCATGCGCTGGCCGACTATATTGACACGTTTGGTAGAACACAGCGTGATGTAAGTGGGGCTTTTGCCAATATTAAGACGGAAGCGGCGAAGATGGGTTTCACGGCCAATGAGGGCAAGACCAAGTATATACATACCTACTGTCAACAAGAAAGGACACACAACACAACTTTAGACCAACATTACTTTGAGGTAGTTAGGGAATATGTCTACCTAGGCTCCACTATTAAATCAGACAGTGGGAGTGGCCCTGAGATGAAACACAGAATTCATAACGCTCGAATAACCTTGTTGTTCTCTATATCTATACAGTCCTGTTCTATGGGGCATAAGCGTGGACTTTGTCAAGAATGGACGAGGTTTCCCTCAGTTGTTGCGGAAGAGAAATCCTTCGTGTGGTCTACAGTCCCTTTGAGGGTGAGTGGAGAAGACGATATATCGACGAACAATATAAGCTGCTTAGTGACATCAACCTAGTCAGAAGAATATACATATGTATACAGCCAGCGAGATGGCTTAGATATGTGGAGCGGATATGCACCAGCGCTGCACCGAAAATCGATGGGTCAACCCCGGAGCGACTGCGCGTTAGAGGAAGACCTCGTCTCAGGTGGTGTGAGCAAGTTGAATGCAACCTCAAACAATTTAGCATTCGGAACTGGAGGCAGCTAGCTGAAGTCGAGCTGGTTGGGGATGATTGTAAGTTGATAGCCAGGTCCACTCCGGGTTGAAGCGCCATTTATTAAGAAACAAAGAATGACCTGAAAGATAACTGAAATTGTTCGGAACTTGGACTTGAATCTCTTGGCCTTGCTCATTTGATTATAAATCAAGGCTTGATCTTAAGTCCATCGCAAGAATCTTGCAACAGATCCAAGCTATCGACTCTGTCTTGAGAGTGAAGAGACCTCTATACACCGAATGGATGTGCTCTCTTTCAACTCAGAAAGAGAATCCTTGTCCCAATGGAACCACTTGCTGTCATCCACCAGAATAGTTTTTTTTAACTTCCTGACAACTCCTGACAACTCATCTAGAACACGTAAGGGAAGGCACAATAGGATTCTGAAGACAGACTACGATGCCAATGGCTGTAAATAAGTCTCCCGAATACACATAACACAACAAAACATGGTCCTAGTCTTGCCAAGAGCCCTGATTTTTATAAAAGCCAGGTCAGGCCACTTCGCGTGAATACCAATGGTCAGTAAGGACCCCAGAAACGACCTGGAGTCTAGTCAGAGAGACGATCGTCTATTGTTTCAGTGGAATGAGGTCTACCACAGTGTCTATTGCTGTAATGGATGTCATTCCAATGCAGACTGCTCTCTGGCTCTGGCTTAGCCTTGAAAGATAGCGTATCTAATCAACGATCTTCAGTCACGCCTTTAACCTATTTGCCATATTCCCAAGGTGACTTAAAATCCTTGAAGGCTCTTTTCCTTAGCTTCGAAACAGTTCCAAATTCAGTGCTGTGTCTGTGCTGCTGTATGGTTAGACCACTTTGAGTGCTGGTAAGGACATGTTTTAAAGATTTGTAAGCCCAATTGGATATCTCTGACAAATAGAGGGTCAGCGACTTACAGCCTCCACGATACAACGGGGGATATAGCAAACGACTGATAATACATTTTGAACAGACAACAGTTCCATACAGTAAAGCCAATTCCAACACCCACTATGTCTCGTCCAGTTTAACGCACCTGTCTGGACTTAATTTTTCCACTCTAAATTAAATTGATAGTCAATAAAACAAATCATCGTTATGGGACTCCAGTTATCATCTTTCCCTAACGACGCGCACACACTTATTAACTGTTATGAGCTTTGCTGTCATAAAACCCTCCCTCCCCTCCACCGCCCAAAGAATTGGATTCCAGGAGTGAAAAAGTCCCATCGCCATCACCAGTCACTGTTGGTTGCCAAGAGCAGTATTTTGTGCTTCTAATTCCATTAAAATTTAAATGCAGACACCATACTGTCATCGAAGGAGTCTCACTTTAACCAAAGCAAACGAAGATGAAGAAAAAAGAAGCAAAAAACAAAAAAAAAAAACGAAGCAAAACGAAACGAAAAGAAAGAAATGTATAGAAAGACAGCGCATAAGGACAACACACACAAAAATTGTCTATTTATGTCAAACAAACGCCTCGCAGCAAGTCGCCGGCTCGTTAGAAAGAAGAAGATACAATCCTCGTCGTCTACTCCTCACAAGAAGCAAGTCCCTGCTGCACAATATGTGAGAGTGTACAAGGCTCTGGACCGATATGGGTTTAAGATAATCATCATCATCATTGTCATCGCCATCACCATAATCATCTGATGCTCTGCGTGTTCGGTATGCCCGATTCCGCATAAGGGCACTCGAAGCACTCGCACAGTGGATATGTGCGGTGTGATGCCGACTGAAGTTCTTAAACTTGCTTCAATGATGTCCTTATTTTTTTTTTTTTTTTTGGTAAACGTACAAGGAGGACAACAACTGGAAGGAGAGAGAGAGAGAGAAACACTTGAGAATAAATTGAGTTTTTAATGCTTTTTTCTTGTACCCCACCTCCCCGTGGGCTATAACCACCACAAAACAAGACGCATAAACGCTCTAAGGAGCCAAGTGAATAGAGTCATCTTGGGACTCTGTCACTTCCCCTCAAATGGCAAAGTAAGATGGGACGGCACAACTCAGATGAAATTAGTCATAATCCCCATGAGGCATTTCGATCAGTGTGGCAGCATTTACTTACCGCTGAATTGGTCCTAAATTGACATTTCATTTGGCAGCACCGCACAGCACATACGAAGGACGAAGGGAGAACAAAATATAGGAATAACCGTACAGCGAGTGTTTTGGGGGCACGAATTTACTTGATGAAGACGACTTCATTGGCGTATAAATCGCAATTGGAATCTATGTCAAGTTGAATTCTAAGTCTAGGGATACAAAGATGTGAGATAGGAGAGGTCCATGGGGATGGGGGTGTGAGGTAAGTTCAATGGTTCAATGACACACACACAGACAGTGGGGTGAATCTGTGGGAAGGGAAACCCAACTGATTGACAGAGGAAATCAAGGTTGTTATAGCTTTTGAGACGGAGCAGGTCGACATTAATGTCCCCATAGAGGCTATGAATTCAGGTTAAATCAAATCATCGACCAGTCGGTAGGTAGAAGTAGCCAATGACGTGCCATTTTAAATCGAATTCTTCCAAAGTCCCTTAGATCCATTCTGTGAAAATCAAACAAAAGATCACCAATCCAAAAGGCCTGCTCATAAGAATGACTGACTTTTGCAAAGGAAGTGACGAAACTTTTTTTTCTCAAACCTAGCTAAGCTGTGTAGTAACAAATCCAAGTAATCCCCGAGAGACTTGTTGAGTTGTTTGTTTAATGCTGGCACTGCTTTATCAGTCTTTGGACACTTTGGACCCCCTAATACATAACTCCTAGAAGAATGTGGAGACTTTTCAGAAAGTGAGCTGAGCATCAGCACTTATCAACCAGTGTGTCAACTTTTTCATTTTTCTTTTCATGTCATCGCAGCCTTAAGAGCCGTTTAAGCTGGGATATTCAATCTGGCGATCTTCTACCAGTTAAGGCAAACCTATGACTGTGGACTTTAATTGAAGTTAGTCGGATACTGGAAAAGACGCAAAGACCTTGATCTCACTGCCAACTTTGAGCTATTGAATCTTTCATTTCGTCACCTAATCCTAGCGAAATGTTTCCTGAAATTAAGGGACTATGAAGCTAGTTGCGGTAGCCTTAGCCAAGATTCCTTGAGTTGGAATTGTAAAAAGTTACCTTTTTGAACACAACCGCAGATTTGCATTTAAGGTTGACATGTCAAATATCACAAGTCAAGGACGCGGCCTGAGTCCGTTTTTTCTTTGAAGTCATTGAATGGGGTCTTAGGGGGTTTCAACGGAGTCATGGTTGACACTTAACCCTTGTTTTTCGAGCGATCTTTATTGGTTTCATTGTTGAGTAGATCTTGGTCAAGTTGAGGTTGAGGCACTGTTACCCAATTCTGTCGACACGTACTCCTAAACTGCCGTTTAATACTTGAGACATTACGTGTACAAAATCGCTTGAGACTATGTTGGGTGTGTTGTCGCTGAAGAAAAACAAGTAACGCACCTACAGATGAGCTTACGGGTGATAGGCGACTTGGTGTGTACAAAATGCAACAGTTAAAGACAGGCTCATGAAAATGTTGAAGCAAGGATTGCCTACGAAAAGGAAATAAGGCATTTAAAGCCTTCTAGCTTTCGAACAAACTGAACCGTCTTAAATTAAGTGACAACCGACTAAGAATGACTGGAGATGTTCGAACAGAGCGTTGTTTTCGGCATAAAAATTCCAAAAGAGACAACAGATTTGCAAATTTTTTGTGAGGATTTCTGTGAAGCTGAGAACATGACTTAAGGAGTACCTTGCACTCATAATCGACTCCTAAAGAGCTGAGGTATATTTCGTTCTGGTTTTGATCTTGATCTTAAAGTATCTGAGCTTCTTGGCCTTGACTCCCTATGAGCTGTCGCGCCAAATATTTGTAAAAGGGCCTAGCTTCTCGCAACCATTCATGTGGTGCGCGTTTCATTTCTCACACCAATGGAAAGGACCTTCAGTTTCATTGCCGACTCCGAATGGCGGATTAAGCAACTTTTTCATGACAGATTCTTGCAGGTTTGTCATGTCTGCGAAAATGTGGTTCTGCGGGATTTTGGTGGATTTTGAGACTCGAACCTGTGTCCTCTCGCTTAGCAGTCCAACGCACTAACAACTAAGCCACAGCAACCGCACCAAATACTTGTTTTATTTTTGACTAAAGCTGAAGTTTTGTCAAAGATCTGTTTAAGATCAACTTGATACCTAAAGGTAGTAAATATGCTGAGATGCTAGTTTTCCGTTCATCGATTTTGAGCTATTTTATGGAATTCCGTTCATTTCCCACTCCCATTCGAAGAACTTAAGTGACAATATAAATCACTGTAAACATCTCTGACTTGCTCTTTGGCGCAGAAGGATACCCTTTGTCAAGAATGAATTAAGTCTCCCACGGTAATTTCGAGAGGAAAATCCTTCGATGAATCTTATGAAATGTTCAGATCTAGCCAGAAGGGTCCAGATATACCAGATATGTAGAACGAATGCAGAACTTAGAACCCAAAACTAAGGCTCGTCAGGAGCTTTAAATATATTTTAAGAAGCGTAAGCACAATGAACTGTGATAGTACTGACAGCAACCGGAGTCCGAACAAATTTCATTTTCTTCGGATCCACTTCGAATCTTCTCGGTTCCAGTTGAATTCCTTGGTTGACGTTTAAAGTCGGACCTACATGGGTCTGCAGCAACTATCATGATTGATCTGAGAGGACCTGAAGGCTTCCATTTTGTTGCAATAGTCTTCCAGATTAAATGTGTCCAGTTTGGAGTATTCGAGCCCAAGTTTCGGTGGACATACGGTCAATGAATTCAAATAGATGACGATGCGTCGATATGGTTTTGATATGTCCAGTCCTTGGAAGAGGGTACTTATAATTGATAGTCTTTCACCCTTAGAACGAAAGAAGAACTGAATTGGATGAATGACCAACTCAGCTGTACTAGAGATTCTTATATTCAGTGAAGTAAGCCTCTGAATTGGAATTCCTATACCTTAAGTCAAAAATGAGCTAATTACCAAACAGCGGAAATGGTGTATCATTCAAGTGGAGTTCCAAACCATTCTGCAGTGCAATCAGCAACATTTACCCTCTTAACTAGCTTTCTGTCAAGTTAAAGTCGAAAGAAATCAAGAAGTGACTTCTGTTCATGACACTTAATCCATATCTAGTCCTTTATGGCTAATAGGCTCCAGTCTCCAGACGATGCTGCCTTTGAATCATTCCAGACCACTCTCCTCATGAGGGAGATACCATACTGTCACTTCCTATCAGCATGGGAGATTCAAATTAGCCCCCATTCTCTCAATTTACTTAAAACCCCTCGTCCAAGTTCGATAACAAAGGAAACGTCTAGGAGTGCTTCGACTCGGCGCTTAAAAACGACAGACAACAGAGACGTTAAAAAAAAAAAGCAAATAAACAATTTCTCAAAACAACAGTTTAGTTCCCACCCTTGGGGGGTTTCTTTTTTTTTCTATTGAATTCAACAGTATCCAGTGCCAGTCCCCTTTTGAGTAAAGTTGTCCCCACTGTGTGAGTGTTGCCAAGTGATGGCTTTAAAGTCGACCGTTTATTTAAAATGACACATTCAGTTCAATGAATGGAAAAAAAAGGATCTGCCTCTGCCACCCCTCCACAATGATGTGTAGCAGTCGTTCGTATATCCTTGCAAGTTCATATCTTCTTATAGACCAAACAACTCCTCTGGGGGTGAAGATGTAGATGCACAAGAAGAAAGAAAGCCGTGAAGTCAAGTGACGAAACAATCTTTTCGGTCTCCCTGTGACGTTTAGATGACATTGACACGATTGGCTTGCGTCCATACTTACCATCGGTTCCTGCGGTTGTTATTGAAAAAAAAAAATCATTTATTAATTTTTTATAGCTTACTCCATCCACACCCCTCGAATGGAGAGTGGGTCGGGTGGTGGCATTCGGGAATGTGATGAATTCTCTCTTGTTCTTTATTCGTATATACAGCCTCTTCGTTGGAGGCCAAGACGAGTCCTGTCGTTAAATTGTTTTTCATTTTAAGTGTCAAGCTGTGCGACAGCGTCGCGTCGGGACGACGATGACAACGACCGTCGACAACGCTGCAAGGACATATGATAAATGTAAACTGATTTTGTAAGAAAAATTCAGTGATTACCCACTTCAGGAGTGACCTCGGGGTAAATTAAGGCGATTCTTCGGGGGGGGGAGGAAGTACCAAGTATTTTACAGCTGTCCTCTCCGTGTAATTCAATTATTGGTACCAGCGTTTTATGGCATGTTTTTGTGTTGTGAATGGAGAGATGAAAGTTGTATAGAAATTTATTTAAAAAAAAAAATAAGGGTGCGGTGTGCAGGGTGGTTCCCCTTTATTAATTAATGTTCCAAGTTGTCTATTTTTTCAAATTGGAAATATAATTTTTTATTTTTATTTTTATTTTTTCGAATTTATTGTGAGTACTTGGGGTTTTATTGGCGTCACCCTTGATATTGGATTGGAAAATAGAAGGGAGGAATGGTTGGATGGTTGGCAAGCCGCTTTTGGGGGTAGATAAATTGGATTTTGTGGGTCACCACAGTTGAATAATAAAATAAAGGAAACTTCGATTGAAGATGAATTGAGTTTTGACGGAAAAGGAACGATGAAAAGTTTATAAATTGTGCTTGCAAGTGATTTGGACAAGGATCAGTGTTTGGAAGACTAACTTTTGGAATGAAGTAATTTTTGAAGAATTTTATAGATTTATGCAATTGAAAGTATTAAAAATGTTGGCAACTGACAGCTGTCACAGAGTGAAGGACGTCGCTAATGCTGGTGAGCAAATTTGTTTAGAGGAGCACGTCCTTTTGTCGATTTGAGTAAGTCTGTAACAAAATATATTTCGTGTCGTAGAGTGTCATCTATCTATTGCCTTGACAAGGCTCCTGAGCGGTTCTCGTTTTGACCAAAATGTCCTTTAAATAGTTCGTATAGGTAGATATCTATTAACGAAAGATCCAGCTTACAAGTGAAAAGGACATCAGAGTACTCCGAAACAGTCGTGATTTAGTTCTTTGTTTACATTCTTGCAGTTGGCATTGAAAACGTTTCGAACGAGGCTGCCTTCGCCCGGTTAATAAAAATTCCAAACAACTGCAGTGTGTTCCAAGGGGAAGTCAAAGCTGCCACCACAGCCTCCCAGCAGCTGTCCTTACATGTCTGCAATGTGTTCCAAGTTGAAGAACTATTATGTCCCAGACAAGATAAACCTATGCCATCTTATCCACATGGATGTAGTCAAAGTAGATCATGGGATGTAGGAACGGACATAGTCTTGTCGGCTCACGGAACAAAGTTACACTTTTTTAGGCCCCAGAGAACAGACAACCTCAGTGCTGCCGCGAACAACTTTGGTTTTTCTTAGACTCGGACCTAAGCGAGCTTGCTAAACAATCCAAGCCATAGTAACCATGGTCCCGTATCATACTCGTACATGTGTAGGAGTCTGTTACCCGCTAGATCGACGATAGAACAAATCTTCACACAAAGGCAAATCCTATAGAAGACCAACAAATTTCAAGTCGAGACTCTTACTTCTCATCGACTTCGCCTTGAGCTCTGTCCACTGCTTAGGGCAAAACCTCGAAGTAGTTAAGGAGTTTACCCACTTAGAAGTAAATACAAACTCCACGAATGATACACTGGTGGAGATTCGATGAAGACTTAACTAAGGAAGCCCCTAACCTGGAAGACGAAATGTATGCTCTATAAAACACTGGTCGTATCAGTTTTGCTATATGGAGCCGAGTGCTGGACGATAAGCAGGAAATCAGAGGAGATTTTAAGCACTTTTCTGTACACAAGGAGGGCGAATGGAGGATGAGAAGCAATTGCGAACTCTATGTGCTCTTTCAAGATGTGAATGTTGTCCATAAAGCCAAGACACCTCGACTAAACTGGCTTGGCAAAATCGGGTTAATAGACAATACCGCTTAAGCTTTGAAGTGCAAAACGAAGAAAAGGACCAAACCTGCATTTAAAAACCAAGCTATCGCGAATGCCCACCGGCTATGACTCATTCACCAATGCTCTCACCCGCAGAGCCATTGATCATCCAACTAACAGGTGGGTTAGGGCGATGCTTGAGTCTCAGCCACCTTTGGAGAGGTTTCATTAACCATTTCAACAGCTAAAGGTTGTCCAGAAGGAGGCGTCCGAGGTATCGGACTTTATGCCCAAGTTACTCTGTTTTGCAGGAAGTTCGAGATTGAGATCCCGAGTCGTAACTCCTGGGCTACCGGAGACCCGTTGCTGAACATAAAAAGACTAGAGTGGTATACTGATGGTTCAAAGATGGATTCCGGTGTTGGTACCAGTATCTATGACCCGAATCACAAAGTCTCAAAGGCACACAGAGTGTGACCTACGCCACTATTATTCTCGACTCCGGCATAAATGGAGTAGCCATCAATCAATATATTCACCGATAGCCAAGCAGCGCTCAAAGCACTAAGTTCCCATTACTCTCCAAGACCTCTCAAAGCGAAATAAAGTTAAACTCTGGTAGGCGCCAGGACACAGAGGAATTGAAGGCAAAATTGCAGATCAACTTGACAGGATAGGCTCTTCAGAAAGGTACATAGGTGCCGAACGCTTCTGTGGCCTCCCAACTTCCGCGTTCACGTTCCTTACCGGTCACTGTAGCCTTAGATATCACTTACTAAACTAAATATAGTTCAGGAATCTGAATGCAAACTCTGCTGAGAGGAGGACGTATCAGCAGAACACGTACTACGTGAATGCGTGGCTGTCTGCAGGGTCAGGAAACGCTTTCTCCACAAAGAATTTCGAACACCGGAGAACATTCGTAATGCCTCGACTGGATCTCCTTGTCAAATAGGCGCCAGGCACAATAGATCTTTTATGCGTCTGTCGCAGAGCCTTACTAATAATAATAATAGAAATCGAGAATGGCGGCAGTGTGTCTGGGATCGGAGAAGATGGAAGGTTGCAGTGTCCCTCCATGGGTTAGGCTCGCATTAAGTAAGTATGTCCCCACGAACTCTTTTTTTGGGTCCTTCCTCCCGAGATTGTCGAAAAGCCGAGAAATATGTCGCTATCGTTATTGGATATCCAAAAGCGTCTTCTATTTCTAGACCTTTCCCCATGGTTGTAGTTCATACTAGTAGAATGTTCAGTTGTAATGACATTTTCTCATTCTGATACAAATCCTTTTCTATGGGTAGATGGCGCTTCCTTAAAGCTTTTGTAAATCATAGCCAACATTACAGGATCTAGTCTTAATTCAAATGGAAGATCCTTTAAAAGCGATTTTAAGATTTTTCAAACGAAATCTCCACTTAATTTTTGTAGGTACTACTCAAGGGCGCATCGCACCATAATCCTTGAAAAGTATGGCTTTAGACGCCTCGGGAATCTTGCAATTTTTTCCGCTTTATTTATTTTTCTCTTTCTTTTTTAATTTCTCATTTCTCTCCGTCTACATTATCTGCGCCAGTTTTTGAATGTGGTTACGCCTCGCCGCCGCCAGGTAAGATACATTCCATTCTCCTAACGAGCTTTCCACCTTTTCTTGTGTTAATAAAATAATTTTTGATTACCAGTTCGCTTGGAATGATAATACGCTATAAAGCCTAACGACCAGCAGTTAACATCTTTCCAAGAGAAACAACATACTTGTTTCATCATTTAGAGTTATGAAATCAATATCTTTCCGCTTCCAGATAGCCAGGGTTTAAGTAAAGCCCCCACTCCGACTCTACCTGGTGTTAATCTGCCAAAAAATGTTGTGCGCCATTTTTCCTAAACACATCCCAAAAAAAAAAAAAAAAGGTGTTGAAGGCCAAGGTTCCATCAACTGCTCCCTCCTCTTCGTTTTGACTTTTAGCATAATTTAGACATTCGTAAGCTGCCCTAAACCCTGGTGATAATAATAAACTTGCTCCGAGCAATCTTTTCAACGATGCAAACTTAAGTACATTTACATAGTCCCCTAGACTGGACGAATGAACCTATAGTCTCACCTGACCCCCTTTATCCTATGTCGACCGCATGTGTTAGCCTGAAGGTAAATTATTTCGGACGTCAAAGTGACTTAGCCACTGGCAGCAGGCAGGGTGAATGGATATGAAAAATTGGAAACCTGAACTGATAAATCGTTTGCTTACGAGTGAGAGCTGGTGGAGGTAGGTGAAGGCGTTTTACTAAGGGAAACCAGAATTTTCAAGTCGATTAAGGTGCCGATGTATAAAATTTCCAAATGAATTCATCGAAGGATATCCGAAGGAGGAGGTAATTTCATTACTGGGACCGGAATATCGATTTGTGTGTGTTATCTAAAGATGCACATGGATAGGAGCATGTTGTAGGTGTACAGGGGTTAGCAAATGAATTTAGGGTTACTCTGGGGAACTGACTGATTTTTTTTACCTATTTGGGAAGTTGATTTATAATTTATCGAGATTAAAGGATTTCGCCTTACGAAGTGCTTTTGTGTCATATGCGGAACGTGTCCTTCCCTGATAATGAAATGGGAAAATTGATTCTAGTGCAATAGACAGGTCTATGAGGCTTTGAAATTTTATGAACTGGAGCTATAGTCGGACAAAGTGACACTGTATCTCTTTTGAGGGGTGAGAAGGATGCGCGCACATATGCAGTTGTGGGGCTAAACTTATGATTTGGAGTAGTTTTTGTCTGATACTACCTGTTTAGATATGTTCAAATCTTGCTCTGTAAATAGGGGTGGAACATCCCTTAAAAATAAATCTATGCGTAGACTGAGCAGAAGCGATGGTAACCAGGTTTGAAATTAAGCTAAAGGCTAATGGCTTCAAGTTTGTGGATGGTCATATCTTTGCAGCTTGACAGACCATCGCCCGCACCTGCTCTCAGCTATTGCCGTAGATATACAGTAGCTGTCCTAAGAATTTACCACAAAAGCTGAGAAACACAATGCTTGCTGCTGATTGGCAAGAAAAAAGGAGACCCGGACTCCTCATCAGCTGTCAGGTCTCTGGACACGGCAGAGAAAATCCAGAAAAGGCCACTCTCCACAATTGAAGCAATCGAGAATGGTTACGACCGTCCAAGCTACTCTTGCCTTTAACTCAATCAGGTGAAGTAAAGATTGAAAACGCACTCAGGATACCGCAATATCTTCTGCGGATGGTGAAGTATTATATGAAAGACCGGAAGCTATTGTACGACACCACGGAGGGATCCAGCAAAGAGAAAATCGCTGCAGGCAGGGATCAATCTTGGGACTCAATATCTCCTGTAATATCTCCTACGATGGGACTTTTCATGTGTAGAGTACACCTTTCTACGCAGACGACATCGTCGCCGTGATGACAAGAAGACTAAATCAAGTCATCAGATGCGTAAGGGCCTGGATGGAAGATCATGGTCATAGACGGCGAAGAAGATGGAGCTAGTCCTCGTAGCTAGGAGATGGATGAATACAATTATCGAATTTCAAGTGATGACCAGGAAGTCCTTCGAATATCATGCTCCAACCAAACAGTTTCGGAACCACCTGTCCTCGAAGCTCGCGGAAGTGACCCTCACCGATCTTCCATCGACAGAGAGTAGGAACGTCCACGAAAAAGGGACCTCATCAAGTTCATCAAAGGCAGCGCTTAAGTGATTCCAAAATAGCCATTCGTTTGCAGGAGGAAGGTTAAATTTGAAGCAGCTTTCGTTTCTAGGTTTGGCTGGAATGATCTTCACGCAATTGAGTGATGGTAAACCTCTGATGAAAGTACTTGTACAATCACAGCTTTCAATGCAGGCTTTATTGTGGACGAAGATGTTGCACTTTACCAGCTTGTAGAGCCTACCGGTCCATTCAGATTGTCTCTGAATTGTTCAATGAGTTAAGGCACAGTAGTAGGGTAGTTGTGGTAGGTTATGGGGTTGATTGTTGCCACAACCCTAATCAGACGTAGAAGCAGACAGTAGAGTAGCCAAAGACTGATGGCACCATAGATGCTGACGCTAATTCACGTAGTTCGGCTGCAACTAGATTAGGTTTGATTGGAGTGGCAGGCTGCAGATTGCAACGTCACTTAGACTAGATAAGATCCTTTATGTTACCACATGAATCTGTACTTCAACCAGAAATACTACTCGTAGAACTAGCCGGAGCTTGCAATAAAGCGCTGAAGGCTGCCTATGCTGATGTCAGCCAGTTCGTTTAGGTTGTGAAAGGAGCTGGCTCCTAAGTATGTTCTGCTCTTCCTCGTCCATGCAGCTTCTGCAAAAGTAATTGTAGGGGAGACCCAGCCTATTGGCGTGCTTGCCAATAGTGCAGTGTCCCGTTATGACACCTACTGTGGTACTTTTGAGCAGTCTTTTCTGTCTGATGAGACAGTGGGAGCTTTTGTGATCCAGCTTTGGCCAAATCTGCTTGTTATTGAGGCAGAAGTCACCTTCTGTCCACCTGTAACTCCCGATATTAATCACGTTTCTTTTAAGTAGCAATTTGCAGGTCTCAAGAGGCATGCCTTAATTCCCCTTTACCAGTAGAATTGGTAAAGTATGCCCTCCCTGGCGAGTTCGTCAGCCACACAGGCATTCATATAAGGCGGCCACACCTACATTGGCAGAAATCTTGAGACGTCAGCTATCGATACAGGTTCCGCTTTGGCCACAAAATTGTCGCTTAGAAATCTTATAAGCCGGACTATGACAGGTTCTTCTGAGTAGATTTTGGAGCCATTTTTGAGTCGTCTGTAAAAATGGATATATTGTCGAGTTAAATGAACCTTTCGTCTCTTGGTCAAAAGAGTTTTTGTAAGTTTCAGAAGCTGGATGCGGGGCGGCAAAATTCCTTTAGTGTATAGGTCGAGCGGTAAAGCCTAATTGAAGGTCCGACTTCTTGAATATCAGCTTCCTAATTCAAAGCGTTCTCATCGTGTTTTCAAATCTTCCCTAAACGAAGATGAGGAAAAGGCCTCATAGACTTATGACTGCTTCATCTGTTCTTGCTTCTCTCATTTTTTTTTCACGTTCTTATATACTTTTTCTTAAAACTTTAATTCCAGAATCAACTTGCACGGCTTTCCATAAATAAAATCTCATCCAGTGGATACCACCCGTCGTCGCATGTGTTATATTTCATCTGACATCGCACAAGTCAAAAGGCACAACTTGTTTGTGTCTCTCGACTAACTCGTGTCCTTACATTCTCAGCATCGCATTTATTTATCATATTTTTACTCCTTAAGTCAAATTATAACTCATCACTTGTTGTTTTTTTGGTTCCAACTTGAAAACCAATTTAAATTCAGCTCATTTGCATCCAACATAGCACATCCTTGAGTACAAGGTCAAAGGGGAGAAAAATAATAATTTGAAGCCAGCGAGCGGCTCAAGAGATACATTTTCCGGTGAAAAATGAAACCACAAGCTCTGAAAGCATATGCCATCCGAACGTTTTACACCACGCCGAACCCGAGCTAACAGAACTCCGCCACAAAACCCAAAGGCGGACACATACATAATTAAATATTAAATCAACGAACGAATCAAATGGATGCGCGCATTGCAACGAGCACGAAATATGTTTAACAAAAATATTAGATTTGAGCGGCATAACGACATTCCATGAATGCAAATCTCTTGCAATTCAATTTGCATAAAATGCGAAAATGAAAATATTTTTAGCGCGCTCGTTTGATGGAGGGGAGCGGACTAAATTGCATTTTATTAGATTTCGCAAGCTGAGTTTGTTTCCGTTTGTGAATGGCTCGTTGTGGAGCTTATCAGGAATACTGTCACCCACGCTGGGAGTAAGCCTCATTTGGTTTGCGAATATCCGACACATAATGGCGCAAAAGACGAATGGAAAGTTAGTTAAGTTCTGTAAGAGAGGCGGGAAAGAGTGTGTGTTTGTGTTGGCATAGGTCCTTGGTGATTTATTGGTGCCCTGCTGTTGGGTGGTTTTTTGCCGGAAATGAAGGGATAACATTATAATTCTGTATCCCTTCATGATTAAGTTGGTGTCTCATCAAGGGATTTCTCGTCTCGCACGTTTTCAACTGTAAATGGGTTTTGTTTCCCGAAATTCAATTTAAATCGTTTAAATCAAATGTTTGACCTGACTCAAGGGATTGAGAAATGAAACCATTTATCCTCCCAAGAGGATTTATTTTCCTTGGGGTTTCAAGACTTTAAGGTTAGATTTATGATTCGTGGGTATTATGGGATTATTCTTGCAGATCAGCGGAATATTTCAAGTGTAGAAGTGGAAGCTAAGTTAGAACTTAATCCTTTTGATTAGAGTTCTGCAACAGGCTTCTTTTGACATTGAATCAGGTCTTTCTCCGCACCGGATATTGGAACCTTGTTTGAGAACAGAATTTAAGTGACATGACAACTAGCAATCCACGCTGTAGAACGTTTATTGCGTTTGTGTTTCGTAACAGGGCTTAAATGCAACGCAAAATACTACAGAGACCAACGAGTTGAACTTAGAGAGAAAGCGAAGGCTTCTGAGAAGTCGAAAAGACTGGCTAGAAGCTGGTGGAGTGAAAACGTGAATAGAGTGCCCGGAAGAAGATCACAGGGAGTGCCGCAAATTTGACTCATGTGACCTCGGAGCCATCACAGCCATCTATTTCTCGAGCACTCAACACCGTCCTGCAGTATAAGCTTTAAGTCACATGTGTATCAGCAGCCAACTAGATATCTAGGCCTAGTAGGCTGGCACAACAAGGCGGAGTAGATGCCGATAAACGTATTTGCGATATGTGCGAGAGCCTCTTATTTAATCTGTATGTGAGTGTCATCATCGCATCTCAAGTGGCTTCCAGACGCTCACTACCCAGACTGAAATATGCAGCACACAAAATCTATGATGCCGTCCCTGAAAGGAAAGAAAAGGAGCAGGAACAACGATGAGTACCACAAACAACAATCATCAAGACAGAAATCTATAACAGGATCAACTGGGGTTTTCACATGCATAGTGGCGAGATCCCTCCTGGTCAAACCAAGTAATATTCTCCGCATGAAAGCGATGGATTGCCACAGAGCAAAACTGAGATTAGTGGTGGGACTTCTTGCAGGGCACGTAAATCTCACACAGAATTGGACAAGGTGGCACTGCAATTCGTAAAAACAGCGAGGAGGAGAAGGATCTGAAACACTTCCTCTGTCACTGTCCAGCCACTGCAAGACTACACCAACGAGTAATGGGCTCTATGCGAATACAAGATCGAAAGCAACTAGATAGCAAAGCGATCGGTGACATTGCCTGTTCAGTTTGTAGTCACTCAGAAGTTTTCCCATCAGGCAACCAATCCTTCGCTCCTTACCTACAACCACTTTTTCCAACAGTCCATCTGAGGGGTATAACAATGTGCCAAGCCGTGGCCTAAGTAAAGAGCTATCTCACCCTCCTCAACCAACCAACCAACCAACTGAAAACTGAACCATTCAATTACGTTGCTCATATGGCCTTGCTCTCCGACTTTCCCGAACTAGAGGTGCTCATTCTGTTCGACTTTATCCTAAAATAACTCTACTTTGGGAATTTGACAGCAAGACAAGGCTCCAGCTAAACCCAAATGGAAGACAGCTATGCATTTTAAGAAAAAAGTGTTGAGCATGTTCATTGTAGCCCTCAAAGTGGCATGGCTCCGCTTACCCTCGAACATACATAAGCCGAATATCAATGGATTTAGAAAATTCCAGAAGCCTATGTAGGGTACTCGTAAACCTTTGAATTCCGAAACGACATAGAGTCGGATTGGAAATCTTTGAAAACCGCTCACAAGAAATGAAGTGTTCTGCAAGATTAGAATGATACGAGCTTTAAGTCCCTCTTCTCAACCTCTCCCAACACCATTGACTTCTTGTGCAAGAAAAGTCCAAAAGTCTTCAAGCTATCGTACATCTTTTCAATCCCGTTCGGGTCCAGCAAGGTATCTCCCACCATTTCTTTACCTAACTCACCGCATGCAACTTCAATAAACCACAGCCTAACAATTGAATGCCTCTTGCACACCACAGGACAATGAACTGACCTCACAAGGATAACAAATATTGAAATTGAAATTTTATTGCGGACTCATAACCCCCTCCCCCAACCCATCAAAGAACAAAATCGTCTGCCAACCACTTCAAAGTAAATGGGATTCAGTGAAATAATCCCTTTGACAGGCAAGTGTCCTTTCTGAACTCCTTTATTCGTTGTTGGATTGGAAAATCAGTTCCCGTTTCAACTTTTTGCAAAAGCAATTGCAATAAATAATATCTGCGTCAGCGGCGGCAAAGGATAAGGGTATACTCTCAAAACAATAAACCCGACTGGACCAGCACCAATAGTCTGTGGCCAGCCAAAAAACCCGGTTTGGTTGGGGAACATTCTCAAAGCTCAATGTGTTGGAATCGTACCCATAACCAGGATAATTCCCATTGAACCGCCAAGTGCAACCCGTGAAATACTACTCAATACACATCTTTTCTTTATCGAATCAAAATACAAACACACACACACATACAGAGCCCTTCGAGGCTTAACCCGCAGAAAGTTCTGTTCATGAAATGTTCATACTTTGTATTTCCTGGAACATCGATTTTCCCATTTAAGTCAGCTTATTTCCTGTTTACCCGGGACAGAGAAACTACAAACAAGCAATAAAATTCCAATTGAGAAAAATGAAATTTACACGCCATAAAGCAAATCGTCGGTGGCTGCTGCTGCTGGTGGTGATGGTGGTGGGTGGTGGTGGCTGGCGTGGCTTAAGCTCGTCCATCCCTTAGCCATCCGACACAAATAATAATAATAAAAGTTTATCCTTTCCTTCATCATAGCCGCCGCCGCCCGGAGTCGGCAAGGGGCAAAAAATCTGAAGGAATCCTTCATATCGGTAATGGGTGGTAAGAGGAGGGCTAGGGAGGTGATCCAAAAAAAAAGGATCTTACATCGATACATTGCTGCTTGTTTGTGTCAGTCGCTAGCAGTCAGTCTATGTGCATTTTATAGTTTTTCGGCGGCACGGTGCCGGAGGACCACCTGCTACAATCCGCTCGTTTTGCTTTAACGTGATTTGAATAAATTACCGAGGATTAAGGATGCAAAAAACACACACAAACGAAACGAATTGTGGTGTGGCTGCTAAGTGAACAATTGAATTTGGTTGAACAATTTTTTTTCCCTCCTATAGACACCCCCTCCCTTGGCACACATAACAACAATAAAAGGGGAAATATGTACAAAAAAAAAAATTAAGTTATGTGATAAAATATTAACGATGTATGAAATTGAATTTTAAGCGCTCTCCTGTGGTAGGATGCATTTTTTTTTTTTTTTTTATTGTGGAATGCTGATTATTACAAAGTCAGTTAATGTAATCAAATCACAATCATGTGGAACGTGATTTTCAAATTGACTAAACTAGAATGCATTGCGAAATAGTTTTGTGGCGCAGTTGACCTAGGTTTTTGGAAATTTGCGGTCCAGTTAACGAGCGATAACAACGACCTAATCGGTGTTGAAAGGCATTCACACTATGACCGCAACATTTTGTTATGTGTCATTACTTTCGATGTGTGAATTGAATTGAATGCGAAATACCATTAAAAAAAAAAGTCTGTTGCTGATTTTGATGATAGGCAGTGGTTTGTCCACCTGTTAACTCGTTAAAAGCTTGGAGTGGATCTGTTTTCATTTATTTGCTACAAATCTCTACTCTCATCCATTCACCAATCTTAGCATTCTCCTCTATCGTCTATTGGGATAAGAGAGAGCAGTTGCAAGGTGGATAAATACATTTCGCGTCCAAAACTGATCAATTTGTGGAAGATTTTTAGCAGAATTCACAAATCTAATCCATTTCTATCGATTTAGCCGAGTTATGAACCAGGTATTGGCCCCCATTGAAGTAGGATGCAAAAGAAAATACATGACACGGTATAGACACGGGGATACCCACATAATAGCTAAGCACAAAATCCCCAAATGTGCGCACTGTTCTGCGATTACCACTCCGTTTCTCTACTCTGTTACTTGCTCTGCTTGCGAAAGCCACATAAGGCCATAACTCGGAATATAACGAAAACCTGTTGCTCCTTACCGGTTTTGGACATAAAAGGACCAGAGTAGCGAAGCGGATCGTTAGCGATGCAATATGGGGAATCTGTGTTTAAGAATTTTGTGTTTGGGGTTAAGGGCACAATCTGCTGTTGAGTTTTCAGGAATGATACCAAGAGTGAAATACAAACAATTTTGTGTGGATTACCTCAAGGATCAGTCGGCAATAAAACTTTAGGTCCCTTCCATTCGTGTGAAAAATATGTCAAGCACTACCTGAATGGTTGTGAAAAATTAGGCCTTGGCTCTCTATGAGCTGTCGGGCGAAATATCTGTATCTGTATCTCTGGTGCTACCCTGTTCATTATTTTATTCTTCTGGCATTGGACTTCAATTCAATCGGAGAGTCCTGCATCTAATAACTCAAATTCTCAAAATACTAGCTTCGTATAACTACTTTGTCAGCTTATGATTCGGCTACAGTCCGGGGTGGACCTGGGCCTTAATCAATAAGCTTCTGCTTCAGTTTTACACGCCAAGTTGGTTTAGGTTCCTTTCCAGTTGTTCTCACCACCTGAACTACGAACTACGGGACCGGAGTATCTTAGTCATTATATCTGGACCTTTTTTTTTCTAGGTCAATGTCAGTAAAAATCCCAAACAGTTCGTCATAATATCTCCTCCTCCACTGTCTATATATGCAAATGGGGCCATAGATCACTCTAAGTTTTCTTCTCTTAAAACAGCCAGAGGTAACCACATCCATTCTTAAAAAAGACCACGCTTCCGCTCCATGAATCAGAACTGGGACAATCAGGGACCTGTATAGAGTCATTTTGGTTGTTAAAAATATGGCTTTTGCTACTCAGTTGGCAAACGTTATTCTGTGTTTGAGCTCAGTGCTACTGTCACCGCCTGAGCTAATAGGGGAGCCTAGATTAGAATTTGAGGTAGTCCTTAGTCCCTTATTACTGCAGCCGCAAGTGGGCCTATCCTCTTGATATCCTCTTCTTTAGAGCTCTTCAATGATGCCGGAATGCGCGATGAATCCAGCGATGTTATTGGGTGAGCTAGTGGTCATATCATCCGCCACAAGGTAGTGTTTACCTAGAAAACGATGACGTGTTCTTATGAGGCAGTAACAATGACATAGTATGTGTTCTGCTGATTCTTCGTCCTCGTTGCACATCCTACACGTGTTATCTTGTGCTCTTCCCATAGTCATGAGATGTTTTTTAACCCGGCAGTGTCCGATTAGAAAGCTTGTGACGTTTCGAATCTGACTTCTTGTTAGTTGAAGAAGCTGTTTCGTTCTTTTTTGGGAGAGGGTTGGTATAAAAGCTTTAGCTCGTCTGTTTCCTTCCGTTACTGTCCAGTAATGTTGTGCTTTGTCTTTTAGCTAATTTTGGGAGGTCGCAGAATGGGCTTGGCATCATAAAGGTTGATGCAGTGCCTTTTCTGGCTAGTTCATCATCCTTTTCATTACCATGAATATGTACGCATCCATCTTAATACCTACGAATGCGTTGCTGACATCACCCTGCGTTCTCCCGATTATGTCAGTATAGTCAGCGTTTGTGAGTAGTTGCATGGGCTTTTGAAAGAGTGTGCCTCTGGTGTTGACACGCAGCTACAACTTAACATCAAGAACGATATTAAGGAAATCACTTTAACTGAATTATTTTTCGACATCAAAAGTTTCGGTAAGGTCTTTATGTGAAGCAGTGCGCATTCCCCATCTTCATCCAAGCCTTGCTTACTGTTTTCTTTGCTTCAGTCGCCAGCGCTTGTCTCTTTGAGCGACACAAACCAACATTTCAAGGTCATTTAGGTCGACAGATAACTAAAGACCGACTTTGTCATGTGGTATTCCATTGTAGAGTATAATTCCCAGCTTCTACTGAACATTGTATTGTCAACAAATAGGGAACCGAAAAATTCACATTAACCTTGACCGTTTAACACGCACACACAATTTCAATGAAAAGCCGTGAACACAAGTTCACGTTGCTGTAGCTCAAATAACAGATACACCTGCACTGCTTTGAGGTTAAGGCCTCCTGCTAAGACATTGGTGTTTGTACTGACACTGCCTTTGAATTGTTGACTTGTCAAGACACTAAACAAACACCCTCCCAAGTTCATTGCAATGAAACCAACTACGTCAACATGGACCAATAAATCTAGTTTCGACTAAAACTTGTATAAAAAGGTCTGCTCCAGTTTGGATCGACATCAAATCATTCAACTCGACAGCAAGATTACAGTCATCATGTCAGCAGCTAAACTAATTATCCTGATGGTCATTGCGATCCTTTTCGCTGTTCAACTTACCGATGGAGCATTCTATAACCTCCGGTATGCTCTTCTTCGTCGTCGACTTTGCATTCTAAATGCAACTTTCTGTGACAGTACCGTTTCTTCACTTTAACACAATCAATTTTGAACAGATATCGATATAAGGACTAAATATATTTTACTTGTAAAAAAAAAGTTCCTTTTTTTAATACGGTCATTGAATTTCAGCAACAATATCCAACTTCATCCCATCCCCTGTCAGGATTACAAAGATGCAACGATATAGATATCTTATGTCATACCGCCAACAAAAACTATTTAGATGAAAGATGTGCATCATCATTGCAGAGAAATTGAATCCTTTAGCTTAAGAGACTTTTGCATATGAGACATGTGTATACATCTGTATGTCTTAACCACAAAAAACACATCAAATGGATACTGTGTAGCATGCATCGCTTAACGTCAGTGCCACTTGAGATAAGGAAAACTTTCAAAACGAATGCCATATGCAAATAGAAGAATGGACACATGCATATGTATACATGTATGCTGGTTACTTTGTAGTAATGTTTAACTGTGACTGCATTCAATGACAGAAAAATTTAATTTGAATCGGAAACTTTCGAGATGAAATTTCTTGGTATAGCCTCGACCAGTTCATTTCCATTGAGGCACAGGACGACTCGTATATGTATGCACGTGTGCCGTGTGTACTTTTGTACCGATATTTTCAATATTTGTTTGCAGTCACTCAAGTGGGCCGCAGAAAAATGTTCGCATCAACAAATAGATACTTCATAGAGTGAAAGGTACATCCAAGATTCACAACTGTATAATCAGCGATGTAGTAGTGTCTCAGTGCTTCCACCGAAAAGGAGCAACGAACAGGGTTCCATTTTGTATGCTCTGACCCGCTGTTATAGGGTATGGTGTGGTTGTTGATGCCGCTATGTCGAAAAGGGACTGGTGCCTGAAAGGTCCTGAAAACTAAAGAAATCTCTGGAGAAACCGGCAAAACTTTTGGACGTTCATTGCTTCAGTTCGTCAAATTTTTACTTTTATACAAAGCTACACAGAGTTCAAAAAACAGCTGGAATCAGAACCACGGTCTAACGAAGCACCGAATGTGCTCCTAAGCATCCTACGCCCAATAACTCATTCCTATCGAAATACCAAGTGCAGATACTTATCCGCG
Source organism: Criorhina ranunculi (assembly GCA_951813785.1). Taxonomy (NCBI): domain Eukaryota; kingdom Metazoa; phylum Arthropoda; class Insecta; order Diptera; family Syrphidae; genus Criorhina; species Criorhina ranunculi. The sequence continues at coordinate 29,009,873 of OX638381.1, forward strand.
ACACTAAGATGGAATGTGGCATTGGATCAAGGGTTTTCTCAGCGGAACTGAACGTTTTCAAATCGTACCGCCAGCCAGATTCTTGTAGTGCAGAAATACTAGATACTACATGACTTAAGCAACATAATTCGCACCGAAACAGTAAAAATTGAAGTCATTAGCAGAGGTCAATGCTAGGAATAGGATAGTTGGTGCAAGACATAGAATCGCCTTTCTTGTAATTGGGGCATATGGAGCTGATATTCCAGACATTGGGCATATATTGATTTTGGGTACATGCACCCTACCAAAACATCACCTCTGTGCTGGATAAGCTCTTCTGGTAAGTCAGCAGAATCGGCGGCTATCAGCCTTTTGATAGCTCCGCCAACCAAGCAGGGGAATTACTTCTTTATCGACTTTAGGTAAGTGTTCTTCTTGCCCTATCACTCTCTTATCATTACGTGCTGGTCAAACACACTAACAATTCCCTGTGCATAGGTGACTAGGTTTCCTTCACTAGAGCTTGCGTTCCGGCCTTGACGTCTGATTCCTGGATGTTGTTCCTGTAGCGCGTCTCTTCGATATCGTTGGAAGACTGTGTCTGTCCTCTTTTTCCTTGGCAAGACTTTCTTCTCTTCTAGCTTGATACTCTTATTTTGCGCTGAAGCGCCTTAAGACGTATACCTCACCTTCTATAGAATAGAATTTCGTGCATTTTTGTGGGCGTGGCTGGTATCGTAAAGAGAATTCGTTTACTTTTATGATGATGTTGCGATACTTGGTCTACTGTATCCAGGCATAAGTGGAAGACGAGAGTCTATCACTCAGTTGCTCTTCGTAGTTTCTGGCTACATCCGGATTTGCTAAGGTGTCCAACACCAAGTCTCTTTTTTGTAAGCAATTCACAGCTGCTTCTCGTTCGACAGTCGATCCTCTAGATGTTAGATTTATGTGTCACATCTAGAAATAGCTAGATTGCCGTGCGGATTCTAAGTTTTGGGAACATACATGAACAACATTGATGCTACATAAATGCTATCTATCACCGTATTACAGCTGCTGCAATGTCTATTAGATGGAACTCGTTATCTGTGGTCGTTTCGTGGAAGCTCTACTTTCCAACTAATTCGTGGAAGATATGTTTCTTGCCGATTTACGATCATACCTCGGGCAGCTTCCATTGGCTCTATACAGGAGGTCGTCGAATTCGACGTTCAAAGGTTCGGTAGAGGTATGTGTACATATTATTCTGCCTTGTTCCGCGCGAGGACAGATTCAAACTGTGCATACGTTGCAGTTGCATCTGCATACTCTCAATTCATGGTCCGTGGATCCATTGGTTAACATTTTTTTACGCGGCAAAGAAGTTACCCCGATGGTTGAGCTCCCGACCTGGAAGACCAGTTCCATTGTTGTGAGCGTTGCCACTTTCTTTTTTCTAAGACGTTGACTAGTTCCTGGTAAGACTTATCGACGGATACAATGCTTTTTCTATTCTGGAAGTCTAGATACCACCGTCGATTTCATCTAGGGAGTTCCTTTGGTGCTATTTTCCCTCTTGGTCAACACCCGCCTTTATAAGTTTAAGAAATCGGGTCCAAATGGACAGTAACCAGGATCTAATGGCTGCCACTTGGAGTTTAAAAAGCACACTGGATGTGTAGTCAGATTTACAACATTGGGCATCGCCTGTTGTTACCAGTCGGTGTTTGTAAGGCCACTTGCACCTCTCTGTGTCTCTTTTTCGTCATCGTAGAGTTGCGTTCCACTTTCTTCTTCATTACTGAACATAGGGTAGAAGACAAACCTTTTAGAATCATTTGTAGTCTGCAGTCTATAGTTTCCTTTAAATTATTTCCCTTCCATTATATTTGTATTAATGCACAGTTAAGGACTTTTGGCATTTTTGTAGATATTCATGGAACAGCGATGAATGAATGTGAACGACGATGGTGAGGTGCATTGCATAGCATTGCAGAATATTTAAGAAATATTCTTTCTTAATAGATACTTCACAATTTCTCTTGTATTATCTTTTTATCAATAAGGACCTTCTCAGGAATATTAGCTTTTTTTTGTATTTTTCTGTTACATTGTTGGTACTTGAAGTAATGCAACACAATATCGTTTTTTTCTCGAAGATAACATGGACCTTCCTTCATTTTTGTATCGCGATACAAAATTTGTGGGTATCAGATATAATTTGAATTTAAGAGGTTTGTAGACTTTAAAGGATTAAAGGACATTTCTTATCGTAGGTTTTCTATTTGCAGATTTTTTTGTAAATTGAACGCGCTCCTCTTGAATTTAGTTAAGAAAATACGTAATGAGCTCGTTTAAAGAGCAAGAGAAAAGGACTCATTAGGGACAGTCCTAAAGTTACAGAAATGGAGGCTTCGCTAGAAAACAGTACCTCGCCACTTTAGATACAAGGCATTCGATAAAATGCCATATAAGTATGACCATAGTCTCAAGCATTAGTTATTGTTATTAGTCCTTTGGAGGGAGAAATGTACTTTCAAGAGGACACAAGCGTCCACAGATTTTGCTCAACCAACCTTTGTCTTCCAAATCCTACACTTACCTCGACGTGGTGAGCCCCGGGTGCCTAGTTCCTCGATTGGGTGGGGGAAGCTTTTCGACTGAGGCACTCTCCCTTGAATTCAGGCGGGCAGCGGAGTAAATTCTCGAGACAGAACCAATGGGGTCGTCTACAGTTTCAGCTAAGGCGAACTACATACTTAGTGAACGCCATATACAAGATACCTCGACTTATTCGAGGCTCAGGCCTATAAGGACCGGTTTATCTGGTCCTCGTCTTAGTGTCCTCTAATACGTTTAGATGTTTGGCAAAGGCGTAGTGCCCTGTAATAACACTAATAAGTTGTCTGCAATCTTTTTTGCTGAGACAGCAAGAATACCGCGGACTTCCTACAGACGACAGGAAGTTTCCGTTTAGTTTGTCTACATCCGGGAGAGTCATGCCACCTATAGTCGTGTTAACTAGAAACCCAACCATCGACAGAAGCTCTCACCGAAGATACCGGCAAACCTAACGTGGGTTCAGGATCAGAGAAGTTTGCGAGAATGCGGTGGAGTTAGTGCAGTAAAAGGGCCAATGGTTGCCGTGGAGCTAGTGTGAAAACGACCTGTTATACCAAGTGATGCTACTCTTTGAAGACGTGAAGGTTTGGGGACGTTGGTTTTTCCCAATGGATGCGTAGCGTTCTTGTAGTAGTTAAAACCAATATTCAATGAAAAAGAGAACTTTGACAGGACATAATCTAAGAAGACTCGCAGTGGCAGGTCAAATAACCAAACGGAAACCTACTTCTCTGCTGCTTGACATATTCTCTCTCTTTGAAGATTTTTGCTGTCCAAACTTTACAACTGTTTAAATAGACTTCCAAATGTGAAGTGAACATGAAAAATCCATCAAGTCTGAAACGGAAAATATGTATCTTTACACTTTGCATCCATATTTTGAAGTTCATTTATTCAGAAGCTACCTGAAGGTATGTTCTTCAATAAAGTTTGCTCGGTTTTTATTTCACAACAAGAAACTGCTTCTTTCCCTTGTTGCTACTCTGCTTGTTGTCATTAGCATAGTTCATGCGTCATGCTGGATGCATCTTTTCATCTGAAATTGAGTTTTCCTAGGAATTTAAACAAACTTTGTTTGAAGGAACGAGTATCTACATGTACCTCCAGATGTTCCATTTGTTTACAAATAAATTGTATTTACTCTTATGCGTGCTTGGCTGTGAAACATCGTTTTCTTTCCTACGAACATCGAATAAGCATCAATGGTTCTTCCTGATGACCCAACAAGAACTACATGTAGTTCTTGGATTCATTTATGGGCAATAATGGGAGCACAGTGCAATCTCTTTCTGGAAATGAACATATAATCGTATTGGACTTGGTTCTGAACACATGTTCATATGCGAAGAAAGTACTCAATTTGGACCACAAATGCAACCGGTAACAGTGTTATGCTTGAAAAAACCCCTGTTCCGACTAAAGTTTAATGTTATATCTGTGAGGACACACATCGTAAAGTACTCAAAATTGTGGATCGTTTTACATGAAATTGCAGAAGTAAGTGCTGGCTGATTGCCATACGGTCCTATGTTTCACAACAACTTCACAGAAAAGCATATCCTTGCTCAATGTTGCCTATCAAAGCCTGCCCAGCGTACTGTGTAGACGTCTTCAGCTGTTTAGCATCACACCAATGTGGCTTCCGGCTGGCAAATTGACTGAAGATCAATTTTTCAAACGTCGGCAATCCTGGAATGAAAATAATTCCAAATCGATGAGATGATGGATCAGGGCATTCTTCGCTTAAAGCTCTAAAAGACGATGGCTTCTTGGGGATCTCGAGAAAACTGATTCACCTATCCTAATCCAGAAACGATTCCTCTGAACTATTCCACTGCATCTCAGCAATGTAGTGTGCTATCTTGCTTTGCCTTCAATCTAGTCTTGGAGCAGACATTGCATAGAACTGTTGTCTATTTGGAATTCACTACCTTTCATTGATCCATCGATCTCAGCGAGCTGTCGTAGAGGCTCGCCTGAATCGAAATTGGTCTTGAAATCAACGAGAACAAAACATATACATATTTGCTGTCAACAAACAAAGATCCATCTGTTCATTGCTTTGGACAAATCGCCGTTATCGGCAGCTATAACTTCGAAGTAGTGAAGTAGTCTACCTACCTTACGAATGACACCGGATACCGTTGCTACTTCGATTAAGCAAAACAGCTGGAGCCAAAGTTCCTAACGTAAAGAACCAAGGTGATGCTCTATACAACACTGATCCTGCCACTTCTGCTGTATGGCGCCGAGTGCTGGACGATAAGCAGAGTAGATCTTTTAGCTACGAAGGCGAATGGAATTGAAGATACAACATAGAACTTTAGGCGCTGCAACAAGATGTGGATGCAGTTCGAAATGCTAAATCGTATTAGCTCCGACACATCAAAGCACATCAATATTCAAGCCAAGAGAATCTTCGAATTGTAGCCCGACGACCAAGAAGAAGGCACTTCTGTTATAAGGCTCAAGCTGTCGCGGATGCCAGGATTGTTGGGATGAATAATTGGTAACAATATGCCTGGGATCGAAGAGGATGGAAAGCTGCAGCATGCAGAAACTCTTCAAGGCTTGGGACCCTTCAAAGTAAGCTGGGCCATGCCTCTTGTTAAGTAGAAACTACTACCCAAGCTAAATGCTAAAAGGAGATTGGAGAATGGCATGATATGTCAAATTTAAAAAGAGATCTGACCTAGGCTAGATCAGAAATGCTTCAAGGGATCGCAGATTAGCACAGTCATGGAGGATGTCTTATACGAAACTTTCCGACAAGCCTACATGCTTACCATACCACTTCTTCAAAGACTTTTGCAAAAGTTTCAGGAGAGAACAAAAGGATGACTCTTCCTTTGCCGTTGTCCAACGATGCTCAACAGAAAATGCGTCTAATGGGATTGGTTCCACTTGACGCTTCGTCAACAGAAAGAAGACTTACGCTCAAGCTTTTCGTAAACCTCCATGTCTCTGGTGTTACAATATTTTTTCGGGCGAACGAAAGGGGTCTACAGTTTTATTGTCGACTCCGAATGACGGATTGAGAGACTTTTTATACTCTTGGAGGTTTTTCATTGCCTATCGAGAGCTGACTTAGCTGTCCAGTGCAACAACACCTTAAAATTATTCAAAAGTTTGACATTGAAGTCTACAAAACACCTACTCAACGCCTACAATTTTTTTTTTTGTTTGAACTTGTGGATACAGAGTCATCACTTCTTGTACATCTTGTACATCCCCCAAATCTGCATCATTTATCATCAACTAGATTGTCCTTTCACCTTCTGTACTGGAATTCAAATTACTATTCTCGTTTTGTTCTCATTTACGTCGTGACAATCGCATTAGAAATCAAAACCCTTAAACTGGTCACTATACGTGTCGTTAGGCCAATCCTCAACAAGCCCGATGGACTGGTGTCGGCAACCCTAGGTAACGACTTTGATTCAAATTTTAAAAGGACTCTACCCACAGTCTGAATTATTCTCACCAAGCGCAGGGGTATCTCATCATCTCCCTATTCAACACAACACTGCAGTGTACAAAACACACACAGACACAGATACAGGTCTACACGAAAATATTTTACATGAATTCCAAGTGAGCCTTGCAGAGAATGCATGGCATTCAAATATGAAATTTTAATATGCGACTGCAATACCGGGCCTTCAGTGAAGAAATTTTGCAGTGGCGCTCCGGTTCGCAGGCTTCGTATGTACGACGAAGACGCTTGGTAAATTACAACGAATGCATATGAAATAGGAGGCGTGGTAACAGTAAATGGGAAAATAGGGAAGGAGTCGTCGGTTAAACGCTACACAGTTGTAATGGGGATGAATGGATGTCGTTTGGATTACTTTGAATAATAAGCAGGTACGGTATGGTATTCACTGTGAAGAGTGGAGAAAGGACGAAGCAAAAAAAAAAAAGGATTTTCATGATGTAAACGTAAAATTATGTTTTGGCAAGAGTAACTGCTGTGTGGGTGGAATCGAGGGAATACAGAGTGAAGTGAAACTTTTAAAGAGATTTTTAAGCTAATGATCATGTCCTTTGAAATGATTTTATTATGTCATTGCAGTTGATGATGAACGGAAGATTGACACGCAAAGAAGTTTCAACAAGAGTAATAAGCTTTATAATCGAATAAGTCCGAATTAATTGTAACTCTTTGGATAATGGCTTCAAAGTGAATATCTTTAGCAGCAGTCTTCTTATAGTACGATTGCGATTAAGAGATTGAGGTTGTTTGTTAAATTTTAGGAAAAGGATTGGATGATTGGGATGTACAACCTTTCATCATAGATTTTTTGAAGAAGTTGCAATCTACCTTGGAATACATTCATGTGCTTTGCGAACTCAAAGCTGAATAGAAAGGACAAATGTAAATCATCAGCATACAGAGCCAATTACAGAGCCTTCTAACATGTTCCTTGAAGCCTTTCTCTTAGGCTAACAAATTAATTGGAATTTCTCCAAAGATCATGTTCTAGAGACTTTGCTCACCTTATCCAAGATAGCTTAGAGGTAGCCCCTTGCCTTAAAGTCTTCAAAAGCTGAATAGAACTGAGCTGTACAATCACATGGATCGCATGGACTTGTTCTATGATTTTTTTAAAGCACGGTTTCCGACTTTGCTTTTGCAAAGCGACTTGAAACTTGAGCTTGATGAATCAACTGGATTCCAAGTTCGAGAGGCAAAATCTTCTCCGTTTATAGTCCTAAAGATAACATACTCGTATGCAGGCTCGTCATATGTCCACATAGAGTCTTGTTTTAGGGATTCATTAGCTGCCCCTGGAGATGGAGTGAGGTGGTTTAGTCAAGAGGATTTTGAATTTTGTTTGCTAAAAAACTAGCTCGCACCCTCGTTCAAGCATATGTACTGTCATATGTGGTTGCAAGAAGTTAACATTGTGTACTGTATTCTTCTGAATTTTAGAGCAACTGGTTGGGTTCTGTGTAAAGCAACATCAGATGAAGAAGCAGTATTTTACACAGACCAACTCTTACACCATCAGCTACCATCAAATATATCGTCAGCAAAACATCAGATCATCTGAAGTTGCCATCGACCTTGTTTACTGATGACATAGGTAAGTCCTTTATTTTCCTATATTTTGCCCATTGCCCCTGAAAAACCCCACCCAAATCTTTTTAGCAATGCAATTAGTATCTTTCCTTCCGCAAGCATTTAGTAACAACACCTCAATCTCTAGGCCCCTTACTCTCAAATCGTTTGCCTTCCCCTCACTCCGATTCCCATTCCATTTTGATATGAGAGCTCTGGCTTTTGGAAACACAAGCACCGCATTTCGAATTCTGCAAAAGGATTTGACTAATCCCCACGACGACCCGACGCTTAAACTTCTAATTAACAAAGTTCTTGGGAGTGACTTACGTATCCTGAATTCTATTGAGAAAGGTTATTCATACAGATGATAGGTCTTAGGTTGAGTTTGAACTCATTCGGGTTAGGCCCTTCCTACGGATGGTGGGTGAGTCAGAATAGTATGTTTACTTGTGCTCCTAACCTAGGGCTAGCTCCCTTTACTGCGTTGGCTCTCCGGGACAGATTTAAAGACTCTCTCGACTGCAGCATTGGTGTCCGTGTCGAACGTTAAATATTCGTCGAGGTAGCTTTAGAGCGCTTTTAGTTCGTCGTTGAATCTTATTTTCTAAAGGCCTTATGAAGAATTTTCCGCTCAAAAAGACAAAGGATATCTTCTACCGCTTTCGATAGCGTTCAATCCTCAGCGCCATAAAGAAGGTCCCTTACTCGTATGATTAGGGTCTTACACAAAGTTTCCTTAGTTGTTCGGAAAAGGATCCTACTTCTCAATTGCTTTCTGAGCCCAAAGAAACAGCGATTGGCAAGAGTAACTGTTAAAAGTAACAGAGTCAAGGTAGACAAAGTGTCGTACCACTTCAAAATTATAGTTGTCGACTCTGGTGCTTTGTCTGATCCGTTAATGTTGGGTTTTGTACTCGTTCACCGAAAGCCGCTTGATGACTGGTGACAGTTCATTGAGTTCTGCCAATGATGTCAATATCGTCAGCGTACGCAAAGAGTTGCACAGACTTTTGAAAGATTATGTCTCTGATGTTGGCTTGTATGTTTCGCACAAACCGTTCAAGTATAAAAAAAAAAATGGCACCGCACCATCTTGTCTAAATTCTTTTTTGAGATTGAAAGTCAGGTAAGGTGGCTAACATTCTCCATCGTCATTCTGCAGGGACGCTAGCTCTGTAAAGCTCGTCTCTATAAATGCTGCCAGCTGGCCTTCAAATTGTTTGAGGGATGTTAGGTTTCGATTTGGACTTCTTGCATTTTCTCCAGGATCTGCCGGAGTGTGGAGAGACTGATGCCTTCATAAATGGTGCAGTTGAATGAGTCTGCTTTGTTGTAGACCGGGCAGTCGGTGCTGAGATTCCAGTCATTTGGCATAAACTCGTCCTACCAAGTCTAAGAAATAAGTTGGTGTATGGCGATTTCTACTAAGTCATCTCCAGCTACTTGGAAGAGCTCGACCGGTAAGCCGTTAAAACCAGTAGCCATGTTGGGTTTTAGCTCAGATATTGCTATCCTGACTTCATTTTGATCAGGTAGACAGTAGTTTTGGCTATATTCGTCTAAGTAGAGTGGTTTGTTCTACCTGACAGTGGGTGCAAAACTTAATAAACTCGCCTTAATCAAGAAGGTCGAAACACCTCATGGCTTAAGACAAGTTAATGTGATACAATAGCCTATAAGGCGAAGCCAAAATTCTATCAAATAAACAACAAGTACACACTTCCCTTTGTGTTATGATCAGCTTCATGGGACCGCTCTGAGCGTTCAAAACAAATCATCAACAAATATTGCCCGAATCTAACACCACCACGTGCCACTTTAACCTTCAAATAACGTCAAGAAATTCATTTGGGTCCCCTACGAATCCGCTCTAATGCTGAAACAATTTGTCTCATTACCTTAAACGCTTGTAGAGAAATTCTCAAACAATTAGGGCTGCTCTACCTTTATAATTTCCTTAAATCCCGAAAATTATGGAATTACAAAACCTCCACCAAAGCACTTAAACACTTAATATCGGTCTTTCTGTTTATCCATCTATCTATCCCTAAAGAAGGTGTCTTGTGCGAGAGTACTTATGCCAACATGACGAAAATCCATCTAAGTGTATAATTACGAATGGCTTTCCACCGAAACTGAAGGGAGGCATCTTTGATGTTTAGATTTTTGCAAGCCTCACTTATCCCCTCTACTTAGTCCATGAAGATGTAACAGATACACGTGTAGAAGGGAAACTTTAAGGAAGCTGGCATATCAAAGATTTTCCGTCAGATCATCTGGCACCTAAGAGAGAGGATAATGGCCTCAGAACTACCATGAATGTGTTGTGTCGCTTTCTGCCAACACCCATACACCATACGTATACTATCTCTGTTCATGCCCACCTTTAATGTTTCCAGGGACGTTAGTTAAAAGGTAAAAGGATGTGAGTATTTTGTATGAGGCTACGTGTATCTCACAACTAATAGTATGCTTGTGCCGCTTTGGCTTTAAGGAGGAAAGTGTTTAATGGCAGCAATTAGTTGCGAATATTAAATGCAATTTGCCCGGTAATTTTCGCATATTGTATGTACATTTACCGTTATTTATCACTGTCATTAGCACCGCAACTAATTGTTTCCATTTCGGTATTTCAATGCGTTTGTATATGTATACGAATGTTAGCAAAATAAATGTCTGTACTGGGTATAAATAATTCGGTACAAACAAACACACACACACACACACAGAGAGAAATAACGAAAGGATTTTGCGTTCACAACCTTCAAAAACAATTCAAAAACAAATGTTTTGGTCCGTTTCCAGTTGTTCTCACCTGTTCGTTCGTCGAGGCTTGGGCACCTTTGAATGGGAATTAAATTGGAAGTGGTTGCTATTTATTAGATGGGCATGTGGTGAGCAAGGATGCGTGTTGGAATCATTGGCAGTTGTTCTTTGTTTGGACGTTGAAATTTTGATGAAACATAAATATTGAGGGTTTGGGTTTTTTTGAGTTTTAATTTCTTTTTGTGGTGGTCGGACAGATGTGAAATAATTGAGCTAGTGCCATTGCAATGTACAGAGAGTGTTAGGTTTTTTGTTAATGGTTACCGGATACCTTTGTGAAAAAAGGGGATGTAGGATGTTTTTGCTAACATTTAAACGTAACCAAAAGGTTTTTAGTTAGTCAAACGATATTTTTTCCAAACGTCGAAAAGGGGCATTTTGGCAGCTACAAGGCAGATACTTAATAGTGTTATTCTCTTGGCAGCTCCTGCAATAGTTCGGAGAATTAATTCCTGTTCTAGAGGTCAGATCTGCTGGGTTATCGTTGGTGGATAGCCTTATGAATGAAAACACTGCATCATTTGCCCGATTCACAAAAAAGGAAACGCCCTCAACTGCGCCAACTGAAGAGACAGTTTCTCTATGTCAATCAGGAAAGTATAATCTGAATGCTCGCTCCTTCTTCAAGATTGGTAATGACGTCACCAAGTCAATTTTGATGGTCAAACAAGGATTGAAATAAAGTGAAGCGCTGTTGTGTGATTTTTTGAAGATTTACAGGCCAACATCAGAGGCACAATCTTTCAAAATTCTATTTGCATACGCGAACGATACTGACATCATTGACAAAACTCGAGCTGTCACCTGTGCGTTTGAGAGTACTGAGATAGAAGCGGGCTCTATACAAGACCCTATCATCTCAGTTCTACTCTATGGCGTTGAGGCATGCCCTCTATCTATAGTGAATGACGATTTCTTCGTAAAATATTGCACTGACGGACTTTGGAAAAGACGAGCTTTTATAGTGAAGCCGATCTAGTAATAGAACAAAGCCTTCGGATCTGCGAAAGACTGCGTTCACGGCGATATGATAAAGTGATACGATGCTACGGTATCTTACCCGATGTAACAACGTATAAGGGTAAGACCTTACCTTAAATGGGGCGAATAACCAACTCGGGCTATAGCTCACAGAACTAAAACCAGAAGCAATAAAAGTGAGCAGCTGCAAGAAAAGTCTTCGAATCCAACCCGGAGGGACAACGCAGTAGAGGAAGACCCCGCCTAAGGTGGCGCGTACAAGTTGAAGGGGACCTCAACTAACTTAGAGTGCGTAACTGTTGGACCGGGAAACTGGAGAATCTTGTTGGTTGAGACCCAAGTTTACCCCGAACTGTAGCGCTACCTGAGTAAGTAAGCCGCAAGAAGAGAGAACGTCAATTACTATCAGGGTGGGCGAGCAAAATATCACTTCAAAACTGGTCATCAGATGCATAGCTAGATGTAATGATAGACACTCGGCTCTTTTACAAGAAACACCTATAAATATCGTGTGATGAGGGTGGCGATGTAGAGCTCGGTCGTGGAACAGCAACAGTCACCGAAAATAAAAAGAGCCACGAACAAAATCTGCGTTTCGCCAGCCATTACACCAAAAAGGGTTTCTTGGCTGGGAGTTAACAAAGAGTTTGAGTGCTTCTGGGATTTGGAAAAAATTCTGCGACAAAGCTGCTACGGGTGAGTTCAGCCTTATCCAGAATAATGCTGAATACTGGTGTACAGAGGCAACATAAAAGCCTGCTTTTGTCAAGGGTAGTGCAATCTATTATAATGTACATATGTGACACCAACTCGATCCAAAACAGCGGCATCAAAGTCTTACGTCAGAAGGATTAGTTCTGTTAACCGGCTATTCGCGTTTAGGGTGTCGCGCACATTTCGCACTGTGTCAGATGTGCCAACGCGGGAATGCCACCAGCAGACTTTTTGCCCAACGAACTACAAATGATCTATGATGTCAAAACTCAGGAACCCCGAGCTTCGGTCAAAGATATCAAGCGAAGCAGGAGAGATGGATTCAATCGTCGAAGGAACGATGGACCTATCGACTCACACCGGACATCCACCACTGGGAAGTCGATTTTTCCCTCAGTCAATTTCTGGCCGGACAAATCTGTAGCGTATCTAAACAGGTTTGGGCATGATGAATCCTTAACTTGTCTAAACAGGTAGGTAAATTCAAAAGAAGTTCCACAAGGTCTTTCCTATGCAATGCCTTAACGAGTCAATCGAGGTTCTGCCGAATGAATTAGTGGAGACTATTAGTGTAAACAAAACAATGGACTTCTGTCATCTCTAATTCATTCATAACCTGAGAAAACGAAAGAAACGTCTCATTCCTCTTCAACAATTGTTAAGTGTTACAGCGAATGTTCCACTAAATGTCACTTGCACTCACTTTGTCATTATTTGTGACAGTTTACTGAAACTCAAAACCGCCACAAACGAAAACCGCTCTGCTTAGCATTCATAACACAATTCGATCGCATTTACCAGTTACCAACCACAACCCTCAGTCCCACTTTAAAAAAATAAATAAATTCAAAAGAGCTCATTACCCACGCACAACCCCACTTCGTTGCTGTGGCAAAGAACCCCGTTGCGAGGCAATTAAAACTTAACCAAGTAAACTGTGTTATAAAACCGCAAAGCTAATAACGAGTCAAGTTCGCCAACCGAACGAAGATGACCATCGTCTCTCCGCAAACATTGTGCGGGTAAATTTAACGAACTAAAGATGGACAAAAATAAACCAAAACTCCGGGGAAGTATTTCTCATGGGATGAAGTGCATTTAAGCCTTTCATAAAATCAACCCCATCGCACGAGTCCTTACGACGACACTGTGTTGTGGGAAAGAAGTTTGCCCTCTACTAAGCGAATGAAAGTCATTGTCGTTCGGTTGACAAAGTCGAGCAATTAAGAAACTCTGACTCCAATAAATATAAATTTACGTTATAGCGGGACGGGGGATTTGGGGTGGTCGTAGTAACCCATGGTCAGTTGGTCACCTTTTGAGGAGGACCAACAAACCCGGCCGACCAACCCACCGACTGACGACAACAGTTCGACACCAGAACAAACAAACAACCACAATAGGAGTTCCCCCCGGCTCCGAGGACTTGCACTCCTTCAAAGTTTTTTTTCCTTCTTTAGTTTTTCTATATCTAGATCATGGAAGCTCTGTGTTGGTCGATGAGGGTAGTGGGTGATTTATTACATCGAATATGAGGGGCGGAAAGGGTTTCAAGATTCCCCGCTTTGTTGCCTGATACAAGGATATTACTTGCTCACTTTCTCTGTTATTCTGGCATGGCGCTGGCAAGGGCAAACCCTTTTAGAGTTGTTACCTTATAACTTTTGGCAATTTTCTTGGCGATTTGTTAAACGAATGGATATGTACTCGCAGTCTCGGAATTCATAATGGCCACAGAGTATAAATTGTGATATCATTAAGGGTGATTTACAGGGGAATGCATTAGATGGAGGCTATGCGATAAATTTTCAAGCCAAATATTATTTTAACCGTTATGTAATCTATGATAATACTACTTACCTACCTACATAATAATAATAAAAAAAAAAATGAATAAACAAACAAACACGTAGAAACATTGAAGAGTCCTTATACGCGTCAAGGAATATCATAAATATTCAATTTTACTAATTGTTAGTGTTTCACGTCGACAGGAGTGAGGCCCATAACACTAATTTCACGGAAGAGTAAGCTTAATGCGAACGGAACAACAAAGGTGGGAGATTATTTGAAATGTTTCAACATAGGGAAGATTAATAAATCTCTGGAAGCAGAAAGCAACATAACAACCGTTGGTAAGGGGTGTCCCATCAGGAGTGGAGCAACATAATTTTTAAGCAAAACGCATGTTTTTTGGTGATAGTTTTGACATTTTTAGAAAGTAGAAAAACGGATGAATCAGCGGTTAAGCAACAATAAGCCTCGGATATAGACGGACCTACTGTTGACGATCTCAGCAAATGGAAAAGGACAACAACTGAATAGGCCACGGGCCGTATAAAGAGTGGAGGCCCTGAACTGCTGTGAACTCGACATTACTGTCATCCAAGAAATGTGATGGGGTTGACCAGACCACAAGAGGACGAAAAACTGCAACATTCATTAGGGCGGTTGTTGTCAGCGGCAAAAGCAGCGCTTAATCGGATGCGGATGTGTTATTAGAGACAGACTTAGGGAAGAAGTCTTGAGATTCCGGGATGTTTACGAGTGCCTCATGATAATGTGTATTGAGGTTAAATTCACCAACAAAATTGACACCAAAGACAGTTTTTACGAACTCTTGGACAAAACTCACAGGGTACTGCCCTATCCGTGACATTAACATTTTTTTTAACGATTTTAACGCAAAGCTAGGAAGAGAGGGCATCTGTGGTAGGAGTGAAGAAAAGTATACCCTGCACGAAACCATTTCCGATACGGATTCAGAGTAATCGACTTTGCCGCAGGGCGAAACATTGTCCCGCATCTCGATATTCATAAGTGGACAGAACATGGAGAAGCAACGTCAACCAGATCGATTACATTCCAATCGAAGCAATGTTCCGAAGAGGCGAACATCGAGTCGGATCACTACCTTCGCTGGAGCATTATTTTCCATTCACTCAATGTGGCCGAATAAGTGTTGTCTAGGTTAGGTTAGGTTAGGTTGAGTGGCCGCCCCCGCTAAAACAGGGACATACTTAGGCCAAGACAAGGCCCATTGTGATACCACGTAGAGAAACTGGATAACCAGCATCAGAGACCTTACATGCGAAATTTCCTAAGAGGAAGAGAGAGAGTCAAAAGCTTTGGGTAACCGTACCGGTGTGAACAATGTCCTGTGCCACACTAAGTGCGGAACCAATAAGACCCACATACAAAACTCTTGATTTTAAAGATGTCAAGCCTGGCTAGATCATTGAGGTCATCCTAAGTCTTGATAGGGCAGGGCAGGTGCAAAGAAGGCGTGAGATTGTTTCTTCTTTCTCTTCGTCTCTGCAGCTTCTACAGAAATCGTAAGAGGGGAGACCCATTCTGACGGCATGCCTGCCAATTAGACAAGGCCCTGTTAGGGCTCCTATTCAATTTCTTATATGTTTCCGGACAGAAGTCTTTCGGATCTTCTCAAATCCAGGTTAAGCCAGATCTGTTTCGACAGAAGACAAGTATTGATGCTGCTATTAGCACTTCTTATAGCTTCAGTGTCGAAGTGAGATTTTATCGATAGGGCTGTCCTATATCTCACACTTTAAAGGGTAATGCGCTTTTCAGAAAGAGTCTAAGTGTTTTGACATTTTGGACTTCATTCACACCTTGCTAGTGCTTATAGAGTTCGCGCTTGCTTCTCTTCCTTCGTTCACCCTCCTCACATAGGGAAACAAATGTTCGACGAACAATTTACTTGGCACTATATAGCAGAACTGGCAGGACGAGCATGTAGAACATGCATTTCGTCGTCCAAGTTAGGAGTTTTGAATACATTTGTTTCGTCAAACCGAAGTAGCAGCGATTTCCTAAGGTAAGTCATCGTCGGTATCCTAAGTACACCCATCGCCCTGTAGAGCTCAAGATTGTTCGTTCATTGTACCTTTCCAGGATTTAGTGTGAAGATTTGATCTATCGATCTGCTGGACCGGAAGCCAAACACATTTCGATTAGTGTGAAACAAACGTCAAAAAAGTAATCGGATCTGCACATAGAATGTTTTTGCAGCTTGAACAGACTTGTAGCAGCATATCAACTGGAGACAATATTCAACTGCTACCAAGGAGATATAATCGTCATCCAAGAAGTCCCATGGAATAGATCAGGCATTCTTAAACCAGAAAGCGATGGCATCTGATACAGAAACTGCTACCATGAACGACATCAGCTATTGTTTGCATCAATTTAGGTATTAGAGGGAGGCTATAACCTGATTTGCGCTCATGTCCCTACAAAGAAGAAAGGCGATGACACTAGAGGCTGTTCTTATAAGCTCCTTGGCAAACCATATGAGCTCCCTAAGGTTGGACAAAGAAAACATTTTTGGCCAAACCTGCATAACACCACCACTACTGGTGGTGACTTTCTACGGGATGAAACATGGCAACATGGCAGTCACCTAATCAGTACACCACCAACCAAGTTGGTAACTTTAGAATTGATAGACGACAGTCTTCCAGCTTGCTAGATGTGCGAAGGTTTCGATATGCCAATATCTACTCGTACAACTACCTTGTTGTAGCAAAGGTGTGCTAGCGATGACGAATGTAGCGACAAGAAGAAGTTCAACGTCGAAGAATTGAAATTGCAAAGTTCTTCCAGAGAATTTGCAAATTGTGTGTCCCTAGAGCTCTCCAGAAGTCCAAGATACAGCAAAAGCAAGTGCAGAGCACTAGTGGCAAAACTGCGAGCAAACCATTAAAGGTGCCAGAACTGATCTGTTAGGTTTCATTCGACCTTCAGCTCGAAGCCTACGAAGTGGGGCTGCCGTTTGCCGTTTGGCAATTTTACTGCGAGATCCAAGAAATGGAGAGCTGCTACGTCAAAAACAAAATTCGAAAACTGTTACCGTAGGCTAAGGAGGGCAGTTTATGGTACCTCTACCCAATAGACGATAGGCAGTCGGTTAGGGCTCAGGTTTACTCCGAACTGTAAAGTAAGATGAATCCTGGTGTAGAAAGATACCACGAAATCTAGGCAATAGCTCAAAAATTCAGACGAACCACTGGGATCCCCTGGTTACTGTACTGAAGATTCTTGTAATTGGTCTGCATTCGAGACGATATCGTCAACTCACAATCTTCTTTAGATTACAGCCTAGAATAAAAAGCGGTCCACCTAAATCTCAACAAGGACAAAGCCAATCATTTTAGAAGCGAACTATAAAAATTACTCTCAATCAATCTTATGTTGATTTCCCCACGTAGAAAGCAAATCATTATTCTTGTGTATTCAAACCAAATCAACGGTAAACAAATCCTTAAAGGATTTAATGAGCCCATCAGAGAGTCATTAACAGATTTCAGCGAAACAATTCGATCGGTAAACAGCCCGTCGACAGGGAATACTCTCTCAAAATCAAATTGATGGCATCAACAGTGACCGGAACACACCTAGTACGTTGGCTTTGACTTTGGCGATTAATGACTTCATGAAACACTAACCCGCCCCCCCTTTCATTTCAGCCAACAGCAACAACGGGTCATTCAAATCAATTAAATGGATTCGTGTTCTGCCGGAAGCCGTGCCACCATTGCGGCCGGTGTGAGCGGCTCGTCCTTACGATTAATTGCTCCCGTTGAACATTTTCGCACAACATTTATCTCCGAAGCAAATGGGCTGAAAGGACAAATTACTGCGATTACGCTTCCGAGTAATGGACAAAACAAACGCACCCAAAAAAACAAAAATACTGTTTCAACAAAAAAATGGCGGCGCACATACAAACAGCAAACAGTCAAACAGACATGTACTTCCGGGGGTGGGGGATGTTGCATAATCAAATCTCAATATCGACATGGGAGCAGGGGTGGTGTTAAATTTAAATGCCAATATTTTTGGCAAATTCGAGTTCCTTGTTCGATTAAAATTCCTTAGCTTCCCTGAGGGAGCACTAGGATACGTGACCAATATACAAATTGATTTTTTCTCCTTTTTTTTCTGTCTCTCTCTTTCTCTCTTCCTTTTTCGGAACCGAATTTATGTGGAGGAGTAATTCTGTAATTGCAAATTGTGTAAATCGAAGAAGGAAGTCTAAGTCCTGGAAGTAGAATCTTATTAGAATGAGAGGATAAAAGTGTGGGAAGGGAGAAGGAATCCAAACAACAATATGGGGCGCCACCCATAAAATGCAGAGAGGAGGAGGTTTAATTGACTTTGTCCGACAAGGATTTCCGGCCGGGGCCTTATGATTAAATCGGATGGGTCGAGGATAATTTTAGATGGTTTTAAGGGAAGCGAATAACGGTTGTAAATATATTTCTTCTCCGATGCGATGAGTAAACTTATGTTTATTGATCCGGTAATGGTTTTTTGGACAATGTTTGAAAATGAGTTCCGCTATTGGAGAAGCATAGATTGGGACAGGTTTTGTATGTGTAGAAACAGTGAAAGTGATTGTGGCTAGGTAAGAAGGTTGCTCCAAAAGAAGCAAAGGTCTTCACTCTTTTGCGACACACAAGCCCTACATAGTTTCAATATCAACTTGTGTTGGGCGAGACATTATTTCTACGTGAAATCATTTTGGTGTCTCTAGAAGCGCGGACGTAGGGAGTGATCATCACATGGAACTAGCAACTCTGCAGTTACGAACGACAAACCAGCTGAGTCTCTCAAAGCCAATCCCGATAAAACAGCTTGTAATCTGCTTTTACAGAAGTTGGCCACTTTGGAAATAAAACTTATTCTAGGGATTAGAAGAATGGAAGACCTTTGACCGGGTCAACAGCGAATGCAACTGGAGGTCTGTTATCAGGAGAGGAATTCCATAAAATTGCTATTGTCCTCCAATAAAGGAAGGTGCCTCATTCTGCATGATAGGCAGCTTTCAAACTCCTTCGAAGTGCGATAGGGTCGACGTTGTACTGACCGCCATCGAGGTCAGTTCCTGTCTTCTGTCAAATTTCGTAACGCACCAGGCTGAAATTTTTCGAATCCAATGTTTAAGCCATGCTGCTGTATGCATATGAAACCAGAAAAGTCTCTACATTCGAGTCTAAACAATGTATCTGTAGTGATCCGAGTGAATGTTACCTGTTCAACCTACCTACCCACAGGTCCAAATCTGTTGGATGTGGAAATAAGAATGGATGGAGTCGTCAAGCTAAAAGCAGAATGGAATTTTCAAGGTGCAAGGCAAATCGACAAGTCGGAAGATCAAGAACAACGTGGAGATCAACAGTCTTGGCAAGGGCACACCTTCTCAGCGCAAAACTTGGTCACAGTTGAAATATCTAGCTGCAGATCAGAAAAGATGGAAGAGATCTACCACCGCCATATCCACCACTTGGGGATAGGGGACTACTAAAAAATAAAACATGTGACAGAGGCAATCCTCGATAACCTTGAAGAAACCTTGCAGCTGGACCGCATCTTAAACAAATCTAAGCTTTCTGCTTAGCAGCATTGGATAAGCATTGAATTCGTTCTTGTTTTATCTATTTTAAGGCTCCGAGGTTGAAAAACGTTCCTTCTTCTGAAATGGATCTCAAACTGGGCTGCACTAAGTAAAGTAAATGAATTTCAGCATCTTTTCGGTAGCTTTGGACTACATTTTTTCTTTAACCTTCTAAATCTGTATTCGTCTGGTCTTCGTCGCTTATAAACTCTGTTGATTGTTTCGGAGTCTTGAATTTTTAGGATGAGTGAAGAAATGGAGGGCCATTCCATCATAATTCCGCGAGTATCAATGTCAATTCTGCAGGATTCAGGAGCGTTGCTAGTCACTGAATATCCTCCACTCGGCTGCCTACGAACATTTTCCATAGTGATTAAGCTGCCTGGATCTAAGAGAGTATTATCATAGAATCTGGCCAAGTATATGTCTCCGTGTCTTTCAGCTTGGGTACCTTGATGAAGATGATGTAGAACTCTTGCCAAAATCACCGGCCCCACACAATTCCCAACGAGAAATACTTACTGATGTAACAAGCAGATTCATGCTGACCTTACTTCGATCATTAAGTACCAAGATATAGCCCGTGACTCCAAAGGCCTTCTCTGAAGAGTCACAGAAATCGTACAACTGAACCCTATTTGCTAATTTTTGCACTTATCGAGTCACACGAATGTTGTTGAAGGCTTATAAATCCTCCAACCTTTGGGAATGACTGGATGAAAAGGTTCATCCCACGCCTCCGAATTGTCCAACCCAAGGGAACGAGAAAACCCTGCAGTGGCAGATAATTTGGATCGCTTAGTTGCCTGCGGATGTACGAACATTTATTAGTGCCAGACAGAACAGACGTACACCATACAGAAGTTCCAGGACTTTTAAAGTCGACTTTTGTAAGTTAAATCCAGCTGCCTCGAGTGTTTAATTTTCCTTTCAGCTTCTTGTTTCTTCTCTGCCTTAGACACGAGACCATCAAAATACATTTCGTCTGGGGAGGCTCATGGAAAGTGCAAATGTACTCCTTCAGCTTACTCCAATTCAGCATTCGAATAGCGAGCTGAATTGATATCAAAAATGTAACAAGCGTAGGCTTTCAACTTTAATCGAAACTGGAGCATACATACATATGTATATGAGGACTTACTCCAGAAAAGTGCTCATAGCGATATCCTGAATAATAATAAAAATCCGTTGTAATTTCCGGGACTCGTTCTCTCATTTATTCATAACCAGTTGACATGTGTTAATATTTTTTTAATTAATGACTTTTACCTTACTGCGGTTAATGAATTAATTTATTTAAATTACTTGCCAGGTCGTGTTTATTTACAATCAAGTCCGGCTTCCACCCTTAACATATGTATTCAAAGTCCGGGAGTAAAATAAACCACAACAACAAAAGGAATTATCTTGCAATTTATTTTCCATTATAAAACGAAATCAATTTAATTTTAAAGCCGAACAACGTAACGCTCAAAAGTGTGTTTCCAGGGAGCAAGAGGTGGAAAATCAATTTTACTCCCAAGTGGCTTGAAGGACTCGCATTACACATAGAGTACCGCCTCGCAGCTATCTCGGATTCAATTGAAATAAATAAAATCGCAGCGGCGAATACAAAGTTCATCCCCCACATGCAATGCTCATATAAAAAAACATACAAGTCCTTGGAGGGGGTGAGATGGAGTTTTTTCTTACAAACGCAAACCACAACTCCACAACAATTGACTGTGAATAAACCACGAATACACAAATGTATGTTTCTATTTCTTTATCGGGAATACTTCCGTGTTCCTCTTCATCCCGTCAAAAGGTTCAATATTGGCCACAATTTTGTACAACGGCACTAGGTATCATAAAAAATATTTTCTTCTTCACCCTGATGGTTATTCATAACCTATCATCCTAATTTTGTTAGTATTTCAGTAGTGTTAGGGTGAAGTTATCCTTTTTTCTTTTTTTTCTTACTCAACAAACCCAAACCATTCTGGTAAGATGTGGGATAGAAACCATTTGTAGCTGTAAGTAGGGTTGTATCTAAATTCTTTCAAAACTCTAGATGGTGGTGGTAAATTCGCAACAAACAGCCAGAACATGTCAGACATTCAAATGCCTTCTACGACATAAGGAACGGATCTATCTATCAAATACCCGAAGGGTACCAATAAAGCCCCTTCATATGTGTGTACGTGTTGTATGTCTAATATTTATCCCATGTGGAGTGTACAGTGAAGGCGATTTTTATAGAGCTTCCGTAAGTGTTTTCTTAGAAATAAGATCGAATTTGAATATATTAGTTAAGGTTACAACCAATAATTCCATGAGTGTCGTATTCCGCTTAGATGGCGCCGTCGTCCAATGTTGTGAACTTGGCAATAAATTCAGTCCGGTCCAGAAGTTTGACTGACTTAAATGGATCCAGTGATTCAAAAAAGATGTCCTTCAGCTCTTACGATAGAAACCTTGCTTCTACAAATAAGAAGGTATCGTGACATTCTTTATTGTTTCATTAATGCTTAGTGTTCAGTTGATCCTTTTGTCGACCACTAGTCCCAGGTGTTTTGCACTGTGAGCAACTCTTAGAAATATATCGGCTATCCAATCGTTGATAATATTTGGAGAAACTTTCCTTTAGAGTTTTAAACTGTACCAAGAAACCGACTTGTCCTTGATCACTCATTCCAAGAAAACTAAGGAATGTCGCATTTCCATAACCCCGACTGTATTACAATATTATTCCTTTCGCTCGTAATAATTCGAGATACAAATATTTTTACCTCTCTGGAGCACCATCCACATTCATATACACCGACGACGAATATACAAATTTCTTTAGGGAACCAAATGTAAAGGTGTTTGAACTTCAAAAAAGGATTTTCCAATCGAACACCTAACGTAACGATTTCCAAAGAACCGGAAACGAAAAACTTCAATTCCACAATTGGGTTTAAGGGTGCTTACTCATTTTTTGTTCCCCTGTTTCGGGATACGTACACACCACAAATGCATGCAACCGACACAGTAGATTTGCTGTAGATAGACTCGGATGGAGTAGGGATGGGGGTGGGGGCTGTGGAAAAACGACGAAGGCTTAAAATCTTTACCACATTCAGGTGTATCACATGAAAACAGGAAAAGAAAAAAAAGGAGCACCACCCCCTCGGCATCGTAGGGGCTGAACACGCGCTATTGGAATAGACACTCACTACGTGAGCACTTAACCCGACCGATATTTAGTCGAAAGTGGGAGGGAATAGAGGTACCTTAACCAAACTAGGGAGTCTTGTGTGTGTTGCATTTGCAGCAGTTATGTAAAAACGTCCTCAATCGGAGTGTGAGATGAATATTGGGCGGCATGGGCTGATAACGCCAAGCCAATGCCCAACGAACAGGCGAGTTAGGATATTCTCTGTGCGTGCCTTGGCATCCATTTGCCGCTGGGATACGTAAATCAAGAATTTCCTCGAGTTTATTAGAAACATACGTGTGGAATGCTGTTCCAGACACTTGTTCTTGTTGTTTACTTATTCAACTTTTATTACAAGCCCCTGGTTTCCAATTACGAGTCTCACATTCATTCATTCACTTTGCGATGCTCTGTATACATACATCGTCGTCGTCTTCCTCAACCGATATGGTGGCGGTTAAACGTTTGAGGGCATTCGATTCGAAAGGATGATTTCAGTATTTCGTTCACTTAATCGAAATTCATATTCAAATACATACACACACATATACATAAAGATAGAATATACAAGCCAGGCCTAAGGTGATGGTGGATGCATTTCGTATCGAAAACGAAATCACAAAATTCGATCTAAATTCGAAAGGGGGTATGAGGGACATTTACATTTTCGAATTTTGATTTAAGGCAAATATTCATTTTAGGGGTTGAGTCTTGGGTTTGGGTTCCTGTTTTGTGCCCTGGAAATGGTAGAATGTTTGGATTTTATCAAAAATTTTGAAATTTGAGTTTGTAATCGCTAAAGGAAGTTATGTGTTATGCTGTCTGGATTGAGAGATATATGTGGAAAGGTATTTGTAAATATTTATGTATGCAATTATGGCATGAAGTGCAAGAGCTCGTTTAAATAGAAGTTCATTGAGGTATCATGCCTTAGATTTTGTTCTTGATTTATTCACAATAACATGCATAACGGTATGTTGGAGCTAAAAGTGCTGAGAGAATAAGAACCACTAACTATATGCAGCCTTAACTAGGTTTCACAAAACGTTTTCCAAACACATTCGGGTAGGGAGGTATGGGAGACGAAGATTTGGGTGTTTTTTACAGAATGCCTATCAAGGCCACATCTACGTTTTCCTAGCTGTGAAAGTAGCCCGCTGTGAGACAGTTTTGAAGGCAATACAACAGCCTTTGTCAGGTAGCAGAGCTTAAGGTTCTTGGAACACAATGCTGAGTTCCTGGGCTTGCAACAATACTTTGAACTAAGTACTGATTGAGACTTTTATAGAACCAAACAACAGGCAGTGTTTGCTCAACATCAAAGCAAGAACTGGACATAACTCTCTTCGGTACCACACTTATACAGTGGCTGCAATGATATCGACTTACATGAGGATGCAAGTCACTTTCTTGGTCAATGCCCACGGCTGTGCCACATAAAATACAGATTCATTGAAGTTTATTTCTTTTGGGAAACTAAAGAACTCTCTGGCAAAGCTTTAGAATATTTAGAAGCCAAAGGACTGCTTCCATGAACTTTTCTGACTATTTTCGGTAGCTGTTATCGTCATTGATATTTTTTTCTCCATTTCCCGTGACTTTAACTCAACTGATATCCTTCTTCCGCTCTGCAAGAAGACACAACTTGAGGATTTCCTAAAGAGTTATGGTTCCACGACAGTCAACGACTTTTGTCACAAACTTTATGACCCATAAGTCTTCCTATTCAAAGGTTTTGTATCTTTTTTCTAGAACAGGCCGCCAGACATGGATTTCTTGAACACAGGTTGAATGCCCCATCTTACCCCCTAGGTTGTTTTGCAGGTGCATGTATGTAGATGGCGATTGAAGACTTTCCGGTTTGGTTGCCTTTGCTGGCTTGAACCTGCATCAACTCGCTTAACAGCTTACTAACCACTGAGCCACCACGTGGATGCTAGAACCACAATTTTTTCAATTCCTTGCGAAAGGTGAGGGCTTTTTAAGTCGTTCGATGTGGAATGTGGGATTGCTATTAATTTTGTGGAGTCTCCAAACTACCAGAAGATGGTGACCATGTATCGTTCCCATGTCGGCCTTCCGTCTGTGAATTGCGAAAGGTTTTCTACAGAAACATTTTAAAGGCGAATTCAGATCCAGAACTGAGAGCCTCTGAACTGTATCTCGCACAACATCGGAGATGGGCGTAGTCTTTCAGCGACGAGTTCTAGGTTGAAAAAAACTGCCATCGACTTGTCTAAGACATCTAGTGGTGATGAAGGTCTCGGTGATGTTTTTTACTTGAAGGAACAGCGAACGTTCTCTTTCGTTATCCTTCACGAACGAGTAATTTTTACAGAAATATAATGCACCTAATCAAAGCTCAAAGAAGCCCATCTCTGTTTATTTTATCATATGCAACCTTAAAGTCGATAAAAAGATCGTAAGGATCGATCTGAAACTGAAGAGTTGGTCAATTGTCGATTTTTCAGGCCTTAAACCGCACTGATAATTCCTCACTAGTTCGTCGACAACTTATACGAGTAGTTTCAGTCGTTTCAGCTTAACACCAAATAGAATTTTATATGCGATGTTCAGGAGAACTATGCCTCTGTAATCGGCTTGGCTGAGGCTGTGTCCTTTCTTATTAATTAGGCAGAAGGATGCTTATGTTACAGTGGTGGTATTACAACATCATGAGGCTTCTATATTTAGTCCTGGACCTTAAAAGGTCACTTGGACTACTAAAACAGTTGGGACCAATTATTTCCGTACTTGTTACTGTTTTATGTTGCCTTGTAGGTTTGTCTTAAGATTGGACATCACTTTCAAGAGACGAGAAGGAAGGAGAAGCAGCTGTCAATTTCTTAAACTCTTTGATTGATATGAGTAAAGCTATTTGAGAAACCGGTTGAAAACAACCCTCCTGAGCACAATTACCAAAACCATACTGGTACAGTGCCTGTCAAAGAAAAGGCTGTAAATTGAAGAGCGCAAACAAAAGGACCTCACCATTGACGATGAACAAAAGTAGACTTCCGTGTCAAAGTTAAGTCTGTTGCTAAAGGCAGAAGGCTTATGTAGCACAACGAAAATACTTATAATTAAAACTCAGATTTACAAATGAATCCTTTAATAATTACATCTATCATATGTACATACATGGCTCTTTTTTTTCTCATCAGTTTACTCTGTAACAGCGAAAAGCAATTCCGGTACGAAATTCGCCCGTACAACATTGGAGTTTCCACGCATACTGCAGGACCCAACCAGGATACATCGTACGCTTCGGACACAGGACATATTAACTTTTTGCTTTTCCGAAAATTGCCAATCACATCTGAAGTGTAGCTCCCATTTAATTTCCGTTAATCAATTATTAAGTCCATCAACACACGGCCGTGTGTGATGTGTCCTGCAAGGGCGGATGTCATTAATGCCGCCTCCCTGTCGTACTACCTCAACAGTGCAGCGTATTGTCCGGTCCGTCGTTCTTAATATGCACAGACACACATACTCGTACATCTGGCAATTAATTTATTAAAATTCATTGCCATGTTACACGATATCTGTAATAATCTGCAGTTTTACTGTTGACAACAAGTGCGCCGCCCTGTAAAATTTATAACGGTGGCACATTTTATGTGCTCTCAACTCCGATCCCGATCCGGTGGGCCGTTGTTGGGCAGAGCAAAGTAAAAAATTAACATCAACGCTGTTGCTGTTCTTTTTTTTTTTTTTTGTCTTACAATTTCATTGAGCAACCCAATGCATTGTCCATTGGGCTGGAAGCATTCCCGGCTCCTAACAGCGATGAAGTTTACTGCGCCCAGGAAGGACCACGCTGGAGGAAAAAAAATGGAAGGAACGCATCTGAAAATTGCTTGTGATATAAAATTGTTAACAACATATGTTGGGGAAGCCCTGTGAGTCCAGTCCAGTCCAGTGCAAGGAACAAGTCGAACATGAGGGTTCCGGGACCGGGACGTTGTTGAGAATGAATGTCGGTTACGTGCAACGACTAAAATGCCAACAAGTTAAATGTTTCGCTTTGCTACAGCAACTCGTAGTTGTACTGTATGGATTTTCTTTCTGTTTTCTGGTTTTTTTTTTTGTACATCCTGTTGTTTCCTGAGAGGGGAGGATAAACAGGAAAACAAAATTGAAATTATGGACAGCGAAATGAAACTGTGTGTAAAGTTGTGACTTCAAGTAGGAGGAGCAGGGTGAGAGCATGCAAAAATGAAATTATGTACATCCCATGCAAATAGCTCATCAACGTTGACTTTGACCAAGCGATTTATTCAAAATTGGAAGTGGGCTTCTGTTTTGGGGAAGAGGGAATCGTTAAGAAAGGCAAAGGGTTGCCATGCATCTGTAAGTTGATTTAGCACCACTTAGGGAAGACGTTTGAGTACTAAATCAGTCAACACTTGCTAAAAAAAAAAAACTCTCCAGATGTTCAGAATTAAAGAGATGGACCGCCTTCAGAGGTGAACCTACCATTTCTGGTTCCACTTCAAGATCCGTTTCTAAATAAAATAACTCCTTCGTTGCAGAGGAGATCGCTTAACATTAATTAAGCTGTTGGCCTCTTGCAAGGTGCAACTTCAAACAAACACAATCAGCAACACCAATCGCAGGTGGATAGATGGAGCCACCTGCTTCATCACAAAACAGATCTAGCCTAAGCTTGATTACAAACGCTGTCACTGTTTGATACAAAATGCTACTTTTCAGCACCATAGCGGGCGATGCAATGAGGCACTGCACTAGGTCAACAGGTTAGGCCTTCCGTCAAATGATTTCTGTAGAAGTCGCATGCATGAGGAGGAAGAAGAAACGATTTTCCACCTTTTTTGTACGTGTCCCACCTTCTTCGCTCGAAGAGCCAGCTTCTTCCACAATCTTAAAGAACTGACTGGCGCCAGCATAGGCAGCCTCCAGCGCTTCATAGTGAGAAAATATTCAGATCCACAGTGTGGTCACTTGTGCAAAGACAAATTGTCGAATTTGAACGATGGATTGAGAAGCTCTGGAAAGTTTTTAAGTGCCAAATCTGAACGCAGGTTCTGCAGCCTGCTTATAAGTCCAACGAACTAATGACTCCAGCCAAGGCGAGTACCATCTAGTTCTTACGTCTGAAGTGGTCCTCTAGAAAAGAGGTTCACTTAGACCAAGAGTAGGTGCATTGTGTTCCCACTGTGTCCCTTGACTTAATCCATTGCTACGAAACCCCTCTTCTTCACCTTATATTCATTCCCAGCTTTTCTTGTTCATTGCAATTAACATGACGATCAAGGCCTCGTTTGTAACCTTCTTTAGACCTTCATACACCTCTGAAGTATACGATCTTGTTCGACCAACTTACTTACTTATCAGGCTAGCGATAAATAGGAGGCTCTGAGCCTGAACTAACGGCGCTTTCCACCCTTCACGGTCGCGGGCACGCTGCTTCCAGTTTACTAGACCAAGGTTTCTGGCATCCGCGATTGCTTGATCTTTAAACCGGAGGTTCGGTCTTCCTCTTCTTCGTGAACCAGGTGGCTGGGATTCAAAGATCCTCTTAGCTGGAGCATTTTCGTCCATTCGCTCGATGTGGCCGAGCCATTGCAGTTGACGGATTTTTGCCTTTCGGACTACATCCACATCTTTGTACAGCTCGTATTTTTCGCGGATATATGTATCTTCTCCTCCATTCGCCCTCCTCGCAGACTGGACCAAATATTCGTCGTAGGATTTTTCTTTCGAAGGATCCCAAGATCTGATCCGCTGTCTTACTTTTCGTCCAGCATTCAGGTCCATCAAGCAGGACTGGCAAGATCAGGGTTTTGTAGAGCATGATTTTTGTCCTTCGGGTTAGGAGTTTGGACCCTAGTTGTTTGGACAAACCGAAGTAGCAGCGGTTGCCTAAGGTTGTCCTTCGTCGAATACCCACAAGGGTGTCATTTGTGGAGTTTATGTTTGCGCCGAGGTAGATAAACTCCTTTACTACTTCAAAATTATAGCTGTCAATTACTCCCTATCAAAACATCGCCACCAGCTTTGAAGAGCTCTGACGGTAGTCCGTTTCGTTGTAGTTCTATCTAAGAAGCTGAATCCCATGTGAATGATTTTAACCTACGAATAGAAATGATTTGGACAACCTTAGATAGCTCCTCCGTTTAATGAAATTTTAGGATAATGTACCATCACAGAGTGGCGTCATCTTATCCCACCATGAGTCAATGAATCACAGGAATACTAATTCTGGTTGAAAAGTTTCCAAATAGAACTCGAGTTTTTTTTTTTAAATCCTCCAAAACTAATTCGAATCCTGACAGTTGCCACATCCGACTTTTTCCCATCTCTAAATGGCATCCCTACTAAATGATTAATCAACTACTACTACATGTACATATATGGACGGGCCAGTACCCGGTCGACCGGAACACAATATTGCGCGCATCCTTAGAAACAAAAATTATAAGTATTGTTCTATGCACAGGATATGGAAAAAAAAACCCGTTCTACTGTGAGTACTCTCCTCCCAGTTAAGCGCGTATGGCGTTTGTATTCAAATGTGTGCTCCTGGAACAGGATCCATTTTAAGACTCAATGTTGTTGAACAAAAAGTAATCGCTGTACCGGGATGAAGTGCAACTGACGCTCCCAGATGGCATGGATGGTTGGGATTGGGACCAGCATCAGCCATTTTTCGTTTTTGGTACTCACGTACACTAAATGCGCCTTGTAATGGCTCAGTACAGCCATCTCTAGCCATCAAATCCAAAAAAAAAAAAACAAGGCGAACTGCCACCAGTTCACTCTGGTGTTCAGTTGGTGGGAATTATCCTCAGTCGAGTGGTTAAGGGACTGAACTTTATTTCCGAACCATTAAAAATGCGGATTTTATGTTTTGAAAAGGACTTTTTTTTTTTTCAATTTTTATTCGCTCCACTTGAGGGGGTTGCTACGAGGGATGATGCTTTGGTGTTTCATCCCACACAACCAGAGGACTTGTGTTTGTTTTGCTGGCCGGAACATGGAAAAGTGCATACACTGCCAATTTACTCGACTGATTGAAAAGTGAATTGAATGGTTTTCGAACGTACGAACAGAGCAGCTGAGAGTGGAACTAGTGGTGTGACCCCAGAATCGCTGTAAGTGCCTTGCTTGGGGTTGGTTTTTATGCATGCTCCTCGAGGGAAGTTTGATGTAATTCGTAGTGGTATTTCGTGCATTGTTCATTTTTTTTTTTAAATGGGGGATTTAGTAGGGCAACGGGACACTTCATAAATGTGTCGATAAATTTATTTACCAAAGAATAACATCCATTGGGGGTAACTTAATTAAGGGAATTCGCAAGGACATAATGATATTATTGGTGGATTTATCGAGTTAATTCAATTGGAGTATCTGAATGAGTTTTTGATTTTGGTTACTTAAATTGTTTGAGGAGCGTAGGTGTGATTGATTGTTTAAGCTTTAGTGATGTTTGAAGAAGCGGCTGAAACGTTTTTCTTTATGAGGACTTTACTGCATCCTTTATGCCATATAGAGCGGCATTCAACTGGTGTCACCTTGGCACATATATTTAGAGATGAACATTCAAAACATGATGCGTATTGCTGGTGAAATGTTGAAGAGCGGTATGCGATTGGCTATTTCTTTGTATAAATTGGGGACAGAAAACATTCCTGCGGTGTTCGAGCGAGTTGTCCCTGCCACCTAGAAGTCTTAACGAGAATTTTTTGAATTCTATCTTAGATGTGCAGAACGATTTTTGGTACATCACTCCAGATGCAAGCGTTGTACTCGAGATTTAGGTGAATGAACACCTCATAGATTGAGGCTAGATCAATAGGGTAGATAAGGTTAGTGGGCTAATAAAGATAACTAATTATTCTCATCACAATTAGGTCCTTGGAGACCCATTGTGATACCTATGGTGTGCTTCCATATCGTGGCTTTAGTTACTTCATCCGGACACCCTTGCAAATTTGAGTGGGTGATCCATCAGACAGTTCGTTGATGTGTTCTCATGAACCATCACATCGTTGTTCAGATGTAATTTCTTTGTATGATATCTTAGCACCCCTACCAGCATTGATAGCGATTTCCTGGCCTGGTTTGTAGAAGCTCACTAGTCCTTGTTTTGTTATATTTGTCAGCAAAGTCAAGAACACGCCAGATCAATAGGAGTAAATTGTTTTTTTGCATCGTTTGAGGAAACCTAGACATTACGCGGTGCTTTTGGTGACTTCAAGTACATGGTCGTTTCAACGAAGGTCACCGTTAACACACATACCAAGGATACAAAAGTCTATCGGCTTCAGCGATGCACGTACCGTTCATGCATAATGATTCGAGGTTTGAGTTTTGGAAGCATTAAATTCCTCTCTATATGCAGAACCCCATTTTATTTTGCTATCAAGGTCAGAATTAAATGAGTTCCTCTTCTATGTTCCTCCGTCCTACATCCGAAGAAACAGAGGGTGCTATCATTAGTCAAGAAATGGTGGTGAGAGTTGGAGACAAAACAGAGAGTTGGAACTTGAAACCGTCCAAAATCGATACAATCCATTGAAGAAGAGACATGTCAATGCCATATGTACGCGTTTTCGACATAAGAGCCTTGGTATCACCTCTGTCAAATGCATTTGAAGTATCAAGCGCAACAATCTTACTTTCCGCCATCAAATCACTAGTTGATCGTCTTTGAGGAGTTTTCGTGCATCAGGACATGTCGTGGATTGACGACTTATCTGGGTTTCAATGACCTTGGAAAGAAGAGAGGTTAGTGCAATAGGGCGGCAGTTGGATGATGAAGAAGATTCGCCTTCTTTAGGGGCGGTACAGACCAGGAAAAAGGACAGATGAACAAGCTTACGCAGTGGATTCTACATCTCGAAAGCATACTTATTTACTTATCAGGCCAGCGACCCTTAGAGAGTCTGAGCTTGAACTTATGCCGCTTTCCATCTTTCACGGTCCCGGGTACGGAAGCAGCGTTTAATAGACCAAGGTTTCTGGCGTCCGCGATTGCCTGATCTTTAAACCGGAGGTTCGGTCTTCCTTTTCTTTGTGAATCAGGTGGCTGGGATTCATTGCTGGAGCATTATTATAGCTGGAGCATTCTCGTCCATTCGCTCGATGTGGCCGAACTAGTGATGTCGGCGGATTTTTGCCTGTCGGACTACATCCACACCTTTGTACAGCTCGTAGAGTTCGCGGTTATATCTTCTCCTCCAGTCGCCCTCCTCCCAGACAGGATCAAATATTCGATGTAGAATTTTTCTTTCGAAGGATCCCAAGATCTGATCCGCTGTTTTACTTATCTTCCAGCATACAGCTCCATTAAGCAAGAATGGCAGGCAAGATCAGGGTTTTGTAGAGCATGATTTTGGACCTTCGAGTTAGAAAGAATATTGTATTCGTGAATGTTCTTCAGTATCCCTGCATCCAATGGAGAATTCGACGCTCACGAGTATCCGCGGAGACTGAGCATAATCTGGAAGCAGTGAACTAGCTTTAAAGTGGGCAACAAGCAGATTGTCATTGTGTTATGAGCTGACAGCTAGAATGTCATTGAAAATAAGTGTAAGAATCGACAACGTGGACAATACCAGAAGTATTCGGAACTAATCAGCAGTGTCAAAACCTGTGAGTCAACTATTTCTTCTCTCAGAAAAGCTTTTCTAGACTATTGACCAGAGAAAGATGACTAAGTAATTCTTCACGTGGTGGGTGTTCCCAAAAGAGTTGCTGAGTTGCGTTAGTTAATGCACTTCCTCTGCCAGTTCCATTTCCAGTTTTCATACCCATTTTTGCTATACGCACGTCTTTGTTTTGATTTCAAAATACAGCCTCCATTGACCATGCATTTCATACCTTCTATTCCTTCTTTATCTCAAGTGCTAGACGGTGCTCCAACGATTTTGTTAAATAGCCCTAATCCTACCAGATTCCAGGTTCTTAAAAAGAAAACTCCCCTCGTAATGCATAAGCTCTCAATGCCTCCATGCCTAAACTGAATGCAACAAGGAACTAATTAATATCGTTGTCTAGTTCTTAAAAATTAACGTAAAACACTTGTTCACAATTTCAAAGGTTCTCCAAAGTCATAAAACTATACCTAACCCTATTCAGTGTTGATCGGGAATACCCAAGTATACCTGGAACTCATCCCTTTGGTAAGTTCATACTCTCCTGTTGAATGTTTTGCAACTCCAATGCAAACTTTTAGTTGACGTGTTGAAAGCCATTAAGCTTATTCAATCACTTCAGACCTCAGATTTTAACTGTGTTTAAGACACTTAACCTACTTAAACTTTTCTCTGCTTTCACCTGCAAGACTACTTCCAGATAAAGGCTTACACATAGTCCTTTCATTGGGCATGGTATACCATTTAATCTGACGATTCTGTTTGCCTATGTTCAACCCTCTCCCACCCTTATAGAGTTATTTCTACTAAAAATACGATTAAGAAAAATAAAGTCAGCAATGTCGGAAGCATTAAGGCCAACTTGGTGAGCTTAGTGTGTTCCTCCTCGCTCCTCCATTCTAAAAGTGCACCCCTTCTTTTAGTTCTTGAAAAATTCGCATGAAGAATTTTCACCGAATGAGCCGCAATGTTCGTCTATGAAGTTAATGGAGTCATGCAACAATATTTACGGTTTGGTGAATATCCTTCAACCCGGGAGCACAGTTTTGTACTTAGCGCAGTGGGTACTTCCACCCTCAGCCAACTGTAACAAAACAAGTAGTTGATTGCGTTCCAGACATTGTAGAGGAGTGCAGTCGGCAGTGCCACTCTATCTCACTACAGGCAAACACTTGAGGAACTTTTAAATTGGCCTTTTGTTGGGTATTGCACCGACCTCCACGATAACAACTGTGCCGACGACGACGATTCTATGAATATGTACTTGGTGAGCGTTGTACTTTGGGATGACGTATCGCGCTCTTGCTGCTAGTGCTGCTCTTAGCTTTTTAATTAGCTAATGGAAGTTTAAATTTCGTAGTTCCTTGTTGGCCATTGTTTCTCTTGCTTTGCAATTAAATGTGATTCGCTATAGTGATTGCAACTGGTTTCAGTGCTTAACCAACACCACCCGCTCTAAGGACACATGCACATATTATAGTCGCCCTCATCCAATCGCCTAAAATCACACTCAACGAGGTGCAAGTCGGTTTTTTAGGCAATTAGTCTTGGTTCATGTAAGTACAGTGACTGAAAGTGCTGGTGCTAGGAGGTCATTAGAGTGTTCCAAATGG
Source organism: Criorhina ranunculi (assembly GCA_951813785.1). NCBI lineage: Eukaryota > Metazoa > Arthropoda > Insecta > Diptera > Syrphidae > Criorhina > Criorhina ranunculi. Next base: position 29,043,888 of record OX638381.1, read on the forward strand.
AAGTGGTCACTTAAGGGGTCCTATAATACTTTTCGGACTTCGCTCCATCTACAGCAAATAATCGGTTCACGTGAGAGTCTGAATGAAGACATACGTTTTAGAAGCTCTGTCAGAAGTTGGCAAATAAATCTTCCACATTAGGGTATTGGATCACGTGGATATTCTGTGGAACTGCAGAGCTAATGAACTCACCAAGAATGCCGAAACTTTACTGCATTTCCCAGAGAAGGGTAATCTACGTACGTCCTTGCCGGTTCTATAGAGAAATGATAAATTTAGGGGCGACAATTTTGAATGCCAAGACTCTTCTGTGTGTAAGTTAATAGTGAGGATGCCAGAGTGATTAAATTTTTGGCTCAGTTACTCTTAAATGGTCAAGGCATAGCTTCTTGCACCCATTCTTGTTGTGGGTATCATATTTCTTGCGTTAAGGGAAGGAACCAGCAGTTTTTATTTCCGACTTCGAAAGGTGGATTGAGAAACTTCTGACGGATTATATTCTTAGAAATTTCTGTCGTTGTTTCTCGAGAAGTTGTGGTTGTTTTCTGACCCTGCTGAGCAGTTCAAGTATGCTCGTGTAAGTATGCTCCTTGGAAGAAGAATCGCAAAGAAGTGTGTTGAACCTCCGGTTGCACGAAATATTCATGTTTATTGATATCCAGGGCTACCGCATTCGTAAATCATTTCGTCTAATAAATTACTGAGAATTCCATAAGTCCGATAGAAGATGAACATGCCTTGAGAACAAGACAGTTTCCGGATAGCCTGAGTCATGACCAACAAATTTCTCCAGTTAACCAGATCTTTAGCTTATTGCTTTCACTTGAGCACTCCAAGTTGATAAAGGCCCCCTTCTACATGTTCACACCATCTAAGGCAAGGTCTTCCTCTATTGCTTTGTCTATTCAGGGTAGATTCGAAGACCTTTCAGGTGGTGTTCTTGGTTTCTCTTCGCTCTAGATGTCTTAGTCATTGCAAATGTCCAAAACAAAGCAACAGCTAAGGACTTTGTCTACCTAGGCTCCGCTATCAATTCAGACAACGACACCAGCGCTGAGATCAAACGAAGAATAACACTTGCCAATCGCTGCTTCTTTGGGCTAAGAAGGCCATTAACTAGCAAAGCCCTCTCTTGAACAACAAAAGTGACCCTATATAAGACCTTACTAATCCCAGTCCTGCTCTACGGCGCAGAGGCATGGATTTTATCAACAATGGTGAGGATCATCTTGGTCGATTCGAGAGGAAAATTCGTCGGGTGATTTTCGGTCCAGTCTGCATAGACGGCTATACGGGCTGTAGAGCGACATCGACTTAGCCAGAAGAGTGGAGGTCCAACGACTGAGGTGGCTGGTTCATGTAGAGTGGATGTACGCTAATGCTGCGGTCCGAAAAATCTTCGAATCCGTCCCCGAGGGACAGCGCAGTAAAGGAAGACCGCGACTCAGGTGAAACTAGAGGCAGCTAGCTAAGGATCGAGCTGGTTGGAAACGTTTGTTGGTTGAGTCCCAGGTGCACCCCGGACTATAGCGCCACTTTAAGTAAGTAAGTCTCTGTACAGCTCCAAAACCGTCAATCTAAAGAGGAGCGACTATCGATGAGTTGTTTGCTCGGAACGATATTTACATTTGCTTTCGGTAAAGTCCATGCTACAGCGCCAAAGAGTAGGCCTTAATAACTTGGGTCTTATATATGGCGGAGTCTTCTTAATTTTTTAAGAGAGCTCAAGTGGTTTCCTCGGTCCAAAGAAACAGAGATCGGTAGGAGTCCCTTACTACCTTGAAGATATAGCTGCTCACTGCGCTGTTTTGTCTGATTCTTCGATGTAGGGTTTTGTCCTTGATCACCGTTAAAACCCATTTTGACCACTTGGCGTCATTACTCGTATATATAAAGCATCTCCAAAGACAAAATACATCGACGGAGTCGATCTTTAGAGGTTGATAAGACCTCGTTCCAAATTCTTACCGAATGTCCCATATTTACTCGGATGAGAACCAGAAGCAAGGCACTTAATTTGTTACCTCATTTGAGGACCTAGATACATTGAAACAATTTAGGAGCTGATCAGGAGCTCTGCACCCAGCAATCGAGTCTCATCTTTTCCTTATGCATGAGGAGCACTCTAAAGAAGTTAGTCGTTTCCTACAGAAGCTCAGTGTAACAATGCGATGGTATACCTCACTGTCGTCGTAGTAAAAGTCTTGAAGACCTATTCTCATGCTAACTTAGCAAGCTTATATCCCAAATGACTCTCATAAACCATTCCGCCTACGCCTTGAATAAAATATACTCTCCAACACTCAAACAAATCGATTATCATATGCCCACGCTTGTGTCAATTCAATCTTGTGATTCACTGTTCCTGTTGCCATACCCCGACATATCCTCCCTACTTATGTCTGTCGATGTAGGTGTAACGTAATAAAAAATCAATTGAACCTAAAGCGATAATATCTGCAAACATTTTCATGCAATTATCTTGCATCTGATACGATTATGCTCTTTCAATTGCACCACCATTACGAGTACCACCATCATCTATCCCTCGCCCATCACTTCATGAGGATTTCAATTCATTTCACTCGAACCGGGCACACAATTTCTTGGCATTGCTCCAATTGTGGTCCACAATCAGAAGATAGAAGTTCAACTGCAGAAGAAGGTACACACTTGGCCTTAGGCAATGTCTATGCAATGTGTTCGTGTATAGGTATTTGTGAACTTGAAGCCAAATTTTGTGTGTGCATTTTGTAAAATAATTTAATTAAACCTAACTGCGGTGAGGTTTAGATACATGGAATTCCTTTTATCATCAAATTCAATGGGTGAATGGTGATCATTTATTGCATAAACTATTTTAAGGCCTTTTGATTGGATTATCGGCTCATCGGTGTGATAAGAAAGAGAAACGATTTAACAGATCATTGACCAATTATATCGAAAGTTATGTAAACTTATTCCCTTTGAATGTAACTCTCTGTGGTTAGATTGAATTTGTAATGGTCTGAACGATTAGAAAGTATGAGTTCAAGAGATTATATCATCATAGATAGGTATACATTCATATATTCGGTGAAGACTGCACGGAGACTTTCGATGTGAGAAAGGGACCAAGTCAAGGCGACGTCGACGCCAACACTAGAAGCATAGTCTTCCAAGCGTTCCAAGCAGAAGTCTTAGCCATCGCCGAGGCAGCCGTGGACTATCAATGAAGCTAGTCTCTAGGAAAACTATCGACATTAACATAGATAGCCAAGCCGCTAATAAAGCCATTTCATCCACAGTAATTCAGTCAAGAATAGTAAAACACTGTCGCGAATTGCTCAAAACCCTCACCGCGAATCACAACGTTACACTCTGGTGGATCCCAGGACACAAAGGTATCCACGGAAATGAAACGGCGGAGAAAATAGCCAGGAAGAGCTCCGAACAGGACCTATTAATGGTCGACCACTCAATTCTACCCCCCTGCACTAGACTTCCAAAGACAAGCTGATGTGGGATGGAGCGCACTCTCATCATGCCGCATCTCCAGGAAAATATCAACATGATAAAAACGGGCACATTCTTGCGCTAAACAGATCAAATTTAGCTCTCTTAACAGGGATCATCATAGCCCACAACCTAATGGCAGCCCACCTTAGAAGAATGCGTTGAAGTACAGACAAGTTATGCAGAGGCTGCGGATAGACGCGGAAGAGAACACAGCCCACTTCCTTTGCGAATGTCCCAGTCTATTCAGAACAAGGAAGACGGCCCACGGTAAACACTATTTCAACGACTTGGGCGACCTGTCTAACAATCCAACAAACGCCATTCTAAAATTCACTACGAATTCGGGATGGTTCAGAGAGGCCGAACAATCGTAACTTCACTCACCCAGACCTTTCCCCTCTTTTTTGTCTTTTCAGAATGGACATTCCGCGTCAGAGGAACACAATGGATCCGTTAGTGATCCTAGTGAAGGCTGCATCACGCGATGCACCCACCTCTTCAACCTACCTACCTACCTTGTCTTCCAAAATTCCATGGGATTGCTCGCAGACGCTGATGAAATTGACATAATCAGAAGAACGCAACGCGATGTCAGCAGCGCTTTCGTAAGGTTTAACGGTAGATGAGAGCAAAACCAATACCAACACCAACTGAGACGTCTTGGTCAAAAAGAAACTGAAGACAGATAGTAACTAAACTGGAAAGCAAAACCTCGCCCTAGCGAGATGACAACTTTCAAGACTTAGAATACCTCCTCCTTCATTACTAACTCAGGCCACCACACCAGTGTTGAGATCAAACGCAGCATAACTCGTTCGTATCACCGCGAGCTTTGCGTTAAGAAGGCAACCAAAGTGCTTCCATACAAAACCCTGATCAGCCCAGTCTTGCTCTGTGGCAACGAGGCATGGAGTTTAGATAAGGTTGATTTCAATTGTTTTGAGAGAAAAATCCTTCAAGTGGTCTACTGTCCCGTCTTTACAGATGGAGGGTGGAAGAGGAGAGACGACGAAGAACTGTATAGAAAGTCAGAAGAGTCCAAATGCAATGACCAAGATGACTGGAAAATTAGAGCTGATGAGGGGAGAGCTCTCCGACCCGATTTGTCTTCGAATCAGTAGAGGAAGACCGCAACTCAGGTGAAGCGCGCAAGTGGAAAGGGACCTTAATCAATTTGGAGTGCGAAACTGAAGATTGAACTGAAGAACTGAAGCTTAATGGGAATGTAACGGAGACTAAGAGAGTTCTTTAATTGAATGGAGGCCATCGGGGCACTACGCTACTGATATATCGCCAGCGTATGTGAGTTATACACGGACTTTGCGAAGATTGTGCCTCTGGTGTTAGGTTTTAAGCTCTGCACAATTTCTTCAAGAAAGCCTTGTCTTAATCCTTTTTTTTTTACATCAATGGTCTCGGTGAGATATTTGTTGGAGCAGCGTGCGTTCTCGATCATCGTCCTGCACAGATGGACGAGTTTGACAGGGATACCAAGACTAGACATTTCTATGTATCGCTCGTGTCTATAAATGCAGTAATACGCGGCCTTAAAATCCATGAAAAAGTGCTTGCTTTCCTGGGTTTTCTTCAAGACTTGCTGCGAATATTTAGTAGGTGGTGGTCCTTCCTTACCTTAAACCTGTTATGGATCAATCAGATTACTGACGAAAGGTGTTAAGGGCTCACGCAATTCAGCAGATAGAATCTTGTAAGCGATGTCTGAATCTGGAAATAGGCCAAATTCCATATCGTACTCCAATATTTGAAGCAGGGATAGGTGACGTCTTTAATGGGATTTTGGGTTGAAGTTGCTTAGTCCAGCTTAGAATTATTTGAAAATTATTTAAAGTTTCCGCTGAGGTATTCTTGTACCCTATTGTCCATCCAAAATCATTCCGTTCTGTATGAAATGAAGTTGGCCATTGAAAAATTGCTTCCTCCAAAGAGTTGCTTTAACAGAATCGTGATATTTTAAAGCCATGAAGTCGTATTTACGTACACCAGTATAAGAACATAAACTATTCCTCTGCGATGAACTGCACAAATTTCCACCGAAAGTACCATCTACACCCATCGCAGTTGCAACATGAAGCCACATTAAGTAGTTTGTTGGCATCACACCGCATCCTCATATCCGCGACGCGACATGTAATAAGAATGCACAAAGCCTGTTATGAAACTTGAACTTCTGTCTCGTCGTGTTATTACATCTCCATCCGCTTAGAGTTGAGAGTGAAATTGTGGTCGTGATAGTAAGTGCAATGACATCGATGCAAATACAAGGGATGTTAATGGGAGCATATTCCAAATTAAGAACTCACTTCGCATTGACAAATAGAAACGTCAAATAACTAATCTTTTATCGAAGCCATCTGCCAATAGGAAGAAAGAAATTCACTCTTGATTTCTTCAAAGTGCTTCCTTCATCTTTCGTCTTAGCCTTGATAGGCCATGCTATTGACAATGGGCACAAAAAGGAAACACATACTCTAACTCACTGGAATATGATACGCATTTGGTTGAAAGACTTTGTGGCACAACAGTGCAGTAAAATTTAAATGATTCCCCCATTTCAGTCTTTCGATTGTAACTTCACATGGTGAAATGGTGAAGGTTTCAGTTTCGATTGCAACAAGGTTGCTTTGTGAAATGTACATTTGCAGATTGCCTTTGAACATGATTGTAATTTGGATTCATCGTGGGTAGATCTTTCAATTCTAAGGTTACTCTACACAAGCATTGTTGCACCTGTTTGCAAGGAAAGTTGTGGCTGTACGTTAGAAGATACTGGGAAAGGGAGAAATGAAAGTGAACAATCTCGTTCTTGTTGTTGCGTTTGGCAATTAGGGTACAACTAATCATGATGCAACGATGAGTGCTTTTGAAGGCATTTTTTTAGGACTTCGTTGGAAAATAAAACAATTGAAAGAAGCAGCCTGTAAAGGACCAAAGTTTAGCTTCTTAAAACTACTCTTGTTCCTATTTATGGCGAAGATATTGCCGCGAGGACTTTCTTCCATGTATTTACTGGGTCTCCACCTTCTAGGTCTAGCTCTATGTAGTTGGCTTACGGTCTAGCCTGAGGATTCTGTGAGGAAGCTTGATTTTCGAATTCGCGATTGCTTTGTATTTAAACAGAAATTCGGTTGTCTTCCTTGTCTTGAACTTGTGTGCTTTAAATGGAAGATTATTGAGCATTATGATTCCGTTGCCTTTCCGTGGTGTCTTTTGATCACGCCGCACCCTGACGTTTCCAATTTTTAACAGTTACTTACCCATTAAACGAGATAACCATGGCGCGCTTGCGTTTGTTGCAATGGGGCTGTTGACTCACATCTCCTATCTAACCTCTCAGCAGTATATATCGATGTGTATGGCCCTGTCACAGGGCTTTAAGCAGCATTGCCAAGTACATTATATTAAAACGATGATAAGGGCAAATTAAAACGTAAATGAAACACTGTTCAGCCTATATGATGAGACCAGTCCTGTGCCCAAACAGGCCAAAGATGTTACCACAGTTAAGTTGTCTAAGAGTTTTGGAAGGGGAAACGTCTATTCTACCCTTCCTGTGTACATTATCTCGTCTTGTATCCGAATTTGCCAGGATTTCCTTGCACACTAAACTACAGTACTGACATTGTAGTCATGGTTGCTATGGAGGAATTCCTAGAATGGTGTCCTATACACTTAAGAAGATTACAAAATTCTTCAACGAGTAAGCCTCGTGTTGATACTGCTATAACAGTGTTGACTTGAAAAATTCGGCCAATCTCCTAAACCTAAAACGTGACAATGCTGTTCGTTATACACGTCCAGAATAGTCCACAACATACATACACAGTTCCAACAGATTTTCAATTAATCTTCAGACAATATAAGGATACGACATGGTCCACAAACTATACCCCACCTATGGTTGCACATCCCACACGAAAGCTCATAGTCGTTTGGCCCCTTTCCAATCACATATGCTCCCACCATCCGCCCATTTTGCAAATTCACTCCCAACTCTCGTATAAAAGACGCAATATGCTGTCACAATTTGCATTTTGTTACCTGCACACGACACACGCGTACGCATTCAATTAACTCCACACAACAGTTTTTCAATTTTCCTCAGTCTCACCATCCTCTGGTGCTTACCGCCTAAACTTCCATTTACCGAGATGAACATCAGAGATACTTACACACGCCTGACGTTTGCGTTACTATTGAGAATCCTTTTGACCAGCAACAGCAGCACCGCGGCAGTCGTCGCTCCGGGACAATATTCCAGCTATCTACCACAGTCGTATTACTCGCAATCTGTGTCCAGCTATGGTAATGAGAATCAAAATTATTTCGATAATCCCGGTGAGCTTAATCCTTCCAACGAGCATCGGCGTCAACAGTTCCCACCGACATCATATGGTGGCAGCGATACAGGCTTCAACAACGACGATGGAGAACATTCCTATCAGCAGACCGAACTGCAGAATTCATTCCAGCCACAGACAAATTATCAGGATTTTTCACCATTCCGGAAGGAACAGGATTCAGCGTTGGGAAGCTATGGCCGGCAGTATGCTACACGTCAATCCGTCGACGGAGGTAGAGGAACCTCCTCGTTGGTGTCGTTCGATGAAATTGATTTTAATAACTCTGGAACAAAGAACCATCAGCAAGTTGAGGATGTCATATACCCACCCCTGGACTCTGGGATGCACCAGTACCATCACGAACCACAAAGGCAGCAGTATCTACAGACAACTAACTTCATGAAGGCAAATGATTACATGTCATCGCAATCAACGCCATACCTTTCTGCTGAGAGAGCTATAAACGACAACGTTGTCTCGCAAATGACAAAGACCGTGAATAGACCACCAACACCAGTGAGAACCGCACCAACGAATGTCCACCATCAGATGAACGTGAATCCCTACATCGAACACGAAAATCAGTACCAATATCAGCAGGATCAACAGCAGCACATTCCAAGCCAACCTCAACCGCTGTCCCATTTCGAGTCCCGACACACTAACAACAATCCCGAGCCGTTAAACAGCTCCTCAAGTCGCACATACTATGCAGCGGATAGCGATCTATCGGCTAGCGGCAGCAACCATCCACCAGACAATCATCCAGTATCACAGCTTCAGAGCCATTTCGTTCAACTTCCGTCTGTGTCATCGCCGCCAGTTCCACCGCCAACGTTCGCAATACCAGGCGAACCGATTCCCATCAGCAAACACGTCGAGATAACGAAACACGTCCCAGTACCCGTTTACAGGCAAATCCATGTTCCCTTCCGAAAACCCGTTCGCATCGAAATACCCCGTTCAGTGATTTCCACCATCCCCCGGCCATATCCCATCCAGATACCTACCGTCACGAAAACGGTTGCTGTGCCACTGGTGAGAGAAGTTAAAATTCCCATCGAAAAGGTAACGCCATATCCGGTCGAACACAAGGTGCCGTATGTCGTCGAGAAACGAGTACCGTTTCAAGTCGAGAAGCAAGTAGCTTCTCCTGTATATTTTCCCTACCCCATTAGAGTACCGATGGTTAGGACAATCCTACACAAGAAGAAGGCCCACCTACCCCGCTTCCATTACCATCATCCACGAATCCACATGTAGGGGTTGTTGCCCAGAAGAAGTCAACGTACATTTTTCCGTTTTCGTTTTGCTTCTCTATTTGCTTTTGCTTTGTTTCGTCGTAGTGGTAGTTAGTCCTTATTGGTGTTCGTGGAGCTCGGTGTGCAATGTGTTCACCGGAAATGAATGAATGAAGTTGGAGACAGTCGCTGTCGGATTGACTGAAACAAACTTTACTGGCATTGACTCTGGAAAACTCTGATAGTTTTATGACCCAGTTAAGAGTTTTAGAGAAATGGACGTGTTTGCACAGAAGTGGTGTTTCTGAGTGTACCATGTGTTTACTTTAAAATTATTTTTTTTTTTTTATTTTAACTTAAGACTTATTTATGAAATAAATTTTAGAAACTTTACGTTCGTAAATAGTGTAGTTTGTATCGTTGGAATGCATTTTCGACTTAAACAATGTACGGTCTAGGGTTGTTGTTTGATTGTTCTGAGATCAACCACTAACAAGAGGAAGCGGATCTTCTTGATGATTTTTGAATTGAAGTTTGAAAAGTTCTCGTTGATATCAGGACATCTTTTGCTGTTTTGGGAAGAAGTTAAAAAAAAAAAAAACAGCAAACCACTTGGCGGTGACCGCAATTGTGAGCTTGGTGAGAGCCATGTAAGTTGAAACAGAAAAAAAAAAAAATGAGACGTCGTAGGACTGTCCACGGTATTTACGCAAAGAAGAGATCCCTATCATTGGTGCAAGAAAGCAGGAGATCACAGATGGGGTAAAGAGCCGAAAATCGTGCTGTATACACTGTTGTCATGAGTCCGATCCTTAGTTATGGCATACAAACTTCTCGATAAAGTTCAAAGAGTCGGTTGCTCAGCACAATAGATGCACTGAGAAGATGTTCAACAAGTGCTACTGACCCATGAGGCACTATGACCTATAAGATCTACTGTACCGCAAGCCTTTTAGACTTGGAGTTTCTCGATCTTCCTAATGAAGTTAAAGATGTCTTCAGACGAAGTGTCTTTTATGTCCCCGGGGGCCAGAATATCTTTGAGGAAAAAGCGCCTCCTGATGTAGCAAAGACCCATGTTTTCAGTCACTTACATGGTACGTGTTCTGCTGATTCGTGTTCCTCTAGGTCTAGAGTCTAGACAAAGTCGACATTCAGCTTCTTGAACTTCGAATACATATTTCCGGAGATTTAACTGGTAAGTCATCTGATTTAGTCCCTTTTGTGATTAAGGATGTTCTAAGTGGTTTTGTTCAGGTGTCTAAGTCCCTGAATATTATTTCAATGGGGCAAGTAGTTCCCTTTTTTCCGGCTATCTAAACTCGTTCCAAACGCGGAATAACGGATGCCGCAGAAGGGTTTGACACCTATGTACCTTGCAGAAGAACCTTCTCTGGCTAATTCGTCAAAGATTTAATAGCTTGCAATGCCTTTATGTCCTGGTATCTACCAAAGTTGAACTTTGTTTCAATTTGATAAACCCTAGAGAGCAGTGAAGCAGCCAGCAACGGTTTTGTTGTAATGAGAACTTCAAACCCTGCTTGACCGTCGGTGAATATACTGATGGCTGTCCCCTTTATGCCAGAGTTAAGATTGATGTTGGCGCAAGGATCGATGGCATACAGCTCGGCCAAGTGCTTTTAAGAGTTTGTGTTTCGAGCCACAAACGGCGCCATTAGTATGTCACTCGAGTCCTTTTATATTTAGCAACGGACCAGTTTCCCAAAAAGTGCTATTTAGAATCTCGATCTTGAACTTGTTGCCAAAGTAGAGCATCTAGGATTCCTTTACCCATTATTTTTAATTTTTCTGGTTTTCTACTTTCTGGAAGGTTCCATTCTCGGTGGCTTTTCTTATGGTTTATTACCACTTGTCTTTTGCATTGGCTGCAATCTGGGAATAGAAAAGTTATGGAAAAACTGATTTGACGAGGGTCTTTACAATCTTTGCTAAATACAGCAATTCGTGCTGGATGTAGTCTTTCGTACTTTGGTTAGAACAAACAAATGCTCCAAGTCAATAAGCTTTATTGATCTAGAACACACCGTGTCCCCTTACCCACGATAAGGTATAGGAATCGATTGTTCCTTTCATAAAGCCAGAAAGGCTGTATTTTCTGACTGCAGATTCAAATGTACTACAAAAGACGCCTTCTTTGTCGTTCTTTTGCGTGATATTTTGGACCCTCTTCGTACATATGTATCCACGTATCCTGTCTCTCAGTAAATTGTCGATTGGCTTATTCATGCTCTTTTGTTCATTTTGCGTGCAGATCCAACCCCTTTTGTCTTTATTTTGTGTGCTTCTATTGTGGACAGTAAAATTATTCATATCCGAAGCTGATTCTGTTGTCATCCTGGCACTTTTTCTGCAAAGCCTGATCTACAAAGCTAGATTTTTGGACTAAAGGACTCTTTTTTCTAGTTGACCAGACCAAGAAGAGTTGTTTTTGCTTCCACCTCTTCCGGTTATCATTCACAAGCAGATACATCCAGAGCTACACTTGAGTAATACCTCGTCTGTATACCTCAATGTCTCTGCGCGGGTTTGCGTGTTCAGAGAAGTGATTTAGCCAAGTAATCTCGTATCCACCATGGAGGTCATAAACGCTTAAAGTAATAGTTTGTAGTTTTTCCGGATCATATGATCCTAACCTTGCAAATATTTGCAACGAAAAACTGTCAACCCCCCAAACTCTTATAATAAATCATTTGGATGACTCGTTTCTTGTTACAACCCTATTTTTCCACATCCTTGACACTTTTGCCAACCCACCAAGGGCTCCACTTGGCTGTTATCGTTTCACAAAATGTATTCACTTCGAAGCGCAAACGTTTTATGTGACCCTTGCGCTATGCTGCAAGGGATAGTAGTTTGGGAATTTATAAAGTGTACACACAATTTGAAACTGCGCGCCTAATTACAGAAATAACAGTTATTAACCCGCAATTAAAAATACAGTAAACACACACAAAATCCCAAACAACACAATACAACTGCATTGTAAACCGTTAAGCGGATTTCGCACTGACTCCTTCTTCTGCTAACAACTCTGGCCGCATGGTTAACTGGTAAAATGGCAAAAATCCAAAATCACTGCGGTTGAGCTGGGATACCGGACGGTACTTGTTGAGTGCAGTGTACCGAACAAAAGTGGGAATGCGGTCCCGTTTTTAGTGAGTAGAAGTAGTGAAAATTTTGAAATTGTGTAAATGAAACGATTTTACAGCATCCATCCCTCGCGGCCTCCAAAAGCAATGCCAAGTGGCTGAGGTCGTGTAAAGCGGTCTGGCAAAGAGCAATAGTAATGCCAGTCATGGAATGGCATTCAAATTAAAATAGTTTACAAACGCAGCGAGACATTTTGAATGCTTAATTTGTTGTTTGATTAATTGGCAGGGTTAACCGCAAAATATTGGCAAACAGTAAATTGTTTCATTTTATGAGAGTCCTTTGTTATGAATGATGATGGTATTTAGTATTGAAAGCGATTGCGGTTTTTTTTTTCTAAAACTTTAATCTTTTTCAATGACAGTGGTCATGGAAGGGAAGGGTGCTACATTTGTACATTCGTACATACTTGAATATCGGCCTCAAAAACACAAGAAATCGGTCAGTTAAGATGGACTACTTGAGGAACTTTTCGAAACTACTTTACCAGGGGAGCTATGTATGCGTGCGGCTACATGCTCCACATTATCAACCAAGAACGAGCAAAAGTGTTTTCGGAAACCAAAATATCGGCGCTATATGCCTTCATCTACGAATCGCGTCATGGAGTAGCTCCAGAAGACGTTGCATATTGAAATATTGGTTACCAGCCTTTTACAATACAATTCAATTGTTTTCACCTTGAAAAGCCTAAGAAATATTAGTTTGTATGAAAAGGGACGAAGGGATCAAAAGTAATGAAAACACGGAACGTCATAGAAAAGTAATGGATAGCCTCGGAATTTCTTGGTTCAGAATCAATTGCGGTTCCAGATAGGCGATGTGGTTAAGGATAAAGCGGGGAAATGGGTACCTATAAACACCAAATGTCTGTAGGTTTCATAAAAATAGAAATTTTGAGCATGAAACGGGCTAAGAGCTGAGCGGGCTTAGTTGTAAAATTATGCAATTGTTGTACCCTGCGACTGTGAAACTTATGTTTGCTGGCGTTTATTAACTGAGGGAGCAATGTCACCGACCTTAGGGTTTCTACAATGACTCAAAGGCTCTCCTGCTTTGGTACAATGGACGGTATGAAGAATGTTTTCATACAAGAGTCTCTGAAAAGGCACTGTCAAGACCGATTAAGACACATTTAAACAGAGAGAAAATACGAAGACATGTGGGAATGTACCTATGTGGTAGCCCTAAGGTTCTACCCAAAATATTAAAGACGGTGTTCTATGTTCTTTTTGAGAAGAGTGAAATAGGAATCCAGTGAAACATTTGACTTTGGCATACTTTGGCATTCGGTCCAGGCTTTGGCTTTTTCATTCCGCTTGATATCTCAAGACAGTGACAATTATGAAGGCATCACCTCTCGGTAGTCAATGGCAAACCTCCGTGGGTACAATTGGTCATGAGGAGCTTTTCAATTCTCCGTTCGGAGCCGGCAATAAAACCTGTCGGTACCTTCCATTCGTGCGAAAAATGTCTAAATCGCACAACGAGATGCTATGCCTTGGCTCTCTACAGACGGTCATTGTCACCTTGAAGCTCAAGATGCTGCGGAATCTACTTCAGCTTGTTCAATGTTAGGTCCTTGAAGAATCATCCGAACAGTCGTTCCCCTTTAAGTTGCTTTTACCCGGAACCATTTTAAGGGAGCAACTTAAATCTAGTGCCCAAGGGCGAACCTTTCAAAGATTCAATATTTATAAATGGAGTTAAGTGGAACTCCAAAGTAGACCAACAATAAATGGCATAGTCTGTCCCAAAGTTTACGTCCAAAAACATAGCCATTTCGAAATCCGACTCACAACAAATCTTGATACGACCTCAGTGGCAGTTTTTAAAACTCTTTATCTCCGTAATTAGTTGAAACCAAGTGCCAGCCCATCGAAAGACTTCAAGACCAACAAAACAATAAATTCTTAATTTTAATTATAAACATTCGACAAAAGTTTTCACCCACCACCCACTTTGACTCTCTGAAGCTGCGCTCTTATTAATTAACCACTACAATGCATGATGCCCGCCCCCTTCTGTTGCAAAATTTTTACCAACACAACAAGTATCCTACTTGATTAAATCCTTAGCTGGATGTTGAGTATCTTTCTCTCTCATTTTAGCGAAACTCGAAACTGCACGGTAACGAACTCATGCAACACGTATTTAATATCTTCAGTGTTGAGCAACGGAACAACGGGACAAAAAGCATTAAAATGGCTGCTCCTTTCTCAAGTCCAACGGTGCGCACTAGAACAACAAAAAATCCAAAACAAAACAACAATGAAATTTCCATCTTAGGTTTCTACATCTACACTCATCCGGCATCATGTGCGGATAATCACTGCATGATATCCCGAAACTCCCGCCCACACACAATTCTGGCTAGCTTCCCAGTTCCCTCCTTCTGCCTAATCCCGATTTCATATATCTCCTCTGTGCGAAAGGTGGCTGAGTGTTATACCCCCCGACTAAGACACACGCTGGAGCGGAAAAACTTTTGCACTCGCAACGATTTTTGTAATTTTCCTCCTTTCTTCGTAATTAGAATGTGTGCCATGCTCGCTGAACCCTTTTGGTCTCCTGCCGCTGCCAGCCGCGATCCTTCTAAAGTAGCAACCAGACAAATGTGTGCCAATGTAAGAAATTCATAGCGGCTGGGTGTGCTTTGCTGCTTGCTGTTGCCACCACCAAAGTGGAAGGACTCGTTTTCCTCTCTTTCACATGTCTAAACACGGCCGGGAAGTTCAAATGAAATGTTGTTTTAAACAGGGATTCTTTCACGCATGTAAAACTGAGAGTCGCTCCAGATGCTGCTCGACTTGAAATTACAAAAGGACTTTTATCTGGATATAAACGGATGGTACAGTTAGAAGTCATCATCCGTGCTACTGCTACTGCTGTTGGGTTTGCATTCAATTGCTTAATTGTGTCCTTGATATAGAATCTAAGGGCTTAATGAGTGAGGAAAAGGGATTTTATGTTTTGTGTGTGCAACATGTTGGGAATAGCGAGCGAATGATGGCATAGGTTAGGGAAAGAGGGTGCACACAGCTTAACTTGTTAAGGACGGGTGTGTAGTGTACCAATATTTATGTTTTGGAAAATTTATTCGTGAATTTCAATTTGAAAATCCATGTCTTTTATAGACATGAACTTGATGTCTTGGGCAGTCATCTCCTATTGTTTAGGTCAAGACCGAGAGGAAGACTGCCTCCAGTTAAGTGGCCGGTTTTCAGCTGGCTCAATCGTGAACAGATAAGATGGCATAAGTTGCATATCTTTCTTAAGATTCGAAGTTCAGATTGCATAAGAAGGTCATCCAAAAAGAGAGGGCCAGGGAGTTTCTCTAAGAACAGACTGTCGTTACTGATCACCGCCTACATGAACCACCACAATCTTCCATCCTCTTTAATCCGGTGCACGCTGTTATTAGTTTGTAAGGCAAGGCATCCCTCTATCCGCGATAACTTGAGGTCTGGTTTTCCTTGACAATGATTCGAACACCCTCTTGGTTGAACAATTGTTATCTGTTCGGTCTATGTTTCTAAGCCAATCCGTATCTTTCTACAGCTCAAAGAGCTCCGTCTCCATTCGTCTGCTGCTAGGACCGATTATCCAACGAAGTATTTTGCTTTCAAAGAAACTCATTATCTGGCAGCATCTGTATTTTATAGAGCATCACCTTGGTCCTTCGTGTTGGGAGCTTTGACCCTCGCGACGGCTTACTTGATTTATAACTTAATAGCTACGCCAACCTCTTCCAAACTGTGGGGGATTTGCGTATTCTTCCTGCTATTTGAAGCCTACTCAGCAGCTGTTAAAAATGCTCCTTAAAGACATCTTCTATGTCTTGCAAGTCGATGAATTGCCAAGCAAGCCAAGGTTGAAGCCAACAGCCTGTTGCTTGACTTTCTTATAGAATTTTCAGATGTTGTTCTCATCGCCAGACTCTTTGAACTTCTTGAGCCCGAAGGTAAGGTTTTCTTTTCACCGGATCGGTGCTCTTCCCTTTTTGTGCTGCAGTGCTTTTTTACACGCGTCTTCTGTCACCTTTTCTGTCACCTTTTCGTTACTTGTTTTAAGATAGTGTGCAACATTGGAAACCGTTTGTTGCTAGTGATGGTATAGTGGACAATTGTTCACTCAGTCGCTCTCTTGGTCCTTCTCCAGGCATACTTAGGCATTTTACCTCGTATTTTTTTTTTCAGAGTGGGCTGCAACATCTTTCCGTTTGACAAACGAGCTCTGAAAAGGTCAACCACAAAACAAAAAATATGGTCAGAGTAGCCGTCTCTCTAAAAGTGCGCTCATAGTACTTCACGCTTCGACAAAGTCGACAAGTCAGAAGCCGTTTTCTAATATCATATCGCCGAGTAGGATTTGGCATCATATTCTTAACAGGCTCCTCTTCAAAGCATCCTCAGTCTTCTTGGTAGAGATGTGGGCCATACGTGCGTTCACACTTGATCGCATCGGATTTCCCACTCATAACCTCCTAGTTGCCTCTAGATGCTATATCCGAGGTGAGTTTATGACTTGGTACACAGAGGCTGGCTTGAGGAAACCCATATAGACTTGTGTCCTTTTGAATACTAAAATTTCTTGTCCAATGACATTTAAAATTCCAACAACTGATGTTTGACATCAAATTGAAATGCAAAAACTCCCTTCATTCCATGTTCCACAACATCACCACAACCATCCTAAATTGATAACGGCTTACAATGGTTATTTTTAAAATTACATTTCCTGTAACCTGAAGCACTGACCACCGTTCATTGAGTTCCTAAACCATTTCCAAAGTCCACCAGTTCCATGTGTTCTGTATTATTTTCTCCAATGACACTCTTTATCTATCCAGACACTGCACTTCCTTTTTTAAGTGCATTGAAACTGAGTGTACCTTAGCTGAATTTATTGTACACCCTTCAATGTCTCTGGTTACCTAGATCCACATGTACCGTTTGCACACTCGCATCGAATTCAACATAAATATTGACACTACAAATTTTGTACTTGAAATCATTCAATTTTATCATCCTCCTTCCGTTTGTTTGTCTGTCTGCATTCCAATCACATAAGCCAAGCCAGCCAAACAAAATATAAAAAAAATAAAAAAAAAAAACGAATCCTGACAAATATACGTAGAGTATAAATAATTTGAAAAACCACTTCAAGTCTATAATTCACCAATTGGTTAGCTTTCACTGCAAAAGGACACGTTCTTGGAAAGTATTTACACATTTGAAAGACCCCCCGGGCAGGCCCACACTTGCAGTAAAAATGAGAAAAAAAAAAGAATTTCATTTTCAGATCACGTGCTAGCAATGTGTGTAGTCCTGGGTGTAGAATCACTCAAGGACTTAGTACAAGTGGCCTGCCTGCCAGCCAGCAGGGATACATTTTATTTTTGTTTTTTCTTGGGCTGCTAATACTTTACGGCGCTTTCAACTCGTAAAACAATTCATGTTGATGGTGTATCCTGTTTTGCAGTGTGTGCTCGGTGGTCCTTTGCAATTTTTTTTTTACGATTTAAACAAAAATTTTTTTTAACATCATCCGATGGTGAGATATGTATGTTTTGCATGCCGCCATTTCGGTTGGAGTTTCCATCCCCCCACCTTCGTTAGAATTGTGTGCTAAAAATTTATTTTAATTTCACATCAACAATTTACGCATAAAAATGGAGAAGCATATCCGACTTTTAACGCGACTTGAGCTTCACCTCTTGTAACAGAGAGAGAGAGAGAGAGAGTGTATAAACCCAGTTTACGAGTTTCATTAAAAAGTCCGTCTTGTTTATTTCTTACCCCATTTACAATGGGCCCACTTAAAAAGGAGAACCAACAGATACACATAGCGGCGAGAGATTCAGGGAACCCATCAAGTGAATCGTCCTTGTTGTGAGAGCGCTCAAAATTGCTTTTCTTTGTGCGCTCATTTTGTTGGTTTTACACTTCCTTAGCTAATTTGTTGTTATATGGCACTTTTGGAATTTAATACTCCAAAATAGGAGGGAGGGTTGACTTCAACCGCTGCTGGGTGGATGTGGACGTCTGCTTTAATTAAATCACTGACACTTCACACGCATACGAGTATCCTGTGCCGGGATCTCTTACAAACATTGCATCGAATTATGCACACAGCACGACACCCTGACAATAATAATGATTGCGCTGATGATGGGTTATCTGACCGAAAGGAACAAGTGCAAATTCCAACATGTACACACTCACCGTTATGTTCAGGATTTTGGGCAAAGGACATAATTGTAAAATCCCTAAGCTTCCTGTGGCGAAACAATTAACATGAAATAATTAAAAATGGCCGAGAGGAGCAGAGCTTATATTTTGTTATACAACATGAGCACATCATTGTGGGGCCAAGGTTGTTCGGTTGAGGTCCTGTTTTGGGGAACAATGAGTGTGTCCACACAACAACCGCATGGGGTGATGATGTAAATGACTTTCGTTGGGTTGGTGCTGCAATGCATTGTGGGTGATGGTGTGGTGTTCTGATGGAAATTGGAAATTGAAAACGCGTTTTTGCTCTGCTCTTCGAATAATATGTCAACGGCAGCTGAAACCTCATGAATGTAAGCTATTGAGAGACGACCAGGAGGCGGTTGGAGATTAACTTTCCCTAGAGTAACGCCAATAGGTGTTTGTGTTCCCCTCCCGTTTTTATGATTGGAATGAACGATCTGGTTATGGGTTCATTTTATTATTTTTAGAGGGGACCCCTGTTGGGGGACAATTTTGGGTGCTTTGTGTTCAGTCTTATGAAACAATACAGTGCTCATGTTGAAGGTATTCGTTTTGGCTTGGTGCTGTTACATTGATGGGAGTACAACCTCATGCATGCATTAATGAGTTATGTCACAATCATTTTTAATAAAATTTAGCAAAAAAAAAAAAAATTGAACTGTAGACTCTGGTTTCATTATTTGGAAAGAACAGGGGAGTGATGATGGCATTTTGTGTTTTCACATCAAAAACAGGGGAAATTTCATCAAAAATTCTAAGGATTCAACTTCAAGATAAAGAGGTATAAAAAAATGCCAGTTTTCATACTCTCTAGCGCATCCATATGGTGGGACTCAAAACTCGATAGGACCTTGACTTCTCCTTGGAAAAAGTACAATGAACTACGGAAGACAATCGACAAGAAATAAATTGAGGCAATCACAATCTGTCGATTCACTATCTGGACAGTAACCGAGTGCTTGATGATAAACCCCGGAATTGAAAGAAAGTGTTAAAAAAATGATCGTCTTACCTTCACCCCCACTTTCCTTGGGGAAACTGTTCAACCAAAACTCGATGGTTATGAAATTTGTTCTATGCGACCACCTTCAATGAGGCACCTTTCCAAGGCTTTTAATCGTGATTGCACCTTTTGGGCCAATGCGTAGTAGAAAGGTCCTGACAGGCGAAGTTGAGCCTTCTAAATCTAAGCATTAACCTGAATTAAGACTTTAGGGGCCTTCTCACCTTAGCTCAAAGGTTTCACTTTAAAGTGCAACTAACAGCATAAGGCACTTCAGACTATCCTTAAGAGAGGAAAGTAGCTTGGCTTTAGGAGAAGGCGTTTGTTATAGGTATGAACTTTGAAGCTACCTTCAATCTCTGAGATGAAGTGAGAGTTGATTTTTGTTTTTTTGATTTTTTATTGGATGGACCACTAATAGAGGGATCAGAGCGATACCTTTTTGGATTTTCTGTGAGTTTTGGCTAGAAGTCTGGCATCTTAAGCGCACTGCACATAGGCGACTACCCATTTAAATCTTTTTTTAGTAGCTCCACGTAGACGGTCTCGAACTATATTTTGCTGGACTTGCTAGAGGGTGTGAGGATCTCTTTCTTAAAAAGAATGGCTTCCTTTTGGAGTGATGTAATGAGAGCAGCATGGTTAA
Organism: Criorhina ranunculi; assembly: GCA_951813785.1. Lineage (NCBI taxonomy): Eukaryota > Metazoa > Arthropoda > Insecta > Diptera > Syrphidae > Criorhina > Criorhina ranunculi. The sequence continues at coordinate 29,064,065 of OX638381.1, forward strand.
GTGAGTTAACTTCGATCGCAGCTTAGATCACCATCACTCTCTTATCCTGTTTGGTTAATTGAAGAAATGTTGTTCCTTCGGGTAGTTAGGAAAGGATAGTCATTGATGGCAAAGCCACACATTACCACCAGAAGGGATTGTTAATAATGACGAAGTCACTCTTTAGACATGCAGCCCTCGCCGTCGCGATTGCTAGATCTTCTTCTTTGAAATTGATTTTACAATGTCGTCCTGATCACCAGTGTGAACAAAATTATGGACTATGCTGACTTGTAACCAAGTTTCATACATACTCGTACATGGACAATCGAAAAATGGTGAAAATCAGTGGAACACGACCTGAAAGAGCACAAAATGGAAACAAAGTCAGGAGCCAGTTCATCCACAGTCCCTCAATCAGGTTTAAAGTAAGTAGATGAAGATGATGATTGATACGAGGCTCTTATACAAATATCACCTACAATGGACGCAACTTTGTTAAAATTATTACTAAACATCGAGAAGTTAAGGCCTAAGACATTGTAGAATGTAAAGATGAGACTTTTCATTAAAAGAGCGATGCAGCTGTAGGCTGATCAAAACCATTAAGTCAAAAATGAGCTTCATCACTGAAAATGATTTTTCGATGAAATTCAGGAATTTCTTCAAACCTTTGCAGAGCCCAATCGGAGAAGTTTCAGCACTTCAAATGATCATTAGGCTTCAATACTTGAATAAATTTGATCTTCGTCACAATGTGGAGTGAGAGATTCCCAATTCCTGGTGAAATGCGCGGAATCGCCTGATTTGGCTCATTTTGAACTGAAGCACTTACGGCTGCGATATTTTCTCAACTTCGAACGTTGCGTTTGGGTCTCAGTGGCACAGAAATATTCAATAGTAAATATGATGACTCGAACTTATCAACTATAGCACGCACAGCCTGTCTGGTGAGACGATTATAACGACCGAAAATTTAAGTTAGCTCTTTTAAAGTTGCGACCACCGACTTAGAACTTCGACAGTAATTTTTAAACGTTGCTCATTCGTGAACTTCTCTACAACAAAAATGTAAACCTTGCCTGACGATCTGACATTGACAGATCATAAAAAAAGTTTAAGGGTGAGTTCGTATTAAAATACAAACTTGTTATGTCTCTATTGAAGAACCCTTTACGTGTGTCAACTTTTAAGTGATGGGCCGTCATGGACGCGGAAAAGACACGACACACTTCAGCAAGACCAGGAAATTAATCCTAGGCACTTACTTCAGAAGCGACCCGGGCGAACTGTCAACCATGACACCAAAGTTCATCCTAAAACTCATATTAGATAAGGGTGGCGACCAATAGATAACAACGTACCCCTTCTCATAAGTAGGTACAGGCATGGAGGATCCGACAACGAGAAACACAATGGATTCATGAAGCTCCAAATGAGGTGGTGCAGGTCAAGCTTACCAGGATTGGGTGACTCTGACCAAAAAGACCTTGTTCGGGATGGCAATGTTACCCAAATATTTTTAATTACGAAAACAGAGCTCAGTCGAACGATCTAGAAGCAGCGTGCCTACGATCATTGGGAATGGCTGGCAATCGAGTCTTTTGATATTTCGACGAACTTGTCAATTTAGTGAGTTTTTACCAAGTTTACACCGTCTCAACCGTTTCCTTTTTTTCAAATTGATGACAAAGACAATCACAGTCACAGAAGCTCTTTCTCCGTAGCTCCATTATAACTTTGTTGGCGTTCCATAAATACCAAATGACTACCGACTTGAACTGACATTTAATCATATTAATAGGCCAACTCCCCTTGGACGTAATATAAATATCAAAACTTCTATACCCATCCCTTCTCCAGAGACTGCCGTTTGTGGATGACACCAGCCATAATACCACACACCTCCGAATCAAATCTTCGTGCCAAACACATCACTTGGCATTATCAAAGGACTCAATCATTCGGCAAATTACCTTCTCCAATTGAATTTCCAACTCGAAGCTGCGCCTCAGTCATCAGTTTGATTGATCAGAATTAGAAATCGCAGTTGTCTGCCATTCCGCGAGGCAATCAATTTAATTGGCAAAAAAACGTTTGTTTTTCCAACTTTCTTGGCTTATTGGATTCGTTGCCTTTTACTGTTTTTTGTTCCAACACCCGTCCTTGGTTCATATCGGCTGATTGAAAAGCTGGCTAAATCCAGCTAATTCGTATCCTTTTGGTGGAACAAAAAAAAAAAAAAAAATCCCAGCATACCATGTGTGTTGTGTTCTCATAAATTCCCAGAAGACTTAACTCGCGGTTCGTCCTCTTTTTTTTTTTTGTGGAGCAGGAATAGAAACCCCAACACGCCTGATGAACAACCGACTCGAACGGAGCAGCTAATATTAAACGAGTTCAAGCGAGTTCGTCTAGGTACGTCGCAGCTAGGACTCACAGGACTGGTACAATTGGTCGGCAGCCGTATCATAACTTTTAGCGGACCACCATGTGTGCTGTCGGGTAATTCTTTCCATTTCCTGCTTTGGGTGGGTATTCGTCGATGAAGTGTAAGTGTGTCGACGCTGGAGCAGTGAACTGCACAAAACAAAATGTCTACTGGGAAATTTAACTAAAACGTTTTTATTTTCTTCAACAATATTCCACATCGACTTTTGGTAGGCAGTGTGAGTTTGTTTTGTACACGTGGTCGCTGTATGTCTATGTGGGATTGCTTCCAATCAATCTCGAAGGTATTGGAGTCGAACTGAATGGGGGTGGGGTTTTTGAATTAAGCAAACAAGGACGTTCGGTGTCGGTTGTTGGGATGTTGAAATTCGTTAAGGGTGGCATCGAATTGATTTTTTAAATCAGAACAAACGAAAGGGGAGGAGTGACAGCCTTAATCGAGGAGGACTATTGGTGTTGTTTATTTTTGCGGCTACAAAGTATTTTTGTTCGTGCTATTTCATTAAGCAAAAAGCGCGTCATCCGAAGAATACCCCTGGTGATCTGGCTCCTGGTAGTAAACAAATTTGTCGGAGCTCTTGCATGTAAAGGCTTCAGCAAAAGTAAGAGACTCAACCAGCTCGACTTAAGAACAAGGTCTAGGAGTTAACCCCTCCAAAACTGGGACTGTGCTCTTCACTAAAAGAAGATAGATCCCAAATTTTAACCGGCAAAATACCACGGCGTAGTTCTAGACTCAAACTAAGGCATACATGTTGGGTAGCACGTGGGGCCTTCACACCTAAAATGGTACACTAGCTCTGCACCGAAGTAGTGCGATCTATCTTTATAAACTGTTCGATTGTCTGGTCGGAATATCTTGCAGGTATAACCAGGATTCAAAGAGCAGGCTGCTTGTAGGTAGAAATGCTGTCAGTGACCCCAATAGACATTTACAGAACGGCAAAATCAGCACTTAGACTTTGGTCACTCCTTCAATCTGACTCGATGTCCTTACACAGGAGAGCGTATGAATACCGACTATACCAAACTTTTGAGATGAGAATCTGGTCTGCTTTGACGAAGAGCTGACCTTGTACATAGACGGTTTCAAAACAGTTTCTATAAAACGCGAGGTATGAATCGATCCTTCAGATTTGGAGACGTTTGTAGCATTTAATAACCTGAGGTCACCGACTTATTTAGGCTGCAAGACAACATTATTTGGAAAACCATTATTATATATGGGGACAGCTAGGCAGCCTTTAAGGCTCTGCAATCAAAATCGACAAAATCTAAGCTTACAGAGCTGTGTAGACGAACTCCTAAAGACGTTTTTAAAATCATCGACGTAACTCTCTGCTGTCATTCAGACACAAATGCAACAGTCGGATCACTAGGGACGCTCTGCAACAAGAAGAAATTCAAAAACAAGCCACATTCCTGCGCTAACAGACCAAAATTAAAGCTCTTCATAAAGATTATTACAAGCTACAACCTGCTGGCAGGCTAGTCTAAGTACAGACGATTTATGCAGAGGCTGCGGCGATACAGAAGTGGAAGAGAGCACAGCCTATGCAGAACCTGGAAGACGACCCTTGATGAGTACTACTTTGAGAACTTGGACGATCTGTCTTAGAAGGCACAAAAAACAAGTCTAAAATTATTAACGAGTTCGAAATGGTTCAGGGAGGCCAAACAACCACCAAACAAATGAATACAGACCCTTCTTCTTGTAATCCTCTTTGGTCTTTTAAACAGAATATACTCGGCCACACTTTTGTAACATACATTTATCCATACAGAATCCTGTCCTTAACACTTTGAGCGATGTCTATGAGGTTTATGGCAATTGCCCTCGAATAAATGCGCTACACACTCTTTCACTTTAAGGACTTGTTTAAAAGCTCTTATTTCTCTTAAAGTTGAGTCCATTCTCCATTTCGTATACATGTCTGCAACAGTTATTTCGAAAATAATTAAAATAAACTCTTTAACAACTCCTAACTAACTTCGTGTCGCAAATCCGTTCCATAATTTGGTCCAGCTAAAGCCACTTCCAGGCTTCTGCCTAATTCAATTCAGATCAGGTTCACATACATAATTGCTGCCGTGTACCATGTGCTCGTACTCCCACTCTGGTCAGCCAGACCTAACCTCATTCGCTACCAGAGCACACATGACCAACGCGTTACCAACCCCCCCCCCAAACATACACACTTAACAGTGCTCTTGGTAATCACTAATTACGCCTCTAAAATCTCTATGACCGCATAAATTTGCCCTAATGACCGTTAAAATATTTTGTTTGCTGCTCCAAATCCGCACGCAAGGTGAAACCGTGAACGTGATGCTGGTATCCGTGGAAATCTAGAACCACCAAGTACCAGCTTCCTAAAACCTCCCCACACACACGCACACATAAAGTGAACCACAAAAAAAAGGGGTCCAACGACTACCACGACTACGACCGATGCCGACAACGACGACGACGACAACTACCCGATGATAATTTTTACTACATAAAAGATTTATAACGGATTACAGTCGTAGGTAATCGTGTCGTTTATATCCAGAATCGCCCTCCATCCAACCAGCCAGATAATTGCCATAAAGCGCAAACAGGAACTGGTCCTGCCACCCCAATCAATAAACCATGGATGGACCACACTCCTGCCTGCATGAAGCCGAAAAGCCTTTCCCTAGGTTATCACCATTCCCAAACTTTGCAAACAAAAGGCGAACACCAAAAATCAACCGAAAAAGGATTTCAGGATCCGACAATTATAAGTTTTTTTTTTCACTTTCACATCCACTTTGGGCCGAAACACTCTTCGAGATTTTGAAAACACCTGTGGTACCGCATCCAGTGACCATGGGGTGTAGCGGGCATGGGATCGTTTCGGATGAGTTACCAACACTCATAGAATGATACATAGTATTTGTGGAGAGCACCCGCCGCCGCCGCCGCCGCCAAGACTCAACCCTTTCTTTATGGAGAGCACTATGGAAACTTTGGCAATGAATTAATGAGAGTGCCGGGCTATATATCTAAACGAGCGGTTGGGTTCGAGTAAGTGGGAATGACAAAGGACATCACACCAATTGCTCTGCCAGTAGAGTGCCATTGGTTACATTTCGGTTCGGAGTGTCTGCTGGTGTTCACTTTACACCTGCTAACCCATTAAAGCTAGATATACCCAGCTGAGGGTGGTTCCTTCGTGTTCGGTTCATTATAACTCTTTAAATGGCCATCGGAGAGAAAGGATTAATTTTTAATTTTTATCTAGAAAATTTTTGCGCAATTCCATTGTGTACTAGTAAGTTGTTAATGGGGTGACTTAACCGTAATTTTGTGGGCTATTGCGTTTGTTTACTTTCAAGGCGGGTCCTCAGTTGAATGGCGTTGCGGTCGATTGAAAGAAAAAGTGCGTGAATTTAACCCTTTTGTGGGTCATTATTCGGTTGTTAAGGCGAAGTTTTGGCGTATCTTTTTGCAAATTTACTACCATTGTGAGTGGAAAATTTTTGCACAAACGATCTCTAATGGAGTTGTTAAGCGAGAAAGAGAGAGAGAGAGAGAGAAATTGGGGAATGGATGTACTTACAAATTGTAATGCAGGACAATATTCATTAAAAGTAAGCATTAAAAGGATGCCAACAGTATTGGTCCTTAGAAGTCAATAATGAAAGCTTAGGTATGCAAAATTTCCACTTTCAAAGTGTGGGCATCAATTCAATGGCATTTTGGTGGTCATATAAGCTGTTTCGACAAGAAGCTAAGGAATTTTAAGTTTTCAATTTAAGTTTAGAAATTAAGCACTTGAATAAAAGTTATAGCTCACTTAAGCTTCAAAGAAAACTTTAACGGTTGCGAGAAAGTCATTTGATATTACTTTTACCACAAGCGACAACTGGAGAGTGCCCAAACTAACCTCTCTTTCTCGGACCACAGCTGGGTCTTGTTCGATGTCAATCTGGGGATTGAGACTCCGAAACCTTTTAGATATCCTTAAAATACCGACTGGACATAATTTGCGTGCCCAGAACTTTTCAGAACACCCAATTGTAAGATTAAAGAAATTGAGGAACTCATGGCCAGCTAAATACAGCAAAAAGACAAAGACTGCCCCAAAGTCTGCATGAAGTCCATCAGAATAGCAAAGACAGACTATTTTGGAAGGATTGGGTCTTTAAGTAAAGCTATATTTAAAGGCCCAATTCATCTTCTATCAACAGCTTCTCCACGTACAAGTTCCCTGACCCTGAGGGAATATAGCTAAAGAGGTTTGGAAAAAATACTAAACCTATGACTTGTACCAATGCTCAGTGGAGTGATCTCACCTTTCCTCTGGCTTATGGTCATAAACAATATTCTTAATCGACTATGCGGGGATAGAGTTAAGGTAGTTGTGTATGCAGATAAGGTCGTAATAAGTGAAATCATGGCCAAAAGCTATCGACTCGGTGTCAATCCAAGCAAACCGGAGCTGATGCTTTTCACTACAGAAAATAAATAAATACTGGACTTCACTCTTCCTCGTCTGAACACTCAACCTCACAATATCTTGGAATCATTCTTGACCGAAAACTAAGCTGGACACTAAGCATAGAGAAGCGTGTCCAGAAAGTATGTTAATCCTTCGTCGACCACGAGAAGTCATATCAGCACCAAGAGAAAGGTACCCCTTCTGCGGTTATGATCCCCTAAGAGCCTAGTCACAGTCACAGAGCCTTGCATTTAGTTCTGTACTGAGATAAAAATTCTTCGTGTGATCTACAGTCCCGTCTGAATAGATGGAGAGTGAAGGAGGAGATACTACCACGAACTGTATAGGCTGTTCAGCGACATCGGCCTTGTCAAAAGAGTCCAAATAAAACGACTAATATGGCTGGGACATGTAGAGTGGATGAACACGAGGGTTGTACCGGGTTATCCGAGTAAAATCTAGCTCTTCCTTTGGGATATGTGTGCTAAGATTTTGATTCTTCTGGAAAAGGACATTATACATTTCTAAAGGCGATAGCAAAACTTAAACTCTATAAAGAACCAACGAACATCATTTAAGAAACATGAAACTGTTGAATGGGAAAATCAAGTTGATGAAGTAAGGATGTGATGATGGAACTTATTAGGGTTTTTTTTCGTGTCTTTGTTTGTGTGGATTAAAAGTATGTCACTCTACCACCTTGTTATTTCTTGTTCGAAACAAACAAATACAAAACGTTGGAATTCCTGCAATGTAGTCTTCTTGATAGGATTTGCCCACTAATTGTCCCCTTACTCACCGTCTCCATGTGACAGTTGTCACTATATGCCAACTAAACATTTCTACTTGCACTAGTGAACTGATTCCGTAATGGTATTTGTAAACATGACACTTGCTTTCTAATGGGAAATGTCAAATTTATTTTGCGACCTCTGATGACAGAGGGATGACAGAGAATTTTGACATTTTGTTCTCCACACGTCATATTAGATTTGGCAATATTTATGATATTTAGCGACGGCTGAACGTCCAAATCTAGAAAATCCAAAACACTACTCATGAAACTTAACCGGAAGAAGTCGAAAGCTTACGTATCAACAAACCCTAGGCACCAACAAAATGTGTTTGTAAACTCTGCAATGAAACACGACCTCGTGAAGCCTTGCAATGCAGCAACCTCAACAGAAAGACGAGGGATACTGGGCAGCGTTCGACCTTTTCTAGTGTAAGACTACACAAATGACACCACGTTAGAGATTCGACGAAGGATAATCTTTTTCTTTTTTTTCTTAAAGGAAATTTTCAAGTCCCAGGAGCACTCAAACTCGTTTCGGTCTATTGTACTCCCAGCCAGATACCCCTTTTTGGTGTTTTGGTTTGAGAAGCTTAGATTTTGTTCGTTTCTCCTTTCATTTTCGGTGGCTGTTGCATTTCCTCGACCGGCCTCGAAACTGCACATGTCGGGTCACAAGCGAATGCACTACCCACTACAACATCGCCACCAACTTAGGCAACTGCTGCTACTTCAATTTATCCAAACATCTAGGAGGACATCGAACGAATGGACGAGAAAGCTCCAGCTAAGAGAGTCTTCAAATCTCAGCCACCTGGTTCACAAAGAAAAGGCAAACCGAACCTCCTTAGTCTAGTAAACTGAAAGTAGCGTACATTAGTTCAGACTCAAACCCTCCAAGGGTCGCTTGCCGGATAAGTAAAAACGCAAAGTCAACAGGAAGTTGTTTTGATGGATTTGGTACCGATTTCTTTCCAGTTTTTCACAATCAAACATTTCTTAAGACAACGACTGTATTTGGGCACTTCCCAAATGTTAATCCTGTCTTGTGGCCACTTAAAATGAACCAAGCTTTTCCATAAGTTGAAAGAGGGCTTAACTTTAACAATTTCTTAATCTTGTTACCGAGTATATCATTGACAAACACAACTTCACTCTTCTTGTAGAATTATTTGTAGCTCCCTACTTCCTTTTTGGTTGTCTCAAGTCTATTTCATATGACAGGAACTCCATATAATCTCGAATAAGCACGACTCAGTAGCACACATCGTCACAATCGTCAATTTAATCGGTTTAAAAATGCTTGCCTCCTGATCACTTCAAAATAACTGCCAATTTGTTTTAGCCCGGTCATCTCCCCCAACAATTGCATCTCCAAGTTGCTCGGTGCTACTTCTTAAATGAAGTTCTGCAGCAATGGCGACCTGCTTGCTTGGCCATAGTCATGTTGATGTATGTAATTGCTTTTGGTGAAAACTTTTTAAAACCAATTTCAACGGTTCAATAAGCTCGAAGCGATTTCCTAAAATTGGATTTCGTTTCAATAATTTAGTTCGTCTTTGCTGCACAGCATTGCGTCGTAAGTTGTGGGCAAAAAAAAAAAAAACACAGATACACAAACACCATGGCAAAGTTTATTTCACCAACTTGGAACTTCATACGACTAGCTTCGATTGAGTACTCGTACCTTTGCACGATAAATGGTTCCATTAACTACACCTGTATCATCTCATTGATTCTACAACTGGCTCGCTCTTCACATTCCCATTTGAAAAACGACAACGACGACGGATGGATAAAGTTTTCCTTTAAACGTTATTAAACGACTCTTCCTTCTGGAAAGTGTTAACATTTTGACGTAAAAAAAAAAGAACTTCCTTGTGGATAATTGTTGAAGTCAAATGATTCTTTTAACATTTTCTTTCAAATTGACTAGTATAGATGGCTTTGAGAGGCCACCCCAGGTTTACATTGAAGGCGACGGAGCTGATGATGATGATGATGACGGTAACTCTGGGTAACGAGGTAGTTATTACCCGTTGCTTAATTTCGATCAGGTGAATCGGTGAACTTTATATTGGTTTGATTGAAATTAAAAAGTTGCCTGTACTCGAAGAGGTGGGTGCGTTCTGCACCGTATACTCCCGTATACGCTCAAAGCCTCGGGGTAAAGTAATGAAAGAATGAAACACATTATGAGAGTTGGAAAATGATTTTGAATAATTTGAAGTGGAAAACTTTTTCAATCCCACTTCTTGCGAAGAGAAGAAAAATATTTTCACTCTCTGCCGAATATTAATTACAAATGATGGAGCAAAAAGTTAGACGAGTTTGAGGTGTGCGCGTGGGTGAGTTTCTCAAGGATAAAGCCGAGAGTAGATGGATGGGAGTGGTAATCAGTATCCATTATCGAGACTTATTCAACAACAGAAGAAGAAAAATTGAGAGAGGATGAGCAAAATTTGGCCTTTTAAAAAGTTAAAGAGCCAGAGCTTACATTTTCTTATGAATCTTAGGTTCCCGTTAAACTAAAACCTAAACTCCAACGGCTAATTTTAACAAATCTTCTCCACAAATCCTTGCCAACAAAGATCATGTTTAGATAGAAACCATGAACCAAATCGTCAAACAATTTGGATTGGATAAGGGGATAAGCTTATTACTTTGGAAAATAATACTGTGAACTATAAGCAATGGCAACGATATCAATAATTCTCCTCAGTTATTCTGGACACCAACCTCGGAAACAAGACTTAAACCTTGTACTACCTGTATTTCAAATTCCAAAACATCAACACCCGCGGTGTGTGAATAACATCATAAGGGTATTCATAACCCCATCAGCGCTGAGATCAAACGTAGAATAACTTGATTAGCAAAGCCATCTTTAGAATGACTAAACTGACTCTTTACCAGATTCAATCCTGCTGTATGGCATTGAGACATGGAGTTTATCAAGAATTTATGATGTAGCTCTATGGTTGTTTTGAAACAAGTATTTTTCGGGCTACATAGATAGTGAGTGAAAGAAGAGATACCACGACGAATTGAATAAGCTTTTTAAAAACACCGACCTTATCTAGATACAAATGGCTGGAATACATAGAGTAGCTGTATATCAGCTCTTCGGCCCGTAGAATCTTCAATTTCATCCCGAAGAGACGGCCAAGTACGGAGAGACCGCGGGTTAGTTGAAATGCGCGTATGTAAATGACCTCAAGCAATTTGGTATACAGGACTGAAGGCAGTGCTAGCTAAGGATCGAGCTGAATAGGAAAGCTTGTTGTACAGTCATCATAAGTTAGTAAGTAGACTTGTTGCCATCCTCACTCAATCTGTCTACAAAGATTGAGTAGGAGAAGCTTCTGACCACATTTTAGGATGAAGTTCAAGAACTTCTCTGCTAAAAGCATATTCACCTACATAGTTTCTTCAAGTCGAAACGTTAGTCATTGGGAATGGTCAAGCTACAAAGCTTAAGAATATTATTGTTCAATGTCAACAGAACAACGTCTAAAATGTTATATCATTCGAGTTCTTGGGCTCCAGTCTAAGGATTTGGAAAGGATTCTACCAGCTTGGAACTTAGAACAGATATCTTGCTTAAATTGAGAGAAATTGCAGCTTAACATGCCAGAAGTTGTCTGGTTGTGCAGTAAAACTTTCGCAGACTCTATGGTAATTAGATGAATAAAACCGATAGTTCAAGATCTAGCGTGTCATTTCAGTTCTGGGGACAAATACCTCAGTATACAGGTGCCATGTATTCAAAAGTTCAAGGACTCGCCACTGACTTGAGTAAGGGAACAAGTAGGAATCGAGGACAAGAAAACGAAAAGGCGGACGATGGAATCAGGTTTCAGCCTGGGTCCGGAACCCTTCACTACCTGGGTAGAGGAATGATGGTACTGAAATGTCTGCAGGGTGCACGAAGAGGCGAGTTTTAAGAATGACGTGAGGATATCCTAAACGGGAAGTAGCGTTGTTCCACATGATATGGATTACAGGGACCATCGGAAGCAGATATTTTTTCTATCTAGAAGATAATACCTGCAAGCTATGCTTTTGAGAACGAGAATACAGCAGTATATACGCAATCTGAATGGCCAGCAATAGCGCATAAGAAAGTCTATTTTTGGCTGCCAATGGATTCAAACCAAATATTTAGCTAGAGCTGGCATGAAGAATTGTATCTTGGGAAGAGCTGCAGGACAATCCGGAGCGTGTGTCTGACTTGAACGACTCGTGGAAGAGAGAGAAAAAGGTAGACCTAGACTCTGTTATAGGAAGCTAGAGTACTTTCCCATCTCCGATAACAAGAACTTTTCCTACAGTGAAAGGTTTTTGCCTATTTCTTAAGTCAAGAGCATCGACTTCTGTTGGATACCCTACCCAGTCATAGTCAAATACTCAGGTTAAGAAAAGAAACCATTACTGGGCTTTGGATTGTTGATAGACATAACCAGAGACAAGACATCGCATTTCAAGACATCTGCTGGAGCTGTAAAGATGGAAGAAGATACATTAATTCACTTCCTTTGAACGTGCTCTGCCCTCACAATCATTAGAAATGCCCATAACAAGAAGACTAGTCAATTGATATCCAAACGACTTCTACTTACATCCATCAGAGTTTTGGTGCTTTATATGGGCTGTAGAGGTCGTCATGACATTGCTTTCGCAGATGCAGAGGAATTTGCTTTTACTGTCAATATCCAGCGAAATTTGAAGAGTTAGACTTCCCCAACACGTAAAACCACAAGGTGACATCACCAGTCATGTTGCGTGCGTTACTTTTAATGGGCTTACATTCGAAGTGGACAAAGCAACAAACCACAGACAACGCAGGTGATTTAAGGTGAATATTTTGAAACAAAATTGTAGAAGTAAATGTTTTTAAATGTAATCTTGACGAGAGTGTAAGATTGCGTCGTATCTAGGCAAGGCTTTCCTTACATTTTACTGTCACTACATCTAATGCAATCTCTTCATTCTAGTATTACCACACATTTTCAAATCCTTGCTTCCAAAAGATGCAAGAGCACCAAAAATGTCGCGCATGACATTTATGATTTGCTGGACTATTGCAATCCAAAGCCACGATGCACATGACCTGAATAAGGTTAACCAAGTACACAAGATACTATATGTAGCTTGACCGTAGAAGAACCCGGAAATGCCACGAACTGTGGTCATCACTATGTAGGTATACTACCTTCATACAACGTCTCTTACACATACATACATTTGTAGTGTCGCAATTCTGAAATACTCTCTCTCCGCGTGGTCTGCATCGAAAAACCGCTAGTCCTATTAATGGAGAATTTCCATTAAAATCGTATTATACGGACGATTGATGTGGTTTTGCCTTGATGCAGGTGACCTAATTTGATCGCCTTTTCTACCCCTATATACGGAAATGACCGATGACTATGAACTGGCGAAGGTGTCCTATGGTATGCCAACATATACTGTGTAGACAAAGTCATAAATTCAATTAAGTTGACTAAATATTTTGACTGAGTACGTGCATACATTATAAGTACTCGTACAATATTCCGCATTCCGTTGGTTTGAATGAAAATTGATTTTTGATTAATTAAAACGTATGACCTACGCCGCCGTGGATCAGAATGAATCAATCTGAATTGAAAGGAAATGGATGGAATGTTAGATTTTATTTGAAAATTGTTATAAGGACTTACTTCCTTAAAAGGATTTTAAGGTTTATTTCAATTAATGACAGCTTTTCGATAATATACGCCTGTAGAGAGAGGCTTAATGGCCTAAACTTGCATTCGAATATAAATATTTTTGCTTGATTCACAGAGGTGAAGGAACTGATTTCATTGCGGAAGAGCATGTGGGAATATTGAGTCGGATAGAAGCGATTGCACGCTTACATTTGTACTACTAATAAAGGTGGTGCTCAATGAGAGGGACTCAATTTGTTTAGTCGCCTCAATCTAAACCCAACTTTTCTCTAAAACGAACGAAACAACTTCTATTTTTCACTAAGAGCCGGATTCGAATAGGACACTGTTAAAAAGCTTCAAAGTTTTGATCTTCCTTCTGACATCAAAATGTTCGAAAGAAATACTGTGAATTATAAGCAATGGCAACAGTACCAATAATTCTCCCCACTCACTCTGGACACCACCCTTGGAGCAAAGATTGAATCCTAATACCGCCTGAGTTTCAAAAATCACTACACCAACACTAGCGCTATGTGAATAGCATCATAAGGGTATTCATAACCCCTTTAGCACTAGTGAATTATAAAAATAAAAAAAATCTCATGATTCTGTGCCACCAGAATATGTTATCGTTACCTAGGTGATGAGAAAGACTCCATCATCGTGGATAACCTTGAAAAAAAAGGTAGAATATATCACAATATGCCCACTGGTATCCGCAGTGATAAGGGATCATGTCCCATTTCCAATCCAAACCTAAGCAAGAAGAGAGTTTTCTCAAACAGAAAATTGTAGGTATGTACTGAACACGTGTAGATCGAAGGCGCATTTAGCTTAAGTACTCCTTTCAAGGCCATCAAAGACTAGACTGAACAAACTCCTTAATAAGACCTTTATGCATATGTCAATTCGTCAATCGGGAATCAAACAGCTAGGTTTGGTATTCCCTAGCCCTATCCTACAACACACACTACCGCAGTTGTAACAATGAAAATGAAAGTTCAGTTTTTTTTTTTACAAATGTCCACAGTCCCTAGCTCAGACTGTCCTTTCCTAAACGGGATCTTAGGAAAGGAATAAACAAAATTTCCTGAATTCAGCAGAAAAATCTAAAAGTCTATGCTTAATCAAAACACCGTCTTTAAGGATCTGCAATGCATCAACCAGGGTCTTAGTCTTCCTCTTCCTACAGTTAGTTCCTTTTACGGATCAGAAGGCTACATTTTTCCAGCAGATGATCCGGAAATGCCTCTTATTCGCAACAAAATTGACAGATTCTGTCTCTCTCAAAACTAAGGTCCCTAAGGCATGCCATGGATCAAGGTTCTGTACCATTCACTTACTATAGACAGAAGACACAGACAATCTAAACAAACGTGGCGCAGAAGAGTCGAAGAAGAATCGATGTTTTTGAGGATGAGCTGGAGAAAGCTTACATCTTAACAATTTATTAGCTCAAATGCACGTAGGGAGAGTTTTCAAAACCAAATACTTCCACTTCCACTTCCACGTAAACCCAGTCAAGTGCGAATTTATTGATTTTGAGGTACCACTTGGATCTGTAGTTTCTTCCAGAAAAGTACGTACAGAGCCACTGCACTGGGAGCTTATTATATTTATTATTATTGGTTAGGCTCTGCGACTGACGCAAATGGCACCGCGACCTGAAAGATCTATTGTGTTTGGAGCCAGTTAGACAAGGAGGTCCTCTATCTTCCTAATGAAGTTCAGGATATCTCCAGTCGGGGCATTACGTATGTCCTCCGGTGTTAGGAATTCTTTGTGGAGAAAACATTTCCTGACTCTGCAGCCAGCCACGCACTCGCATAGTACATGTTTCGCCGATTCGTAATATCTGAGGCTGCAATGACCGGTGAGGAACCCTGCCAGTCTTCTGATATCATCCCTTTTGTGACTGAGAATATTTTTTTGTGGTTTTTTCAGGGGTAGGATGGCCCTCTTAGCCTGTCCAAGTCCCTGAATGTTGTTCCAGTAGGATAAGAAGTCACGTTTCTCCTAGCTGTCCAGACTCATTCTGAACGCGGAAGTAGGGATGCACTGGGAGCTTACTATGCAGTATAAGAGGCTGCCTATGTTGGTGTTAGCCAGTTCATTTGGTCCGTGGAAGAAGCTGGCTCTAAAGTAGGCTCTTCTTGAAGCTGAAGGGGCTCGATACGTACTGAGAAGGTGGAGAATCGTTTTTCCTTCTCCTCGTCTATACAATTTCTACTTACTTATTTAACGGATTCGTCACCCGTGGAGGGTTTCTGTCGAAAACACTGCAGTCTTCCATCCATCCTTTGAGCTCGAAGCGCTTTGTCATCCGCGATATCATGGTTCTTAAAACGGTGGTCCAGTCTTTGTCGTTTTAAGCCATCCTGTTGGTTGGAGCATTATTGTTCATTCGCTGGATGTAGCCGATTTATGTTATTCTATGAGGCTTTGAAGTCGATGAAAAGGTGGTGAGTCTCGACTTGAAATTCGTTGGTCTTTTCCATCATATATCGTCGGTCTGCCGGACTGCAAGTCACACTGGTATGTACGCGCCGATTAGGGTGCTTCAAACTTTCACACAGCACATTTAATAAGATTTTTTATCCGACATTTGGCTAGGATATGCTTTGATATTTGGTACAAGAAATAGGATCGCCCTTCTAGTGGATGGGGCATATGGAGCTATTCCAGTCATGCACTTCTTTCAAGAGAAGATGTTGCTTCTGACTCCTTAAGTATTATATTCAAAATCAATCCTTCAGCAACTACGAGATGTATACGATGGTATTGTGCGACATGATTTCAAAGTTCACTTGATTGCATGCGCCTTAGTGTACAAAGTCCAAGCCACTGTTCCACAACTGATTATGCATCTCGGGTACTAAGTCTGTTTCCCCCAGATTTCTCTACTAGACACTTTTCTGATTAGTTCTTCTACCTATTTGTTGTATGAGAGATTCCTGCCTCAGTTGTGTTACTCCTAGATATTTGATTCACAGTTCAACTCCGCTGTAGTCATATTGATTAAATTGGCTTTGACATTGCTTCAGTTCATTATGTGTGTATGACCATTTAATATTTCCACAAACCAAGATACAAATGCATCTCATCCTTGTCGGAGTCATAACAATGCCACTTCCGTATTGAATAATATATTTTTTGCTCCAAGGATTATGAAGCAGAAGTTAGAAAATAACGCTCTCTTGCTTCTCCCCACATCAAATGAAACCCACTGATGCCAATAAAATAAATTTCTGATTTTGGCTTTAGTTTAGAAGGCCCCAGCACTGCTCCTGCATAATTCCAGTGTAATCAAAATTTTGTTTCCCATATGTGCATAAGCACCAAACATTAGAAGTACCACTACCTGTCAACAAACTACTACTCACATCCAATGCGATCTAAATCACCTCGAAATGATTCGAAATCCAACCGGAAACTCAGATGGCCGCACAATACACCTTGGTACAATACATATCCGGGGTGCTATCCTAACTCATTGACTTTCAAATTAATGGGATATAATGTAATGTAGGTGTGTTGTCGGGGGCGAGTGGCTCTTATACCGCATGAATATTTAACAATTTTCGAAATTCATTTCACTGTACGTAGCCTGTTGGTCGAGCTAACATAGGCTCATAGTCGTTAGGCCAAATGAAGAGTTAAATTTTCCATACGAGGGCAACATGACCAGACAGATTGTGTGACAATCACCACAAGCACAGGTTTACATTTTCATAGTGGGGTCGTTAATTTGAATATTTCACAGATGATCAGGCCAATGAGAGGGACAGAACGTGATATGAGATGTAATTACATATAATCTTGCGAGGGGAGGGTTTTTTGTTTTGAAATTTGACAGTTGTTTTATTGCCCCGAATCAAGACTTAAAGGGAGGTTGGATGGGGTGGAATTTATTGCTTTTAAAAAAGCTTTGTTTATCAACTTTCGAAAAAAGTCAGTGAAAAATTAGTGACTCAAGCGGAATGCAGCCTACAAAGATTCTCTCAAACTGGGCCATTGATCATCACTACAACTCGTAAGCATTTAAAGGCAATGCTCCTCAAAATTTCCTAATGGCCGACGCGCTAGTTTAAGGGTAGTCATAACCCCTTTAGAGCGCGTTTATTATAATGACGTCCAAAGCGGTTAAGTATAGCCATCATGAATAAAAAGCTTGTCACAGAACGAGCAACCAGAACCAAAGCCTGGGGCTATGGCAGAACTTGGAGGTTCAGTTCTAAGATGATCCATCGACTTTACATTACAATGTCATGCACGACAGTATAATTTGGTGGCTCAAAATATTTGAGCAGGCAACTTCAAAGAAATCTATGTCATTGAGATCTACGCTAGGATCAATCTCGAAATATGCAGAGTTCAAATCTTCTCAGATAGTTAGGCACCACTTAAAGCATTGATATTCCACTCGCAGGACTCCTAGCTATGTAGTTAAGTGCTGCTAAAAATACAAATACAAATATTTGGCGAGACAGTCCATCAAGAGCCAAGGCCTAGCTTCTCACAACCATGAACGGAACGGACCTACAATTTTTATTTCCGAATCCGAACGGCAGATGGAGAAGTTTTTTCATGCGAAGAGGTGGTGCCGCGAAAAAATGTTTTGTGTTTTTAAGGATCGAATCTGTGTCCTCTCGCTTAGCAGTCCAATGCACTTACCACTAAGCCACGGAGACTATGGTGTCGCTAGACATAACACAGTCAAAGTTAACTGGCAAGGGCCAATTGTGCTTCCGTAATCGTAGGCTCTCCGCTGCTACTTCGGTTTGTCCAAACTCCTAACTCGAAGGGCCAAAATCATGTTCTACAAAACCCTGATCTTGCCAATTCTGCTTTATGGAGCTGAATGCTGGACGATAAGTAAGACAGCGGATCAGATCTTGGGATCCTTCGAAAGAAAAATCCTACGTCGAATATTTGGTCTGGTCTGCGAGGAGGGCGAATGGAAGAGAAGATATAACCGCGAACTCTACGAGCCGTACAAAGGTGTGGATGTAGTCCGGAAGGCAAAAATCCGTCGACTGCAATGGCTCGGCCACATCGAGCGAATGGACGAGAATGTTCCAGCTAAGAGAATCTTCGAATCCCAGAAACCTGGTTCACGAAGAAGAGGAAGACCGAACCGTCGGTTTAAAGATCAAGCAATCGCGGACGCCTGAAACCTTGGTCTAGTAAACTGGAAGCAGCGTGCCTGAGACCGTTAAGGATGGAAAGCGGAATTAGTACAGGCTCAGACCCTCCAAGGGTCGCTGGCCTGATAAGTAAGTAAGTAAGTAATCCTAGGCTCTGAACCATTCCATGGCTCCAATTGGTCTTCTTCTAATAACGGACATCGGTTCATCTATCCTACTAGAAACATGTCCCCGAACTAAGACAAGCTAAAAGCTTCAACAAGTCGTTCACTTACCATAAGAAAATGCTTGCACTCCTAAAGAGAATAGTAGGAAGCTTCCTCTCAGGTTATTGTCGCTTGTATAAACTAAATCTGTCTACTAAGGCAGAGGGTTGTCTCTATTTGGAAAAGTAGGAAACATCCGAAAACATTTTGGTGAATGTCCTGCTTTAATGTACACATTCAAAGAAACAGTAAGGCTGACCAGCTCGTCAGACACAACGCACGCTTTCCTAAGCATCCTGTCTCTCCTGTCTCTCGCAACATATTCTTTTACTGGACGCAACCAAAATAAACAACAGTAAATGGCAGGAAGGCCTAATCTCCAGGTAGCTAGAACAGAATCGATCCAATAAGTTGGCCCAGCTTAAGCGATTGGTTTCCACCCAAAATACGGTGCCTCAGCAACGGTCCGATCACATCCAAAGAAAACTTCTTCACCTGAGTGTTATTTTTTGATAGCCATGACGACCTCGACGAATATTAGCGTGAAAACTGAAAAGTATCCTCCACCTTATAAATAGATCTCGCTAGTTGTGATAGACCCTCTGCTATCACAATAGACCTCTTTTGGGCCAAGACTCATTAAGAAACGAACCGTATTGTTCCACATGCCTACTAAGATCCATGCAGCGCTTTTCAAGTCGTCATTTAAAACATCTTAGAAGCTTCTCAACGGGTGAGAGCATCAGGGGTAATTTTGATAAGCGGGCATATACGTCAAGTAAGAATCTGAAACGAATAGTTTGTCCAAAAAAGACTGCAAAGCTTCTATGGTAGAGGAAGATACCTTTAATATACTTTCTGTGTCAATATCTATCTATCACCGCTTTCTCTAATCTTTAATGTGCCTTGAGGGAGATAAGCCACAACCCAACAATTCAGCGCATTCTCTCTACCAACGCTATCTACATCCTTTTCTGTTCAGCTCTTGCTCTAAAGGATCTTAACCCATCCCTAGCCTACTTCAAGGTTAGGCTAGCGCCTCTGAAGTCGTTTTCTGGCTGCTTGACTATTCATTTTAGAAAATTTAGACTTTTCTTCTGGCTCCGAGCTTCAGGGCATAAGCTTGTTTGCACTCTAAGATCCGCTCACCAAAGTGTTGCATTGTGAAGACACATCCCAAAGACCGGATATATTCATCTCTATATAAGCCCTACCTGCTTCCCTTGAATAACTGTCTTTTGAAACGTGACAATGTATTAGTCAATCAGTTCCAAAGTTATCCGCTATTAAGTTGTCCATAGGAACGAATAATCCCATTAATCGCAACATTTGTTGGATTTACCAAGAAATTGTCATCACATGTCCGCATTTCGTCTCCACATTTTGATTACCATGACATGGATAAGGATGAGAACATTATTGACACGATGACAATCAAAGTTCCATGCTAATGAGTACATTTCAATGGATTTCATTGCATAATTGCCATTCGAGTGCATATTCAAGTTAATAATCCCATCGAAGGACGAAAGCAGTTCAGGTGAGTTATCCACATGTAACATCACCAAAGTGCCGGCCGTCTGTGCTTTCGAATCCCTACAGATGCTCCCAATCAGTACGTCTCCAGTGTTAATTAGCGATTTGGGTGCTACAGCATCCAGACATTAGCATAACATCAAATTAGCAAATCCTTCTGACATTTATCCACTCGAACCTAATTAAGATCGCCGTGGCCGTATCCATTAATCTAAATTTTAATGATAAATTTGTGGCGAAGTGCATTCATTGATGGGTGAGTGGGTGGTCCTCCTTGCCCGACCTGTGCAGATAATTCAATTCCATAGATCAATTATTGTTGGTCCTAATTCTGATTTATTATTTTCGGTTGGAGAGCTAAGGAGTAGGGAGTGCAGCGCATCGATTTATGGCTGGGGAATTGATTTAAATGCGCGTCCTCTCGACGGTTGTTGTGGGTGATGTGGAGATGATGGGCTGGCCATGTCTTCACTGGGGATGGACGATAGACGATGGAATGCTGTACGTAGGATATCGATGACGTTTAAGTGTTATCGAATTTGTTTTAATTGCATTTAGGAGTAAATTGAATTATTGCCGATGCATGACCAAGATGTTAGGCTTGGTCCGATAAATTGATTGGATGATTGAATGTTAACCATTGAGTGGATAATGATATAATCGAAGGATGTAAGGATGATGTGTGTAGAATGGTGGTAATTATTTTCTACTACAGGAATAATAAAAGGATGCTTGTGGATTGTAAGATCGAGGAAGGAATCTCTGTCGAAACAGACCATGTTTTTAGGTCTCTCTTCTGCGCAACAGTTCTTCATTGAACGCAAATCCTTGTGTCAACGTTAGTTAGATAAATATTCAGTTTCAATCCATTGGCAACTGAAAATCTTCTATTGGCCAGTTTCGGACACCCGTGCAGCTGTATCCTCGTCCATCTAGAAGACGACCCATTTTCTTCAGATGTTACCTTTCAATTTCCGCATCTTTTTGAGTGGTCCTCGCACCATGCTGAGAAATTTCCTCTTTGTACAGCTGACAGACATTTTTATCGCCTTTTTGGCTAGACTTTCCTAACTTTCATTCGTCTTTTCATTCGTTGCCCACTTATTGGCTTTGTCCTACATCATTCTCTACAGCGCATGATTCAGGACTTAAAAACTCCTAACTCGTCGGGCTGTCCGCCTTCGATGCCTGCGTGTCCTCTCACCCAAGCCAAGGTCAAGTCTTTTTGAACTGCGGTTAAAGAGTTTTTGAACACATCCCTCTGCCGGTGAGGTTTTGACCTCGGTCTGATCTAAGCGCCCAATCTCTGAATGGTTGTCTAATGCTGTTTCTATCTCGTTTCTGACTCTCTCAAAAGTGGTCCAAGACGTGTACAAACACCACGCTCCAGCATTGTAGAAGATGTTTGAATTGGTTTCAACAATCCATAATGAATAACACCGACCTGGTCTCAGTACTGGCCCGGACGGTCGTCAACATCGAAATCACCGTCTTTGAAGCGACGGAACCAATCACGGCACGTTGTTTCACTTAGGGCAGCATCTCCGTATATGACGCCAAAACAAATCAAAACGGTTTGTTTACTATACCTATGTCTAAGCTAGATTCATGACGTTTTGGATATGTCAAATTCCACCAGCACTTACTGCTGGAGCCATCTATTCACAAACAGCGAGAACTTACTTGCGCACCTAATAGTTCCACAGATGATTAATGATCCATCTAATGATCATAAGGCCATCTGCCACCATACAACAGAACTGAAAGCAATAAGGCACTAAATCATTGCAATGAGACTTTCCACAGAAGATAAAAAAGAAGCAACACTAGCAGAAGTATTCGCCATATGCACATGGCTATCGATCAAGCTTGCTGAAGACGCCTGTTAGCTCAGACGAAAATAATAGCTGAACGCACGAAATATGTAATTGCATTTTATTTTTCAAAACTTTAATGTTCTATCGTGTAAAATGTCAAAAGTTTGACTTGTTTTGTGGTGATGTGTTAATTATCCAGAAATGTGTATCATCAAACATTATATTTTCCATATGCAAATACTTAAATTTATCGGAATATGAGTGAAAAGGGAAAAGGAGTAAAAGCAAGGAGATATTTCAAAAAGGCAAATCTCTAAGTAAATGACTGCAGGAATGAGTGAAGCGGGCGACGAATCAAACCAATAGTTTACCCACAATTTAAAAAAATTCCACAATAAAACGCAGCCTTCGGTATTTCTGTGCCGCCACTTCTAATACAAACACCAGCAGGGCAAGACCCATCAAAAGAGCGTATAATTGAAAGGCTCCCATCAATTCTCGCATTCCTAGTGCACGTGGCCCCTCGTCCTCGACATTTTTTGAAGTTTTCACACTAATAAAATCTTGACGAATTTTTTTAACCAAACCGGCGGCATTAAGTTGAGGCAGCCTTTCGTTTGTTATCATTAAAAGATCGGAAAACTTTGGCAAGTAAACGCATGCCAAGTTCTGAAAAACTTTCTCATTTATGAGCACATACTGACGCAGTCGATCCCAATTCATCCCGATGTATTCCTCAAGAATGAAAAATCCAATCTTTCCAGGGAGTACTTCCAGGATTTCTGAAAATAAAGTCTCCGTGGTATTAACGACTATCAAGCTTGACTTGATCTGCTCTGGAACATCCAAATAGGAGTAACTCTCTGCGTCGATTAGAAATTTGTAACCAAGACCGATGGCTTCATCCATGGTTTTTGGTATGGGCTTACTACGCCCGCTGCTTAGAAAATTGAACACCGAACCTTCGTAAGCGCTGTGGACCATAAAAAAGCTGAATAGATAGATGATCATAAACATTCGACTGTGGTAGTAGTCATCTGCAGGCAGAACTCTGTTGGCATACTTTTTATATATTAGTCTACATAGGTGTCGCCCGCAGAAGAAAATGACGATGATGATCCAAGTGTACAAGTCGAACGGGATAAGAAGTAACTCCAGGGGAGTATATTTACTGGGCGGTCTTAGGAAAATACGCATACTAGACATGTAGTAGGAATCCGATTGAGATGTCTCATTCAGAAGTTTGAAGGAACATCTAAGGTTTCCGATGGCCATATCGGCCTTGTACTCCTGGAGCTGAAAGATAGGGCATTACTATAAAAGAATATTTTAAGGATAGCCTAAAACTCACAGTTTTGGACATGTTAGCGATGTATGTGCTCCTGTTGGGCAATGAGATAATATCTAGTTTACAGTTCAAAGCCCTTTCTAGAAGCTTCAAAACCTCTCCATCCAATCCAGAAATATGCTCGATGTGACCTTTTTTGGTGTGATTGAGCATGATAAATGGAACTTTATCCGAGACGATAACTCGAAGTGGACATTTCCATAAGTTATCCAGTTTCTTATAAAGTAGAACTTTTCGAATTTCACCGGTTTTGTATCAAATTTCATCATAACAGGGCGGGTACTACCACAACTTTCCGTGTTATATGGAAAGTAGGTGTACATGTTTGCATTGCCATTCAAATCCTCGACAAAGAAGCTTACAAAGACGAGGTTATATTTCCAACAGAAGGCTGTCATTTTACTAACTTCTGACATTGGGTCCTTAATCTTTGGCGGTAGGATAACGTAGCTGAATGTATATTTGGGTGAACCTATAAATGCTGGTCGCTCGGCGTCAACAAGACTCCTAAAAATGCTTGTGAACAGGATATTACAAATAAAATAGCGTGTTGGGCTTACCTCAGATTTTGAACTGAATCGACAAAGAAAAGTCTTAAGAAAACTTGGTAGTGTACGTTGACGCCGGAGTACAGATCAATCTGGGCTCGTTTGTTTCGTGAGAGCATGGTGTTGATGATATCAGAAAAGACTTGCTCATTTGATTGATTTGAGGCACGCATGGTTACACGAAGTGTCCACTGCATTGGATATCGTTGGAAGATGAGTTCATCTAACAGATCATTTATTTTATGTTGTTTTGTGATTGATTTGCCTAAATATTCCCAAAGGGCCGCTTCACCAAGACCCAAGGTATGCAGGATAAGCAGCAGAACGCTATAGACCTTCGTAGACTGCATTGTGATGCGAACTGACTGTCAGTTGGATTGCAATGCATTCGATATGTTAAAGGACATTTGTGAGGACATTATTTAAAATTAATGGTTGGAGATGTTTGGATTTCAATTAGGTTTAAATTGCCATCGGGTGGTGTTCATGGCATGTTGCTGGAATCATTATATTAATAGGCAAACACTTATTTTGTGATCCTATGTGACCTATTTTTACAAATTATATACCGTTGGAAAGATCTTTTTTTGCAGATGTGCAACAATGTTAGGTCGGGTAAATAGCAAATTTACACTCACTGTGTAGAAGTAAGTTAATGCATATGCATTCATGCAAACATGGCATACAAAAAGTACACGTGCCGTATAAAGCCACCACTTTGCAGTGTTGCCAGATTTTTCATTCAAAATTCTTCATTTTTGGAAAGAAAAATAAGTTGTTTTCTCCATTTATTTCCCCTGACTCAAAATGTGGTTTTTCCACATGTACATACTTACATTGTTTTTACAATGTTATGGCTGTGTCTTTTACAAAAATGTCATTGCATCAGTTTAGGCAACAAAATAGCGCATGCTTCGTGGGCCTAGCTCTTTACTGTCCTAGATATGGCAACTCTGCCATTCTGTTGAGGAACGGAAAACAACCACAGCGTTAGATGTTAGGTTGTGGATATCAACAATGTTTCCTGTAAATCTTCTTCGTACGCAATCCGATGTGACAGACCGTCTATGGGCACCGCAGTCACAAGCGCTGGATGAGATTTCGCCCCATTTGTAGAGTTTCGGCGCACCGACCATGGTTGGTTTAGTTACCACCAGTTACGAAGTAGATTTTGACCAGGAACGGGGAGAGTCCGGTCTTCTATAGTCATGTTATTTTTATTATTCCTCCTCGTTCAGTTGAAAATTCGAACTTTTAAGATTTAGGGCAGTAGTCAAGGGAGTTTTACGGTATTTGAACCGTGGTCATTGGTTTAGGATTTTATTTAGGTCTTGGTGTATGAGAAGCTCTGGGTCTGAGCATATTTGGTCATACTGCCTGATCAATGCGTTAGAGCATCTTAAGTTAGGCGGAGTAATATTACACAGCACAGGGAGGAAAGGAGTAGGAGTAGACTTTATCGTTCCGGATGTTAAGCGTATGGAAATGTGAAATTGACTGTCAAGTTTTTTTCCCATGAGGACACGGCCCATTTCCTCTGTCACTGCCCAAGCCTCTGTCAACTCAGAAACAGAATCCTGGGAAAATTTTTCTTCGACCATATCGACGAGTTATCAGATGGATGACCGTCGAAAATACTCAAATTTGTCAGAACGTCCGGATGGCTAGAAAACAGACTGTAACACCACGGTAGGAAACAAAACCATGGGTATCACAATGGGTCCACAGGGACCTAAGTCTGATGAGGATGCAACCATTCTCATCAGCCCGCTAACCTAACCTGACCTAGTGAGCAGACTATTGATCCACACTGGGGCGCCATATTCCGCAGTGGGAAAGACCAGGCCTAATGTTTCTATGCGAAGAGTTGTAGGTGAGGCTCGCCAAGTTGTTGATGTTAGTTTTTGTATAAGATTGTTTCGTGTCTTTAATTTTACACACGTATTTTGAATATGGTTCTTATATGTAAGAGTGAAGTCAAGAGTTATACCCAGATACTTCCGGAACCAGTTCTGTAGCAAAATGGTGTTGTTTAGATGACATATTGTTGAGATGAAAGCAAGCTATTTCGGTTTTATTTAAGTGAATTTTCTGTCTCCATTTTATGAAATATGTAATTTGTTTGAAAATAAGTATACAAAACACAACAAAGTGAGAACAATGGCTCCTAGAACACATACACACACACACACAAAGCACACAAATATTATTTGAATCGCCACTGACCTCACTCACTCGCACTTAACTTTTATTGTTCGGTTTAACACGTTAGAGTGCGGATAGTCCATCGAACAACGAGCCGGGACAACATAAAAACCAACGACTAGCACCAGTTCTCCTCTAAATTAGCAACTTGCACAATTCCAGGGTCCTCCTGCTTGCTCCACTCTATATGTTCGTCCTTTCATTTGACTTCACTTCTTCCACATTCGTTTGTGGAAATAAATTTCTCATAAAAGTTTTTCACATTCACATCGAAAGTCAATTGTACATCCCACCCATAGACCATAAATCTATCGATAAACATTGATAGGACATCATTATTATTTATTTGGAAAAAAAAGGAAGAAAGAGAGAGAGAGTCCTCTATAGTGGCAATTGCCTGTGGGACAACAAAAAGGCTGGCTTGCGAACGGGGTAGAACCTGTGACACCTACTTTTATACCCCCACCCTGAACAAAATGTTGCTGACCAGAGTGGCAGTGGGAGAGCTGCTGCGCGAAAAGGGTATGAGGAGGACTCATTTGTCCGCACGTGGTTGATGTAAGGATCGTGGCCAAAATGAAATGAAAAATCCCCTTTCGAATTGAAATAAGTGGCTGGCAATTCTTTAGGGCACTCGGAAAGCACCGGGCAATTGGAAACGCATCAAAGGCGACTTTGTATCTTTGGGCGGTTTCATTTGTATTATTCTTTGGTTGGGTCCTTTATGTGGGGTACTTTGTTTAACTGCGGTTGGATTTAGATGAGAGCTTTCCGGTATTAGGGCGGGCAATGACGATAAGTTCTGGGAGAGTGTTGCCTTAATGGATCTGGTAATTGCGTGTACGCAACCTAGTACAATGTTTGCTTAGTAATAGCTGGAGTAGGCAACATTAAGTGGATTAAATTATGCTTAGTAGGCCTTTTTTTTATGAACTACTTCGAAATAGGAAGGCCCATCGGATGTCATTAGTGTGATGCAAAATGGCTTACGACGTTCACACAGTGCGATGAATAAAGTCTTTTAAGGGACGCTTAGCACCTACATACACTTGCACACTTAGATTCAGAGTGACATTGGCTCCGGCCAGAGGTTGTAATTGGAGAGTTTTACTCTCAGGCGATCCTTGTATTTTTTGGTTATTCTCAGCGTAGATTGCAGAGTTTTGAGCTTTGGAATCAGTCACAGCCAAATTAATGTTCAAAGTCGACCATTTGAGTCTCCAAAAAGCTAAATACAATAAACACAACACATTAACTTATGCAATAGCTGTGTGATAGTTTCTTCAGGCTTTTAGTCTGTTAGAAAGATAAGGGTTGGGATCTGGTGTGCTCACCCTGCTCCTTCTAAGCGTCTTTTGGTAACGAAAGAACAAATACATGACGGCTTTCCCACCGAAGCATAAGAAAAGATGCTGAGCATGATCGTACTGGAGTCTCCTGCAATAGTACCACAGTGCTTTCATCGTCTATGACCTTTAACCATGCCTCTACCCTCTGTAGGTAGAGAAACGTAAAAGAATTGCCTACAAATTAAGTGATTGGCAGGAGACTATACACTGAAATCGGGCTAGTCATGAGAACAAAGGAGATCACTCTCCATCCCGATGGTTTCAAAATGGAGATAGATACAGAAGCGGGGGTCTGTTGCAATGGCCTAGGTATCAACTTCTTACTTAGAGTGGGAGGCGATTAATCTGTATTCGAAGGTAAAATATACAACGACAGCCAGGCGCCAGAATCAGTATTAAGTCAAATCTGACAGAACCTGGAAAAGAATATCAATGATAACAATGGCCAAAACGATGACACTGATATGGATATCAGTACACAATGACATGTTTGAATGAAAGCTGCGGATCTACATCCCTCTAATACCTTTCTCTTAACAAGAGCTCCAGACAATTTTGTAAACTTCGATTAAAAGGCCATAAGCAGGCCGAATACGTGGTGGATCTTTGGACCTTCGACAGAGAAAAACAAATGTTGCTCTAGGTTAAGACTTAGTCGAGGTGAAGTACGAGCTATATATGGCATCCTTAGAGGTGAATATGCCATTGAAACTCATGCGGAAAGACTCAGCGTGCTTTCCAATGAATACTGACTACGAACAACTACTCTGAAAGCTGCATAGACCAAGAAGAATGTCCTAACCCTTGTTACCAAAAGATTGCTGACTCTTGGTGCCCACCAACATCCAGGACACGTGAGTTGTGGTATCAAAACGGCGCACCCGTGCTACTTGTGTCTCTTGCGTTCCCCAGATTCAACCACTTCTACCTCCCTAACCTACCTGGTGATCGTTTTTTATAAGCTTCTGGGGTTCCAGATCAAAAGTTGTTCTTCTCTTTTCTTATATAAAATGGATCAAATTGCATGGTGCCCATCCTCTACTGCACCGTTATTCCAAGGCTGATTTAAAGACTCTCTCGATGCCGCTGAATAGGCCTAACATTCCATTATTGCACCTTTTCCTACACTCACAGCACATGGGACAAAAATCCGAACGAAGGATTTTGCTCTTAAATCAGCCAAAGGCAACGTCCAGTTCGTGCTTCTGTGCCATAGAGCAGGACTAGGATGATCAGGATTTTGTATGAAGTTTTTTTTTAGAGATGACTTTGCTACTGAATTGGCCACTTAGCCCAAATAAACAACGATTGTTGGTGTCGTGCTCTAAATTAATAGCGGAGCCTAAATAGACAAAGTTCCTAAACACCTTAAAGTGAAGTCCATCTAGGTTGAGGTTCTGTCCGAAACGTGCGTCGGTGTTGGGTGTCATTTTTTGTTGACATCTTAGCTGCTGCCGTCTCAATCCTAGCGAAAGCGAACATTCAAACCGATCTTTGAAGGAATCTACAATTCTTTTAAGAATGATGGTAAGTTTCTTGACATCAAACGTCTTGATGAGGTTTTTATCGACCTTATTGCAACACCGTGCATTGAAGGACATCATGTCAATAATCACAGGACAGCGCATCTTCCTGTCGCATCAATTTTGGCCGGTATCTCAAAAAGAGCTCAGAACAATGAATGGCCTTTTTGTAGGGATCTTCCGTACTGACAAGGCTTAAGACGCTTTTTGTCCATGTAATGACATTTTTTTAGTAGTTTTTAACTGCTTACAGGGATCGATCAGCCTAAGTTGAGTGTTTCCTAACATGGAATAGACCAATTACTTACCAAGCATAAATCAATGCGTTCAACCCTCCCTACAAAGGTATTTGAAGGAACTAAAGCTATACCCAAATCGCCTATCAAATCACGGAATCACTTGATTGACATTTATGCTTTATGAGAAGGGTCAGGTCGTGTGATAGCTAATCAATTTGTCACAAACAATCAAAAGAATTTTTTTTTTTTCCTTTTTACATCTCAATCTCCATCTGTGTAGTCATGGAAGAGTTATAATATCACACTAACGCCCATGTGTGGATTCCATTTTACACATGGTAGATACAACCCATCTCCATCTAACTTCTCATCCCTCCCTAGAGGCAAACGAAAAATGTATACAACAACGTAAATGTTGAAGAGGAAACACAAGAAAAACTCCATATCATCCTCGATCCTTACTCTAATTGAATAGGACGCAGAAGAAGAAAAAAAAAAAAAAAATTGAAACAAAGTTGCAAAAGTTCTAGTATACAGTCCCTCTCTCTCACTACCATTTGTATCCGCCCTTGCACCTTGTATTCATTTCATTCAATTTGCAAAATCTAAAACTAAATCAAGCCCAGAAGCTTACCCTTCGTACAAGTTGTGTTTTCTTTTCGTTCCCCTTTGACCTCCTTAAAGACGAATGAACCGAATGGAATGCCAGGAAACAGGCCCTTCGACATTCTTAAGTTTACTCCTTCATACCTTACGCTTCAGTGAGGTCTGGTCCATCTTTCAACGTGAGGAAGACATACCAAAAGAAAAAAAAAATAACTTTTGCAAAAAGTTTGTGGATAATTTTTTGGAGACTCCTTGTATGTGTGTGGGTATCTTTTTTTGTACCTTTTAGGTCAAGTCGAAGAGTAAGTTATGAAACTACCTTATTCGGATGCCTGAATGGGAAAAGTGAAGTGATTCTAATTAATTCGTTAATAATGGCTTGATCCTTGGGATATTTGTCAATCAAATGTCAAGCAGTTGAAAGTATAAAAGTTACTAATTGACGTGACATTATTGGTGGAAGAATTCTGAAACGAACTTGGACTTGAATAGACAGTTGGTTTCCGGAAGTCTAGCATAAATCAATTAAGGCGAAGTTATACTATTTGTCACATTTGATACTATCATGAATGTCAACGAGAAAAGACTCTCAGCACACACAAAGAAGGTCGAGATAGGCATTTAATTACAACTTTGAGGTAGTAATGGACTTCGTTTACCTGGGGTCCTTTGTAAACTCTGACAATGCGAATTATACTTGTCATTCGCTGTTCTGTCTTGATACCTGCACAGGCGCATGGATTTCCACAAAACTTGATAAGGATAAGAATTTGTTGGTCCCATCTGATGACGAGCTTAGTAGGAAGAGATGCAATGACATCGAACTAGTCAGACGAGTTTAGACATCAACACTTCGACCAGGAGACACATTTGTGTTGTATGGCTTAGGAAAGAGTCCACATATTTTACAGTTCGCCCGAGAATAGGCTTAAGGGTATGAGCATACGGGTCAAATATTAGAAGGGTGGATTGTAACTGGTTATTTCGCTAGAGCACTGTTTGTGGAAGAATCGATAAAACATTGAGAGACAGAAAACATTTCTTCGGTGTTCTAGCGTATCTATAGACTTCGCAATGTCCCTGTTAACTATAAATGTTAACGCGCGTCCTGGACTGTGTATAAGCTGGAAAGGAAACCACGTCCTGAACTCTTTCCGAAGTCAAAACCTTCGTTAGACTATATTTCAAAAAGGTAAAAAACGCGACTATACTGACCAAATTGGAAGCGGTTTTCCAGAGAACATGGCCTTAAACTTGCAATTTTCAGCTTCAATACGTCAAGGTCAAGACAGGCCTAACAAAGCAATCACGGATGCATTGAATGCTAGTCCATGAAACGAAAGAAATGGAGAAGGCAGCAAAAAAAAATCTTCGACATCTTTTCGTAGCAGATTTGAGATTGTTTAACATGCGCAACGTAGTTTTATAGCTTACAACTGACACTGCATATAATTGGGGTAATTTTCAATCCATAATTGTCTTTATATTGCTTCTTACTTTCGCACAATCTGCAATATTCCAATAATGCAACTCATTCTCCTCTACAGAATTTTGTTGTAATAAATTCAAAGACAAAAACCACCAAGTACGAATGGTTCAAAGATTAACTACAAGATACATTTTGAGAAAGAAAAAAATCTATTACTATTGACGTCAATCGTAAGGAGAGCTTTTCAAACTGTTTTCTGTTGTATGGGATTTGTGTGAAATCTCAGATGAACTGCGTGGGAATCAAGAAATGGGCTGAGGGTTGATCTTTGATGGACTCCTAGTTTTATAGGAAAGTTGGTAGCAAAACAGTAAATTGTCCAAACATCACTTGGAATTCCTTCAGGTCCAGCTGCTCTCCCAGATTTGACTTTGTTTACAGCTTCTGTGTATTACTTCTTGTATGGCGTAGGATAGGAAAGTGGGGATGTCAGGGTTGATTTTTCTGGGCAGAAGTTTAGGCAGTTTTTTGGTGTTTTGATTTAGAAGGAGGCCTGTTAGATAAGCTACAAGTAGGAGCATGAGAAATGGGAGATCGAGGAGATGCAGAGAGCGTACGGCATGAAAACGATCCGGAATTTCTAGAAAAAAAAGGTAAAGAAGGCTCCCCTTGGTTTTGTTCCCCAAACCGGAGTTGAAGAAAATAGTTCCAAGTCAGCAAATTAGGCACTAACTGCTTGGTTACGTAGACGTCATTGACAACTTCAGTAGAACGAAGCTAGTAGTCACTGGTGCTTTCCCAAACATCGAATCAGAACTGCTAAAATAGGTTTCTGGTTGTAAACAAGGGTTGCTGTCTACGAACACCGAGACATACCACCGATCTCTCAGGCAGAACGAGGTTGCGAAGGAATTCGTCTATCTATTCTCAGCTATTAATTCTGCCAACGAGCAGAGATTCAATGTAGAATAATACTCGCCAATCGATGTTACTCTAGCCTTAGCAGGCAAATATCTACCGAGGCCCCATCGAAAAAAGCCAAAGAGATGCGACATAAGACATTCAACTTCCTGCTGTATGGTGCGGAAGTAAGGACTTTGTTAAAATCAGATGAAAGTGCACTGTGACGGTTCATGAAGGAGAAGATTTAACCACGAACTGTAGGAGCTGTTCAGCGACACCGATCTAGTCAATAAGATTCGTGAAGAGAAGTGTGGATGAAATCCTTCACCGAAGGTTCTGGCGTACTTTTTGCGATTGTAGTCCGTCAACGTTTTTTATTCTGACAGCAGTTCTTTTTTGTTGTGGCATTCGTACCTTGGCTGCAACAAGGTAGTGATCCAAGTCAATCTGGGTGTGATGTTCGGACATCCGGAATACTGGAGGCATGCCCTACGTCAATCGCAATGTGATCAACATGGTTGATAGTTTGATGATCAGGAAACCACCACCTGTGCTTGCTATAGTGACGTTCTGCCCACCCGCGAAGGAAGTCAATTAAACTAGACGTGTTCCAGACGTTGTGTCGTATAGACTATGCTCGCTGAATGTCCTGCCAAAGATGTCCTTCTTTTCAATTTTGCCGTTTAAATCACAATCGACATTGGTTATAAGTCTTGCCAAGGAGTTGGTAGTTAAGCAATCTTTGGTGGCGTCGTCCTTGTCACCTTCTGCGCATATAAGGCTGATGTTTAACTTTGATGCGGATCGTCTTAAGACATCTGCTCATCTGTCGGAAGCTTAAGAGTTATCTTGCTTAAGTCTGCCGATACATCCAAGTAAGCACTGCTTCTGCTCCCTCTAGCAATCACCACAGTGTCATCATTTTCCACCTCCCCTTGACTGGTCCATGGACAATGGCACTTTCTTGATAGCGATTATATACGCATTGTAGTCGTTACGGGTTCTGATAGCAAATAAAAAGTCAGAAGCCGCATATCCTTAAACAGTTTGGGTAGCGAGTAATCCTGTGCAAAATCTTAGCAAATGTGCTTAAAACCTCATTTTTTGTAATATAAAACTGAAAAAGTCCTTCAACCCTAGCACACACCTTCTCACACAGTAAGTAATCAAATACAACTGTTGTGTGCTTATTTATGAATTACATAATATTTGTGCGAAAAATTCGATTGAATAAACACATTTGTAATTAATTGCTCGGAAAATTTAAGTGCCTCTCTGGCAAAAACTACATACATCCGTACCGTTGAAACTTTCCCATGTATATGGAGAAGAACACACCTACAGATCGTTGAATTGTGAATATCAATACACACATTCAGGAATCGGAACACAAGAAAGGGCCGGAAGAAATTTTGAAATTGTTGAGCGTACACATTTCAACTTTTCGAATTAATGGATTTTGCAATCAGGAAATTAATTAGCGCGCGCTAAATTTGTGAGCTTTTAAGATGCCGCCCACGACATATCCCACCACACGGGGATGTGAAACAAAAAAAAAAAAAAAACGTTCAAAGGACATTTTCACGTTCGTCGTTGTCGGTAGAGATGTGTAAAGCATCATGTATACATCCTTAGGGTTGATTTGCTTATGCAAATCGTTAGGGCCTTGGTGTCGAGGTACGCTTTGTTGACAACGGGTAAATCAAAACCATACGTGTGACTGATTGAGTGATACAAAGTGTCAGGACTATCAGTTTGGAATATCAATACGCGACTGATTTTGATCATTAGGAATGCAAGAGGTATCTAAAGGGTTAGGCGTCCCACACTTGGGCAATTTGCATAATGCGATAAATTCCTGAGATTTTATTACGTTATCTGCCTGCGGTGTGTGCGAGGCTTGATTTAATTTACTCTCAAGAATGGAGGTCTTTGGTATTTCAAAGGTAAATACTTCATCAATGCGGAAAATGCTGCTGTGCCAAAAATTTAAATGAAAATTAACGTTGAAGGGGGTGATTATAATACTTGTTAGCTGTGGTAAGGCAGTCTATTTTTGTTAACCCGAAGGCTATGATAGGGTTTAAAGCTGCAAACGAACAAAAAAAACGTGCTCTCAAGATACAGATTGCTACAAAAGTTGCAGTGAGATACAAAAAAAAAAAATTGGAGCGGCAGAAATGCTACGTTCTCGCCACAAATGGAAGCGACTTACAGTGTTTTTTATTTCCGACTATTTAGCACGGCAGCTCATAGAGAGCCAAGGCCTAGCTTCTCACAACCAGTCATGTTGTGCGTGTTATATTTTTCGCACGAATGGAAGGGAGCTACGGTTTTAATGCCGACTTCAAACGGCGAATTGATAGCTTTTCATGACAGAATATACTTCCGAACAACTTCGCCCCTGAGAATTCTCTTTCTGAGTTGAAAGACCGCTGGACATTACGTTCGGATGTGCAGCAAGGTCTCTTCACTCTCAAGACAGAGTTTGTAGCTTGAATCTGTTGCAAGGTTCATGCGATGTAGATGTTTGTTCACACGACAGTCCCCGCTGAGGAATCCAATTAGTATTCTAAGGTTGTTCCTATCGAAATTCACAATGAAACTGGATTTTCGTTGTGACGGTATCGGGAATAGCAGCTTTGAGCATGCTTGTCTTAGTGTGTTGAGTCAAGCTTCTCTGGTGTCTTGCATTCAAAGACCTTTTGCATGTCTCACGAAGACTGGGGTCGAATTACGGCATCAGTGATCAAGTAACTCGTCACGTAAAATAGGGGATGATTACGTCGGAATGATCGTTTATATGTAATAATGCTCATTTTTACGTGACGAGTTACTCGATCACTGATGCCGTAATTCGACCCCTGGTTTGCTTACTTCACAGAAGGATTCGGGTCCAATGAATGTTGTTGTCTTTTGCCAGTGAGTCGGCTTTTTCATTGCCCGCGAATCCAGTATGTTCTTCCGAGCTAGGACCGAGATAGATCACATTGCGGGTTTCATGGACTAATTTGGATTGGATGACAGACGAGCCAAGCGCTTTTAGGGTAGCTTGACTGCCTGAGAAGATAAATATGATTTTCCCTAAGGTGTGAGAGGCCTGATTAAGTCACACAAACTTACCTCAAAGCCCAAGATAAATGTAGCGATTGGTACAGGCTTCTGGCATATCCAATCAGACTTGCAGTCCCATAAGTATTCCCTTCAGTAAGAGTTAGTTATATTGGGATGTAGGTGTCTGGTACTGTTCCATTTCAGAGATATTTCAGTAAAGTGTTTCCATCATTTCGATGGAGAGAAGTTTACGAAAGGGTAGGAGGCAGGTGTATCCATTCAATTTAGGCGTGGAAAATGGCTAAGTTTTCGTAAGAGAAACTTTGCCATTCAACAGTCATATCCATCATGAATAAAATATATAGTCGGACTAAGCTTGAATAGATTTTATACGTCCGGTATCACCTTTGTAAGTTATAATAGATACTTCTGGCATCTGTCTACAGTCGTCTTCTAAATATATCATCATTCCCTTATGGCATCACACCTACGCGTTGTAGCGTGTTTTATTCCCGCCGATGAGTGTTAGTGTTAACTCACTCCATCATTTCTGAAACACTCTCAAAAGAGTCTCCTGCTCTGCTGCAATCGTCCTACGCCAAGTGACACATTCTTTAATTTTTAAACTTTATTTAATATTTTCTTTGTTTTTATCATTTGTTGTATGAAAATATGATATTTAATGCCACAAGGCAGCAATGAGTCCTTATAGCGTTTCATGTTGTCATTATCATCAGGCGCGGAGAACACCATGTGGATCTACAATTTTTGAAAACCACACGCCACCATTATGTCTCATCTCATCTTTTTTTCGATTTAATGCAGATTGAGATTTCTATTTTTTTTTTTTTTTGTACACAAGAGCCTCTGGGGTATGCAAACGACTTTTGGTAGGTTGTGTCACCTTTTGATAAACTTCTACAAAATCCCAGCATGAATGTTGCTTTTGTTGTCGTCTTCGTTGTCATTCATAAATCAAGGACATTTTTGTTTTGTTTGAGATTGCGTTCCCATCCACTCTCCCTTGCTTGGAATGAGTCTAGGATCAAAGAACAGTGGATACAAGAATAGATACCGGAGGCTTCGGAGGAGAAAAAAGAAAAAAACGTTGAAATCAAAAAGAAAGTCTATGTAATGGGCTAGGATTTAAGATATTCATGGCTGAGATTTGGAAAGGACATTGTCTCAGAGAAATCGATTGGTTTTGTGTAGTTTTAGGCTTTGATTATTTTCTAGGAAATCTTGACATTGGTTGTTGGGAGAATTTATAATCCAGAGACCATGTCCAAAATTTTTTTGGACGACTAACAGAAAGTCGTCACAAGTCAAATAACATGGTGAGGTTTTAGGAATTTTTAGAATTGATGTCTTGTTTCACAGGAATCTCGTTCCAATATCGACTTTTCAAGGACCTACTGTAGTTTCACGAACGAAGTTGGCATAAGAATACGAAGCAGATGTGACACTGTATAGGTAGATATCTGGACCACATCCTCTAATTACTTAGATAAATTGACATAGTGACGGAGTATTTTAGGAACAGGATGAGGAACTCAGTGGAGTTCCGCAAGGGTCGGTGCTGGGTCTTTGTTTTTGTTAAATTATAATGCGCACTGACGTTCTGAAGTTATCAATCTTTTGTGCGACCAAAATAATAGACTGTGCTGACCATAATTCCTAGACAAGATCAAGCAGAACTACAGCGAGGTTACATATATAGACTATCAGATACTCGGACTCGACATAGTTGAACACTAAATGGTGTTAATTTGCAGAATAAAAATCAAAACGACATTTAGGCTCAAAGATGTCATGACAATTGAGGATATTCTTGCAGAAGTAAAACAACAGCAGTACAATAGTAAGCAAGCTCCGCCTAGAGAACGGCGAAATGCTGAGAGGGAACGAAATGTGTCAAACCTAAGCAAAGATATAACTTTCCATCAACAGAATCATGGGCCAATAGACGGTTCAAAAACATAAAGAGAATGAGAATTTTAGACGCCTAGCGCACTTATACTGATTAAGGCATTACGTATCTCGCTGTGCCCCGTCCGATATTCTGAAAGACTACAAGACGAAATTGACAGACTTAAACTATATATGGTATTATCTCAAGAGGCAGAAGGCCGAGGGTTGTTTAACCCATACGCTGGTATGCACAAATCGCATCATGAACCACATAACTTCTACATTGCCTACCCCAAATATTTGTGTTGTTAGGGTGAAACCACTGAACTTACCCAGCGCTTGAGCACTTCAAGCTCGCGATGAACCTGATTAGCTAGCTGCCGAGAGTTTCACAAGCCTAATTTGTTGAGGTTCCTTTTCGCTTTGCTTCAGAGTGGATTCTGCGACCCTTTGAATGCTTCACCGGTGTGCAGCCGCTCTGTATGTTCCAATTTGTCATCCAAAGGATTTTTCTCTGAAAACGACAGAGGATATCCTTATCTATTCTTGACAAAGTTCATGTCTCTGCGCTGTAGAGCAAGGCTGGGATGATGAGGGGCTTCAAAAGAGTAACCTCAGTGGTTCGAGGTGGCT
The DNA here is from genome assembly GCA_951813785.1 of Criorhina ranunculi. Classification (NCBI taxonomy): domain Eukaryota; kingdom Metazoa; phylum Arthropoda; class Insecta; order Diptera; family Syrphidae; genus Criorhina; species Criorhina ranunculi. The sequence goes on from OX638381.1 coordinate 29,101,907, forward strand.
TTTGGTACTCTTAGACCAAAGAACATTGATTCTGCATAATTTGTCTTCTTCTGATCTTAACACTGGTGTCGTTGTCGAAATCACTAACGGTGCCTAGTAGAGTAGAGATTGAATCCTTTCGAGAGAAAACTTCTCCGTCGAATATTTGGACCTACATGCGAGGAGGATGAATGGAGGAGATGATGCAACCCCGAACCAAAAAGGCCAAAACATGCCGACCACACTGTCTCGGGTATGACTATCCTTGTATCAGCCGCTAGGTTCAAGACGAAAAGAAGGACCGAAACTCAGTTTTAAGGACCAAGCTCTCGTTTTGTCAGCGCACTGCATTAGTCGGTCGCCGTGGCTTAGTGGTTAGTGCGTTGGACTGCTAAGCGAGAGACACAGGTTCGATTCTCAAAAACCACCAAACGTTTTTTCGCGGCACCACCTCTTCGCAGGCATGACAAACCTGCAAGAGTACAATCTGTCATGAAAAGCTTCTCAATTCGCCGTTCGGAGTCGGCACTAAACTGTAGGTCCCTTCCATTCGTGCGAAGAATATAACACGCACAACATGAATGGTTGTGAGAAGCTAGGCCTTGGCTCTCCATGAGCTGCCGTGCCAAATATACATACATACATACTGCATTAGCATAACAGAAACTTTGAAAAGCTATCTTAAAGCCGCAGTCTACTGTAATCTTAAATCTTACCTGCTTACAAATCGTGATAAAAAGAATGCTCTGCACACAAAAGAGGACCTCTCATCAAATATCATAGATTATACTCAAATCCATAAAATCGTCGACGGATTGAGAACACCCACTAAAGATGATATACGCGATGTGTCATGTTAAATATCCTTTTTGTACAGGATTATAAATTCGCTACACATTCTACAATTTGTACTTAACTGGTTGCAGTCCTTTTTTTTCAATAAAAGACGTCTTTTCAAATTTGTGTGAAAATAGAAAATTGTAAAAAAAAAAAAAAAAAACACATCAATATCCGCCAACAATTCAAGTTTACAATTCCAAGACTTTGCCCTTTTTTTTCTTTCGTTCATTTCGGCAACCCGAATACGCTCTTCATCAAGGAGCAACTTTTCAGGGAGCAAATCATACGAGCATACACATCTCCTCCTTGCTACACAGATAATGCTGTCTATTCAATTCGGTTTGGTTCTTTTCTGGGAAGTTACTTGTAAAACTTGTACCTATAACATTCTCCTGGTGGTAACTACATCCAGCGATTGAAGGTGGGGCGATTCTTTACTCCGGTTAACGAGTACGAGATGTACTTGGGTACGTAACCCTACTGCAGCATCGTATTCTCAATTTGAACTCTTGATTTGCTCTTGTTGACTTTTGAACTTTTTTTTTAACGTCAATGATTTTCATCACACACACACACACACACACAGAGACATAAGATTATCTGAGCTACGGTGCTGGAAGTTAAGTTTTTTAAACTTCCGAATGATATTCGTTTTACGGGATTTCGATGCATCGGTAGGAAATAAGTTTATGAAACTTCGATTGGAAAGTTTGACAAGGAAATTGTTCAATCTGTCAATTTGGCTTTTGACAAATTGCCAAAAGACGATAGTTAATTAGGCCTATTACAGATGGAGTCTGTTAGAAGGAGTTATTTGATGAATGACCCTTGGGATGAAAGGAGAGGCGCGAAGACTGCATTATGGGGCTGCTCTGCATTGACTACATTTAGATATAAATTTGGGTAAGGCTACCGATACACTTAGACCAAAGAAGGTAAAACGGTCTGAGCTAGATCGTTGAGATCGTACAAAGGAGTTCCCAGGTGGAGTAATCTTTCTTTGTGCAGGGCAGTACGGGTACAAAGAAAATGAATGACTGATTGTTCTTCCTCGCAAAAACCATTTGAAAAGAGGCTTAGCCTTTAAGTCTCGATACCGATGTTGATCTGTGGTCGTTTTAGCAAAACTAATCTAAAAGAGTTTAGGCCAAGTCTTGACACGTCGTAACAGTCCCCATCTGCGGTTGGCCTTGCTGATTGCGTCCAGCATGAGTTAATGATTACCTGCAGCGAGAACCATACCAACATTTTGGCTTTTCGGCAGAATTCTGAAGATGGTATCTCCTCTGACGATCTTGTCAGTCTTATAGTTTCTTGGTATTCTATGGTTAGGGACTCAGCATAGGTGAATTTTAAATAACTCTGCCATCTCCCTGAGAAACCAATCTTTGTAGTACGTGAGCATGATATCAAAGAGTTTATTGTTGCTTGGGTGTCCGTGAAAATGCTAATATCCTGGTCAGGTACTATACTACACTTCGGCCAGGACAGGACTTTCTTAGTCCACACTATTTCCACCTAAAAGTCTTATACTTACTTGCTTAAGATGGGGGAACAGTCCAGGGTTCATCTGGGCCTCAACCAAGCGTCTGCAGCCAGTTCGATCTTTAGCTAGCTGCCTCCAGTTTCGCACGTTAAGTTGATTGAGATCCTCTTCAACTTACATGCGCCACCTGAGTCGCGGTCTTCCTCTACTGCGCTGTCCCTCGGGGGTGGATTCGACGATTTTTCGGACCGGAGCATTGATGTCCCTCCACTCTACACGACCAAGCCATCTCAGTCTTGGACCTTCACTCTTCTGGCTAAGTCGATGTTGCTGTAGGTACAGCCCTCCTCCTCCTCCTACACTCACCGTCTATGCAGACAAGAATACGCTACAGTGATCTAGGAAGCGGAAAGAGATGCTCAAAATAAGCTCTACCGAGAAAACACCTTAACCCAACCGAGCTTTGGTACCACATGGATGTGGTTGTGGTCTGAACTGCTAAGCTCCAACCTCCTAGCTTAGAGAACATCCTGGGTTTTTGGACAGGCTAAGCGTTAGCTCTACGAAAGGAGAAAAGTGAGTACTTTTGATTACTTAATTTCAAGGATGGAAAATTCTCCGAAAGATATTAGGTCCGTTTGCGTTGACGGATTTTGGAGGAAGAAATTCAAAAGACAATCTATACGAAGTCATTTGAGATGGCTAGGACATATAGAGCGACAGGACACCAATGCATTTTGACACTTTAGACTTTAGAGGAACTAGTTACCAAACAAATTCCATGACATCTTCATTTTTAATGAATCTTCTGCCTTAACTTACAACTAAAATAAATAAGCTCCCAAAATACGAAGGTGTACCTTCTCAAACTCACTTGTACCAGAAACTTAATCAAATTATAATAATATTGCTGTCACAACAAGTTGGTCATATCTTAAACAATTGACTTATCGTATACCTTCATTCTTCCGTCCAATTATCATTGAAACTTAAATAACATTTTCTTTATAAGCTTGTTTGCAACATAACTGTGATTTGATGAATGTGACCTCATAGAAAACTTCTTGATTAACTTCCAACTGCAATTTAAGGACAAGTTACCACCACCACCCGCCGCCGCCCCCCAAAAAGTGACTTTGACAATTCCACATGTCCATGTATTATATAGAGAAAAATTCCCCGTAACAATGCCAATCAAAAGGTTGCACAGCAACAAGACACCATTACGATGAGTAGGTAAGATTCCGGTAACTTTTCGCATAAATCTGGACAAACTTTATGTCAACTTTCCTTTTTAAGTTAATTTAGGTTATGTCAAAGTTTGTTTTAGTCAATTCATCAATTTGTTGAAATGTTTCTTCTCGAAATGTCTCTCAATAACCACGATTGTAATGTTAGTTAGTAGTTTTGCTCGAAAAGTCCAAAGGTGAGCTGATGACGAACGATGGTTGGGTCCATGATGCTCGTTTATTTTCACTTTTGATGGCACAAGATAAAAATAAGAAGTTTCTAAATAATCTGACAATGAGTAACGTTACGGAGCTAATTGGAATCGACAAATGGTTTACTTCATGTTGGACGATGATGTGAATGAAAAAAAAGAATGACTAAGATGACGTGGTCGTGGAAATCAGTGGCCAGTATGCAACTGGAGACCGTAAGCTGAAAATTAAACGGGCTGGAGATACTTGTTGTTTGAAGCCCAAGTCAGTAAGGAAGTAAACAGCCCTATCAATAGCATCCTATAGAAGTCCTAACTTCTTAAATTCTTTAATCAAACAAACCCTTGCCTGCACCACTCTTACAGACAAATATCCTTGAAAAAACTTCAAAATTAACTTCATTCTCATTGCCATAGGCAGGTAATGAAAAACTGCTTATCTAACCACAGAACAGTGCTCTTTGCAAACTTTTAATGGCGCCATGCTCAAACCAGAGGAACTCATAATAAAAATAAAAGAAACTTCTCTTGATTTTTATTGCAAACCAATCGTAGGAATAGCAAATCGAAAATAAAATTCTTAGTCCATTTCGATTTGCTTCCTGCTGCTGCTCCTCTCATAGCTGTCTTCCGTAATCCTATCGCATATTATTGACCCCCTCATTGGTTCCACTTGGAATTAACAATCCTCTACCTCGTACCATAGTCAAATCATGCTACTTCGATGGTCCTTCGCCTTTTATTCCTTCTCACGTTGCACCTTCGAAGACTATCCACGCTTGGTTTTTTTTTTTTTTTTTAGCAAATAATTGCGTCTGTTAAGCTATCACCCTTTCCCATTGCATTTCGTTGTTATGTCAGAAGTTTTATTTATTTCGTTTCGTTTTTTCCTTCTTTGCCATCCACACCCACACCCACGTTAGCTATTTTATCGATTCTCTTCCAAAAGAAAGAAAAAAAAAACGAAAAAGATGAACAGGATACGAATTTTCTTTTCACGTTGCGCTGTTGTTCTTTAATCTTTGGATTTTGCATTTCTATTTTTGCCTCTCGCATTGGTCCTAAGGTGAAGCGAGATTCAAGGAATGGCAGGATGTGGATATGTGATTTATCTTTTTGTACATTCGGACGTTTAAAGGTGAATTTTTGGACAGGATGATGGATGAACACGGGCAAATAAAAAATAAAAAAATGAGAAAAAGATTGGAATGTGGAGATGCAAAGTTCAACGGAGGCATCATACACTACGTATTTGATTACGGTTATTCGAAGAGGAATTCAAAAGAGATATAGAAGTTCGAAGCAAGTTCTTTAAACAGAACTTCATTGGTTTCGAACTTGGATTTCTCTTTTGGTACATAGTCATCTCTTTTATGATGGATATACAGTTCGGACAGTTCAATCCGAATTTGAGCACACCAGATACGCGTACGAGCATTGCAATGTTAGACTAAAACAGAGGTCTGTCAGGTATAAAACAGAAGAGTGGGTGGACCTGAGCAAACCTGGAGTAGAAACTCGAAAAAAACATCGTGGTCCTTGGAAATGAGTAAGAGAAAGCTAGAAGAGATTGCAAAACTCTGAAGATGACACGTAGGAGTGGTTGACGCCACATTTTCCGCATAAATAACAAAAATGTCTATTGAAACCATTGCCAGACTTGACGAATCAACAAAAATTTATTCAAGATACAGCTAATTAACAAAATAACACGTAAATGCAACAATAAATCAGTTGGTCAAGCACTCGTCAAGATGCTCATTGATTTTATCCACATCCACCTCACGGCAGCATGCTGGACAGGGTCGTGTTGCTATGTACAAGGATTTCGTACGTCGATGTCTGTCGCTGAGATTTGAATCATCATCACTAGGACTAGTTGTGACATCACTGATCGCAGGAATGTTTTCAATATCTGCATCTGAGTATCCAGCGCTTCGAAGAATCTCCTTTGCAAGCGACGACGGTTTTATACGTTTTTTAGGAGACGACGTTTTTGGTTTAAATGCTGTTGGCTTTGCTTTGGCAAAGCTTGGTAATTCAATTTTCTCTGATATTCCTACACAACCATCCAAATGTTCCGAGAAGTTCTCGCGCTTCATCTTCTCTTGGCAAATAGGACAAGTGATAATGTCATTGCGAGGATCATCTGAATAACGTGAGCAAGACGGCGCAACAGCATTTTCCCTCTTAAATTCCTTCAGCAGAGTGTCTTCGCCAAAGAGATCGTCAACAAGCGAGGTGTCTGCAAGCTCAATTGAGCTGTTGAATGTATCATCGTTGTACTCGTCGTCGATGAGATCAATGTCATCTTCCAATCCATCCGACAAATCGTTGGATTCATCAAGAATTTCCTTCTTAATTTGTTTATGGCGTTCATTTGCGTCAGCAAACACCATTGCCTTGCGAGGCCTGCTGTCGTTTTGATCGGTTTCCTCCGACTCACTTTCATCTTCTGAGGACGATATCGATATGATATTGTTCTGGACCTCATGAACCATCACGTCTTCATCGATGACCACCCAATCGGGAGGCTTTGAAGCCTCATCTGCAACATAGGTCACATCGTTGTCGTCCTGTGCTGACAGTCTACGGCGCTTTGCATTGCCAGCAACGCCGTCATAACTTTTATCACCTTGAGATTCTTTCTGGGTATCATCTTGAGTGTTTCCAAATCTTTTAAGCCAAACGTCGCGGAGATGATTCCTATCGACTTCCTTTTCGGGTGTTGCACTGTTTGTGGTGTTGGATAGCGAGTAACCCGTTCCGGTCATCGAAAAGTCACGTGTTGGCTTCGGATTGCGAGGTGATCCATCTTCCCCTGAAAATAGAATTAGCGTTGAACATGTAGAGTAATCCTGAATCATTATACCTAAGTCCTTGAAACCGACAACATTGGCTAGATTTCCTGAACCTCGATTTGATTCTGGCAGCTTGGGGCGAGTAGGATAAGTAGGAACTGATGTACTAGTTTTGGGATTCAAAAGCAACGTGCCACCGCCATTTGTTTTAACGGGGCCTGAACAAACAGAGGTAAGGTGAAGAATCATGCAACTAAATTGGAAAAGGAAACTTACCATTGCCACGTCCTCCTAAACCTTTTGTTGGGAAGAAATTTCTCATGTCTCCTCCGTTGGATTTCGCTGGACCTTTCACAGTGTTTGCTTCTATGACTTTCGACTTTGATTTGCTCTTCTTTGGAGGTTTCTCAGGTTCCTTGATCTTCATAAACGTCCCACCACAAGAATTATGATGCTGACTCCACCAAATATCATTCGGACCGGGAGCACGATTAGAGGTGCGCTTCACGTATCCGTAAAACGGTGAACGATGCTGACACGTGCCATTGCATCGCCACCAATGTGTCTTGTAGACATTTACTTCGTCATGGAATGTATGATAGACCTTAAAAAAACAAACTTTTTGTATAGTAAAACTGTCCAGAATATCACTTCTCTTCTCACTGTGATATTCGTTCCAGCGACTTGGTTGATACCCTGCATAATTTTCTTGAAATTTGGCCCATGCCCCCCGTTTCCTTCGCGAATACCCAAGACAAAACAGTATGCGTGAATCATTTCATGCTGAAATCAGAAACACATACAGCGGAACAATCCCACTTAATATTTCATGCATACTCTTACCAACATAGTTTCCACCAAATCCTTCCTAGATCTCAATTTCAATAGTGGTTCACTCAAACGAATTGTTATAGCCATACCCAATCCATTTCTGCGTGAATAACAAATACCCGCACAGCTGTACATTCGCTTACTCCACTCCAAAGTGACACACCGCAGTCGCTTCTGAAAAAACTTATCATCAAATGCCTGGAACATGGCACTTGTATCTGGTGTTGGATCCAATATTTCCCATTGTGGATGAACCAAATTATTGGTGCGATTTAAATAGTCGTCATCCAAATTTGACCTGTATTTACTATTTTGTTTCCGTTTTTTTGGCGGGTTTGCATCGGGGATTACTTTAATTTCCTTCAGAGAATAAAGTGAAAACACATGTAAACAATAGAAACAAGTCAATCACTTTGGATTATAGTTGTGGTTTACCTCATCCGAATGTCCTTCGTTCCACTTTTTTTGCATTTCTAGAGCCAACAAATAATCGCGGTCGTCTGACATTTTCTTTTTTCTATTAATTTCATTTAAAATATAACACAAATAATTTTTTTTTACTTCGTTTTAGTTTTTTTTCCAAACAAATGTTGCTTTCAGTTTCCCAAAGGTTTGTTCGATTTTATGAGCATTATTTACGTTTCTGCGCAATTTTTGACAGTTGTCAGTTGACAGCAACTTAAGGTGTGCACACAATGATGTTTGAGTATTTGTAGTTTTTTAATAAAATATTATTTATAAATTGGCATAATTTGGATTTGATGGTTGACTTTTATAGATTTCGAGGTGCTGATAGATGGAAAAACTATGGAAATAACAGGTTATCTGTCTTTCAAGTTATCATAATGGGAGCAGACGTAGTGGAAGAAGCAAATAATTCTTATTTGGATCCTAGAACACAACGGAATATCAGGAAACCAGTTCTTTGATGAGCTTGCTAAATATGGTTTGATGAGCTTGTTAAATATGGTTTTCTGATGAGCTGAAACCATCTAGGGTTTGTCAAAATTATCGTCTAGGATGAGTGAACACAGTGGATGCAGAAAGTCAAACTTATTTAGTGAGTGCTGACGATCTAAGCTCTTAAGTCTAAGTCTGAGTCTGAGGGATCCAGTAGGGTGGTCCTAATATACAAATGTTCCCTACGTGTGCAGGTTAGAGAACTCTTTTCACTAGAGTCAAATCGGGCAAGTAAGTAGTTTTAGATTGATTATATCTCCTTTCAACCTATCTTCCTACGATGTTGTCTAATATCGTCTTTCTTTCCAATTCAAGCGATCGATTCGAAAGTAATCAAGCAAACACTCTTATGCGCCTTTCCACACATTTACCACATAATTGGTTAAAAAAAAAGAAGGAAGCCTTCTGACAATCTCTTTCATTTCCAATTGCTACTGTATCTCGGTAGTATGAGGTCTCAAGAAGACAGCAAGCATTGCACTTAGACGATTGAAATCAAACAACTTCTACCTACCTTCAGTACTAATTTTACATTTTACTTTGAAGTTTTTAGTGACTCCGAGTCCAAAGAGAGTGTATTCCAATTGCGATGTGGTACTGGGAGAGGGAGGTAAATAATTTTCACAGGAACTATGCGGAATATTAAAATTTCCGTGTGCCGGTTGTGATGATATGATAGTTCAAAAGTCATCCGGAATTTCAAACGTACTAACGCCATACCACATGCAAGTGTAGAACACACCGTGTCTTTTGAAAAGGTGGCGAATGGAGTAACACCAACAACAAAAGCAACGATAACAGTTTTCAAATTGGAAGCAGGCACAGAAACACAGTGAATTGAAAAGTTTCTTTTTCCGGTGCATCCAATGTGTCTTGTAGGTATAGAAAGATTTATATTTTGTTATAGGGTGTTCGTAAAAGTGGTGGGGAAATGTTTTATGGTGAATGTTACTTAGGAGATACGACATAAGCCCTCTTGAGAATGCATTCAGTTTTGAATCGAAAATAAAGTACTTTTACCACGAAATGGAACTTAATTTATGAATTTTGAGTCAAATACCCCCTAACGCACAAGTTAGTCGGCCTAAATGAGGTTGGTGTGCGAAATCGGAGTTAATTCTGCATTGAAGACTTGAAGTTTGAATTGGAAGAAATCTGTCTAGAACCTCAGACTTCAGGACTTTTAAAAGGTTACGGAGCTGAAAGCCCTGGTAGCTAGCGCTTTACCTATTTTGTATTAAATGTATAATTTATTTATCTTTTAATAAAGTTATAATAATAATAATAATAATAAAAGGTTACGGAAGGGCAAGTTAACCATCATCTTTCAGTCCAGCTGTTATTATTTCTCTTATGAATCCTTTGAAACAATACTCAATCAATCTTTTGTTTAAGGCTTGTCGACCATTACGCACCCACATTTTGAGATCTTTTAAGGATAACTTCTGAGCAAAAGTGGATGCACTTACTTACTTCTAATAACAATGGACCTAAACTGGTCTAAGTGAGGCTGTAGCCTGCCACTCCCACTTACCCACTTACTTCTAAGTCAGTTGACCGAAACGATTAAGGATGTTTTCATCCGTCTTCGATAGAGTCCATGCTTCAGCGCCATAGAGCAGGCCTGGGATTGCTGCGTGAAAAGCGCATTTACTTGTATTGATACCACGTGTGGTTAATTCTGAAACATCCATCAGGCCGCCTGACTCTGTTGGATCCCAGTACACTATGACATTTCAAGGATCTGTGCGATTGACTACAAGTCTATTTAGGTACAGACAATAGGAATCTTGACTATGTTTTGTCGAAAGTCCATCACACATGGCAACATTTTGGCGATTGCTGTCCTATTTCTACCCTCGATCCTAAGAGATTGAAGGTGTTTAAAGCAAAATGTTGTTGAAATTCTGAATTGTCAGAGTCCTCGAGACAGTCTACTAAATCAAAATAAAAAAAATGGTGCTTAAAATCCTTGGCACATAATACGAAATATATTTCTTCGTTTAATGAGTGTAATAAATCCATTAGAAAAATTCCATAATTAAGTACACCCTGTGCGTCCTGGCATTCTCTCACCTGTGTTTGTGAGGATCGTTAGAGTTAATCAAGGAAACCATTTTCCAAATCAAAACTTTCTTCCGTGTTTTTTTTTTTTTTTTTTTGTTTTTGTTCGTCTCCATCCTCCTTCATGATTTCACGAAACAAGTATCTGCAGCTCGCTGGTGGTGGAACTTCTCCTAGTTCACCTGCTGTCGTTGATATTTTGTTTATTTTGGCGCAAAGGACACAGAGAGGAGGAAAAAAAAAACAGTGCAAAGAAAAAAAAAAAAAAAAAAAACAGAAACCGATTTAAGGAAATTGATACTTTATCAATATTCATCCGTTATATTTGCAAGGTGGCTGGTGGTAAAGATTCTGAGGGTGGTGATTGCTCCCTCTTGCTTACCGAATATCATAAATCTAACGCGCGCCGCTGGGGGGTATTTTGTGTTCTAAATAAAAATTGGTATCCTTGCATCTGCTGCTTTTGAATCAAACAACGTGGGAAGGTGCGATGGCTACCTATTAAACAGAATCTGTATCTGTGGAGGGAAGTGTGACTTTTTTTTTTGCCCACGGCTCACTTCCATGGGGATATCCTTTTTTGCACACTGAATAATCAAAATTTGCCACAATCCGGATTTGGCTCTCCCGTTTTTCTTGCTGTTTTCGTTTTCTTCATCCGGGGATTAGCTTTTTGCAATGAACGGAATCAATAATTTCCATCTGACTTCGAAAAAAGAAATATAAATGGAAACTTTGGGAACGCTACCCGATGTGGATTATTGTTGCTTGTTTTTGTTTTTTTTTTTATCGCAATGAAATTTCTGGCAACGAATTTATTTGCTATGGTACCTAGGTAAACTTAAATCTTGATCTTGCACTGGGCGATATTCTTTTCCATGCAGATGTGTTCAGCTCCAGGATAGATTGCTCTATAGATTGTTCATTATACCTGCCACGTGGATACAAAGCGTTTTCGAAGAAGGAACGAGATTAAAATTGGATGTCTAAATATTCGTATATATGAAATTATTTCCTTTTGACTAAATACAATTCCGGCTCATGAGGACATCGTCAAAGACAATTTCTTTTGAGTCTCCTTGCGTGTATCTTTTGTGAGTTTAAGGTTTGTTTGGAGGTAGTTCAGGTAGCTACGGCACAAGATTGAAGATATCACATACCTTGTCTTATTTCCTTGCCACATTGGCACACGTTTGAAAGAATTTACAGGAAGTTCTTCCACTTCCTAAGCCTGAGTACATGCTTATAAGCGAAGTGGCTCTGTCAACCATGTTCATTTACTGCATCTGTTATCCTTTTTCGCTGTGAAAGGGTATTCTTTTTTTGTTTTTGATTGAAGTTTGTTTGTCTACGCAGTATGGTACCTTCCAACCTTGCCTTCCCACTTCTGATACCACCCAGATGTCGCTAAAGAACTTTGAGTTGAGCTGCTGGAGATTTTCTTCCATTTATTCTCAACAGCTCCTTCTTTACCATTCATTGAAGGTCGGCCTTTGCACGAAGCCTACGTATTCGCTACAAATTTTTTGAGCAGGGAAGCTGCCTCCTTTATGGATTTGTGTGATCCTGTTGTCGGCTTAATGCTTAGGCTACTCCAAAGCCATGATGATGGTCAATGACCAGATTCTTGTCACATTTCCTGGAGATCTCTGACGGGAAGGGAGTCGATGTATTTTCCCCGCATCAGTAGCTATGACTTAACCTTCAAAAACTTTCAATCCATCATTATTGGATTTACTTTTTCCAATAATGATGGACACAGCCCAGTCCTCACTAGATTTGAGGCCTTCTCTGCTAGAGCCTGCGTTTGCTCTGATTCAGATTTAAACTCTCGAGTGACAAATGTGATCACCCTCTGTAGTGGCGATAGTCGCTGTCCTCATAGAAACTCAAATTCATCTGTCATGACATGAAGTACTTTCCTATGCTGTTTTGGTAAAGCTGCGTTATGCGAGGTCAGCCATTGAAAGTCGTATGATTATCTCAAATAGGCAGGAATGGCCAGGCGCCTACTTCCTATTAATGTAGATGAAGGTAAAAGATTACCAACCACCACTCGACCATTATGCTTGCATCAGATCTGCTGATGTCCCAAATCGTAATCAACAGTCGGAGGGCAAATGTTTGTTAATTGTTTACATCCACGCATTGTGACCTTTCTCCTGCTACCTCTCCAATGAGTTAATTTGATTTTAATTCAATTATAGGACCGCAACCTTGCTCTCATGACAAATGCCAATTACATTCATAATTCGCACAAGTTAACCCCTTAAAGGGGAGTTCCAACGACGCTTCGTAACTGGATCAAAATAAAATTAAAATTACTTCCAAGTTCCAACACCCCTGACCGGAGAGAGTTCCACAAAAGTTGCATAATAAGGGGTGCTCATCGGGGCAATAAGTACTCGTCGAATAACACCAAAAACATTCGCAAGCAACTAAATTGACCCTTTTATGATGGCATTTCGCTGCTAAATTTAAATGGGAACCAAAGGACCCAGCGCAATGGACCCTATCCAACGCACCCAGATGAGAGATGGCTTAGTCCACCTGCCTTTGGGGATATTTATCTCCAAAAATATTACACCCACTCTCTCATCGTTTACATCGAAAGCACACGTTAAGAATAAAACACGAATAAGAAGTACACAACCAAAAACAGAAAAAAAAATGTGTAATCCAAAGCGCCTTGAAGAAAATTCAAAATGTAATATTTTATTATGGAAATCGCAGGGGTTAAAGTGTTACACACAGAGCGGAAGGACTCAAAGGTTGTGGCACCCTGCAGTTGTATTTCTACCCGCAGCCCTTGAATGCCATCTTCTGCTTACAACTCATGTACATTACATTAAATTGCCGCCACCGAGAATCATTGAAGAGATGATCGTGAAAATGTTTTCTGCTTCCGTAATTTACCAGGACGATGCAAAGTAGGGGGTTGGAATCCTCCACCGATTCTCTTATATATTTCCACGCAAAATTTATTCACCCAAAAAGGATTTTTATTGGCAATCGTTGAAATCTTCCTTCCATGGTAGATATGCCCTTGGATCTAGGTGAACTTTGCACAATTGCAGAGTGTAGATACGGATACAGATACATAGATACATGAATACGGGATATACATTTACACAGAGATATGAGTGTACTCCATGCATGTTCGTTGCTGAATTTTCTTTTATTTTCAAGTGGCGCTCCGAATACCGATGTTGTCCTGGAAATGGCATTATGAGTTACATAGGTTTAAGGCTATGCTCATGTAGCATAGCACCCATACACTCTTGGCAACGGGATCATTATTAAATGGTGAAAAATATTAAAAATATTTTCATCTGAATATTATGCAGTAAATTCGGTGGGAATCTCTGTGAATTCTAGAGGATTAAAGATTTTGATTTGTTGCCTTGAGATGCTCCACCTCGAATGGACGCATAAAGGTGAGAATTTATGCAATGTGGTTGAGGAAGGTAAGGTGGCCACTGACATGGGAAGAATGAGGAATAAATTTAATAGAATTATGCATGAGAGGTTTTCCACAGTCGAACGTATCCTGATTGATAAATTGGACAAAGTTCTTCATTAATGGTTTCTATGTGGGAACACTTTGGTATCATAAACATTGAACTTGACTCAGGGTTAAGAATATTAGAAACTGCGAGGTTCCAATGAAAGGTAAGGTAAGGTTATAGTAGAAGCCAAGGGAGGTCTGTGCAGAATAAAAGTTGCTGTTTCTTTAAACGGCAAATGAGTAGCAAAGTCGGCAGAGTCCAGATACAATGACTGAGATGGCGGGGACATGAATGCACATATTCCCGGAGCGTCTTCGAGTCCAACCGGGAGGGACGGCGTAGTAGAGAAGACTTAGGTGATGCACGAAAAAAAGAAAAGGACATTAATCAACTTGACGTGCGAAACTGAAGGCAGCCAGCTCAGGATCGACCTGGCTAAAGACGCTTGTTGGTTGAGGCCAAGGTCTACTCTGGCCAGTAGCTGTAGTAAGTAGGTAATCTCATCAGTTTCATGTAAATCTGACGGTTTTCTCCCGAAATACATCTGTCAGGCTCTACAAAACAGTGCTCGTCAAATTCACTGAAACATAAACGAGGTTCTCAACATCACGGTACCTGGGAGAGGATACCTTTCTCGATTCCAGCGGAAAATGGAAGATAGCGCTCTGCCCTCGTTGTACAAATGGACATCAAGGCATTGTACCTACAAAATAATATAGAATGTTCGTCAAATCTTACTGAATGTTGGCTTTTCTATAACGAGACAAGGCCGAGCATAACCGGTGGCTTTACTCTTAATGGAGACGACTTTCTGGCTTAAGACTTGAACCAAATTAATATCACTGCGGTAGGTGTATCTGTACTTATCTAGAATTCTGATACTGATTAGACTCTTTAACGTCAACAAGGCAGATGTCAGCTCAAATTTGTCGCCAAGAAACTTGAAAATGCCTAAAGGACTAGTCAGGACTGTTAGGTGATACTAGGATTTTCCTATAAATCTCTCGAGTGCGAATAACCACTTCGTTTTCGGTTTCAGAAAGGCTTGTGGATGTGTCAACTGCGAGTAGATTTGGATTTGGATGTTGTGATAAACGAACACCAACTTATGCTGAGTTGATAACACATTTAACTCTAGGTTTGTTATCAAGTTACTTATGACCCTCCGGACATTTTGTTTCCATTAAAACTCTCTTACTCAGTCACGAATGTATCTTAAATCAAAAACATGACATGGACAAGGCAAAAATCAAGACTTCTCTGCCACATGGCATGTAAAACGACTAATACCAACCGATACAAAGAGCAACAACAACAACAACAACAAAAAGACATTAAATTAGCACCAATTTAGTGGAAAATAATGTCCTGAGAAGACAAACGGACCAGCCAGCCCCCCAAAAAGCAAGAACACAATCCGACCACTTCAAACCCCACTAAAACGTGTCGTTAGGACACTTCACTTCATTGCATCTATAATACTATCACCTCTTCAGTTATTCTCCCCATCACATGGGTTTCACCTAAAAAGCATTCACACCTTCCACCCCCCAAAAGTATCCTGAGCGTGTTTTCGTGAATTTTCGATTGAAATTCATAGTTAAGCCCTTCGGTCGGTTGTCGGTGTCCCTCTATGCCTGGTGCTTTTGCTTGTACGTTTGTATCACTTGCTAAACAGTCATAAATACAGCATACAAGCAGGATACGAAGTTCCATTCGTAACGTTATAAAGCAGACCACTCACATTATTCCTACGCCCCCATCCTTCATCAACTACACTACATTCAAGAACCCAACCGACCTGCCTCATATAGTCTTTAGTCTCCGAGCCTGCTGGTGTATCATCTCTCTTTCCGTCGTCGTTCGTCCTGCGAAGGTACTTTAAGGAGCATAATTATTGCAATAATCGTAAATAATAGCCTGGTGAAATATCACCAGCATTACCATGAGGAAAGGCGTTCAACGGCAGTAGAGGGAGCACAAGAGGCAAGTGCTTACCTAACCCTTAGTGTCTGTCTCATCGTACCCACCATACATGCATGCATATGGGAGTTTGAATTATGTCGGGCATGGAGTACATAATACTTTCAGGACAATCTCCCTACCGCCACATCCTGCATAGTTTAGGCGCACATTCACATTCACATTTACCACCATCCAAGTCGAGCAACCAGGCAACAAGCATGCTCTGGATGAGAGCCTTCTACGTACACACTTCCATTATTTAAGATAGAGTGAAAATGAAAAACGATTCGGAATACTTTAGTGAAATGAAAATCCCGTAGGCGATTGCACACAGGACGACTGCACACACTTACACAACCACCAACCATGGAGGTCGATGTAGCTGTAGAGTTTGGATAAATAAGAAACATCGTGGCAAAGAGCATAAGATGAGAGTTAGTTGAGGCACAGGTGTTGCGTTTGGAGAGTGTCCAGTTTTTCGAGAGTTTAAAAGAACAAGAGGAGTTGAAGCACACACTGAAAGGCGCCTTTTATTTGGTAATGCCCTAACGAAGTTAAGTGGACATAGAGCATACACAGTGTGGTCGTTTTTTGTTTTTTTTTTGGAACACTGCTTACGGTATTGGTTTGATAACCCAACCGGAATGTACACTTTGGGTAATTCCTTGTGATTTTGAATTTGGTGTTTTACCCGGGGATGACTTAAAGCAGAGTGACTTAAGGGAGTCTTATCATCGATCGATGAATAGGTCTACTTTGACTGCATGGATTTAAGTTTCAGATACATTTATAGACTAGAAGCCGGTTGACTATGGGTCAGGGAACTCCCCAGTCTTACTTGCAGAACCAGTTGCAGCTTTTAATGAGGCCTTTGCAATTTATTGAGAAGAGCTCAAACTAATTGACCTTTCAACTGGGCAAAGTCGATTCCAATGTCTAAATCTGTATAAAGAATGCCGGCGGGCCTTCAGCCTACCATCAGTTCTCGTTTCGAGTTGCTTATTTTGACTCGAATAGCTTAGTTATCAGAGTTCCTGCCTGAGACACTGCAGCCTTCCATTCCTTTCCAATCCGGGTGCGTTGGCTTTTCGAATTACATCCCCGTATTGAATCAGCTGATAGAGTCCGCGGTTAACATTAGGAGCATTTGATGATCTCCATATCGTCTGAAGTTATACTGGTACGTCCCGATTAGTGTGCTACAGAAAGGCTTGAGATGTTTACACTATACGTTTGTTATGATCTTATATGCGACATTTAGCAGGGATAAGCTTCAGTAGGGTGGTCACCGTAGCTTAGTGGCTCGAGCCTTAGCAACATCCAAACGTTTTTTGAGGCACCACAAACCTCCACCAGTATAATCTGTCATGAAAAAGCTTCTAAATCCGCCATTCGAAGTCAGAAATAAGCTTCGATAGTTCTCGCCCGACGTATGATGGTCTTTTTTGCAGATGAGGCATGAATGCAGACCAAAACAATGCTGTCGAGCATCATCTTCCATCAGAATGAAATGAGGTCAGCAATATTCAGCGCTGATGGTATAACCTCTGAGCTGTACAAAACATCGGAAGATGATTCAGATGGATGGTTGGCAAGACTCCAGAACTGAAATCAAATCGAGTTTCTTTTTTAAATATTATGGTGCTCACGGATCTAGCTACGAAAAATCTGGATTTTCTGCACAGGTTTCCAGCCTAAAAGGACGCACGCGAAATAAAATACCTAAGTCGCTCGATAAGACTGTTACTGTAATGAGAGTCCTTAATTTATGTACAAGTTGCAAGGGACTTCAACCAACTAGCTTTTAGAAACTGGAGGCTGGAGACCCAGATCCATTTCTCACTGTTTCTGATTTAAGATCCAAACCTTCGTCTTCGTGAAAAGTTCTCATGTTTAAGGTGCGTCCAAGTTGAATTTAAGCCGCTTTATTAATTTGTATAACTCATGACTAAAACCCTTGTACAATTCTGTTCCAGTTCTCCTATTCAATAAACGGAACATTTTTTAGAAATACCTCAAAATCATCTATGCGTATACAGAGTACTTTTCGGAATCAATTCTGTGAGACACTCGTTTACTGTCCCCAGTATGTCGACATAGAGGCTATACCATGCTACAAATATGTACTTCTACGTGCCAGTTGCCGTCCTCAGAAATACATAAAACTCTTTCCTGCAGAAACGTTCAGTTTAGTTATATTAACCGACTTATTCAACGCAATACAGCACACATCCTGAAACTGTGTAGTGGGGGAGGCGAGATTGTGGCTTGTGGTGCAGAGATGATGTTCAGTATTTATATCCTGCACTCTTCCACTCGAGTCCATTCAATTTTGATGAGGTCTTTTGCGGAATACATACTTCTGAAATATGAAATATCCAAAAGGTCAGCACCATGAAGCAGCAATATGCGCAGGGAATTGTCGAGTTTTTTAAGAAAACTCTTAGAAGCTTTCTCTTTCTCTATCTGTGTGAGCTGGCTGGTGGCATCATAAAGGTGGTGAAAAGTTTCCAACAAAGTTTTTGGTTTCATTAGAGTCAAATGTAATAGCCTCACATGCGTAAGATTTACGGCGTTTAATTATGCCTGGGACGGTCTAACTATGTTCTATTTATGTACGTATCGCAAAAAGGGTTTTATGTGATGTCCATTTGTTGGTCACTCCTGTTTGGTGAGGTCATTAAAAACTCAGAATTGTACTCTTCCAGAAAGGGGATTTAACATTGTGGTATAGGGTAGCTAGGGGGTGATTATGTGAATGGATTATTTTAGGTCTAATGTCTAATATGAAATTAACAGTGCCACATTTAATTATGGTCAGTTATGTATTGTAATTTGTTTATTTGACATCTTGTGCCTTAAGGTTGAGGGAAACTATTTGATTGTAATCCTTGATTGTTGTGGAATGCTACAAACGATGCCAATGAATTGTAAATATTTCAATAAATTCCTTGAAACTGTTTTGATAATGTGTAAGTGTGTTTACATAGAACCACATTTTTGTGGTCGAATTTTAACTGTATTGTAGGCATTAAACGACAAAGCTCTGATGGTATTTAGTAAATGAAATGAAAACGAGAAGACTTGAATATAAACAGAAATGCAATACAAACTGTTTGCCCTGTCGTTAAAATGATGATGGGACCTTCAATTTCAGAAACATAATATTGGATGTAAAGCTTGGCACAAGTCTTAAGTAGTAGCAGACTTTGTCTGCTTAGGCTCTGTAGTCAATGACAGATATTTAGTACTGGGATTAGATCAAGCATTACACACGTAAGCCAAATCAAAGTAGGGAGGGGAAGATGTTGACTATACTAGATGGCATACCACTTCATATATTGGGTCTTTCAATAGGGGCTTCCGAACTTTGACAGTCGATAGCGGCCATATTGTTGAAGCTACATCTGCCAAATTGGCTGTCATTTATTCATTCTGTTTTGCCAAATCACCATGGACGCATATAGTGTTCAACAACAAGTGCAAATAATAAAATTGTTTTATCAAAATGGGTGTTCTATTCGGGCAACGTTCCGCGCCCTTCGCCAATTTTACGGTCGCCATAATCGTCCTTCTGAGAGGACTTTTCGCAGTGTGGTAGATAAATTTGAGTCCACTGAAACGCAAGATCTGCAAAAACATCGCTGCTGTCCGTGAGAGTGTGCAGGAGAATCCGAGGCAGTTGATTTCGCGTCGGTCACAAGAATTCGGCCTTTCGCAGACCACAACTTGGCGAATTTTGCGTCGTGACCCATACAAAATTCAACTGACCCAAGAGCTGAAGGTACACGACCATAGTAAACGATGTGTGTTCGCTGAATGAGCTCTCGAGCAGTTGGAAACTGACCCTAGTTTTCATCGAAAAATCATCTTCAGCGATGAGGCCCATTTCTGGATGAATGGGTACGTCGACAAACAAAATTGTCGAAGTTGGGACGTTACCAATCCACATGAGACCCAAGAGCGTCCAATGCATCCCGAAAAAGTCACTGTTTGGTGTGGATTTTGGGCTGGCGGCGTCATCGGTCCATATTTCTTTGAGAACGACGTTGGTCAGGCCATCACCGTATGTCCTTGAAAAATCAAGTTGCATTCCAACGCTTAAGCACTTCACTCGCAATACGTGTCATACTTCGAATATGTTGATGCAAAAATGGTCTACAACAAGCTATACAACAACAAAATTATGTTTTCATTTATTTTTCTCTTTTACACTTTCGATTGGATCTTATATTTTGTACTGTTTTTCTTTTCTTTTTTGACTTAAAACTCAATTTGATGTCGAATGTGATTTCGTTGTTCCTTTTTCTTGTCCTACATTTTGTGAATGTACATTTAGTGTCATTCATTGTCAGGCTCAAAGTCGCCAACAATAGACGGGAAAACCATCGCGAAGGTAATTCCAGATAAAATTCCAGTAATTAAAATTGCTGCAGCAAACATACCAGCTGTTATTTGATAATTCTTAGCAACACTTTTCGGAGCGTACATCATAGCGAGTGAGCTAAAAGACAAACATTTTACAAGATTATAATTAAAATGTCTAGTAAATAAGAAAATTTATTAAAATAATTTAAAACTCGAATTATAGGAACATTTAAGGCAACGGATGAGGTGATGAACTGCCAAGAAATGGCTCCACTATGAATGAATTCCTTGCAAAATCTATGCTCAATCTACTGGAACTGCCAAGAGGGATATTTCTGAAAACTTTCTATCAAAAGCGACGTTTAGCAGGTTTACCAACTGTGTCATATCCCGGAAGATTTTGAAAACCCATAACGAAATTGGGGATACAATTTTTCACCCACTCCCGTAGTTGCCAGGACATAGAAGAGAAAGAAAGCCTCGTACACTTCATCTACAGCTGCCCAACTCGACTGGGCTACGCACGAAAGAAAAACTGTCCAGCGTCAAACTAGGGCTACTTTGGTCCGTGCTCAAATATTTCAGGACCACCACGCCAACAATGAAGCTCATAACCTAGTGGTGTGGGTGCTGGGGCATAGAGATATCCCAGGGAATCGCAAGGTTGATGAACTCGCCAGATATGGAACAACCGTACCCGTGCTCACAGAAAGAGACACCCTGGGTATACCGATCGCTACATGTAAACTCAAGCTCAAGCTGGATGCTATCGAGAAAACAAATTCTAGGTTGTCTAGCGACAAAGCGGATTTGGCCACGGTTGGATCTGAAACGCTCTAAGAATTTAACGATCTCAACAGATCGGATATCAGATCCGTAATAGGTGTCATCACGGAACACTGTCTAATAGGCTTGGCGTCCATTCGAACGATTTCTGTAGGAGCTGTATGGACGAAGAGGAGGAAACTATTCCCCACCTTCTTTGTAACTGCCCAGCTCTCTCCCGAAAAGAAGTCTCCATTAAGGGGAATCCAACCTTAATGACATAGGCGATCTGATAAACATAGATATCAGAAGCCTCCTTCGCTTCATAAAAAGCTCCAATTGGTTAAACGAGTAGGTATGGAGAGCTCTTCAGATCCATGTGGTATCACAATGGACCTTATCACTGGTCTGTGTGCTGGCAATAGCTGTCAGCCACTTCAACCTAGCAAAACCTAACCTAGTGGTGGTCAACTGGCTAACTACATTTATAAGTATAAACACTCATTTAGGCTCAAATGTAGGCTCTCTATAGCCAAACTGGGTTAGCTAGCATTCTGTGTTACTGAAAGGGAAGAAAATAATACAAGTCCTTTGATCCTTGTCCAAAAAAAGGAAAAACCAATATATCTAACTAGATCTACTTTAGAGTTTAGTTTTTTGTATTTAATTTTACCTTAGATAACCGGAACTGAATGACATTATGATGGCCATGATCCAATACACCCAATCATTTTTAATCAAAACGGGTAATGTACGTACCACGTTCCTAGGAATATAATTACAGAGTACGAACGAGGGTATGAAAACTACACGTAAAACAACAGGAATGAAAAGATACTTCGGTCCCGGCTAAAAAAAAAAAAAATTCAAAATTAGTCGAAATAGTACACGGCACACTGTTTTGTTGAGTTTCTTACCCATTGCACCCAGGACGTTGCCAAGCTTCCAAGCATAGCAAACAAATTAAACGTTAAAAAACAAGTCACTAAGGTAAAATGACTCGAAGGAACTATAAAATTCTCATCGGATTGTTGAATATCTGAAACATACAAACGAAACTAAATTAAGAACTTTAAAGGGTTTTTCTTCGTAATTCTTACCCGAATATACAGTCGGAAACACAGTTATCGTTACAAAATATATGAAAAACACATTGAATAACTGTGGAGCGGCTTCTTTGAAGATCGTCCAATAAGGTGGCCTACTATAAGCCCTGTTATCAGCATTATTTATCTCCTTTTGTGTCATTAGTGTGTGGTACCTATAAAATACCTGAAAATATATGCAAAATATTTTACTCAATTGTGCTAAGCCTGTTGTTGAATATCTACTTACATTTAGTGGCAGTGCAAAGTAAGTATCGAAACACACTAGTAGAATAAACATTGCTGTTATAAAATAGTAAATAGCAGCTGTTCTTTGCGAACTAAAAACGAATGAGCTACTAATCGCGATTAACGTAACGAAAAGTCCGCTTACATTTGATCCTAGAATCACAGCTCCAGTGTATTTGATTGGCAGTGTTGCAACTATACCAAAGAGGGTATTTTGATAGACTCCATTGGCCACTGAAATGGTGCGATTTTAATTGCATTCGAATAAGGGATTTTGAAAATATCATTGAACAATTCAAATTGCGTTGTTGCGGCCACACAGCGACGTGTCACCTGTCACCAGGCAAAATCGCTCATCGCTTCGCAACTTTGTGGTCGCAATTATGCGATTTCATATGTTTTAATGGCGTGGCGAAGGCCTTACACTGTTTCGACGAAATCTCTATTTACATTCAAAGGGAATGTATCTTAATGTATGTTCTCCAGTCCAGCTTCACGTAGTACGGTCTACCATGTCAAATGAGTCTCTAGCTAAAGACTGAACATTAAGATGCGGTCAATCCTATTTCAAAAGAAAAGTCAATAAAATTTAAACTGCGCCCGCGGATGACATTTTGAAGATAAAATCAACCACTAATGAGCGCCCATAAGTTCACAGACAAATTACACGTACAATAGGCATTTCTTTCCGGCCTGACTCGTGATGCCAAAAAGCCCCAAACGCAGTTTAGTAACAAATCCTCTCGACGTAGTTGCTTCCGACATTTTCCCTACCTCGGACTTCGAAAGGAGACTTAATATTATAAATACCAAGCAGGGAAGAGTGGAATAACAGCCTGGCTAGGACTCTGGATACGAATCTTAAATAGACCCTGGAAAGGGAGCTGAAAGTCAGGCAACAGTTAAGGCTCTGCAGTAAACATCAACAGACGAATCCTAAACAATATACCAAAGGTCGACAAGGCCAAACAAAACGGTGAGAAAGGCTTCTTCTGTGGAATTTCGGTGTGCTTTCTAAAGCTGGCTAAAGTGACTTCTTTACTCACTTAGGACACAAAACAAAATAATTCAGCGAGTTTTCGTGGATTTCAATCAAGAAATTGCAGTTGCAATGCGTACATTTTTCTGTTGAATTCTTGAACTTATCTGAACTAACACGACCAATATTTCAACATTTAAAGATGTCGCAACAATATATTCTCAAAATTGTATTGACATACTTACTGTTTAGAATTACCACAGAAATCATTGTTATCCAAAAGAAAGGACCAGGCCAACTTGATGAATCACACATCGCCAGGACCACGGTTACAATAAAGACAATGATTTCGATTACGATACTCCACACGATACGTTGCGTCAAGTCACCCCTAAATAAAATCATTGAATTCAAATACAATCACACTTTTAACAACCGGAATATGCATGTTTACTCACCGTAGATTAACAAACACATTCAGCCAATTGAAAACAAGATTTGGAAATTGGGCAGCGACACCGATGTAGGCTAAAAAATTGGTCGCATATATTGAATTACCTCCTGATTCAGATGTACCCAGTTTAAAGTCCACAAAATACTGTAAACGAAAAAATCAAAACTTTAACCAAAATTTGCACAGTACCCTTTCAAATGCTTACATCTTTTGCTGTGATGAACATATTCCAAGGCATAAGGATACCAATGCCATGAAACACGAATGTAAGAAATACCAATTTATATTTGTCGGGGGGCGAGCCAACTTCCATTTAAGTCCAGTCAATGGTCATTTTTAAAATGACAGAGGAAACGAGACATTGATTAAATTAGGAATATTCAAAAAAGGAAACTGAAATTGTCGATAAGCCTACTTTTGGACGATCTGTCAAAATATAGGGATTCTTTCCTGAAGTCTGTACTTTCTCATCACTGCCATTTTAAGCCAACGTGAATCGGTATCTAATGCTTGTTCTATAGTTAAAGGGTAGTCATAGACGATGAGTAGAGGGTAAGGTACAATGACGAACTGTATGGGATGTACAGCGACATCGACCTAGTCAGAAGAGTCCAAATACAATGACTAAGATGGCTGGGATATGTAGAGCGGATGAACACCAGCAGAATGACCTGGCTGAAGACGCTTGTTTATTGAGGCCCACGTCCACCCCGGACTGTAGTGCTGTAATGTGTATAGTTGAAACATTTTGAATTCATTTGACAATCTTGGTTTCAGAAATATATTGAACTCACTTAGCCATCTATCAAGTCTTCTGACCAAATGTGCTCTATGAAAGCTCGCGTTAAGAGATTAAACTTAAAAATTGCATTTCTACATCAAAGATAAAGAAAATACAAAGACTGTTTGAAATTTTACAGCTTCCTACATCATATGTCACTCTAATTTAATTAACTTAAGTTCCCATCCCCTACACACATACATACCTATTTATCAAAAATAATTGCAATTTCATAATTTAATTCACTTAGGTGCTCCCAAAGTACGAGTATGATACTACTCCACTCAAAAGTGTTTTGTTTAGAAAGTCCTTTATTAAATTTTCCCTTTTTGTACAAATCTAAGATACATTTGTTTACATCCTGCACAATAGGAAAAAAAAACAAAAAAAAAAAAATCAAAACTCATCCATCATCGTGTCCTTGACAATAGAATCAGAGAAAACCCCCGGAAAATACCCTAGAGATGAAAAATAAATAGAGCATATAAAATGGAAATGGATGATACAAAGGACCTCGAGAGTGGTTCAACCAGAGACGGAACACAAATAGAACCGCAGATTACCCGGTATGGTACCACACACATACACAATGTACAATATGTACGAATATGATGGGCAGCAGCAAAAGAGCTTGTCCCAACAACTTGTCCTTAAGGATAAATAAATAACCACCATGTGACTGTTATCCTAGTTTTTTATGTAAAATTGTGGTTGTCTCTGCGCTTTTTCCCCAAAAAAAACAAAAACTCTGTGTTGCTGTGTGTTTTCTTCTTGTCGTTCTGCAGAACATAAGGATACAAAGGTTTCCCGGGTCTATGCAGTTAGACAAGGAAAAGATTCTGTTACCCACTCAAGTTAAGGAAGACGTCGTCGTCACTGTGTATGTTTTCATTTAATTTTTCTCTTCTAGAAATATGCTATTTTTTTTTGGAAATGTATGTTCAGTATGTTCAGTCTTGTCTTGGTATTGATGTGTAGAAAAAGGTTTTAAAAAAAATGGATGCAGCTAAAAGAAAGGATATGATTGATTTAATGTTTCCATTTTCAACTTTTGTGGATCAAAGGACAAATTTTGACCGTAAATCGAAAGAGTCTAGGTTACTTCGGTTGCAGGCATTTTCTAAAAGGTGTACTTGTCTGTGTTAACCTAAGACTGAGGGTGTGAAATCTTTCCAGAACCGTAGATTATGGTGCAGTAAGCGACTTTTTCACGTCTTTAATTTGAAGATTAAGGAACTCAGGACTTACATTTTTTAAACATCAACTACTTTTCTCTATACAAAAGATCTTAAGGTGCCCTTATGGCCAAATTCTCTTAACTGCTAGAACAATACCAGAACTCTATAGCTTCGGGAGTCACCATGCTTTAACTTCCAATACAGAATAATTATACATTCCATTAAGAACTAGGAAGGCGTAGATATAATATGAAGGGTAACTGAAACTATAGAAAAAACCTTTCGATGAAGGACGATGAAAGGAGATGAAAATTGACGTGACACACTTGATATCAAACTCATTAAACTGGTGAAAACGACTCTAGAGAAGAATACTCTTATACGATTCCGATAGGCGGAGACTGGAATAAACTTTATCTGATGACTACCCACAAAGATTGGTATTAGGACCCGTACTATGAAACGTATTGTATGATCGAATTAGATCCGGAATCCTACTATTCTACTAATATTATAAAAGTGAAACGTTGTCCGTTTGTTTGTTTGTGCCTCTGTAACACGAAAACTACTGAACCAATCAACTTCAAATCTTGTACACAGAGTGGCTGTACCTTGGGTCATAGTATAGGCTACTGGTTTTTTTTTTGTTAAAAAAAACTATTTTCGCATCGCAAATTATAAGAGGGCGAAGCCGCTGGTAAAAGCTAGTATCCAATAAAGCCAAAAGCCCTTGTCGATGGCATTGCAGTCGTCGAAGCCAAATTTTTGGAAGACATTTTTGAAAGTCAACTGCAGGGTAAGAGTCCAAATAAATAGTTGGACTATAATATGGTCTACTACTTACTGAGCCAAAAAACGATCTTCTGAGCTAATCCTTATCTGAAATCTGAACATTACCATTTTAACTGAACCCGACATGGTTGGCGGTCCAATTGCCTATAAGCTCTATAATGATGCAGTACGCTTACTTTTTCTTCAAGTACATTGATGTGGATACGCTTCTCATGCCTTAGATTCGGATATACCTCCATTAAATGCAATATGCTTATCCATCTGTCTACAGCTGACTGCTACAGCTATGTGCAGTAGGTTCTTTTTTTCGCATTTTTACCAACGCATTTATGCATGTGCCCACGCTTTGGTCATCCATCTCTCCTACACTGAGCTGCTTAGGCAAAGTGATTCCGAAATCGTTGGCTCACTATGTGATTTCGGAGCCTGTTGGTATTAAAGTTCATTATAACCCTGCCATTAGGCCCTGCCAATCTTCCAGTTCAATTATGTTATAATCTCAAGCAAATTCGTACAAAACTGCAAGCAACTGGTCCGGAAGGCAAAAATCCGTTGACTGCAAAGGTTCGGTCACATCGAGCGAATGGACGAGAATGCTCTAACTAAGAGAATCTTTGAACCCCAGCCACCTAGTTCACAACGAAAAGGAAGACCGAACCTCCGATTTGAAGACCAGGCCCACGATTGCCTGGGCCAAAAACCTTCGTCTAGTAAACTGGAAGCAGCTTGTCCGGAACCATGAAGGATGGAAAGCGGCATTAGTTCAGGCTCAGACCCTCCAGGGGTAACTGGCCTGATAAGTAAGTAAGTAAGCAAGCAACTGGTGGCTAGCTTCAGGTCCAGTATAAAGACTCATCGTAGAAAGCCTAGTCAGGAACTTATAGTATCTAAAGAAGATGAAAGACTGGGATGTTTTAAGCAAAGTCGGGAATCTGTTCAACGTATATTTAACGAGGCCAAAGCATTTAACCCATTTTCAGTTAAGATCACGAATACTATGACGGAGCACCTTTAGTTCGCATGGTACATAACAAGTCCCAAACAGTCTTTCCAAACTACCAAGAATACTCGTTACTGATTGGCATTCTTAACCCTTTCAAGTGAATCAAATTTCCATCCACTTCTTGTGCATTTTCAATCTAGCTCAAAAGCTACAGGGGAGTCCACACTTCCGCTCTGCAAGTGTTACCAGCTTTTTTCTTTTTTTTTTTTAAGTGACTTCTCATGAAAATTTACCAAATTAATTGCTAGACACTTTGGCTAAGTAATATTTCAACTGCAATGTGACTTATTGTTTTTCACAGCGCAGCAGATTTTCTCGCCTCTTCACCTCGTACCTTGTTAGGATCTTAATTTGCTCAACGAGCTACAGAACTTAATTGCACACATTCTCAACAACAAAAAAAAAGTTAATAATTGTGATTTTTAATTAGTCGTGCTATAGCTGTTTGTTTCTTTGTGGCAGAAAAGTACGTATACCTTTCTGAGAAGATGTAGTTTCCCCGAGGTCACAGTGCAAAGGAAAGAGCTTGTTGCCGGCAATAAGCATGTTAGTTAATGCATACACAAGCAGTGTATAAGTACATAATTAGAATGTTCACTTATTGCAATTAATGTTCGTAAGTATAGAGCTATAAGGTGATACGTTTAAAGTGAGTAGTTCCTCTACGTTAGGCTTTCTTGAGGGTTTATTGCGCTAGCGTTGACGATGATTACAGGAAAGTGCATTAATAAGGCAAAGGACTTGGGTGTTCAACTTGCAGTTTGTAGGGTTAACACGTGAAAGATAGAAATTACAATAGTAAAGGGATGGAGTTTTGCTGTCAGGTACTCTTTACTGAAGTTTCCGAAATAAAAGGCGTTGTGTGCTCTTGCAGTTAATCACTTGACCTATAGTTTGAAGCAAAGAAACAATTGAGGTAGGACCTTCGACGCTTTAGTTGTGCTATAGTTTGAGAAAAAAAAAAAACAAAGATAGTCGGCTGAAACCTTGGTCCCTATCAAGCCAGAAAAATCCTTAAACTCTAGATTCTGGAGAAAACCCAAGAAGTTCAAATCCATACCCAGTAACTGTTTATCGATTTTAAAGCCACCTGTGATATCTCTTTAGAGACGGGATTTAGAGACCAATGTCTAGTTTTGGGATCTCTGCTCGTTACTCCCAAACAACAAGAACGACTGGTTCTTTGATTGTTCGTTAGGAACACGTCACCCGAAGAGCTCTTCTTCACTGTACCGCTGCTATTTGCCATCAATACTTTTCAAGAAGAATAGCATACAAAAGGGTAGTGTGCATAATTGTCATAAGTAGTTTGCCTCTGCTTGCTGAGGGGCCTCCCAAGTTCCCCACTAGTCTGCCTTAGCGCTGTGCTTATCTTTCAGGCCTTTTCGGACGCGTACTTGATCTGCTGCCAATATGTGAGCTTTGTATCTTTGGTGGCTATTAACTCCAAGCCTTACTTTCTTACTTAAGGTGGCGCTACAGTCCGGAGTGGACCTGGGCCTCAACCAACGAGCGTCTCCAGCCAGCTCGGTCTTTAGGTAGCTGCCTCGTCGTTGGACCTTCACTCTTGTGGCTAAGTCGATGCCGCTGTACAGCCCGTACAGTTCAGACGGGACCAAAAATCACCCGAAGAATTTTTCTCTCGAATCAGCCAAGTTGGGTGATGGTTGGGTGTTGAAGAAATAGGGAAGGCACTGAGAGGTGTCAACTTGGCGATGCTTAGTGTTGTAACTGTTTCTACACATCAATTGTGCTTATTTTACCTTCATGTGGTAACCGTCGGGTACTGGTCGATGTCCATCCGGACTCGACTTGCTAAACTTATAAGCGCGAGTGCTGACCAGCAGACAAAAAATAGCAGCACTATAAACGGGACAGCGGATGAATTCACCGGATGACATGAACGGTGAAGAAAAATTCCAGAACAAATCAAATAAAATCTTATCCGGACTACTCCGACATATTTGGAGGTAAGACTGGTAAGGATTTCCGAGACTAAGTCAGGGTCTTGAAAAAAAAACCATAGTTACGAAGCAACCACAACCCTCGGATACGGACAAATTTACTGTTGACAACCCCTGCAAATTTCAAGCCTATCCGCATCTTAAAAATGGTGACAGCAAAGCTATCTCATCTCTTTACTTGGGGCACACAAGTACTACTTCTATTTCTAGTACCAAACAGCCAGCTCTACTTGTGCACCTATTCCTTGTTCTGTGGTTAAAAAAAAAATCACCTAAACAAATGTATCCCTCAAAATAAAAGTAGGCATCAAATTAAAATTCAAAATGTTCTCATTCAGGCTTTGATTTTCCTACAGAAAAGTTTAAAAAATAAATTAATAGTGAAGAAATTATAAAAAAAAAAAAAAAAACAACAAATTAGAATCCTAAATTCGCAATGAATTATTTAACTTCGAAACTCTTTACCAAAAATATCCTGCAATGTAAAGCCATAAAATTCCTCAACAATATTCGCAACAAAAGCGGCTGTATGGATGATAAATCCAAATGTGCAAAGCTTAAAATTCGCAAGAACACATGTAAAGAAAACGCCCCACAAAAGCCACCTACCAAGAAACCTGCCAAAATACCATTCAAATCGATGTGGGAGTTACCTAGATGTTCGAAAGAGCTTTGCAAATGTCCACCAGTTAAATTCGATGACTTATACTACAAAGTATCCGATAAGGGAAAAAGAAAATATCAACAAACATGGATATCGTGCCCTGCACGTAAAGTTGTACAAAAAACTGTTTGCGAATTTCCAAAGGCTAAATATCCACCGCTTAAGCGTAGACCAAAAAAAGAGCGACCAGACACTGCAAAGTGTTTGTCGGCCAAAAAGATGGATGTTATGGACTGTGGTAAATATGGGGAAACAAAACAAAACAAGAATTGTATAAAAATAACCCTACCGGGCTGTCGAGGAGTTCGAAGCAATGTTAAATGTAAATTAATACGAGATCTAGCAGACTGCAAAATAGTTCGTCCACCCTATCCAAGCTTTTCCGAGTGCACTCACCCGAAAATAAGGAAGAAGCGCCCATCGGAGTGTGAGTGTCTAAAGATCCGTTCCATGTGTGAAGTTTGGACAATCCTGCGACAAAAGAAAGTACTGACTTGAGAGCCTTGATATTTTGATTCGATTTGAACAAACTAACAAAAAAACAAAACAAACAAAATTGGAAAGTACCTGACTTTAAAAAAAATAAAAAACCAAAAAAAAAAAAAAAAATTAAAAAATAAAATGTATGTCTATATAATAAAAAAATAAAAATACATTTAATTTGTTTGATTTTCTCCTTGATGACTTTCAAACACAATGAAGTCAGCGATCCTTAGTTTTTTAAGCCGCACTGCAACTTAAAAAATTGTGTAAGATGAGGTCAATTTGAGACCAAAGGTGTGGATTTGAAGATACGGCTCTTTCGTGGAGGGTGAGTTTCTCACAGCACAATTTTCGGAACCGATTTGGGGTATCCTTCGTTCAAATTCTTTCATTCTGCTAATCATATCTGCATGGAAATGACTGCATTTGAAATCCTTTTTTGCTGACGATTGGTCACCTCCAGCATAGTTTACAACCATCTCCAGATCCTACAACCTATGGGGATTATTTCCTATCAGTAGTTTATTTCACAAGAGGCACAATCTTTTAAAAGACCATCCAATTACTTGCATACGCGCGCCGATGATATTGACATAATCGAAAGAAAGCAGCGTGATGTCAGTAGCACGGGCCACTGGCCAATCGGTCCACACGCTGCCAAGTTAGGCATCCCGTTCAACCCCCACTGCCGTAGTTGCGACAATTCACAGGAAAAGGAAACGCTATTCCACTTTCTCTGTGACTGCACTCTCGGAAAACCCTTTTTTAAGGAACTATCTGAGATTTCTAACATCAAATTCTGCAACATTATCAATTTTCTTAACTCCACAGGATGGATCTAAAAAACTACACTCTTAGCTACGCCCATCAACACCCAGGTCACGTGAGTTGTGGTATCAAAACGGCGCATCCGCGCTACTTGCGTCTCTGACAGGCTTACCAGTTTCAAGCACTTCTACTTACCTACCTACCAACAACGACGTCTCAGACAGAACGTCTTCCTCGACAGATATAACTTTGAGGTAGTTAAGGACTGTCTACTTCGGCACCGCTATCAATTCAGACAACGACACCAGCGATGAGATTGCCAATCGCTGCTTTTTTGGGCTAAGAAGGGCTGTACAGCGACATCGACTTAGCCAGGAGAGTGAAGATCCAACGACTGAGGTGGTTAGGTCATATAGAGCGTATGGACACCAATGCTCCGGTTCGAAAAATCTTCAAATCCACCCCCGAGGAACAGCGCAGTAGAGGAAGACCTCGACTCAGGTGGCGCGCGCAAGTTGAACTTAGCGTGCGAAACTGGAGGCAGCTAGCTAATGATCGAGCTGGCTGGAGACGCTTGTTGGTTGAGGCCCAGGTCCACCCTGGACTGTAGCGCCACCTTAAGTAAGTAAGTTTATTTCACAGAGGTAGGCTGCAGTTGCAAGAGACTGCCAGAAATTTTGGCGAATATGTCTCTTGAAATCTCTCGGGGTGGCCGTTTTAGTAGTAGTTAGTATCATCGCTTATCACGCTAGTGGTTCCAGGTTCAACTCCTGATGTCATGAAAGTCGGTCAACTGCGAAAAAACTGATGTCAAATACACTACACTACACATGCACAACACTGGCAGAAGGGAGGTCATCAAGCTAAGGATAGTGCCAATAGAGCAAAGTAGTAAACCTTATACAAAAGTCATGGTCGGTGTAGAGAATAAGGAAAAACTACTTTCGTCGACTGACGGCGACGAAGACCAACATCCTGCGGTAAGTCAGAATGAACCATTCAATCTTGTTCAAAAACGATCAAGACAAGACAACAAACCAGCACCAAAGGGTGCATCTTTCAAAATTTAACTTCTTGCAGCGAGCTATCACCGATGTGTTGGCGAGTATTGATGCGACCAAAATAGAGGATCGGACAGAACTTCATCTGGGGATAGCTATGTATAACTTCTACATATGCCACGCTGTTACTTCTGACAACGACATCTTATCAAAAATGAAGAAGAACTCTTTGAACTCCTAGAAAACAAATGAATAGTAAGGGAGTGTTTGTGTGTTTAAATCAGACCAGTCCTACTCTATGGCATGGACGCTATCGAACTAAAAATTCTTATGTTCGGTTCCGTTTGCGTTGATAGGTTTCATAGAAAGAGATTCAACGACGAAATATAGTTTTCATGACTTTTAAAACGGTTGGGATATGTAGAGCGAATGGACACCAAAACTCCGGTCGGTAGAGTATTCGATTGGAACCTAAAGGGATAACGCAATAGAGAAAAACCTCGCTTTAGATCGCGTGTATAAGCAAAAGGGAAACTAAACTTATATAGCTAACCGGGTTAACTGGAGACGCTTCTTGTTAGAGGCTAAAATTCAACCCCAACCGTAGTGAGAAAGAATGTTGCATATTTGGGTCAATTTGTAAGTACCACCTTAATTTCAACTTTTCAGCCCTTGTCATCCATTGGAACTGCCGAGTTTTAATATCTTCTCTGAACTCATTGTGAGACTTTGGCCTACCACTCTTCCTGCACTGTGCACTGGAAGCATCATTATCTACTACTGGTTGAGTATCGGTGAGTAGATCCTTTTTATAAAGACCTTTGCTTTGATTTCGCACACTTCTAAAGCAGGAAAACCTCAGCAATTTCTTAAAATCACCTATACGAAGGTCCTTTATTCCAAACTAGTTCTAGCATAGGACAGTCTTAATGCAAGTGTCTTGTTGTGGCTTCTCTAGTAGTCATTGTATATATATTTGGCACGACAGCTCATAGAGAGCCAAGGCCTAGCTTCTCACAATCATTCATAGTTTTAATGCCGACTCCGAACAGCGAATTGAGAAGCTTTTCATGATAGATTTATACTGTTGCAAGTTTGTCATGCCTGCGAAGAGGTGGTTTGGTGGTTTTTGAGAATCGAACCTGTGTTTCTCACTTAGCAGTCCTACGCATTGACCACTAAGCCACGGCGACCATACTAGTCATTGTAGGTAGCGTAATAAAAGTTGTGCCCTGTAAATTCGCCTGGCACTATTCGTATTTCCATGTCCATAGTTTCTGAATGTATTTTTCATACAACATAGTTGCTTATGGCTTCGTCGAGAGTATAGCCATCTGTGAACCCCCTCAACCTTCTGCAATACCGGGCTCGTTTCTATCAGTTCTTGAAAACAAGCTTCTTTGGAGTTTTTGAATTTTGTATTCTTCAAAACACCTTTCAAAACACTCCTTTGTCAATGACTGAAACTAAGTGCTTTTGCCCTCCCTATCTGTCGGTTATTAAGTAGCTGTTATAAAATATGGTTTAAGTAAACGTAACGCTGCGTCATTATTCCGGATTGAGCATTTCAATTCAAGCTTTTAACCTTAAGATTATGCACACTTTACACACCATCGTTATGTGACTGACAGCAGCTTAATCGTAACTCCTCCACTCCTAGCACCACACTTCACCTACTCCAATTTGATTCTCAATTCCTCATGCTCATCCAAAAAGTAACCCACTTGTCACCAGAACTCAATTGAAAGAGGTATTAACCCGAAAAAACAAATCTCTCCACACTGCGATACCGCAAAAATTCGCATTCGGGTCAATTCAAATTAATCCGCTTGTATAAAAGGACCAAATTGACGAGCTGCGTACCAACAAAAGGACTAACTTCTTCGTCACACACATCCAACCAGACAGAGCCTCATACAATTTCAACTTGAAGAACTCATTCCATTTGAAGAGGACATGTGTGTGATGAGACTGCCTGTGTTTGCATATTTTTCCATTCAAGAATCGAGAAATACCTTCGAAGCAGGATTCATTCGTTGCCGTTGTCATCCTGAAATCATTCGATATTCGAATTAAAAGTAAATCCTCTCACATATCCTTACAGCTTTGCTATCACCGGCAGGCATCCGCACCAAAACTGTGTAAGACCCTTCAGAAACATTGATTCCAATTTCAAAGTTTCACCTCAACGCCGCCGGAGTGGTGAGACTAATCTGGCCAATGTGCACTCACCCCATCGCCCATTAAGTCATAAGTGGAGGAATGGAGATTTATTTTTATTTATTTTTTCTAATTCACAAGGATAATTGAATTATCATCCCTGCCGTCATTATTCATGTGCAAATATTTTTCCAAGTAAAAATTAAAACGTCGTCTGTTGCCTGTTGTACCAATACCCACCGGCGACCTTTCATGTTAAATCCGAAGGCATATGTAAAAAGGACACCGAGTGGATGATCTGTTCACTGTTGATAAATAATTCGTTAGCATATTTCATGACGCCACGTTTTCCACTCGGCCAAAGATTACGCAAAAATATTCCGGCCACACACAATGGACCGACCCCAAATAAATTTTCAAATTTTCCACTACTTTAACGGCTAAGGAGCTAAGCAGATCGCATACATTCAAGCGGCCGGCGGCGCGGTGGCGGCACGGGGATGGTTTTGGTTTTCAGTCGGCTGGTTGTTCCCTGAGCCCTTTTCAAATATCCGGCCATATGCCAAATTTATATGCAAATAACAAACAAACAATTAAATTTTCAATCTGCGATGGCGATAGAGCCCTCTCGCACACTTACGCAAATAATATCTACCCTTGTGCAGGGAATTGACGACCTCGTTACGTGTCGCGGGGATTCTATTTTTGGGGAACGATGGTATTTGATTTTTCAAAGATCTAAGTGAATGGTAAATAGAAAAACAGGTCCTTAGCCTAATGGAAATGGATTTTTTTTGGGAGGCGGAGCTGCAATCATAATTCTCACCCCCTGATGGGTTGCAATTTGTCAAAATTTTAAACTGACACAAATTTGAATTCAATCCCAAAGTGTAAAGTGTATCGGTGTCTGAAGGCGCGGTAAAATATTCTCCCTCAAACGGATAGGTAATGGGATTTTTAATGTAGAACTACACAAGACTCAGGGAAGCCTTTGTTGTTGAACAGCCCACAAGGCATCATCATCGTCGTCATCTTTATACGTAATTGAGTAAGCAACGTCATCGCAATCATCATCTGTCAACTGTGATTCGATGTCAGTGGCAATTAGGAT
The DNA here is from genome assembly GCA_951813785.1 of Criorhina ranunculi. Taxonomy (NCBI): domain Eukaryota; kingdom Metazoa; phylum Arthropoda; class Insecta; order Diptera; family Syrphidae; genus Criorhina; species Criorhina ranunculi. The sequence continues at coordinate 29,137,588 of OX638381.1, forward strand.
TTTCCATTATGTGAGCATTTGTCCGGATACAACACCCTAGTTGGTAATTGTTCCTTTGAAATATTTGCAGGAGTGTGGGTAGTTTATTTTGAACTGTTAACACCTTTGAACGAGTCAGACAATAGAACATAACATCAAATTGTGATAGCTTCACGAACTATTGAAACTGTGTCCTTGGTGAGAGGAGACAGTGCATTTATCACTATCTGACGGGTGAAAGTCCAAGTCATTTTCGTGTTGAGGGTCATTATTCAGCTCAGTTTCTGGGTTTAGAAGTACCTTAACAACTGTCGTGAGTCCTCTTTAAATCTTTGCTTACTTTCAAACAATCTTTACAACTGCAAGCTTTGATCGTGGAAAGATGCTTTTGTGACCACTTTCATCCATCAGAGGTGCCTGAATTACTTACTTACTTATCAGGCCAGCGACCCTTGGAGGTTCTAAGCCTGAACTAATGCCGCTTTCCATCCTTTACGGTCCTGAGCACGCTGCTTTCAGTTTACTAGACCAAGGTTTCTGGCGTCCGCGATTGCCTGATCTTTAAACCGGAGGTTCGGTCTTCCTCTTCTTCTTGAACCAGGTGGCTGGGATTCAAAGATTCTCTTAGCTGTAGCATTCTCGTCCATTCGCTCGATGTGGCCGAGCCATTGTAGTCGACGGATTTTTACCTTCCGGACTACATCCACATCTTTGTACAGCTCGTAGAGTTCGCGGTTTTATCTTCTCCCCCATTCGCCCTTCTCGCAGACTGGACCAAATATTCGACGCAGGATTTTTCTTTCGAAGGATCCCAAGATCTGATCCGCTGTCTTACTTATCGTCCAGCATTCAGCACCATAAAGCAGGACTGGCAAGATCAGGGTTTTGTAGAGCATGATTTTGGTCTTTCGAGTTAGGGGTTTGGACCCGGTTGCTAAAGGTTATCCTTCGTTGAATCTCCACAAGGGTGTCATTTGTGGAGTTTATGTTTGCCCCAAGGTAGATAAACTCCTTCACTACCTCAAAATTATAGCTGTCAATTGTTAGGTTTCGACCTAGACGGTGTTCGACGGATCGATTTTTGGATTTTTTGGACTTTGTTTTATCCTCGTTTATCGTGAGACCAACTCGGCCATCGCGTTATATAGTTGCGGTGTGATGAATGCTGTCGTATGCGGCTTTGAAGTCGATGAAAATATGGTGATTATCGACTTGGAACTCGTTGGTCTTTTCCAGGATTTGCCGCAGGCTGCCTGAATTGCAGGCTTTTTTAATTCACTTTATGTCTAGACCTTCGCAAACTGAAACCTGAAGGATGGCATCATGGCAAATAGAGCTTAGTCTACAAGCCAAATTTCCGCTGTCTTCGCAAAGGCGATAAAGAGTAAATGACTGAAGTGGTGTATTTTGGACATCCGTTTTCATAACCATTAGGTAGACGGGATGAACATATTCACGTTCGGAGTCAGTAAACAGCTGTGTGACACTATAAATCTAAAATTAAGGACTTTAATCGTTACGAAGTGTTCCTTCTATCTGCTATCTGATCGTATCCTTTATTGCGGTTCTCTTGAAACTATTCCACAAAAACCCAATAAAACCAAGCGCGTTTGCTCATCTATGCACATTCTATGAATTTTTGGTGCACTTGCATCCTTTCCTAGTAGCAATTCGTATTTAAAAAATTCTTCCTCGTAACAAACCAAATCCAGATTGTCCTAATGATGCCAAATTTCTTTCGATTCCATTGCAATCCCAAAACAAACTGTATTCGTAATCAAAGGCTACAACATTCCCAGAGCAGACACAACATCAATTAGGTTTCCCATAATTGAGATATTCCTTTCCAGTTTTCGGGTAATGACCAGGTGTGCTCACATAAGGATAAACACACAACAGTGCAGAGTCACGTGAAACATCATCACAAGGCTAATAAAAACACATAAGCAAAACTGGAATATTGCCTCGAGTGCTAATAACCTTTTGCCCACGCATACACTCGCACACACACACATAAGTTAAACCTCAGGGTACCATCCTCGAAAGTAAAATATTCCCGAAACTATTCGTATACACTTTCGTAGAACTCTTCTGTCGTTAATTGCGTTTCCATGTATCTTCGGGTGAAAGAAAACCCAACCGACGCTACGCAGAGCTGCCCGACGATATTCGTACGCAAAGTGTAATTACAATTACACCAACTAATGGATCCCTCCGGAGCGAATACGTAATGGGGTAATAATACCTCTGGGTGGTGCGCGGCGGCGGCGGCGGCGGCGGCGGCGGCGGCGGCGGCAGGATCTCTCTCTGCAAAGATAGCGATGCCTTATCCAAATCACACTCGAATACAACTTGTGGTGGGCGGTTAAAGGAAATAGGAATGTAATATAACAATTATCAGGTTGACAGACTCGTTATCGCATCGGTGAGTCCTTGTGCATGGGGACGATTCGTTTTGTCGTCCTCGTCGGCTGATGATGATTTTGCAAAAACCCCAACGATGAATCGGCATCTGTTGGGCTTGTCTCGGAAAGTAAAATGTCAAAAGTCAAAACCCACCGCACAGGACTCTCATAAATTATTAATCAAAGTCAAAAATCCTTTACTCGTATTGTCCTGTGTATTTGTGGTCGGTTGGGTGTCTCCGAATCTTATATTTCGGAATATTTATCACTCTATGTCGTGGTGTGTGCAGCACATGTTGCATTAGATTCATATCACTAGTTCATATTTGACCAGAGGAAGTGTGTGTGTGTCGAGCTCCTGATATTTGCAACCAGAAACGGAACATGGGCTATGAAAGTTTATGATACCACGAACCTGCTTCTGAAATTATTTCAGGACTTTCCGAGAAGCAAACGTTGACTAGTATTAAGTGGAAATGCGAGTGTTAACTGTTTGGTAGACAACAGTGGGTCAGGCCACAATTTGAAAGACCCATTGTGTGTATGTCAGGAGTTTTGTATGTTTTTGGAAAATGATACCAATAGGTCTGTAGAGTCAAACCCATAAAAGTTGTGATGGAATTATTTAAGAAGACACCTTCGTCTTCTTCGGTTCTTAAATATGAATCGAATCGAGGGCATATAGACAAATCGATAAGAAACGCACTTTGTTATTCAGAAGTGAAACAGGATGTCTTGCTATTTGAAATGCTATGAATTGTTATTTGGACTCCTTTTGTGGGCGTTTCATAACTCTGAATTTCCCAAACTTGATGTTAAAAGTTGATTTTACTCAAGGGTAGGTTAGAGACTAATTAATTCTATTTCAAGAACTGGGAAGTTAGGGTGAGATAAGTGGATAACTCATTATGCAAACTCTTTAAAGTTCGTTGAGAATTGAGATGCTTTGTATTTTTTTTTCTTGGAAATGGAAGAGAATATCACAGTTCAAGGAGAGTTGAATGTTTTAATGGGAGAACTGTGTAGAAATTCAGGATAAGTAGAACTTTACTGCAGAAAATACAAGGCTACTCAAAATATAGAAATCATTTCAACTTCATTACGCTTGATACTGGACATGACACGCAACATAAATAAGGAGACAAAGGGGCTGGTTGACAAGGCTCAAACATGCCATTTCTAAAGAAAAATATGGAGGTATAGACCTGATAGGTAACTCATCAAACAAGTCCCTCCATCCGGCTTGATCGATAGCCATTAAGTTGATTGAGGTTCTTGTCTACTTGCGCGTTGGCTTCTTTTCCTGTCTTGCCCTTTTGGGTTTAGTTCAAAGACTCTCCGGATCGAAGCCAATAGATTCGAATTTTTCTATCCAGATCGACACTGAACAGTGTTTTTGACATCAAAAATGTCGAGCAACGAGCGTTCTCCATGGTTTTTATGTTCAGGCAAACGAGCTTCGAAGCGATGTCAAAACCAGACATTGCTTTCTATAGCTCGTCTCGGTATAAGCTGACATATCTTAAGAATCGATAAATATTTACAAAGGTTGGGAGTTTCGCTTTGAAATCCTATGGTGTTTTCCAGGTTCAACCCAAGTATAAGGATTTGGTTGATAGTGGACTTTGCTGGTCTAAAGAACGAATCAGGTGGTTGACGAAAGGTGTTATATGCTCACACAAAACGACCGAAAAGATCTAGTCTACTTTCTCATCATCCCCAGCTGACTGCAAAAGCTCGACAGGTAGCTTATCGGCCTCAGCGATGTACATGCTTGCCTTTACTGCACTACAGTAGGATAGAAAGGTATCATTCAGTAAGTGGAAAAGATAGCTTAACCTTGCTTTGCAAATATACAAGTCACCTCCCTTCTATGTCAGGTAGCAGTAATGACGACTATCACGACTTGTGATTTGTGATTTGGTCCAAGGATTTGAGAAAGAACAGTATATTAGAGACATTTTTTCTCGAAAGGTCGTTGGGGTTGTTGTACGAAATCTGGTTCTAGCAAGAGCCGAGCATTTGTTGACGAAGCACCTAGTTCACATTTTTACAGCTGTGGGACTAAGTTTTGAAGGGGATGCCTAGTCTTGTCTCATAGTGACCCTTACAAATGGCTACCAGCCGAAAAACGTCGCTGCTGTTTTTGCCAAGGAAGTGTGAGCATAGTTCTCCCTTGACAGATCCAACTGAAATGGGTACCCTTTTTGTTTAACCTCAGTTCAGTGCCAGCTGCCATTGGTTTCCTGTGAACGAAAGTTGAGTGACAAAGAACCTGCTACCCAAACATGCAAGTTTCTTACGGCATTGTTCGTCGGGTTAACAGTATGTGGTTACAGAAGCTACGACCTTACGAACCACTTGGCTGTCCGCAGACATTGTTAGTTTTCATTAATAATTGGCTGCCTTTTGAGCTCGAGAAACGCTAACATTTCTACGTAGAAGAAACTAACGAAATCCAATAGCTTAAGCTTTTAAGTTTTGAGTTATTTTTACAAGTAATTTTGATATATTGACTCACTGCCTGAGTGCCTGTGTCAATCATCTCCTTAGAGAGCATGTCCCGAAACAAATTTAGGACCGTCAATCTCACCAGTAAGATATTATAAACGCATTCTTGTTACCACATACTCTCAGCTAAAATTTAAGTGTTAAACCCCTTCATAACCTTCAAGCCCAAAAAACTTATAAATTACTAAACACTATCCTGAATGTGCCTGAATCTGGCCCATTAAGCCTGACAAAAGTCAGTAAATTATTTTACCATGTTTTTTCCGCAGTTCATTCCCCAGACGGTACGAAAGTTTTACATTGCATCTCTCTTGGGCTATCGCTTCATTCTACTTCACGGTTTGCATTATGAAATCGCATCCTTTATCCCGGAGCTAGTTGAATAAATAAGATTCACTGTTGCAATTCTGTTAAGTTTCACCTGCAACCCTAGAAAAGGTGGGAAAAATTATTTTGTATCTAAAAATCGGAATCTGATAGTAGTGTGGCAAAGTGGAGAGCTCTTCTGTTGAATACTCATAGTTGAGGGGTGCATCATCGCCATCGTCTTTCGTCTGAGGGTATTTCCGTGAATCCTTTTCGGTAGGGGGGTGGTACACTTTCACTTCAAACTGCCAAGTTCCACATCCGCTGTACGTTATCGGCTGTTGCTAGTACCTATCTTGTGGAAAATTTTAAAAAAGTGGAATGGCAAGTGGTAAGAGGGAACACATCGTCTAGATACATTGAAAGTGTGAAGCTTCGAATGTAAGTTTTGGTTATGCATTCACCTGATGGCATAGCAATAGTTTTGCAAAACTTTTTATTTATGCTTAAAAAAAAAAAAACTTGAGCAGGTATGTAGTTTTTGATTTAAGTTTCAGACTAAGTGAGTGCGTATCAGACTGCTTTACAATCATGAAGAACCTGTGCATCCTGCACAACTTTGAACAAAAAAAATCCAGAAAGACAAGTGAAAATATCAATAAAAGGGAAGCTAATCAAGTCTTCTTATGTTCCATACAAACCTTAAAATAGAGGGTTTCCTTAATATTCGACTTCCTTTAGGTCAGCCTTTTACATAGTTCCAGATATAAGGCTATAAAACTGAATTTTGGGACTTAGCTGTTGCATGCTGCAGGAGATGACATACAAACATGGTCCGATGAAGGCTTGGCTTATGATTGGAACCGTAGGTAACAACTTTTTAGCAAAGGCGATGCTGTATAAGATCTTCATCATCCCCGACCTACTGTATTGTGCAGAAGAACTTTGTCAAAAGCAGATAAAAGTTAGGTTAAGTTAGGTGGCTATCTCCACTTAGGCGCAACCACGTAGAGTACCAGATTGCCCAACACCAGGAACCGTGCATAATGGAAGGTACTGTGGGTAGCCGTCTCGGTGCAGAACCCTCTGCAAAACCATTTAGACCCACATACAAGGTTCCTTATTTGTAAATATTGGTCTTGACTAGGTCTCTGTGATCTTGTTAGACTTCTCCAGGGTTTTCTTTCACAGCCAAGGCAGGTGGATAGAAATTGGGTGATTGTTTCTTTCTCTTTCTCCAGAGGGGACACCCTTTAAAGTGGCTTGCCTACCTATCAAGTAGTGCTCCGTGACGACTCCTACTATATTTTTCAATGAACAGAATCTCTTTCAGTTTTGCCTATCTCTCAGCTTCAATATCAAGGCGGAATTTTAAAGTTTCCGAAGAAGCAGACGGTTCCGCTTTTTTTCTAAACAAATTTCTGACCTGCTTTTTCCTTCACCAGCTTCTCCACTCTGCAGTTGCCCGAAACATCCCTGTCTCTTGGAATTTAGTATAGGGAAACGTCTCATGCGTAAGCGATCTTATTATGATAAGCAGATGAAAGTGCACTCGAAATGCACTTGAATGCGAACAGTTCTCCAATGATCTTGTCCGAAGGATTTTCGATTCCACTACTGACACAGTACGCAGAAGAGGACGACCTCATCTCCACGTGGGGTGCAATGCTTGTTGAATAAAACCCTAGCTTCAGTTCTTATCGTAAAATTCCCCAACCCATTGGAATAGACTGTTTTGTCGGCTAATTTGTCACTTCCTTTCCGTGTTCTTTGTAAATCCTCGATTTCTTCAATTTATCCAATCTACCACAAAACTCAATTGGATCAATTTCCGACTCTTCAAATGCAATTTTCCAATTTTATTTGCTAGGTCCAAGGATTATCATTCCTCTCAGACAAAATGATACACGTCCTTGAGCATTTTTTTTTTCTCCTCACTCTTTTCGGCTGTTTTTCGTTTACTTTTTACTCTTTCTTCCGTAAGATTACGTTTCTTTTGCGCTATTGCCCTTTTTGGCGTTCGCTTTTTTTTATTTTTATTTTTCAACACCAATAGATATGTATATCAGACGACGACGGTATCTGTCAATACCTATCCCATCCAGTAGCTCGACCGATATGAATTGAAAATATTTTCGTCCTTTTTTTATTTTTTTTATGCTAAACGTGGAAAACAAAATCCCAATGGATCACTCAGCACGTAATCAATTATGCCGGCAAAGTTGGAGGATTGATTTTCTTTGGAAACCTTCTCGAAAAATTGATTTTCGAAGGAATTCTGGTCAAAGATACTTGTAGGTACAACATTTTGGGAGAGATTGAGAGAGGAGTTTTCTTTTTTCTTAAAATAGTTCTTGCACCAGATGTCTCTTGTTGCATGTTGGTGTATCCATATGGGAAACACCTATGAACTTTTGTAACCTTCTCGGAAGGTAAACACCAACGCAATAATTATTAGAAATACTATTTATATTTTTATACCTTCAACTCCCACCGGGATGATACGGCTTGAAGTAGTAGTCTCCCTCTCATCCTAGGCACTAATCCCATCCATAGTCCATCAAGGATGTCCCACTTAAACAAATGAAAATGCATTAAGAAAAAGATTGAGAGAAGGAAAAACAAAAAACGGTAGTAGTTCGTCAAAAAGGCAAATGAAAATAATTTGAATTTTTTTGCGTAGCGACTATAAGTCCTTGCAGGAGGCGTTGTTGGGTTGGTGGCCTCTGCCATTTGATGGACTTGAAATTTGTTGGCAGTTTGATTGAATGAACTCAGAGGCACTTTATCCTGCAGCAATGTTTCAGGGTATATTTTCTTTTTCTCTGCAAAGCAGCATATGTTTCGGTGTCTTATGAGTTTTTTTTTTTTTTTTCAGTCGTAGGCAACAACGGATGAAGACACGGCGAGAAGAGCATTAAGTTCGTTGATGGGATTTTCGTGACTAAAATCTTTAAGGATCTACGACTAGTAGATGGCATCTGGAATGGTGGGTGTTTGTGTGTGTGTATAAAATGGCTACCTTCCTTCTTATTTTTTTTTTAAGTTGCAAGATGAAAATATATGACAAAATCAACGGAACACGTACAACTTTGAAATGGGGGAATGCTGCCAATTTGCTGAGGCAAATGTTTGATATCCTTCATGGAACACGAAATCGTTTTTTTATAGACCTAGGCAGTGATTGGATTTAAAGAGTAGTTGTGTGTTTAAGAATGGACATTTAAGAGAGTTTATAAGGTTGCACGAGTTTTATTGCTTCTTAAGGACGTGATGATGGTGTGATAGTGAAACTGTGGTACAAATATGGCAAGTTGCACAAATAATATTCGGGAGTCCTGTAAGAATTTAAGCGATTCTTAAGCGGCCTGTAAACGCTAAATTAACCTCATTTATTTTTTATAACATCCATGGCTACACGACATATTGCAGGACTGGGATGGTCAGGGTCTGGCAAGAAAAACATGACTTTCGATATGGAGCTCTATATGGTTAGATGCCTGCACAGTGTTTTTTTTTTCATGGTGCCTATCGACAATATGAGCTTTGTCCTCATGTTTGGCAGAAAAATGTAAAGTTAGCTACCCTGAGAGGGTTAAATGAGGCAATCAAGGAGATTTTCTTCAAATTTGTATGACTATAGCACTCTAAGTCGTACTGGGAGGGTTGGTTTCTGGGTGATAAAACTAAATTGGAGGTCGCTTAGTCTCCCTGAATTATCTTTCTTAGACAGATCACCCGTTGCTAAAATAGTATTCACCTAGCGCAATTTTTTAGGTTCAGTGCTCTTTTCTACGTCTGTTTTTCCGCAGCTTCTGCGTCTGTTCCTAAGCCTATTCTTCTGAGTTGGGCCGGCAATAAGTTGTGGCCTGTGATAATCTCCATGAAGATCGTTAAGTTTGATCTGCTTACCTCAAGAATGTGGCTTGCTTGTTGTTCAGAGTTCTCTGGAGATACGGCATGAAAGTGCGCTACATCCCTCGTCAGCTTATCTTTGGAAGTCAAGTGCTATGTTAAATTTAACGAGTTCTAATGACTGCAGTACTGAGTGATCGATTAATGGTAGGTCCTTTTCTGATCCCTTCCTAGCTAGCTATGCATGACGAACAAATGCATATTTTAACAAAATTTCAGATTGATTGCAACACATACTTTGAAGACGGTAAAAAAAACACGATGCCAAGTTCGTAGGCCTGGCATATCATTATGACTGGCGTATCATAATGAAACAGAGTAGAGAATACAATCATGAAATCTTTCGTTTGAACAACTGTTGTTTCGAGAAAATCTGCCCATTCATGTTTAAGTAAATGTGAAACAAACAGACAATATATTCGTAGTAGATACATACCTTCATACGTTTACAAAGAAGAAAGACAGATTAGGGAATCCACTTCATTTCTGTCTACATACTCCATCCATGAGCAAAACTTATGACAGTCAATCTACATAATTCAAACTAGCACCCCTACTTGACAAGACAATACACTTTGGGTGTTGGAAAATAAATTTTCCTAGATACAAATGAAAATAAAATCTTAAAACACTCATCACGTAATCTATAAAACGAATTCAATCAGACTAACATAGACTGGTGTGCGTGTGTATGAGTGTACCCATTGCTTATCTAGGTCAGAACATGAAAAGCACTCGAACATCCGATCTACTTGGTACTTTATGTACAATTTTATTCACTCAATTAATTTAAATTTATTTCCTCTCCCCATCCCGTTCTATATCCTGTGTTTCGCAGGAGATGTGCGCGATTGGAGCACATTTATTTCTTAATCTGCTTCGTATAAATTAACATTACGTGTTCATCTGCCACCCTGTCGCGATATCACTGAACTGCCACCGCCACCTCCCGCCTGCTACCATTGAGGTGATAATATATTTCCCATCTGTTCAGTAAATACACATTATAAATCCTTCTCGGGATGTGGAAAAGAGTCCTAGGACTGTCATTCTAATCTGAGGTAAGTACTGCACGGTAGATATAGAAATTGCTTATGCTACTAACTGCTATCTATGAGTTAAAGCTTTTTGCATAATGAAAGGCATTCGTTCGTGGTGTGTAGAGGTAGTGGTAAAGCGACGGTTTTCAAGTACGCCGCCAAGTCCCCATCTATCCAACGCGCTGTCACACTTACCCAGTGTGTGAGCAAAAGAAGATGGGTTCATTTTAAAATAAATTTATTTACTAAGGTAACGTGCAATGCAGGCAAAGTACAGGAAGTACAGATGCTACCATCACCGGATGGAAGTGTACTCGTATAGGTACATACATATGTGTGCCATTGTATGTTTGTTTGTATTTCAAGTAAATTTTTATTTAAGAGATTTTTCTCTTCCACACACCAAAGTAGAGGAGAAGCGTTGCAAAAAAAAAAAAAATTACAACAACTTTAGAAAAATGTACAAAAGAAAACAAGAAGAACTTTTGATCCGGTAAGAGTTTCTGCTTATTTTAAGATTTCTCCTTTCACCTTAGGTACATTTGTTTAAGAATGATAGAACAACAACAACACCAACAACAACAACAAAAACAACAACAGAAACAAGAAAAACAAAAAGAAAATACATTTATTTCACGTGCTTTTATTTTCTTTGTTCAGTTATCTGTTTAAAAGGATCCTCTTCGTCAACTACAACAGCTACGGTGAGGTTTTGCGATAAATCCTTTAAGAATAAGTATAAAGATATACGTTTGTATGTATTCTGTACAATTTTGCAATTGTGTATACATAGTACCAAAAAAAACAAGCGTATATAGACGAACTACAAGCGTGCAGTATCGTTAGAGGGGAACAAATATTTTATGCAAATATTTTGTTAGGAAAATCTTTAAAAATTCTTACACACAAAGCCGATAAGCACTGATTTGGGAGGGAATATGCTTTAATTTTATTGGAACATTTAATAGGAATGCTCACATGTGTATTCACTAACCATTCCAATCTGTATTGACAAGTTTTTTGGTTAGGTAACGACTGAGAACTCGCATTTTGTTAAACTGATCACGAAGTTGACCATTAATTTCTAAAAGTCACCCTGTCAACCTTGACGAAGACCAGAATTTGATAATTTAGCCAACAATCATCTCACAGTTTAGCCTTTTTGTCCTTTGTAGGCTTCTATAAAGCCATCGAGTTGTATCTCACAAATCTGCGTAGCTCCTGTCCAGCTGTTAAGACTACCTTTCAAATGCTAAATTTTCACATTGAACATGACATTTTTTTTTTCCGAGTTTTTCCATCTCAGCACGGATCCGCACGTACTAGAGATAACACATCACAGGTGACGATACCCAGGGATTATGCTCGGCTGGTGCGTAGGCCAAGTTCTACGCCTGTGGACGGAGATCCTACCATGCTACTGCGATCTAGTCACTGGGACTAATGAGCAATTTTTCTTTCAATTTTGTTTTAATGAACATGTGTATGAAATGAGATTTCCATCCACTGGCGTCCCTCATGAGCACACGAGAAAGAAGTTATGCACATACCTACATCACTAGGCGAGTGGAACATAAGTGGGATTTAGACCACTCAAGACGTTGGGGGATAGAATTCACTCCGAGCGCCCCTACGCTCGTTGTTGTCGTTTCATAACGTTCGCATGAATGTGCATTTTCCAACTTCTACGTTTTCAGTGCTGCGTTTATTCGAAGAGTTTTCATCTTCGCAATTTCCTAACTAGGTTTGTTTGGTCCAGAAATTTGAGGGCCTCAGGACTCGTGTGAAGTCGGAGCCGCTCTCCATGTTTCTTAGCATGACTTTTGACTTCGTGTTTTGCTAGTTCCATACTCAAGTCTCTATGGAGGTCCTCATTCCGCACGTACCAGGGTGCATTGACGATATTTCTCACTACTTTGTTTTGGAATCTTTGGATGATGTCCATGTTGGTCTGTCTAAGACCCCTTAGAATATAGTCTACTCTACTTCCTGCTTGGAGGTAGCAACACTTCGTGGACTTCTAAATGGTTTTGAGGAGTGTTCGATTATTTTGTCTGTGCACTGGAGAGTCATACCATTTACGTATTCAATAGAACCCCATTCAGACCTCAAATTTTGAAAAATTCTTCTTCGAATCTTGCAAGTTCATGTGGGATGTTATTTCTTGTGATCCCACTGTAACCTAGGACCAAAGCAAAACTGAGGAAGTTCAGATCTTCGCCTGAATTTACTAGTTTCTAAAGGTTTCAGCCAAATTTTAAGCGCAGGATGACTTTCCCTTCGCAAGCCAATTCTCCATCCCTTCCACTTTCAGCACAAGTGAGTACCAGACCATTGACTACTTTTGAAGCTTTTCGAAAAAATCGATTGCAAGAATACAACTGTGAAGAGATGTGCACTTCACTTTACAAGCTAGTTCGCATTGAAAAGAAACAGGGAAACTCTTCAAACTGTTCACTGACCACTGACTCTTCTTGTGATCTTCTTCCAGTTGTGATCAGCTGCTAGCCTGAAACAAAACTGCCAGACATCAAAGAGCGCCCTTTGGCTTTGAACATCAAACTTCTGGAAAAAGGGTCAAATAGGTCACTCAACAAAAACAGTTTTTTTAATGCTTTATCCTGACTTCCATTTGGATTTTCAAACACTAGTCTCATAAAAAGAAAGCTGAAAAGAAGAAAGGACACCCCGCAATATATCGACCGAAAATGATATCTGCGATGAGTTTGTCCAGAAGAGAACTTCTCTCTCCCTAAGCCTATGTTTGGTTTATTCACATTTTCAATCAGGTCTTTCATTAAGGTTTGGGTTTCTAGCAAACACAACGGTAGTAGGTATGCCTCTCCAAGATGCAGACAAACCAAAGGAATATTTGACGCAGAAAACAACGTGTTAGGCTAAGTAAATGCAATGTGTACTACGCTTGAGAAAAGGGCGACGATACTGCGGAACACTTCCTATGTGATTGTCATACTTTTGCTCTCGTCGGTTGATAGATTTTCGCGGCTAATGTGTTGTGAGTACTGGTAATCTACGCTCCTTATTACTGAAGTTCTAATTCGCTGAAGAAAGCAGAGGAAAAGGGTTTCTGCTGGTAGTACAATGAATCTATTTTTTTGTTTGAATACTCCAGCAAAGACTTCCAACCCTATTGACAGTTGAGCCTATGTAGAACCAAGTTCGACTTTTGATGGGTAATTTGTTGGTAATAAGTTTTGTTACAAAAGTCTTACTAGAGTGTTGGATGCCAGTCTCAACTTTGACTTCTAATGCTCAAGCTCTTTAGGATTGTCACAAGATTTCGTGAGTAGCAGTTCAAGCCCATCAATGGAAGTTTTTTTTTTTTTTGTATTATTTACTTGTGCTTTTGAAGCTGGTGCTAGTACTAGGTTTCAGTTCTTGCTCCGAGGGTGTGGTGTCCAGAATGATTGGGAAGACTTATTGGTATTCTTGCCATTGTTTACAATTCACAGTATTTCTCGCCGCGAATGTTCAGCATTTACGATTAGACTTAAAGATATTCATTATTTCCAATTTATGTATTTACCTATTTATTCAACCCTATATACAGCTTTATCAAGAAAATATTCCACTTATTTCTTTTCCCTTTTAAAACATTAAAAGGTTGGCATTTTAGTTAAATATTCAATAAACCCAATGAAAACTCCCCCGTAGCAAACAAATTTAATAATAATCCACCGCCGCCCCAATCATTCGCAATAGATGAAATAATACTTCAATGTAACCGAAGTCGATTGATTCTTGTTGTTGTTTTCCATTTACATTTTTGAATTTGTGAGGGGGGCGAGGATTTAATTTCATGGAGCCGATTGAGCAGTCACTGCAATCCCCTCTCCTTTCGCTACACTTAACATGAACTTAACAACATAACCATGCCACCCCACCGGAAATACGTACTCATTTCGAAATGATTTTTTTTTTTTTCGAACTCATCCCCCTTTTGATGTTTTGTAGCGCGTAAATTATTTATATTTGTGTCAATCTTTTCCCGTTGTTGGGAATGATTTCTGCCAAAAGTTTTATGAAGAAGAAAAGCCCATCCATTTGTTAGATCCCTATTAGAGAACTCATGTTAATTTTGGTCGTTTACCACCCTTCATACACTGCCACATCCGCCGATGGATTCCATCTCTCATAATCGCTGGCATTCATCTCCCAAGTTCCAAACAGTGTTGAATAATCCAGTGATACATCCCTTCAATCAAATCTGAGTGTAAGGCTCGACATTTATCAAATCGCACCTGGATGGGTCTCGGTATGATGTCTGTCTGGGTGTGTGTGTATGTCTACGAAACGATTGCCTTTACGAGCCTCATAATTTATATCCTGTCGCTGCGTATCATTGTCTCAATGGAGTTACTCTTTTGGCAATATAAACGCTGGGATTTCCGGTGTTGGAAATTCTTTTCATATACTTTATCCTTCATCTTTGGGATTTTGGTGTGGCTCCTTTGAAGGGTTCGTGGATGGGTGGTGTTGGGCGAGTATTGGTAGGATTATCACCCATGTCATTGGATGTGGTGGTGCCTCAATTTCGAAATGGAAAATCTTATTTCGGTTATCGTTTCGTTAAATGTCTTCATTCGAATCAATTTGAAATTGACGATATCACAGTGGCAGGCAGGGTAATGGCGTGGTGACAGTTGGATGGTTATGAAGTGTTTATGTACATGCCCTGCACTTAATTTGGGAAAGCAAAATAATGATGTGTGATGTTTAGTAATGACTTCGTGGTATAGAAGCGACAATACCATGTTTTGAACAGAACATTTCACTGAAGAAGGCAGTTTTGGTCAATGTTTTTTGACTGAAATGAGTTTTCGTCATAAGATTTAGCGGTTGGTCTGTCTACTCCCACTGATATCCTTGTTCACTTGTTCTATGTTTCCTGGAAATATTCCAGAATTTCTAATTATTCTGCCATCATATTGGGAAATAAATTTTCTTAATCTTCTACTCTCGGGTCCTTTGGCGCACCTATTTCCAAACAATGACCAGTCACATGTCGCGTAGAGCACAGAACATCTCTCTTTTTGGTCGGCACTGACTCCTGTACCAACATCCATTTGGCAACCGTCTGTGTGCAAACCCAGTTTGCTAATAGTAATGACTTATCGGTTTACGTAGTCGCTCTCCTCGTCAATTCTGATTTCGAATCTGCTGTCAAAGACTGACGCAAGATTCATATAGTCCGCTTCAGTTTATGTGCTCCTAGAACTCTACCAAGACAAAATTGCATGCAATGGGCTCTTCGAATGGTGCTGATGAGAACAGTCTCTTACCCTGAGTGTGATTTTGGTTGTATTTTAGTTTAAGTTCAGGTTCATCGGAATGAGAGTTAACATGGTCTCCACTGAAGACTCCCTCTCTGGTCTTTTACAGTAGAAACTTCCAAGGATTATGTAATGGGAGTAAAGAACAAAAATATACCCCAGCTTCAAATATTAATGAGCTCCCAATCGCTTGAATAGAACGCGATGCTTGAAATCCACAACTCAACCTGAATATCTTGCTTTCCTCGAAATGTTTGTCAAAAGTCCTTCGATGCTTGGAAGTTTGAATACAGAAATAGATCTTTTTCTAGTTAAAAGTAGGACTTCTTTGTTTGAAGAGTTTGACTTTAAGACCACGGCTACGGGTATAACAATTTTCTCTGGTTAGGGCACTGATCGAATATTATCCTTTCAACCATTTATGTGGGCATATGACTTACTTATCTGTTTTATTCACATCCAGAGTCCGGGCTTTGAGTTTTAGTTAAGTAGTCGTTCTTTCTATTGGTACCACCGCACAGACTACCAAATGGGTGCTCATCGGTATCCCCTTCTGTGAGTCCTTTTAGTTGCTTAGATATAGTTGCAGTATAATCATCATTGATGCTATGTCCGAAAATGTTCTGGTTGATTCGATTAATCCACAAACGTTTTACCTTCAGTCTTTCTTCATGAATTAAGTATTTCTCTAGGAATTTCATGTTCTGTGGACCTCAACCACAACCCTTCCCTAGCGAAGTTCTAGCTTACACGTGTGATCTAAGTTTCTTTAGTCCTCTTTGCGTTCTCCCAAGATAGAGGCCCAGGTGCACCCCGAACAGAAGCGCCACCTAAGCATGATAGATCTAATTTGCTTAGGTTAGGTGGAATAGGTGTGCCGAAGGATATTCATTAAGCCTCGTTGTAATGCCTCTAGAATTAAGATCAGACTAAACGAACAAGCTTTTGCGAAAGAGCACTTTATTATACCGTCGACAGCTATCATGGACAATGTCCAATAGAGTTCTGTAGTTATCCGCGTAGTCTTTCTCAGTTTGACCTCCGGCGACTTTTGTTTTTTCCACAGAAGACGCCTTGACAGATATATTCTAGATAGCTTACAAGTGCAAGCTCCAAAATCCCTATTACAAATGTCTTCAGAACTTGTCTGTTAATTTATCCTTCCATCCTCTAACCTCTTTTACTCTTCAGTCACCAGAGCTGAGCTTAGATAGAATTATAAAGATTGTCTTACCCGCGATTTATGATCTAACCTAACCTGCATTACTGTTGTTGAATATGTCACAGCATTTTAACTTGAGTCCTGCAGCATTCTACGAACCAGATCTGCCAATGGGTCTTCAAAAACTGCAATGACATCAAACATCTCAACTTAATGACAAAGCCTTTGTTGTTTCTTTTTCCTTCGAATGTCCTTTCATGCCGACTTAAATTAATTAGTTTCGATATTTTCCCCTCTTTTCCAACTGGGTCCGATTAATTTGCCCATTTGTCGAGAGTGAGAGGAGAAAATCAATTAACTAACGTCCAGCAAAACAATAACGACAATAGACTGCCATCGACATTCAATATAAATTAATTAACTTTAAATAATTAGAAATAACAAGGCAGCGGATGAGCCAGTGCACTATGATTTAATGTTTGTCATTAACATAATCCTTCCATATAAACAGGAATATTCATGTAAATGAGGTCATCGTCATGGGGCTTCATCGGTCGGAGGCAGTGCCAACAATGAGACCAACAATATCTATGGCTTTGAGTATAATTATCAAAGGTAGACACGATAGATAGGAAATCGGATCCAAATGGCCGGACCGGAAGTACAATGATTTTGTTGTCACATTGAGCTGTTCGAGCACCCACAAGTTTTCGGTGTTAGTGCTCTAAGCGATGGACAATGTCAGTAACACGTATGATGAGTAATAGTCGGGTATAGGTGCTTAATATGCCTTTTGGAGGTATAATTTAATTAGAGAAGACCCAGCAGTATTCATCAATTCTCTCGCCTATTGCTGGCAAGGACTGTTGAGCAGAAAAGACGTTGCTTTCAATTTGTCTATTTAATCCTTGCCCATGGCGTGCTTTTATTCCATAGTTTGTATGGTGGGAATGTGCACTATGCTGCTGACTAGGAACATCTTTTCAAGTAGTAGGCCAAAATATGGCTTGCAGTTACCAAGGTGTTTCTAAAGAGGACGATGGTGCTGTAATTACAACACCCGCAACATCAATTGTCTGAATAGGGTCTTGAGATCATGAGAACTTCGCGTCTATCTCTTCACGCGGTAAACCAGATGAAGATGAATTTTCTGGATCCACATTGCACAACTCATCGCACGTTTTCAAGATCACACACCATGTTGAGAGCCCTGCTGAGAAGTTTTTCCTGATCCTCTTCCTTTGAGATCATGAGAGCATTCTGTGAGAACTTCGCGTCTATCCCTTCACGCGGTAAACCAGATGAAGATCCATTTTTAGGATCCACATTGCACAACTCATCCTTTTCAAGATCACACATCATGTCGAGAGCCCTTCTGAGAAGCTTTTCCTTATCCTCTTCCTTCGGGTTCATTAGACTATTATCTCAATGCTCTGCGTATCTCTTTGTAGGTGCACTGCCATTCCGCAATAGAGTCTCCTCCTGAAATGGGACCTCTTCCCTTCTTCATTTCATCTTATCGTGGTTATAAAATGGTTTCAGAGGGACGTTCCTTTTAGATACTGAATGGCGAATCAAGCTTATATAATTCTTCTTTTACGTCACCCTTGTACCTTTAATTTGTCGTATCACTGGAACATCTCACAGTCAGACGTTAAGAGATAGTTCCAACAAATTGGTATCCACTTTAGTTTGACCTGATTTTCCGGTGAATGCACACAATAAACTTTAATTTCCCTGCATCCCTCGTGTAAAGAAAACCAAACAAAAAGGGGTGGTCATTCGGACAGTCTTTCCCCCCATTCTTTTCAAACACAAATTGGATATTCTCAGTTCAACCGCAAAGCTTGTGAATGTTAAGCAAATAAGATTACTTTCACATCGGATAACGACACTTCTTAAAATCCCATTAAAGGTGCTTCCGCCACAATTCTTAACCGGAAATTTACCCTCAAAGGTCTAAGTCCTATTTGGCTTCATTATTTACGAGCTACAGCAACACCCCTGCGTCTCAAATACAAATGCCATTGTTATGCCAAGACAAACTTACTCACCGAACGAACAGACATTTCATGTGTTGAGGATTCTTTAGCCGGCCTAATCCTTGCCGTAAGTAATTAATTAGTTATGTGTGGTGTGGCACACATAAAATGTCGACCGATTTAAGCATTTCTTTGTTCTTTTGATTACAACACGCACACAAACACCCATTGATACTTGAAATGCGTTTGCAGGGGGGTGATACAGAACGTCAACGTCAAAGGCTGAAAACCCTTTGCCTGACCTCAGATTGAACAACCAAATCCAAAACACCCGTCGTCATAGTCGTCTTCGTCTGAACCTCTGTCTGCGTCAGACGATGAGATTCTGAATGATGTGTTCTCATGCCGTATAACCTATGTCTGACCCTTGGTCCGGCTGTAATCCCGAAAAGGATCCCAGCTCAAGCATTCGTGTAATGAAATTACGAAGATTTCCTGAATTGTTTTTGTTTTTGGTGTTCGATTGCTGATGCTGTTCCTGGTGTTCGTTCGTCTGGACTTGTTGTTTTGCATATTTCGTTGTTCTCGGTTATGTCCTGATTCTGTTTTTGTTCCTGGTGTAGGGGAAATTAATTGGATCAGCAGCAATTCACTCATCAAGTTGTAGTCAGTTGGGTGGGATGCTGCCAAAGGACATTTAGCATCTTGTTCTCCACCAATAGTTCTATGGCAACACGAACACAAACACACACTTGCTACGATAACTAATGGTATCCTTCCAAGGGATATGTGTGACGGAAAAGTAAGACAAATTACTCGACTGGCGATTATCGTTCGTTTTTTGTCTCGGGGGCATGACAATCGAATCAGGAGGCGGATGAAGTCGAATTATTTCCTTATTTATTAATGCTCACGACAACGGGGGTGACACTCGTAATTAATCTTACTGTTGCGCTTATATTTCGTTTTGTGTCGATTTGAAATCAATTTATCTGAGTTGATTGTGTTGTTCTTCCGTTCGGGATAGTTTTTGTTCTCTGGACAGAGATGGGATTTCGAATTTGTTTGCTAATTGCTTGTAGGGTTAATCTGATGATGCAGTGGCTCATGTTATGGATTGATGGGTTGGAATTGGAATCTTTTGCAAATGGATTTTTAAACAGGATATGTATGCAAAACTGATTGAGATGTTCCTTCTTCGGAACCTGCTGACGACATCAGCAAGTTTGAAGAGGACAACATAAAACATTTTTCATTTCAAATGCAACACAACGTTTAAGTCGGGATTATAAGCAAATCTTACTTGTTGTTGCCTTCACAGGCTCTCGATCTGTTAAGTATCTTGACATTCACGATTATTTGATCTCTAAAACAGAAGTTCGGTCTTTTCTGAAGTCTGAGGCAGGGAATCGAAAACTCCTTTAAACTCGTGTGATGGGTCCAAGTTACATTCAACGACTTAGATGACTGTCCTAATTTTGAGAGCAGAAATGATCCTGTTGCTTAGCATCAAACGAATCCGTCCAAGGCTCCTTTGATGCAAGAGAATGATGTGTTGTCATAAGCCCCAAGAATATCTAGACATGAGAATTGAGCTGTTTCCTTTAGAAAGACAGAGGTGAGGCTTATAGACCCGAAAGATGTCGCATGTTTTCAGAATGAACACCACGTTAACCTTTGCAAAGCGAGATTATTATATGAAATATGATTTCAATCTCTCGTTGCGTCAGGACGGAGAATTTGCCATCCCTGTCGATGAAGAGCTGAAGAGCTTTTAAGAAGAAAGCGCCAATTTAATAGAGTTTGCGTTGAAAAGACGCCCTGAAAGGTTTTTTCCTTTTATGATTAGGAATTAAGCCAGCAGGGGTATCGGTCGCAACGATAGTTCTGGAACCAGAAATGTGGGTTTGAAGAAGCAAACCTTGAGTTTCGCTGTGGTCGTTAGTGAAGCTATCATCGATGTATTTTGGAAGACATATTTTGTTCTTATCGTCGCTAGAAAGCGCTTTTTGTTGGTTAGTCTTTTCACTGATGAATTGCCAGGTTATCCTCTCGGATCTCCTTTCAGTTCTGTTGTAGGTTATTGTTAAATTAAATTCCCCTTGAGAGAGTACTGGACAGAATAAAAGGTCATTATATTCCAATCATAAATCCACATTCGCAGATATACGTATTTTCAAATGACAGTAGCGTGTTCCAAGCATAAGTTCTAGCAATTGGTGATGCTTTGTGAGAGCTTTCTCAGCAGGTACTCTTAAGAAATTTCATCAACATCTACGTATATATAGTCAATCAGACATCAAATCCACAATTATTAGATGCTCCATGGAAATGAGAAAGCGGATGAATTCGGCAGATTGGGATCTGACATCCGCGAGATAATGGCTGATTACTCAATCTTGGTACCAAGATTGTACATCGAGTACAACAGTGAATTCCTTTCTAAGAGAGATGATTTGTACAGCGTTTGACAGAGAAAGAAACTTCGGTGGCAGATACTGGCGGACCGAAAGCATGAGCCTGGAAGAAATGCTATACAATTGACTCAGGCGGTCTCAGCCCCGCAACCACCTACATTCTTCTTGAGCCCCCGACATCGAAGTCGGCACAAGCTTATGTTCATGTGTACAGCAGAGACCGACCAAATATCTGGGCTGAGGCAAATAGCTCAGTAGAAGCTAATGTAAGTGATGTTAAGTACGAGGCTTGTTACAAGTGAACTGAAGACACTTTCCGTGAGCCAACTATACGTTTGGATATATCTGCAATGTGTGCAACAGACTCTGATTCAATCTCTACTTGAGCTTCATCATCGTATCGCAAATGATTCTGATCAAGGATCTTGCCATTGAGCGGGATTGACTGCCTTTTTTCAAGCTATGTTCCACTTGTCGCGAGTCGCTCACTAACAAGACGTAATTTGATTATATATGACATAGTTATGCTCCCGCCAATTTTTATCTTACAACTCCCATCGCACGCTGATATAATTTGTAGTTTGCTCAGTAGTAAGTTGGCCGTACAAAACGAATTTGGAATGATCCACACAGCTCATCACTTTTACCCACAAGCATTTAAAACGTATGCTCATTGGTATCTTCTCTAATTTCCCTAATGCCCATGCTCTCGTAAAATGCTAGTCATAACCCCGCGCTAATTATAAAAAAAAGGACATTTTTGTAAACCACTGATTCATGGACTCCTACACCACCGATGAATCACTTGGAATGGATGATAAATAGAAATATCCATTCCGAATCCGAATATGTATTTGCTTGTCCACTCGATAAATCGCGAACACATGGTTACAAACACACACCAACTAACGAATATACATCGCGGGTGCTTGCCCATAAATACAACTCTCCATCTCCACCCTAACTGTAGCCAAGCCACACAAAACAAATTTTCACAAACTTTTCGCCAAATCGTTCCCCCTTTCGCGCAAGGATATCACATACACATTCAATTGAATACCGAAAAAAGGAGCAACAAAAACAAAATAATATTTCGCAGACGGTAAAATTTTCTGCAACATTCCACATGAGTTCCGCCAATGTTGTTCCATCATAGTAATTGAATTCCATACATGCGATATCCCTGCCGCCACATTATAAATCACAAAGAAATGCGAATGCAAAAGCGAGCAAAATTTCAATAAACTTTAAATAACGACAGGACGACGAGCGTTACATACAACACAACACCCGCCAAATCCGGTGTTGCAGGATCACCCTAATATGAGTCGCCCTCGATCGTATTGCATGCGTAAAATTATTATTTCATATTTTTTTTTTGTTTATTTCGGCGGAATGGCAATAGCAATAGCAACCCCTTCTCACGGTACGAAGAACCCTACTATCAGTCGAATATTAGCAGTGTTGGAAACATATTTGCAAGGAGTCCAAATAAATCTTCTCGACCCTTGTTCGGCGGGTAAGTCTCGGTTCTTATGAGTTTGTGTTATTAAAATTTGTTTTGACCGAAACCAGAAGGAAAGTGGTACGAGGGTGAAGGAAGTGCATGAACCACTGAACACCCTAGCAAACGGAATTCCATAAATACTTACAACGAGGGTCGTGTATGATACACGTTATGTATCTCAGCAACCCTTGGACTGACTCAAAGGCACTTATCCGAGGACACCCGTGAAAACAAAAGACTTTAACAATGCGAATGTGAAGTGGTCTTGATCCTGAAGTCCTCGAGAGTCGAGTCCCCATCGTTTGTTGAGTACCCATCCATTGACACTGTCCTGGCAGTACAATTTCTTATCGACGCGTCATCGACAACGTCCTCACGTTATTAACAAATCCTTAAGGGCTATCTGCGCCAGACCTGCTGTGCGGCGCACACACCCAAACGGTTGGAGTTCAAACAGCGCGTAAGAATTAATGACCTACACCCCCAAGAAAAAAACAAAATTTGGACGATAATGTCATAGCCATTCACGCAGGATATTCATTAGTGTCGAGGGAAAGGACACCGGACCATATGCAAGCGGTTTCGCTTGAGCAACGCTGCCGCTGACTGGTTTGGTTTTCTTTAATTTCCCTAAAGGAGTTTTCCCATTCGTTAATGTAAACAGAACATCCGGACAAATTGGATTTATAGGGTTTCCCCGTCCACAGAATGGGACATTATTTGCTTTATGCGTTGGAAAAGTGCATGGTCCACGCACACATAACTTACCGTTTCGCCTGCGTGCGTATGCAATTAGCTAATGTCATGTCATACAGTGGCAATAAACAAGGAGCACTTACGTCACTGCAACGAAGAGATAACAATCGAAAATTGTTTTATTGAAAAGCCAAGGAAGCGTGGATAATCCTGGACTGCACACATGGAATTGTATGAAATCTCTTCTGACGGAGGCAATTTAAAGCTGAGCTGGAATGGTTCGTTGGTTTGTCGGTGCATTATGATGGGGAGAGAGGGTATCTTACTTTTATGGGAACATTTAAGCCAAAGAGATTTATGTGCGATAGTACAGTTGACGGCGTGTAGTACGTAATTGGATACACGGTCTTGGAGGACGATTTTCAATGATTTTTTTTTTTTGGCATAAAGATGGTGTGCGTGAGTGATGATACTTTACGATAGGGGACTGCGAATAGATTTTGAAGGAGCGATTAACATCTGGCGGTGATTGAATTGCTGTTGGGTGAGCTGGTAATGGGTAAATTGAAAGGACGGATGAAGGAGGACGTGCCAATTGTGAGATAATAATTCGTGATAAGAGAATTGACAGGATTGCAAAATGATGTGTTAAGGGTCGCGAATTCAATTTGTTTTTTTTTTGGGATTTGTTTAAGTGGAGGGAGCATATACACGGACTTGTCAGCTATCAAGTGATAATAGTAGAAGAGATTTATTTTATTTGGAGTTGGGAATTATGACGACAGTGGAGGTAGTCAAATGTGGAAAGCAGCAAATTTATAACGTTTCTACCCTTTCTTGCAGGGATTTCTCAGACAAAACTCTGCCGGTCAGCAGTGAGCCCAGCTTGTTGGTAAAGCTAGACAGAAACAAGGTGAGAATCTTGACAGCAAAAGGCAGATATCTTCTGGAAAATACATCTAGACTGCCATTTAAAAGACTAACGAAACTTCTCTACTCAGCTCATTTTAGCCACTTAGAAAATAAATACGTGGCACTGCTACCAATTATCCAGTTAGGTTGAGTTATAGTGGCAGCAAGCATGCGTCAGTACCTACTCAGCTGGCTGTACAGTTCGGAGTGAACCTGGGCCTCAGCGTCAGTATACTTAAAGCAAAAGATTTCTATGATCTCGGGAAGAGTTTTCTAACTTGGAACTTCTAAGAAAGCGTAGGACACTGTTGACATTTACATGTATGTAGATGGAAGAGGGTGTTGCAGATAAATATTCCGAAATTGACCTTTTTTGAGGGCGTGTGCTGAAATATGCTCCTTTTCTCCTCTTCATCTCAACAGCTCCTACGGAAATCATTCGAGAAGAGGATTAGGCGCTTCGCGTGCTTGCTTAAAAAGCGATGTCTGGTGAGCGTTATAGATCCAGTGTGGGCAAAATTTGCTCTTACACCTACGAAACTAAACCGTCAGATGTGACTGGAGACTAGTGACTGACATACGGACGGATCCAAAATATAAACTGAATCCAAAATCATATAAGAATCAACAGGATTTGGCTATCGATCAGTGTGTGAGACTTCATGTAGGACAGTTCATCTAGAATATGTAAGGGAAGGCACAGCGGGATTCTAAAGAGAAATCGCAGTTGCAAGGTCTGAAAACAGCACTCCCAAATACAAAATCAAAACCATTACCCTCAGATTCAACAAGTTAAGGACCATTAAACTATCGAAGAACAAAGCAATCGCGAATACCAAGAAGCTTGGCTTAGAGAAGTGGAAAGAGTGGAGCGTGAGGAAGGGACTTTTTAGAAAGAAAAGGATTTACTTACTTGAGCACTCTTTTCTGGAGGTTTTATAACTGATCAAAGCAACTCCATATTCTTTGAGAGAATACTGGAGGGGAGATCTAGTCACCGATATTCACCGAGTAGAAGACATTTTTTTGACGCGTTTAAGTGGATATGAAATTAAGAAAGTGGTTAAAACGACAACAGGAACTCTAGAGAGTGCATCTATCTTCAAAATCGAGCGCTGCTCTTTGTACATTATCATCGAGCACGGTTAAAAAGAAAACAGGTGAAAATAAACACCCTTGCTGTACAGCGGAGGGTGAGAGAGATGAGAGATGAGAGAGCGTTGTTGTACTCTCTATAAAAAGTAGGGCCAAGGATGCCAAGGATAATTAAGAACATGTTTTGTGATCATTTTTGAGGCTCGGGTTCAACCCTGGGACTGTAACAATTTAAGTCTGTGGATGTTGGATGGTACAGAGGAGAGCATTTATTCTCGCCACCAAAAACAGTCTGTACCAGTATACTCCCTGCGTCTAGAGAAATTTCGACTGGCCGAAGTTCTTAACACGCTACGATTTACTTCAAATCGAGTCAGTAAGACGCATCAACTCCTTAGCTAATCTTATGCCTTAGTGGACTAGGGCCCAGCGATTTGCAAGTCTGGTAATTTTGGTTGCACTGAGAACTTCTGCAATACCTGTACTTCAAAAAACTTGCTGCCAATAGAGGTTTATGGTATGGTGCAAGCCACGTGATTCTAAGGCTGAGAGATGCTCAAAAATGGTACGAACCATATGTAGGACAACCAAGTTTGTCAATGAGCAATGACTAGGCGCTGAAACAGTGGAGGGAATCAGTACCGCCGTCTATTCGAAAGGCATTGAAATTCATAGCTAGTACAATCTGCCTAGTCACTGTAGCGTTTTTTGAAGTCAAAGTCATAGTTATACGCGTGAAGCTTAGAGATGAATATATAACACATCTTGTGACTTATATCAACAGTCATACTTAGGCTAGGTAAGGTAGGAGTGGCAGGCTGCAGGTGCAACCTCACTTAGGCTAGATAAGGTCGTTTGTGTTAGCACCAGGATCTGAACTTCATCAGAAATACTACCCGCAGAACCAGCCGGAGCTAGCTATGAAGCGCTGGAGACTGCCTATTTTGATGTCAGCCAGTTCACTTAGATTATTGAAGAAGCTGACTATTAAGTATGCTCTTCTTCGAGCTGAAAGGACCGGGCATATACAGAGAAGGTGGAGAATCGTCTCCTCCTCTTCCTCATCCATGCAGCTTCTACAGAAGTCGCTGGCCCAGCCTAAAGGCATGCTTGCCGATGGTGCAGTGTCCCGTAATGACACCCACTTAGGTGCTTATTACCAGTCTATTCCGCCTGATGAGACAATGGGAACGTTTGAGATCCAGCTTTGGCCAAATCTGCCTACCGATGAGACAGGTGTCCATCTATGATTGGCGATATTGATCGCGTTTTTATTGACTAGCAATTTGCAGGTGGCGAGACGCATAATCAAATTCCTCTTCTCCGGAAGAATTGGTAGAGTTGTGCCCTCTCTGGCGAGTTCATCCGCCATGCAGTTGCCTGGAATGTCTTTGTGCCCCGGCATCCATATAAGGTGAATTTTGAATTGCTCAGCCATCTCGTGAAGAGATAAGCGACAATTTAGGGCTGTTTTTGAGTTGAAGGCGGCAGATTCCAGGGATTTTATCGCGGCCTGTCTATTAGTAAAAATTGTGTAATCTCAAGAAGAAAGTACATTAAATCTCAGCCACGATAGGGTGTACTTGATTGCCACTAACAGTCATACTTGCGATCAGTCCTAAGTAATTTCGACACTCGGTGCGGTTGATGAACTAGCCGGACAAAGTTCTCTAAGTACAAATTGTAGGAATCGTTGTTCTCCTCAAGGCACATTTGTATGTTCTCTACTGCAAGCCTGGTCCATACCAATACTCTGTCGAAATCTTATTACTGAGGATAGGTTACCTCAGTCAAAAGCCTTAATAAGACTACGATCTAGTACCTTTAACTGTAGCACTCACAGTTGCATCGCAGTGAACCTAGTTTTGGACTGAATGCTCCTTTTTCTCAAGCATACCGCTCCAAACTAGCTAAGTTGTACATTAAATTAAATTTAATTGTTTGAGAACCTTTATCGCTGTAGCTCCCGTACAAAGCCTATTTCTTAATGCAGCCTACAGCCGCTCAAGTAGTTGGGTAGACTGTAGTAAGAATTTCTAAACATTTTCCGCGTGAAATTGTTTATTTTTTCTGATTTATTGTTATTTAAAAGCGAATCCTTGCGAGCAGATATTTCTTGTACGTTTCGCTCTTTTTAAACCCACTTAAGCTGTTCTGAAGTCCATACACATTCCAATCTTATTTTGAACACGGATGTACAGTATCATCAGGCTCTTCTGACTTCCTTGTTGACGGTAGTTTTGTTGGTTCTTATCTTTTTGCGTAGTGATAAATTTAACTATTACTTCATGCCTCCTCTACTGCGAAAACGAAAAAAAAGGAGAAAAAGAAAGTAGGGTATCATACCATCCGTTACAGGAGGCTTATAACTCTTCTGTACGATTTAGATAAATTTTCTATTACGAAAAACTTTTTACGAAACTTTCACGTAGCGAATTTCAACTTCATGTTCAAGTATGCATGAATATTACCGGATAACATTCCGTAACAGTTGTAAGGACAAAATTTAAATAAAAGCCCCTTTCCGAAGGTGTATTATAACCCCGGCATTTAATTTAAGCCCATTTACCGAGTGCTGCCTTTGAAACTTAAATTCCACTTGTATTAGCTTCTAATGCTACACACCTCTATGCTCTCCCCTTTTGTAGTCGTTACCTAGAACGGAACGGGACTTTCTTACATAATATCCTTTTTCTGAATTCCATTGCATAGTCATAAGGAGAAAAAAAAAATCCCTAAACGAAGGAGAGAAGGAAACTTTCAGTTGAACACTCGAGTGGTGATAAATTTCAATGTCACTTCATCCTCTCACTGACATTGATTTTCCTCAAGAGTTGCTCCTTTTGCAGGACGCGGCGGCGGCGGCGACGACAGCACTCTTTTCTTTCGAGTTCAGTTGTGAAGGTGATATTAAGTTTTAATGCTAATGAAAGTGTGTGCGAAGAAAAATGACATATAAACCGTGACACCGGAAGTGACAAGGGCCAAGGAAAAGCGGAAAAAAACCCAACCAACTGAAAAGTAGACATTTTTATCATTTTATTACACCAAAAATGACATGTCCTCGCGCACTGAAGGCAGTCGTCCTCGACTCCTTGTGAAATGTTATCGAATAAATTAGAGACGATGTTGGCACTCATATCACTTGCGCATTCTGACGTTAGGCCCACATTCAGTGGACCTGATGACAGCAGGTACAGCTTTCTATACCTCTTCAGCAGTCGCCGTGTTGAACAGTTTTTCAAATACCTTTCGAGTAACTACCGTTTGGGGTATGGCATGCCGGGCCGGGTACATGACTTCGAAACATGAAAATTGTAAAAAATGAATATTGCTCGCCATTTGACATCGTTATGCAGATTGCGGGAACATTTTATAAATTTTCCATTCACTGAGGGTATGAGTGTGAATAAGGTGTGGAGTGAGTATGTAAATGTGTATCTGTCACCAGATGTCCTTGTTGCTGCCGTTATCGGTAAATGTAGGGAGATGTTAGAAAAATTTAAGACTTTTCGCAAGACGAGCGAAGTTTGGAAGAAATTGTTAGGGTTTGGAATAAAGGACGCGAATTTCGGAAACTCGCAGACCCTTAGAACCAGCGACAGCTCGTAGAAAGTCAGGGCTTAGATTCTCGCAAACATTTCCATTGCGTGTGTTACATTTTTTCCAGTTTTTATTGCCGACTTCAAACAGTAGTTGAAGAAGATTCTTCGTGACAGATTTAAACTAGAAGACTTGTCATTGTCTGCCAAATGGTATGCGAGGTCAATCGAGTCTGAGTGTTTTAGGACTTGGGGTACTTTGATCTAAGGCTTTGATAGCGACTTAACGAGCACTGAAAATAGTGTTGGCCGTGGCATTGGCTTAGATTCGAGACGCAGAAAAAGCCAAGAGCCCGACTATAAAGGGACCCATCAACAAACGTAACCTGTGAGTTGTTGTATCAAAGAGGTGCATCAGCGCTACTTGTGTTTCTAGCAGGACTTAGCAGACAGCCACTTCTTCCTACTCTTTGAATAGGGATCAAACAATTGTGCTCTAGTGAGTGTAGATCAGTATCTAATAGTGTGACACATTAACCGGATTGCCAGCAACTCCACTTTGAAGTAGCAATACTTTTTTGAGCCGTCGTCAGTGGAAATTCCTATGCAGAGCATTTTCATTATTTCATCGTCCTTTCATTCCCCCATGATCCGGAAGTTTAAAGTTTTAAACTGATTTTTTTTTTATAAAGTTAAGTGTACCCTATCGTGGACGCTACCAAGTCTCTTGACAGTCAATTCAGAATGTTGCAACGTAGGTCCAAAGGATTTATCAGTTCAGCATCTAGATTCTCTTAGTCCGACTATGCTTCGTGAGATGCAGGATTCTTGTATTTAGACCGAGAACATGTCCGAACACTTTGAATGCCTCGGTCGGACATGACTGCAGAGGACCAATGATACCTATTGCCTTAGTTGAGTTGAGTTTTTTGAGATTGCAAGCTCTTCTGAGGGCTATAAACGAGAAAAGTGACCCTTGAAAATTCCATTTCTTGTCAAATATTTACGTGTGCGTCCACACAAATCTTTTTAAATCCTCTATTCAATGTTAAGTCTCTGATTGGGCTTAATAAACGAAGTAAATAGATTGAGTAATTAACCATTAAGTCGTACAGACATTAAGGTCGGTATTTTAGTTTTAGTAGTTCCTAAACTGCATCGATTCAGTTTTGCTAGGATCACCACTAAAATGAAGTCAATCCTATCAGATGAACCCTGAAAACTTACACATGCGTTAGAATTTTTAAAATCTGTCACAGCAATAAATTACAAAAGAATGTCTGGAACCCACACAACCCTTACGCAATCGATAAAAGTAAGTACTCTAATGTAACTGTAGTCGTAGAACAATCAAATCAGACGTCTGTAAATTAATTAGCCATCGCTCCTTAAATATGAAAACTTCTCAATTACAATCCAATTATTCACGGAGAAACAAGCAAACTTTCACCAATAATTGGCTTTCAACAGCAACACTTACAGCGTATGTCACGTGAAAACTTTTCCGCCTTAAAGGATCCTTTAATCGGCCATTAGACACGAGCAGCCGCCTGCTCACGCAACAACTTAATTACAATTTTAATTGCTCTAATTTATTCATGCCTCTATCGTTTCAATGTCCTGTGTTCACTTGACAAAATAAAAGAAAAAACAAAAAAGGACGCGTACCCACTTGTTAGTCTGTTATCCTGAGAAGTGTGCGCTACCGTCTGTCGTTGGCAAAAATGACAATTACATTGAAAAGGACGTTCGTAGATCCCACATTGAACGTGTTTTCTGTAATGAGAACACTCACAACTCGACTCAAGTGTTCGCTCTTCAACGTCGTTAAACCCACCGTGTGCACTAAGTTCTGCCCGCTGCCGCTCAAAACCCCCCCATTTTCTAAGTCCATTTCAATTGAGTTTGGAAAAGGCAAAAAGGACTACGAACGACTACGATTATGATGAGGACGATGGCCAATGTCAAGAGATAAGTACATTCATTTGAAATTGGAAATTTCATCTCTGATTTATATTCGCAATGGGAGTATACGAACAGGATATAAGAGTCCTCCTCTTCAGCAATTTACACTAAATTCCAAAATGTCCTTAGTCTCTCCCCCTTAACTTCCGGCGCGCGATCCATTATCCATTCGATTGTATCATCATCATCGCAAGTGTGGGATAGTGAAAAATAACGAAGAATCTTCGATAATATCGTTCGAAAATGGTGTCAGTGTTTGAGTGTGTGTGTGTATATCCCAAAAGGGTTGCACAGCATCTATTCACCCTTCGACTGACTAAAGGGGTGGCGTCTGCCAAATATAAATCATATCGAGAAATAATTTGTTAATCCCATGAATAACGTTCGCCTTTTTTTTTCTTTTTTTTTCCTGTGCGCCTTTCCTTGTTTTTGTCTACGCGTCTTGGTTGATTATATTATTTTTCGGGGCGTGGCGGGCGGGCGGGCGGTAAGGAAAACAATGAAACTCTGAAATCGAGAAGCGACGGCACACGTCTGACACGTGCGGTCTTTATCGTTGCACTGTCGGCCGTTAAAATGAAAAAATAACATTAATACATATATAATTCCGTGAACAAGGACCTCGGATAGAGATTTCTATTTCGATTTGGATTTTTGCTCTTGTCGAAGGATGCCTTACAACTGATATTTGATTTATGGAATCCCAGCGGGTGGGGGAGAGTTCAAATTTAATTACAACGTCAAGAGAGGAAAGGAGAAGTTATGATAAAAAAAAATGCGGACAAGGACTCAAATCGGTGGCGTATCGGTGACCTATGCATTTGTTTGGATTTAATGAGAATGTGTAAACATCGGCAGGCGTATGTTGGGTGGCGTGTTTTGTCTGTGTACTTGGTAAGAAGTTAGTTTAGGACCTAGTGCGGGTTTTTTATACGCAGGGTTACGATGATATATACGATGAACGTGGCGACTTTACTTATTAGTTTTCGTTATGCTTGTATACCGCTGTGAGGAGGTGCGGTGAAAGTAATTTGTTTGCTTTCCGTCTTCCGGTAGAGAAAGCCGTATTTCATGATTTATATGGGAGTGTCTACAAAGGCGAATATAATTTATTAGAAAAGATTCTTTAGCATTCAATGTCTAACGGAGACATTAGCTGTTGGGAGAAGACATTCAACAAAGAACAACTTAGCCTAAAGCTATAGAATAGAAGCCGGACCTTTTGAAATAGAAGGAGACTTTGTAGACGAACCAACAATCATAGTAAAAATTCAAAGAAATGCCAGATTTATGCAGCTTGACCTAGGTTAGGTATAAGGTAACACTTGTGGATGAAGATACCGAGGGCTCCCTCTCACATAAAGTCCATTTTACCTTCATCTTTGGTAATAGTACATTCCACAACTATGGCCTCTACAGCACCTGAGTTGTATCGAAGACATAACCTTGCTACATGGTTGCAGTCTTAGTCAAGCTGCCAGCATTGCCAGTTTGAATTTCCTCAAAGCAAAGCTTTATTAGCCTGTTCCATCTCTCGAGTTGCATTCGCCTTCCTTCATGAACTGCACCTATTAAGCAATTTAACAATCTCACCTTTTCCACATTTTTGGCAGCACTCCAAACGGAGCTTGTGCAAGTAAGGTGTCATCAACGTCCTCAATTTTCTCAATTTTCACCGAATGCTCAAGTCGAAACTGCACGGATTAAGTCGCTGACAACTACCACGAATAATAGTGGTGACAACATGTAATCTTATTGTACTTTGCTTTAAACTTAGAAGCTTTGCGACACCTTACCATTATACAAGAGGTGATTTTCAGTTCCGTCTTGGTCTTAAGAACACACATCAGCCTGCAATGTAAAGGCATTAAGAGCCGCGCCTATAGTGCCTATTAAGCCCGAAAATGCAGACAGTTTGTGAGCTCGCAAGACAAGAAGCTCAGTCGATATTTATAGCCCCAATTTCCTTCTTATTGCCTCTTAAGCTGCCCTATTAAGTTGCAGGTTGCAGCTCAATTCATGCCAGCAGCAAGCGAAGCTCAATGGATATTTGCTGATACTCATTGGAAGCTGCAGAGCACATGTTGAATCTCACCATATTTCTCGCCTTAGCAGGCAAACAAACACGATACTGAGGTTCCTCTCTGACCTCGATCCTGCTTAGGATCACAACCATTGTCCGCTGTAGGAGAACATTGTTCGCAACAAAAGATTTTTAAGGTCGTAATGCTTTTCTGATCTCCGCCAGGTATGTATGCAGGGGGCCTCTCAGTTCCCAATTCTGACATCCCAGCGCAGGTGCCTTCTGGCTCAGTCGGAGGCATCACCAAAATAGCAACTATACATGCCAACGGGAGACTTTCAGAAAATCCATCAACTGAATCATGTCACATGTTCCATGTATGAAATCCACAAGCCATTGGATCTTACCCTTTCGAACCGTAGAGCATGTCTCAAGACGGTTTGAGACGGTTTCAATCTTATCTTAGACATGTCTCAAGGAAACTTGCTAACTGCCATCTTGATACCTGACCAAGAGTGTTTTGAAACCAACGAACCTTTAAACTGCCTTTCGAGAAGTGGATTTTGTCGTCCACTGACAATCAGGAAATAGAGGAGTTACCCAGAGTCAAAGACAAATATACAACTTGTCAGCGCGAACTGCACCGTCATCTCAAGCGAGGTACAGGATATCAAGTCGTATGAGGGTCTCTTCTAAAATCATGACAACTCATCTTAATTAGTAAACCAATGTTTTACAACCGAATGTCCCCTTTTAAATCCGATTCTCTGTCGAGAGTTATCGTGCAACATTGCATAACCACTAGAACTTGTGGGTGCAATAAATCACTTAATGAGAGAAAAAAAAATAACAGTAAACTTGAGCAAAAAGAAAGAAGAAAACATGAAAAGTCATCCCCTAAATACAAATTGAAAATTAACTTTGAATGAAAATGCAAATTAGAGCGGAAAAACTTTGGCAAACTTCCGGATGAAGATGAGCAAGTCTACATAACCTTGAATGTTAACTCCCAATCCAATTCTTCACCCCGCACAAATACCATTACCACCACCGGAACTCAATGATTAAAATTGAACAATGAGTACCATTATGAGGGTTGCAAACACCAAAAAAATGGATTTACATTGGAAAAGATGCCGGCAAGGACACACTAATACAAACAGACATAAAAGTACTCAAAATGAAATAAGGAAGAGCAATTAATATATCAATATCACGTCCTGCTTTCCCCACGGTTTATCTCATGCCTGACTACCTCCTTCCTGGGATCCCAGGAAGGATGATGGCTTTTTCGCCACCTAAACATTTTACCGTTTTAATTAATTTTTAAATATTTTGAATTTTAAGATGACGCAGGATAATACCATTTTTTGTTTGAATTCCTGTGTCTTTTTTCTTTTGGTTTTTTTTTTTTTTGTTTCTACCAAACGGGCGTGGTGTGTATAATATGTATGTGTATGTGTGCGTTTCCGAGAAATTGCGAAAACGAAAATTGCTGTGTTGGGAATAATAAAATTAAATTTCATCCTGTCCCCCGACCAGTGCGGGCGATGTGCTTTTCCCCTCCGACGCGTTTTGTTTATTTCGCAAATAATCATCATAATTATAATTATAATTATATTTGGGGTATGCTTATGCAGTGTGCGCGCGGAGAGGACTATCAAATAGCTGGGTTAGCAGTGGCAGCATGGCTGTGGAAGCCGCTGTACTGGCTATGACTGGCATTAATTAGACACGAAGGAGTGTAAAGGTGTGGGTAGATGACTTTTTTATGTAAATTTTTAACGGATGCAATCCACGTTTCGGTAATTCCTGAGTTATGCGCTTGGGACTAAAATACATGAAATGAATTGTCCTTAAAATGCAAACATTTTTTTTTTGTTTTTGTTATAAGAGTTGCAATGAGTTTGTTTTTCTTATTCTTTCCTGTTTTGCGCTTTGGAACATGGGGAGAAAAGTGGGGTAAAAAGTTCCCGATGAGATGGGTAAAAAATCAAAAAGGTGGGAAAGATGCAAGTATAGGACTTGAATTGGATAATGGAGCGGAGAAAGTAAGTAAGGATTGCAAACAACACCTTTTCTCTACTCTCTAGTATTTGTGGGAGCAGCAGCTTCTAAGAGTATCAGTAGCATTAGGTTCCTTCGCCTAGTAATCCTGACAACAATCCGGCCAACTGTCTAACGAACAGAAACTGCAAATCGACCAAAAAGCATAGTGAACGTTGGTCGCTTTAGCACGTATGAAGCAACGAGAGTCTACATGGAGCTCCTGAATGTGAATCCCTCCACATCCGTTAACCATAAACGCCAACAAGCAGTGGACCCAGAATCGCATCATTTTTGGCTGAAACCACCTTGGACCTGTAACAGCCCTTGTTACGATGGTGAGTGCGTAAGGAGTCAGCAGCTGCTATCAGGTAGAGAAGTTGTAGGGCAAGCGGGAAACTGAATCCCAAACTTAGTTTTTAAAAGGATTGTGCAGCTACACAAAAAAACAAAAATTAGAACGATAGGCCTAACTTCTGACAACCATCATGCTTTGCGTTATATATTTTTCACACGAAAGGAGTGGATGCTTAGTTTTTATTGCCGACTCCGGAAGTTTGCCATGAAGGTGCCATGAAAAATGTTTGCATTTGCAATCCATCTGTTCTAAACGATGTACGTCTGCCATTGAAGTCGACGCTATATTCGGTGACATCACGTTTTAGGCTCACGTTGACCAGTAGTTGAGTTTATTGCGCCCATAACCCTTGGGAACCCGAAAAGATAAGTAAAATACCGCCGAGCCACCCAGATAAAAAACATCAGCTTCAGGAGGGTCCGCAATGAGTCGTGTGGATGCCTGGATGGAGGACCATGGCCTTAGCCTGTTGACAGAGAAGACAGAGATAGTTCTACTGTTTCAAGAAGCTCCGAGGTTTTAATCAGCAAAAATACAGTGAAGTACCGTGGAATTACCCTTGACTCGAAACTCACTTTTTGGCACCAGATAAAGTCCTTATCAGAGGTTACTACGTTATGACAAACACAAGTGACAGACGAAGTTTTTTTAATGTCAAACACGCATGTCATTCTCCTGTATGACTGTGAGATCTGGGGCGATGTACTCAAGCAAGAGAAATATAGGAAAGGGATGGCAATGCAGAGACGTGAAGGCCTCTGAGTAGCAAGTTCTTATCATACGGTGTCGGAACCAGCCGTGCTCGTAGTGGCTGGAGTAACTCCCATCGATCTCCTAGTAGCCGGGAGGTGACTCGTCAACAAATATAAAGCTAAAATAGGAGTGGAATTGGCGGCTGCAGAGACGAAGGAGCTCACCAAACAACAGTGGCGACATTTCTGAAACCATGGCGAAACTGATTAGAGACGTTGCTAAGCGGTCCCAAGGAGGTTGACGAAGATACCATAGGTAGAGTGGGTGTTTAGTCATTCGAAGTCTGGCACATGATGCATTCTCCGCCTCTCCTTAAGAATAAAAATAATAGCCTTAAAGCAGCCACCACATTGAAGGATATAAATTTCACAACGCATTTGTAGAAAGCAATGCAACATCATCGATTACACAACCCTAACTCATTCTATAATTCATGGCAAATGTGGTTAATTTGCTACGTAAACACGTGATTAATCAATTCACAAAGGGGTAACAACAAATCAGGACCAAAATCTGTCCTAATTTAATTATCCTCGTTGCAAACTTGTCCATTTAAGACACCATTACGTTTGTTAACATCAGAATCGGACATATCCTCACAAACACACACACACACACACACAGACACCCCGAGTCAGCCACACTCACCGGGTTCTTACTCCCTTCAGGGGGATTGATAGATGAATCCAAATTTTAGGGGTTATTTATTGTAATCCATCAAGAATCGTCCACTCAATTGGTTCTCGATTCGAGGATAGATATCCTTTGTTAGTGTACTCGTGTGACCCACATACGAAAACACTCTCCGGTGTCCGTTCCGGTGAATTGTTTACTTCAAATAAACTAATTTTGCGGTGTTATTGAATTTTGATTGAATGCTTGATTTCAATTGCATTGTGTGTTTCAATTAATTAATCTCTTGCGGGGGGAGGGATGGGCGTCGAATTTCTCGCCTATTTGAATCTATGCTGCTGTTGATTTTGAATGTTCGTCGCTGTGTTGGTGAGGTTGGCCAAAGGCTTACGTAGGCACTTTCAGCTTTCGGTCTGCGGTTGTGATTCTGGCATCGGAAAGTTTTTGTTTAATAAATTGTCAGTCATTTGCCGGAAATCAATTGAACAAATTTGGTTTTGTTGTGACTAGTGGTGCCGGAAATTGCATTATGTATGTAGAAACAGGGGAATGGTGTCAGTAGACATTAGTGTAGCCTACAAAAAGGATTAAAATATAAGAGGGTTAAGTCTGGTGATATCTGACGGCAATTTATTTGAAGATGTTAAGGATTTGAGACTATCATCAGGGACAATCGGCGAGAGAGGCTTGAAGGATGTTTTCACCTAGCTACTGTTTCTTAAGTCGGGATTAACCTTAGTTATTTTGATGACGCTACAGTCCATTGTGAACCTGTACCTCAACCAAAATGTCTATACTAACCCGATCCATAGCGAGTCACTTCCAGTTTGATTGGGGTCCGTTTACAACTGTTTTAGCCGACTGAGGTTAAGTGAACTCCTTCAAAATGTTTGGACTTGGGATCTATGAGGTAACCCATTTTGCACCAGCTCTTGAAATGGTGATAAGCATAAGAAAATGGATAGTACGATGCACAGGAGCAAGCAACTTACGCTTAGATGGTCAAACTGACAATGAAATTGACCGTTTTCATTATATTTCAGAACAAACATTCAACATTTTTGGAAGGTCAGAGCTTGGTAAAAAGTAACTGTTGGCAGACATCCACCCGGTGATTTCTAAAGGAATCGAAAGGCGAACTCACTATGAACGTTTGGTTTTTATAAGCCAATTAGGGAGGAATTCTGATTTTTGTGCAATGAATCGTGGTTGTCTGTTCATTTTCCACAACTCGCCGGCGCCAACTCAACTTTAACGATGACTACGCATACTAGTTTCGCAATTCACATGTTTCGAAGGACAAGCTAAATCACATGTCCCGTCGGAATCTTCATTATTGTGTTGACCATGAAAAGAAAACTTGCGAGTGCAGAAACAAAAGTTACCTTCGTATAAAAGGATTAAACTATTCACGAACCCAGACAGCGTATGAAGCACCACGACGAACGATTGATGACGATTTGGATCGAGGCAAGATTTCACTAGGTTTGGTTAGGTTAGAGTGGCAGCCTGCGTTTGATGCAGCCACACTTAGACCAGAGAAGGTTCTTTGTGATACCATATGGATATGTAGTTCTCTCCAGAAACCGGCGCTTACTACGAAGCGCTGGAGTTTGTTTGTGCTGGTTTCAGCCTGTTCGTTGAGGTTATGGAGGAAGCTGGCTCCTAAGTAAGCTCCTCTTCGAGCTAAGAGAGCTGGGCTCAAAGAAAGAAGGTGGATAATAGTTTCATCCTTCTCCTCGTCCATAAAGCAAGATGTAACAATAGCACTCATAGCCCTACCGAAAACCGTACCATTTATTGGTTGCAGCAAGGCAGTAAAGATACGTAAGGAAGCAAAAGTTGAAATTGCAAGCTACTAGCTGAGCCTTGGCCAATCAGGTGTCCGACGGGCTGTTAAGGAACCACATGATAGCATAACTGACAGAAAACCATGAAAAGTGTAACAAATAATGAGCAAAGTTTTACGTCACCGGCTTATTCTTAATTCACACAGGATA
The DNA here is from genome assembly GCA_951813785.1 of Criorhina ranunculi. Classification (NCBI taxonomy): domain Eukaryota; kingdom Metazoa; phylum Arthropoda; class Insecta; order Diptera; family Syrphidae; genus Criorhina; species Criorhina ranunculi. The sequence continues at coordinate 29,176,129 of OX638381.1, forward strand.
CGGTAGTTAAATAAAAATTAAAAGCTATGTTTCAAGGAAGGAGGCCTGACAGCTTTTATTGTAAAGGCGTCTTTGAGACTTAAGTTGAGAGCAATACAATAAATTGTAGAAATCAAGCTTCATGGTCAACGTGTGGTAATGGTGTATGAATTGTCTGACATCGTTAGGGTTTGTCATTGTGAAATAAAGCTTCTTTGTCTGATACTACTTCCGGCCAGTTACTCTTATTTTCAAGAACACCCAAGTCTTAAGCAGCTACACTCTCGAACATATCAAATGATTATGCGGAAGCACATGGTAAAACCTTGCTTGTATGCCGTAGTGCTTACCTACTATTTTACTTCTTCAAACTATCCTCGCTTAAATTTACTCGTTTTCCAATAGAAAACATCTTGACCATTCTAGTTCCTTTCAATCGTTCCTAACCAGTCCTAACCAGTGCTGCTTTAGTTTCTAAACTGGCGAACATTTTTGATCTAGATCTAGCATTGTGCGCGACTGCAAGTGAAACCAGTCAAATTTAAACTATCTTCACACACTTTAGACAGAATTTCAAAACGCCGCCGTCACAGACTAAGGGAAATATGGGGACGCAGACGCACACTGTGAGTCAAAAGTTGTAACAAATCCACGTGAGTTGTGCTTACTTTTAGTGAAAAGGTATTCCGTCAGCACTAGGAGCATAATTCATACGATAAAAAAAACGTACTTAGATGTTTTAAAATGCTAAAAAGGACACCTCAGGATTTCACAAACGAACCTGGAAGGCCCAAGGATAAAAATGGAAACGCTTAAGTGAAAACGCAATCTACTACAGGCTCTGTCGCTTGACAGTTAAAGGGCTATGAAATCCAAAATGCCACCATCTCATCTGAGGTTAGGTTAGGTTAGGTAAGGTTGAGTGGTTGTCCGTACTTAGCAGGGACACACTTAGGCCAGAATAAGTCCCGTTGTGATATCACGTAGAAAAATCGGGTGGCCAGCATCAGAGACCTCACATGTGTAATTTCCTTAGGAAAGAAGAATAAAATTGAAATTTGTGTTCTGGGAAACCGTAGCGGTGTTAACCCCATCCTTTGCCACACTAAGTGCATAACCAATTAGACCCACATACAAATTTCTTAATTTTAAAAATGTCGAGCCTAGGTAGGTCATTGAGGTCATCGAAGAAGTACTCTCCAAGGGGTTTTCCACCGTTGCCTTGATAGGGCAGGGCAGGAGCAAAGAAGGTGTGTGGTCGTTTCCTCCTCCTCTTCGTCTCTGCTGCTTCTACAATAATCGTTAGAGGGAACACCTAATTTGAGGTTTCCTATGCATGGACAGAAATGCCTTCCTGTTCTCCTCAGATCCAGGTTGGGCCAGATCTGTTTTGAAAGAAGACAAGTGTTGATGTTGTGTCACCTACTATTATCTCCAGTATCGAGGTAAGATTTTATCGATTTATCGAGAAGGGATCCGACCTGCGCCTTCTTTTGCTAGTTCGTCCGCTCTGTAGTTGTCCGGAAAGTCCCTGTGCCCAGAAGCCCAGCACAGGGAATCGTCGCGTCTGTCAGTGATATCATTCAGAGACCTGCGGCATTGCTTTACCAACTTAGATCGTACTGTCGGTGATTCCAAGGCTTTTATCGCTGCCTGACTATCTTGTTAACAAAAAAATCGTCCGACATTGAACGTCCTAGAAGAGGATGGACAGTACACCAAATTCCCAATGAAGTCACTTCAGTTTCCCTTTCAACCAAACTCAGACTTCACCCACAGCCAGATAGTCAACAGTTAATATTTTCCATTGCATCCTGAGAAATATCCCCAATTAAGCTTCATGTGACTTTTAACAAAATACCCCATAATTTTCGACAATCCCTCATTTCTTATTTCACAAAAAAATTTCTCTATTCATAACCGAACACCATCAAATCTCGGTATAACTCAGTTAAATTGTCAAATGCACATCTCATGATATTAAATTCATCTTAAAAGATTTATGTTGCGGAAACTGACTACTCCCGGTGCCAGAGGACGCCCGTATATCTCCTCATATAACTCGATTATGAGCCTCGGGGAACTCAACAAGAAGAATATTCTACCCCTGAAAATGTTTATGTTCGACCATATGTCACTTTAATGTTGCTTCATGCGATGTCAAGGCATAAGTTGAAACGAAGAAAAAAAAAAGGAAATAGGAAGAAGAAAGAGAACACATACAAAACAAAAAAAAAAAAAGAACGAAAGAAAAATCTTACACAACAAATATAAATAGCGTTCTACAATTGCCAAAACATTATGATTACCGCTACTAAACATTCACCCGAGCAGGAAAAACCAACCGACCAAAATGGGCTGTTTCCTTTCTTCAACTCGACCAATCCATACGCATACACACACACACTCTACTTGGAGGACCACAAAAAGTTTTGTCCACTCCATTCATCCACCGCAGGATTCTTGAACTTCTTCCGCGCTTAAGCAAATCTAAAGGAAAAGCCTAATACGAAGTATAAAACGCACAATCAACCTTATAGCTGTGGTAGGACTCTTTTCAAAATCTGTTTGAGTTTTTTTTTTTTTTTTTTTCTTGACTAGAGTTCCTATAAGGGGTTTATATTGGTCTTGAGGACATTTTCAGAGCAGTCAGTCCTCAATCTCTTGGCATGAATTGAGAAACTCTAGAAGGAGGGTCTTTACATTTTAGAGGGGCCCTTTCAGAAAGCTATATGCTTCTTTTCAACGCCAAATTCGATTTCTTCTATCGGACTGGTTAGCAAGACACAAAGTCACTCGCTGAGGGAAGCTAGGGTTGTGGTACCTACTAGTGAAAAACTCAATTTACCGCCCTATATATTATTCTTTCTTCAAGAAGTGGGTAACACTAGGGATTACCCTTACTATCTGTCTTGGGCTTTGAAACCTGTTTAGTTGAAGCAATTACAAAATGCTAAGCTTGGTAACAGAGCTTAATTATGTCAAGGTCTACAAAAGCCGGATCATATTCCGCGGTCGCTACGGCGTCGTATTCTTTCAAATTTAGAGACGACTTTAAGGAAGTTGGACTGCAAGAGGAGCGAGTCTTGGCCAGCGGCAGAAGCGTTCAAAATTTACATTTAAGATCCAAACTTGCAATCCCCTTAAGTAGATCAAGTTCAGAGAACTTGATGAGACAGGCCTTTTATGCATCCCTTAAGAAGCTTCTCGGAAGTTTTTCAAGGAGTTCTGAGATGAACCAAATACGTACATACATACATATTTGGCGCGACAGCTCATAGGGAGCTAAGGCCTAGCTTCTCACAACCATTCATGTTGTGTGTGTTATATTCTTCACATGAATAGAAGGGACCTACAGTTTCAATGCCGACTCCGTACGGTGAATTGAAAGGAACCACCTTGACGAAATAGTTAGCCCTTCCTCGGATTCGGACATGTAATAATGTGAGGATGGATGGTGGTAGCAGTATGGCGATCTAATTAAAGATTAGATAGATGACGGTAGCAGTTGATGAGGTGGTGGGTGTCTCAGATGAGAATAAGTTATGCTGGTATAGTGCGATGTATTGTTTTTTATTTTCAAAAAACACATACATATAAGAGCAACAATACTCAACCCATCAGTGGCTCTTTTTCGTTCCCCTTTTGCGTTTGTTTTGCACCCGGCTTTTTCGTTTTTATATCACTTTTGGTCAAGACAACAGACATAATTTGGGCAAAGGGATCTGTGAAAAAGTTTTTCTCTCCTTACGCCTGCATTGCCAATGATTTTCCTCGTTTTCTCTTCTTTTTTTTTGGTTTCTCCATTCCGTTTGACTGCTGTTGTTTTATTTTCCTGGCACTTTAGGTCCTGGTGATAATCATAAAACCATAGAAAAGGGCCCAACACATACACACACACACATATGGTGGAGGCGCAGAGGGAGAAAACATAAGAAATGAGATTCACCATCGCGGTACAATTCTCCATTACCATTGGGCATATGGGCATTTCTTCTTAAAGACAACAGCAAAGAGTCCAAATTCCAGAGAATCTTTGAATCCTTGAATCCTTGCTGGTGAAAATTGCCATTTTTGTGGTTTGTATTTTATCGAACAATAAAAATATCTTCAGATGAACTATTATGATAATGTATGAGTATGTGTGTGTATGTGTGCTCAGTGCAAGAGAGGGCAAATATTACGTATTAAGGACGAAATTATTGCTTCGTAATTTATGTAGAATTCGGCTTTTTTTTTTCTCTCTCTTCTTCTTTTTTGCTTTCGTTTCGTTTTTATCCTTTCATTGTGGGATTTCTTTTGATTCTCCCCTTTTTTTCTTTTGACATAGAGGACTTCGCAATGGCAGGATTAGGAGTCAGATTGGTATAATCGAAGCATAAGACGGTATATATTGTGTGTATGGTCAACATAGCCATTGGAAAATGTGGAGTAGTGGTCGTATTAAGCGACAGCTTGTGGAGGGTTGCATTGCATACCCTTTTCTTTTTTGGAGAAAACTTAATTTTCATTGGGATTTAGGAGTGATTTCATTTTGAAGGTATACCCAAAGGGAAATGGAAAATGTAATAAGCAGCCAATGATGCTGCACAATGTTATTGGGAAGCCCTTCTAAAAGGCTGTGGTGGGTGGGGTAAAATTCAATACATAATTTGAGGCAATCGTAGATGTGAGCATAAATTTGTTGAGATTCACTTGAAGATTAAAGCTTATTGGAAGATGACCTTTGATCTGCAAAGTAGAGGGTTCAAGCAGACCACCTGCGACTCAGTGAAAGGATGTTATTTCCGGTGAAAAGGACATCTTGTGCAGATGGAGAGTTGCTCATATCCGAACAGGGTACTGAGGATGACAAACCTAGTCCCACGGTAGATGAAGTCGCTTTAGCCATCAAATTGGCAAATCTGCTGGTGTTGATGAAATCCGTTGAAACCTGTTCACAGCTTTGGGTATCTAATGAGTGCAATGACTCTTGCGTGGAATTAAAGTGGCGTAGGTGGCAAATGCGGGGAGCATCTGGTGACTGGCAAAGTCATACTGGCAACAAGACTGGCAACAGATATTGTACCAGTTATAGAAGCAGATGCATCGCTTTAAAGTCTCTCCGGAAAAATCGTTGCTTAAGCATTAGGAACGCGTTCCAGAGTTGAGGGTGAGCATAGTTTCATTCTAGAGGAAGGTGCTTGAAATGCGTTTAGTCTAGTTTGTGGCATGAACAATGCGGCTTTCGTCCTAGTGGGAGCACAACCGGCCAGTTATTCACTCTCTAAATGGTGTTTGAGAAGGCATCGGAGTATGCTTAACCTATCTACAGCTGTTTTGTGGATCTGGAGAAGGTTTACGATCTTGCCTGCCTAGTCAGAATCTGTGTGGACATTGGAATCCGCCAGAGGTACGTTTCTTCATCTCTCTTTTTCATCATATGCATAGACTTGATGTACTAGAAGACTTCTACTATTTTCCAATGATTTTGTCATTCTGGGGTCGCCCACTCGAAAGTAAACGTGAACACATCGGAAGTGATGGTTTTTTCTTTCCAAAAGACTTGTACAGTGCATGTTGGAGGAGTTCCATTGAAAAAGATTATCGAGTTATGGAAAAAGCAATGCAGGAATATGTTGTAGGATTGGTCAGCTTGGAACCCTTTTGAAGGAGATTGGATGATCTAAGATCAAAGCCAAGTGATTGGCCTTAAACTCCGGTTGTTCCAACCCTCACCATTGGTCATGAAATCTAGGTAGCAACCGAAAGAATGAGAACGCAGATATAGGCTGGTTGGTGTTGCTGGAATAAATCGCCGAAATCGAATGGCAGACACCAGAATACGCGAGATACTCAATGCTGTGTAACTATTCCTCCTTACAGAACCATCCATTCTCTTATGGTTTGGGCAAGTGGTGGACAAACATATCCCGAAACTGCCTTGATGTCATCAGGTTGGCGTTCTTCTTTTAGGTCTAGGATCAGAACTTTGGATAAAATCCTACATCTCACCTTTTGGCCATGGATTGTACCCTGTAGTTGGGCCGATCGGCAGTCTTTCCTCTTGTAGCAGTTTTATTGGATCTTTTCAGAAAAACTGTGTGCTTCAACAAGAAGAAGACCATATGAGATTCGATATTCTGCAGAACTTTAGCTTAATTGACATCAATGACCGGTTCCCCTAATGCGTTTGGGGTATCGTTGCCTACAACTCGCTTGTGATTTGGAACGAAAATTTAGCCGCGTAGGAACGTATTTATAAATGAAAAATGTTTTTGTGGCTTATGAGTGAGGCTTATCTTTGATTCCTGTTGCATCTGACAAACTAATCCTTAGAAAGGAAACTATTCTCATCCACAATATTCGACATCCATTTTGAGTAATAATTCTAATCAAAAACTAATTCACAAGTTTGTTCATGTCCTTTTGCAATTTGTCTTCATAAAACTAATGTCGATACTAATCGCACATAAATACGTACCTAGGTCATAAATCAAAAAAAAAAAAAAATCCTCACGTCTGTTGTTTAGCACTACGCCCAGGCAGACCATGATCATTCGAAAAGCACCGACTAATCATAGACCAATAGGCGCAGCAGTGAAAACAAAAAAATTCCTAAAATTAATCACAATAAAAATACACAGGACATACTCGTACTGCTACTCGTAGCAAAAAAATAAGGACACACGGCAAAACTCACAGCATCGTGGGCATTTTATTACCTTTTAATCCATGGAAATCCTTTTTATATCCGCTGCTGACAGTCACAATGCATTATTTTGTGTCTCACCCAATCCGCCCTAGTGCAAAGGAAGAACAACACCATCAACATTCCCCGTCACGTTCTGGAAAGAAACCATATTTTCGGTTCGCCACACCACTGTGCGGCGGCGGTCCAATCTAGTGACGGTGCTGGGAATGGGGGAATACATTCAATTTGCGTCCACCCACATGTGAGTGCCAGCCGTCGTCGTTGTCGTCGTCCTCATTCTAGTCGCTGCTAAAAGGTACACTCACGTGCTTGCCTCTATGGGCAAGAGGAAATCCTTCAAACCGACTCGGTGCTATTTTATTATTTATGATTATGGCGGCCCTATATTGTCCTAATGGGCTTCAATTAGGATTAGAAGAAGGCCGCGCGCCCAAACTAAATCGTGGAATGATTGCATTTGCACGTTGTTGTGTGTTATGTTGGGTATTAGGACACAATCAGGAAGAAGACGATGACGACGACGACGATGGTGGTGATAAATGAAATGAATATTTGATGCTGAGGGTGTGAGCATATACCCCACCGTAGTGGTTCTATCCTGTAAGTGCGAATATCTTGCGGACCATTAATGTCATCGGAAATGAGCAACCGGCATTTATTCTCATTAATTTCCGTTTACTGAGTGTACTCGTTACTTTTTGATTGTGATATACAGAGGTTTGTTTTAGACGCGTCCGCCGAGTGAGGACGTGAGAACAAAATCTTGAAGATATTGTGGAACTTAAGAGTGGGGAGTTATAATCAAAGAATTTGCTGGAATGATGGCTGTGATGGGAGTGGAAGACGTCTCCGTTTACAAATTTTTCAAAAGACCTTTGCAATGCACTGAGATACAAGGAAATTCGGTCGAGAACTGTTTAGACATTCACTTCCAATGAAAAATCAGAACTTGGGAAACGTTGTATGCACATGGATTAGGGGAATCTTATACAAAGTCAGAAGCTAAATCCATGGCGAACGAAATTCATTAAAGTAACCTCAGGAAATAACTGTCTATGTTTGCTAATGGCTATGAAAATTGTTTTCTTGTGGGATTGTCGCTTATCCTGTCTACGACTGTTGGTCTAGAGACCTACTCCTAGATGTTTGACCTCGTTTGAGTGTGGGTTTGAACGCAATTCAACCGTCAAGGGAAAGATTACAATCACGAATTTTAAAAGAATAACCAGATCGGAACTTCTCAGTCAGCATTGATAAATGCTCATCCAGATTCTAAGACACGATTTTTGTCACCAAACAATGTGTAAGATTTAACCAAGGCTTCCACCTTTTTGGGGAAAACTATGTTTACCTTCTGAAACAGTCAAACTGTGCTTGACTCTTGACTCACCAGTCATCAAATCCAAGCGAGTCCTAGACTCTTACAAGACAATCTGCGACCTAGCTAGGAACAATAGGGTTATCCTTAAGCTGATTTGTGGGAAATGGAAAAGCGAACTCACTGGCAAAAGATGACGCATCAATAACATTCATTGGATCCGAACCATTCGATATGATAATCGCTCTTCAAAAGATGCGCAAAAAGTGTTTTTGCCTTAAGGAATCTAGAGACAATGGATTTGACCACCAGGACAACCGTGCCAAAAGTTGCTCTTCCTGATGGCATCGGGCATCCAGTTTCATTGTGAATCTCGATAGTAACAAGTGGATAATTTAACACGAGCAATGCCCAACTCCAAGCTCCTGCATGTCTACATGCTAAAAACACACGTTCTCATATTGCTCTGTCCTGTTTGTCCCATGCAGCATCACCACTGAAAGAATTCCATCGTAGGGGCTGGTGTGACATTTCGACACTTCTTTTCCAGCTGCCATAGCTAGCAGATCCTTGCTCTTTCATCACTAACAGTTTCACAGTCTTCGCTCGTGGCCAACATGGATGTGATCAGGCCACTTGATCGCCAATTTTTCTTCCCTAGATGTTTCTTGTACATGTTCTGCGTTCTGGGGATTCCCTTCACAGTGCTGGCAGAATGGGTCAATCATATGCTTGTCCTTGTATTGGTCCCGAAAGCATCAATGCCCCCATAGAAATTGTGTTAGGAATAGTTTTATATCCCACCGTGCTTTATATGTCCATCGCCCTTTGGTTGTGATGTTCCACCTTTGGTGCCATTTTGATCTTGCAGTTCTTGATCTTGTTGTTCTTCTGTCGTTGTCTTCGTTTTCGCTAGTGTCACCGTTTTATACGATCGACTTGCGTTACGAAATGACACTCATCGCGTCCGCTGATACAGTTCTGAAGGCGGAGCATACCCTAAGCCTAATGGATGGAATTCTGTGCGCCGGGTTCATCTTTCTAATGTATGGCTCATGCACATCGTTGCTGCCCATATTGAGGTAGCATTCAAGAATATTGACTTGGTCACGATCGTTATATACTGGCTGCCTTGGTCCTCCAATGTTTGACAGGAGCCTATTGCCCGAAAAGCCTTCTCGTCTGCGTACGTTAGGTGATCCTTGAAGCTGAGTCTGTGGTTCACCAAGACTCCCAGATACTTACGACAGATACTGATACCAGATACCAGATACTGTACGACAGCTCCAATTTGTGGTTATCTAGCTCCAAGCCTGTTGTCTGAAGATCACATCTAACAAAATGTATTCTCATGTCATTCGTTCAAAAATCATAAGTAGCTCTGTCGTGTGAAACATATTCATAACTACTGGGCCGCAGGCTGAGCTTATAATTCGAAACACGGATAAACAGATGATGTGCTTCAAAAGTGATAGTATCACACAATAACTACAGATGCTTATACAATGTAAAGGCTTTATACTTACTAAAGCATATTATCCTCGCACTGCCAGGATGATTATTAATTTAATCAACAAGATTTCCATCATTCAATCCGTTCGCTATCCTCCCAAACTGTGCGAAAGCACATATTTTTGGGGGATGATGTGTGCTTATGCTTGTGCATATTCTATTTCGATTACCCTCGGATTACTTTAATCCAATCGCTGCCGGATTACTGTTACTAACAAGCATAAATTTACACAAATTAAACTGAAAATTTCTAGCAATCGATACATGAATTTGCATCCTGCATGGTGCTAATCTCATGCAAGATGCAAGAACATCAGCAGCATCGACAAACAGATAGAGAGACTTAGTGCTTCAAGTCGAAATTCTCATGACAGGACAAAAGTCTTACATTTGTGGTTGTTGTATACGTTTGTGTATTGAGGTGGCTTTGTTTACAATTTCACTCCCATCCGCATGTACATGTATGTATGCTTGTTTTGTTGGTTTCTGGGAGTTGGTAATAGTTGCTGTTTACGAAGGATGTGCTTATAATCTGCATCGGAAGTCTCATTAATATTCATGTGCCAAGGTGAGAAGATGAAGATGCATTCGTTTGGAATAGGTTGGTTGTTCTAGTTTTAGGGTTTCGGCAAAATGTATCTAATGGATCAAAATTGTCTAACAAACAAGTACTTCACCCAATTGGGTACACAGTACACACATACGCACATGAGCGTAAGAGAATGTTTTATAACATTTGCATATTACACAAGATCAATATTGTTGTAGTGGTAGTGTACGAAAGGATGACTTGACGCTGCACTTTTTGCCAAACCTCACACAAGAAACGATATAGTGCGTTACTTTGTGAACAATCTATGGTCAGTAAGGTGAAATAATTACAAGGAATATGGTATTTCTTAAAGGACCAACGGATTAGGATGGAGGAACAAACAAGGAATTGTGGGAAAATGAATGAATTCTAATGAATTCCAATCGATTGAATTATTCACACATCAAACAATTGCGGGTATCCTGCAGGTTCTTAACTCAATTACAGATGCATGCCTAGTAACCCACACAGTAAATAAATACACGACATATGATCCCTATCTGTGTACATGCTGTGGTCCGGTCACAAGGCCAATGGCAACATTTGATTAATGCTGATTGTTATGAAATTTTGCAGCTCACCAATATAAATGTAGGTCGTCCTGTATAGGTTGATGTTGTGAAATTTACAATTGTGATATTTGCAGGAATCATTTCGACTCTTGGTGGTATAATTTTAATATGAAGACCCTCTTGGCTAGAGCTTTTCAGTGGACGAATTTTTTTTTTCCGGACTAAATCCACATTTTTATACAGATCATAGAGCTGCTGTGTCTTCTCCTCTATTCGCCCTCCTTGAGGACCGAATATTCGATGCAGAAGTTTTCTTTCGAGGGATACCAAGACCTACTCAGCTGTGTAAAAGTGGCAAGTTCAGTGTTTTGTAGAGCACTATTTGGTCACACCAAGTAAGCACCGGCTGTGTACAACATCAGCTGGAAGGATTTGTTAAATATATTGTCTTCTCTGCATACGCTGGTCTTTCACACTACCTCCTTCAGCACAAGATTAAAGAAATCACATGACAGCACGTTTTCTTGCCGAAATATTAAGTGCATGCTTGGAATAACTCGAAGGTCCTATCTCCAAACTGCACGGTGCATTGGGAGTTCCCTATAGTGGCGCGACACAACCGAATCAGCCTTCTCGGTGTTAGGTGTGATGAATGCTGTCCCGATACTCAAGGCTTAATCTCAAGGCTTAGCTTAACGTAGATCTCAGTGCCACACACTTTGATCCACTTCGATTAGTACAGAGACTTTGCTACACGACTTTGGACCCAAGTCCTAGTTCGTGGACCCTATTATTACTCAATTGCCTTCCTTAGCGTAAAGGAACAGCAATTGACAAGAATTATTCTCGTTTGGTTTCTGTTGAGATTTCGTTGCCAAAAGCCAAACAAGACAGAGTCCTTTCCTATCTCGAAGTTATAGCTGTCCACTCTAAAGTTCTGTCCCATTAGCCGATGTTGGGTGTGTTCTCTTGTTGAAAGGAAGTACCTGATTCTACCTCAATGCTACGAAGAGCACCAGGCTGAAAACTCGCTGAGAACTGCTAACGATGTCAATTCCGTCGGCTTTAGTTGATGCGAAGACTTGCGCTAGAAGCCAACCTTATCCCTTTATCAAACTCTTTTTTGGAATCAAAGGTCTCGGTGAGGTCACTCCCGACCCTAATGGAGGACTGAACATTCTGTTTCGTCTGCTTACTCTACGACTCTGTATATCTTGTCTCGATCAAGAGATGGTGTGTATCAATTTTGACTTCTTAAACTTTTTTCAAAATCTGTCAAAGGGTGGGAATTTGGTCGATTGCAGAGTTTCTTCACCCCCAAACAGCCTAAATTGGTTACAATTATAATTCAAAAGGCATATAAAAGTCTTCGACCTTTTCATCCTATGTCCCCAGTCAGTTTACCATGTGGATGCCCTTGCTTGTCTACCTTTGTCCATTTTGCAGGCTCTTCATCATAACTTGTGATATTTCCTAGAATTCTATGTTCAGCATGTCGCCCAAGCTCCTTGAGACCTTTTTCAAATAAGTTGCTTCTACCTACACTCCAGTCATTCTATGGCAAAGGTTAATTAAGCCTTGTCTCACGTTAATTAAGATCGAACACAGATAATATTTTCCATTTTGAAATTTCCCTCTTGAATGACATCTGTCCAAGTCCAATGTCCAGCGCTGAAAACTCCTCCCACACATTAACACCATTTTATTCCATTTACCGAAAACTATGATTGATAGCGGCGCCTAATGCAGATGACAATTGATAATGCACACACAGTTTCACGGTTCCCTGATCTTTTAATTACCAACAAAACGAGTGTTTACCCGAGTACACCGGGAAAGGACAAGGGTTACACCCTCAGATTGTCGGGCACGATTACAAATCAACTCACCAATGAATATTGGAAAATGTAAACACACCATATTGTGTCCGTGCACACACACCGAAAGGCAAACAAAATTAATTAACGCCACCGCTGCTGCTCTCCCGAATCGCTGTGGCCCCCTTAAATGATGAAATATTGAACGGCCCTATTCGAGTATGTCATGTCTGTACGAAATCACTCTCCTCGAATATGGTCATAGGGGGTTGCCTGGAGTAGGGTTCCAGCGGGCGACACGCAACGTGAATCAATGAAGACAGAGGGTAATCAATTAAAAAAAAAAAAAAAAAACGTGACACAATGTGCTGTTTGCTTGTGTTGTACATTGTACACCCACTCTTCCCAACGGAGAAGGTGATAGAAGTGACGAGAGTGAAAATAAGTCGGATGGTCAGGAAGACAGAATGTCCATTTGAAGGAATGACTCCATTTGAACAAACGACTATGGAACTCAAACCAACAATGACAACGGACCAACGGACACGGTCTTTATTAGTCAACCCCTCGAAATTATGGAGATTAATTGGATTGCTTGATTATAAGGCCCAGGGTTGCCTTGGTAGTGCAAATGGAATTTTCTAGGGTGGTGGGCAGCATATCAATAAGCCAGACGCACAGTCCAGTGCCTCCATCATCCTCATTCACTGGCTACTTACTCTACCTTCTTGATGAGTTTTATGTCTAATTAGTAGGAAAGAAAAAAAAAAAGAAGGAGGAAATGGTTATACATATACTACATCCTGTTACCAAAACTCCGAAACCCCCATGAAGTGGAGGAGAGGACAGTGACGTCTGTGATGGTGATGGGAGTTCACAAATCTCGTATTCCTTTCCTCTGTTTATTGAAAATTATGACGAACGATGAGCCATCGTCGTCGTCGCCGTCGGACACGGTGAAGATGAAGAGAAGATGGTTATACGTAGTTCAAGGACTTCGGACTCAGGACTGCCAGGCGAGATAGCAAATTCAATTTTCCTGCTAATCCAAATGTAAATTAAATCCTATTCTCTGAATGGAAATACGCTTTCGAAGCGTAGGGTGTGTGCGGCAAGCGTGCTGGTGTGCGTGCGTTATATCATCATTTTTCATATTTTTTTCTTGGAGAATCCTTAGGAGTTCAACAGAAAACACACAATGAATAGAGCCGACTGTGTTGGATTATCTGTATCAATGCCCTTTAACTTAATCCTTTTCATATTTTTTTTTTTTTGTTGGTGGACTACCGCCTTTGTGTTTTGTGATAAAGCCGCTGATGGAGGTCGTGGTCGGTCGGAATGCGAATTAAGGTCGATGATTGAGAGAATCTGTTTGAAGGAATTCCATTGGAGGATGAGCAACTTTTTCTAGGAGATTATAGGCACTTTTCGCTTTAAGGTAACAATGGATGGTGTGTGATAATTGATTATACGGGTATTTGGACGGTTTTTTTTTTCTCGTTCCGTTGATGGCAGGAATCATTTTTCTTTCAGCGTGGGGAATGATTTATTTTAGTTGGTTGCTGGTTGTTGATGCGCGTGTATACCCAAGGATATTGTCCATTATCCGTTTCTTATGTGGGAGTGATAGATAATTGCTTTGTATTATTAAATATAACGAAATTGAAAAGGTGAGATTATTCCAAATGCCTTAGAGGATAATGTAGGGTCTTCTAGGTTAGGTGGTACCAAATTCTCACGTTATATACCTGTGTCCACCTAACCTCTGTTATAGACACTTACAATGACAACAGTGCAGAACTTAAAGTAAGCCTTGTCTTGTCACTGTTTCTTAGGCTTTACAGCCAGTTAAGTTGCAATATTTTATGTGGCTCTGTATGAGATCCATGTTTTGTCCTACCGCACATGGACATGAACTTTTTGAAAAGTAGATGAAAAGTTCCTTGGTTGTTTCGGGAAACTCATTAGCGCCTCGCTTCGTCTTGAACCGGTTTAGATTTAGAAGGTTCCTTGCAATTTTGACAAAGCAGTGTGCATTTTCCATTGTCATCTCACGTTGACGCAAAAGGATCGCAATATCTGTACTAAAAATTCTCGGCTTTTCTCCAACTTCTGCCACGGTAATGAATATTAAGTCGATGGTAGACTTCTCTTATTTATACTCGCAGTTATGATAGCCAATCAAGTTGTTGGTGGGTTGTCTTACCCGTTCACACAATGCAGCAGATAAGATTTTGTAAGCGATATAATGGAGACTGCTGGCTGCCTTATAAGGCCTGAATTGGTGTCCTGTAGCCTTAACGTGCACTTTAACATCCCTCTATTGATTTCGTATGCTTGTCATGTTATGTTTTCTCCTTCCTCCCATTTTGTTGGTAGATCTCTCGAACAGCTTTCATCTTTCTACGTTTTTCGATAGCCTAATGAAATCCAGTATTTTCGAAGGTTTGTTGATCTTTTCCATTTGATGCTGGTGGCTTACAGCTTGTCGAGGAGGTACTAGTAGTCTTGGTAGTGTTAAACGATTATTGAAGCTCATGTTTAAGACTCATATGTGCATACGAGCATAAATCTTGAAGACAAATACCTTTCAATTGCGTTGTGAAGTAAAGTCAAGCTCTAGTGGATCCGTGGACACAGAGGCATTGTAGTCAATGAAATATCAACTTGCCAGAAAAAGCTCTTCAGAAAGATGCAGAGATGCTGAACCCTTCTGCGACACCCCTACTTTCGCGTTCAGAACGAGTTTGGATAGCTGGGAAAAATGGAACATTGTATCCTTTTGGAACAACATCCAGGGACTTAGGTTAAAACGGCCATCCGACCCCTGAACAAAACCACAATAAACATTCTCAACCACAAAAGGGACGATATCAGAAGGCTTCCAGGAATCTGAATGCCGACCCTGCTAAGAGAAAGACGAATAAGCAGAACGCTTACTTTGTGAGTGCGTGGCTGTCTGCAGAGTTAGGAAAGGCTTTCTCCACAAGAAATTCCTTACACCGGAGGATATTCGTAATGCCTCGACTGGAGATATCCTCAACTTCATTAAGAAGATAGACTGTCTAACCGGCTCCAGGCACAATAGTTCTTTCAGGTCGTAGTCTGTCGCAGAGCCCAACTTAAAATAACAATACTCAACGCGTTCCCAACCCGTAGGAGGTTTCTGTCCATCATCTTCAATCCTGGGCACGCTGTTTCTCGTTCTCTGAAAGAAGGCCGCTTTTGCATCTGTCATAGCTCGATCCTTAAAACAGTGGTCCGGTATTGCTCGTCATCTCGAACCTAGAGTGTGTGATTTAAAGATTCACTTGGTTGCAGCATTATTGTCAATTCGCTTACTGTGCTTTGCCTTTTTGGACTATATCCACACCTTGATACAGTTCATAAAGTTCGCAGCTGTGTTTTCTACTCCATTTGCCCTTCTCGCATCCGGAACCAAATCAATATCTGCATTGCTTTCCTGCTTACCGTTCTGCAATCGGCAATTTTTGCAAAAACGAAGTAACAGCAGTTTCCTAGAGTAAGTCTTCGTCGAATCTTCACATTCGTAGAATTGGCTGTCGAACCGGAAACCACATTGAAACGTGACGATTAGTGTGCTACAAAAAGAATTCAGATGTTCACACAATATATTGGATAAGATCTTACATAAGGCATTTAGCAGCGATATGCTTTGATACTTGAAGCATGACATGAGATCGCCTTTCTTGGGCGATATGGAGCTAATATTCTAGTCATCGTGCATTCTTTCATCTACTTACACCGGGTAATGGTTTAGTATAACCCATCAAGGATGATGACTTTGTTCTTCTTCAACCTCTTGATACCTGCACCAACCTGGAGCATACTGGAAGGGGGGATTACATTTTAGTTGACTGGAGATCAGGGCTCGTTTGGCCTTATCAGCCGTTGCTGAAACACATCTACGTTTTCCTGTGAATCGGGACTAGGTTTCCCTTACCATTTCAAAGAGCCAGCTTTCTGGTCTTGTTGCTTCACATGCTAAACTAAGATACTCACAGCATACGTCCAAACTTTAATTTCCCAAGGCAACATCAATTTGCTTTGGGAGCAAGGAAGCAGATCAATAGTCCACAGAATATCGTTCAAAGATCTGTCTTACTAGTCAACGCAAACAAAGTTCAGGTTATATGGTTCCCAACTTATACAAGCTTTGGCATTGACTTTCACTAATTAAACTTTTAACTTGTAATAGGTATGTACTTTATTAGGTTTGGAGCAACTAGTATAAGCCTGTAGACAGAAGTAACGGTCCATATGTTCTCTCTCCACCATTCACATCTAAACCCATTTCATATTCATAGATTACACAACAACACAAACAATGGCCTAAGAAAAAAAAAACCTGTTTCTATAATAAATCCCCCTTCCACCAGTCCCATTTACGGTATTAAATGCCCTTGTCATTAAGTCAAACACACCCAACCCCTGTTGCCTGAATCCTCTGCAGCTCGAAGCATATAGCCTACCAACGTTCGAATACGAATCTCAGTCAACTTTGAACCCAATCCTGGTTTTTTTTTATCCTGTTTTTCGAAATCCCTCGGAAGCTCTCGAAATTTGTTGCTTTCCGCAAATGAATAAAAAAAAAAACAAAAACGCCACACTATCAAATCTGGGGAGTAAAAAAAAAAAAAGAAAATTTATAGTCCTGGGAAACGCCTTCTAGCCTCTTTCTCTGTCGACAGTCCGCCTCCCTAACTGGTACTGCAATGATAGCCTTTCAAATATTGAATAACAAATCCCACCGTTGTCGTCCGAAGGATCACCGAAGGGTGGGAGATTATACTGTATAAATATTAAAAACCACTGAGTTTGTCCCATTGTTTGAAATCGTTCTCGTCCTGCATTACAGGACAATCCCTAGGATTGGCCTCAAGCAGACCACACGTATAAGCACACAAATACACACACCATGAATTGTTACAAATGCAAAATGTTCACAGCGCAGGAAAACAGGTCACGACAGGCGGGCGAATCCGGACACGTGGGTAACTCTTAGCAGGAGGACACAGGACAATGCTGCAGTACTGGTGACAGTAGGGGAACTTCTATCGCTTAACCTCTGTCATGGCAGTTTGTTTTGTTTTCTTTCGTTGTTTGCTGGTGGTCTGCCGACATCGGCAATACTGTGCGTTTTTCCACCCTTCACTGGATGACAATAGTAGATTCATATGCACCCTCGTCTACATTTTTGGGGAGAGATCCTTACATTTGAATATGTAAAGAAATAATTGGATGATTCAAGGGTAGAATGTGCCCTTTTCTTGTTTTCTAACCACCAGTTACGTTGAGGTCCTGTTTTTTTTTTTAACAATTTATGATACCTCTGTGCCAATCATCGGTTATCCCCTGTGAAATACCTTGATTTGACGCTACACACCCCGAAGTAAATCCTTTTATACGCATTACCAACCACTTCCCTTGTTCTCGGGTTCAGGTTTGTTTACAGTATTTTGTACTACACCCAGCCTGACAATGACAACTGATGGTTTCGATGCGAAAAACGAACGTGTCCTGGGCGACGGATGAGTGTAAATCAATTAATTGTGTTTGCCATTGTTACATTCATCACCCAGTGTGTGGTGTGGCGAGCAGTTTTAGGGGTAAGTGCAATGGGATTTTATACAGTTTATCCTGATCTGTGAAGTCAGGACATGGATGCGACTGCAAGGGTGGGAATGAGGAAAGCATTTTTCAATTTGTTTTATGTTAATTTTCAGAAAAACGGCAAATATTTAAGAGGATTCCATTGAAGGGATAAGCGGAAAATTAATTGCTTCTCTCTGTTTGTTGGTATTTAAATGGACAAATGAGCTGAGCCGAGGATGTTTTCCTGATTTTCCTGATTTTCCAGTGTGTATTCCTTATTGACAAAGGCGGTTTTTCGATTTTTTTTCGTTAGGGATTACGTGCATGATAGATGCTCATTTTTATGCGAACATTACTGAAAGAATTACGAGTATTGCATTTTATAATCATTGCAACTGTGGGATAAAATGAAGCTTATAGCTTATAAAGCCTGAGGCTGAAATCCTTTCCATGAATTGAAGTAGGGAGTGAAAAGATTTTAACGAAAATCTACATCGGTATGTAGACGTGGTATCAGCAAAGATAAATGGATTATATGGCTTTAGCAAAACCAAACTGTACTTAATTAGTCATGTGATTAGATTTAGTCATATCAAAAGGAAGCCTAAGAGTGTATCTAGCATCTAAATCCATTTCTACGGACAGCCTACCATCTCTTAATTGTGTAGAAATGGTCCAGTTCAGTTCAAAAGTCTTGATTGTGGCTCATCTTTTGGTGAGAAGGGATATCAATTTCAAATATTCCTATGCTGGTTATGCCAGGGTATAGAGACGTACCCGGAAACTGTGGATCTGATGGTCCCATTAAGCCTGGTACTGCAATGCCAATTTTACTAGGTTTGGCCTCAGCTACATACAAATTATTGATTTAGCTGGATGCAATCAACAGTACAAGCCTTAGAAGATCCAATGGTACTACCTGACAGGTTTTCAAGCAGATCTTAGTCCGGACGACGAGGAGAAAGAGGAACGTGTCTTCTCCCTAAAAAGAAGCTAAATTTGAGAGCAGTCTCCAAAAACACGTGCTACGATCTGGATTTTATACCTCAAGTCATTCGACGAGAACGTTGGTATCACAATGGAACTTCCTTGATCTAAGCTGGCGCACGTTTACTGCCCCTATTATCTAAGCTAACCTCAACGAAACACAAGTTGAATTAATTGACTAATAACATAACCTCTACTGCATACAGCAGCTTTGCAAGCCATGCCAAACTGCGTGTAGATATGTATATTCAGCTCTTTAGCTGTTAGATTGGCGACAGTAGAGGGAGCAATATCCAAGCCCCATTGATGTCTTCTTTCTACCGTGACTAGCACGAAAACAATGACTTGGGAAACCTTCTTATACCAGTTTGTCCCCCTCATGATGTGAAAAATTCTGGAAGTTAGTGCCCGAAGGTGTAGTTCTTGTACAGCTGTGCCATTGAGCACGGCAGATATCGTTGGACCTATTTGTTTCAGTTTGCAATGCATAGCTATAATGGGATAGTGTTCGGTGATTCGTAGGTGGATCTGTCTAGAAATAGAAGACTGCTTGTTTTATAAATATCAAGATCTAGTCAAAGTTCATTCCGTTTTCGACAAGGCTATCGACGATACTACACTTCTATTGATTCCTTGAAAGATTTTGGCGGATGTATTTGGCATCAAAATTAGCAAGTGGGCTATAATGGGTCATTTGCAGCTCGCCGCCTTGTTCTGGTGATGTATGCAAGTGGTTCAAATACTCCGGATGAAACAGCTAGATCTCATTTGACGGATTTCGGAATAAACGTAGCCGATTGCTTGCTAAAGTATGTGCAAAAGATGAAGTTAACTGATGGTGATGAGACCATCTGTTCCGAAGGGGTTGTTTCGGCAAATTTTGTAAACATTGTTCGCAGAATGTGCCGAGACAGTTTCTTCCTTTTCGAAAAAGAGTTGAAATCGATAAAGTTCTTTTCGAAGTGAGAAAAGTAAATGAATGGTCGAAAGACCAGACGACAAGAGCTGAAGATGAGTATTTTCACAGCCCTACGTACCAATAGCTCAACAGATTGTCCAAAATTAATATTTTCGGTACTCAAATACCGAACGTTACATACTCACAATCAACTCTTCCCTTCGTCAGTTACTCAATTCCAAGTTCACGCTTTCAAGCGCAGAACCCAGAGAACATAATTAACACCCTTGTACAATGCTCAAGGTAGGAAGTATGTACCGTCGTATAACTGTAAATCGGAGACTGCTTCAATAATTGGTGAACAAGCTGCCTGCGCAATTGAAACTGCTTTGGACTGCCAGACCATCTTTACTAGGTGGATCTATGAGATAGGCCAAGTGAAATCTATCTGGCTTGAGTCAAATATCCTTGAAGATGCCTACTTGAAACATCTTCATCAACACAAATCGAAAAAATGAAAGCGTGTAAGGTCGGTCTCAAGGCAAAAAGCTTCTGCCAAACATCCTCATCCTCAAAAAAGTCAAAAAATCTCCACCTTAAGGTCCCTTAACGCTAACCATGAATTAATCTGTAATCGTGTCGTATTTATTTACCTCACGATTATGACTATTGCTGTAAGACCAAGTCGTTTGCCAATCAATTCGTACATTACACGTGCTGCAGCTTTCCGATAAATTACAACATACGTATAAAATTTATTTATTTCCAAAAGAAAAACCTAAAATATGTAACGCATTACGCTTACACACAGTGTAAGCCCGCCAATTACTCTCGATTGCATTTCCTCGGATCTCATTTTATACCAAAATGAGTATTCCCTTTGCCATCCAACATCGTTTTACGATAAGGTCGTTGGCGTTTAACTTAAATTACGACCAACAAACATCGATATCCTTTATCCTTCTCTTGTCGTCCTGTACCTACACAAATTGGCACTGCAATAACAAAAACAAAAACAAAAACCAGCGCAAGCTAACGGAAGCTAAGAAATGGCCATTCAATATTACTGCTGTTTTTCGTCGAAGAATTTTATGAGTGTTCTTCCTTTTCAGATTCTCTACGTTCGCCAAAAAAAAGGAAAAAAGACGCGCACATATCTTTAAATGGGATTTTCCAGTGTCCAAAGATCAGCAGGTAGTAGGTACCACACGCTCCACAACCCCCCCTAAGTCACTCGCTTCATGACTTAGATTTATTGCATTTTTATTTAGCTCATCCAATTCAAACCAACAAGCTAACAAACCAACGGACAAACCGACCGACAGACCATCCCACCCACCACAATATCTTATCAACCCCTGATAACTCAACAGAGAGGCGACTACTGCACAATAACAACCATCCCCCATGAGTTGTAAATGTGAAATGAGTACCTTTTGATTGCTGCAATCGAACGATATAGAGATACTTTCCCACACAACAGTTAAGGGTGGCAAGACTTTAAAGCCAAATGTGACCTTAGCAACAATGTTGCACAACATTTCGGTCACAGGAAACATTCGGAATAGGAAATTTTTTAGTTTTCTCCATCAAATGGGGGGTGGTTCAACTTAGCATGGTGACTTTCATACAAATTTCTCCTCAACACTCTGCAGAAGTCAAGCGAAATTTTTCTTGCCGTAGAAAAAGACAAAAAAGCAATTCGCCGGGGAAATACTCAGCAAGAGCAACCCCTGGTAGAGGTTTTTCTTCTATTTTTCTTTCGGTCTCAATTCGCCGCATACAATGCCAGCAGATAGGAAAAATGTCGACATTGTCGGGGTTATTTTTTCCTATCAGTGTTTAGTTGAAAACAGACTTTCCGGCTAAATCGACGCGTTTTCCCGACCCACTGCAGATAGCGGGGTTGAAGTTCAAAGGTTTATTTTTGCAACTATTTTCCAACACATACTCGTATATACACATAAAACCGCTCAGCGATCGTGATGATTGATAAGAGTGTGGACATAGATCCTGATTTTCGCGCGTTTTACTAGTTTTTTTCCCAGATAAACTCTATTTCGCGTGTGTGACATAAAAAAAAAGAAAGGATTTCCAATTGGATTCCCTCGTATCCATCAAACCAACCATTTACGGTGGCACCCGAAAAAAAAGGATTAACGTTCGGTGTTACAAGTGTATTTGTGTGTGGCATACTGCATCTCTGGTGGACCCTCTGTTGCTCTAAGTGATAGCTTTTTCCACTGATTGCTCAGATCCTGTATACTTCGTGTACGGTGTTGTTGCCATCATCATCATCGACACCATCACCAACAGCTAGCTAGAGCAACCAACAACTATTCCCGTTGTCGTCCTTTATCTCTTTTCATTCGTTTTAGTGATTTTTTTTTTCTGGGTGCTCTCTCATTGAATATGCGCCACCTAATGGATTTCTGTTTATCTATCAAGGACTCAAGATGATTTCAATATTATGATGGGGATTTGTGCGGTCTCGCTTTAAGTGTGTTGCGCCAGTGAATACTGATAAGAGTGCAAAAATTCTCTCCGAAAGTGTACGTGTGTGTGTGTGTATGTGTCAACAATTTTGATCGGTTTGCACACAGCACAGTGTATCCCTTTTATAACCCAAAAGGTTCGGTCACCACCCTTAAGCGGTAGTGGATTGCAATAGTACTTAGTGGACTTAAATGTTTCGCACTTGTTCATAGTTTTTCTTCATTCACGTTGTTCTTTTATTTTCCGATATTTTTCTTTTATTTCCTATTCGTGGCACTTTAGTGGAGAGTGGCTTTTAAAAAAAGAAAAGAAGGAAAAAAGAAAAAACCAGGTTAAGCCCCCAAGTGTATCTGGTGTGTCCAACCAAAAAGAGAGAGAGAAAGAGGAAGGGGCAGGAAAAGAAAGAAAAGAATAATTGGTACTAGTTGGATAAAACGGATGAAAGTGTATGCAGTGAATTTAAATTTGTTATCGAACAACAGCACAAGGATTTAGGATTACCTACCAATTGAGTTGTTTTGTTGTGTTTACAAAGTGGAACACTAGAGTTTGAGGTTATTCATGGTAAGTGTTCTCAAATTGCAATTAATTGGGGAAAGACTATAGGGAATGCAACTATTTGTGTTTTGTTTTTAGATAAAAGCAATTTAAGTGCTGGATAGATAGATGTCCTTGTTAATGGTTAGATAATTCTTTTGTTTTAGTTTGAAATTTGTCAGAGTTGTTTTATATGAAGCTGGGGGATCTTTCAAGGATTGGTTAGGGCGACTTATTTTTTAATTAGTTCCGTTGAACTGGTGGGAAAGTCATACATTTCTAAATAGTAAAACCCAAACAAACTAAGTTGTCGTTGTAGGTACAAAAATTAAAAGGATCAGTGTAGAACTCACTTGTGGTTTAATTTGAGTGCGTGTCATTTTTTTATATGACAAAGGGAAATCATTTAAATTTTTAATTTAACAAAGGTTATGCGTTCATAGATAGGCACGCAGGCAGGAAATAAGAATTCAAACAAGTTCAAAGTTAAAGTTTGTTATAACGGGCGTGTAAAGTTTTTCAGATGTTCATAAACAAAAAATAAAAGTTTTTCTTTTGTTTGGATTCAGTATGGCTAGTGGGTCTATGAAGTTTGGGTAAAAAATGTGTGAAAAAAAAATAAAAAATTTCAAAGGACACTCATAATATTTTGTAAATTTCTGAGAGCGTTTTCGTTGAGGGTAGGTTCCTGTTTGCCTTCAAATTGGTTTAGAAACGATGTAAGGAATCTTAAATTTAATGGTCCATTTCCAAGGCAAGACTAGACAATCAGACAATCATACATCTGAAGGAAGTTCTTAAAAATGTTTCGTTTTAGTTCTAGCCTATGGAAGTGCTAAGCCTTATCCTCTTCTAAATATGTATTCTCTTAGTCCCTTATCACGGATAAAAAGGTTGCTTGAGCCAGTCAGCCACTCAGTCAAAGATAGTATGAGACCCAACTTCTAGATAGACTGATAGTTCTTACGTTAAAGTTGAGCGTAATTATACAAATGGTTTGGCTTTTGGAGTGGATGTCAGAAAATGACATGTGACATATGCTATACTCGTCGTTGAAGGTTAAATTTTTTATTTAAAAAAAATGAATACCCTTATGATGTTATTCACAAAGCGCTAGTGTTGATGTTGTGATTTCTTTTGAAACTCAGGTAGTATTAGATTTTGGTCTTTGCTCCAAGGGTTGTTTTCAAGAATAACTGAGGAGAATTTACAAGTGTTGTTATCACTGCTTAAAGTTCGCAGTATTACTCAGTACGATCAACACTTCAAGCCACATGAGTCTGAGTACCCTTCTGCCAGTGTTTGTACGAGAGTTGACGTCAGCTTTTCGCAGTTGATCGAAACACCAGGAGTTGAATCTGACACCTTCAGCCTGACAAGCGATTATGCAACTATCGCACGGTTCAACAATCAATTGTGTCAATTTAAGTCATGATTTCTTGAGAAAGTTTGAAGAAAAGTCCGAGAGAAGGGATGCATTTTTCTTGAGAATCGTGAGGTAAAAGTACTAAGACGAACCTTCTAGTGGGAACGAGGAAACGAGTAATGCAGTTGTACGCGTGCTTAGCTGAAAACACTTGCTCGTCGATTTGCGCTTCAGTGCATACGCCGCTTTCTTTTTCGATAAAGGATTTTAATTTCTGGCGACTGTAGATTATAAAATCTCACAGCAAAGAAGGCTTCTAGATCACTATCACTTCAATGATAACAGTGACCCAAGCCAAACCCCAGACGTAAACTCCTGTCCTTCATTAATAACTCTCTAACTGCGGGTAGAATTCTCCCTCATACAGATTTCTATAGACATCACAATGGGTCTTGAGTCCAAATGATTCCCATTCGGGACACCATTCTATCTTACCTTACCTTAAGTGTAAATTATATAAAATGACTGCTAACGATGAAATTTTCTTGCAAAATAATTGTTTTTTTTTTTTAAACGAGACGTTCCCTTACTTTTTCGAACGGAACAGCCAATAAGTAGTTTTCGAGGTTCCTAAGGTTCCGAGGCACTAAATCTTCAGAAAAGAATCAAAAACTGTGTTTTAAAGTTTTTAAGGAATAGAAACATATCAAAGCAAAACTAAATAGCGAGATTAAGTTCGCAAGACTGACCCTTTTACCTAGTGGTTGCAGTTGCTCAGTTGTTACAATATTAGACGGTTGAACATGCTGGCTTAAAACATTTTTTTTTTTTTTGAGGCATCACTGTGGAAAAGAGGTTAAAAAAGACCCATCAATTGTGGTCTGTTGGGATATATCTCTGAATACGAACATATCTTCGAGCGTACTGTGAAACGCAGAAATTCTTTCTCGGGTTAAGAACATAAGTGGAGTGCTTTACAACATTCAGTCTTTTACGTAATTACAATCCACGATCCTCCTTAAATCCTTTTTGCTTCACTCCTAAAGTTCTTAGTTATAAGGATATCTAATCAACTCATAATCCCTTAAACGCGTGTGTAGAAAAAAATAAAAATAAAAAACTAAGCGCCAGCACCACGAGTTGAATGATTTTCTTCTGCGTAAGTGATAATTTTGGGCCATCGTCTTTCTGAAATAGTCCAGCTTTACGTTCTCATTTATATGCATTTGTATGCTATTTCGGATATGCATATGCATACATATGGACTAGAGTTCAGACACAGGAAAAAGTCCAATGTGTTATCACTGCATCTGTGGCTGTTCTACCTTAAAATAGGTACCTCAGGGTTAATTAAACTATTCGGAGGTTCTGATGAAGCGAAGGTTGTTACTGACAGCAATGTCAAGGATATTGATAAAAACATGTAAAGCCATCTCTTGCTCTGCTTTTCGCAGCAAATCTTAACTGTGGAATATGCCTCCAGTTTCCTTAAGGTTCAGGACATATTTAACAATCGTAAGGGAACTGATGGCCCAAAGGTATACACACAAAATTCAATTCCCAAGGCCTTACTTCTCGCAACCATTTATGTTGTGTGTGCTATGTTTTTCGCACGAACTTTCGAAGGTTTGTTATTGCCTGACGACATGTGGTGTCGAAAAAAACTTTCTAGTTGTTCTGCTAAGATTCGACCTTGTCTCTTAGTAGTCTAACGCACTAAACATTGGCCCACTGAGCCCATAAGTCACTAAACTGATTGTACTCAATTTAAAGCCGATTATTAAGCCGATGGCGTAGCGAATTGTTCTCTATTTTACACTCTATCTACGCTTTGGTGATACATATATGTTTAGTAAAACTTTTTACAGTACAATAATGAGTTTAGCCGATAATGGCTTTAGTTATTGCCGTGACTTAAATATTTTAGTGCGTTAGCCTACTGACAAAAGGTTTTTACACAGCACCACCTCTTGGCAGGCAATAATAAACCTCCAAGAGTATACTTTGTCATGAGAAGCTTCTTAATCCGTCGTTTAGAGTCGGCAGTAAAAAAAATCGAGGTTCCTTCCATTCACGCTAAAAATACAACACGCACAACACGAAAGGGAAAGAAGCCCAGCCTTGGCCCTCAATGGGCATTCGAGTTCGTGTTCTTTGAAAGTAGAAGTTCGTATAGAATGTTGGAATGATGGTCGCTTTGCTTTTTAAATTTGAACTGGAAGTTGTGCAGCAACTGGCAAGCTATTCGTCGGAGATAGGGCTTTCCCTTGTTAGTTCCTGGTGCTCTCCTTGGGATGTAGGGTATCAAAAACGCTTATTCGTCAACTTGTAGTGAGTTCTGCAAAAAGCAAAACTGACACTTAATTTTGAAGAAAGCTCTATTGCCCTTTTCAAGTCGATAAAGAGCAAATGAAGCGAGGATTTGCAAGTATGATGACGAGGTGCGAAAAGTGTTCACTCGTTTTAGACATCAAGAGCTGATTCCTCATTAAATTTTCACTAATCTCTTTGGATCATATCAGAGAAAACGACAGGGAATGCCACGGCTTCAGAGCCATAATCATCTACTTCTCGAGTCTACGACATCGTCTCGCAGTGCAGCGAGGCTGAGTGCTTCGGGGCATAGCAGCGCCGTAGATACTGATACAAGAGACGTTGAGTACGAGTCTTAACACAGGCCCATTATTAGGACACATCAACAACACGTTCTGACATGTCAGCCATGTGTACGACAGACTCTGATTGAATTTATATTTGGGACTCATCATCGCATTGCAAGTGAACAACGAGGTCTTCGCCAGGGAGTTAGATTGACTGCCTATATTCAAACTTTATTTCTCTTCTGTAGCTAGGCGTTCACCATTGAGACGTTGTTCCACGTGAATATATGTGTAAAGCTCTGCTTCTGTCGCTTTTTTGTTTTTTCAATTTTCTTTCTAAAACTCGTGTGCACCAAGGGCCGACCCTAATTAACTTTTGAAACCTTTCTTTTTAAATTCAATTTATTCTCTTATAAAGGTCCAACTTGGTTGACTTTGCGTCAACTTTTTCAGTACGAATTCTCCATTTTGGAATAGAGAACTATACTCGGTTTCAAAAAATTTATTAGCAAATCGTAAACGTAGTTAATTTTTAGAATAATAAAGATTTTTTTTTACTCAAATACTTAAACATGTTTAAAATTAAAAATAAAATTTCTTTGATGTTGGTTAAGCTGTTGTTAAGGTTACGAGAGTAAAAGATCGTGTGGAACCTCCAGAAGAATAAAAAAAAAAAGAAATTTAAAAGTTTTCATCCCCAAGAACCCCGAGTATGGTTAATGACAACCCTTATATATTTTGAGTAAGTTTTGTTTTACAGCTCAACTCTGTTGAATTTTACTTTTTCTTGATTGTTGGTCAAGTCATTGCTGATGTGAAAATTAACTGAAACTGTCTATGTACTTAGTTTGGTTGACTACTCGTTTCATAGTCCATGAAGCGTAGTAATTGTGCCCCATCAGGGGTGGTCCGAGTATGAATTGCGCTTCAGTTACTCTGATATTCCAGTTCAAACACACACAGGATTCACACTGATGCTCTCTCAAAAGCAAATCATACATGGCAACACTTTGACTGTTGCAACAACGCTAGGCTTATTTTACCTATCTTTAATCTTAAGAGATCGAAAGAGTTAATTCAACTACAAAGAAACTAGCTCTCAATACTAACTGTCGTCCCAACAGGGCTCTGCTGCCTAAGCTGGCATGCTCAGCGTTTCGGCATTGTATGCAACGATTTCTGCAAGACGTGTAGAGATATAGAAGAGGAAGAATTTATGGTACATCTTCTCTGTACATGTCTCCGCCCCTACCAAAATCAGAAATACCATTTCAGAAGAAGACTCTTTGTGCTGGGTTCCAGGACACAGAGACGTTCCAGCAATAGAGGGCACAAGTCTGAACCTTTTTGATAATAGAGAGCAACCACCTGCTTCCTTAGAATCGATACAATCTCGCCTTGACATGGAAGCATATAGATAAGCTAATAATAGGTGGAATAATGTCAACACCTCTCTTCCTTCGAGACAGATCTGGACGAACGTGAATCTGAAGGAAACAGAAAGTCTTTTGTCCACAAATAAGAAATTTACGAGAACTGTAGAAGGAGCCCTCAATGAGCATTACTTGATAGGCAGACACGCCACCAGAATGGGTGTCTCTTCCATAGAGGAGCAACTTTTTTTTCACCTGACCTGCCCTATCACAGCTGAGGAGGCGAACGCTAGGAAAGTTTTTCTAGGAGTTTAAAAAAATAAGGAACTTTGTCTGTGGGCTTAAATGGTTCTGCGCATAGCTTGGAACGGGAAAGGGTCTGGACCAACAATAAATAAGACAACCCATTATGCATGGTTCCTGGTGCTGATAATTTTGGTCTTAGTGTACGCCTGCCTAAACGGAGATAGCTACCTAAATTAATGATTTGAACGCTGCCAATATGGTCGATCGGAACTGTTACGTAAGGAAATGTAAATTTTTTCAGGAGTACATTGGGTCTAAGTGTGCACACCCCCAAGCGTCATTTCTTTCAAAGTTTCTCTACTGACTACGGGTGGTATAAGGCTGCGATAAACATTTTTTGACGTGACGTCCTTAAGGAAATGTGTAACATTTCAAACTGTTTCCTTCATATTTTTTTTATGTAAATAGCTTCTCAATTGTTTGAATGTTCTCTAAAAGGATTATACGTATAAAAAAATTGGAATATCCTAAAGCTAATCCGTCTTTCGCGAATCGCTAAAGAAACATGATGTTAAATTTAAAAGTCACGCGCCCACCAGTGGTTTCACCCCACTTCGGAGAGGACTGAATGGCTTTTGCAAATTTTGTCGGCATGTCGACATTTATAAAACAAAATTCATCCCCAACTTCTATCCCTAACCCTTAAGTTGGTACAATTCCCGAACATGGTCGAAAGGGATATCAAATTAATGTTCATGATGATATATGGTTGTAAGCGGCTGTAACCTTTTGTTTAAGGATCGTCTTCTCTACTAATTAAAATTCCTCAGGGAGCTCTTTGTTATTATGGTGTTACGCCTACCTAGAGTGCTTACAAAATAAACTTTAGCATCGAACTTTAGAAATTAAATGCAAAAAAATGCTGTGTGTCTGGGCAACCAGAGGATGCGAGGGTTCTTCCATCATATTTTCCGCATTATTGCTCCGAGGTTTCTCAACAAAAACTATGAACTTGTCGCTCTGTCAGGACAAATGCGCCCTCAGCTGTTTTTACAAGTCAGAATTGACATAATTTATGATGTCAGAAACTTGAACTCTTACCAAGAGGCTGAAGCACGTTTCCCTTTACAAGCTTGTATAACATTTTGATGAACTATTTCTTTGACACATTGTCCCTTCATCATCGATGGCTCTTGAACATGACATTTCAGATTCCCTTCTTGTGTATTCCTCTAACGCCATGTCCAACACTTACAATCCACCCTTCTTAATTCACCAACATGCGACTCATATAACCACTTGTTCCTGATGTTGACCTTTTATACCTTCCATTCCATCCAAACTTACATCGCTGAATAAGTAAAATCTTCTTTGAATTAGGAGTACATACATACCTACAAGCGACCTTTCTTTTGAATAACCGTCGGCGACGACAACATCCAAGGACCTCATTATGCAAAACAAAACAAAATCATTTGTAGAAAATTTGTAATTTATCCAAACAAGACTAATCCTCTTGAGAAAAGACCGATAGTATCCGAGCATGTCCTAATTCGATTTCCATACAATTCCTCGCCCCCAGAACTGCGAGTTTGTCGAAAACGTCTAACGGCAATGACTAGGGTTAACATTCTAATGTACATAGCCTGCTCTCGAGCTTGTAGGCTTTGGCAACGAAACGATGTGGAATAAGCCACGGGTACTTCATATTTAAACAATTATATTACCCTCCGTACCTCGGTGTCATCATTGTCGTGCCATAGTCGATGGCGATGGCGTTAAATACCCTCTCTCCTCATGGAAACAGTATACTTGTCTCGCATTAAATTTGCATGAAACATAATTATACCGTAATTATAAAACACAATAGACTGTCGGTGTTCTGGTGAATCCTGCGTGGGCACTAAGCCGCATAAGGGTATTATACCATAATAGTTTCATACTCATAGTTATGCTGGAATTAAGTAGGTCTAAGGATAATAACTCATGTGTTCGTATATGCCTGTGCTTGAGAGGCAATAAAAATATTATTATTGTTTCAGAGTCCTGTGAGAAGGTATCACAGTGTACAGCCTCTTGGTCTGATTGGCATTCGGTTATGAAATGGAAATTCCCGTTTATCCAGGTGTTAGATAACAGGAGTCATGTTAATTAGAAAATTATAATTGGGAATCTAGGGATAATTAGCTGGAAGCACTTGTGTATGGCATTGCAATTCATGGTAAATTACTTGGAAAATCTAAAGGACATAGTGTTTGCATTTGTTTGTCATTAAGAGTCCTTGAAATACATATATTTTGTGTAGATACACATACATGAGAATGTACAAGTTATATTTTCTCTCATTGTTCGATGGAGGGCTTGAGGGGATGTTGTGTGGTGGTTACATGTCACGAGTGTGGGAAGGATATGCTGGTTTGTGGGAAAAAAAAGGTTATTATGGTGAAACACTAGAAGTATGACAAAGCATGTCATACGTCACATTTCGTTTCAAGAATCAAACAATGTATTGTGTCTAGGGTATTTAGATACAAATTGATTTCAAGGCAAGGGATTACAATGAAAAGAAAGCATTTGTTGTTCAACTTTGCAAGCTAAGGACGGGTAGATAGGAAGCATAGGAAAATAATTGTGATACTTTGATCTTAAAAACTGAAGTTTTGGAGGACGACGTCGATATATCTTTAAAAATTTTGCCAAAGAAACTTACTCAGATGTTGTTACAGTTCAGAGTGAATCTGGGCCTTAACCAACAAGTGTATTCAGTTGGTCCTTTCTTTCTTTAACTGGATCCAGTTACGCACTTTAAGTTGGTTGTTGTTCTCTTCTATTTGTGCACAATTTATCCGGCGAGGGCTACTGTGTTGTCTCTACGGGTAACATTTGAAGACCTTCGAATCTCTATACACGTTCGCTCTACATATTTCAGCCATCTTAAATGCTTAACTTTTGATTAGGTCGACGTTACTTTACAGCTCGTAGAATTCGACAATTTAATGTCCTCTAGTCGAATATCTTAAGCAGAATTTTCCAAAACGACCGAGGATACCATCATTCGTCTTTGGTAGAGTTCAGGCTTCAGCATCAAAGAGCGGGCTTATAGTTGTTCAGGATAGGGCCTTTCTTCTTAGTTGTCTTCTCAGCCCAAAGAAACAGAGATTAGAAAGTGTTATTATTCGTTTGAGTTTTGATGGGATTTCGTTGTAAAAAAGGATAGTAGAACCAGGGTATACAGAGTCTCTTACTATCTTGAAGTTATAGCTGTTGAATGTGCGATTCGTCCATGTTTTTTTGAACCTAAACCCATCCTGTTTCAATACTCGCCAACACATCGATGGAAGCTCGCTTTGCTCTGCCAACGCTGTCAATATCATCAGCATACGCTAGAACATTGTTGCACAGACTTTTGAAGATTGGGTGTCTGGGGTTAGTTTTCAAACTTTTCACATCCGGTAAACGATGCTGTGATTCCATTCGCCAGGCATATACTAGTGGGACTGAGTTTTAGAAATGAGTTGGTGTATGCTTTCTACTAAGTCATCTGCAGCTGCCTTTAGGTCGGCTGGTTTGGCGTCGAATTCAATACTGTCTTGTTGGATTTTAACTTGATTTCATTTTGACCAGACTGACAATAATTTTTGTAGTCATCATCTAGGTTGAATGGTTTGATATCCCTGATAGGGGGAGGTTGGTCATCGTCACAGGCATACTGTGGCTTGTGATCTTTCTTCTTCGTTTGAATAAACCGATGTTCTTCCTGAATCTTTTCCAGCAGAACTTGTAGGCAGCCCTCGTGCATGTGAGACAACCTCCTATTTATAGATTGGATAATTTGTGCTATGATTACAAATATCCAGCGTTCTTTCATCTGAACATATCTTACAAATGAGCTGATGTATACTCGCTACCAAGTCATCTCTTACAGCGTTACAAAGCTCAGCATTTACTCCGTCTGATCCAGGAGATTTGCTTTACTTCAGCCTCGCTCACCCATTTCGGTCAGGTGGTTTGAAAAGATGTTCATCATTTAAATTGAGACGATTAAGCTACCTGATACCGGAACTTCAGCTTTCATTGCCATTTAACAGAAAAGTTTATTTAGATTTTCAACGCCGACTGGCTGTTAACGTCTTTGTCCTTGCGAGCTTCTGATTTGGGTAGAGGTTGGGTTGCCCTCTTTATTTTGCGATAAAGTTCCATGCTTATGCTGTTGCCAATAGTTCGCATTCTTCCTTTCTGTTTGCATTGCTACCGAGAGGTTTTTAACTGTCTATACAGTGTCACCTTGCAGGCTTCAAAAATGTTCCCGATTCACCTATGCACAGCCAGTAACAAGCCACAAGTTTCGAGCGGATGGTTATGGAAAATCTAGCCTGCAGGTTAAACGCCTGTAAAATGTTAGCTTATTCCAATTTTTTTCAAAAGAAGTCCTTAACGTTGTCAAAAAAGGATTTGCGTTATGTACGATTTTTGACTCTAGTTGAGAAGTGGAGAAGGTGATTGAGCTACATTGTCCTAGCATAGTTTCATCGTTCTCAATTGGCTAATTGTTTGCTGATTTTCGCTGCCTTGGTGTGTCGTACCAAAGTAATCAAAATATCATATAAATCGCTATAGTCCCTGGAAAATACTGACAATTATTGGTAAGGAGTTCACTATTTCCCCACTTTGGTCAGCTTGACGAGGTGACGGACAGAGAAAGTGATGTAAGTTTCCGCTTCACTGGATCGATTGTATTCCATTTCCTCCACTAAATCCCAACACCTAGCAAAACATTGACTCTTTCATCAAGATATCCTAGCCTGGATACTTTGTCTTATCAAGTCTCCCCATTTCTTCCCTGTTAAGTGATCTGGAACTAAATCAAAGGAATCTTTTGCTGACCACTTGAACTACAACGTTCTTTTGACATTGTTCGATCGATTGATAATTTTGACAGCCATTGGATGGACTAGCAGTGAAAATAGTGATAATGGTTTGGAAATTAGATCTTCCTTAAGAAGAGCTTTACTAATTGAACAACTTTGACATAGTCCGGCAGGCATAAGGATTCTGATATATTCAAGGTTTTCCCTCTGGCTATTAATCTAGGATACATCACTTTCTTCCACAGTCAAATATAACGATCTATCCAGTCTCCAAGGTCAGACAGAACAGCTCAACTCATCATCTCAATTTGAATCCCATTATCAGGCTTATTGCCCACAAGGTCATGAAAAGAAATTGCATTATTATATACACCAAAATATACTTTGACAGCTTACCCTAAAAATTCCATAATCTCAAGGACATTCCCTTATTAATGCGTCAAAGTCATCCAACATATTAGTCTTAAATCCAACCTTCTTCGCATTATTACCCTCCCCCCACCGTCAGGAAGGACCAAATCAACAGAGTGTGTAATAATTATTCTCAGACATACCCGAGAGAGTAATAAAATGCTTCCTAATCCGAACAAAAGCAATTACTCAAAGTCCCCAGGATAGGGGGAATTTTTTCGCACTTTCATCCAGAACGGATGCTCTGTTGCAAACTGAATAAAATGAAAAATGTGTTAATTTACCATCATTTCTCCCGATGGACCATGGCACAGTTCTAAGGGGATAGCTTTCAGCGTTTGTTTTCCCCCTTCGCGGTGCTATTCGATTGTGTTGGCAAATACATAAAAAATTATGAAAGAAATTATTCAAAGTCCTGTGCCAAGAAGGAAATGCGAAAAGCCCCGAGACGCGACACAACGCAGAGAGTAAATTAAGTAAACGAAAGTTTACAGAGTAATTACACAGCAAAATGAGAAGACGCAACAGGACAAACACAGTTGGAACTATTAATTAGAAATTAATTCCATCAACGTTGTAGGTGTGAATGGAATGCCAATAGAACAGAGAACGGTGAAAAAGGAAGCACAAAATGTTGACACTGACACCTACGCAATAGCGTTTTAATTTGCTCCTTACGCTTTGTCCTTTCGCTTAGTGTAAATCTGATGACGCCAAGTTAATAACTTATGCTACATGTCCAAATGAACTTGTCACTATAATTAATGGTGTGCGCTTTTGCTATTCCGGGACTATAAGGAGGGTATGTTGTCGTCCCTCCGTCATCGTCATCTGCCATGATGCAAAAGATGGCCAAAGGAAATGAGAAAGAGAACAAAAAAAAAAAAAAAGAATGAAAGGAAAAAACGACACCATGTAGCTAAAGTCAATATTTACTTGAAGCCAACAGAGCAGAGGCAGGACAACAACAACATCAAGTCAGAGACTTAAATTAAATTGTTTTAATGTATAAGTTTCACCCGTCAAGGACATTCAGGCCATCAAGCATATGCTGTGTCAGGATACACGACTACGATTTGAATAAAGTTTTTTTTTCTCTCTCTCTCTTGCTCGTGATTCTTTGTTTGCATATATTATAATAATGACGGGTGGCAGTACAGTGTGGATGGAGCAAGGAGATAGGTCATAAATCAATCCAATTCCATAGGAAACATAGGAATCAGTGTTGTTGGTGTACCATTGATGTTGTCGTCCACATAAATCTCCGGACGCTAATGCAAAGGATATTGATTTTATCAATTTTCAAACGGGAAACCAATATGACAAAGTGTGATAAATGTTTTATGTTGATTTGCAGACAGATATTGAATGGATCCACACAGCCAAATGTCCAATGGTGTGGGCAATGGAAATCCTGCGCGAGGACAAGGATGTATATTTGGCGATCAGATGGAATGAATGAATGGATAAATCAGGCAAAGTTGCTTTTATTTCGCGCGATATATCATCGAGATGAACACTTCAGTTTATGGAATCGGTTTTAATAATTTATAAAAATTTAAAAAAAAATTTTGTTCGTCCTCAATATTGACGAACGATGATTTAAGTTAATGGTACTCGATTTAAGCTGAAGGACTTTTGTTAGTGTCGGATTTCGTTTGTGTCATAAAATATCACAAATGGAATGATGATGGTGCTTGAGAAAATGGACAAAATGGATGATAAAATGCTACGACCAGCGAAATTAATTAAGATTCGTTGTTAGTGTTGAAAGTTGACTTTATCCGGGTAGGTAGTAAACATTTTGAAGCTTATTGTGTTTTTGAACATAAAACCGTTGAAAGAAACAAGGTAGGAGATGATCCTTTTTTATCAGCTCGGAAACATTCTGATACTCACGGGTATAAATCCTAGAAATTGGTAACAAAAAGCGACGGGAGACGGGCTTTACTATGCTAGAACTTTATCTGGGTAATGAGGGCCTACAAAATGAACATATTAGTCAACCTTGCTCGTTGGCGAAGACTTCCTTGTTCACTCCACTTGTGATGCTTTGTTGGAGTTCAAGTATTGTATATACATATGTCCGAAAGGAGAGTCGACAAAAAGCGTGCGAAATCCGACGTCAGTACGCCCCTTACAACGACGTCTTGTGCACGGCTTTTCCTCGGACCAATCAGTCCAGATATCTGACCCGATCCGTCACTGCTATATACACGTCTATAAACTCATGGTGCATGGCGATGACGGGCGCCAGTAGATGGCTATGTGTCTTAGGTCGTCTGTGTAAATTTTGCGGCATTTCCGTCCATCTTCTCCCGGACATGCTGCTCATGTTCTCGCCCCGCCAGTATCGACTTTTTTTTTGAATTTTTAAGAAGCCTCCGATTCCCCTTCAGGTAGTAGGTTAGGTTAGGTTAGGTTAGGTTCGGATCTCTACGGATCCATTGACGTGAAATGTCCAGTCTGAAAAGACAAGAAGAGGGGAAAGGTCTAGTTGAGTGCAATTACGATCGTTCGGCCTCCCTGAACCATCCTGAATTCTTAGTGAATTTTAGAATGGCTTTTGGTGGCTTTTTAGACAGGTCGCCGAGGTCGTTAAGATAGTATTCACCGAGGGCCGTTTTCCTTGTTCTGTATAGGCTGGGACATTCGCAGACGAAGTGGGTTGTGTTCTCTTCCGCCTCTGTATTCCCACAGACTCTGCATAACTCATCTGTACTTAAACGCAATCTTCTAAGGTGGATCGCCAATAGGTTGTGCCCGGTGATAATCCCTATGAACATAACCACACCGTGAATGCTACCAGGTAGTAAAAGTTTATACCCCGGTTTGGGTTTCGAAGTATAAAAAGTGACACTTTGCACATTCGCATGTACCCAAAGGTATGATTAAAATCTCAATTCCTAGTGTTGAATGCCTCCTCGAAGTCCATAATAAGCAGATGATGGGGAGACCTATTCTCTATGTAGTGGTGAGTACAATGTAATTATTGTCAACGAAGCCAGTTCGACTTCGATTGATAAAACTAAATGTTCTTTGATGCCTCGCCACAGTTACAATATTTCATTAGATTTCCGTTCCTCGGTAGACTGATGCACAATCCTTTGTTCAACAATCTAGAACGTCATGTGTAACCCGATTAACTATAAGCCCTCCTATGTTCTGATAATTATTATTGTAAAGTCTAGCTTTTCTATGAAACAAAGGTTTTTTTTTTCGTTGTCCTTACCCCGCAAAGGTAAGATAACATTGCAAAAAAAAAATTAATTTAAATTCTGTTTGGCTTGCTAACCCTACTCTCTTGCCACATTTCCGTCACTTCCTTTCATCCGTCTACCACTATCCCTACCAACAATTTATAATTAATTTTCGCCTATCATGGCACAAGGATCCACAGTGTACACACGCATTACGTATGCAACCGTAATTGCAGCTAAAATTCATTAAATAACCGCATTCTGCGATTACCTCACCGCATAAGAGATGCTATGCACATGAAAATATTCATCCGACTAAGTCCTGTTTATTGCCATGTAATAGTCTATCTTATAAAACTCCAACTCCGCACACTGCATTGCCATCAGCAACATGCTCGTTGTCGTCCTCGGTTCGAAAGTTGTTTATTGAAGGACTCCCAAGCTCCATTTATCTAAGCAATATTGTTGTAAAATTCACCTCAAACTATGGAAAAAGATACTATCTCTGGATTAAGCTGGGCTCATAGTTTCTATCAACCCTACACAGTGCTTCTAATGCAAAAACTTTGATGTAGAACGAGAGAAACAAAACCAAACACAAAAAAAAACTTGAAACCCGTCCATAGAAGAAAATTGCTAATAAAACAGGATGAGATACGTACGTGCGGTGACGAGGCGTGAAACCCCTTTTTTCCCGAGATAGACAAGCATCATGCCACGAAGTATACGCGAGGAGCATACCCACTAAGGGAGAGAGTACCTTTCCTTCGAATAGAATGTAATTTTACGTCACAGGATATCGGTAGTATAGAATTGTGAAATCCACAGGGCATCGCTTTTGAGGCACACTCATCTCGCATTGTAAAACTTTTGTCCTTCAAACAAATACTCAGACACAGATGGACTCCACAAGTATACAAAGTATCACAACCCACCACAGGGCAGGACGATAAGGAAACGAACTTTATTATTTTACGTTCATTGATTTCATCACAGCACGGACATTTTAATTTTTTTACTATCGTATATGGTGATGCTTCCTTTTTTTTATGTGTAAGTATCTGTCTCTCTCTCTTTTTCAGCAGGAAAGGGAAAAATTAGATTAGAGAAACTTCGTACAGAGAGATGGCAGAGATAATGTCGGTTATTGTAAGCATACAACAAAGTTATTTGTTGAAAATTAGTTTTGTGAAATATTATAATTTTCAATTTTGTGTTTTAGAACTTTCTTTGGCGAAAATGGCAAAATGGCGAAATGAGCCTTTGGGGAAGTTTGCTTTGTTTCATAGTGAAAGTACGGAATGGGAATTAAAATGAAACGATTTTTGAGTTTAAAGTGGGTTAAAGTATTTTGTCTAGAGTTGAGTAAAGTTTTGTTAAGACAGCAATATGAAGGAGATTTTTCCTCAGAAAACCGTTTGAAAATTCTCATCTTAAAGCAAATTTTTCGAAGTAACTAACTGAAACTAGATGAAAAGATTGTTGTGAAACTTAAGAGACAGAGGGACCAATTTTTACTCGCACAAAATGCATTTATTTTGTCAATGATAGCATTTCAAGAAAAACAAAACCAATATAAAGGGTCTTTCATTAAGCGCTTCCTACATTTAAATTTAAATAAAACAAAGTGTGTGTGAGATATCGTCGAAATTTGTTATTCGTTTGAAAGGCCTATCGATGCCATTATGTATGGAATATAACATCGTTCAAATGTCTGCCGCGGCTTCTCTGGGAGGTGCGCATCCGAAATGTCTAATTTTCCATGACTCTGGCACATAAATCAGGCTGAATTTGACCGATGGCATGGGTTATGTTAGCTTTGAGGGCGGCTCTGGTTTGTGGCTTATTCGCATAGACTTGCGACTTCAGAAAACTTCACAAGAAAAAGTCTAACGGGGTCGGATCGTACCATTTCGGTTTCGAGGTCACATCACCTCCACGTGAGATGACCATGCCCTCGAATTGTTCATACAGAATTTCCAATGTGGCGTGAGCCGTCCTGTTGAAACCACATTTCGTTGGTGTCCACAACTATCCAATTCAGGCCAAAAGAAGCTGGTTATCATCGACCTATAACGCTCGCCAACTTCGTTCTCAAAGAAATATTGACCGCCAACCCAAAATCCACACCAAACAGTGACTTTTTCGGGATTCATTGGACGCTCTTGGGTCACGTGTGGATTGGTATCGTCCCAAATTCGACAATTTTGTTTGTAGACGTACCCATTCATCCAGAAATGGGTCTCATCGCTGAAGATGATTTTTCGATGAAAATTGGGGTCAGTTCGGGTCGGTTGAATTTTGTACGGGTGCAGGCCCAAGTAACGACGCAAAATTCGCCAAGTTGTGGTCTGCGAAAGGCTGAGTTCTTGTGAGCGACGCGAAATCAACTGCCTCGGATTCTCCTGCACACTCTCACGGGCAGCGGCGATACTTTCGGCAGATCTTGCTTTTCGTCGATATACGGGTGTTGGTTGATCATTTGCTGAACCAGTGGACTCAAATTTATCCACCACACTGCGAATAGTCCTCTCGGAAGGACTAGAAAGTTCACAGTGGAATGTGTATATGTACAGCTATTTATGAAGACTTTCTTTTCAATTACACTACATCCGAGAATAAGTGCTGGCTCAACATTGAATCAGAACAGTCTTAGCTTGGTTGCTGAAAACATTAATTTTCCAAGACTTTGGATATCATATCATCATTTGACGGCAGGTTCCTATCCGAGTTTCTGATTGGTTAGGTAGCCCGTGAAGAGCCTTAAATCAGATTTGTTTGTGTTTAAATATCCATTGTTCAGCGAGGCTATGTGGCTTCCCATTGTACTCCAAAATAGGTGAACGATAAGTGCCTCCTTTCGCCCGATAGTCCGCCCGTCTTTCTCGAAACCTTCTTCTCTTGAAAACCAGGTCACTGTGACTATATTTGTTGAAGCAAGGCCTTCGAACAGATTGAGACAGTTCCAAAAAAGCTTGACATTGAGAGCCTTTGCGCTGCCTGATCGTTTCGAAAAGATATACATGGGGGCTCTTTCAACTCTTCTCTGCAAACATTCACGTACGAATAATTGATTTGCGTAGACCTCAGTTTGAAAAAGTGTTGATAACTTGCTCTTTACATCAAGAATCCATAGAAGGCTTAAAAGGTCGCCGCTCTTAGAGTTAAGAATCTAAGGTAGCATAAGAATACTCAGAAGAACTTCTCAGACTCGGTTTCAGATTATTGCACTCTCAGGCAGGACCCCTTTTTGGCGTAGTGGTTAGTGGAATTTATTCGTTTCTCTTGTTCATTTCGGGTTCGTCCTCAAACCCGCACAGATCTGCCAGTTTTGTAGAGGATGATTGAAAAAGAAGTTCCTCGAAGGTTCTGGGGAGACAGAACTATCTTCGATTGGAGTGATTTTAGCTTAGGGCCCTTTGAAGGCGAGGAGCCTCTGGAAAGCGTTCACCTCTTTCACTCGTGCTCAAGGATTTATGAACGAAATTACGATGTTATTCACACAGAGCGAGTGTTCAAATAATGGTTTTCGAAACTCAGGTCTATAAGGTTTCAATCTTTGCTAAGAAGGTGTTGTCCAGATTAACTGTTGATGTTGTCTTCGCTAAAAATTCACAATACTTCCTTTCAACTTCCTAATGTCAGTACGATAATCTCTACAAGCTATTTGGCCATTTTACTACTTGGTCTATTCCTCTGCTGTAGAGCTGACATCAGCTTTTTCGCCGTTGATCGACTTTCTTGACATCAAGAGTTTAATCTGAAACCCTCACGGTGAAAAACGTTGATGCCAGCCACTACACCACGGCCACCTTATTTTGGATTTTCTAAGCTCCTTTTTTTTAAGGCTGTTATACTGACTATGTACATATTGGCATAGTAGATG
This sequence comes from Criorhina ranunculi, assembly GCA_951813785.1. NCBI lineage: Eukaryota > Metazoa > Arthropoda > Insecta > Diptera > Syrphidae > Criorhina > Criorhina ranunculi. The sequence goes on from OX638381.1 coordinate 29,217,037, forward strand.
CATGTAGACCAATGTAAAATGAGTGACATGATCCACTCTAGCTTAGAGATCCTTCGAAAATACACGAGAAGATGTACCAGTAAGTCAAGATCTCACCTTAGGTGACGTGCAAAGTTAGAAAGGCAATCAAATTGGTATTTGAAATTGGAAACAGTTAGCCAAGGATAATGTTGGCTGCAAAGATTTATCAATTGAGGTGCAACGTGTTTAGTCGAGATAAGTGGGTGCTGTTTAAAAAAAAGTGTTAAACTCCTTTACCGACGCGATGTAGCTAAAGACTTGGGTCCACAATTTATGTGCGCAAATTGTAGATATACCTAACCAATTCAAGGACACTTCTTCGAAAAGCCTTTCAATAATTCTTAAAATCTCTTAAGTTCGATTTTGCATTCATTTGCTTAAATTGCATTCAATTTATAGAGTCCTTGATATCGTTGATCCACTTAAAGACTTTTCTTTAAAAAAAAAACCATTCATACATCAACAGTCGAAAATCGTTTTAAGTACCTACATATGTATGTATGTACATATATGTATAAAATCAAGCATTGCATTCGATGAAATGAAGTGCAATTACTGGAATCTGTGTAATTCACATGAATGGACTCGTTTAACCGGATGTGAAAATTGCCCCAATCAGGTGTAATCGCATTTACCCACACAAAAGGAGAAAAATATTTTAAATTCAAATTGTACACACTCCAGGCAGAAGGATACATGCCAATAACAAATATTTTCGTATCGATGAGCTTACTGTTACAACACATCATCATTATGCATATGCACTCCTTCGGACTCAATAGATCCTTCATAGTCAGGGCAGAAAATCGATTTGTAGCAATTGATTTCCCTGCTGAGTTGCACGATAGATTCGTATGAGCAAGCTCAAGAATTCAGGCACGAAAATCTTGGTGTATGTCATGTCAGGCAAATATGAACCTCGAAAGGCTTTGTGAAAACAACTAAAATTTGTTTTGGTTAATTGAAAAGGATAACGAAGAGAATTTATGTAAGCAGCTCATGTGTCGAGAGTTGATTGTTGTTGTTTGGTTTTTGCATTTTTAATTAGAATTCAGTGCCGGAGGAGTAGATTGCCTCTGTGAGAGGATTGTCTGTAATTATACCACCTGGTTGCAATTATTTTTTAATAAGAGTAGAAGGAGATTGAGATTGAGATACAAGAATTTGTAGTCCTACGTTTGGAAAATGTGGTTTGGAATCTGAAATTTATGATGGCAAACAAGGAATGACGAATTATTAAGAAACTAATAAAATAGTTGTTGGCCTGATTTCAGGAGTGCATTTGTGACCACATGACAAAGAACAAGTCATGTTTATATTAGTCTTATTTGCAATCATAATCCCAGAGAGGATAAAGAATTAAAGCACATTGTTTTTCGACAAGTCCTATGAGAAATGGTCTAAGTTGAATTTCAAATAGGAACTTGACGGTTCTTTGATTAGTAAATCGTACTTTACTTACGTATTATGGCCAGTTTTGCACACAAAGTTCGTAGAGGTCCCTTTTCCACTTGAGCCACGGTCTTTCTTTACTGCAACGTACAACCGGGGTGGATTTCAAGACTTTCCGAGCCGGCGACCTAAGTCCTTGTATTAAGACTTTTAACTAGATTGGTTTCCCTGAATCACCGATACAGCTAGTCTTTGTATCTCCTCCTTCACCTTCCATCTACGCAGATGGGATCGTCGAAGGATTTTCCTATCAAAACATAAACAACCAAGAGCAACCTCATCCATTCCTGACAGAGTTCAGCCATAAACTGGGATGTTAAGGGTCTTGTACAAAGTTCCTTTGGTTATTTGCGAGAGGGCTTTGTTGCCCAATTGCTTTTTTAATCCAAAGAAGCAGGGATAAGTAAGAGCTATTCTGCGTTTGGACTCAGCGCTGGTGTCATTGCCTGAGTTAATAGCGGACAAAGTCCCTAACTGCTTTCTGTGTAGACTGACGTTCTGTCGGAGACGTGCGCCGGTGTTGGGTGTCCTTTTTTGTTGATAGAACGTACTTCATTTTGCCCTCGTTGGCCGTTGAACCCATCTACGCCGCTAACTACGCTGCATTCTCCCGATTATGCCAATATCGTCAGTGTATGCGTTTAATTGCACAAACTTTTGGAAGATCGTGGTTCTGATGTTAGCAATTGTCAAACATTTCGACACTCACACAATACAGCAGAGAAGATCTTGAAGGGATTCATTCCTCTCTAGTCGGCGCAGTTTAGATTGTCTCCTCCTGGGAACCAAGCAAATAGTGCTGAGGTGGCATTTGTCGGGAATGCTTTCGTCGGACTATATTTTGCAGATGGGAGCTGCTTAGCCGTCAGCAGCAGCAGGTTTATTGGATTTAAGTTAAGGTATAGCTGGCTTTACGTCATTCAGCTCTGGTGGACGGAATTTTTGGCTCTCACCGTCGAAATTAAATGGTTCATTCTGCCTGACAGCTGAATTTTTATCGTCTTCACCATAATACAGTCTGTAGAAATGGTCCGTTCATATGTTTGTCTTTGAAGGCTTTGGTCCGGCTTTTGTAGTCTTGACAAGTACCCTTTGGTGAAACTTCCAAACCTAATTTTTGCAGAAGCATTTCTATATTTAGTCGATTGCGCTTCTCATGCTTCTTCTCTTTCCTTCTGAGAAGAAGTTTAAGTTTACATATAGCGATTGGTATACCCAGGGTGTCTTTGTCTGATATATGCATATTTTGGCACGGCAGCTCATGGAGAGCCAAGGCCTAGCTTCTCACAACCATTCATGTTGTGAGTGTAATATTATTGGCACGAATGGAAGGGACCTACAGTTAAATGTCGACTCCGAACGCCAAAGCTTTTCATGACAAATTGTACTCTTGCAGGTTTATCTTACCTGCGAAGAGGTGGTGCCGCGAATAAACTTTTGGTGATTTTTGAGAATCGAACCTTCGTCTCTCGCTTAGCAGTCCAACGCCTTTGTCTGACAGAATAGGTACATTTGTCTCATATCTGGTGAGTTCGTCAGGCTTTGTTTTCCGTGGAATGTCTCTATGCTCCGGCACCCAACTAAGGTGAATATTGAAGTGATCTGCCATCTTTATGAGAGACGATCGGTAATATAGAGCTACTATTGAGTTTAGAAACAATGATTCCAAGGACTTGCTTGCAGCTTGACTGTCCGAAAAGATGAGAATATCTATGGCGAATGTGAAGTTTTTCCTTAGCCACGAAAAGACTTCGTAAACCGCCAGCATTTACGTCCAGAACGCGCTACAATGATTTGGAAGACGGAAAGCCTTCACTTACACCGTCAATGGTTTTGATCCTATAAAAGTTCGTTAAATATTTTTAAACATGTTAAACGAAGGGATTGCAAAAAATAGATTTGATAGTCACCCCCCTTTACTTTGACCAATTACAAACCCATGTGCGTTAAATACTTTCCGATACGCAATTACATATTTTTTCATGCTCCACACAAACTATTCCTCGTTATGGTGTCGTGTTATGTTGCGCAAAATCATCAAAAACTGCGACAAATTTCATGCTTCATAAGTGAAATATGAACTGTAAACCCAATTATTAACCCCATAATCAATTTTTAGTGCAAATCCTTATTATAACAGACAAACATAATGAGGTTTTTATTCACACCACCCACAGGGGGCTACATGAAACCCTCAATTATCAATATATCCTCTCATTTATAATTAAAAATTTCATATAAAGTCTTGACACAAAATTCACTAACACACATTTATTTTTTGTATTTTATATATTTTCAGCTTTTCATTCAATTAAGTTGCGCAACCTTGCGTTAAATGACTATTGGCAGCGTCAACAACATAGACAGTATCACATTCGGGTTATTTACACAGGACGACCGTACAATCAGTGTTGATAATTTTGAATTAAAAAAAAAAAAATCATTAAATTTTGTCCACAATCGAAAGGACCAACGACTATTAGCTCCCAATCAAAACATTTGTTATAATTAATTAACCATACTGTTTTGTTAAAACAAACACTTTTTTTGTTTAAGTTTTACTTGTATTTGCGCATCACAAACAAACATAACTTAATTACAAATTGCTTCATAATTGTAATTAAATTGAAGAAAAAAAAAAATAAGTGCAATATAAACAGAGCAGCGACCCATAGCAGTATCAACAAGTTTACATTTGTGTGTGAGTTTGTGGCTATAGAATTAAATTGCAATTAAAAGTCATTCACACAGAAAGAGGAAAAAACCCGGAAAGAAAAGGAAATATTCACCGCAATTAACGCAAAAGAATTTCCAAGAGTTCCGCAACAATAACAACGAAAACGTTTTTGCACATAGGAAACTCTCAATCGAAATATTATTATACGCGCGAGTGTGTATGTGTGTGTACTCGACATAATAAGGGTAAAAATCGTGAAAGAGTGGTGTAAAAAGATACAAGTTCTCTTCTTTTTTTAAATTTTTCTTGTTTCGTCTCGTTCGGGTCTCGTTTTGAACCACAATGAGAATTTTTCCACACAAAATGGCAGCTATGGCGGCTAAAAGAAACCCATCAACAAAATCATCAGCAACAACTACAAAAACAACAACGACAACAAGAAGTACGACAGCAACAAAAGCAACAGCAACAGCAAGAGCAACAGCCACAGCAGTATCTGCGAGAATGAATTGCCCCATTTTAATCGTAATTAGCTTCAGTTGCTTTCTGCATCTAGGACTTTTGCTAACGTCAGCAGAGGGAGCCATTTCAAATAGAGGTAAGTAGCTTCAGCTCCTCTGAAGCATATTACAATTGCAACATACCTATACAAACATAATTGTCTGCATGCTAGTATGTATCCCCGTCCACATGACGGTGCAAAATTAATCCATAGAAATGAGGTATTATCATACAGTTTGTGCATTAGGATTACCTGTTTCCATGAGACATCTGGCTTAAGCTTAATCTCGTAGAAAGCAAGAATTTGTTGTTTTATGACGTCTGGGTGGCTTAGTTTAAAGAACTATATGTTTGAAGGTGTATCGCAGGAATCGTTCAGTGGCAACAATTTGTAATACAAGCGTCTATCTCTAGTTGTTTGTAGAAGAATGTCGTGCTGAAAGTTTATATTTTTACTTAGCGTCAGAACACAGAAAATTGCAGCAAAAAGAGAGGATAACCGAGGCAAGGATCTACCAATACGAATCAAATTATAAGTCAGCTTCTGATACACCGATTTTCATAGTTATAACTCCTTGCACGAAGTCTTTACCGGTCGTCTTTGTTGTTTGCATGTTGACATAGCCCCATTATGAAAGGGGGAATGATCTTTGCAAGAGTTCTTCTTATTTTAGGTATGAGAAAGTGTGCATAGGCTTTACACAGTCTAAGACACTGACAACTTTTGAGTTATGTGGCTTCTTATTTATGCAAACCAATCAATGTTGCATGGAGACAAAAAATTAAGTTTACAATCGTCTTTTTAAAGGAACTGAACTCTCTTTGGTATTCAGCAAGGCGCACCTAAGTTAACAATCGTTTAATATCAGGTCATGGTACAATCAGTCTTTTTATATTAAGGACTAAGGGTGACCCAAAGAAAAGGTTTCCTATAAAATCTTAAGCGTTTGTAATTTGGCTGTCTTCAACTAGGTCTTCGAGTCCCAATCAAGCTTTAACATCGGCTTTTCGACATATGAGCGCCATAATTGCGACAATACATATCCTTCAAAGTGTAGGCGATTAATTTAGGAAACCTACGAACACTGGGACTAGCCTTTTTTTTTGTACAAATATGTTCGGTTGAAGGCTGAACATTGCTAAGGCTGGGCTATCGAAAAATGAGCATTCCTATCTTAGTATTGCAGTTGATCTATCGGGCTGGTAGCCGTAGTAGTATAATTTGTGCCAAACAAAATGACTTAGGATCTTAATAGGATAGGAATAGAAGGCAACATTAAGGGTGATGTGCCTTTGTAATTCTCATTCGTTCACGCACTTTACTTAACTAAGCTACGCCAACTCTATTCTGACTTAGAAGGTTTGCGTTAATGGATAACCATTTTTTTTCAACAGATCTTCATCCGGCATTAGAAGAGCACCGATATTGTTTGAGTCAAAGAGCTGATATTGTTAAATTTGTTCAGTTCTGTGTGCTAGTCCTCAACCAACTTAGCGTGCGAAACTGGAGGCAGCTGGCTAAAGATCAAGCTGGTTGGGGAAGCTTGTTGGTTGAGGCCCAGGTCCACCCCGGACTGTAGCGCCACCTTAAGTTAGTTAGCTAGCCCAACGATGGTCTTGAAGTTAAGCTAGTTTTACAAACTTCGTTCTCTCCATAGCTGAGGTGAATTCGTGATCAGATGCCTGCAAAGAATCATATACCGAGGGGTATTCGATTTATACCAACCAGCTTCGTGCCCCAGTTTCAAAAGCATTTTTCGCAATAGTGTCCAACAGTTTCATCTAATTCAGACCAAATCCTCTACCATGTATTGAAGCCTGCGTCTAGTTTAATCAAGTACTTCCAGGGGCCAAAAGTCGACGATGTATCAAAGCTTTAGTAAGACTTTCTCCTCGCCTATTTGAAACTTTAAATCGTTAAATATCTACTCAATCTGGTTGTGTCTTGGTCGCGGAACGATTTATTTTGTGGAAGTTTTCACGCTTAAACATATGCTTCCAATAACAAGGCAGAAAGCCTCCGTCGGTTCTGTCCACAGTTCAGTCATTAATCTCGGTTAACACCTTATTTAATGCGATAGGGCTGAGATAACGCTGTCTTCTGTTGAGTATCAAGCTATTGCGACACCCAATTCGTTGTAAAAGTTCTTACCCGGATACAATTTCTGCCTGCGTATGTATACATGTCTATATGCATGGACGAGGAAGAGGAGGAAACCATTTCCACCTTCTCTGTAGCTGCCCAGCTCTTTCTTGAGAAAGGAGGCTCTACTTAGGAGAATTCTACTAAAACGACTTTAGCAATCTGATAAACACAGATGTCAGAAATCTTCTTCGATTCATCAAAAGCTCTAATTTTTGTTCAATGAGTAGGTAAGGAGATATCTCCAGACCTATCACTGGTCTAAGTCTGTTGGCAACAGCTGGCTGCTAGTTCAACCTAACCTATCGATACCTAGACTTCCAAGAGATAAGTCTTCGACGGCTACCACCAGCAGCAATACCTTAGTTTATTTTCGCATGCTTCTTAAGCCATCGTTGTGTGTGGGAAAGTGCTCCTCTTCTGTGTCGACCGTTCTCAGTTCACTCAGGTTGATGTCGATACAGGAACTTCTCTCCCTTGCCTAAGTTGAAGCAATGTGTCCTGCTATGGAGTTTATATTCGAGAGGCTTGAGGAGTCCTTATATTTCTAAACTCGATCGTCGTCCGAAGCATTGAACTCAAAAGGAATATTTACTCATAACAAGCTCAATACTTTTGTATGTGCCTGTAGTGTGCATAACAAGTGGCTTTGACGATGCTATTCATATGCGGAGACGTATTTGAGGGCATTTAATGAACAATTCAAAACCGTAACATCCAACCTGATGCTGGAAAAATATTTACGTATTTTTTATTTTTTTTTGTCGTCATCTTCTGTCATCATCTTTGACAGTTGATATGCCGGTTTTTCTTTGCCTGTCTGTCATTTGTTTTTTTTTAGTCCTGGTGCAGCTCCAGTCGCTATACAAAAGGTACTGAGTAAACATTTAACCCATATCTACTGGTGCTCCATCCCCATCGTCTCCACCAGGAGCAGGATTCTGTTTTTTTTTTCCATTATATTTGGTTTAGAATGGTATGGCTTTGCTAATTGTTTTCAACGGTGTGTGTGCAGGGAATGCTGGCTTGGTTAAGCCAGTACACCAGCATTTTACCGGTTTGCGGTAAATTAATGCACAAGCACACACATACTCGTACATATTGTATTCGTTTGGCTTTTCTAGATTTTAATTTTTTTTTTTTTTTGCAACTGGCGGGTAATTATTGTCTAATGAATAAGACGGATGTTAGCGGTTAAAATTTTCTTTTTTTTTGTTTGTGCTTGTGCATACATACATAATGGAGGTGGAGGTTGAATTAATAATTTATGAAATTATGTGGATATTGTTCTTAAAGACTAACGGGGAAAGAAAAATATAAAACAGGATGTTAATTCAGTAATGCTTGCGCGACTAGGTCATGCATAAATAATGATATTTGTATGCATGCTTTTATGATTGAAGGAACGCTACAATGGGTGCTCTGATTCGAGAATTTGGTGAACTATTGTCAGAGGTAACCCAAAAATTTGTTGTGAATTTATTTAGGCCAAAAAGTTCTGAAAATTTGATGGGAATGCATCTTTTTTAAAAACTACAGGATACAATAGTCGTTTTTGCGTAAAATAAACAAAGGAATGGTTCAAGGGTAGTGCACATTAAAGCACTCCGATAGTTTCCTCTGTTAGGCTCTATGGGGGTTTCTATCTGCTTACTTTGAATGCGGCCTAAAAAGTTTATTTTACATGCGTACATTTGAGACTATTAGGATCTTAAGTTAGATTTAGGTAATAGAATTATTTTAGGATAAGCCTTAAAAGTGAGTTGAATATAAATAGGTAAAATAAGGTCCTTTTGGTGTCCTAAGAATTACTTGGACCACTGGCGAGTCAAATGCACTCATATAAAATTACGACTAATTTGGGAATCACCTAGAAAGAAGGAGAAGCAATCTCATGAGTTTTATGAAATCAGCGATTAGGAGGTCCTCCAGCCCATCAAAGAAGGAACTTCTAAGGGTACTCTTTTGGTGTCTAGTGCAAGACAGTCGCAAAGCAGATGTCGTACGGATTTTATTTTATCTTCGTCCCTGTAACTTCTACGTGAACTCATATTGCACCTGAAACGATTCATAGCATTTTCCTTCCTACAGAATTCAAGACGACACCATGGCATGAAGGTCTTTATAATGGTTCCCGCATCTATTCCTATTCCTATCTGCCTACAGAAGGCAAACCTCCAATGGAGGGGGTTAACCAACTGTAGCATATCTAGGAAGATATGGCCGACCTACGATAAAAGCAGAACAAAAGACCTAATTAACATAACCCGATCAGACATCGCCAGAATCACGGCTATAGTCACGGGGCACTGGCCAATTGGAGCCCATGCGGCCAAATTAGGCATCCCTAACAACCCTCACCGCCGCAGGTGCGGCAACGTTGATGAGAAAGAAACTCTCTCTCACTTCCTCTGCAAATGTCCGGCGCTAGCAAGAGCCAGACTGCGCGTATTCAACCAACCATTTTTTGATGACCTAAAGGACATCCCCGGTAAAGGGATAAGGGAGCTAATCCTCTTTCTTAACTCCACAGGTTGGATCTAGATACCGGCTGTCCACGCAACAACAACACACATCATCAAACAGGTCACACGCGACGTGTTAACAAAAAGGCACACCTAGTGCTACTTGGGTTCATGATGAACCGCCACCTCTACCTACCTACCTATAGGGTGCTAACCGGCCCGCTTACAAAAGGCAGGTATCCCTGTAAGTTGCCACCCAGTAGAAGGGCACCTTGTTACCATATATTTAGACAAGCTTCTACTCAAAATAGTAGGAGTCCAGGGTTCCCCATTGTGTGGAATGTTATCCTCCGGACAGCCTCTACTTAGGCCTGTCATCACTTGTTAGCCGCAACCAGCAAACGATGCCTTCCTCTAATTTTATACTGGATTCATTTACTCTGAGTTAGATAAGCTTCACATTGTTCGCAGAGAAACTTTTCGCATCTGCGGAGCTTCAATGAGAGTTTTTGAAGCTTGAACTTAGTGCGTCTTGATCGCTGGCCAACTTGTTTTACAGGAATGACCTTGTCAACGTCTCTTCTAATTGTTATACATAAGCCACTAAAGCATCTTATCGAAATTCCTCAAGAGGACAATTGGTTGTCTGGCTCTGTCGTCTGGCTTCCTTTAGTTTCGTTAAAGCTTCCTTGATGTCTTTGAAGATTTGACATTTATTTATTTTTTGTTGATAAGTAGTCGAGTCTCTGTGGACACCACCACCTCGGGTCACAAATTTTAGGTAACACATTTCAAATGGAACTCTGAAAACAGCACCTGAAAACCCAATTAGTGAGTAAATACATAAGGACACAGACAGACAGAAAGAACCTAGTTAGAAAAACTGTTTGTGGTATTCGAATTTCATGTTTGGCAATGAACCACCAACCAATCATTTTTGAAGTTCCGATAAATTGAAGCCATCAAATTCTGTTCCAGCCTGCAGGTATTTTCTTACAAGGAGTACCTACACCCTTTCCTAGGTGGCAAACTATACGACTTCCTTATGCAGGTATGCTCTTCTTCACAAAATGTAATTATCTAGTTAATGAACCATGATGTATACTGTTAGATTCGGTCTCCGATTGCTAACCTCTGTGGAATGTCTTCCGACTGTCATGGCATGTTTATTAGCCCGAAGGTTTGATTGAGTGAAAGCCCAATTTAAGTTAATTTTCCAGCCTGGACCGCTCCGAACTCTTCAATCTGTCCTTCCGAAGGATAAGTTAATTTTATAATTAAATGTCCCCATTTCATTGTGTGTGTGTGTCTGTGTGTATTGAAGGGATGTGCCTGTAGTTCTTAACCAGTTTCACTTTTGCGGGTGCAAAGGCGTTTGAAGACAAACTGTGTGACATTCGAAAAAGGATTCCATCGGGAAGGACAAACGACAAAGGGAAACATTTAAAACGTTTCATTTTTTTTTTCAGTCCTGTTAAGAGGGTTCTATTCTTTGTTTGTCGTTTGGTTTTTTTTTTTTTCTGCAACTGATTGATGACGGGTCTTCGATGACCCGAATTATAGATATGTATACTCGTTTATTTGAAATAGTATCGTTGTATTGGGAATTAATGTTCCGCTTCGTTTGTGCTATTTGAATTGTCAATGAGGCGACCGAAAGGAGTTGTATTGATTGCGTTCATCCTTATTTTGCTTTCGGCTGGTTTGGTGGTGGTGGTGGTAGAATTTTTGGTCAATAAAACATTGAATTCGATTGTTGATTTGGGTGAATGATTGAACTTTTCCTCGTGTCCTTTTTTTTTCTCTCTTTTTTTTTTGTGTTCTGTTGCTTGCTTTCCTTTCTTTGTAATTCTATTATCCCTTCTATATCGAAGGGTCTTTTGGTTTATGGCAATTAAAAAGGAGGCCCAAGGCATTTTTAATTTATCCCTGAATCTATGATTTTGTCCTCTTAATTGATGATATAAAAGGTCAAACTTTTAGCTTCATTGTAAAATTACGCTGCTTTGGGCACAATAAAATGAAAAAAAAAAAATGGATAAAGACATCAATACATAAGGTCAAGAAGGTACATTGTACAAATAATTATTGTCATTTTGGAAACTTGAGAAATTTTTAAGGGAAATCTATGTTTTCTTTGATCTTCAAATGAATTTTAGATGATTAAGGTCATTTGGTCGATTGCGTTAGAATGAGAGCCTTTAGAACCCAAACTTCTGTCAGTGGGGGTAGTGTTCTTTTTTCCGCATAAATTACTGTTTTGGCCTTAAAATGTATGTTCAAGTTGTGAACTGACTACTTCTGCCTAAAACAAGGGAAAACATAGATCCTTGTTGATTCCAGAAAAATCGGCTTAACACAAGTCGGTCTTTGAATTAAAGCTTCGATAATCTGTTTTCATATCGAACGTGAGGCAGAAAATAAGCCTTACTAGCCTCAGGATTTATTCATCTTCTCCAAATAGGAAAGCCTGTTGGTATTCTCTTGTGACTTGATAACCATTGGAAGCCTAATACGGACTTAAAGATGGATCCAGTGGGCGGTATCATCGATGACTGATTTCGAGTTTGCTGTTGTTTTTTCTTAAACAGCAAAATTTCGTCCTTTAGCTCCATTGACTACCCGTTAGATATATGCTAAAGACTTTGACTTTGTTGCTTTTTGAATGCAATGTCAATATCTGTAGGTCTGATTTCCAAGAACACATTCTCATAAAAGATACTATATCTGCTGTCCACAGCGGTTTTGTTTTTTTGATTCAGGGAAAATCGATCCTAGAAACTATTCATCTCCTCTCCTTAATTTGTCCACATACATATTCACAGTATACCAGGAAAAGTAAACGATGGTATACCGTACTAACGTCCTTGTTCGAGGTATATTCCTTCATTTTGTATACCCCACACGTTGGCACATATGCACTTTTCTCAGAATTCGCAATTGACTCTAGCATATCTAATGAAATTCCTAAGAAAACAGTAATTTTCGAATAAGGGAGGGAGATGCCTGCACCATTGAAGTTGGCAACAAGCTCGTGTTTTGATATTGATATTTCCGCTTTCAACCGACCTGCTACAACTCACAATGTAAGCCAATTACATCAGCTCGCGGGTTGGGTATACGGTATTCCGTCTACCATATACCATTCAAAAAACCACACCGTATCCCACGCTAACAAAACCTAATCCCTTAAATTGCCACACAATACCTTCTCCCGCTTCGCTGTCGCCGCTGCCCCCACTCCTCCTGTGGAGTTTCGTTTAAAGTTACAATAACCGGGAAATTGGCCACGACAAGAAAGGCCTGAAACCATCCAAAAGATTCAGAGAAGAGAGAGAAAAATAAAAACAAGCCAAAGAAGTGGCATCTATCAATGAACTCAGCGCCAGCAGTAACAACAACAGCAACCCCCTTCACCGCAAAGAGTACGCTGCTGTGGGTTTACCACCAACATGCAAGACACGACTAAATAAGCAAAAAAAAAAAAAAAAAATACCCCAGCTAATGATTTTTCGCATTTGTATTTGTGTAGCGGGAATTAATCGAATTAGAAAATTGAGGTTATTTAGAGGGAAATTAAGTGAAGCTCGATAATTGAATTTTTCAGGCAAGTTCATTCAATGTGCAAGGAGGACTCGACTCTATGGGGCGCCGCCACCGGAAAAGTGTAGAAAAAAAAGAAAAAAAAAATCCGGAACCGACGCAAAGGGGTGAAGTTAACATTTATTGCCTCTTCACTCATTTTAGCTATACCGTTCGTCACCGATGATGGAGGAAATCCTTTATACCATCTCCAAAGTACATATGTATACCTGCTTCTATACCGACTCCCTCTCTTCGAAGGAGGGTATCCGCTATCATTGGTTCTGTTCTGTTGCTGGGTTTGAGATTCTTCCTTGAACACAAGGAGACTGATTGAATTTTGATTTTCCACGAAGAGTTTTACTCCCTAGCTAGGTCCACAAGGAAAGGCTTTGAATCAAGACGAGTTCTCCCTAATTAAATGAAAAATTTCGAAGGTAAAAAAAAAACGAAATAATAAACATACGCACATAATAGTCGGGTGGTGGGATCTATGTTTGGTGTGAGGGGGTGGGTTGCACGGAGAACGTGGAATTTTTTTGAAAAGTATTTTCCTTGTTTTTTTTTTTGTGGTGACGACGGCGGTGGTTGCGGTGATGAGGAGTGAAAAGTTTTCTATGGATTTTTAATTGAATTTGGTTGGCATTGCTTGAAGGATTTTTCATCGCAATTTGATCCTTTGTTTGCTGTTTTTTTTTTATTCGTCTTATTTAACGGTTCAATGAATGGAAATACTCCAGTTAAGCCGCACTTGGGTTGTGTTGACTTTGCGATTAAACGAAATTTAAACTTTAAGTGCACTTTGGTTGTTTTTAAAACGAAGACCATTACAACTGGTGCAGTACAACTGCATGCCGGGTGTCCCGTAAGAGTTTCTAGATATTTAAGAGAGAAAAAAGTACAATCCGCAATTATTGGTGGGAGTGGTGTTCAATTTAAATTCAAGGGATGTTTTCTGTGCTTCTTTTGACGGTTTTAGAAGATGGCTGGCGTAGATGTTCTTCAAATTAACTTTCGATTTATCAATTGAAATCTATCGCGTGTCAGTTGTCAATATGTATAAAGTGCGTTGGATTGCTAAGTAAACGAACACAGGTTCGAGCCTCAGCGAAACAACTAAAGGTTTTTCCGAAAAACGAGAAAAAGCTTCTCAAACCGCTAACTGTTCGGAGACGGTTATAAGAACTGTCGTGCGGAAAATGTAACACGCACTACATGAATAGGTGCGAGAAGCTAGACCCTGACTTTCTATGAATTGTTGAGCCAAATATTTGTATTTTTTCAGCCAGCAAATAACTTTGGCTATGAGCGTCGATACACAGACGTCAACTTGAGACGAATTAAATATCTCGAAGTGAAGGTATTTTTAATGGCTACTTGTGCAGAAACTCGATGGGGATGAATAAATGAATAAAATATGTGTGGGGGGCTTCTTAGACAGGATAATGATATCAACTTGTTCCCAAAAAAATGAAAAAATAAAAATAAAAAACGTATTTCTTTGCGTTCTTGAGGAGCGATTGGATTGTGGACACTCTGAAGACAACGCAAAGTATCAAAGTTCGCAGTCGTATACTCAAGAAGCGGGGATACTGACAGAAAAATCCTTTTTGAGAGAAGGATCATCAATGATTCCCGTGTAAGCCATATTGTGTCCCACGATTAGTCCGAACATACCTATAGTTCTGCAGTCCTTTCGGAGAATCTCACTTCATATGTCCTTTCGAACATGACGACGGGGATAAAATTGTCGATAGGCACCGTGAACAGCGGACAGTAGGCTGACATGCCGAAAGTTAAGTTTTTTGTGGCATATTCCGTCTTTCCTCGATCGATACGAACGTTTAGCGCGTCGCCAAGAGTGATGCCCATGGCTCCATTTATTTGAAGTTAGACTCTGCTTAGACGCTTAGTCTGGTGGATGGAGTACAGGCAGATTTACGTACCTTCCTTGACTGCAATACTACGGGTACATACTTAAGTAAAGATTGGTCTGAAGAAAACTGTGTCTAACTAGTGTACTACGCTGAGTCCTACAGGGAGCCTCAGAATCCACATCCTGCCAAAAGCTCTTTAAATTGAGTTTATTTCAGCTTAACTATTGTTTTCTACGTCAACTAGATATGTTGGACTACTCCTGGTGGTTTCTTTTATTTCTACTGAGTGACCAATGTCACCAGATAGAACCGGTGCCCCTTCTGCTCCCTCTGGAGAGGTTAGTTGGTACGATCTGTCCAAATAGCAAAAGACAAGATGGACCTATGTAAGGATGGCCAACAGTTGGAGGACTGTTTACTCATAAATAAAGAGTCCATAGTAGTGAAGAAACGCAATTATGCTAGGCAGGCAATTAGAAGTCCAAAGCATCCGCCTAATAGAAGTTTGACTTTCCTTGAAACGAGTCGCAGTTTGCTATGTTGACTCGTACATATAACTTCAATACACTAGGCACCATGATTCTACTAACAAGAGGGTGAACCTTGTCATTTCTCAAAGTTTATTTGATTCTCTGTGGCCTTTCTTAGCTATCTCCTCTAGGATTCTGTAAGGAGACTACCTAAGTGAGTACCTATTGCTTGGAATACATATACACAGTAAGTATGTGCCTTGAGATTCCATTGTTAACTTTTTTTTTTAAGCAAGAAGGTACGATGGATTGATTTTGAGGCCATTACTGTCTAAAACTAATTCTGCTTCTTAACCCTGATCACCACCGTTGAGCTGTTGAATCGTTCGTCATGAAGGGGACGTTAGTCGTTGCTGCTTATTATCTTCCAACTTCAATCGCTCTAAGAAATTCCAGTACCTGTATTGCGTCCTGAAAGCTACTTCAATCAACACAAATATATTGGTAACGTGTTAGCAACAGTGAAAAGTGAACACAGAGCTCCAAGCCTTAAGAAACGTGGCTAAATTGAAAGCCAAGAGCTTAAGTACAAACAGAAGCGTGGAATTTTGTGCGCTTAACAAAACTACAAAGCATATAGAAACACATTTCGTAATCCTTTAAAAGGCTTAAGTCCATCACGACCAACCCGTTTCCTTTCACTGGCTGTTTGTGCACGTCACCGCCATTATAGATTCCAATAGCTCATTGTATTTGCAAAACATCCATCAATCCTTTTTCAATTAAGTAGAAAAAGAAACAGACAATATCCTTCTACTGGGGCGATGGGATATTCTCGGAATTAATTATCATCCATCGTACACATTCCCTCGTTCGTGGGAATTTACCGCAAGCATAAACGCTCCAAGGCTAAAAATCAGGACACAAAAAAGGATAACTACAAAGGATCAGCCACAATCACGAGATACTAAAAAAAAAGGACGAACAAAAAACAAAATGATTGCAAGGCAAACTGCGGGTCTATCACGAAAAAAGGATTCTTTTGACCGCGTTTTTTTTTTCTTTTTTAAACACAGGTTTCCGAAAAGTGTTCTTGTTTTTCACCATCCAAAAACGGAGCAAAGAAAGAAGGAACAAACGAGAAAAAAAACAATTTTTTCCAAGAATCCTCGCAAGAAAATGTGGGCGATTAAGGGTGAAAAAAAAAAATGAAACCAAATGGCATCTCCCCAATTCTTAGAGCAACAAATACGCAAAAATAACACGCCATCATCATCATCTTTTGCGTTAACTCCTGCTGTCTGTATTAAACACTGATTAAAAGGATAATGTCGGTTGGAAATAGAATGAGTTTTGGTTTTTCGCCAAAAAAAAAAAAACAAAAACCCTCCGTCTCATGTCTTCCTTTGCTCATTTTGAGGGCACCCCAATCCACTTAATCCTTTTGCTGCGGTTCCATCCCAAAATTTATTTGTTATATCCTGCAACAAGATAAATGATTCTCTCTCTGCGTTTGTAATAGAACTTCTAGTACATAATTTAGACCCGAACACCACCAAGACGGACACAAGAAAAAAAAGAGGACAAACAAAAAAAAAAAAAAAATCGCCAACTTGGCTAAAGGGACCATAAAAGAAAAAGTCAGCCAGTTAATATTTTTTTAATTAAGCGGAAATAATTTTTGACGTTCAAAAAAAAAAAAAGGAAAATCAAATATGTGTAGGGATGCGAATGTTGCGGAGTGAAAAATGGAAACGGAAATGACATGGTGATATTTTATTCTGTGGAAATTAAATCATTTACGATGAGGAATTTTCGGATTTTCTGGTTTACGGCTGGTTTTTTGCTGCGGGGAGGCGGTTTTTTTTTTTTGCTTGCTACTGCTCCTTTTGGGATGAAACAAATTGGTTTTTTAATTAAATTCCCGTAATGCACAGATAAGTGGTCGGTAAGTATCCTTGCGCCATCGTCTGCCCAAATGCTCACTTCAATGGGGAAATGTAAAAATTTAGCATGTGTTTAATGATTTTTTAAATTTTATGATGCTCTAGAGATTCCTTTGGAATGGACTTCGTACATTGACTGGTAATGGGGAGAAAAGTGAAAGTTTATTTGACCCAGATGACGCCCTTGTGCGTCAGGGTGAGGCTGTAATTGAATCCTATGGTGTCTAGTGAATTTTTTTTTTTTCACCAAATCAAAGAATAATGTGAGCCCATTGAATGAGTATTAAGGGTTTAAATTCATCTGACCTGATCTAATGTGCCAAATCTTGGTGCTAGTTGAAGATATTCTGAGGTCAGAGTATCGAGAGACGGCAGCTTTCGCTCATCTTCCCCAAATTTTTTATAGAAGATCAGTGTGCCACAGTTTCTTAGAAGACGATTTAGAGTTTCATTATTTTTGTCACCGAATCTGCAAGTATTGCCACCTTAGAGGCTTAGCATTTGTATGTCTCGAAGCCTGTCTCAATTCATACCCTACTTTTGGTAAGGTTGATGCAGGTTTTAAGACTTTTATAGCAGCGACTGAGACGTATCGTGGTTTGACTCTTCCATCCCTTCTTTGATTAAACGACGTTGGTGACTTCTTGTGAAACCTGATATCCAGTTTAGTGTGATGTCGGTAAGCCTGTGTAGGCATTGAGCATTATGCTCACGCCTTTTATAGTTTTTGCCAGGAGCCAGATGAACACCCTGCTGGATTACTTGAATTTCCGATTGGAGTATTGGCTTCTTCTCTTATTCCTGTTTTAGTCTTCCCAGCTGTCCCCGATCGATCTGTATACCTTTCTATGGAATGCTTTCTGCATTTGATTATGAAGACGAATCTAAACTTAGACGCAATAATCCGCAGACTATCTGAGTCTCTTTTTCAACGGCTTGGACGTTTGAAAGTTCGTGGTCTTCAAGGTAAAATTTTCCAGTTCGAAGAATACTTCGCCATCAGTTTATACCTCGACACAGAAATTTGCTTTAAAAGCTAACCTTCTTTATGTTAAAACTCCGTTCACGCTATTGTCCTTTCCAACCTTTCCTTGGATTTAGAGTTTCTTGGTAACTTACTTGTGACAGCCAAATTCTGTCCTCTAGTACAGCATTTAATTAATTTAGATTTTGGGGAAAGGCAACGCCACCGATAGGGGATGTCTTAGCAGAAAGGAGTGCAACCAGTGAGCATACATGTTCGCTGGCAGAAGTATAAGCAATTAGTAAGAGAGGCAGCGTTCGGTTCAGCTGACTGATGGGTTTTAGTTAAGGTTCCACCATTCCTTCCATTTTTATGGTGGCCAGCAAAAGAGTATGATTTTGAGCACTTGCGCTTCCATGCGATTTCCACTCTCTTATTCAGAAACACACTCAACCATTTCGACTTATGGACTCGTCACAGCAATAGCATCGCTTCGATCATCTTTCTGTCTATTGACATGGAGACTATATGTACCCGGCTAGAGCGATGTGCAATTCACGGTCAATAATACCATCATTCATAAGTTATTCCTACGGTCACCATGCGTTCGATGAGCGTTCGTGCGAGTTAACGCAGATTCGAGTCAGAAAATAACCGAACGTTTTTCCGCGGGACCACCTCTCGGCAAGCCAACCTTCGAGAGAAGGATTTGTCATGAAAAAGCCTCTCAATCCCTCCTTTGAAGTTGGCAATAAACACTTTAGGTCTCTTCATCGTTATTTCGCACTAAGATCAACTCTTCAAGCCATATGACCACCCCATTGCCAGTGTTGTGCCTTTGCCGTAAAGTACACATTAGTTCTTTGCAGCCGATCGACTTTCTTTGCATTAGCAGTAAAACCTGGAACCTTCAGTGTGACAAGCGACAAGTTGATAGGTCCGCAGTGGCTCCATCACGAAGATGCTCACGGGCTTCTGAAAACTTAAAAATGCATGCTTCAACGAGTATAATAGTTTGAAGCAATATACGGGCTAGAGCTGTCGAAGTCCCTTTTTGTTTTAGCACAAAGCGGAAAACGCTGATACTGTCCGTGGCTATCGGTGCCGATACATGATTACGAACTTTGACATATGACAAGACCTAGAACTATAACAACAAACAACAGATGATCCAAAAGCTTAAACAGGAATTTCGAGAGAAGTGACTGAAAAAGAGCCCGACTAGAGCTATCCATAAGACAATTTTTACTTTTGAATTTCCGTTCACGTTTTGATAAACAAAATTGTGTCGGGGGTAGGTATAATACACATACACAGTTTAGTCAAATCGACTTCTTCCAAACTGTTTAACTTCTTCTGTGAAAATTTACTCCAAGGTAAATCATGCACAAGCACGATCATTGCCCTTATCTTCCAACCCCCAGTTGAGCATTTTCTTTGCCAAGAAATCCAAATTAAACACAGTCAGCCAACCAGTACGGAAACGATTTCCATTCCAAAAATAGAGAAAATCATTAACTCAGTGATTCATTGCGGCAAACTAGCACACAAATCTTAGTTTAACTGCAAAACTATTTGCAATAAATTTATTAGATTAACTCAGATCTCACATAAGCCACTCGAAGCGGCGGCGCTAGTCACTTATCTCACATTTATAGAGCAAACAGCCCTCACCGAATCTAAATGAAGATTGAGGCCAATTAATCTCCCTTTTTCCAAATTTGTCCCCCAAAATCTAAAATCCCAAAACTATTTCACATTTCATCCGAAAATATATGCATACTCCCCAAAAACAGTCACCCACCACCCACCACCCACATCCTCTTTGTCTCCACCCCTTTGCGTGAAATTTATTTGCAAATATAAAATATTTGAATTCATAAATCAAACGGGTAAAGCACAGTGGAAAGCTTATTTTTGTGTGGAGATTAATGAGTTCCAAGGCAAGTCACTCCCACCCACTACTGGGCGGCCGCAGACAACCCTTATGCCAAATGCCAAGAAATTTGTTTGTAGAATAACTTAGTGAAATGATTCTTTAATTGCATCCACCCTTAGCTGATTTATTATGTATCTTCAGTGTGGGCGGCTGCGATGGCAGTGACGGAACAACAAAAACTGGATGAGAGACGAACTAAATGCAGAGAAAGAACAACACACAGGATAACAACTTGAAAATTTTGAAAATTGCACTTAGAAGCGCAAAAACTTTGCGTGCAAGTCATTAGAAAAACAGCGCCATAGACGAAGAGATGCGGTTGAGTGAAGAGCTAAGTTTTTTCCTTCCCCTTCCCGCGAAAACACACACGGCTTAAGTATATGGATATCTGTCGCAGCACGTATCTCTATAGGCAAGAGTTGAAGAGTTTAATGTTCGTTAAGTTCCATCTTCATTCGTTATCATCAAAATTCACTTTTTGAGGTTTTAATGGCGGGCTGGGGTGGGACTCAAGATCCAACTCCCGGTGCTTTCGTAAAATCGAAATAATTTTTATTTATATCACACACAACGCTGGGGGGACAAAGAAAGTCTTACTCTCGCCTTGAAAGAATCAAATTCCGCTATTTCACCCTTGATTGCAACCCCTTGTTTCACCACCCAACCCACCATCCACGTGTACACACACTTGGAGTGTTGAGTGAGAAAGTTTTTCCTCTCACAAACATTTTCTGTCAAGGATGTTTATCTAACGCTAACTCAAACAGCAATTGTACTCGTATCCCGCCTTCTTGTGAAGCTCGGATTTGAGCATACATTCCCTGCAAACGGCTAGGGGTAGGAAGCGACTAACAGAAATGTTCGACGACGACGACTTTGTTTGTTGATTTTGTGATGTTGAAATTCTGCTGATTTCGCTTCAATCACATCATAACTTATTTGAGTTGCTGTTGTTAGACGTAGAGCGTGTATTTGTGCCATCCGCCACCGTCATCCTTTCGAAAAAAATCGTTGATGGGTTTCGAGGAGAGTAAGAAACCAACCACATCCACAGCCTTGGAGTGTGTATTTCCACGTGGACTTTTTTAAAAAGTGATCGTTTCAATCAATATTGATTTAATCCGTACTTTGGAAATATATTCCTTGAAATTTTCTTCACTCACAGGTGGCTAGTGTGCGGCTGGGCGGTAATGGAATGTGATGGGAGGCGATGGAAATGAAAGGAATGCAGGAAAGTTTCCTTGAATTCAATTGGATTCGTCGTTTTGGTCGGTCGGGTGGTAGCAAGAGCTGCGCCTATTTTTGGTAAAAGTTTCCATGAAAAGAATTTATCCTGTGTTTGCCTCTTTTTTTTTTTTTCTTTTTTTTTTGTGAGCACCCAAGGGCGAAGCAAAGAAAGAGAGAGAGGTAGAGAGTGAGAGCACTCAAGGAAGAGTAAAGTGTAGTGTAATTGATTTCCATTTATTTATTAACGTTGGGGAGTTGATTTATGGATGAGGACTTTTTTCCAGCCGAGGACATACAGTGGGTGGATGTGAAGGCATAAACTTCCTGTATGAAGTTCTTGTTTGTACAGCTCTATCGATCGAACTATTTGCAGAAGTCGGGGGGAGGATAATTCACAAACTGTCGTTGACGAAAATTCTTACTTCGTCATGGGTTTGAACATAGGTTATATAAAATAAGTTTTTTATTGAGATAGAGATGTTCTCCGTTTTGTGGAATTAAGCACAGTTTGGGGGGTGAGGATAGGCTCTTTCGGAAACTTTTAATGAAACCTGAATGATGGAAAGAAAAATCTTAAATCGTATCGTTCATTGGCCTTGACAGTCCTGACAAGTTCACTTGTTGCGGAAAGTTTTATAATTTTAGGATTGTGCCGTATTCCAAAATTGGAAAATAACGGAAGACGGGATATGGATCGTTTGGATACTCTACTGCCATCTATAAATAAAGAATTAATGTGCCTATGCTCTGCGCTAAATTGAGATAAACTTTCTTGAAGCCTGGGTATGCTTCGAATTTTCCAAGAAATTTACTAAAATTATGTTGATAAACATAGAAACTTTATGCATCTATTATTTGCTTCATTTTTCGTCCCGGTCTGGTCTTCGACTTTTGAAGGTCTTCTGCCTATGTATATGAAATGGGTATGTCATTACCGTAGGGTATTAGAATGAGAGGTAGAGGTAGGTC
The DNA here is from genome assembly GCA_951813785.1 of Criorhina ranunculi. Lineage (NCBI taxonomy): Eukaryota > Metazoa > Arthropoda > Insecta > Diptera > Syrphidae > Criorhina > Criorhina ranunculi. The sequence continues at coordinate 29,239,270 of OX638381.1, forward strand.
ATCGAAGTTGGGAAAGCACATGCGAGTATTTCACATCTCTTAGACATTGGTAAGATTAGCTATCTCTGTCGGATGACGTAAAATATCTTAACGAAGTGGACGAAAGGAAATAAAACTGGAACCTACGTTTATAATATGTCCCCAGGAAAGAATTCAGAAAACCTACAGAGCTATTTTCGTATGCAAGAGGGCTTCAGCGAAAAGTGAAGACTGAAACCAGCAATGATGCACTAGCTATACAAATTCGTAGTTGAACAAGACCTTCAACGCAGCTTCTTTGCTTCCTCAACTTGCTTTATACAACTCGAACCCGTTGTCAGTTTTCTTAGAAGTCCAATGCTGAGCCATGATGACAACTATAGTTCTCAGCCGTTGAGACATATAAACCTTTTGGAAGAAGGACTAATCTATACCAAAGGGGCAGTTGAATGTTGGCTGGTTCAGTATTGCTTCTCGAGAAGGACCAAGCATAGCGGGATAGGCTTTCTGCCGTGCTTTCAAGGTCTGTCAGCATAGAAGTCATTTATTTTACTAAACAGCTTAACTACAGCTTAAAAAAAGAAAGACTTACCTAGTCTTCCTGCTCGAAGAGTTCAATGTTCACACAAAGAAAGATCCAAAGATGTTGTAAAAAAGATAAAAACCAGGACCATAATGTTTGTGGAGATAGTAGCAATTGTACAACACTTCTATGAATATATTTTGACACCCAATCCGATGTCCTTGTCCAGGTGATGTTATTTCAAGTAATCATTTTGCAATTTCCTGAAACACAGCTTTTGTTGGACTCACGTCATTACAAAGTTTTGCTGTCCATTCCTATTTTCAATGAAAGTTCTTGTTCTGCTCCTGCTTTCTGTGTCCTCAAAACGAATTCAAATCATATTCTCCCTCTCAGGAACTACTAATACGGCAAAACATAAAAACTCAATTAGTTTAGTCCTTGTTTTGCCATTCCCTACAAGGATCCTTTTTTTTTTCTTCAAGTTGGTCACGTATGCAAAATTCACAAGTAAACTTTATTGCTTGACCGATTTATTCAGCTGTTGCCGCCCAAAGGTTGAAACAATCAATTTCCTTGTCTCTCATATCACTCTAAATATAGTCTACGAATCGGTTGTTGGTCGTCAGTCTTCACTACAAATTCTCTTTGCCCGATCCTTGTCCTTTGGCCTTAAGCGAGAAATTATAGCAAACAATAATTCCTCGTCATTTGTTCTCATTCTTCTCTTTGTACACATTTTTCGTGTACTTTTCCGTATGAAGAAGTTCCTTTTTCAATACACAAACACACACACACACACAAAATAAAAAAAAAGAACGACTTAATGTTAATAAAAGCTAAAGTTCCACCCGTATGGCAGGTGTTGTTGATATTTTCTAAAATTATGGCCAACAATTTTGAAAATAAACTGGACGCTCTGCTTGTGTATGTATACACTAGGGTCTGGTTCTGGTTCTTGGGAACGAGGATAACATTGAAATGGACGTTGTACAATAATGAACACATGAAGGACGTGGCTGGTGTGTTGGTTTCGTCAGTTCCATGCATAGATGTTGAAAAGATTTTAGAAAAACAAAAAAAAAACTTTTTCATTATCGATGAGTGATGTTGAGAGGAAAAGGAAATGTGCACCAGGTACACATACATATGTATGAAGTACGTACATGGCACGACCCAGTAACTAAAGCTAGAATCATAGAAGTGGTGAAGCTGAATTCAATAAAGACGTGGTTCACTATACCTAATGTGCGGAAGGAATCCAATGTGGGAATACTTCTTTCTGTTTTTTGCTTTTAAATATTTAGGTCGTCAAATGCCTGTTTTTTACAACAGGAAAGGGCTTATAACATTCGGAAGTACCTCCTTATGAACTTATTTTAAGAGACTCCTATGGAAACACCCTTTGTGTCAGAGCTCTGGTATCCTAGCCTTCACAGTCGATTCAGTCCATGGAAGTCGTCAACATAAACCGCGATGAAAGTCACTGCAAACATTTTTCGGTCAAAGCCCTAGATACCATTTGACGTTTGCATGCTTTGTACACCAAGACTAGGGTGATTCTGATGAGAAAGGTCTTACATGAAGTCTTTGTGGTGGTTCGTGAAAAGTCTGAATAAGGTTTTACTTGTTCGGTACGGCACTGTCAGTTTCAGAGCTTAGAGCGTGTAGCGGCTGTCTATTGTAAAGTCATACTCAAGTCAAGGACGATCCGAGCAACTGCAGAACAGACGAGCTGCCTCTCTTAAAATCAAAAATAAACGCCTGCTCCTGTAGAATAGATGAAGTTCCATCTCGATACTAAAGCCAGAAGAATGGCAATTAGCACGTTGAATCGTATTGTACTTGTCTTTTGGTGTGCAGATCTGGCCTTACCTGTATCTGAAAAGAACGAGATGACTTTAGTTTTCCAATAGGAAACCTAAAGGTGGCCGTTTTCACCCCTCATTCATTTATTGCCCCGAAAAGCAATTGTAGCCCAATATTCAGTCGAAGAACTTACCAACTAAGAATTACCTCGTGGGAGAGGGGGAAAGAGTTTGCAAACCAAAGTGAGCTTTTCCTTCAACCAAGGTATTGCGTTGTAAAACATTTATTAAGACACCAGTAACGAGGTTTACAAGAGAAGTTCTAGGAAAACTAATGAGTTTTCAGTCCAAGGAATGATACCTTGAAATGAAGTAGTTGTCTGGGAGTCTATAGTACAAGTTGAAGTGGTTGCAGGTTAAGAGGAGCAGGAGATGTTTTAATATTGCAACAACATCGATTTGCGTCACAAAGAGCACACAAGTTCTCTTGAACAGTAGTGCACTTTATCCTGCAAATCCTTCATGTATTCTGTCATTCACTTATTCACTTTCATATCGTCAACTTTAAAGTTGAAACTTCTGTTACATGAATGTTTCACGTTACAATTTCTAAGTGCGCAACTGAAATTACCTGATGTGTTTCCAAGCTCTTTTTTTTTCTAATATTAACCTAAGAATATACTCTTGGAAGTAACACTTGGTGTTCATATATAGACAGTTACGCAACCATTACAAAATTATAGGTATCCACAATGTAAAGCGCCATCCCCTTCAACCAATTAATTGCTGGGGATTTGTACAAAATCCACCCTATAGCCTTCGTAACACCCTTATCCTTACCACAATCGAATGCTCATACCAACTTCATGCAATCATAATCACACACATCGTAGGTACATTCTTACGTACATAAAAGGATAACAACTAAGTACTTTGCTTTACAAATTAAACCCATCAAACCGTACAAGGACACTCCTATCAAATCGTCCTATGTCCAACAAATTGAATATTTACCAATCAACCCCAAAAGGGTTGACAGAGAACAAAAAACAAAAAAAAAAACGATATACAGAAGAACAGAATACCCTCTTATATGCTCCATTAACTGTTAACAGCTGCTAACAACTACTCCTGTCGGCCTTCGTCCTTCGACAGGTCACCGTGGAAAATCAATAACAAACTTCTGTGTTTCAAGGAGAAGGGAAGAAAGAAAAGAAAAACCAAAAGAAACACCGACGACGACCATTGAAAATCTGCAAGTTAAAACAGTTATTATTACTTTGGAACCTAAAGTATCCTGTTCCTGTTGAGACCACTGCTATGCCCGTTTTATTTCTGGTTACTCGACGGGGTTCTCCTAAAAATGTGTGTAATTACAATGCGCTAACTTGTTTCCACTTCAAATAGCATTCAGCCAAACAAAACAGCTTGTTGTCGGGCATAGGCTGGGTATATATGTACACCTACATAGGTTGGAGGACCAGTCGCAGGATAACTAAGGCAAGCGGTCGTTAGTGAAAATTTTCTCAACTCTCTTTGCAATGCACTGGGCAAGAGGGGGCCCAATAGCTGATTGGGGTGCTTGTAGTAAATATTCTTATCGCCGACGGGCATAATAATTTTGCAAAAAGCACACACATACACACAGCACCAGTGAGTCCTTTCATGCTCTTTGGCCGGGACGAGAATTTCAAGAGAGAAGAGAAATAAAATTAAAAATTAAAATGCTCAACGGTTAAATGATGAAGAAGAACGAGCAATGAGTAGTTGAAGTGGGCGTGTCCGTCAACAACAACAACAACAACAACATCAGCAGCAGCAACAAGGACAACAAAAGAAGGATACAAGCAACACGATGAGATATAAAAATCATAATTATGTTTATTTTTGTCATGAGTGTGATTGTGTGTGCCGAAGTGTGCATATTTACGCTGTAAGCGTTCCATTTCCGAGCGGATGGTAATTTTCCTTAACATTCAGAGGAGGAAGTTTCATCATTAGAAGTGTTATTGGCTGTGACAGCAACAAGGATGGGATGAGGCAGAACGGATAAATAAAGTATTCGTCACTGGTCATAAATTTTTACTTGACCCCACTTGATTGCCACAAACAAAATGAATGAGTTGCTCCAATGGGACATTGACTGGGGGGGAAACCTTGAGAAGCACTTGCTTAATTGCCCGCTAAGAATTGTCAAAGATTGCAGTTTGAAAGACAAATACCACTTGATTTAGGTGAAAAGTTTCCAGCTTCGTAGGGCCCGAGCTGGAGCACATAATTAAAAGATTGAAGGGAGGAGGTGGAGAAGGAAATGATTTTCTTTTTGTAAAATGTGAAGGTGATTAGTGAAGATTTATGGGGCAGTTAGGGGACGAAATTTGGTGTTGTAATCTTATTGCGGCTGAGATTGAATTGCCGCAATGAAATACGGTGTCAAAGGAGTGCACTACTTCATGCTCGACGGGACAATAATGATGTGATTTTGAATAATTTAACATTTGAAGCGTGGTTGGTACTTTTGGTTTTCTTAGTACTTGTAAAAATGTTTGATTTAGGAGTGAATCTTGTAATTTAAGCTTAGAAGACTAGTGAGGAGTTGGTGTTCCTTAAAGTTGAATGCTTTAACAAATTGTTTGTTTCCATAATGTAATTTTGGAAGGTTCTATTGAAAACATCTCGGCTACAAGACTTGTTCATCAAATGCAGGAAACAAAAAAGAAAGGTTTTGCAACTTCATTCGATATAAGCTACCTTTTCGTTCTTAAATTCGAAGAGGAACATTCTAAGGAATACCGCCAACTCAAATTGAACACCAAAGGTCACTCTGGGCATGTTCTCCCGGTGTGCCGGACTTTAACAGACAAAATCCTTTTTATCTTCAAGCAATCCAAACTTCGGAACTGCTTCCTGCATTACTTCCGTACGTTGCCACTTTTCTTAGCCTTTAGGGGGCTTCTACCTTCTATAGCCTTGACAAATTTATGTTCTGTTAAATTGTTAGCTTTTCTCGAGTATACTAGTGCGCATAGCAGTAACAACGTTGTCCTATATTTCTTGTCTTCGTCTCCTTGCACACGAAGAAAGTATTTGGCGTTATCTTGAGTCTAGTCGCTATACTACCATGCTGGGCTCCCTATTTTTTCCATCCGGTGAAGATAGTCGTTGCATACGTGTCCAGTAAGAAATACCTTCGATGCAATCAGCCTTGCAGTAGTTTCTCTGCTCCAACGTTCTTGCCAGCGTTGGATGGTTATCTTCTTGGTTCCGCTGTTGTTGTTTCCTTTCCAACTTCTCTCTGCCGCTAGGAGATCGATTCCGTAATTGGTGTCATCACGGGACACTGTCTAATAGGCAAGCATGCAACAAGACTTGGCGTATACACGATTTTTAAAGAAGCTTCATGGGGACCTCAACCCTCTTAGCGTGCAAAACTGGAGGCAGCTAGCTAAAGATCGAGCTGGCTGGAGACGATTATTGGTTGAAGCCCAGGTCCACCCCGGACTGTAGCGCCACCTTAAGTAAGTAGGTAAGCATGGACAAAGGGGAGAAGAAAACTATTCCCCACCTTCTTTGTAACTGTCCAATTCTCTCCCGCAATAGAACTCTCCCATCTAAGGGAATACTACTTTAACGGCTTAGGCGAACTGATAAATACAGAGATCAGAAACCTCCTTCGCTTCATAAGAAGCTCCAATTAGTTCAATGAGTTGGTAAAGAGATCTTTCCAGATACACGTGGTATCACTGGTCTAAGCGTGCTGGCAACAGCTGGCAACCACTTCAACCTAACCTAACCTAGGATATCGATAAGGATTACGAGATTGGCTGGCTCCGATGCTGTTTGACAGAAACTATCTTTAGAAGAGTAGAGTGCTAGCTTGTCATAAGAAGTGTTCACCTGCTTGCCTTTAGTTCTCCTAGGTTTGCCAAGCGATTCGTTTGTTCAACGATGCATTGATCTTTTCAGTCTTTTCGCCTGCGAACTTAAACTGCTGCTGTATCTTTAGCGATTATTGTCTCCAAGACTGCCTGCATAAGTCGGCATAAGTATTTACCTACATCTTCTCCATTGCTAAGCTTAGTCTTGCATCCAAGATAAGACTTGACTGATGACCTGGTTAAACTATCTCGGTGTCTTAGACGGTAATCCCTGCCGCGATATCTTCTGTTTTAACGGGGGTTTCACTGTAGGAAATATTTCACAAGACGACCTGCTGTAGAAGTTATTTCACAAACAATTAAATAAAGTTTCTTTCTGTATAACATTATATAATTTTATCTAATTCTAAAAATGTAATAATTAAAATTTTTTTATTTTCAGGTAAGCTTATGATGACAAATTTATAATGAACAGGTAATTTTTATTATTGCAATACATATCTAAAAAAAAAAGGCGATCAATTGCGAAAAAACCTGACGTCAACTCTACTGCATAAGCCTAACACTGGAGGGTAGGGTGGTCATATGGCTTAAAAGTGTTGATCGTACTAATGAAATCGGGATGTTCTAAAAGAAATACTGTGAATTATAAACAATGGCAACAGGACCAATAATTTTCACCAGTCATTCTGGACACCACCATCGGAGCAAAAAGACTGAGATCGCAAAAAGACTGAAACCTAATACCACCTTAGTTTCAAAATCACTACACCAACACTAGCGCTATGTTAATAGCATCATAAGGGTATTCATAACCCCTTTAGCACTAGTGAACTATAAAAAAAAATAAGTCCCTTACAACTTAGACCCATAAAAGTGGTGCACTTAGGTGTGTTTCTGGAAACTCCGGGCTTAATACACCATAGGTTTGAGCATATGTATATTCCACCCAGTCTATGTTTAAGTAGTCTATAGCCTACTGAATTGATTTCAGTTCCACATTGTCAAAGCAGTTTATAGCCAGAAATAACCAGAAAGGCATCATATTCTATGATGCAGTGAGTTTTCTATCACGTTATGCAGTGCTGTCTCTACCAATTGGCTCCTAGGGCGTTGGACTGGTGAGATCTTACTTGGGTTTAATTTAGAGTAAATGTTGATTCATTTTTCCAAAGCTGTCAGTAGGAATGACATAAATGCTTTCGAAGTGGTATGAGTTGGCTTGTCCGTCTTCAGGATGAAGACAACTCTGACTTCCCTCCCATTAAGTAAATAAATTTTATTAAAATTGAATCAATGATTTTTGTACCAATTGCGAACAAACAAACAGCCAAACAAATTACAAGAAACTTCAAAATTTAAGGATATTCAATGAGTAAGTCATTTTTCAAGTTGATGGATCTTCACCCAAGGCAATATAAAGTAAGGCTTAGTGGAAAAAATATGTAATCATGAAAGAATTCACAAAGTTTCAGATTTTGATTAACGATCGTCTCAGATTTGTTTAAGAGCAACTTGTTAGCACAAGAGGTTAACATTTTATGAATAGGCTTCCTATTTGCAGTCCTTCTGGAATGGAATGGTAAACCACAAAACTACTTCCCTAAACAAAACTTTTTCTATGTATGTACATCATCTTAGACTTCATGTAAATCAGACATCAAATTCCCTATCACATCTTTTCAAAGTATGTACAAAAAAGGCAACATTCCTTGTCTATCAGACGAAAATTTTTAAAATATTTGTTGCTCTGTAATGTTTGACGAGCACTTGGTATGTAAATTTGTACTTTTATGGTCGAAGAAGAACATACCAATTCCATTACGAGCTAAGCTCCATAATCCCTTCAAATTGAGAAATGTTTCCCGAATGAACGAAGGGGATTAACATTTTCTTTTTTGTTATATTTTGCATTCCCAAAATCTTTATAATCCTTTCCATACTTGTTCGCATGTAGTCCCTTTGGTAGGTTATGCCTGTCTTTTATAAATATTCTCAATTGAGTACCACAAAGTGCCTTCCGGAAGGCATAAAAAATTTTCAATACAAATATTCTGTGTGTGTGTGTGTGTGTGTGTGATACATAAAAAGAAGAAGAGAAATAACCAAGCAAGTGTAAGTGTTCATAGATCGTAAGGTATCCTGTTTTTTTTTATATATGCCACTTCGTCCAAAGCGTTTTCTCTAATCCTCTTTTAATCTTTGCGCTTAAAGGTGTGTGATAGAAAATTTGCATAAAACTTATCCATTTATGACTGCTCAAGGAGTGTGAGGAAATATGATTATTGGAAGCTTTTTAGCATATCCTTGTTAGTACTTCTTATGTTTTCTACTTTGATTGACTGGAAGCTGGGTTTACATCCTAATTCTCATTAGAATCCAACGGTCCACAAGACGATATGATTACGACTACACATTTATAAACTACAACATCCAAATAATCACAATAAAAATAAATAAAATAAAAAAAACCAAATTAGTGTACAAAGATACAGGATACAGGATAGAGGAGACACATCATGAACAATGGAAGAGACAAAAAATTGTTTCCAAAAATGACAATAACAATAATAATAACAATACTCATATGCCAATACCGATAAATGTCGTCCTGCCGGGAAGAGGAAATGTATATTTTTATCCCGTCCAAAATTGGAATCGTAAACAAAACCAAAAAAAGGACGAAACTTCCACCTACAACATCCCATACTGAGGGGTTTTAGCTACACCACACCACACTTACATCGAGGGGGGGTTGTCACATTCCATGTTAGTGTAACCTCCTGATAAAATACATGCGTGCGTATGTGTTTGACGACATCAATGTCAATATTATGTATATTGTCTAGCTCTTGCCCGTCTGCATAAAAATATACGACTCCCCGGTGTCTATGCGATACCGTACATGTAGGTTGTACACGTTTTCCCTTCTGAAACTTTATTCGATTTACGTTATATGACGCATATACAGTGTGAGGATGTTTTTGGCGGTGACACGTTCATAGTGGTTACGCACAAATTGCGTTTATTCGAAAATTTTTGGCGAATTTATTCGCCCCTAAAACTCAGACTGTAAATAAATGTCACATGACAAAATTTCTACTGTCTAGGGACACGTTGTGGCTGATGTGACGAATATGAAGATAGACGATCCGCGAAATTTCTCGATATGAATACTTGTCTACCACATATTTATGCTATTTTCCATTGCATAAGCTTCTGCATTTGGCAACATGTTAACTGCCATCAAATATATAACTCAGTATGATAGGGTCTGAGTTTGACATGCCTGGAAGGGATACATGCTTCACATGTTTGAGGTCGATTGTAACAGACAGCGTTGAAGACCATCAACCCTTGAATGTATGTATATTTGGCACGACAGCTAATAGAGAGCCAAGGCTTAGCTTCTCACAACTATTCATGTTGTGCGTGTTATATTCAGAAGGGACCTGCAGTTTGATTGCCGACTCGAACGGCGAATTGAGAAGCTTTCCATGACAGATTATACTCTTGCAGATTTGTCATGCCTGCGAAGAGGTGGTGCCGTGAAAAACTTTCGGTATTTTTGAGAATCGAGCCTGTGTCTCTCACTTGGCAGTCCAACGCACTAACCACTAAGTCACGGCGACCATCTACTGGAGTGTCCTCATCTATTTCGTCGTCACCGCATCCCCTGCATAGGTCGTCTGCGTTCAATCCCCGTCTTCTTGCATGGTAGTTTAGCATGTTGCTTCCGGTGATGATACCTATTTAGGAAGATAGTGACTTTTTATTCATTTGTAAGATTTTATCGGTTTTCTGTTTATCGAAGAATGGCCATAGTTTCCTGGTAATGACTCAGGAGCTGAGCGCATTCCACCTATCGTTGGCAGTTCTTTTAATTTTGCTCCCAATTTATTGTTTTAGGATACAAGGTGGGATTTTGGAGGTGGTATCTGCCTGTTCGGGGTCTAATGAGGATCCTTTCCTTGCCAGCTCATCAGCTGTCTCGTTTCCAGGCACCCCTTTGTGGCCGGGGACCAAGCAGAGTCTTACTTTGTGCTGTCTGCCAAGAACCCGTAGCGCTTCGCGACAGCGACTAACAAGCTTCGATTTTATATCTATGGCAGAAATCCAACCCGTGGTAGAAACAAAACTACTGCCAATGTATTAACAAGTTTAGGGAACTACAAGATGTTGAGTCCGATGATGCATTAAGTCTTGATTAAGCCTTAGGTCTAGATTCCAAAATAGTTTTGAGCTGAGGTATTATTCAGCGTGAAAGTCTTTATGTGGTCCCTTAATCAATTTCAACTGGTTTCTTCTTTTCAATCGAATTGTGGATAGCAGCGTTGCTTTACCATTGAAATTTCTTGATGCAGTCCCATCATGACACCGACGTTTTGTTTCTCTAGCTTTTCTCTGAAGCTTACCTTTTAAATTCGATTCCCTCGACTGTCTAAACGTGTAGGAGAGGCTGAACTTTTCACAATGTGCTGGCGAAAAGAGATGTCACAAACGGTTTGATGTGTTTTGGAATTGTGCTCCAACCATAAGAACCATAGGTTGTCAAGCCATGCTCTAACTTTTACCTTATTGAGGAGAAGCGTTTGCACCGGTGCGAAAATTCTCTATGCTTGGGTGGGTTGCAGCAGTGGCTGGCGCTCTTCTATGCACCACTCCTTTCGTTGCCTTTAACGACGATGGAGTTACTAAGAGCTAAACTATGTTGTTTATTGCTTCTAGTCTAGCCTGCGATGTTATTCGGAACAGCGAACCTAGTATTGAACCTTGCGAGACTAACAATTCGTAATCGATTTAGATGAAATGCATGAAGACTCGTATGTTAGGGTCTGGCTTTCATGTGGCTAGCATCCTTAAGACTTAAGAGATTAAAAGCAGATAAATCCAAGTAATGCTGATACGAGTATTTCAAACGGGGACCATAGTTTGAAGTTTTAAGTTCGTTTTCAGTCATGTTCTTCCTGAAGGATTCCTGAAGAACGCTTATTCATTTCTGCTGTTTCTGCTATAGGTTTGCGCCAAAAAGTTCATTCGAGTTATTGAGGTGAAGAATGTTTCCAATATCTTTGGGAGTATCGTCTCGACCGAAGGCCGGACGGAACAAGACATAGCCAACCGCATTAACAAGGCTAAAGCTAGAGTTGGTATGTTTTCCGAAATATGGAGAATTGATGCTTTAAGTTTAAGGACCAAGCTGCGGCTGTTCCAATCCAGTGTTGCATTTCTACTAATGTAAGGGCGCAGCACAAGAAAAATGTTCGCCACTATCACAAGAAAACTGCACACGTTCTTGTGCTCCGTGAGAAAACGGATCAGGCTCTCATAGACGTCATAAATCGAAGATGGAGGTGGCAGTCGATCGGATATACTTTTGAAAAAGCGAAACCTCCATTGCAATGGAATCCCCTAGACCAGCTTGTCGACCGAGACAAATGGTGAAAGACAGTCGAAGGGGAGTCTCTGCAGAGCTAAGTACGACTTATTTCCAGAAACCGAGCGCCGTTTCGCCATTAGAAAATCTTTTCTCGTTGGGAAAAAGTTAATTAAAGTTGGGTAACAGAGAGATGGGTTAATCAATACCATGTTCATAAAAATGTATCTAATCGCATTTTTCAAAACAAATTATTTGACCCTTGGTACCTTTCACCTTAAGCCTTAGGAGTCATTAAGTCCTCTAATCGCTGCCCATTTATGATCTGCTAATTTGATGACGGTTTTTTGTTTTTTTTTTAATAACTTTCCATGAACCCATCAAGGCAATTGACAAATCACACGTAATTATCATTATATATGGCAGGATAATTTAACCAATTACGATTTTGAACCCGTTGTTATACACAGCCTAACTGAAAAGTCTATAGTCTTTCCTAACACCAACCGTGTGCACTGTCCAGTGTCAAATAACCAATGACACAAACATATGGACAAAAAAAAAAATCTAAATTACCTTAGGCAACTGCGTAACGCAAGTTAATCCTTCCGGTTATTATGTATTATCCTTGGTCCACCCTCTAATTAGAACACCATCCCACATGACAAAACGTGCTTGCTTAAAAAAAGAAAAAAAAAAGGATGAAAAACTTAATTAGCCAATTAATATGAATCACGTTGAAAGGAGGAAAACATAAATCACTTTGGATAATTCGTTAAAAGGACTAAGCTTTTCCCAGCGTACAAAACTGTCAAGAGGTTTCGCCGAGTAAACACTCAAGTACCTGTCCTTAGCGACGATGGACCCGCACATACAATACTGCAAACGAAGAGCTAACCCCAAAAAGGTCAAACGAACCGCAAAAATATTGAAAAATGCTTCGCTGTGGTATTTTAAAGGTTGGTACTGAATTGAGTCCCTTTTCAAAAGTCAAAGCACGTCCTTTTTTCGTTTTTTTTTTAACAGTTCTTCTTTTAAATCTCACCCCAAGCTACACACGAAGAAATGTCCTTAATATAATGGGAAAAGTACAAAAATTCATCGTACACCGATGTGACTTAATTCGTTTATTGTGTACCAAGGTGATTTTTTCGATTTGACCCATTTACTCAGTAAGACAGTAAGGAGACGAGAAAAAAAAAGGGATAAAGGTCCTTTTGATTGGGCAATATTGTCTAGATTTTTTATTTTTTATTTTATTTTTTTTTATTTGAAGTGAATTAATTTTGCTTTGGCACATGACGTGAATGCGTTACTTTATCGTTGGTCCTTTCTTTTTTTTGGAAGGGATTACTGTGTTTTAAGTGTCCTGCTTAAAAGTTGTTATGTTGTGCTGCAAAGAGATTGATGTAAAAACAATAGGGGGGGAACTAAGTAAAGGTGCGACTTATTTTTAGATTTAAACAGGCTGTTTGCATTGCACCCACGTAGGTTTGCATGTGTATTGATTGGCATTAAAGTGGGCGGGTGAGGATCCGTTGTTAACAGGAAAACAATAAAGGAAGCAAAGTATAATGGGTGTCATTTGTATTATATTTCCGAGAAAATTAATTTCTTAAAATCGTGTGATTTTCCAATCGAAATTGAAGTCTTTCTTTGAAAGCGGATTAAATGTACTATAAGCAAGTTGAAAAGAGAATCGATATCTAACGTGGCTTGGTTATCTTATTTGTATCCCGGTCTAGATAATAAAGGTGCAGTAAGGTCGATTTTTTTAATTTATTTGAAAGTCATTGCAAAATGGTTGATTTGTGATCAAAAGTTGTTCGCATTAGGCTAGCCATCTCAAAAAGGAATCAAAGATTATGCCACTTTCTTGAGTTTTGTGTTCGAAAAGCAGAAACACTGTGAATATGGTTTGAATGGTTGTTGTCTGGGCTAATAATGACGAAACTCCCTGTTTACCTTTCTACAGACCAACTGAAGTTAGATATTTTTAAAAAGTATATGCTTGCAGAGAAATTTTGGCGCACTATCCATCGTAGCAATTCACTACAAACAGTACACTCTGGCTACCTAATTAGACTACAAGGCTGCTTTCAATAATACGTAGTGAACCTATTTTCGAATGTCTTTCCGAGCTAGGTATTGAGGAGTTCATTGTTAAATGGGTTACTTGCATGATTAAAGCCAGAACTGTTCGGTAAAATCTTGTCAAGGGTCCCTTAGCAAAACTCGTCAGTAGAGGAGCATCACACTATGGCTAACATGACTTGTTGTCATTAACAAAATCCGGTTGACTTTCGTCAGTGACCGGGTCAAAGTTGTTGCTTACGCAGACAAAGTGGCTGACGTGGCTATTGTGGAAATCATAGAAGGATCGTTAGATAATGACTATGGATTTAGTACTGAGCAAAACTAATCTGATGAGGGTAACTACGAATATCGAAATACAAACTTTTTCGCCTCCAGGGCTTAATAGCCAATTACTCTCCGTTTCCTCTGCCCGAAGCTTAGATTCAACAGCGGGTTAGGAAAGTATGCGCGGATTACTACGTCTGCAGCAAAACGTTTGGCAAAAAGTGAATTCTTCCACTGAAGGTGAGTTTGTGGGTGTACACTACTATAGTACGTCTTGTTCTCATTTATGTCGGTGGTCCACTTCTAGTCAAGCCTACAACATCAATGAACTAAGTAGAGTTTAAAGAGTTAGCGGATTAGGGCAATCATTGCTATGGGATCATGTCCGACCAACACTTTTAATGATATCCTACCACCTCGTGTAGCACAGTCAGATTAAGAGAATATGTATGCTGGTCTGCTATGCAACATCCCCCTAGTAAGGTGCCTGTAGCACCACTGACATACTACACCGCATCTAAGTCAAATTAAAGAAAAGACTTCATGGCACGCTTCCAAGGTGGAATGGACTCATAGACAGCGTAACAGTCAAGTCGCTATCAAGACCATCGCTTTCGCAACCTCATCTAAATAGAAAACACAGCGCAGGAAAGAACTCGCCCTTGTCGTAACGCTATAAGAGGAATTTTGAGAAGGATAAAACCAAGAAGCAAGTTCGTCATGCGATTATGAAATCGCTGAGCAACTAAATAGGATAAGGATAGAATCAAGAAGATGATTCTGACTGTAGCTAAGCTTTCCATAATCGCCTTAGATTTCCTTACAATAGCGTGGCTATTCAAGGTCGTTTTGCTTAATTGAGGACAAGAGAGCTTGACATTCTATTCGTATGTGAGGCTTCATTACTCTCCAGACAGAGATTTCAAAGTACTTCTGACAAAGATTTCAAAGAGTTCTGACTTTTTCTATCTGTTGAGGCTCCAATTTGACATTCTGTCCCAATTTCTTTGCTGAAAATTCATGAAATCCGGAGTGGGACCAAAGAGTTTTGCCAAAAGTTGTACCACCGGGAGAAATAACGTTAATTTTCTCAAATTTCACGATTAATTTGGCTCTTTTCATGAAAATCGCAGAACTTTTCAACTTATTTTGGGTAACTTTGCACACGCGAAATTTAAGCCTGCACTTGTGCGAGTACTCAAAGGAAACCTACAAGCCCCTTGAGGATTTCTTTCAACTTAATTAAAATTAGCCATTTCCACGTTTTTTTTGTAATTTTCCATGTCGTGTACCTACCTGCACGAGCACGTGTTATTTGTCTTCGACAAACGCTCGAAGCCCTATTTGATGACATCAAACCGAACAAATCCCATCGTGCACTTTACTTCCAAAGCATGATAGCTTCCAGCTCTCACCATAAATTGCGATACGAATCAAAACAAAACACAAGGATCGCGTGTGCCAACTGCTGGCTACTGCACGCGTTATAAGGGTCAAACCAATGTATTCCTTTATGGACTCACCAATTCCTTCCATTCATTCAACTCTATCATCCCCGCACGAATAGAAACAAATTAAACCGAAGATATTCAATGAATTTTTAGTTTTTTTTTTCTAAGGATTCTTTGGAATATTTAATTATAAAGGACCAACAGCTTTGCCCTCCTATCAATTGAACCATACAGCGAGAGAGAGAACATTTGCACTTCGGCACTAAGGATCAAAGTGTTTCGTAAGATTCCACAGAATTTTACCCTTTATAGAGCCCAATGCTGACGGAAGCCCGGCCAAAGGCAATTCTAATGGAAAATATAAACAAAAATCTCAAGAAAAAAGTCCTCTCGTCCTCTCGCCTTTTCGTCCTTCGTCTTCGGAGCAAACTCTTAAAGTGAAAATAAGATAAGAATCTTCAAACAAAACATTGGCGTCGTATCTTTGAAGAGGGGTGCACGCTAGCAAATTTCTAAACACCTAACACAATAGCAACAAAGCCGAAGGATTTGTCTTCTCTCTATGATTAGCAATGTATGAGTTGGCCTCCTTTCTGCCTTGAGGATATACTTGTACTCGTTTACCAAAATATGTTCTCCTTCTGTGTCTGTCGACGTCTGGGTGGTGGAATTCTTCGAGAACACTCGTTGATATGCATTATTTCGATAAGAATCGAGTATTGCTTTGTCCTTGTAATCGTTTGCAACATGCAGACTCTTGTGCCATTTCGAACGTAAATTTTATCTTTAATCCTTGCCAAGGATATCAGAGGGTGAATGTGTTGTTTTTTGTCTTTAAGATTACTACACTCTGTAATTGTGCAAGTCTGTTGCAAAACGATTTCATTATGTTTATCGTCCATATATCCTGATTAAGTTTGCACCTCCTCCACCAGTTGTATGCTCGTGTTGCTGTGGGGCACTCACACTCTAACCAATCGCTGCAGGGGATAATCTGGCTTGGAATGATTAATCGTAATCGGGTTTTGCGTGAAAATCTTCTCGCATTTAATATTTGATAACAAGCGCCGCCGCCTGAGACAAATGGATTTGTCCTTGTTTAGTCAGACTGCCGCTCTGTTCGGCTGGCTGTTCGACTGTGCGTCTGGTAGATGGTATTCCCCTGGGAGGAATTATATACGAAGGTATTATAAAATATTTACAGATAACAAATGCCGTTGTCAATGAGAATTGTTTCTGAATGACAACGAGTAGGTACTACGATTCGATACGTGGGCGGTGGTTTCTGGTAGAATTTCAAGATAACAATGAATTGTGTGGTGTTACAGGTTGAGCAAGGAGTTGAGATAAGGGTGAGGTATCCTAAGTACATTAAAAGTGAGCATATTCAGGAAAATTTATTTATTTTTTTGTATTCAAAGAGCAAAGCGTTTACGTTTCTTTTTTCTTACGTAACAACTTAGGGGGAACGCTTTTGGGATAGTCCATCTGGCGAAGTGAGGGAAGGAGATGAGTATGCGCGAGGTTTGTCACCTGATCTTTGATCTCAAGATGTATGCAAACGTAGGTTATATTGATTCAGGAAAACATTTTCACGTCGATTGCGTCTGTTTCGATCGACCGAAAGGGACATTTGGTCTTAGACGCAAATCAAGATTTTAAAAAAATTCAAGAAAAATAAAAGTGAAACTTACTTGCTGTCAGATTTTGTCTATGTACTCCCAAAGCATTCACAGAACTTTCCGTTCAATTATTTCTACCTAAATCCTGTTTGCTCCAATGGCTATGTGATGTCACGAAATCAATCACTATAAGCAGCTCCTGTGGGTATTCTACCAAATGTCCCGAAAAGTCCAAGCGTAAGTGATTGCAATTTCGTATTAAGAGCCTTGAGAAACTGAAAACAAACGGCTAGACCAGCAATATGGAATTAAAGAACTTTAAGCTGGACCAGTGGCGTAGCGAGGGGGGGGGGCAAGGGGGGCACAGGCCCCGGGCGGCACTCTGCTAGGGGCGGCGATTTGGAGCGGAATTTTTGTTTAAATATATAAAATTTACAAAACGGATTCTTTTTCCAGTCCAACAAATTAATTAATAAAATTTACCAGCATTAACACTGCAGTTAGTAATCAGACATTCCTTGTGTTGCTTAACAACAAAATCCAATGAACGCTGCTCTCTAGTATCATTGTAATTGTATATAAGGCTTATAAGTAGTAGTTTCATCCGAGGGATTCGATCATTGCGCTACCAGTGGCAGAAGAAGTTAGTCGTTGTTTAAACCATAAGGAATGAACAGAAGAAAATAAGTTGTACCCTATATTCTTTATCTGTGATGCTAGTATGCAACTACATTTTACAAGAAATGACAACCCTGTACACTGCACAGCACACACAAATTATACAGTACACAACCTCTGCATTCGAAAATACTTTTTTCTCTTTTCTCGCTAGAAGTTGTGTGTGTATGCGTATGTAACTGGTAAGCGATGTATAGCTGGTGCTGGAGACTGGAGTTCGTGCAAATAAGTTATATTGTTTTTGTTTGTTGTTATCCGCTTAGAGATTTGGAAATCGGAAAGTAACCAATATGGGAGAATTTTAAATTTGCGGCTTCATTTTTGCTTCACTTGCTAGAAAGTAGTATGAACAACTTACTTACTTACTTAAGGAGGCGCTACAGTCCGGGGTGGACCTGGGCCTCAACCAACAAGCGTATCTAGCCAGCTCGATCTTTAAATAGCTGCCTCCAGTTTCACACGCTAAGTTGGTTGAGGTCCCCTTCAACTTGCGTGCGCCACCTGAGTCGCGGTCTTCCTCTACTGCGCTGTCCCTCGGGGGTGGATTCGAAGATTTTTCGGACCGGAGCATTGGTGTCCCTCCGCTCTACATGACCCAGCCACCTCAGTCGTTGGACCTTCAGTTCGTCGTTGTATCTCCTCCTCCACTCACTGTCTATGCAGACGGGACCAAAAATAACCTGAAGAATTTTCCTCTCGAAGCAGCCAAGAGCACCCTCATCCACTTTTGATAAAGTCCATGCCTCTGCGTCGTAGAGCAGGACTGGGATTATTAAGGTCTTATATAGGGTCACTTTTGTTGTTCGAGAGAGGGCTTTGCTAGTCAATTGCCCTCTTAGCCCGAAGAAGCAGCGATTGGCAAGGGTTCTTCGTCTGATCTCAGCGCTGGTTCCGTTGTCTGAATTGATAGCGGAGTCTAGGTGGACAAAGTCCTTAATCTGTCCTTAAATCTATCGAGGGAGACGTTCTGTCCGAGAGGTCAGTGTTCAGTGTCCTTTCTTGATGACAGTATATACTTGATCTTGCCCTCATTTACCGATAAACCCATCTTTGTATCTTCCGTCTCAATACTCGCGAAAGCGCCACTGACATCTTGCTGCTTTCTTCCGATTATATCAATATCATCGGCGTATGCGAGTAACGAACAACAGTTGACAACATTTTGAAGAGAAATTTTACCAAGTTTATTGACATACATACATATGTGTAGGTGTAACTGGTTGAAACCGTAGACAAAGGTTTTTTTGGTTTTTTTAGTGTGTGAAAAAAATTACTAGGGGCGGCATAAATTGGGTCTGCCCCGGGCGGCCCCAACCCACGCTACGCCACTGAGCTGGACTTCTATAAAGTTGACCAAAATAAACGAAATCGCAAGACTGGATTCTCAAGGCGTGCATAAGTTCTAGGAAATAAAGTACAAAACTTTGCTGGAAGCTGGCCTTACGAGCTATGACTTGACTACATAGACTATTAAGTTCATAAAAAGTTGTCATCTTAGAAATTAGCTTGGCTTTAAGGCTTACTTAGCTCACAGGTTTGTCTCTTATAGGCAACAAAATGTCTTTAAGAGTAGAAGATCCTATAAGTCCGTTCTCCTCTACTTTGCTTTCAACTTCGATACGACGATGGACGCCTTTGATAGAACGACAGTCTCGTTAAATAATTATATTTGATCTTATCGCAAAGGTTTCTTACCATTGAAAATAAGTCAAATGAAGTAAAAGAGTAGCAGTTGAGGTTAAGAAAGGCTTTTCAAAATGTGGAGTCTTTTCGGTTTTACTATACCTTGATACCTTATCATCAATTCACTGCTTTCGAAATTTGGTCGTACACATTTTTGTGTCGAGAAAATCCTTTAGATGGTTAACTAACTGGTAGGGATGAGATCAGAAACTGATACATGAACAGTCCAATACAGTCCATGGACAATCCATTAATCCGAGAAAAATGAACTTTTGTGTACTCAATTTTATGGCACAAGATTGCGAAATGAAGTAAATTTGCTTAATTTAACCGTTCAAAAGGCGATTACGAAAGCTATGTGTTGACTGTTGAGTTAGGAAAGACTTAAACTGATCTGAGAGATGCGACCTACGATATAGAGATCTATTTCGTCAAGTTTCTAAGCAAAAAGCTCTGCTTATGTGATTTCTGTTGATAATATAAGGCTAAAGACTATTGCCACGATGATATGGAGTTTGGGAGGGTAAATTGGAAAATTGGTGTATAGACAGCTCTGGCTTAATATTTTGCAGGAAATCATAACACAATTTAATTTCATTTCAGATGCCCGGCAACACAAAATATGCTTTAGAAGCAGTAACGCACATCGCACTGTCTCATACTGTCTCGACAGTACTGCATGCTGATTGTCAACCATTTCGTTCAATTTTTAGAACTCTAGATCGACAGAAGTCGAGTCGCTGCACCGCAGCTTGTCACAGAATCGTTGTACTTGTTCCTTCAAGTTTAGAGTGATTTCAAAAATCACTCCTAGAAATTTGATAGTGGTGTTTGATCGAATGATGTGGTTACCTACCTTGCTTGAGCGATGATTAGTGGAAGACCGACTGAACGTAGATTTGAAAGGTTTCGTTGCATGAGTTCTCAACCTTTTCCAGAAGTTGGGCTGCTGAACACAGTTGCGTTATCGTTGGCAAAGCGAATGAATTCTGTTTCACTTGAGATTTTGGGTCCTTAAACGTCCTCATACATTCCGTTCAATAATATGGGTCCAAACTTCGATCCATGTGGGACACCATCGGAGTTGTTTAATTAAGTACCTACTACAGTCCCACATTGTACTTAACCAATCGATTGTTGAAGAAGTTGAAGGCATTTTTTACGTCAACTGCTACGACTACTTCATATCGTTGCATTAGACATGCGAAATCTGTATACATTTTCATTAGCTTTCATGGAGATATATTCAATGGCATTCTTGCAGTCAGACCCCTCCAAACTATAAGGGTGGGTGCCCCCCGCCCTAACTAAACTTCTCTGCGGTCAACGACCTTAACACTAATAGAAAAAGTATTGCCCTGACTGGTACAAAGAGGGCTTTAGGGTGAATGAAGCCACTTCATTCATTTATTTTCATGTCAAAAACGTTTACAACCAATCAGTGGATTTAATTCACTTCCATTTTCAATACTCGAGACAAGTCTAAACCTACTCTAGTCTGTACAAATTCTTTGATGTATTTTGTGGGAATCTATAAATTTCAAACAGTTTGATATCATCAATTCGAAATATATAATCTTTAATCTTCTTTACAAAGACAAATTTACCTAGAAAAGGATATTGTCTTCTTGATTGAGTGCGCATTAATCATTAAAGACATTTCTTGGAAACAGTGGTTTATGTTACACAAAATTGGTTTTCTAGATATGTGTGAATATATGTAATTGTTATCGATATTCTTTTAACTAACCATGAAAGATACTCAAAATCTTGGAAAATACACATACACACATACATATCATACTTGTTAATTTCATTTTCAAAGTAAAACCTTTAAAATTGACTTTAAAAAAAATGTAAACCATCAACCACCCACACCGTCTTTAAGTAACATGTCAAGGTCTTAAAATGTCGTCCTTTGTCGTATCGAATTCAATTTGGAAATGAAAAAAAAAAGAAGTCTTTCAAAACCAAATTCGACATGTACAAGTGACATTTTGCGTATGAATATGCCAAAGAGCATACCGACTTGAGAGTCTTGAATCGGAATGACCTCAGACACCAACCACTTAAAAAATAGGGAAAACTTTTATTTTTCCCACATCTAATTTCACAGATCATTGTTCTGAGGTTAGTGAGAATACCACATCAAATGGAAGCACCAAAAAAAGAGAAAAAAAAGGACGCCCAAGATCAAATTAAGACCACACAGGAACAACACGCCTCTCTATTTCTATCCATACACATACACATGCACACACATCTTTGTTCGTTTAACCATTCGTTCATTCTTATTGCGAATTCAATTATAGGAAAATAAAACCGAAATGAAGCATCCTGAAATTGTTCCTGAAATTGTTATGCGGCATGAATCCTGAAGGAGGAAACAAAACAAAAAAAAAAATAAATAGAAAACCAAACGAAAGGGAAACTAAATAAAGAAACCGATGAGAAAAGTTTTCTAATTTCTTCTCTCGTTCTTCTTCGTGGGAAAAAGTAAACCAATGTCGGTGCGGGGGGTGGACAAAAATACGAAGAGCATCGAATTGAACTGAAAATTCATTAGGGAATTAGATTCTCCATTTTCTACCATAAAGAGTCCAACCTCCATCCTTCAAACTGTTGAAAGAACTTTTCCCTTTTATTCTATTTTTTTTTTTTTTTTTAGTTCAGACACTCTTTACACACCACATTTCTCACACCCTCACAGTCGCCGGGACAAGACGGGTTGGCAAGATCAAACACTCGTGTACATCTGGTCCGTTTTACCAAAAATAAATATGTATCTACCAAAACCGCAATCCCTCGACAGCGAAGGAATGCGAATCTACATGTATTTGTATAGGTTACTCGTATATGTAGACCGGAAAAAAAAATTTTGAAA
This sequence comes from Criorhina ranunculi, assembly GCA_951813785.1. Lineage (NCBI taxonomy): Eukaryota > Metazoa > Arthropoda > Insecta > Diptera > Syrphidae > Criorhina > Criorhina ranunculi. The sequence goes on from OX638381.1 coordinate 29,261,514, forward strand.
TCACTCGTGCAACAAGGCAAGATGGCCAACGAAATAAATAATACATTTATCTAATGCGCTCGGGCGTACACGACGGGTCACATTTAGGGGGATACTTGCTCTTTTTCTTTCGAGGGGACAACAGTAGGACCATCATCTACAGTCGCCACTGAAACAATACCACACACATGGTTAGCATAAATGTTTTTATGCTCAGGTCCGTCAACTGATGGGGTTTGGGCCCGGTGCAGTTTTGAAAATTAGAAGCATGGACATAAGTAGGAAAGCAAGAGTGCATGGGGGCAAAACGCTGACTGACTTTCTAGAATCTAGACCTCTTTGCATTTCTACATATTTCTTCAGGACCATGCCATTGCATGCTGTCACCTTGAATCTTCGATTGGCCAGTCATGTATGTCAGTCTCCAAATGTTCCTCTTGAAGCGCCTTAGTAATTGGAGCTCTCCCTTCGTCCAGCCATGGTTATCAGAAACAACTAAACATTTATGTACATCTGGGAATACCAAACTTATCCGAACTTTTACAACCATATGTACATACCGTTCATAGGCTATAAAAACACAGTAGTGACCCTTGCAAATTGCCTTGGAGTTAGTTCTCCTCCATCTGCACACAACTTCATGGCAGCAGCAGACGAGCATGGTATTGGTATGAATATACGGTCCGATTCTCTCCAAGGATACGTCAGATACGGAAATATTATGGCGGCGATTTCATGTGAAAGAATTGCCATGATTGGGATTGCAACACACAGCTCAACGGGTTTGCCCTCCAAAAAGGTCACGAACTATAAGGTTTTGTTTGTGTGTGTGTGTGAGTTGTGGTTTATATACTTGACTTGCGAATCCTCGACCTTAAAATTAATTATACGCAAAAAAAGAAAAAGTTTAATTAATTCCCTATCACACAGCACAAACCTCTAAAGTCTAAACAATCAATCCGCAGGACATGCGGATACACCCGACACCCATTAGCACACTCGCATGGGTTAATATTAAAACAGGATGTAATGGTCGAGCAAATATTCGCACTTTAGTTTGAATTACACAAATAAATTAAAATACATTGACTGGCGGACAGCAGCCGGGTGGGATTTGGGTGGCTTCTGGCATCACCTTTTGTCGTCGTCGTCGTTACAACGGATTCCATTATGTGCAACACTGTCGCTCCACAACGGCCGGAACAAATAAGTTTCAACTCACATTCACTCGCAGGATAATGGTGTTCGAAACACTTAATTGTTGGTTCATGGCAATGTTTATTGTCCAATTAGAGCGACCCGTACAGATCACAGTGACTAGCATCAGGATATTTTAGCGAGGCCTCTTCCATTGGGTGGGTAGGGTAGAGTAAATTCCAATTTACGGTACTGAAATATCCATGTGTCCGGATGCTGGATGGACATGGACAGATCGGAATGCCAGCGCCAATGCTGTTCCTCCGAACGAGAGCGAGTGAGAGAGTGACTAATTGAAGTTTAATAGATTGCCGAGTTGATGCTGAATGTTTTGTTTGCTTCGATGGAATTTCAATGTGCCTGCCTCCGTTAATGGACACGGCAGTGAGGAGAGATTGTCAATTGAAGCCACTCATTGGGAAGAAATAGAATGGAATTCAGTTCATCTAGATGAAGAATGCCATCGACGTGTGAGATGACAATTACCCCACAATTTGCTTTTAGCGGCATAAATATTGCAGTTAGAAGTTAGAAGGATGCTCTGGACAAAATGGAACTAGATATACCGACATTTCATTGATGTGGTCTTTTATGGTCGAAAATTTTGTTGTCACTTCAGATGGCTTACAAATAGCAGAGGCCGACACAATGAGACCCTGATAGATAATACATACGTCATAGATATTAATCTTGTCCCCGAAGCCAGCATCTGTGAGTTAAGTTGTTTTTGTGCAAGATTCAGGTCATGCCAAGTAAAGCATCATAAGGCTCTCGTCCCCCTGGTCATGGTGTATTCCCAAGAGAAGTTGAGAAAGTTATTACTCCATAAGAATGTTCACTCGGGTATGGTCGGGGTGGTTCCGGAAGATAAGAACTTTAGCTTGATGATAGTAGTTAGAGTGGGTTCTCGATTGACGATTGAACCTCGTTGTGGAGAGGGGGGGTGGCGAAAAGATACCAAACGGATGAATGACTGACGCAAGGATGTGCGAATAAATAAATGTTCGATAGCAAAGGCCGACGAGAAAATTAATTTCGCTTTGATATTGAATGCTGATTGGCAGTGAAAGGGTCATAGCTGAGGAATATCAATTATATCATAGGGGTTGTTGTTTATTGATGGCAAATGTATCTCATGGCATGGTTCATTGAATTTTATGCTTTTGTGAGTTCTTAAAGTTCAAGTAAAGGCACATCTATCTGCAGGTAGTATTTGTTTTAATATAACTGTGGGTTTATTAGCTGGCCGTAGAGTAGGGTAGTTGATTGGGAAAAATGTATGTATGTGCATAAATGGCGTAAAAATCCGGGTTCTTATCCAAATGTGTCTCATTGGTCAACTCAAACTATGTTAGCATCAACCAAACAAATTGCTGATTTTGCTAAGGTATACGATTTGCGCTATGTCATGCATCTCAACAATTTTTGGTGAATCAGAAGATCACCAGTAGGTCCTTTCTCCACGAGAGAACTGTAAATTTATATTAAAGCAGGTGTACCGATTCGATAAGCCCGTCTGCGCGGTGACATCTGCTCTCTGCTTTAGGAAAACGAATATTCTCGGCGAGACTTTTCAAGAAGAGTAGAAGTAGAAGTAGTCCGTTTACTAGGAAGCATAATGCTCCTCGTATTACTCCTCACTTTTTGAAAGTTACAAAGCTAGTCCCCGCGGATAAAGCCAAATATATGGGTCTAATACTGGATAGGAAGCTAAGCTGGAAGACGAACATCCAAGAACGCATAAAGAAAGTCAGAGTAACACTATATTGATAGCAGTTCACTGAGAACAACACCCATCGACGCTCTGGACAAATGGCAACTATTTGCATCGCGATCTCCACGGGAGATCTCTGGGAAAGTCAACACCGTTTACAAAAGAATTCTTGAAGTTTTATACGAACGATTCCAAATCCAAAGACGGTGTTGAAGAAGGTGATTTCTTTTAACCTCAATCTTCGTAGCCTTTCAGGCGGATATTATGGCGATAAAAGGAATCCTGTCTTGGTTGAAGTGGAGTGTAGTATTTACCAGGATTTGTGAGGCCGCTATAAAGTCTTTGGAATCAGTACCTAAAACATTAAAATCGGTTTTTGTGGCTTGTCTCTCGTGAAAATGGTAAAGAAATTAAAAATACTCAATTGCTGGATACCGGGATACAGAGACATTCCAAGGAACTGTAAGGCTGGTCAAACTAATCAAAGGTGATCAAATGATATATCTTGCCAAACGAGCAGACTAGTTTGGCCTTTAAAATACCACAAGCGTTCCAAGAGATTGATTTTGCTAAATGGAGGATTTCACCATAGGTGTCATCACAGGACATTGCCCTATAAGCAGACATTGCACTCGAATGCCTTTCCTCAAAAGATTTCTGCAAAGGCAGAAATAATCCCCCATCTCCTCTGTACCTGTCCAGCGCTCGCCCTTAAAGACGGAATCATTTCGGTGCCTTCTCTTTCCTAGCCTTCTTGGCGAACTTACACAAAAAGATACCACAAACCCTGTTGCTTTATCAAAACCTGCGACTGGTTCAACGAATAGATGAAGGACTTTGTTTTAGATTCTGAGCCTGAGGTATCATAATGGACATTCTACTGATCGAGTCCGTCAGCGACATATGCCAATTTACCTTCCTAATCTTAGCGAACTTGTTTTCGTTATGACTGAAAATTTGGGCTCAAAGATCCTCGTTTGAAATCGGAACTGATCTTCGGATACCCCGGGTTAGGTTCATGTTAGTTATTACTAAGCCTTAAACCGAGGGAATATTTAGGAAACGGAAATTTTTGTTTGTTCTCGGACTTTAAGAATTTAACAATCGGACACTATACTGGAACTGTCATACCTCCTTTCGATCACATTTATCTAAGTGATGAACAATACTATTCACTGTGATATTCCTTTCCAGAAGACTGACATTTTACGACCATAAGGTCCTTGTATGACTTTGAATATTGACGTTAATAAGCATTTCGCATAGCGGTCGATAAAAATTTTGCGGTCAGCCACAAGCGAATGAACAATAAAGCCAAATATAATTCAAACACTATCCTTATGCAATACCAAACAAAGCGTCTTCTTATAAAACCGAACCGAAGGACACATTCATATCCAATATATCGAAGAAACCATATCCCATTCATCACTCCGACGACGACATTCAGATTCATTTTGATTGATTCCTCACATACTCTACCCACAAACTAATAAATTTCCATGAAAAAGGACCTAACAGGATGTATATTTAAATAAAATCTGCAAACACACTCACAACATATGTATCTATCATCATAATCATATCCGTCCTTCTAACACAATCAAATCAGATGTCAATATCTCACAGGAGTCGTAGCATCCCATCGTGTATCCCAATGGAATATAAATGGACTTGGGGAGTCTTACTAAAATTTCTTCAGTCATCCGCAGCCTTTGGCCATGGAATCAATAATTTGTTATTTGACCAAAAAAATGAAAAAATGAAAAATAAAAATTCCATGTCCTTGATGGAGAGGATATTTGAATGTCAAACGAGAATGAAAAAGTTTCGCCAGGCCCCAGCAGGATCAATTAAATTTTCTTATTTCTAATTCCTTTCTCGCGCAGCAGGGTAAAATTAAAACCAAAAAGTTGACGACGACAAAACACGTGGAATGAATCTCAATGAGAGAGTGTGAACAACATTTGTTTTTACTTTCACTGAAAGGACAATTATTACACAGGTATCCTTTGATAATCTGTTTTCTTTCTTTACACGCCCATGACAAGAGATGCTCGTATGCCTGAAAGAAGTGTTTTCAATTCGTATCCTTTCTCCGGGACACGTGTGTACCGAGTATTATGTTTGCCCCAAAGTCAAAAAATTATGCTTCAGGATATAACATACGTCATAACCATGAAACAATAGGACATTCATATGGGGGTTTTGTAATTTTTCATAACAATCGCAACAATGGAAACAATGCAATAAACGAAACAATTATTCTTACAGGGTCTACAGGTAGAATAGGCAAAGGACCATGGACCGAACTTATTCGCATTATATCTCAGAGAATAGAGTTTTTTTTTTCATCTTCTACTTTTGAAGAAGTAGTGAATCCTTTTTCCTTTTGAGTGCCTCGGGGGTTAGAAACAGCAAGAAATATGGATAAGGTAGACTTTACTTTGTTCTTGAAATCATTCAGTCATTCACACATTGTTCAAAGTTATTGTTGGCAAATGATGTTGCACATACGGTTGTGTTGTATATGTATTAATCTGAAGGATAACACTGTGATGATTTTGTCTCAAGGGTTTCCTTTTAGTAAATACAATTGAATTGAGTGATGAGTTTTTCTTATTTTTTTTATAGTTGAAGGTCTTGAATTTAAAAGCCTTGTGTTAGGACATGATTCTATTCAATTACTTGGAAGAAAGGTCTGCCTACGAGAAAGTAATCCATAAGTGAACTTCCCAATATATGAAATCTAAAATAATTGGAAAGGACTTCGTGGAATTATTCAAGCACAGACGATTCAATAAGTTGTTGGTCTGCGTAAATTTTTTCTTTTTCTCTTTGTGTTATGTCCTTGATTGAAACTTGAGGTCAATTAATTGGTTTTTCCAAAAAAGCGTTGTTCATCTAAGGAAAAGTCCTACTTAATTCCTAGAGTGTATTATAAGTCACTGTAAGGCATGAAAACAGATAAGTGGCGAAATTTTGTTGTCGTTTTCTTTTGCTTCGTTGCCATCGACGCAGTCCTTCCCTATCAATGGGATATCATTGGTCTTGGACAAATGTCGGGTATCCCGAAAAGAGTTAAGTCTTCTTCCCTATAACACTTTTCAATTCATGACTAAACTTTCAGTATAAGCCGGTGTGTTTATCCGCCTTTCTCAGAGACGTTTCAGCATCTTTTGCCTTTTCCTTATGTGTACGTACTTCGCACAAGAGTCTGTATACTGTGCCTTGGGCCTTCATGTTACATTTTTGTTAATAAACGTTGATATCTACTTCAGTGTGTAGAAACTCAAGTGTCAAATCTTGCTGCTTCAACTGTTGAGAAATAATCAGTATTAAGGTTGAGTTGACGAAACCCGAGGTCTGTCTTTCACGACTTTATGCCTCTCTGCTTAGTCAAAAGATTTGAGATTAAGATCCTAAGCCGTGATAACCAGGATTCAGGCCGTCCGCTGTTTTCAAGCATATACTCGCGGAGTAGTCAAACGACTCTAAAATCACTTAAAGTTCCAATTTGAAGAATTTCAAATCCGTAGAGTACTTTCTCAACATACTTCAGGACTTGGGTCGCTATAGCAAAGTCTTCCTTAGATGGGTACTACGGCATGAAAGGATGAAAGGCAACTAAATAGTTAGAAAAGATACTTAAGAGATTTTCGCAGGACCTGAACCCTTTTGTGGAATTTCTAATTCCGTGTTTAAATCAATTCTTACCAGGTGGGAGAGCAACATGTGCTAGTTCTATTGGGAAAACATTTTTTGGCTCGGGAAAATGAAAAGAGCTATCAGTCCCTTTCATAAGAATACCCATAACACATTTAAATTTAGCAGCAATGTTTTCGGAAGACTTTGGGGTTTTCTTTCCTGCCACTGGCACCATAGATATCACCTATCATCGTTTACCTCCCTGTGTAATTGGCTTGACTTTAAAGCTCTGCTCTGACAAATGCCGAAGGGCAACTAACCATGGCATGTCCTAGGAATTGATGCTTAATTGAAGAGTAAATATTTCATATGAATTGCCTTGAAGAAACCTTACGATCGCAATCATTAGAGTCAGCTTGACCAAGTTTTGGAAAGTGAAACTAATGTCATGGCAAGGGAGTCGAACTTTGCTTTAAAATCTCTTGATCTCCTGGATTGGATTTTTTGCTGTCAATTGTTGAAGAAAAAAACTGTCAGTGTGATAATTTTTTGACTGTTCTTTCTTTTTAATCAGCTAATCCAGTTTTGGTGTGACCCATCCTGAGTACTGAATCTGTTTTCACAGACTTCACAAGGTGGACGTTTTGTAATATTGGATTAAGTGGCCAATTATGAAAATCTTAAAATGAGGTGGCATTTCAAGTCAGTCCTATTGAACTTCAGAGTAAGCGTATTCAAAGAAGAAATTGTTGTAGCCTTCAACCTGTTTTCGGTGAGCAAATTTACCTTCGAAAATTATGTCAAATGAGAGAGGAGTCGGTCTTTCGCAGGAACTTTGTATATACTCCCAATGCCAAGGGATATCTACCTAGTCTTGAACCATTCACTATATACTTTGTCGTTATATAATGCCTGTATGTATGTACTATATCTCAAATTTGAAGGTCGAAATATATATTTCAAAACATTAAAGAGTTATAATCAAACAAAAAGTATTATGTGTACATTGTATAAAGGAGTTTAATTTTTTGAAACAATCAAGGTCAATTTTATCGGATGCTGTACAGGATGTTTGGTCGTCGAAAATTTCAATTATCCTTAATTTTGTACTTTGTTGAACAAACATTTACGTTGCCTGGAATTGTTAACCAAGTAGGTAGAGAACAGAACTCTTGCAACAATACTGGTAATTCGTGACTTTCAATATACACAAACATGTACGTATATATACATATTTATATACTAAAATTAAATACTGTTAAACCGTGTAAACATTATGCGTGTTTCAAAGCGGAGATAAACGTATTAAGAAAGCCTAAATTAATTTTGTTGATACTGTTTTGATAATAGCTACATAAGACTCGTATGTGTGTATGTTAGAAGTTAAACAAGGATTTTATTAAATTTGATTTTTCTTTGTATGTGCATACTTTTATGCATTTGTGTACAGTATATCGTCCTTTTTTATAATTCGTAGGTGGATGATAAAAAGAAAAAAGATAAGACGGACATGTTCGAGTTGAATTCAGACATCGGAAAGTCGTATAAGTCGTGTTGGTTTGAATACTCATCAACCCAAATGAACAGGATATAAAAGCCTGCCTCAACTATTCAGTCTTCACTGTGTTTTATTTTTATTTTTATTAACAGTTTAGCATGACTTAACATTCGTCGAATTCACTCATGCTAAAGCTGTTCACAACAGTGGTCGTCACCATGGCTCATCGATCAAAGCGTTAAACTGCTAAAAAAGCTGACACAGGTTCAAACCTCAGCAAAGGCAGTCAATCATTTTATCATGGCAAACCTCGAAAATTATAAAAACACATTCAGACAACATTCTGAAACCGGATATGACTTTTCCTATTCGGCTGGCTTTTTCCATTCCAACACTGATCAACAGTCCACCTACCGGTTCTCCAGCAATGTTCATGTGTCCAAGAGGAAGCTGAAATATTTCATTTTTTAGAAACATTTGCTGTCTTTTGTTGGAGATCCATGAATCTATGGGAAAGTACGTGCAAGTCTTTAGCAGAGTCCAGATATTTTAGGTCTGATGTAAGCGCCCATCGAATTCTTCCAATATCCGTTGTCAAAGCAGAGCGAAGCACATCACCAATCAAAAGATTATTGGCAAGATGATTCAATCGTACCCCACTAACTCTTCTAGCTTTCTTGTAGGCAGTTGTGGTGGTTATTTAGGAAATTGTCGCCTCAGAGACCTCATCCGAATTTGGGTACATTTCGCCAGCGAATTAAAGTGATCCTTTCACCAATTAAGTTAGTCCTCATCTGGAACAAGAACAAAATCTTCTTAATTTGACAATTTGTTAGCTTCATGGTGATTTTATAAGTGTCAACGTTAAGGCTGTCACCTTTTGCTTCTTCATGGAGACTTCGGCTCTCCACTTTCTATTGCCGGAATATTTTTATTGGGAAGTTTAAGCTGTTTACGTTCGTTGATCCGACTTTTCTGAAGTCGAATTTTAGGGTAGTGTAGATCAGGATATTGCTGTGGCAGTCCAATACCGATTTTGATAAATTTGTATATTGCAGCGGACGAAGATGACCGCCATCAATCGTTCGACAATATGTTCCACTGCCTTGTCTCCAAATGCCTAAGCCTATACCGATTTGTCTCAAAAAGATTTGCTCTTAAAGCACGCAGGTCGTAAAACCGTCATAAATATAATCAAAAACTATGAATAAACATTCATATTTTCCTATAACCTCTTGTTGATTGATTTTTCATAATTTAATCAAACACAACGGAACCACAACCACATGCCCTTATCCTGTGATAACTTTCTTTTTAACCACTTTCGTGGAACGGATTACTTTTGAATACGAAAACAGCCACACATTTCCATCAATCCTTTACAATATGTTTCTTGTTTTCATTTTTGAAAAAGAAAAAGGAAAGCTCCCCCCCATTCAAAGTGAAAACAAAAAGAGAAAACTCACTTTCGACTGCGTGGAGAATCGTATCCTTTCACAAATTGTTTTACCCTTTTCGGCTCTTATTATAAAATTCTAATTTACGACAATTGCCTTGGCATATCATTTAAATGAAAACTGTTTATGCGATATGTGTTTTCCATTTTGGAAAATTGCCTTTCTAGGCATGTAGTCGTTTTTTTTTTTTTTTGGCAAAAACCAACCGCGCCGCCTCTTTTAAATAACTCACACCGCGAAGATACAAAAGTCCTTTTGTTTTTCTTTTCAGTTTTTTTTTTTGTCAATTTATTTGAGTTACGTATTATACATGGTATATGTATATTTAGGTGTATGTATGCCTCATATTTCCATATACAGTAGGGAGTATATTACTCCTTATCTTGCTGTGTGTGGAGGGAAAAATGAAATCTCTTAAAAGTATGAGCGAACAAACGTTATATGTGGGCCGAATGAAGTGAGAGTATCTATAGGAAGAAGTACGAGTACTCATATGTCTATCTACAGTACAAAACACAGAGAGATGATGCTCGTACGTCGTGTGGCGTAAATCCTCCAAGTCTCTACCATCTCGATTTCCTGACAATGGCTTGTCATTCTAGATAAGACACGAAATAACGTTGAATCCTTATTCAGAATTTATAATGAATTGAGTTTCTACTCCTCATGATAGCATCATCTTAGCACACGACCACGCACATACAGCAACATCCGACATCTTATTTAAGTTTTTCCTCGTTTCATGTATTTTAAATTTTTTTTTACTTTTTTTTCTTACAGATTTGTTCTTCTTATATATATATCTTCGTTTTTTTTTTTTCAAATGTTTAAAATGAAAGGAAAATGAGAGAAGAAAAAAAAAACACATCGTTTCGATAATAAATTATCCTCCATCTTATTATCCCGCCCTTTTTTACACGATGAATAGAGAATTTTTTGGATTTTAATAAGATCCACTTGTCTGTTTTATCACGTTTGGGGTAATCGGGGGGAAGGTGGCATTAGAAAAAAAAAAACGCGAAATGTAGATAGAAATTAGGGGAAGCGAAAAATAACGTTTCACTGGCCTTCTGGATACAATTTTACGGTAGATAGATACGACCATGAAAACTTCTACTGACCTACACATCCGTAAAGTGTGTTAATCTTAAAGTATCTCGTAAAAAAAAAACGTATTGGAATGGGAATACAATGTCCTCATTCGAGAAGTGATGAAACGTGAAACACGATGGAATGTTGTTTTGAAAATGTCTACATTTAAAAGATTAATTAGGGAGTGGCACAAGGATATACAGACATTTTTTGAGGAGTTCATATCGTGGAATGGAATTTCGTGGTTTAAATTTTGTGAGAAATATGATGTTTCTGATTTCTAAAGAATTTTGCAAATGAAATCACGTGCCAGTGAAAGTAAGTCTTTAGTCTGTTACAGTTTGTATTGACAACTTTTCTGTTGTTTTGATGGAATTTATGAATTTTCATCAGCTATTGTTTCCATCATCTTGTTTCAGTAGCTCTATCCTTTGGCTATCGAATGCGAGTCTGGCATAACCACTATTCACTGTTTATTCCAAACAGAGAAATACAAAATAAAAATTGGTCAAAACTAAGTTTATTTTTCAAATGCAACTCTCTCGATGTGTTAAGGGATGAAATATATTTTTTAGATGGGAATTCATAAACTTTCTTAAAAGGTATTACTTGTTACTCTACGATTATTATTTTTGAAGATATAAGCAATCGAATTGTTACATGATTTCGTTGCAACCGTATGTGTGATATTAACTCTGCGCCGCGCCGCGAAAGATGTACACACAAATGTTTTTCCACGTGAAAATGAAGGACGGTCAAAGCTTCAAAAGACTGCAGTTGTATTTTTCTATCGTACCTCCCTGCAGGGTATATTCAACATCAAGAGGAACTATCACGAGCAATATTTTGCGATTAGATCAACAAAGCTCTTTCGAATTTTGTTCAAAAATCAACTCAAGATCAACGGTTGCCAAATATAAAAACTTCTTGACTGCCCTTGTTATTCCAAATATCGGTTAACGCCTTAACTCGATATAGACTAATCATTAGAGCAATTTTAGAGCCTTTCTTTGTGTCTCCATCTTTGTTAAGATAGGTCTAAGTTCAGTTGTCTGTTTCCCACATCATCAAATGCCTCGTTACTGACTTTTCTGTTTTTTTTAAATACACCCTCATTCAGTGGAAAATACCAACCCTCCAACGTGGTTGTTGAGAAATTGTAAGAGGGAAGCATTTAGGTTCCAATGAACAACAATTGGTTTTAAATGTTTGTGAAGGGGGAAACTCGAGTGTGGTAATACATCTCTAATTCAAATGTCATAATACTCCTCAGGGAGCATTCTTCACCCTCATTTTGTATACTTTTAACCCTAAAGAGCTAGCACCTACTTCCACAAATGACAGATGAGTAAGTGAAATGAATTGACTTTACCATAACAAAATTCAACTAGAAACCCCTGTTGTCGGTCTTAACATAGTGAAGGGTGTTTTATTGATCTTACTTCTCAAGTTCAACTTTTATTACTATTCTAAGAAATTTCCTACCTCTCTCTAGTCTCTGAAACATGCTGTTTCAAGGCGAAACTATTCCCAGTTTGAAAAATGTTCACGGATGTATGTTTACATCATTTTTCCGTTAAAATGAACAATTTCCTTCTCCCGTGGCAACTTATTTTTTTTTTCGAAAAATGAAAAGGTAAATAAAATTGGAATTACTAATGCCAGTGTGTAAAAGGAACAATCAACCATATACTTACCTTTATATATATACACATCCACACCCCAACCTACACCCCACATCAATTCCAAGAATAATACAATCGCATTGTAGGGATTTTCTTATTATCCTAGTGGTATGCTTCAAATGTGACTATAGATGTACCACAATGTATTCATCAGTGCCAAACCATCGACACCACATCATCCACAAATTCCGAAATACCACCTCACACATATTCACTTCACACTGTTGGTACCGAACCCTAACAATTACTTCCCCACACCTCCAAGGGCTCTAACTCCTGGTGCCGCTGTTATACAGGAAGAGTGTTGTATACCTTGGTTTATTCTGAAAAGAAGTTTTGATTACAAAAGAATGGAATTTCACCAAGCATCATCAAGTGTAGTCTTCCTCCCTAGAATGAGACGATCAAATTTCATTTCATACTCAGGCTTTTCAGGATAACACCCACACAAACAAACAGATACTACCTATGGGTGTGTGTGTGAAGCAGAATTACATGGAAAAGGGCATGTGAAAACTCCGAGCTCGCAGATTCAATTAATTTATGTGTAACCCTGGAAATATTTTGTTTATAAACTTGAGCCTGAGAGCAATTTTCGACGCACGCGGTAGCGTTAAAGGTTTATTAGAATCGCTTCCACGGAGAGGAGCCAAATGAAGGTCGTTATTATTCCCGATTAACCGGGAATAATTGGAATTGCGTAGGCATTTGCGTGTGTATATCTAGATATGTGAATTTTCTACACAAATTGGAGGGCGACCCCTTATGCACTAAATGGTTATCACTTCATAAAGGTTAACTGCTAACTGTAGGTTTTTGAGATGGAATCCAATTTTAGATGAACCATTGAGATACGTTCAGGTATTCTGGACTTTTTGTTGAAACTACGTAATGACCTCCATGCAGTGGCCCGAATTAATTCCATCGGTTCGATGCGTCTCGTTTTGGACAAAATGAAATTAGTGTGGCAAGTGATTGGGATAGCTTTGGGTGGGTGTAAGAATTTTTGGAATTCATTTGTACGATAACCGTAAGGTGAAAATGGTTTATATTAAATTCTAGGAATACCTCTTGTGGGTTGAATGTTTCTTTGGAAAAGTCCCCATCAGTTGGGAAATACATTAATCAAACAACGAGTTCGTAGAAGAATTGTTCTGATTTCGATGGTACATATTGAACTACGCTAAAACGAAATATGCGGAGGTAAAGATGCATTAAGGGTGTAAGACTTGCTGTTAATTATTCTCTTTCTTGTCGACACAAACACAATTCATCCATGTGATTGTCAACGGAACCCGTAAGAACAATAAAGTAGTAACAAATGTCTCCTTCCTAAACTCTTAACTTTGCAACTGAGACTTTCAGCTGATCAACGACAGGTGTTCTAAAAGTTGTGAAACAAAAATTGCACCGAAATTGTGATTGCATTCCACTTAACTTACCATTTTCCAAAATGCAGTGTTTGTCTTGTGTCCCGTTTGTCATCACTCTTTCAGCATTCGCCTCATATTTTACACTTACTTTATCGGACTTGCGATTTGCGAACAGTCTCTTCAAACCTGCGTAACTTCCAATTCGCAAGACCAAGTATCGTGGCATCTGCTGGATTTTACTTGATCTTTTAGACGGAGATTCCATCTTCCTAACCTTCTCGAACTTGTCTTTATAAATCAACACCTGGAGTAAATTGTTGAAGATAGTGCCTTATGGATCGACACACCGCATGTTTTCTAGCGTCTTGAAATAGCATCGAGTCCCCAGTTCTGGTTGCTATATCCGAGCTCTTCTACATGCGTAAGCTGTGAGATGGAGCCCACTTTATCCGACGAAGCATTTAGCTCCCTCTCATGATACGTCAAAGCGCTCGTATGTTGTCAATTAGGTGGCAGATTTAAAGGATGTTTCTGTTGTCCTTTTTCCATTTAAATTTCTAACAACTGTTTGTGGTTTATTAAGGACATTTCAACACGATCAACCGCAGGAGTCTAAAACGTAATGCCAAAATTCATAAACCTATTCGTCTCAGAGACTCATCGAAGCCTTATAGCATGTGTACACTGCCTGTTTATTTAAGCCGTCGCTACAATTCGGCGTTGAATTGACTCTCCATCCATAAATCCATCGGCAGTAGCTAACAGCTTCTAGTTTCATATGTTAAGTTGGTTAAGCTCCTTTCTCACTTGGATTTGTCACCTATGAAATCCATGTTAGTTTGCTTTTTGAATCCCAGTCCATTCAGACGACAGATTCTATCTTTCTTAATCAAGTCGATGATATACCTACAGTCTATCCTCTACTTCATTTGTCATGGTTGTACGTGCTCGGCCCTTTTTTTCTGAGTAGAACGCTTCAAATACGACATTGGGAATGTGCCAAGGACAAAACATCGAAAATCTCCATCACTTTGTTAAAAGCTTAAGCAAATTCAAGGAGTGAGACTGGGGTAGCACTGAATCCAAATTAACCCAGCTTTACATAAGCTGTGTCACCTGAATCAAATTTTACCTTGAAACCCTTAAATTTACACTCCAATGAGCAATAATCTAAAAGACTTTAAGGATATCATCAAGAAATGAAGCAAACCATTTGTATAAAAAGATACTTCCACCGTTGTCGATGTCATTTACCATTTTTACCTCCGTTACCACCACTGCGTTACGCAGTTTAACCTTGCACACTTACAATTAATCACAACCTACTCTTGTTGAGAAGTTAATGAAATTCGGGTACGGTATGGCGAGTATAAGCAATTTTATCGCTTGGAGGTTACAAGCTACCCTCAAAGTGCTCCCTTCCTGCCTCCATTGGTCGTTGACGTTTCTGATTGGTGATGGCATGGAAAGTTTTCAGGTCAGTTGCTCTCTGTATTTTCAGCGCTATTCTCGATGTGCGCTTGAGCCAGAAGGACTCCATTTCTTTTTAGCCCAACGAGTGACTTGCCCTAGGACTGACTTGAACACAAGCTGCAAACAGAATGTCCCTGGAGTCAGTGTTAAGTCCTGCATAGTGAGTCTATCTCAATCTTTACGGACGGCTAATGAAAACCAGGCTGCGGTCAGATCTAGGACAGTCAAGGATTACTGCGTGTCTCTCAACGAGTTTGCTAAATAGCACAACGTCACACTCTGTTGAGTCCCAGGTGATCACAACATTTCAGGGTATTTTGAGGTCGGCAAACTGGCCAGACAAGGCTCTCTAGGTACAGACCGTAGGAATCTTAACCACGCCAAAGCTCATATGTCAATTGCTAGATATATGATCCACATCGATGCTTTGTTGAGAGCTTATCATTGATGCCTACATCTTGATTTTTGCAACAAAGATAAGCTTTTTCGGCCTTATTTAACTAAAAAGACACAACCCATCGAATCAACAAACATTGTAACAGGGCGCTGCATTCTAAGCAAACATCGTATTCGTCTGAACACTGCTAGCACGACTGATTTAAACTGTTGCGTTAAGAAAGGTTTTAGGAGAAGCATCAAGGTCCCCTCGACATAAGCTGTCATTTGAAGAAATATCGAACTTTCCAGTGCAGTGCAACCTAGTATTACTTGATATCTTGAAAGTTTCATTAAATATTTCATAGAGCAGGACAATTTAAGAATCGTATCCAAATATCCATTATGTGCCTCAAGTCAGGACACAAAATTGGAAGAAAATTGCAAAAAGAAAAAAAAAACCTTCCTTTCTTCACAATTCGCCAAGAAAATACCCTCTAACCAGTTGCTTTTATACAAAATTCTCATTGCGGCACATTAAACTGTTTCTCCTTGGAATAACTGAAAGCACATTATCCTGCCACAAGTGCATAAACTACGAATTAAAATTTAATTACATTTCTGCATTATTTCATTAAGATCCTCCTCCCTCTGCTGTCACACCAACACAATTGCATAGCGTCTCCCTTAAATAATTTGAAAATAAAAAATAGAAACTAACAGGAATCTCACTAAAAACCGAATAACGGAATTAAATTTTGTAAATCCTTCGACCTCCGCATAGGACAGACAAAGAAAAAAAAAAAGGAAAATGTTATCAAATCTCCAAACGAGCATGTCCAATAGAGGTGCCAGGACAAAAACCAAAGAGAAACACTTGTTCAACTCAATGTGTCCTATGCAGGATAATGCCCGTAACAAATTGAATTGAATATCACCCACTCCACCCCACGTAACACTTGAATAACGCCGATGTTTGAGTGTGCCTGTGTGGGTTATTTTGCGCTAATTCCTTTTTTTTGTCCCTTATCCACTCAAAGACACTATTCGCCTTAGCATACCATCACATCGCGATAAGTATTGCGTGCGTGGGTACGTTGGGGGCATGGGAAAGTCCATTCAATAAAAGAAAAAAAAAAAAAACTAAGTTTTCATTAAATTAAATGCAAAAGTTGCTCCTTCGGCGATAGGTTCCTTCCTGGCACACTCTCCTATTGGATTTACGAGCAGTGAAGCGCAAAAAAAAAAATTCCATTTGGAGTGCAAAATTTTCTTTCGTTTTTTTACGCGCAACGTCGTCGTCGTCATCTTCTTTGTTTCGCCGTACTCGTCCTTTGCCTTATGCAGTTGAATTCTTAAGTAGCACAAGGACTTTCAGAGATACACTACACATATACGAAACTACAGAGTACGAAAGAGCAGCATGTAGGAATACGGCAACCATGAGGAGATTTACCGCAAATAGTTGTACCATTATTTTCTGTTGAATTAAATATAATTATATGCCATTAGGAATTTTTTTTTTTCTTGTCAGTCCTTTTTCTTGTCTGCCTCGTGACCCCGAAAATGGAAACGAAGGAAAATATTTCCTCAAAAGAAGAAGCGAAAAGCAATTTTCCATTCTATCGCAATGGAATAATGGTAAGTGAGTCAGTGTTGCCGTAATGGTTTTAGTTAACTGTTGCAACATTTGCTTTGTAGGGGTTGCTTAACACTGTGACCAATACTCACTGACCATTGATTTGTTTCATTAACAATGCAATGTGGCCGCGACTTTAAATTACGGCCGTTGTGATTCATTTTGTTTGGTAGTTTACGCTTGACATTTGTAAATGTCTGGGCTCACTTTTGGCACGTCTATATGCCCTCCAAAGTGAAAGTAGTCAGGTCTGTACAAAATACTGAATAGTGAAGATAACCATTCATGAAAAGCAGCCTTAGTATAACCGTTAAAAAGTTATTGAAGGATATCATCGGTGGTCATGTTGCTCATTTAATATTCCTTAATGAAACTCTAAGGTTTGAATAAGATAAGGCTTATGGAGGTGAATGTCCTTTGAATTAGTAGACCACAGACGCAGACCTTTATTTAGTTACTTATGACGAAGCAACAGTGTGGGGTGAACCAAGGACTCAACCAACAAGCGTTTTCAAACAGCTCAATCATTAGCTGATTAATTGGGCTTCCTTTCCACTTTCCCAACACCTGATCACCAGAAGGTTATTTCTCTCAAAAACAAAAAAAAAAAAACCAAGGACGACTTCATCAATGTTTCATAAAGTTTATACTCTTGCCCCATTGAATCTTAATTGTCCGATGGAAAACTTGACTTCTTAATTGCCTCCCTCGTTTACGGGTTTACGAATTCAAATGTTTGACGCGACAGCTTGTAAAGAATCAAGAGCTAGCTTCTTGCAACCAATCATGTTGAGCGTGTTATATTTTGAAACAAGAATGGAAGGAACCTTGACTTTCTTGTCGACTCCAAATGGTAGCTTAAGAAGCTTTTTTTTCATGACAATGTATACTAACCACTGATGGTGGCACTAACCTTTACACTATGTGCAGTTTCGAGTCTAGACTAAGTACGTAATTTTGAAAATAATTATCAAAAAAAAAGCTGTAAGCCTTTACACGCACTCTTCATTGAAATTACATAACATACTCCTGCCAAGAATTTAATCGATGAATTGATTCCAAAGTTCTTTAAAAGAGTTCCATGGTACTTAAATACTTTAGTACTTAAATATTATTTACTCGTAAACACTGACAGTATTGAAATTGGCGAAGCAGGAAGCGATGATTTAAGCGCAAAATGGCTTTGGAATGTAATTACTCGATTTTTATTGTCCTTGTGGAATGTGTTTTTTATTCATGAAGCAATTGCCACCTAAAGGTATTTTTCCAAACGTAATTCATTGAAATCGCTTTGAGTTAACGGCTCGCTGAAGGACATCGTCAATTTCATAAACTTAATCTCCTTAATGTCCACTCTGAACCTCTTATAACTTTTTAATGGCATATTTATTTGGTTTGTAAATTTTCTTTAGTTTATTTTTTTAAGAGACCAGACAGAGGAGGGAGTTTACACGTGCTATATGTAAATTTTAAAAAGCTTGTACCTATATACACATGATCAGTTGCAGGAGTTAAAATAGTACTTAATGCCGAAATTTGGAAATACCTACGTTAAAGAGGCACAACAAAAGCTTTTAGCCCCTCACAATAATTTATCGTTTGCTTGTGAATATTTACACTAGATGGCGCTATGGTTCGACTCGGAACTGAGACTTAACCAAAAGCACTTCGGTCCATAACAAACTGCTTCTGGGTTGGTATCTGCCTTTCTTTCAGCTTCTATTAAAGCCATTGATTCGGCTTCCACCCCCTCCAATTTTTAGAACTATGCCAAAGCGAGCTCCTTTTTTAGCCATCTCCAGTGTTTCACAAGGTAGCCATGTACGTAGTTCCCCTTCTATTTATACTATCTATTTACGATCTCGATAGGATCATCAGAAACTCGTCTGTCACCCTTTACGCCGACGATACAATTTTCAAACCCTTTTCCTCATCCCAAGACTCTATCCTCCTTCAACAAGATCTCGATAGTTTTTCAATCTGGTTCCTCAACAATTGTCTGGAATTAAATATCGCCAAATGCCAATCCATCACTTTTTCTCATAAGGGGCACCAATCTCTTCCCCGACTCTATCTTTTGCACAATCAACATATTTCCTCCGTCTAATCTCTTTGGCATTTTGTGTGATAGGGAACTCAATATCCGTTTACACATGGATGAGATAATCCTTAAGGCCAACTCTTTATTAGGCTTTGTAAAACGGTGGTCAAAAGAATTCATCAACCTATACGTAACCAGGTCTGTCTATATTAAGTTTGTTCGCCGTATCATCATTTTCCACCATTTTCTCCGATTTGATTTTCGAAGTCTGCCCTGGAACGACAATTTTGCTATCCCTCCCTTTCCAAACCGCCTCGACCTTATTAACTTAAACACCCTTGAGGAATGCAGCCGACATTCGCTTCATTCATCGGCTCCTTTCAGGTTACGTGGAATGTGCGTCAGTTCACAGCTCTATTTTCCTCCACATTAGCGCTTGTAATCTACGGATCCATCGTCTCTTCCATCAAACATCCTATGGCTCGAGCGCGCCGACCCCCTGTATGCTACGAAAGATTTATTCGAACCTTACCCTTTTTTACTTCAACCGCACCACTCCTTGCTTTAAATCCGATCTCCTTCACCACCCCAACTTATCTTTGTTTTAAGTTTAAGTCTAATTTTAAGTTAGCTTAAGCGTGTATTAAGCCGAATAAATGACGGCTTTCGTCTCCACTTAAATTAAAATCAAAATTAAGTTTTGTTTACCGGTTATGGATCACTTTTCTATGGGTCCCAGGTCATAAGCACGTAGCAGGAAATGAACTTGCTTACAAATAGGTCAGGCATGGCTCATCCTTGATAGCTCACTTGCGGAACAAGTTGATATTCCACTGGTGGCCGATAAGTCCATTCACATCTTCGTCCGGTGTCCAACCTCAGGCTTCTTAATCAGCCGTTAGGAGTCGGCAATAAATCTGAAGATCTCTTCCATTCCTGCGAATATAACACGCACAACATAAGTGGGTTGTGAGAAGCTACGCCTTCGCTCTCTAAGAGCTGCGGCGAGAAATATTATTATTTTCGGTTTTTTAATAGGTGCTGGTCACTGGTCACTTAGGGACCATGAAGCAAAGCTTGGTATCCTCTACAATACACACTGTCGCAGCTGTGGAGAGGCGAACGATAGATCTAAGGGTTTCTTATCACACTTTCCCTCATAATCACATACTTTTACGAGTACCTATCACCTCTACCTAATCACCTACCAGTCGGTTGAAAACCTTTTCTTCTTGAAGAACTTCATATCCCAGTCCGCTTAGATGGCGGATTATATCTTTCTGATCCAAGTCGATGATATGCAGCCAGTGTTCACATTCATTTATCATTGTCTTCTTTCCACGTGTTTCGTCCTCTTTTTCATGAGAAGAAAGCTCCAAATGGTTTCTTCATTTATGTGCCAAGCACAACCATCAAGAATCTCCATCAATTCGTTGAAAGCTCAAGCAAATTCTTAAAGTGAGGCTGGGCTAGAACGGAATCAAAATAGATCTAGTTTTATATTAGCTGTGCCACCTGAACCAAACCTAACCTTTGACTCCATAAATCTACACTCCAATGGACAATAACCAAAACGATTTCAAGGATATCCTCAACAAACGAAGCAAACAATTTGTATAAAAATAAACCTCCATCGATGCCGGTGTCATTTACCATTTTTACCCCCGTAACCACCATTGCAACACTCTTAGATCACACAGTTTAACCTCGCACACTAACAATTAATCATTACCTACTCCCGTTGAGAAGTAAATGAAATCGGGGCACGGTATGGCGAGTATAAGCAATTTTATCGTTTCCTAAAGAGTCCTTTGAGGGTGTAACAACGACCACCCTTGGCTTGTGTTATGACAACGAACGATGTAAGAGTCGCTTTCGCTTTTCATATATTTTCTTTTTTTTTCATTGTTTCAGCTCGATGAGCCGGTCTACCATTAAGTCCTTAAATTATGACCAAAAACCACACCCAGGCTCCCCGTTGAGCGGTGGACCTTCAAATAGCTAAATGGAAAGCAAAGTTAAATTGTACGTGGCGCATCAAAAGTCGTCAGCTACAGACCTCGACAGCGTCGTGTCAACGGCCCACTGGGAATGGTCACCGAAAAATCCATGACCACCTGATGGCAACGACGAACATGGCTCTTGTTAACAATATTTCCTTTCGAGCCTATTCATAGGTCCTAGAGGCGGTGACGGCTCAGACCAGACAACCAGGGAGTCTCAATAATTAATAATAATTAAGCAGTTGTGTGCTAGCTGCGGTACCGAAGGACCGCTGTGCGACCTATGTGACACCATTAAAAGATTATGAAGCGTGAAGGAAAAGGAATACGTTTACTTTCTTTTGAATTTCCATACCTTATCCTTGTTCATCCTTTATGTGGTTTTTTTTTTATTTTTGTTTTTTTTTTTTTTGCACAAAGAAAAGAAGTAAATTTATTCACTGGTGTAAAGTTGATGATAGGCTCACAGGGGAGCCTGGAGAACTTGATTTGCGGAAAAAAAAGAAAAATAACATAAAAGGATGTTGGGGTTTTTTTTTTATGTCTTCAAACATCATGGACGGATGAACTCGTATGCTCGATGAAAGGACGAACAGAAGCGAGAAAAGGAATGAGATTTTTATAAAGAAATTTCAAAATAGAGTTTGCATCCAGAGAGTCACTTGGGGATAAGTGTTGGAGCAGTCAAAGCGGAATGCAGAGAGCAGAGATCAAGTTGCAATGAGATTTGGGAATTTTCCAAGTTACTCCTCGAGAGTGAAAAGGACTTTATTTCGTTGCGGGTGTTTCTTGTTATTTTTTCTTTTTGTGTGCGAAACATAAAGTTTATTGTGGAACGTTTGTTTGCGTTTCGCATTGTAATTCAAACTGAGAGGCAACACCAGTACAATACCGAGATTTATGGTCTGGAAAATTATAATTTGTAGCCTTTCTGTCCTTCGTGTGTCGGGCCAAAGGAGCTATAGGTAGGTAGGTCTGGACGTTAAATAAACAAGGCATCAACGGTGTTTGTTCGGTCTTGAATTTTGTTTTTCTGCTTTTACTGCAGTGTAATTGGACAATGGTGTGTATTCAATTATTAAGGGATGGAGGACGAGGGTGTAAAGGGATATAGCATTTCGCTGATGGGGGGAATTTTAAGTTTCAAGAGGCACAGAAGGTAGAGTATGTGTTGGTTAAAATTCTGTGCATGGCATATTTATCAGCCAGTTATAAGCCAAAGAAAAGGGGTGTGATAAGTGGTGTAATAAATCAACTCGTAGTTTACAAATTTTCAGACCATATACGAGGTTTTCGGCAATTAAAAGGAAATCTGAGGAGCAAACGTTTTGAAAATTTAACTTGAAACCTAGGACACATGTGCCATGGTAGCAAATTGAGAATGAGGAGGTAGACTTGGTTATCTATGACACTAGAAAGGAAAACCGATCCGGGAATGAACAGGAAAATATTTCGAAAGAGAAGTTTCGTATACATATCCAATGAAACGCTTCAGTTCGGTGTTAACCTGGACCTCAACCAACGGGCCTGGTTCACATATTTGAAGTCGGCAAAAAAAAAAAAAATGCTACAAAATGTCTAGTTGCAAAATATAAAACTTAAGCCTTTCTGACTTGGCCTCGATCTTTAAGACTTTCATTCACCCAAACCCAAAGCTGGAGTAAAACGTCTTGCACATTCAAGATTGAATTAAAAACACGCCTTAAGACTTATAGGTGACACTGACGGCTTATGTGTGATCTCTGAATGCCATCATCGGAAGAAGACTGCTGGACAATTATGACAAATCTTAGCAAGATGGCTTCAACGACGGCCTAGAGTGTCAGAGATCAAAATCGTCATTCAAAAGGAAAAAACGTGCTACTGACGCATAAGTGAAAACACGTACTTAAAGTGTTGCCTCATCCTTACTCGCGTTTAGTGATTCAGTTTTGTCTGCTTATTTGGACCAAAAATTCTAGGTTAAATCGATTTTCGAGTCATCTATGACCCCCGTCACAAAAATGCTTCGTACAAAGCTGATTCAGCAAAAAAAAAAAAAAAATAGAAAAGAAAAACCAGCTCTTTCCAGGAAATAGTACTTCACTCGAATTCCTGGTTTCCCATAATCGATTTGTACTCCTTCACGTTAACCTTCTTTGTGGTAATTTTTGGCAACAACCAACCCTACCACAAAGTTGATACATGAAAAGATATCAACTAAACTAACATTTTTCATTCACTTCAGCGCGCTCAGCGATTATATATGGGTACCCCATCGTATCCCACAACGAAGTGTACCTACGATTATATCACTTTAACATCTCGATAAGGTGATTCCACATGGCAGTGCGCCAAACCACAGGCACTTGGCAATGCCACTAAAACGCCAACGATGGGGTGCTTCTCAAGTCCTATGAATTCTAGAAGTTCAAACATGAAAATTTAAAAAAAAAATCAGGGTATGGGGGGCAAGAAAAAAAGAAAAGAAAAAAAAGGACGACAGTAGATAGTGTGTAAGTTTAGGATACGTTCAGCTGATGATACTCCCGCCATTACACGGTTAGACATTTTCTTGTCGATGAAAATCGTTGAACCGATTAAATCCCATTATTCGATTAGAATTCAAATCACTGCGCAGACTAAAGAGTATTTATGTTGTATTTTCTACATGAACACTTGGGTTTCGGGTATCCTTTTGAAGGGAGGGGGGGGGAACCTTATTTACGACATACAAGAGGATTTAAGGCATTGATTTTGTTTTTATTGAACTTGCAAAATGTCAAATGGGGGTTGGTATTGGTAGCCCTTTTTTCTGAACTGTAAATGATGGGCAGATTATTTGTTGTTTCTTAGCTCTCCGGTGACAGGACTATAATCCAATTGATTTTGTAAGACTTCCCGATGGAAGGATAAAGATAGTAGAAGCGGGAGCACGAGAATAATAGAAAAGCTTGTGTGTGTATAAAAGATTGAATTGGATACTGCAATGCAGTGCAATAGGCAAGTTTTGGGGTCAAATGCAATTTAATTCGTTTGAACAGGGATTTTGAAAATCCGCAGGAGTCTTGAATGTCGTTTCGTTTTTCAGAAATGGGAAAATATTTGGAAGGGGTTTCATTAAATTAGAAATGGAGTTTTGCAATCCTTTCGATTTAGCCATCACCATTAAGGTGATAACAAAGAAAATTGTGTGTATTTCATGTGACCCGTAGGGGTGACTTCGAATTCAAAGTTTAACAGGACAAAGGAATATGAAGCTCCCTATGCATTTAAAAAAACACCCTAATGATTCTATTCACACAGCGCTAGTGTTAGTGTAGTGGTTTTTTGACACTTAGGTGGTATTAAATTTCAGTCTTGAATCCGATTGTGATGTCCAGAATAACCGGGGAGAATTTTTGGTGTTGTTGTTATTGCTTTATAATTCACCGTATTTGTTTCCAAGTTCTTGATGTCGCTTTAAGCAATATGACCACCCTGCTGTAAGTGTTATACCTATATAGAAAGAAGCCTTGACATCAACTTATTTTTCCAGTTGATCGACTTTCTTGACATCAGGAGTTGAACCTGAAAGCTTTCGCGTGACAAGAGATGGTGCTGACCACTGCATAACTGCTACGACACTCAACGATATTGCAGATCGTTAACACCTACTGAGCACTCTTGCCACTTCAACGAGCTGCCTATTCAGCGTATTCAGCCTTATACTGCCTTCTCGACTTGAAGGTTGTGATAACAGATTCAAGAAATTTAACGGAAGTCGAGCTGTTGGTAGACCTGACTCGAGGAATCGAAAAGATGTGCATATGTACATATCGGAAGTTGTTTGTACAAAAGTTCTGCAAGAAAGTTGAACTGAATTTATCTCATAACCCAACGATTTGCCATTTATTTCTAGAAGAAAGTCTTGCGACAGAATCTTTTTACAGACGCCTTAGAAGTACCTGATAAATTACACATGTTAAAGTAGCCTACAGTCTACGAGATTTTGCATCCATAATCTAACTACAGTTGCAGACTCAATGTATTTCTAGCCTAACTCGTTAGAGAAACCAATCTGAGACTCTTGAATAGCACTTACTTCTTGGAGCTAAAGATTCATTAAAACCTCAATCCAGAGCTTTTAATGATCGCCTATCGTCAATATACAGGGTGAGGAGGAATAGACATCATAACCGAACTACTTCTTTGACTGGATTACATTTAAAATTTAATAATGAGAAGCAACTGATGCCAAAACTATGGGCCACCCATTCCTAGTTAGTCGCCACATAATGATCTAAGATTCTAAGGGCATCCCATCGAAATCATGTTCACATCCTGATTCAAAAATCCCCTCCTGTTTACTTAGAAGGCATTTACCAGTAACAGAATCGATAGAAGTTATACTCCAAATGAAAATTCCGACGAAGAAGGTTCTGTATAGTCAATACATTACATTTAAACCCCATAATGCAACATTTTTATTCAAAAAAAACAATCACTGTCATATCCATGTTGCATATGTTTCCTTTTCAAGACTATGGCACATGCCACACAGTTGATGAAACTAATATAAATCCTCCAGTCTTTCGGTTACAAGACGCATTCGCCTGCATTTCTCTCAAAGGATTCAATTCCCTTCCCTTTTTTTTCAACCCAAAAGCTATCAAACTGTAAGTGACACCACACCATATGTATGCTTTTATAAAATTCAAAAACAAAAAGGAGAGAGAACGCCAAAAACAAACATAAATTTCTGCTGACATGTCTGCTTTCAACCTCCCCTAACATATACAAATAGATATATCATCCCCAATTTAAGTGCATCCATCAACATCTTTTGCCATCAGATTCGTTCCATAAACGCGCAATGCAAGACGAAGAATTTTCCCATTCATTACGACACCAGTACCAGTACCAGTGGGAGGGGGAGGGGGGCAACAGAAAGCGTATTCACATCCTCAGTCACTCTAGTGGTAAATTTTATCGCATACACTTTACATAATATTATTATTTTCTGTTTATACAGACAGATAGCTGGAAAGTAGGACTCTATGTGTCGTTTTCTCTTCTATGCTGCCAGCCAACCCATATCCGCTGTCAATATTTCATTTCGGTGCAAAAGAAGTTGCATCAAAGATGCTGTATACACCGTCCATTGTTTAATCTTGTCAGACATCCCTTATCATACTTGAGGGAACGAGTACCATCATACTCTTTGGCAAGAGGGTGAAGGAGCGCTGAAGTGCATTTGAAATAATATCCTTCTTTTGTCAGCATAAAATCTCTTCATAAATCCGTAATAAGACCTGCTACGTTGCACAATTATGTACATAAATATGCATGTGTAGGATGCGATGTCCTTCCGAAATATTAAATCGTTCCATTTTATAAAAATATACACAGCACGCTGTAGTATCTGCCTGCATGTTGTATACATTTTTTTATTATGTATCCTTTTATGGATGAGGCAAAAACAACAAGTAGTTTACTGCATATAGCAGTTTTGAAGAGGCAAACGGCAAGTCGCCTTTGTGCCTTTTTGCCAGTAAGGCTTTGAGTTCAAATAAACACACACACCATCGAATTGTATTTCAATTTCCTCTCAATACCATTTTCGGTTATAAATTATTATTGCCCGTATGTAGCACAGAATGGAAGGACATGACGGCGACAATGTCCTGAGGAGCGCACATACTGCAGAAGACAAACCTGGGTGTACCTGCTACGAGCAGATGCAGTAATCTTATTCACATTTTCTAAAGTGGTGGGTGTGAATGGGGGCGGCAGGTACATAGCCCTCCTGCGGTTGTATGTGCAACACACAAAAGTGATGTCTGGTGTAGTAGGATACACCCAGAATGCAGGGGAGTCAATATGTAAAATGAATGCATTTTGCCAAGATGAACATATACACGGTGTATGCCCATCCCCCTGCACAGGATATTGCCAGTGTTATTGAGTGGCAGTGAATTTCGATACCAACCCATTGCGGTGAGGTCCCTTGCAATTTCTTTTTCTCCGTATGGCATTCTCTCTCGGATTCCTGGTTGGCAGTACACTCGTACACTTGCATAAATTATTTCAACTGCCGCTGATATTGGCACTGAAGTGTGCTTTTAGATTTTTTTTTGTGCATTTACTCCGTACTCGTTGGTATGTTACGTAAAGTGTTACTTAACACTTATTCTGCACGGAAATCCCAATGGCATGTGGAGGTGTCAAGTCTCTCTTTGTTGTCCTGAGAGTGAGCTCTGAGTTGTTGTTATTTTCGCAGTCGGTTGGAAGGATTGAAGTAGAAATCTGGTACGGAAGGAAGTTTTCATTGCTTGCAATGCACATTCCGGTTGCGAGTTTTGCCAACAACTTGGTTCTGAGTCTGATTGGAAGAAGGGTTCTCTTAATTTTTTTTTTCTGTTAAGTTAAGGACTTCTGCCACATGACGACTTATCAAAAGTTGTCGTTCTAAGGATGTAGCATCGTGTGACACTGAGCAGCATAGTATGTGGAAAGTTTCGATCAGTAAATGTGTCTGCTAAGCGTAATGTGTAATCAATTTTCAGTTTCTGGGGCATGCGAAGTATGGAAAGTCTTGATAGGCGTCACGCACATGTGTGTCAAGAAAGTCGTCGACAGAGGGAATTGATGAAGCAGAATATCGTATCCTTCCATTTAATTGGATTACAATCAGGGTTAAGTCGAGTGTATGTGTAGGATTGTAAGAATGGAATATCTGGAGTTGATCTGTGACTATATGCATTGACCTTCTTAAGACGCGTTGACTTTCTAAAAATCGACTGGACATCTCTTCGTGCGGAGATATTCCAAGTTTGCCTTACTATCCTATCAAATCTTTCCAAAGAGAATCATTGATGTACCATTAGAGGAAGGGCTTCAATAAACAGCTTGAGAGTGCATGTCTGGAGGTTAAATTTGAGTCGCAATGAAAGAGTTCAAAAGTGACACCTGCATCTTCTGAAAACGAGCAAAGGAAATTCAGTTCTAGACTTCAACTTGAAAGCTTAACATTGGCCTTGCTTGAAGCGAGAATGTCCTGACTTTTCTTGGTTTAACGTATTTTGATAGTTGAGCTCCATTTTAAGGGCTTCTGTTGGGCTTTATCTGTATACGTTTGTCTTGTGGATAAGGCATAGAAGAGAAGCTTTCAAGTTCTAAGGAAGCTCTAGTCTAGACAAAGTGCAAGTCAAAATGAAACGAATTCGCCCATTAGTACCTGGTAGACGAAGAGGAAGACAATCTGTTTTTTTGTGAAAGTAACTCGATTGCCCAAACCTCTCTCTGAACAATAGAATTGAAGCAGCCAAGAGTGAATTTGGAACAAAAGATGCCCTGTCTTAATTTTTTGTATCGTTTATACTTATACATGCTAAATGGAAGAGTGTCAAACGGAGTTGATCCAGAGGGCCAAAGAGCCGGACTTTATATAACATTTTGTTCGGGACCCGATAAACCAAATTACCCGGTTTGCCTTTTATATGCATAGGTGCAATGTCTACGAGAGTTTCCAAAACTGTCATCGGACATTTGCTCATGCCACCGGTGATGACAATAAACGTAGAACGTTTTGTTTCGGCCGCCTTAGGTGAAGTGTTTTTATTCTGCGGCATCCCAATACACTCTGAGGCTCCAAGCTGATATTCATTCGCTCAGCATATGTATTTGCTGTTTTAGACGTTGCATTCTAAATTCCTTGACTTACTCGATATCGAACTCTAAAAAACTCGTCGACATATTTTCTCATCAATCCACCATTAGAGTAAGCAGATCAGAAAAACAGAACTTTGCTTGCAAAGCAAAGAAAAATCCAAGCGTGCATCGTCCTGTCATGAGATAAGATTGTTGCCAACTTTAAGGACTGTTCAGCGCTCTGTAGACAGCTTTAAAATCACTAAAAGAAACGATATAAGATCCTCCTCATATATCCATGTATGTCTTCACTTTTATAAAAGTAGCAATGTGACTTAAAGCCCGGAAGCCTCAGTCATTGTTGCAAAGACCAAACAAAGAAACATTTATTTTCTAAGGAATGTATACGAACCCCAACTGCCATTGATTCTACTTCACCCAATTTCATCTCAAGTGAATAAGTGAGCATAATCACATGTCTATAAAATGAAACCCCATTGAATCTTAAAATTCCCTTCCATACATCCATACACACCCACACGAGTCCTTACAAAAGAGCTCTCGGCGAAAGGTTGTTTTCACTTATTACACTTTTAGTGCAACAATAACGCACAAGAGTTCTAGAATCGTTTCTACGGGAACCACTGCACCTACAGAGAAACTATTTATATGAGTGTGTACCAGTGTACCTACAAATAATGACAATCTCCTTCATACACAGAAAGAGACAGAGATAAGAAATTCATTTGAAAGATGAAGGAAAATTGTATGTCTTGCACTTTCCATTGCCCGTGTCGGTTGCTTTATAGTTTTCCTTAAAAATAATTTCACGCTAACAGAGGGAGTCTTGTTTACCTTAAGGGCAGCATACCATACCGTCGTCGTCGTCTTTTACCTGTTGTAGCTCTGTTCGGTACACAATTCATTTGGGTCTTTCTCTGTTTGTTCTCAATCATTCTTTTGGCAGTCTGTGTGTTCTTCATTTTACTTAGTTGCACTTTGATGGAATACAATAAAATGCGCTTTTCATATGGTTTCCAGATGTGTGTAGTGTATTCCCATCATTTTAAGTTGAAAACCACCTGTCTAAGGTATCTGCACCAGTTCAGAAGAATGATGAAACCACTAACAAACATACGTTCGACGAGGACGACACAACGATAAAGGAAAAAATGACAAATGAGTCCCATCGTCGTCGTCGCATTGTTTTCACTTGAAATCCTCGCTTTCAGTTGATTCCTTTTGTACGTTTTTTTTTCTTTTCATTTCTTATGTGCTTACTTCAAGGAACCAAAAGGGTAGAGTAGTAGGAGGTAGATGGCTTTTTTTTTGCCTCACGTGCACCAGGATGCCCGTGTACATGCTCTCAAAAGGACTATTATGCGTCACTGCAACTGTGTGGTTTTTGTGGGTATAAGAGTGAATGTTCACCATAAAGGAGGAAATAAACTTAAAGAGTTTCGGTTTTCTGAAATAAGAGCGGTTCCTTTTTGGATTGCACACAGCACACTCCTGTGCTCTTTGAACGACAACTAAGGTACCATCGATTTGGATCGTTTTGAGAAAATAAAGACGTTTACATGCACCGATTGGGATAGAGGATGCTTCAATACATTTTCGTAGGAACTAGTTAAGAAGTGCACTTCTTTCATCCGTTAAAAGAAGATTGAATGTTATACTCTGAAGTCGGTGCACAATAATGGAAAATTGCTTTAGAAGTTCTTCTAATTA
The DNA here is from genome assembly GCA_951813785.1 of Criorhina ranunculi. Classification (NCBI taxonomy): domain Eukaryota; kingdom Metazoa; phylum Arthropoda; class Insecta; order Diptera; family Syrphidae; genus Criorhina; species Criorhina ranunculi. The sequence goes on from OX638381.1 coordinate 29,292,030, forward strand.
TATTCAATTGAGTGTACTTGGGATATTGTCGATTGAATTCCTAGTCCGAATCCTGGACTTATAAATTCGTTTTAAGTTGGAAACAATTACGAGTAGGTACGGATTAAGCAATAGAAAAAAAAAATCCTAGAAGTGGATCGTATTGAAATAAAATTGGTGTTCTAATTAGAAAAGATACTTATTTTTATAGAGATTACTATGTAAAATAGTTTGTGGTTTGAGTAGACCTAGTGGAATGGGTTTGTAAGAAATTGAAAATATGTTACGTATACGACCGGTATATCCAATCAGCTTATGAGAATCGATTTCTACTTTAATTTTGTTCACATGGACATGGGCCTCAATTAGAAAGATCGTCTTGGTGCTTTGAGTTTCCTTACTTTACCAATTTAAGATCCGTTCCTTGATGCACTCAGTTTTCTAAGCGAGACCATTTCCCAATGGCGTTACACCATTTAAATGGAAACGTGGTGGTCTCAACCTTGAGTGAGTTATCCGACGAAACAATGTCCAAATACATACCGGCCGCACCAATCAACATAGAGATTGCATAGAGCGACCAGAGCCCTAAAGAGAAACAAATGCATTGATGTGTGGGATGAGTGGGACAAAGGAATGATCATCCACGCTAACCAAGAAGGGAAATCGAATAGAATATGGAATCTGGCAAGGTATATATGCATTTATAGCTTAGATCAGCTCTTGAAAGAAGGCTAGCTAACGAATAGGATCTTAGTAACACTTTACGGATTGTTATAGAGCAATGCGTCGTAAATAGGTCCCCGCATCAACTCAATTCGAAAGCGATAACCGAGACTTCATTTGGTGGAAACGTGTCAAGAATCTATAGAGATTGGGTTGATTCTACGGCTCAAAGGACATTTTTTTGCAAAGTAAAGCTCATTGCATGCTTCTGCTCACCCAGACAAACAAAAGAGTTGGTTGTCAAGTGATTCACAGAACAGATAAAGAGGAACAGAAACGCTGTACAGACGTGCTAGGGTGCAGGCATTGGTGACGCCGTGTGTGCCACTGGCGGAGTTTAGATCGTTGAAGATTTCTTCACCTAAGGTGGTTTTCTTGATATGTATTTTCGAAGGTGGTTTTGAGAACTCGCCTCTTTTTAGTCGAATTACCACTTTCGATCTCGTAAGATCGAGGACAGGCCAGATAAGCCTATCGTTGTTGCCATAATCAAGATTTTATTGATTACCTTAAGAGCCTGTAACTTGAGAGCTTTGTTTGATTTTAGCTCCCCGGAAATGCTGCTGTGACCAGCGACCCAACAGAGTGTCTTTGACTATCCTAGATTTAGCTACAAGGGATACAAGGGATGAAGGACACAACTCGAAAACTTGGGATTCTTGTTATGGAATCAGTCGATATACAATGAGGGACGTTAATACTTCCACAATCGCTCCTAAGGAAGTTCAAATTACCTACATACATTCATTTCTATAAGCTTGGGTAATATAAAAACCACTACAGTGCAATAGAATGGTGCTCAACAACTTATGTGCTAAAATTAATTTCGACATGCCACTCTACCACCACAGATAAATCGAGTACATTTGATTTTTATTTGAAAATCTAATCATGGTTTCTTCCCACGCTCAAACCGTTTCAAATAAGGTTTTATACGCATCGAATAGACATAGATCATAACACAAGCCTGCCCACACATACCTACTTAGTTACTTGTGAATAAAATCCTAGATTTAATGTGTAAATAACAAAAACAGTTATGAGCTCCCATTCGTTTTTATTTGCTCCTTCTTTTGTTCTCTTTCGATACGAACAACCGACAGAAGGTCGTTTGACCAAACAGCAGGAAACAAATGTAAATACTTTAATTCAAATGGCACAACTGTTATCCGAGTTCCGGCCCTAACATCCGGTAAAATAATTCCCTCGACCACAACTTTTCAGCTCGTGCGCTCATTAATCAGAAAATCCGACCTTGAGCATCACTTAACACCTAACATTTAGAATTAGAAGGACCACACCCAACTGGTCCAAAAAACGGCACCACATACACACATCCAGTATTGCCTAATTATGCCGTTGTAATACCCTATCTCTCAACCAGATTCTGATTACCCACCCACTGACCATGGTGTCATTACCATTCCACTCACTCAACTCAATCCGTTCCATGGACAAAAGTTCCGGCAATCGGTGTACAAAACTCGTAAAATCTCAGTTGCGATGTTTTTTGGAAAGCCTACACCTACAGGAATTGCCACCGACAAAATACAATGCGCTGCCGCACACACAACCATAAAACGGCCATAAACGCAAACATTAATGCTGCAAATAAATGATCGTAATTAGCTGTGACCATTAGTTGTTGGGATTTTGTGTGTAGGTTCGGTGTCCTTACAACAACAACAACGAAATACAGCAATAGCAGAATAGCGGCAAAACGAATGAAAAATGTTCGCCTTTGCGGGATTCTTTTTCCATTTGGAACAACAAACCAACCTCAAGCCACAGAGACAGAGAATAATTTTCAACACACTCGGGGGTGCAATTTTCGAAATTATATAGTACCCACCTCCCCGAAGGACCATGTCCAATACCAGGGTATACGAACGGTTTTGTATTTTTCATTTTTTTTTCTGCATGTGTGCGAATTTAAGAGATTGAGGGTGTTCCATGTGCGGGTATTATGTGCAAAATCCCAGCCAACTTTTCGACACAGAGTCCTTTGAACCAATGATTTCGCACAAAGAATTCTCTTGCATGACCCTTACTGCGATCACTGGCGTTCTATGCAGTTAATGGCTTTGCTCCGTTTTCTTGCACAGGGATACAATGTTTTTTTTTTATAAAATCAACAAAATTAAAAGATTGCTCTGTTGCCAGTTCGTCTCTCCTTTCATCCCTTACTCCACGATAATTATGTCTGAGCGGAGGATTTATACCTTTATATTTGCCCAGAGACAGAATGAACGACCAACGACGATGACGGTGCAGGCATAACCATAGAGACTACAATTTCATAACCGCACTTTCCGGTGCCATTATCCTTGCTGCGCTCCTTCCCTCCTTCGCCGTCATTATTTTAATTTACTGCGTCATCAGGATTTCATTAAAAATTGAATAAAAGAATGCGAAGCAAAAAAAAAAAAAAAAAAGATGGAGCAACTCTGAATGAATAACAACGTCAAAAGCCATTACAGGGTAAATGGGCTTAAACAAGAGGACGACCGAGGAAGAGGGAGAAAAAAAACAAAAAATGAGCCGAAGCCATCACCCATCAATCCACACGGTTGTTGCTACCTGAGCTGACTTTCACCACGGAAATTGTGCCGCAATTAGGACTAAGACCTAAATAACAAAATCAATTAACCGCGACTGCTGCCACCCTTTCTCGGGTTGAGCACTCTTTTACGTTGGCTTTGGGTTTCAGGCCGCCGTATTTGGAGGTCATACAGACCCCACAAGATATCAATCATCGGGTAGTTAACGCGCTTGCGACCCATTAGAGCGTTAGCTGGAACCAACAGCGTACAAATCCTTCATCTACGGCGACAGTTGGGTGGATGGAGGGAGTAAATCTGTGAAAAACCGCTGCTACCGTGTGTCGAACCTCATTCTATCAAACCACCACCGCCACCATCCCCCACCTACTTGATTCGGAAGTTTGTACAGAAATTACCCTCAAATTAGCGCATTTTTCAATTTTGACGCGCTATGACGATGAGCACTATTGCAAGGACGGCGACAACCGGGATAATGGTGACGACAACGACGATGGGGGTAAATTGCAGGGCATTAGGACGCTTTCCGCGGTCTGTTATTAAGGGATTTTTTTCTTTTTTTTTTTTTGCGCGAAAAAACAGCAAGAGAAATGTGAAAAGGGATATATCCTTACTAATGTTGTGCTGATTGCAGGGATAATGATTTTGTTTTTTTTTTCTCTGGTGGTGGTGGGTGAGCATTTTTCACAGTTAATTTTCGAATTTTTCTTTTTTGCTTGGCGACGGCAAACGGAATTAAGACTCATTAGTTGGAAACGCCCCAAAATAACGTTTTTGCCAATTTAAATCAATCATGTCTGGTCAATTTAATTTGAAATATGTTTGCGAGGTTTTAAGAGATACTTTGGCGCGGAATTATTTCTGTTATTAGAGTCTATTGAGTTGGTTGATATGTTAACGAGGCTTTTTAACAATCAGTCGGTTTTAAACGTGTAAACAAGTCTTTAGTCAATGTTGAGTATTCGGTAAAATAAAATGACTTGAAACCAAGTGGATATGCGATAAACGAGGACGGAAAGATTTTATTCAAAGAAACATTGACTCAGTCGGAGACAGTGTCCAGACACCAGATGATAGATGGTTTGCACTTAGAAGTCGGGAAAACTTTCAATGGTTTTCCAGAATAATACTTCGATAAACTTTAACTTGCAGTCAAAATCTTAATCGTTGAGAGGAGAGACCGCTTGTGTATAGTAGACGCTCCTTAGCAATTTTTTTTTATTTTTTTCATTTGATTCGAACTCCTCCGTATTTCCTTCTTCTTCTAGCCTCTGGATCTATTCCAGAAATAATCGCTTATAGTCCTGAATACTATGGCAAGCATTATCACTTTCCATAGTAATAGGAGGAGCTGGGTCCAGAATCTCCACAGCATAGTCCTTTTTGGAGCATATTTTGTAGGTATTCATTCCTTTCTATACTTTCTTGTGCCAAACGGTCAACTGTCTTAAAAGCACCAACCCTTAAAGCTCTTACTCGACTTTCTTAGAAAGACGAAGAAAACATAGTAAAAGGGTTGTACCTGCTGGAAGTACAATGGACCTGTTTTTGGGTCTGAGTGCTCCAGCGTGGTGTTCCAACACCCCGACGGAAAAAAAACAAAAACAAAAAAAAACACCCTAGAGCATGATTAACTTACTTTTACTACATCAACCCCCTACTTTCCCTTCGCGCCATCGTGTACGGTAAGACTTGTAAGCGAAGCGGTTATAAAAACCCTAAAATCGTATTTACTAACTTCAAAGGTCGCTCTAAATTGCTGGTCGTCGCTGATAGAGAGGAAAAGCTACAAAGATATTAGGAGGTTGTCGTTTGCTTACTCAGTTTTACAACTTTCACAATTTTGGTCTTAAACTCGTAAGTCCTAAGTCATTATTCAATGCCTGCAGGACTGTAACTTTTCATAACAAGCTGAGGAAGGGAATGTGGATGTATGGGAAATGACTTTTGATAGAGCGAACAGAGAGTGCATAAGGTATGTCTTGCATAAAAAAGAATCAGAGGGAAATTGATGGCCACTTACATATTTTCGATATAAGACCTATGGATGCCGACATCAGCTCGAACAGCAGACTGCCAATAGCCCTTGTATTACTGCTAACGTTCCTAATCTTAATTTTTCTGTAAAAAAATAGTGTTTTTAGTAAAAAGTTTGAAACCAAAAATTTGTATTTCTCAGTTCTTGCCGACTTTTGCCAATTTTTGAACAAAAAGGGTGAGAAAAGCAGTAAGTCTTATTATAGCCTCTGAGACTGCAGTTGCGTTGGTATAGTTCTTTCTTAAACAAAAAACAGAGTACGTTAAGAGACGTTAAAGTATCACCAAAAAATACCTCTAGGAGCCAACGCTTACACTCGGGTTATTGCAGTCATTGAATCTGTAGCCCTTAACTGAAAAAAAATGAATACAGTTTGTGTTTCCCCAGTAGTGTGTTACGGAAGTTTTTGGTTGTTCACAAAATCGGATTTATACAAAAGCCTTGATTACATAAAGAAAAAACTCCTTTTATGGAACATAAGCAGAGTTTTATTCATTAACTATAAAAACTAAACAAAAAAATATTTCCACAAAAGCTAATAAAATTCAAAACCACTACTGAATAGAAAAACTTAAATTCAAAACTAAAATTCCCTTTAGATGCCCACTCTTGAATTATTTTAGAGTGCAACTTTTATATGTAAAGTATGGATTTTTGCTTTTTTAAATATCAACAAACACCAAAAAAAATGTGCATAACTCCAGTGGTTGGTTCCTTTCAATTATTTTTAATTCCATGTTCTGTTGCTTATATAAACCATAAAACCAAATTAAAATGAATGTAACAATGAAACGCATAAACAAAAAACAAAACGCACAAAATGTAAAATATAAAAATAAAGGCTTTCGAAAATAATCTGTTCAGTTTAATTGGACTCCTAGATGGACATTGGATTTTCGTCTAAAAACTGTTTGTCGTATCCTCTACACACTCTCTCTCTGAAGCTGCGTTAAAGTAAAAAGTTTTTTTTTTCAAAAACGGAATAAACCACCCAATTGTTTTGTTTTCTTTCTTCTTCCCGTCAGCATAGAAAAAAATCCATTTCCAGGATTTTAATGTTCCGAGGCTTAGATTTTTATCATCGCAACCCCTTTTTTTTAAACTATTGCATTCCAAATTGTTGACCACTATGGAGTGGTCATAGTATAGGTAGCCATCGTATAAAATAAAAACAAAAAAAACCATCCATTTCCGCAATTTCACAATTCTGAATGGAAATATTTTTATACCCAAATGGTTATAAAACCGAATGCTCCTCTCGACAAAGGATGCGGGGTGGATCAAATCCGGAAACGTCAGCTGAAAAAATAAAAATAAAAATATTGTAATAGGTTTGAAATTGTGTAATTCAACTCAGTGTTTTAGTCATAAGTACTGGATTTAGAGCGGATATTGTGGACCATTTTTCGTTCCTACTGTCCTTGGGGGCTGAACTCGGTACTGGTGGAATTAATTATTAAAACATTCAACCCAGGTAATTGGTGAAGCGTATGTGAAACAAATTTAACCGAAATAGGGAGCTGAATAGAAATAGGATTCATGTAGTGATTTTTCATTTTTTGTTCGGACTGTATGACTTTTTTTATTTTTTATTTTTGCATCGTGATAAAGGGTTTTTCTACCTCAGGCAACATGGGGTGTGTGAACAACTGACTGTGATGGTGGAATATTAAATGATTCTCGATTCAGTATTTGAAATGTCAGACCTCAATAAAATATTCAAGGGGGAAATAAAAAATGTTCTGGGAACGTTTTTTCTTCTTTTTTTTTAATAAAATGCATTTGTCATGATTGTTTCAACGGAGTTTTCATGAGGGAAAACGTTTTTTAACGATAATATCCATTAACAATGACACGGAACTAAATGCATTTCCAATAAATCGGGTTTTGAAAGTCCCTTTAGGGAAGTATTTATGCATAAATCGGTGGAGTTTGAAATGTTATAGAAACTAGGTAGAAACACATTGCATTTATTCAGCATTTTTTGAGCTAAAATATATTTATGTGTTCATCCAGATGGCGCTGCGGAATGGGGTGGTCATTTAAATGTAAACCTAGCTTCTTTAGCCAGTTGAAAATTTTGCACACCACTCCCTTGTGTCACCTGAGTTGCGGTCTGCCTTCGAGGTGGATTTAAAAACTCTCCAAGCCTTAGCACAGGTGTACATCCGCTCGTATCTGGATCCTCCTGACTAAGTCAATGTCGCTGAAAAGCCCATACAGGTCATTGTTGTATTTCTTTCTTCGCTCAACGTCTATAAAGACGTGACGGTAGATCACTCAAAGGGTTTTTTTTTTCTCAGTTTAGCCAGTTCAGTTTTGAGACAATACTCTTTGTCCTGTCAATGATGTCAACGTCTTCTACATGACCTGTCTGTCATGCTTTCTCATCTAAAATGAACCATCTTGTAACTTTTAGTAATTTTGTGATGGGAAACTTCATGAAACGTGGAGTTTCAGAACGTTCTTCAAGATTTAGCAGCTGATACGGTCCTCATTCTGAAAGCTGCAATAAACCACACCTTAAATTGTTGGGCATGTCTTTAACTGAAGTCAGTAGCAAGTATGATTGGCTGCAGCTTTGGAAATACTGGTCGTCATTTTGGTCGAGATGATCAACGTCATCGTTCGCCAGTGTCAAGCTGGATAGCCTGACCAATCTATACTTTGACCACCGACGACTTTTCGTTTTTGTTTTTGTCCATCAGCACAGCTGATGTTCTATTTCCCTCCTGGAACTCACCATTGATTGACCTAAGACCTCTTTTCTCAACGGTTTGGAGCTGATTGCTTCCTCAAACATAGATGAGTTGTGGATCTTCCTATGACTTTCTAACAATATAACCACTGATCTTCTGCACTTCCTATTGTTATAAGTGGACTTCTCATGACTTAATGGCACACTAATCGGTTAACATTTCTACTAGTGTGTCCTTGCAATGTCGAATTTAGTTCAAGACTTACTACAACCACATCAAAGGCCAAGTCTGTATCAGCGCCTTAGATCATTCAAAAAATGCGTACCTTCGAAAGATGATCTTTCCCCAAAACAAAAGAAAATTACACGACAATACCTTTTGTAAAACTTCATGAGATGACGCTATTGATCAGCTTCTTCTGTTCTTCCCTTATACTTACCTCTCAGTGATATCTCTATTTCAAAATCGCATGACAAAACTCAAGTGTCTGACAGCGATATCCTTCTCCAGAGGGTATTCATTGACGAAACAGTATCCTTTGCAATTATCATAAAAATATCCAACAAACGATAAACACCCACTCAATCACCCCTCTCTCACCGTGGGTGAACGCGAAGTAATTTGACTTACAATGGCAAAGTCATGAAATGCCATCCAACAAAAACAAAAATACAAAGGAAAAAACAAATTCCATTCAAATTGAAAATTGTATCGAAACGCAGTGTTTTCCAATATAAGGGATATCCTTGGAGAAAGAAAAAAATAACTCTCACAATTCCTTTCGATTTCAATATAGGTACTCGTATATCCTTAGAGCTGTGTTCGTCCTTTTTCTTTTTATGAAAATCAATTTGCTTCCATGCGAATTGGTTTCAATTAACATGAAAATAGCCATGCAATGGTCCCGGTGCGAGCATAAACGTATTCACAGTCAAATTTGTTCACTGTTACATGATGGCGCGCAGCGGCACAGGATATGCCGGTCTCTAGGACGATGAATGCCATTCTTCCTAATCGGAATATCTAAGTATCTAACAGTGAGGCTGCTAGAAAGAGACCAAGTAAATTTTTGGAGAAATATCAGCATCCTGTGGGTCGGCATAAACTGTTAAGGATCTTCACAGCAGGGATGCTCTGGGTGTGGCTGTTCGGTGGGGCCAACAAGTTTTCGTAATAAAACAAGTGGGGAGCAAATTGAAAATTGTACGGTTTTCCTAAACGCAAATTGTACTCTACGCACTCCATTCGGCATTCAACACATTTTCGTGTTGAAGATACACAACAGCAATAGTGCCAAAGTTTATGAAGTCTAAGGCATACCTACGTATATCTACTTTCTTCTCGAAGGATGGTTGTACTAAGGAGCAGGAGCAACGGTGTACGAGTAAATGGAAATTTGGGTGAAATTTAAATTCGTTGCCTGGGAAAATTTATTCGAATGATAATTCTGTGCATTCTTACACGATTGCAGAGAGTATTATCTGTGTTCGCATGTGTGTGCGTGGGTGTGTTTGAGTTGATATAGGTGTATTTGGGGGGAAGGAAATTGTAATACCTTCCGTATCCTGTGTGTCGAAAAGTTTTCTGTTTTGAGTTGAATGTTTGGGCCTTTGGCATCGGAAGGTTAACGTAAAATAATTTTTTTTCCTTCTTCTTCCGAATTATGAAGGTAATATATGTATTTGTGGTTTCTTATTTCTATGGGATGACAGGTTAGAATGATGGAAGAACATTTTATAAGTGTGTTGATGTGGTTTTCTATTTAAAAGGAGTTTTATGTATGTACATACCTGTCGTAGGTACATTATATTTGGTTAAAATATTTGTTATGATTGCATGGTACATGGTACCTTATGCAAATTGTTTCGTCCTTGTGAAAGAGAATGTAGAATAGAAGAATATCTATTGAAAACAGATATGCTACCTCCGCAGTGTCATTCAAATTGTTGTTAAGTTTAAACTTGTTCGTATTTATGTACCAGAGTAGTGATTTTAACAAATATAGTCTACGGTAAGTCTCTTTATATATTCGCTCAACGAAATGATAAATCTGCACCTATTGCTTCTTTTCTGTTCTTTTTGAAGGTGCATTAGGATGCGAATGCCCAACCATGCAGATGCCCGTTTCTATAAATGTATCTAAGACAGTTTTCAAACCCATATACATATGCGTACCACAGAGGGGTGAAACTGTGTACTTATTATACCTACTCCTAAACTTTGAATGGCCTTTGGCTTTAACTTTCATTTAATCTTCCTACTCATGCTCATTTTTTCATGTTCTCCTTACTTTTTTTTTTAATTCCAGGTTCAGCAACCAGACCAATGGCAACATCACCAGCTGTCGGACCATTGCCACGATTTTTATCCCGTGGCCATACATATCGAGCGGTTGTAGGTGACACATTAGTACTGCCATGTCAAGTGGAAAATTTAGGTAAGTGTTACAAACAATATTTTTCTTTGAATTTTCTACAACTTGCATGAAACTTTTTATAACCAAAACTGAAAAGTTTTAATAAAAAATAGGTCAAGGGTATGCTCTTTACCATATTCCTGTGGTCCGATATTCAGCAATTCTTGTTAATCTTGAATCCCAGTTCGACAACAGTTTCATTCACTTGGTTTGTATGAACAACTTTTGAAGCCGAGTCTTGGCATTTTGCAACTCGAACACCAACACTGCCGAAAATACTTTACGGTTTTTTTTGTTGTTTTCAAAATCTTTGTGCCTATTGACCCACCAGAGGAGAATTGTATTATGAGTAGACAGAGCTTGTAGGGTAATGTAACAACGCCCGATTTCTTTATGGAACACTGTGTCTTAAGCCTGGAAGATTCTTATTTACATTCCTAGTGACTTTGAGATCAGTAGTTGTTTCCAAAAATGTCTGCAAAGACTCCGATGTCCATATTAAACAACCAATGCAACAAAGATCCTTTAAGGTCTAACATCGGTTCCGATTTAATCTGGATTTCACGATCTACGATTAAACTTGTTAAACTTTCTGCCAAAGCAAAGGGCTACTTGGAAAATCTATCAGAGCATGTCCAATAACTTTTTAAAAAATTATCGCGCTACCTTATGGACTTTTTGAAGCAAGTGCATCCTCTAAGCGTCCTCTGCCGATTCTTATGAACGGGCCTAAAATAGACGTGCAAGTCGATGCTTGTGTCTTCTCGGATGATATTTATCACTCCTTCAGTCTCCCTAGTTGTATCTTTCAATGCGACTGGTCCTTGGTTGAACCAGCTTGTGCTCTTTACAAAACGGAGATTGATACTTTCACTAAGGCTTTTAGTTTTCCAAACAGTCTTTTTCCCAAAAAAGAAAGTGGACGATTTTTGAAGTTTGTAGAATAAGTGTTAGAAAATTTCCAATTGTTTCAAGGAGTTGATAAAAAGTCTGAAAGCCATTATGTCTATGACACAGTATCCTGCTAAGGATAACATCTGTCTTTTTCATTAAAGAATTGTAAAGCTTTCACAAATATTGTTTGTTTATTTATCGGGGTGCCTTAAAGGGGTCATTCTACCCGTAAACCAGAGCTCGAGTGTAAGAAAAGAGACGAAGGAGATATCGATGCACACTGGTTTTAAATGCTTGCGGATTGTAGTGATGAGGAGAGCTTTGTAGGTCATTCATTTTGTACAATTGAGGGAAGAATTTCTACATTTCACAGTACATCCGAGGCAAGACGTGTATAGCAGGTGAAATGTTGAAGGGGTGGAATGCAACTGACTATCGATAAAACAGTGAGAGGCCAGAACACCATTTTGTTTGGAGTTCAAGCGATTCAAATCGACAATGTTTCTGTCATCTATCAGTTTTAACACGCATTTTTTGAGTTCTATCTGGAATGTGTAAAACAAAAATGTTCTTATATCTCCTTTTTTTTTGGAATTTGCAAAATGTCCACATATAGCTGTGAACGCAAACATCAGTTATGATTTTCATTAAAAATGCGTTTTAACCTTCAGTAATGAAGCAATTAATAGTTACTTACATTTCACGGAACAATAGATTTGAGCCGGTTATTGTGCGTTTTATAATTAAATTATCCTATGCTGGCATTGTCCCAGTTACATAGGCTATCGAATCGTATTATAATTAGCGTTCATGAAAGAAAACCTAATTAAACATAATTTTCAATTTTAATGATGGCATCTGTGGCAGGGTTATTGAACCGTTGAATATTATAGATTTTAATGCCGTCAAACATAGGGGGTACATACTTAAATTAATATTTAATGGTAGAGTGTATGCTTGTCAAAATGCGCTTGATGTAACATTTTGCTATTCACAATTTTTATTACAATTCATCAAGGCAAATTAGTTTTGATTTATAATAAAATTTACATAAAAATTGTAGCCATAGAAGTTTAGTTAAAGTTAATTTTAAGTGACTGCCAGCTGAAGTCAGCGTACTTAGACCAACGATTGGTCCGTTGTGATACGACATGAATCTTGGAAAGATTTTCCTTACCTACTTGTCAAACCAATTGGAGCTTCTAATGAAGCGTTGGAGGTTTCTGACATCTGTGTCTATCAGATCACCTAATTCGTTGTTGTAAAAGGCTCCTTAGTGAAGTTTTTTTTTAGGGGAGACATCTTGGTAGGTAGAAGAAGGTGGAGAATAGTTTCCTCCCCCTATTCGTATATACAGCCTGCATGTACGCTAAACCTTTTTGCATGCTTGCTTATTAGACAATGTCAAGTAGTGATACCTATTATGAAACTGATATGCCTATCTATTGAGAAAAATCAGATGTTTAGTGCATCTTAGATCTAACTATAGCCAAAAGTGTGTTGTCGCTAGACACATAAGAGTTGTTCCTTTGAAAACATTCAGCTTAAATTCAAGTTAACACGTAGCCCAAGGTTTGTCAGCCTAGCAGTTCCGCAAATGTCTCTTTACCCCGGCACCCAACAAATCTGTATATTGAACTGCTGCACCATCTCTGTAAGAGACGATCGGCAATCTAGAGTTGCGATTGAGTTAAATTTTAGTTTGATTGTGATGTGCACAGTCTGTGTTTTCTAAACGGAAGAAAGTCTGCAACATTGGGCAATAAAATTTTAGTCAAAATTCCTTAAAGGTTACGTCGACAAGCCTAGATGATGGTAGTATTATACTTTGGCTTGTACTTCCCTTGTGTGTTTTTATTAAAATACGCGAATACAGGGACACTTAATTCCTGGAAATTTCCCAACAATTCTAATGGGAGATGCGGGAACTCGCACGAAAATAAATCCTCTTAATATGTATGAATTTTTATTGATTTTCTATTTTTGTATAAAAAGTTAAATGGAATTTTTTTTTGTATTTTTAGAATACCTTAATGACTTTTGTTTATTGATTTATTTTTAAGGACTTAATTAATTCAAAAATACTTAACGTTGTCTGGAGACAGTTTATAGCAAGGACAACTATAGAATAAGGACAAAGGAAGTAGGTCAATTAAATTTAGATTTTAAGTATAGTGTCGGGGTAGGTTAATTGTTTTTAATTACCCAGGGCGGCCTAATAACTCAATTAAGATTGTATTTTTAGATTTTTTAGTAAGAAAAATATTTGTTGATAGTTGATATATGTATTTTGTTCCTAATTTTGAACTTACATACAGTACAGTCAAAGTAACGTCACCAGCCAGCTTGATCTTTAGCTAGTTGCCTCCAGTTTTGCACGCCAAGTTGCTTAATTTCCTTTTCCATTTGTGTGCGCTGAGTGACAGTCTTTCTCGGCTGGGCCGTTCCACCAGGGTGGATATGAAGACGTTGATGTGCACTTTCGTTGCTGTATCTGAATCCTTCTGACTAGGTGGATGTCGCTGAACATTCTATACAGTTCGTCGTAGTATCTTTTCCTTCTGAAGGATTTTTCGGCAGATGTGGCCGAGTCAATGTAGACATCGTTTCTTGGCTTTTTGTACTACATTCACATTTTGGTACAGCTCAGATAGTTCTCTATTATACCGTATTATTTACTCCTGTATGAGCGACAGTGTTGATGGAATCCGTCGTGTTTCGCGGCACCCCCTCCTCGCAGGCATGAAATCTTCAAGAGTATACTCTGTCATGTGAAGGCTTCTCGCACGAAATTCTCACGAGAAATATAACACGCACAACATGAATGGTTGCAAGAAGAAAGGCCCTGGCCCTCTATGAGGTGTTGCTCCAAATATTTGTATTCTTATGACTACCCTTAAACAAGAGCATGGACAGTAGGAAAATTAAAGGAGGAACGAAGGAGATACCGATGCTAATTGGTTTTAAGTGCTCGTGGGTTATACTGATGAGGAAACACAGAGCCATTTAGATTGTTTCACATTCGTACCTTAAGGCAAAGCTCCCTACATTTGATCCCATTGTGTACTTAAACCCAAGTTATATTGACCTTGTTGCAACATCTAGCCAAGAAGACGAGATAACTATTATTGGACAAATGATTAAAGGACGTGCATGGATAGCCTGATCTGGATCCCCGCCCTGTTAAGGAACTAGCAATATTCGAAGTATGCCGATGAATCTGAAATATCCTGCGTAATCAACTGATAAAAAATGGCGTAAGATTTTGATTTGAATTTTAAAACAACGTGAAGCAAGTAACTTTGTCCAACAAGAACAGCTATCAAAGCAGGTACTTGTCCGGTAAATTGGTATTACTTGAACATGACTTTTCTCTCTCCCCTGCACGTTTTCTTGAAGCTTATCAGTTGACAAACTTGGAAGAACCTAAACTTTCCTTATCCTCATCAAGTTCGTGGATGGATATGTTAAACCGCTTTCCGTATCACATCAACACGATTGAATTTCAAAAGTTTGGACAATTCCCGCGGAAATAGAAAAGACATACGTCTAAAAAAAATTCTTACTATCCTCACTCACTGCACATTCACTTCAAGGAGTGGTCCTTATTAATTGTGCTCACTTTTTTCCTTTTTATTTTTAATTTTTAATTTTTTTTTTTTCTTCTTTCAATTAAAATAAAATTGCCAAGAGATTGTCAATTAAATTGTTTCAAGTCGCTCCCGCTGCCACAGCAACAATTTCAAAATCATTATTTTAATGACTTCATTTTGTTTTATGCAAAGGCATTCATCACAGCAAACAATCTCATAAATTGACACAACAAAATGTGATACCATCAGCCGTTGTGGGGAGTGGACTGCAAGGTTACATAACTTAGAGTCCGTTTGGGCTCTCCCTTGACATTTTTATGTTGGCGGCGGTGTTATTTACATCATTCTACCGTTTAATTACGAAACCTCATTACAATATTTTTTTTTTTTTTAGGGATAGCACAGCAGAAAAAAAAAACAAAACCCTCACCTCATCCTAGAAATTAAAATAAACGACAAACAACTGGCAAATGAACATGCTCATGCAACCAACAAACCCCCATCCCTAACGTTGGGTAAAATTAAAAACCCCAATTGGAGCATTATTCTCACCTGATGTTCTGCCAAAGTATACAAACAATGGTACAGCAAATAAATATGTCCGCACGAGCAATTAGAGCCTGGTGACGCAGGGCATTAGAGTGGGAAATCACGTTTTCAAAATGATTCAGCAAAAATAAAAAATAAAAAATCACGTTAAACATTGTTTTATGTGTGTTGAGTGTTTTTTAATTAACTAAATATTTTTTTTCCACACATAATTGTTGTAAAACAACATATGTACTTGTTATTTCATTTCGCACATACGAATAGATATGCGATTTTGAATGAGGACGAGGACAGTGAGAAATGTCTCCTTGCGGACATGCATGTCCAACTTTGTTGACAGGATGGTCGACAGGTACAGGATGGAAATTCTCTGAGGCAAATAGACAAAATTCAGGAGTATAATGGAGCTGCTTAGGTTGGATAAAGTAGGTACACATGTCCCATGAAGGTACACGTGGTAGTTAAAGGACGACAAAAAGTATGTATAATGCCTACGTGTTGTTGTTCAAGGTCCTCTGGACACTTCTTTTGCGTTTGCCCCTATATCAGTTGTCAGTGCTTGCTGAAGTAGTATTTTTTGCTGATTCTGGTGACATGGTTCTGTGTCCAGTAAGGGTTTTCAACCAAAGGTTCTTTCGTTAAAAGCCACACAACCGAAGCTGATCGTCTTTGAATGGATTAGGTTGTCGTATTTCGAGATGTGTAATAGGCTGTATTTATCATGGCATCGTACACAAGACAGTGAAAGTCCAACATTGTCCTTTGCATCATGTAATCTTGCTGTAGGCTACCAGTAGTAACAACCTTATGTTCTTCACGAACGACCATGATAATCTGAAGACTCTTGCTTCTTTTTGTTTGGCTCCTTTCAAAACTTTCGTTGTGCAACTTCTTTTTAGTTCGACGAAACTTCTGCTCTAGTCTGCCCCTTAGAATTTCTATTCGGTTTCCATAGAGAAGGTTGATTGAAAACTATCTCCATGTGCATCTATTTGCCAGTCGTTAGAAATCTCACGTGGTTCCGATATGTTGATCTCAAGCACGTTTTCAATTTGCTTGATTTCCTTGGTCTTTGTCATTTTCGACTTGCCTGCACCAAGTTTCTGATAGCGTTACAGGCCGAGGTGGACTCGAAACCTAAGCTCTAACCAATCAGCGCGTCCAGTCAACTCGAGTTGCTTGTTTTATTGATTTGTAGTGACTCGAGTTGTGGTACACTTAGATCAAAGGGAGTTCAAATGGTACTTTCGAAACCATGTCTAGTTTGACAAAACTAGAACGGATGTCAGCGGGAGGTAGACACAACTTTTAAAGTCCTTTTCAAAGTTATAGTTATCCTCGCTTGATTCATTCATTGAAATTTAGCAAATGATACGGATCAGGTCCTTCAAGAAGACTCTGCCCTGCGTTTTCGATATTTCGATTAGTTATTCTATTCTGAGGGAAATTTCGATGCTTCCGTTCTACACTCGAGGTTGATGTCATTATCTAGATGACCTTGTATCACTTGGAAGCTAAAATTCCAGTGTAAGCTGGCATGATTTTTTACGTGTCCTTGGTCAGGTTAACTCTCTGTTAACATCTGTCTATCCGTGGTGGTTTCATACGCCCATTCCACCACTTCAACCCTAGAAGTGATATCTACATTCACTTCAATAATTTTTCGTCTCAAAATAATGCAAATTGTTCAAGTTAATTGCCAATTGAGATGTTAAATTTCCAATTAACCCAACGATATCGCCTGTTTCCAAAAAAAAAAACATTTTAACAAATTGACACGACGTTATGTGATACCCAAAAAATCATCTGACAGAGCCGAATAAGTTCTCAAACAGATAATTTAAACACAAAGAATGAGTAGGGACTATCTACCTACAATCAACCTGTCTGGCAGTGGGACTCCTTCAACTGTGCCCATGTATACTCCTATTCAATTGAGTGCTGGATCAAATCACTTCAATTAAAGTAAAGTCAATTTTTATGCAAACACTGTCTAGACCAGGACACTTCAAGGACACGCCAAGTAAATAAATTTGACACTGTTGATTGAGGAGCCGATACGGTAGATCTAACATCGATAGTTGTCTTCAAATGGCTGTTTCGCAAAATTTCAACATGAATTTTTATCTATGCATAACATGGGCTTCAGATGGAGAGGAAAAGGCTCCTATTATACCTTTAATGAAAGCTAAAAAGGTAACAAAAGTCCTGAAATTGCTCAATTCCATTTCAAAACCCAACCATTAGACGTTTGTTAGTGCCCACACGTTCATAATTACACTGAAAACCACCTTACCGACGACTTTAATTCCTTCTCCTTTATCCTACTGTTGTATTATAATTTTTTAATCCTTTATTCTTTTGAAATACACTAGTGCCGTAAATTGTATCTCCTTCATCTGCACTGAGATAAATTCGTGCTCTAAAAACAAGTCCTCTTGCATAACAATGCGGTCTCGTTAAGCTTTTCATATCAATTTTAATTTACGGTAATTGGGTCAAAAGCCTTGACACACTTATCAGAGAAAAACAAAAAAAAAAAGTAGTAGAACCGATTATTTTACAAAAAATTGTTGTTATAGTCCCAAACCAACCACAAGGATATGGAAACATTTATGAATGTGGGACATACAAAAACGAATGAATGCGAAAGAGAGGGAGAGAGTGAAAAAAAAGAAAGAAAACCCAAACGACAACGCTAAATGAAACTAAAAGTTTTAAATTTGTTTGTTTTTTTCTTTTTTTTTTTAATTGCAATCCGGATGCAGACCGCGGTTTCCAGGATCGCACAACCAACACTAAGTGGGAAAAAAATGTTTTTTTTTTTGTTGTTCTTTTCCACATTTTTCTGCGAAATTCAACCACAAAATGCGGTTTACGTTACGTTCGAGGTTTTTTTTTCAGTATTTTCTCGATTTGTTGTACAACCTCTCCAGGCTCCAGTTGTTTTTTTTTTTTTACAGATGCCTGACAAACTTTAACACTATGTGAGCATGTCAACGTCGATGAATGTTTAGTAACTTTAAATCTAAGTGACAGGGTGTCGAGAAAGCCTCTATGATGATAATGTCGATACCGTGTGCAAATCACAGCAGTTTACACACTATGCGGCATCAGCACAAAGATTGAAAAAGTCACATGACAGCGCGTTTGCTTGTCGAAATCCGCTGCATGTTTGCAAAAGTTCAGATGAGCAGGTTCTAAGCTGATTGGAGCATTATGTCCATTCCAAAGCTGTGCGATGCAATCGAATCGGTTATGACGTGCTCAAGATGATGAATGCTGTCACATGCATCTTAAGAATCGATGAAGAGGGGGTGATTTTCAACTTGGTCTTTTCCAGGATTTTGTCTAAGCATGAAAATTTGGCCTACGGTCCATCTGATGAGCCGCAAGCCACAATGGTTCATGCCAATGGGTGTGCTGCAAAAAGGCTTGAGACATTCACTAAATACTTTGAATTAAAATATACCTTGGTCGTTCTTGCAAGTTGCAAGACATTGGATCGCCTTTTTTTTATAATTGGGACATTCACAGCTGATAGTCCAATAATCGGGCATTCTTTCGTAGACCCATACTTCTTTGTTGACTTGGTGCATACAATCTTTTAAGACTTTGTTTCCACTTTTACCTTATTTTAACTGCGCCAACGTCTTCTAAACTGGTAGGGCGCACTGTGTCGTAATTGACTGTATCTGGGCTTGGGTTCCATTTATGCCCTGTAACTATCCCTATCTGATGCCGCTTCCAGAAGTGATCTTTAAACACATCTACGTCTCGGTAACTAGTTTTATTTTCATTGTTTCCAAGAGCCTACGTTCCAGGTTTGAAGGCCGTTGCCACTGCTTAGCTTGCTTGTAAACATTTCGGATGTTGCTGCACTCATGAATAATATGTTTTAACTGTCTTCAATTATTCCCAAAATGCCGGGACTTTACTCCACTCTCAGTTGACCCATTTTTATGCCATCCTGAGTTAACTGGATCCGTTGCATTGCATAGTTAGCTATGGAATTGTCCGCCTTTTCGAAATCAATCAAATCGGTTACATCTTTTGGTTTCTGGACCATGCCTTTATGGACTTGCTCTTCGTACCATCCTTCTCGTTCATAGTTGTATAGAAACTCAAACAGAGGGACTTGCGTTTTACCACAACGACTACGAAAGGGTGCAGGAGTAAATATATTTCGTACAACTTCTTCTGTACGACTGTCCCGGCAGAAAATTAAGAACTCTTGGTAATAGATTATTCTATGAGAAGAAGGGTGTAGGACCATCGGTGATTTTAGAAAAATTCCGAGATTCCTCTATGATTCTTTTTGCTTTCTAAATATGTATAAGCCATAGGTTCAAGTTAGTCTCAGGTCGCCCAGAAAACCATCTAATGCTATGCACCTCAAGACCTCAACTTGCCGAATTTGGACAAAAACTTGAGCTTCTATCCACATTAATTCCAGAAAAAAATGGTTACCCTGTTTGACATACATATTTTTTTTATACCTATAAACCACTCAACAGATTTGGTCACGTACTTTGAGCACGTTTAGCAAGGTCGTTTCCAGGAAAAGCTAATATCAATACTAAGAACAAATTAACCATCGTCTATGGTAAAGGTTTTCCATGAAGTGTCGTTTCACTTCAAATGCCAGTGAAGTGATTTGACACACACACAAAAACAAAATAAAAATACGAGTATTAGAAGGTATCGAATGGATACATACGAGTACATTTTAAGAACTTCTGATGAACGGATGTGTGCAAGGGCGAAAAAAACTACAAAATTTGAACATGATGCAGTTACGTTGCTTGAAGTTAAAAAGTTTTGTTACTCAAAATACTATGTGTATAGAATTCACCTTCTGAGTTCGGTTGATGAAGACTTCACTTGACTTGTAAACCAATTTGAAGTTGATTCATTGGAAAGTTTAAGCAGATGAAACTGTTTACTATGTACAAGGAATTGGTGCTTACTTTTCGAGTTCGTTTTCGAAATGAAAACATTTGACTGTTGGAAAATGATTTAAGGTTTTATTGCATTTTGGTTTGTTATTTGAATTTTATACCTCAAAATGAGGTTTACATTCGAAACTATAGAATAAGTGTAAAGTTACTTGGATCTATTTGCGGCATGTTATACAAGGCTTGCACTAGAGTCACTGATACTACTTAGTCAAGTTTTTGAGCTCGTGTAGAAATACGAGTGCTTTATCGTACCAAAAAAGTGTGTCCTTCCTTCCTTGCACTATACTACCAACTTGACGCATAAGGTAGCCGAATCTTTGGCCTTGAAAGCGGCTTGACTGTCACTGTAGATAATTTTGTCTGGTTTGGGTGTTGTGTTGTTTCACTACGTCTACCAAATTACTAGCAAGACGGCGGCGAATGAATCCGGAAGTCGGTAAAATTTCTATATATGCAGTGCTTATGTGAAGATACCCGCAGTTACCCCACAGTCCATCTTTGAACCATCGGTGAAGATCACTTTATCTTGTTTCCATGTCTTCCTGAAAGGGAAGCTTACGATGATGAATTTTTAGAAGTTTATTTTGGGTGTAGTGTAGTCCATCATGGGTGCTACCTTATCCCTTGGAAGGAAATCCTAAATATATTGCAAACCAGCACCCAGATTCTATCAGTCTGACTACATACGCTTCACGAGGAGGAGTATGTGAACAATTATACTAAGAGTTCCGGCCAGACAAGACCGCATGACACTTGTTGTGCCTTATCCCGCTGTTCTTGGAACTCTGTTAAGCTTTTTAATGTTGTTAGCTCTATTCAGCATGGGTTACAAAACTAATGACCAGTTAGTAAGAGTAAAAAGTACCACAGCAGTGTGCATCCAAAAGACCATCTTTAGGTAAAGACACCACTTTTTGTCACAAGGTTTTGCTTAAGACATAGTAAGCAACGCTTTCTTTCCTATGTTCAGTCACCAGCTAAGCTTTAAGTCGAGGATATTTTTTGAATGTAACACCCAGTGCTGGGAAAAAGGGAGAGTAATTGGCCATTGAACCCTTGAGGCGTAAAAGTATGTATTTTGGTTGTACTGGTAAACAGCATCACTTTTGTTTACTCCACAATTTGTGGCCCAAGCACTTGCCTAATCCGCGACTTCCTCCATTACTTCACTTATCACGACAGGAAACAGCCCTATACAAGAGGACTATCATCAACATATTCACTGACGGTCAGGTGGCCCTTAAGGCAAGGAGTTCTTACTACTGCAACTCAAAAGCCATTTCGGGCTGCTGCAATGCTCTCCCAGACCTTTTAAAGCGAAACAAAGTTAAACTGGTTACCAGGATGCAGAAACATTGAAGGCAAGGAAATTGCTGACCAACTAGCTACGAAAAGTTCTTCTGGAACGGATATACACGCTGAACCCTTCTGCTGCATCTCTAATTCCGCGTTTAGAACTTGGGACTCGGACAGAGACGATATCACAAGACATTTCAGATTCCTCTCCGGACACTCCAGCTTCAGATATCACTTAAACAATTTAAATATTGTTCAGGAAACTGCATATTCACTTGAGTCTAGAGGAAGATGAATCTGCGGAATGGGTACTGTGTGCGTACGTGGCTTCTACTGCATCAAGAGGAGGTTTTGACATTGTTGAAAACACAGTCTGTATCAGAGAAGGTAGCATTGTAGTATTGTTTGTATTTTCGATTGTCTTCAGTACTCTGTGAGCCCTCTCAGTTGGTTCGACTACAACTTCTCTAGGATACTAGAAATTACATAATGGAGTACCACGAGCAGTTAATGAACATCGAATCGCAAACCAGGAGTCGTTAATCAAATTTTACTAAATGTCGATACTATTAATGTATTCCTTGCAATTTCCTATATTTAACTTGAAATTAATTTTTAATTTCCTTAAAATCCAAATACCACATATGTCATCCTGTCATGTGCCATTCCGATGAATCTTGTTTGACATGAAAATCAAATTTTAAACAGAAATGTCAAAAATTACAGATGTATCTACACATGTATGTACATATTTTATTGATTTTCTAATTTTGGAATACTTAAACATGTGCACTTAATTATTTCCATTAAATTAGCTTAAAATTGTATACACACATATGTATGTATGATATATCCGAAGGTTTCCGAGAAACGAAAAAAAAAAGATCAAATAAAACCCCTAAGACGATACATTCCACAGTCATTTTCTGGATAACATACGGGGTAAAGTGTCATGTAAACATGAAGTTGTTCTCATTCTGAGAATCAGTGACAGATGAAAGAACATGAGTTCTTACGGTTATTTCTTTTTGACTTTTTGTTTTTATCGTTTTCTTGTGTTCAGAATTAAAAATGATAAAAGAAATACAAAAATGTAAAGATTAATAATTCAAATCCACAATGGTTATGCATCGTAAGGGAGTTACCATATTGTTTTGGTTTTTAAGGTCCTGTATTGTTTAAAGGAGTTCCACTCACCTAGTTAATGTAAAGTCCTTGTAATTTCCATTTTTCACACTAAATTCAAACAAATTTAAGTCGAATGCTTATATTCTTTGAAGGATACATCATGGAATGAGCTTCAAAAGTCACGATACATAACCGGTGACAAAGAGTGTTTTATATGTTACAGAGAACTTTTTCAATTGAGTCTTCACACTCATCCTGTATTTTTTGAAACATGTATGTATCAGACTGTCAAAGAAAAATTTTGGTACTAATTGCTCTCTGGTAATATGTTTGAAAGGGTTAATTTCAGTCTAGCCAGCATATTAGCCCGCTCCTTGAATCTAAAGAGGAATTACTTTTAACCGACAATATTCATCAGGACGATCTCCTTTCCACACTGTTTTACACAGTGGCGATGGCGACTTAACTTTTAATGAAGATAGTGGTGTTTCGACAAGTGTGCTTAAGTACAGTGCTCCCCGATTAGTTGCTTTGAGAATTTGTCTGCTGTATTTGGCCACTTAAGAGAGGAAGCTACATATCCGTACCCGCTTTCATTGCTGAACATTTTTGAAGCCTGACATTTTTGGTTAGCAATGCGTGTTACACTTTTCAACAATTTCTTCTTCTTTTCTAAGAAAATGTTCCGACGGTCTAGTGATTTAGATCTACCTAATTCTGTGCTTACGTATGCAGAATGTAACTATGACCATAGGGCTTCGCAGGTGGCTACCCACTTTTAGCATGGAAAATGAAAGAGTTACATACACACATGCACTTATACAATGTTCTTCTCTTGCTATGAGCTCTCTCTTCTTCTTCATACTTGTATTAATCCTATCGACTCTCCTTGTACGTTTTCGTCAGGCCGTTTCGTCCCTGGTTGTCAGCACGTCCACATTTATATTCTGCAGTTCCTTAATGATGTTGCTCTAAGTTCTGGGTGATCTACCTAATCCATTTACTATCTTTGACAAATCCGACGCTTGTCGCAACGCATTAACGTCCGGTCCCCGCATAACATGGCCGTACCAGCGGAGGCGGTTCTCTTGCAGATCTTATATGCTCGTTGCTAACTTTATAAAATAATTTCACCCAACTGACCTACCACAGCAAACCCATTCTAATGGCATAAAGTTTTTGTTTAAGTTTCTGAGAAGCCTAGATACTAGGTCGTTCAAGCTGTCCGACACTTTGATCGGTTAGTTCCCTTTTTTTTTCAGTTGTCCCAAGTTGCTTTTATTTTCGTCAGTTTGTCGTGCGAACTATCCTAAGGCCATATGAGACGAGGGTATTCAACCATACGGATAGCCTTTCTTACAGAATTTTCTTATCTTCAACTAGGAAAGCAATGTTGAATTAAGCGAGTCAGGAGATGGATTGACAATAAATATTTTTCAGTTAGCAAAGCGATTCGCACTCCGACTTCAATCAATCAACATGCTTTCATTCACTTTTTTGTTTTAGGAAGTTCCAAATTCGATGGAATTTTCGTTAGCTTCGTAGGTAAATGGATGGTATCTGACTACCTTGGTGTGAATCCTATTTCTTTCTAATGTTCCGACACAAAAACACTTTTACTTTAAAACTGCTGTGACTTACTTTCAACAACAGTTTTATGGTTGTAATTCAATATATTCCCCATGTTCCTTTAGGGATCAATCACTATACATAACTAAGTAATACATAGCCTATGTCGTTCGCCAATACATAAGCTTTTAATAAATAGAAACAATTTTAACATCGGTCGTTTGATCATTTAATTTACTGCAAACAAACAAACACAACATTTTTTACATCAATATCGACGCTCATGGTTATCCGACTATTTCAGTGTAAAGCTAAACAGTTAAGTATTTGTGTAGTATTGTGTATCTTAATACAGACAATGAATAACAAGTGTTAATGCTTCATTTAATTATTTTTATTAAGTATGCTTTCAATCAGTTAATGAATACACTTCTTGCTATTGAATAAAAATCGTATCAAGTTTTCGATTCAATGGAGTACCCACCAATGAAAAGTGATAATTTTTAAACGTGAATTAAAGTAAAAAGAACAATAACTAGGTATATAACTTCCGTATGAACAATTTCAAATTGAATTACCAATTCGGTGAATTGGTTTTTTGCATCCATCATTCAGTCAATCATTGTGCTCGTCCATTAGCTCTGTACATCAGCAAAATGAATGCAACAGATCCGTCAGTAAAGGAAATGTGTACAAATATTCATCCCCGTTTATGTGCATATAACAGCAAAACACATTCATACCAAAACCATATGGGCTATGTTTGTATGTGGAAAGCGCTGAATCCTCTTTCATTTGACTGGTTGACTGACTTTGAAAGCATAAATTACCATCGTTGTGTTGATATTCAGGACATGAACGGATTCTAGGACTTCTCACATCAGGACGAATGTTTGTTGTGGTAAAATGCTAATATTTACCCATTAGCGGAGATTCTTGTTTCCATGCATGACATGACCGTCCGGGTAATCATTTCAATGCGAAGAAGTTTTAAAAATTTTTTCTTTCTTTTGTATTGCTTTCCTGATGTGTGCACAGTGCACTCCATCCTGTATCCACCAAATATTCTACGCATCAAAGAGGCTTCGCAATAGAAATTCAGGCTTCAGCGTTTAATTTTATTTTACCTATTCTGCCTTTCCATGCCCTCATCGAGATAATTATTTTCAGAACGGAGCTATGCATCAAGCATTCCATCAAAATTATCAACCTTTACGAACTTGAGTTAACAAAGTCTCAGAGGCTTCAAAAGGTCTCAAGAAACCCACAAATTAACCAACCCAAAGCGATCAGTCAGGAATAGAGTCTGCAGACTATAACAGGAGAGTCCCCAGCAAACTTTCTGAATATCACAGTCCATAGAAAAATACAAGCTTTCTTTAAACATGCTCCCAAGTGTACTGTCGTTAGGCGCCGTTCAACTGAGGCGTCAACCATAAAAAAAAAGCTGGGGCATCTCAGTAGCATTTGATAAAGTCTGGCATAGAGCCCTATAAAGCGAGATAGGGTATAAAATCGGCTCATCCACGCTACTTGTGTCTCTGGCAGGTTAACCAGTTTCAACCATTCCTACCTCCAAAGTGAGATAGTCTCCAGTGGACTACTGGGATAGCTCTGCGATTGAGAGTCTTGAGGATGTCTTCTTTTATCCAATCTTATTCTCCTCAATAGCATAATTTTGTTCGAACAACATGACTGTGAATGAGACCATGTATCTTCGTGGCGCAACAGATACACAGTATGCAGTTACACTTTCAACATAGCGAAGACCATCGTCGATGAAGTTAGACTGCCCAATGGAATGATTTCTATAAATGACTTATTAAGGCGTTCTAGTAAAAAAGCTATTGATGTCCAGCATCTGTAATCAGCATTATAGACTCGCTTTTCTCAAGAAAAGAAATAGGCAACTCACCAAGGTGCTCAATTAACGTTTATAGGTCAAAATCCCTTTTGTGGCTTATCCATCAGCCACGTTTAAGTGAGGCTCAACTCTTGAAAGTACCAGGAGAAGCTCCCAAAATGAAACTCAACTAGTCCCGTCAATCTAAAAACTTCATCAATTCCTCAAATAGTACCAGAAGTCATGAAATTTGCATACTAAACATGTGTGATGGTAAGTTCCTTCCAGGACACTGGTAACTCAACTACCATCTCAACAAGTTGATATGAGTCGTCTCTACTTGGAAGCAGGCTAAAACACTTCAGCTGTAGATTAATCTCGTCAGAGACAGTCAACCAACCGTTCATCCGAAAGAAAGATCCGGACTTCCCGAGCTTCCTACTAGACTTCGATCTTGCTGAAGATCACATTCAAGGTGATTCAGTTGTAGATCTATGGCAGGAAGACAAGAGGCCATCTGGACCTAAATTTCGGAGAATAGAGTGCTAAGATTAATAGCAACCCTCCAACCTAACCTTACCTTCTTATTTCCTTACTTACTTACTTATCAGGCCATCGACCCTTGGAGGGTCTGAGCCTGAACTAATGCCGCTTTCCAGCCTTTACGGTCCCGGGCACGCTGCTTCCAGTTTACTAGAACAAAGTTTCTGGCGTCCGCGATTGCCTGATCTTTAAACCAGAGGTTTGGTCTTCCTTTTCTTCGTGCACTGGGATTCAAAGATCCTCCTAGCTCGTCCATTCGCTCGATGTGGCCTAGCCAGTGCAGCCGACGGATTTTTGCTTCCCGGACTACATCCACATTTTTGTACAGCTCTTAGAGTTCGCGGTTATATCTTCTCCTCCATTCGCCCTCCGCCCAGATAGGACCAAATATTCGATGTAGAATTTTTCTTTCGGAGGATCCCAAGATCTGCCTCTCTCTTATTTATCGGCCAGCACTCAGCTCCATAAAGCAAGACTGGCAAGATCAGGCTTTGTAGAGCATGCTTTTGGACCTTTGAGTTAGGAGTTTGGACCCTCTTTGTTTGGACAAACCGAAGTAGCAGCGGCTGCCAAAGGTTATCCGTCGTCGAAACTCCACTAAAGTGTCATTTGTGGAGTTGATATTTACCCCTAACCAAACCTTCATCTCTTTATAAGTTCAACTTATTTTATTCCTTAATTTCCCATACAGAGTTCCATTAGCTTGTTGTAAAACGCTTAAAACACTGGAATTCATATAACTTTGTGCCTTATGAGTTTTGTATTTAATTTGTGAATATTTACTTTGTCAATATTTACTGACATCTCTTTACACACAAAAGATTTCATATGAAAAAAATTGAAGGCATGCAGCTTAACCTTAAAATCAGAATATCTTAGAAACTTCTAAGAAAATCCGCGAAAGCGGACACTGACAACTGGAATTTAAAATTTTTTTTATTAAGCTTTCAATTCATATGAAATTCAAGTCGAATTCGTTTGCCAAAGGAACAAAGGCACGACAAAAAAAATAAAAATAAATCCTTGTACGAAAGATACTTTTATTTAAAATACGAAATTAAATTGCTCACTGCCTTTTTCACGGTGGGGTACATTTTAAATTTTTTTTTTTTTTAACGACTAGACACTCCATTCTTAACGTCCGTCTTGTTTTATTTCTCCCTCGTCACTTCCATCAACGTGACAACCTACGATATGTTTTTCCATCTCAATTTCATCGTCAACCATCCCCATTGCAGGATATGCTCATCCTTTTTTTGTTTAAAAATGAAAACGCTTTCGTTGCAGTGGACATTGCGATATGACAGAATGCGACAGGCAAGCGACAAAAAAAAAAGGATAACGTAAAAAAATACTGCAATTTCTCGTTTATTCTGTAAGTGAAAGAGATATGCATATATACCTGTCGCAGTGTCCACAGGCATCTTACACTGCTTCCTGCTAATCATATATGCACACAATACTACGAGGACTATGGATGTTGTATGTCCCACGCCATTGGGTCTAATGCACTTTTGTGGAGTATGTCCTTAGAAATATGTAGTATGTGCCTGCATAGGAAGTGCCATTAGGATGCGTCAAGATAGATTTCACAGCCAGCTGCTTCTGATGGCCTGAATATTATACACATATGTATGTATGAATTTTTTTTTTTCTTGAAGCATGTCCTTTACTCAGTCACTAACTCATTCAACAATAGCGTGGACGCTCGTCACCGTAGGGCTATTTACCTTATACTGATGATGGACGGGACATCCATCCGCTGTGTGGAAGGCTGTTAAAATAAAAGTAGACTGTGACTGTTAATTACCACCCCGAGAGTGTGTCGTGCTTCGGCGACTATATGAGAGGAAATATGATAATACGTTCATAATGGCCTGGATTCTGGACACATTTAGCATTCAGCATTGAGTTACAGGCTTTGTTACGGACTTTTACTTTTGGATTGTGTCAGATGTAGAAAACTTCTTTGCCAAAGTTTTTGATTTAAGTACTCGAAACCAACCACAGAGGCCGGTTCTGTTTAAAAGATCAGTAATGAATCACTCAATCCACTGGATACATAACTTAAATCTTTTGGCCATGGCATCTGGGATTTTAAGGGTTGCGTCGTTGTGAACTTGTTCAAGAATCCGCAGAAACTTAAGGTCTACGGCAGCCTAAGAAAGCAGCCTATGGGGACCTTTTACTGACCCGGTGAAACCCACGAATGCTAGACGATACAGTCAAACAAATTCTTTCTTTGTTTTGGTTTGTAAGGTCTTTGGCTAGCTTGCTAGAGATGTGTAGCTGATCATGGTTTTATATGACCACCTTGGGCTTTAAACCCCAGGTTTTGAGGTACAGGAATCGACACATAAACACTTTGAAAAGCTTTTTCCGGAAGACATGATGTGTATTTGCACCAGAAAGTAATTAAGAACATTTAACTCCTATCAATGGTTCTGATATTCGGTATTCGCCGAAGAATGACACCTTCAAAAAGTTATGCTCCACCTGTAGCAAGTAAAACAAACCTCCTTTCTTATTTAGTTCATTCCATTTTCCCGTAAACGGTATTATAGTCTCTATTCACTGTATCCTCAGTTTATGTCTCTATAAGTCAAAGTAATTCCACTATCCTTTCATTACAAAACTATCCTTTGTGTCTTTTCATTCTTCTGAGATTTATCTCTCTAAAGTTGATGGCGCATCTTAAACTTTTACGGTTGCTGGTGTTGAATTTTTAAAAACACTCTTCTATGCAACACCACCCTCAAGGATGTCAAACGTTCCATTTTCCTTTACTTTATTTTATATTTAGTAGAAAAACTACTGTGCTCTGACTTTTGTCAGCTACGTGACGTGTTTTACTTGCCTTTCGCTCACCAGTATGTATCCTTCAAGTTACCGTAATGTTATAAAGTCTCCTTTTTCATGGATCGATTTTGGAAAATCAAAGAGCTATAGTGGTGCCAGAAATGCACCATAACTTTTGGTTGCACTATTATGACCTAAAGCGTGACACGCGAAACGATTCTTTGCTTCGATATTTGTTGTACCTTTTCCTGGTACTGTGCATATCCGCATCCTTTTATCCCTTGGCGTTGTCTTTGTGCTCCGCCACTGCTGCACAGTTATTTTTTAATGGGATTTCTTTCGACTTCGCACACCTGGTAATCGGAATTAAGTGACATTTATTGGAACACGAAATTAGGTAGAAAAAAAAATTTTAGATTTAAGGGCTTATATAGGTATTCCTTCCGTTGCGCGCCATTGTGAATAGGAAAACACCGAACGAATCGAACGTGTACGCGGTGTGTCTCTAAAGAAGCCCCACAAGGCACACCCACACAAACACACATACATACTCACATCTACAACAATTGACTTCCGGCATTATCTGTACTTAGAGATTTGACTTTTCCTGTTTTTCCCTTGTTTGTATCCTACTGCCACCCCATCGTAGAATTTTATCCTTACATAGCACCACCTGCACTGCATAGCTTAAGGGCATTGAGACACGTTCACTGGTGGTAGGAGTCAGAGTGGAAGCTCTATCATGATGTTTTACACACACCCATGTGCAGCTTGCCATGGGTTGGCGTTGCAACATCGAAGTCAAAGGAGGAAGTTGGGAGTCATGCGAGTTATCGCCTGTGGTTTAGTGCGACAGCTGTGGGATTTTTAATATAAATTTTCCGGTCACTTGGTTGGGTTTTCCCTTCTCAAGTTTTTCCTTCTTCAAAAAAATAAAAATAGAAAAATAAATTCTTTTTAATTCTACAGTTAAAAAAAACAGTGTGGAAGGTGAGCAGGTGGGTTGGAAAAGTCCGTGTATTGTGTATCCTTAAATTAAGTTCGTCGTTTAGCTTTGTTCGCATTTTGTGTCGTTTTCTTTCCGTTTTCCAGCCGGAAGAAGTAGAAGTAATTTGAGATTACTTTTTGCTGACAAATGGCCATAGATTGCACTCCTGTTTGCGGATAGGGTGTAATGTGTTAATCTTGAATGGCAAAATGCAAGCGGAAACGGAAGAATGAAGTAATTGTAGTGATAGTGTGTGTAGATATAGATACTGTCAAAGGGTAATTTAATTTAATTTATATTGTAGTGCGGACATTTTTGATTTTAAATCAATTTGTTGGGTTTATGCTGTATGCTTTGGTATCTCTGGTACAGTCTTGATGTGTCTTGTTCACAGAGAAGAGTATCGGATTGATGAAATGTAATTGCTCGAGGTTGTCCTCTTCTATGTAGTCCCTCAGGAGTGAAGTCGAAGATTCCTCGGGCTAGGAGCATTTGTGTTCATCCGCTGTACATGCCTTAGCCATCTTAATCTTTGTACACGGACCAAGTCGGTGGGACTCTACAGCTCGTATAGTTCGTGGTTAAATTTGCTCCTCCATGAACCATAAACGCATCTGGGACGTCTAACTTTTCCCTCGAAAATTCCACTCGACTTTGACAAAGTCAATGTTTCTGCGTTTGTATAGCGTCTCCTTGGTTTTTCTGGATAGAAGCCTTGATAAATAGCTGTCTTCTAAGGCCAAATTATCAGCGATTGACGGGTATTATTTTACGTTGAAAATCTGTCCTGATGTCGTTGGTAGAGTTGAGCCAGCTGTTTCCATTGTCATCCTACACAAGCGAATGAGTTTTACAGCTCATCTGTATTCACATTGTCGTATGCGACATTTAATTCGTTTAAGAGATCAGGAACATTGAGATCTTCTCCAAGATCTGGCGTAAAGTGAAGTCACCGTGAAATAAAAAAAAAGTCTTGCTCATCGCTAATTTGTTCGAACTACGACGCCTAGCTTCCTCGTCCTTTCTATGAAGTCTATCAAATTTTTGAATATTTCGATTCGATAGGACTTCGATTGTCACTCTTATCAGTCACTCGGATAGAACTTCGGCTAGTACATATGTTGAACTTTTGAGTATGATAATTCGAGTACAGATAACACCCAAACAAACAAGAAGTTTCGAAACCATCTTGTTGCAGTTAAGGATATACCTTCAAAGTATAATTTATGTAGGTATGCTGAGAAGCCTTACAACACGACAAAAGAACTAAACTTGTCATGCTATGCACTGCGTTGGAAGTAGTCCTTTGCTACTCCAATTGTTTTTACACGATGAATTATTT
Organism: Criorhina ranunculi; assembly: GCA_951813785.1. Lineage (NCBI taxonomy): Eukaryota > Metazoa > Arthropoda > Insecta > Diptera > Syrphidae > Criorhina > Criorhina ranunculi. Next base: position 29,323,954 of record OX638381.1, read on the forward strand.
TATTTCTCGTCAGCACGAAGCATCTTTACATGCGAAAGCCTCTGCTCTAAGAAAGGTTGTAACCCACAACTAATCAGACATTTGCAAGAAGGAACATTTGCACAGTTACTTTGTTCAATGTGGAGAATTGCAGTAGCCATGACATCATCCGAAGGTGCTTCAAAATGAGTCTCAACACGAGACCAATGTAGTGTAATAGAGAATGTGCTTTCTGATAAACCCGATTTTGAATCTCAAGCCTTCAAGTCGTTATTCTTCGAATGTACATCAGTTTATCCATAGGTCTACCTACATTCGGACATGCAATCAGATATTAGGATTATTTCCAAAGTCCTACAATACGAATGTGGAACGATCTTAAATCCACAAACATTTAAAACCAGTCTGTGTCAGTATCTCCTTTGCCTCTCCTCTAATTTCCCTAATTCCTGAACTCTAGTTCAAAGATTGTTGAAAATCCTTTCTTTTTCCTATTTTTCGATCCTTTTTTGTTGCAATAATCTCGTTATAACCACGTTCAATTAGTTGATATACCGGAGGGGTGTACAATAGGGTAAACCCTTACCCTCTCTAATCACAGTTTCTGAACTTTTTGAGTCGGATGTATTATTATAAAGATTCCTCCCTCTAATACTTTTGTGCTTTCTCCGATACAAGAGATCTGAATGGTTTGTTCCTGCTTCTAAATTAGTGACCAGGTATTGATATTTTTATCTACCAGCGTACCAACAATTTCAACAATCTGAGTCCGTCCTATACTTTGAATTAATCGAGGTATTTACTAAGAAGTTCAGCCTGCCTTAAACTGTAGTCATAGTAGTAGTAGTCATAGTATGATTCCTTGCCTTTGGTTGGGAGGTAGAGTGAGTAGTCCACGTTTTTCCTTTTGTCCTTTGAAATTGCCAACATTTTCAAATTGATTCTCAGTCAATGACTGTATAAAAGTTTTGACCTACTTTTGCAAACTTATGAGAAATATTCACCCAAAGATATGCCAGATTGGCTCTTTAAAGTAGTTCCAAGAATAAAATTTGTTGTTGACAGGAAATGGTATCAAGGATCTTTTTTATTTATTTCTTGTCAGCATAACTCCTTATGCATTGCTTAATGTGTATATTTTGTTTGTTTGTCCACTTATCTGCATATGAAAGATAATTAATACATTTTTCCGTTTAAAGTAGAAAAAGGGTTCTTTTGAAATTCATTTTTGTTCGTCTGAATAACTCTCCAAAACCCTGACATAATCCCCTCTGAATGCTTTCTGTCTTCATCTAGAAATTTCTAAAATTAATTGAAAGGCATTCCTTCAAAATTCATGACGAAAGCGCTTTCCAACACCTGTGTCGGTTTTGTTCGTCTTCCCAAAATAACACGTGACTTTGGTTCTTCCACTCCAAGGCACACAACAACAAAAGTATCCTCAGATCCTTGAAGACAACAATAAAAATGAAAATAAATGTTTAAAAATTATTTACATGATAATGGGCCACAAAGATGGAGTGCGGAAGTAACATTGACTTAGATGACTATTCTGTCGCACATACATTTAAATGTTTTCTTAGCCGTAAAAAAAAAAACTGTAAACCCGAGGAAAACTTTTGTTGTTTGAAAAAAAAAAATTAAAGCCCGGTATGTATACCGTAAAAACGTCAATCAACATTACACTTGGCCGACTCGGAATGTCCCGGCTCGGCAATAAATTTGAAATTAGACGAACGCGAACTTTTGTGACAATCTAAAGTGATTTATTTATTTAGCACTACGACGACATTCATTTCCTTAGTCCTTATGTTGCTTTTTCTCCACACGTATACATACTCTTCTTTTCTTTTTTTTTGTATTTGCAGGCAACTTTGTGTTACTTTGGAGACGCGGTATAAATGTGCTCACTGCCTCGAATATTATGGTGACAAGGGATGAAAGAATAAGACTGATAGATGGATATAATTTAGAAATATCTGATTTGGAGCCACAGGATGCCGGAGATTATGTGTGTCAAATCAGTGACAAAGTGAACAGGGACCAAGTGCACACAGTTGAAATTCTGGGTAAGTGAAATGATCACCATAATAATGCCACCCACCATTCGCCCTTTCTTTGTTTTGTAATCCAAAAATCCAAAATCCTCTGTACAAGGACCTCTCTCTTAACACTCGGTATTTTGAGTGTCTGCTTTTTTGTTTCTTTGTCCCACAAGTCCTTTTGATTAAATGCTCCTTTCTATTTATATATACACTTTTTTTTCTGTTTGAGTCCTTATTGTTTTGGGAGTAGGGAAAATCTATTCAACTTGTGTGTTTATCCTTTTGAATAATTATCAAGGATTAAACTTTCAACTTTGTCATTTATTTTGAATTTCTTTTGTTAAACAGTTCCTCCGAGTGTACGAGCGATACCGACATCGGGACAATTGCAAGCGCGGAAGGGTGGACCGATTACGTTGGAGTGCAAAGGTTCAGGAAATCCTGTCCCATCGATATACTGGACTAAGAAGGTTTGTTTGTATATTTCTGTTTGATTCTGTTATATACTAGAATACAGTTTCTTTTTGGTATTTCTTTTGTGTATTTTATTTCTGTCTTAATTGGGATTAGGGGATCAAGTGAGGATTTGCAATAAAGACAGGGTGTGAGAGGTAATACATAGAGAGTGTAGGAGTTTTGAATTGAAATTGAATGCTGCTGCGGGTTAAAGGATTGAATTGAATGAATGGGAAGATTTAGGATAGTTGATAATGATGGTGACTATTCGAGAAAGGACTTAATGGTGAAAGTTTCTTCATTTTATTTTGATTTTATTTGCTCGTAATCATTGAAGGGCAAATTAGGTCTTAGTTTGAAAGGGGAATCGCAAGTACCGACTTTGAAGAAACACACGTTTCGATAATTGTTATAAAAAAGGGGGTGTGTACCTTTTATCAATCGAGCTATTGAGTATTATCCGTAACATGCGATGTACAATTAATAAAGGACTTCTCTTTCAACAACATGGTGTACTTAAAAACCGTGGTTTAAGCAAATCTACACTATCAATGTCAACGTTGAGTTCTTCTTGCATAAAGAGGTTTTTTTTCGACTTGTTGCATCTTGATGATCATCATATTATGGGCTAACATAACATAAAGACTACAGAAAGCTATAAAAACTGGTGAACATACAGACAGGAAGTAGAAAACGCGAATCTTTGGCAGCATGGTCGAAAAAAGGGAAAGAACCTGAATGATTTCAATACCCGAAATGAGAGTGCAATCAACTCCAACTGATTTCCTGGTTTGACGTATCAGTAGCAAGACTGATGATATCCTATATTTGAAAGCAGTTTAAAGACTTTCAGACTAGCGACAACGAAAAGAGCAGCACGCAGGACACGCTTAAATCCAAAGAAAAAAGAAATTGCAACCTCCTTAACACTGAGGAAATTGGTGCCGATGTCTCTTCGACAGACCTGGTCATATGTATACCCGTATTTCGTTTACCTTAAGACCGACTCTTTCCTGCTCATCTTCAATAGTCGTTAAAGTTTCATCAAGGCCTTATTTAAAACTGTCTGGCTTACTTTATTATCGCTGGACTTAGGCCCAATGCACACGGAGCAACTGAAAAACGAACTAAACCGGTTGGCAACTTGGGTTACAGACCAGTTACGGACTCAGCGGTGACTTGACTCCACACACGAGGAAACTCATCACCAATCAAAATCTCTAGTTCGTTCAGTGTCGTCATGGAACTGGTTGGTCTGTTGATCGCTCATCTTCGACAAACTAGAAACTGAAATCAATAGGCAACCCGACATGCAAATCAGAACGACTGGTTACAAACGTCGTGTGCGGCGTCCCATTTGATTACACAGGGTATGACTCAAAGCAAACTACATAGTCGCCAATTCGCATCGCTGATCAGTTTTTTTCCAGTTGCTCCGTGTGCATTGGGCCTAACCCATTCCGAAGGTGACAATGAAAGCGATTTGCCAATTGAGAAAAAATGAAGTCTGACACGAAGCACATGACTCTTAAGAGAACAATGTCTCTTAATGCCTTTCGACAATACAAGCCTTGTTTCCATGCTCGGTAAGCTTCTATGAGAGGGTTAAAAGATAGAATCCAGATGGCTCTAGTAACGCAAGTTTTACTTGAGCTGGTTGGTATCCGAATGATTAAACCCAAAACTCTAGCGTGACTGTCATCTAAATAGAAGTCTTTGCCATTCTCCGAGTAGCTTTCTGAAAAATTCAATAGAAAAGGCGTGGTAGAAGCGTCAGTACCTCCAGTGACAACCACACTACACTAGCACCACAAATCACTCGAAAAATGGACGACCGAACTAACTAGGCTTTCCATATGGAACTAGGTTTGTCTAACGCGGGTCCCTGGTCATAAGGTAAGAACTCTACATATTTCCGAAAGCGTGTGCTGTAAAATGCTAATCCACCACCGTCCTTTTCTTCCTTATCCTGTTACCTTCCTAAAATACTCCTACAGATCTCAAGTATAGACGCCATTGTTGATGTCTTTCTCGTTCGACGATGGTGAGAAAAATGCTGGCTTTTGTTTGCATTTGGTTCTAAAAAGGACTGCGCCGCACAGAAGTTCCGCTTTGTTAAACCTGTGAAAGTTTCATTCGAGTTCTATAAACGAAAGATATCATTCACTGACTTTCACCGCTTGCTTCTTTCGAATCCAAAAGTTCGTCTTACTTATCTTCAATCCAAATGCTTGCTTAAAATCAACTTATTTACCACATCTCCTCGGTTTTCAAGTAAGTAAGATGATTTGTCTCCCTAAACACACAATTTTCTGAAAAACCAAAGTTTAACTCTCAAAATTGTGTACACATTCAAATGCATCGGTAACTACATACTACCTATGTACATATGTACATACATCACCACATAGTAGAGCACTTTTCCAAACATTGCTCCTTCCATCTTTAACCGACTAGAGTGCTAACCACTAACTCTAGAATTCAAACCATTTAATGCATCAGCAACCAGAAGAAAACCGAATGGCTTCTCTCTTCCTGCCTGCTTTGCTTTAACCACCACCACCACAACCTTTTATTCCCCTTGAGTACACATAATAAAAACTTTTTCATAAAACTTATGCACTCTGCCGCATCATTCACTCAGCACATCTCACAAGCGACCATCAATAACTGCCGTGCTTAATTTAGACTAACCTCGAACAAACCGAAAACTTTAATCGATCAAAACTTCGATATGACGCTTCGAGTTCGACCCTTAGGTCCTTGCCATTCACCAAATGTGCCAAAAAATTAATTGGTCATGTGGTGTTCCAACATTTCCAAAAAGGATCAACGGTACCACCACCAGTCCGAGTAGTAGCGGTGCAAAGTTACCCCCGAGCACAGTCCCAGCAGGAGAGTTGAGTAGCACAAACATAAAACACCAATGACTCCCGTCGTCTGCACCAAACATATCCGCATGTTCAATCTGTCATAGTACGTGAAACACATTAAATCATTTCTCACACACACACGTTCTCATCATCCCCCAAAATGGTCATAAATCAATTCCCAAAGTTGTCGGCACAAAAAGTAGGGAATACAACCAACAAAAAAACTGGAGAGAACAAAAATAAAAAATAAAGAAATGCCCGTCCAATTGCTGGAAATCTCCCATTTGAACGGCGAACTTTGGAGCTTCACCCACTCAAAAATGGCCTATGACCGGCTTTAGCCCGTTAGCGAATCAAAATGGCCATTTCGAACCGTGTGCCATCAATTTAGGGGTACATGTATTCCCAGTAGGCTGCCACTCCGTTCCATTATGCGGCGTAATTAATTCCACTGCACACTCTGTTGAACTTATTCGGATGCCCAGTTTTAGGAATTCGAATAGAGCTGCTGGCATCTTTGGGCCAGGATCACATTTCAAAAATTTGATTGCCGTACATCCTGGAACTGGAGCAGGGTGGGCTCTGAACAAATGAATCAATTGCTAACGGCAGCCAAACGACTGGCTCACTCATTCCCGCCAAAGAGCAAGCAAGTTGATGAGAACAGAACTTCCGTCGAACGTCCCAACGCCCGTGCATGTTAAGTTTAAGATTTATGCCGGCATTTTCGTTGTTCCTTTGCTGTTCGCTTCTGTTCGCTCCTTAGAGCATAAAATATGAGGATCAGGCACTGAGTTCTGAATAACGGCGACGCGACGAATGGAGGTAGCTGCCTAAATTGTGCATAAATATTATCCTTTTGCCTGTGTGATGTCCTTTCTTTTTTTCTTTTTTGGAGGGACTAATATATGAGCTTCCCGATAGAAGTACAAACATGCCGACGCAGACCGTTGCCCTAGACTGGCAGAAGTTCTTCGCTGTGGAGATTCCTGCGCGAAATTGGAATGAGCTAGCTCCATACTGTGAATGCAAGTACAACATATCCTTGGTTGCGCTCGCTCAAGTAAAAGGATTTTATGGTGAATAGACGAGCAGAGTGCCAAAGAACCGCAAAACGTGCCCGTAATGTGCATTGAAGACGTGTTTAACATAAATTACACTTAAGACTGTAGCCATATACACTCGTACCGCTGTCGTAAGCTTTTGTAAAGGTGCAACATATCATGCATGCTGTCGACTGTCAGGAGCTCTTGCGTTCCATTTACCGATGAAAATGACTCCCTCTACCGTCTATAATGTCTCAAACGAGTTTTGCTTCTTAATAAAATGCGATTTGCGTTGTGGGTTCTGTATGTGCACATCACAGTCCTTGCAGTTAGTTGTTGCAGAGTCTGCCGTCGTCACCGTTATATCCGGCGAACGGTGTGCGCGATGTCCTTTGATGCAGAATGAGTTCGGTTTGGGGCAGGGTAGACTTCAAAAATTATTACCAAGGATTTATAGGAACCGGGCGGTCGATGGCAAGACAAAAGATTTTTTGTTTTTTTTATTTTTGTTTTTGAAATTCTTAAAAGTTTTCGTCCTTTTAGTCCCTTTTCTTGTGTATTTGTGTGCATATTTTTCGAAAAGTTTTCTTCATAAACAATTTTGTTTTGTATCCTTACAGAGCGGCACTGGAAAATCATCGGCTCGTATTGGCGACGGTCCAATACTGACTTTGGAAAAATTGGAACGTCAACAGGCTGGAGTGTATCAGTGTACAGCAGACAATGGAGTCGGTGATCCGGTTACAGTCGATATGAGGCTTGATGTTCTATGTAAGTTAAATTTGAGGGGGTGGCGGATAGCATTTATTCCAATTGGCGTCAGCAGGACAATTTTCGTGGGCGGTTTTTGATTAAATTTGAAAAAAAAAGATTTAAATTGAATTGTTATTCAATTGAAATTCATAAAAGAGCACACGACACACAAGTGTTTTGTAGATGACCTCTGCCAGAGGGATTGAAATTTGGTCAAATGGCGTAGAAGTTCACTTTTAGTGAAAATATTGAATGTGTGTGTGTGTTTATATAATGAAAGTTGGCTTTTGATTTTATTCGAAATTTATAGGTTTTGGTTTGCAATATGGGTTTTGCATTTGCGATTCAAATGATGATGACAAAGGTCGATTTTTTTTCATTTGTGTGTTTGTAGAGTGACCTTAGAAAATGGAAATCTTGGACAAGTTTTTCGTTACTCATCGTGTTACAGATCATTCAAATGATGGAGGTTTCCAAATTGAATGTAAGGGCTAGAGTTCAAAAGACTTAAAAGAATGTAACAACTAACAAAGCTTTCTATGTACGATATAAGCTTCTACGGCATATGATAATCTGTTTTTGTACAAGCTGCAAGGAAAACCACCAACCCTAAAATGATGGCAAAGCTAGATAAAAAGCGACGGAAGCATAGCTTTATATTTTTACGTAGAATAGTGTCTGGTTGCTGGAAGAGATATAAAAAAAAGTTTGAACGGCAGTGTTGATGATCCATCCACCCTCGCTTGGTGCTCATGATACATTTTTAGTGTTTACTGCCTAGCAGTTAGTGAAGAAGGGCTTGAAAAAAGTCATTCATTCTTGTTCATTGGCAAACACTTTCTTGAGCACGGATACTTGCGGTGCTCCGATGGAGCTCAAGTATGTGGTATATGTAGTTAGACCCAGAGTCTGTTGTAAATACCACAAACATAGCCAAATGGGTTGTTGACGAGTGTGTCATCAGGGCGCTTAAAATAATCCTTCCTCTTTTACTACGAACCACTAGTCAGTCGATGCTGCATGGCGGTGTCGAGTAGATGGTTGTGAATCTAGGGCCTCCTGAGTCAATTTCGAGGCATTCCTTGTCATCATCTTCCAGCTACGCTGCTAACAAAACGTGAACCGCGCCTGCTGTTTTTGATTTCCCAGATGCCTTTGCCTTCTACCTTAGTCCAGCTCGTCGGTCTTTGATGTATTTGGTATTCTATTTCAAGTCCTGCAATGAGACCCCAATCCATTTTGGACGTAATGCGCAACACAGGTTCAATAGAGCTTACTAGCTATCAACTGAGGTCCTGAATTCAACGCTATCACATTCTTAACATTGAAATTAACAAGTAGCGACCCGACAACCAGCCAAATCATTCATTTGCTCATCCGGGCAACAGTCATCGATAGTCAAAATCTTGTCCGATATAAACAAACTCGGCATTCGAATTTGTGTAGATGCATTATGTACTAGTTCCGAATTAAATTTTTTGAAAAATATTTAATTAAAAACAACACTCCGCCATAAAATCAGAAGAATAGTACCATGCAGGCGGCTTTTATCATTCTCAACAGCTTTTGGAAAAAAAATCAAGTCGATTCGTCTGACAATTGATTCATCTCCTTACCTGATTGCTCGTATTTAGTTCTTTCGAAATGACACCTTTTCATATTTTTCTAATCCTTTACACAGCATGGAGATATCCTTTCATGAAAATGGTTATACTTACTGACTTTGTAGCCAGAACACATGTCTCTGTAGACTGTCATCCCTGTTGAAAAATATCCTGTCAAGTCATCTGCATTCAGTCCACCATAGTATCTTCTATTTTCTACAACAGAATTCGGTTGACCCATCTGAATGATTCCAAGGAATCCTGAAACAAGTTCGCCATTATCGGACGTACTTTTATAATGTTGTTGCTTTCATCTGATTTGTTCCAGTGTCTTGACAGTAAGTCTTGTAGCCGACTTTTTCATGTAAGATATTCCAAAGGCGATAACCAAAAAGTCTTGACGTCCGGACTTCCTGAAGACCATTCTTTTCAAATAATAAATTTGAACAAACTCATCTTCACTACTAAAATCATTTTGGTCTTTGAAGTGTCTGTTCACCAAAAAAGCCAACTTCATAAGGTCCATGCTCATAAAAATAGGACTTTTTGACGACTACATCGTAGGTCATTCTCAAACTAATAGTTTCAGCAATTTGATGTCCTTTATCTAAGTTGAAAGCTATGGGCTTATTCATGGTCATTCTGATGCGATTTTGTAAGAGAATCTAGCGCTACTCGCCACAAATATATCTCCTGTTACCCATCCTTAGGCTTTCCTAAAAAAAAAAACCGTGGATCTTCTAATATGCCTCCAATGACAGATCAGTTCCGAATTTTTGATCTTCATTATATTATCCTTTTTGTTTTTCTCGAAGTTTTTCGCAATGTTTCTACACAGTTTTGATACTTGTATCTCTTAATGGTGTCATGGCTTCAAAAAACTTACCAGTTTGAAACTCCCTTCCCTGGTTCAAGAGATTATGGTGCCATGGCCAACACATTAAATCCATTGAAGTCAGGTTGAGTCAATCGAATTTGCACACCATTTTCTTAAGCTATTTACGATGAATTCTATTAAAAAATTCAGTCAGCGTTGACTTTCTACATGTTGTCTTCTTCTGAAGACAATGATCTGTTCTAAGACGTAAACATGACGCCTGAATTCATCTATTGTAACAAATATATCCCATTTCTTTGAAAAATCTTTAAAATATTCACAATATTCTTGATATAAATATGATTATATCTGTTATGAAAGAGGTAAGTATAGTAGATATTCCCATTGGCATCCTGTTGCAGGATTCCTGGATATATAGAAAATCAAAGCAAATGCCCAATGTCTGGGACACAATATCATCCACCGGACGACAGTTTTTTTCTTTTTAGTTTTACTAGCTTCGCTCTCGCTCTTCGGTTACATTTAATGCGGATTTCCAAGAAGACAGGAACTTAATTTGAAATATATATCTGCCGTGCAGAATGAGATACATAGATGGACAGCAATATTCCAGAATATAAAAACGCCTTGGCAATTGAGATCCATAGGAAATATTGAATTTAATGGAGAAGAAAATAGATTAGAATGATCCAATGGATAGATATGCTTACTAGGCAAAAGATGATTCTTTTTTCATGAAAATTATACTTTTTATATTTTGTATACAGTATCTTCCGGGTCCGGTTTCAAAACTGATTGAAAGCGACTGATGAACTTTGTTTTCTTTTTTATTTTCCCTTTAGCATCAAAGAACATTCATGCAACCAATCATGCATTGAAGAGTTATTAAGCCGAGAAAATAGGGAGAGGTCAGAGTAAAAATGTGAGTCACGACGATATGTCATAAGATAGTCTTTCATTAAAAGGTTTAGTCATTTCTTGAATCAAAATCAGAATCAGCGAAATTCCATTTAATTTCGGGTTCCCTTAGAGTTTATTTTTCCTGCTTTCCTTGCTATGTCATCAGTCTTCTCATTTTATGACAAGCCCACATGTCCTCTGACTGTCTTATCTTATGCTATATTTCAAAATCCAAGTGATTAAACTTTGCAAAATATATCGCTTATATCGGTTTCGATCGTTGTCTAGTTGTCGAAGAAGAAGGTGTGCGGCTGTGAACATCTTAGACCAATCAGTGTAAATAGCTATGAACCTTGAACCTCTTGAACCTTGAAAATGAGCTGATGAATTCCAGGCATAGCCTTGTCTGCACACTGATGGCTACATTGTCTATAAATGTCATTAGAATTATAGTATGCCCTTCCTAGAGCTACAGTTCGACCTCAACCAATAAGCCTCACCAGTGAGCCCGTTCCTAAGCTTACTGCCTTCAATTACCCACTCCAAGTTTGTTGGGGTCCCCTCTACTTCCGAGCGCCACATCAGGCTTAATCTTCTTCTACTGCGTTGTCCCTCCGGGTTAGATTCGCAGACTCTACGGGCGGGAGTGTCGGTGTCCATTCGCCCTTCATGTCCTAGCCATCTCAAACAACCAATGCGTAGTTTTTTTTTGACTTGGTCGATGTCGCTATACAGTTCGTAAAATTCATCTCTAAATCTCCTTCTCCAGAGCTCGTCAGCGCAAACGGGACTGAATATCTTACGAAGAATTTTTCGCTCGAAGCGACCAAGGGTTTCTTTATCCGCCTTCGATAGAGTCTATGCTTCAGGGACATACAATAGGAATTGGATGGTCAAGGACTTCTATAGAGTCTCCTTAGTTCTTCAGGATATAGCCTTACTACTCATTCACCCCTCAGCCCAAAGGAACAGAGATTGATTTCTGATAATATGTGGTTTTCAGAAGTGCAGCCTTAAAGTCCACTTAAAAAGCATACAGCTTAGCTCTTTTGGGCAATGTTTGTTAGCAAAAATACTTGGTCTAAAATCGAATGCCCTTTCCGAAGGGAAAGTAATAGGCTCATGACGAACTTGCATCTTGAGGAGACATGGGAAAAGGATAACTTTTGCAATATAAATAAAAGAAGGTAACGTTTCAGTGTACATAAGTCCGCTTAGGTTTGTTATGGGCTAGCTACCACTTGATGCGCGTGATCTTCAGTGATCTTTCTGCCTGAAGTCTATGCACATATCTTCTTGCTTTCTTTTGAATTTTCCCTCTGTGGTCTGTATGTAACAACTCATAAGCTTTGACTTTAAAATGTTGCCCACTGAATCTAGAAAAATAAATTCGACAACAGACTGTCTATACACAACTAAGTCAAGTTGAAAATAATTCAAAAGAATTTCTTTAAGAAAACCTATGGACTCTATCCCTTGTTGTCCCGGAACATAATCCTAGTACCTACCGTAGGTAAGCTTTAAAAATTGAAAACAAAAAAACTCCCAACATAAATCACTGCATATGTCAGTCATCTAACATACTCCTACTGGCGGCGTCGTCGGTCTCCTCATTGTATAAAACTGAAATTGAAACATTAAACCATATCTTATTCATGTTGAGGTTGTATTTTTTCGTATGTGGTTTAGTACAAGATTGAATTTTTCTCCCATACACACACGGGCTCACAGGACTGGAAGTGGGTAAAAACAGTTTCAAATACATCCATTGAAATACAAAATATTTGCATGCTAAAAGGATTTGAAGTTCTATTTTTCATTTTTTTTTGTTATTTTCTCATTTCCAAGCTATTCATGTTTCTCTTTTATTTTTTCTTTGCAGATCCTCCGGATATACAAGTGGAAAAATCATGGATACATTCCGGTGAAGGATACGAAGCGAAACTAGTGTGCATTGTGTTTGCGGATCCAGTTGCAACGGTTTGTTGATTCCCTCACTTCTTATTTGAATAAAAATCATCTATTTCTTCATCCCTATATGCATACTCATACACATGTGTAGGACTAGGTTTAGGTTTTTTTTTTGATTCTCGGACTGACCCGGTAAAAGGTAGTATCCCGCGGACGGATTTTTTTTTTTTTTCTGTCTGTACCATTTTATCTGTACACAAAGCATTTGTGTGTGAGACACGATAGAGAATATTCTATTAGTCGGCTCCAATGCACTGTGGATAGACGCATAGTCCGGTTTGGGTGGGTATTTAGAATTGTGTGTGGTCGATCAGGACGAAAATACCTAGTATCGTTCGGAATTTGCAATTGAATATGTGAAATGTCTGAATAGGAGATACTTACTTTTTTTATTTTTTATAATTGTCATCTGTGTGGTAAGAACTGAAAGTAGATATAGATATACGTTTTCTAAAGTGAGATGTTTTTTGAACTAATTCTCGTCGAATGATTTCGTCCAAAATCGATATCCTGGTTTTAAATTCATAAGGACTTATACAATTCTTTAATACTTCTTGGTCATTCTGACTATTCTCCTATTTTTAGCAAGATCCAAGTTCTTTGATTGTCAATAGATCATTCCGGGCCAGTGCCATTTGGCATCTCGTTGTAGATGAAGTGCATTGGTTGCTGCTGCAGAATTCCCAGAATCACTGTTCAAAGAAAGCTCTAGCCGATGATGCAGATAGACCAAATGCCTTTGAAAAATCATCCCTCATCGGAGATGTAATAGAATCTAAAAAATAAAACCAAACGAGGCGCAATATGGACAGCAAGATCTCGCATATCCGAACTAAGTAGATATCCTGAAATTGGTTAAAGAAATGTGCAAGACATAAATACATCCTGATGCTGTATGTAAGACGGCTTATGAAGATGCTATCATATCCTCACCAGAAGACACAGCGAAATTACTTATTTAAGCGAAAACTTATTACACTAAACAGTCAAAGATCTCTACGACATGCCCACTTCTTGCAGAAAATATCCCAGAATTTCAAGAAAAATGGCTTACTTACTTACTAAAGGTGGCGCTACAGTCCGGGATGGACCTAGGCCTTAACCAACAAGTGTCTCCAGCCAGCTCGATCTTTAGATAGCTGCCGCCAGTTTCGCACGCTAAGTTGGTTGGGGTCCCCTTCAACTTGCGTGCGCCACCTAAATCGCGAAGATTCGAAGATTTTTCGGACCGGAGCATTGGCGTCCATCCGCTCTACATGATCCAGCCGCTTCAGTCGTTGGACCTTCAACCTTCAGGCTAAGTCGATGTCGCTGTACAGCCCGCACAGTTCGTCGTTGTATCTCCTCCTCCAATCACCGTCTATGCAGACGGGACCGAAAATCACCCGAAGAATTTTCTTCTCGAAGCAGCCAAGAGCACCCTCATCCATTTTTGATAAAGTCCATGCCTCTGCGTCGTAGAGCAGGACTAGGATTATTAGGAAAGTTGGCTAAGTATGCAAAAAAAAAACTGAGTTGTGAAAGCTTTGAAAACGGTTTGTAATTATCCAATGTATTTTCTCTTTCCCATTAACTGATCCATAGTTTTAAGACTGTTAATTGAAAACCCATTCCTTGTGCACTTATCGATTATGTCTGGGGTCGTCTGCGCTAGTCACGACCCTAAACAGACTATCAGGTTGATAACAGCAACGTCTGCTTCCACAGAGATACCGAAACAGACCACAATTGTTGGATCCCTTTTTGTCTCCCTTATCACTATGGTGACCCAAAAAAATTAGTTTTTCTGGGGCTCGATCCTAAGCCTAAGATTGATTACCACTCGCATCAGTCAACGTGTACTTTGGCTGCAGGGACATGGCTCTACTTTGCAGATAGCTTCTCCTTACACTGTTTCTTAATAGCGTATAGTTTCCATTTTCTTCGTTTATCACTAGCTCGACCAAAGTTGGATCCGGACGGCCGGTAATATCGATGTCAGCTAAAAACCTGAACCTGTCTGCCTTTAAAATAGACAAACACTTTTCAGCTCAACATTAAAAAATATTTACCAGAGCAAGGTGTTCTTTTAGAAACCTCAAATGATCGTGAAGATTTATTTTGAACTAGCAGTTCACTTACCCGCGGCTTCGTACGTGTTAAATACATACTAAGGTTTATATTTAGTCTCCAGAAATCGTCTGTCCCTATAAACTTTTAGAGCTAAATGACGATAAATAATGATTTTTTCCGAAATCCGATTGTAATAAAACAAATCCTTTATGCTGCTCCAAGCTATGCTCTGTCCACCTATGAAAACTTCATGAAAATGCGTTCAGTAGTTTCGGAGATGTGCGCAAACAAACAAACAGACAGAAGGAAAAGAATTCTACAAATTGCTAATTTGTTTTCTATTACTCTTCTTTAGTCACCCCCTTTCTTTGTACAATGTACAGACACCCCGGGTTCTTCTGTTTTATTATATCACGTTGGTATTCACGATACTTTTTCGGGATCTAACTAATTCAATCTCTCATCTTCAACCACGCTTCTTGAAACATGTATGCTCTTTTTTTCCTGCTTTAAAAGACCTTATTGACTAGTGCAATTTCGACCTATTTTATGATCCTTTGCTGGCACCAAGTTCATCTAGTCAAGAAAACCCTTCTAGGTTCATCTTGTTTCTAATGATCTCTGCACCAAATTTGCTAAGGCGGATAACCCTTCTAGCTGATTTGAATGACTTCAACCTTTTAATGGCAATGACGTTTATTTTAAGAAGAAGAATCACTTCAAATTTTAATTGATCTCGATTTTCCAAATTCAGATAGCGCAGTATAAATAGACAAATGGACGGAAGAGGATTTTTAAATGCTTATGTTTGGAAAGCTGATAGCTCACCTTGTTTACTTCAGCTTCTAAACTTAACATCAAGTTTAGGTAAACAAGTATTTTAAAGAAAAATATCATTTTCGTCGAAATACATAATTTCAAGAACCAATCCAAAGTAAACCTAAAAGATCTCTCCTATTTCAATAGTTTTGATTTACTTGTGTATCAGCACGTGTACTTAACCACGATAACGTCCATAAGTTCATAAAACAAATTAAAGTCCATACCTACCAAGTACATAAAAATTCATACTTGAAAAGTTTTCAAACTCTTTTCCTTTGTAATTCCAAAAATTATAAGCCCCCAAAGCTTGCGGAATATCTTGCACCCAATTATGTGCATAATTTCGCTAATTTCTTGTTATCCAATTTAAAACAGAAGCCTATTTAAACTGATTATACCCCTGTCGGCATTAAAACACAGAGCGACTTGTTTCCTCTTTATACAAAAAAATTTTTTTTTTCTTAAAACGCTTTCCATTGCGTGGTGTATCCCTCATTAAGATTCTACTCAGAGATTATAATTTTATTAATATAATTAATTTGTTATCTACGCCCGAGATTATAATAAAGATTGCTACTTCCCTAAAAAAAAAAAGGATACGCGGATACACAGTGGTGTATCTTTACACGAAAATTTAGATGTCATTACTGGAAATTTTATTATCTTAACCTTAAGTAGGAGATAAGCTTTGTGTAACCGTTCACTTAATGAACTTTATACGTTGTTACGGTTATATCGATTTGTAATAAAAAAAAAATATAACTTTATTTTTTATTTGTTTATGTAGAAAAAAAAGAAGAATAATTCTACTGTGGGTTTGATTTTTAAAAGCTTTTCCCTTCTATGATGGATGAACTTTTCTAAATGACGTCTTAAAATTTAAAATTGCATTCGTAAAAACTGTTTTCGCTAAAAAGCATGGTTTCCGGATGAAGCCATTGCTATCACAGTTCCTGTAGGCTAGTTGAAAAGTCAGAGTGGAATTTTTGTATCGAAATTTATTGGTTATTAAAGAGAGTTGAGACTTTACACTCAGGGGGATGTTTTAGCTATGATTTAAGATGCGTATATTATAACTGGAGATGGAATCGATACGCTGGAAGGAAATTGCTACAATGTTGGTTTGCCCTAAAACCGCTGGAATCTAGTGCCATACAATGAAACACAGTCCGGAACCGACAAGAAACGAGAAAAGCAACGCCCCAACGAAACGAAGGATTAGATGATTAACCAGCTTCGTGGATAGTAAAGGTACTTATTCGGAACAAAATAGTCGGGAAGACGGACACAGGGGATCCGACCTTGTATGGGCAGAAATCTCAAATAACTTAGAAGATTCTTAGACTTGGGAGGTCATAGCTAAGAATAGTAATAGAAATCCTTTCAGGACAATGTCCGCTGAGAAGGTATATCAGAAATACTGTCATAGAACGATCGGTTGCTATCCTAGGACTTTTCCAATTGTTTCCAATTTGGAGTCTGCCTTTTCATTGTTCACAGTTCCCCCATCGCTTAGATGACCTCGTTGCTAGAAGCGTCATATTTAAGTTTCCTGGTGGTCCCTTTGCAGCTCTCTTCTCCTCTTCTGCTTCTTGCTTTTGATGGCGTTGTTCCTTTTATCCAAGGTCCGGGTTTATGCATATGTTCCCATATGTATATTTAAGTCACCACTCCGCCATCTCTACGAGCTGTATAAGGATGTGGATGTAGTCCGGAAATCAAAAATCCGTCGACGTCGAAGAATTGGACGAGAATGCTCCAGCAAAGGGGGGCTTCGAATCCCAGCCACCTGGTTCATGTAGAAAGGCGAGACCGAACCTTCGGTTTAAAGATTAGGCAATCGCAGACATTAGAAACCTTGGTCTTGTCAACTGGAAGGAGCGTGTCCGGGACTGTGAAGAATGGAAATCGGAATTAGTTCACACTCAGACCATCCAAGGGTCGCTAGCCTGATACCTTACCTACTAATATTTAAGTCGTTCGTGTACGAATGCATGTGGTTCAGACATTCCCTACGCCCTGTGTTCTTTCTTTTCTTTAGCGTTCTGCTGTACGGAGTTCTTTTATAAATATGGCTGCTCTGCTTTTAATTGCATATCGGACCTCTATCTATCAGTCTTTGTCGTAATCTTGAACAGTGAAAAATTAAAGTGGTCTGCACCTTTTTGCTCTCCTTCAGAGCAAGGACAGGAAGGAGAGTCGTCGTGTTCAAAAGTTTTCCACTTTTTCTTGGCACTCCTTAAATTGGCATTTTGCTTGCCAGAGCATCAGGGACTCAAGCTTATATTGAACCATAGACTAAAGATTGCATTCTATGACAGATTAAGTTTGGGTTTTGGTTCTGCATCCATAGGCTCAGGCGTTAATGCTTTTGTTATTTAGAATGTTGTGTAACAGCACACTGATTCAAAATTGTCTCGATGTTATTATTTGCTCCTTCAATGCCTAGGAAATCATCTACTGTGTATTTCTTGAGCACGAAGTGTTTATGAGTGAAAGAAAAGTCGTTCATAGGCTTGCTGGGATTTGGATAGGCAGCTGCGAATCATGTTCTTCATATATAGGCCAAGAATTCTCAACAGAGTTTTCAGTAAAAAGGAGGTCAAGCTATTCAGCCGGAGATCCTTAGGAAATTTATTTGTAGGGAAGACACCATAAGGTCCTGATGCTTTCTATGGTTAAAAACTGGAAACTGGTCATTATAGCTTATTTTCACTGATCAGATAAGGTTTTTCCAGGGCTGTAAGTATCTATGAGCAGATCTGGAGATTTTTTACCTGAGTCTACCTAGATACTATCAAACCTATTGTGTAACTGGTCAACAGAAAACTGATAAGATAGACTTTCTATAACGCGACCTAAATCATCAAAAGTGACATTTTGACCTTCATCCCTGTATCTGTAAACATATAATGAACTCACAAATGACAAATACAAATATACTCCTACATTTTGTGACTATAACCGGAACCGAAACTCATTTTTTATTGCCATTTCACCGTTCTCCTTCCACTGTCAGAGACTTTCGGACAAGGATACTAGCAAATGTCATTTCATTATCCAATAATTCTAAAGTCTATTTATTACCTAAAGCTATCTTGTCTGCCAGTCCTCCTCTTTGCTATAATCCAAGTGCACTATCACTCAACCAGACATCATGTCCATCGTAAACGCCTCCGTGTCATCCTTGCTTTGTCCTTCCGAAGAGTGGAGTATTAAAAGAAAAAAAAATCTCATAAAATCTTACAAAAAGTATAAGCATTGTATAGGTACTATAATATTTTTGCGGGTTGCTCTATGTTATCCTGTGAAATTGTCACTTTGGGTTGCCTTGTAGATTTATTCCTTTACCCGGCACAAAAGTTGCTTTATTTATTTTTTTATGAGAGTCCCTTGATCCCTGTTTAATAATTTTAATGATGAAGAGTGCCTGAGAGTAATAAAATCAATCTGTCTATTGTAGAGGGATGAGAACAGCAAAATAAAGGACTATAGATCCTAGACCTAATAAAGACATTCATGATACTTTTGTTTATTATTATTATTTTTATTTTTTTGTTACTTCTGTGTGATTCGTTGAAAGGAGCCTTAAAAGAATATTGCCAGTGGAATATTTTGGAAGGACCAATTTGATTAACAAAGTTGTAAGCGCGGAGTGTTTAAATCCTTT
Organism: Criorhina ranunculi; assembly: GCA_951813785.1. Lineage (NCBI taxonomy): Eukaryota > Metazoa > Arthropoda > Insecta > Diptera > Syrphidae > Criorhina > Criorhina ranunculi. Next base: position 29,342,963 of record OX638381.1, read on the forward strand.
AATTTCCAAACTTCAGATCAATTTTATGTGTGAACATCGTGCTTAGAACTGCGGTGTGGAATACAGAATTTGGTCATTCTCTTCCTTTGTGCTACAAACGTACAAATTAAAGTTGTAAACTCAACAAAATATATCTGGCACTAGGTCATGAGTTTCGGACAGTTTGGTCTAGCAGTGTGGCAATCATCTTCTCAACGTCATGGAGTACATAGCTGCTGTACAAAGGTACACGGCACTGAATTCAGCCCCTAAGAGTTCATTTTACGCAACGTCCTTACAACGATAAAAACTCTTAACTCCTTTCGTAGGTCCAATCATGTTTGAACCTGACCCAGGAGCCATCCCTGGGTACCTCTTCTTAGAATCTTTGAAAGCCTCTGATTACAGAATATCGGTAGTCTCTTCCAGGTGAAACGATCACTTATTACGTCCAACATTCTGGCCTCCAAACCAAAGCCTCGAAGTAATCCGGCATATGTATCTAATAAGTCACTTCCTAATTGTTGCAGACTTGGTAGCAGGTTACATGGACGTTAAAGAAAACAAGAAAGCAGATTTACAACCAAGGCAACATGGTTTCTTTGAATTTTATATCTGGCCAACCCAATCCAAATGTTCATCGAAAAAGAACCTATCGTAAGCAGTACTTCGACTCAAAATCTTTTCAAAAAGGTTGCCTGTCCCTGCTTGAAGCACAAAAAATGGAGTTCAACATGATCCTAGACGACCTGATACCCAAATTCTGCTTCAACGAAATCTTTTCATTAGTTGTCCGACCAAGAGATAACCCCAATCATTCGACTTGCATACGAACGGATGCAAAATGGACGCTATTTCACTGGTTCCGGAAATCAATAAAGTCCTTAGTCAACTAGCGAGGAACAATCTGGTCGACCTTCATTCGATTTCAGCTGAAAAGGAACAAATTTGAAGTCACTGGCAAGAGATGGCGCTCCAACACTTTCTATTGTCACTGAACCCTTCACAATTCACAGGCTATGTGAAAAGTAAGATAAAGTTAGGTTAATGTGGCTGTCTTTACCCAGAAGCAGACACACTTAAACCAAAAATGGTCCATTGTAATAGCACAAGGATCTAGGTATTCCTCAGAAAACTACCCGTAGGAGCTTCCAATAAAGCATTTGAGGCACCCGACTTTCACGTTTGCCAAGTTCCGAAAGATGATCTAGTTGGCTAGCTAGATAATCAGGAGAGCGCTGGACTCATGCAGAGAAGATGAAGAGTTGTCCTTTTCTTTTTCTTGTCTCTACAGCTTCTACAAAAATCATTATAGAAGACTACGCCTTTTGGCGTGACTTCCGATGAGGTTGTGATAAAGTGACCAGTTATGACGCCTATTATGGTGCTGATGAGCGATATTTTCAGCGAAACCAGACTAAGGCCAAATCTGTTTACGTAGTAGCTTGATATGTAATGCCATCTGCCCAAAATTGGTTGACTTTGCTGATCGTTTCCATATTATGAGCAGCGAGAGGCATTTCGAGATTCCTCTTCTCCGGCAGAATCTTTTGATTTATGCCACCAGTGGCACCCAAGCTAGGTAAATGTAAAATTGCCCACCAACTCAGTCGAGAGATAAGCGGTATTTCAGGCAGTTTTGCAGTTGAAGGAAAATGATTGTAGAGACTGCATTGCTGCTTCACTATCGCTGAAAATGCAAATATCCCCTTCAGATGGCGCCTTGATCCCCATAATCTTTGCCTGGAAAAGATTACAATAATTTGAGAGCGAGGTGGTATTGATACTAAAATCTTCGGAGATGGAGTCTTCTCCCGCCCTCTCTTAAGGTCATCCGTGTAAAAATTGATCGATTTTGGATTCAATACCAAGTAATCTTCCCACCTTTTCCTGGACGGAATGGTGTCTTCGAAAAGGCATTTTGGCAGGATATAGTCGGTATTGTCCGGGATGGGTTCACATTTTTTTTTAGAATTGTGGACTGTTCAATCTTTCAGCTGGACCATTGAGAAGGGGCTTTTAGTCCAGTTTCTTTATTTTGATCCTTCTTCTACCAAGACTTAATAGAGATTAAGATTGCTCACAAGTCATAGAAGTGGGGTAGATAACTCCACCCTGAGTTATTCCACTTTTAACGAATTTGGTTCATGTTAAACCTACGCGCGTGTTAGAGTCAAACAAATTGAATCACTTGTAACCAAAGGATGAATGCACGGATCATTATTCACCCAACAAAGTATTCTTCTATCGGTCTATCCCATAAAAGTTATCCAAACACAATGTGCTTTCGTATGTCATTGTAAAACCTCCAGTTCCCGAAAAAAGAAAAACGCGTTAAAGTCACGAAAATTACCGTGTAACCACAATCCTATTCAAATGATAGTTTAGAAACTTTATACCACATAAAAGTGTATCCTTTTTGACATTCAAAAAAAGAGAGAGAAAGAAACAAAAAATAAACTAAAACCTTTCTCTTTTGCTTCTTCCTTCAGGTATCCTGGTATCAAAATTCATTCCCCATCCAAACGACAGATAGAAGAATTATGTCATCAAGAGGAAACCGACATACACTGACTGTGCGACACATCCAACAGGAGGATTTCGGTAACTACAGGTAAGTGAGATTTCTCATTTTGCATGCATCCCTCTCTAGGGCAAGGATGTGGAACGACTGTGTTGAATTCTTTAACGAATATTTCAGGATTAAATCCAACACAAGTGGGAATATTTTAATTCTATTTAATGTCAAAGAATGGTGTGATACTTTCTGTGCATGGAAAATGACTGCCAATTATTGTACCGTTGCAAGAGTTGTGTTACATTTAAATTAAGGAAACATTGTGCCTAATTAGACACACTTCATTTAAATGAGCACGAGTGCCTTATTTGTATACAATTACCGTTTGCATTCAGGATGTGTTTGAGGTTTGTATAGTAGAGTATGGAGATGGAATTTTACGAAGTAATTTGAAGGTCCTGTTACAGATCCTAGTTTAGGTTGTACACCGAGCTATTGGACTAAATATGGTCAATTCCATAGGCCCTAGCTCTCTTTAAGCTGTCGCGCTAAATATTTGTATATCTGTAACTTTTAAGTCACAACTTCTACTGCTTCTTCAGATCGTGAACAATGTACCCAACCTTGACTCTAATAATCTTCATACTAAAGGTACAGCCAGCTCGGTGTCAAAGTTGATGGAGATAATACCTTCAAGATATCGGAAACTACTTACTTTTGCAATATCTTAGCGAGTGTTGTAGAGCTATGGGATTGGCTCTCACCATAATTGTCAACCAAATGAATCATCGGTTTACTTAAAGTGTTTTATACAGTTTGCAGGACTCCATTCATGTCCATGTGCCTTTTAAAAAAAATGCTTCAAATGCGACGGTCTGTATGCTATGTCCTTACGAAAGTCTCTAAATCGAAGGTGCTAAATCCAACCGCTTGCCACAATCATCCCGAAGACATAGGTAGATGAACTTTGTTGATAAACAGAACTCAGTCTTTCTTTTAAGAATGACGTCAAGGAATATAATAAATCGGGACGATTCCTGATTCTATATAATGCTTCCTGCAGCCAACTTCACTTCCATTCATCACGCCCTTTGCCATTTGTTTTTTCTTAGTACTATCTCGCACAATTACTTAACCAACTAATTTGCTATTTTCTTTGTTAATTGCAGTTGTGTTGCTGATAACTCATTGGGACGATCCAGAAAATATATGGAACTATCTGGACGTCCTGGACCAGCTGAATTTTACTCACCGAAATGGGGAAGGTCCTCGGACAGTTACAATCTTACATGGAAAATTGATAGCTACCCGCCGTTGGAGGAAGTTCGTCTACTCTATCGAAGAGTGCTGGTAAATAAGAATGCATAACTGGTGTATCCTTTATGCAATGGATGCTACAAATATATATCCTTGGGTCAATGTTTATACTTACTACTTCGTTCGGCAATTATTTCTAAGTTTGTCTGGGGTTTCCTTTTTTTTTTCTTTTTTTTTTTGTTGGGTGTTTGTTGTTAATTTTGTGTTGCTTTTTTTTTTGTTGCCCTTTTGGGCGGTTTTGGTGTGGTCAATTTATTGCTGCTGCAGCTGGCGCTTTTTCGAAAGCTTCTGGGTTAAGTACACAGTTTTCCATCTGCGGTTGGATTTAATTCGTTTTCTCCCGGTTCACAGTCACATAATAGCTTTAACAGTGTACTACACAATGTAGTGGTGGCAGGTCAGTTATTTTCCCTAGGTACAAGGACAATATTTGTGTGTGCACTTCACCCAGCTTCTATTACGTGTTTCCTTTTTTTTTTGTCGTTGCAAGAGGAACAGAAATATAATTTGAAATTGCATTGAAACGGCAAAACTTGACTCTGCAGGATACGAGATGGATGTTGATAAAAAACAAAAAAAAGGTGGAAAATTAAAATTTTCAGCGTTGAATAGGAAAAGTTGTGTGTCACCCCTTGACGGTGTCCAGGCGAGCAGTCCTGACTTTTTGTTCGATCAGATTTTCGATTAAATTTTCGAAATAAAAACCGGTGGAGAGTTTTTTGCGTTACGTCCTCGATGAGTGTCTATCAAAAGGAGAGTAATTTAATTGCTGTCGAAGCGGTGCTGAATGATTTGTACAATATTTGTCAATACACGGGATGCATGTGACAAATTTAATTTGATTTTTATTTACTTTTTTTTTTTGTTTTGTGTCCTTGCAAGAGCCATTCATATTTTTATTGATCGCTAGATACTTTTTTCCGCCATTTATTCTTGCGAATTCATTTATTTATAGACTTAATTATTTAGCCGGTAAATATTTACGTTTTCCATGTATAAATTACAGTTTTAACAGTAAGTACGGACACTGATTAATTTAATGAGTTCTTTGAATTGATTCTGAACGATCGATGAGTTATTTTTGTTCGGTTTGTCAATTAGGACAGAAGGTACCATAATTGGTTGGTGTTCATATCAGCTCTTTGTATTAATTTCTTCCAATTAATCATTAATAATGCGTTTATATATGAAATTATATAAAAATAAATGTGAATTTAAAAAATATCAGTTGATTACATTTGGTTTCGGTTGGAAAATTATAGTGGTTTGGCGCGGATTGAAGTTTATTGGCGAAATTTTTTGGAAAAATCATTGCAAAGAATAATGAATTAAATTAAACTACCTTTAAACTACCCTGTAGTCATCATGGCTAGGAGACTAGTGCGTTAGAAACTAGATTTCAGTCAGTACAACAGTCAAATAATTTCCGCGGCATCACAAACCTCTAAAACTGAAATCTGTTAAGAAAAGCTATCCGATTTACCCATCAGAGTTTGCAATAAATCAGTAGGTGCTCCATTCATGCGAAAAATAAAGCGCTCACAACATGAATAGGTTTAAAAATGCGAGGAAGAGACGCCTTCTCCCCAATGGGCATTACAATGGGTTTCTACTGATTTGGGTGTGGCGTAGAGAGTTCTCTCTACCCCAACCCATCTTCCTTAACAAATCAAATTTCCCATAGGTACATACTGTAAGGCTTAAGCCTCTCTTTAGGAGGATTTTCTTTAAAAAGCCTGCTAGGCACATTGACTCGAGAAGGTACACACATGCCATCTTTGTCCACTGTTTAGAATATTGCAACGCTTGGAGGCCTTTGGAACCATTTCATTTTGTCCTCAACTGCGGCGCCATGTTTGTGGGGGGTAACTCAACTATTTTATCAGATAACATGACATGTTCTTCGACCGAATTTTCTTCGGACCAAAGAGTGTGGCCCATCCGAAAAATACGAGAACACGCAGGCGGTGTGTGATCATAAAATTTGGTTGCCATTCGTTCCGAAGACTTCGCAGGTTTGTGCGCTGGCGTGGAATCCTGCTGAAACAGGGCTTTACAACTGTCTCATTCGCTATAAGACCTTGTTGGAAAAAGTAAGAAGGCATAACATGACCTTTACTGCTTACGAATCGAAGGACCATCACACTGGCAGGAAACTTGATGTGCATCATCATCTGTCCATTCTTCTATTGACCTTCTGGTCCTGGTCAGTCCACTCAACAAAGTCCCACTAATGTAAGCTCCTTTGCCTCTGCTCCTACTTCCATCATATCTTCGTGAACATACCTCCTCTCTACCACTAGGAGAATGATAGGGTCACTAACGCGATTATGACTGTTCAATAGGAGCTTGCTAAACAAATGGCTCCACGTTTCTGCATTGCAGCCATATTTGCTTCATGTATTTCTCTTTTCTTTGTGCGTCGGCCCAGATCTCGCAACCATACAGGAAAATGGGATGCGTGATCGACATGAGCCTTTACATGCTCGCTCGCTGTACGTTTGGCATTAGTGACCTTTGGTGCTTGCTCAGATGCGGACGTTATCTGTTGCCAGAAACTCGGTTCAAATCTGGAGCCATTCCTAGATACTTCACTGCAATCTTGCTGGTGCCTACATGGAATTCGACAATCATAGGGATCCGTCTCATAGTCAGGGGGATGAGCTTCATCTTCTTCGCCGCTAGACTTAGACTTTGATCTTCCATCAAGGTATGCAGACGTATCGTGGCTTGACTTAGTCTTCTTTGATGTCTACAAGCATCTCTACATGAAGAATTCCATCTTTTGAGATATTCCACAGATCAGGTCCGAAATTTGAGCCCTGCGCTGCTCCAGTAGTGATTTCCTCAGTGGTATTATACAGATAGTCCTTCGTCATCCGCAGTAGATATTGTGGTATCCAGAAAGTATTTTCAAATGCATTCAGCATATCACTTAACATGGCTGAATTAAAGGCATTTCCCTGTTGAGCTGCCTGGACGGTCTTAACCACTTTCTCGACTGCTCCTATTGTAGAGAAACCTTTTCTAAATACATACTGCCTCTCGAATAGGATTTAGGCTTTAAAAGAAGATAGTAGTAAGATCAGTATGACGAAGATACAAAATTGATATAACCAAGTCTTTGTCTAAAGAAAATTCAAATAAGCTGGTCTAGGGATGCCGGTGATCCGCGCAATGTTATGTAAGTCAGTGTCAACAAATTGTCTTACTTCATCAGCTACTCTGAGCTACATTTTTTGCAACCTAAAAGCCTTTTTGCAACAACGTTCTTATTACGAATACTGGTAAGTTGATTCAGAAGATTTAAGGCTTCTAGACTAAAATCTTATTCAGTTCAAGAGGAACTCAAGTCGTTTGATAGCACAAGCACTCTCAGGCATCTTTGTTTTTTGAGAGTTTTTGCCAAGTTGCATTTCCTTGTAAAAAAAAATTGCAAAACCAATTCTACAAGATGCTTTTTCTTTGAAAGTAACAAATTAAAAGTTCTCATTCATCCTCACCAAGAAGTTTGACCCTAATTTCTCATTAGCATCAAACTTTGGTAAAACCAATAATTAATGCAAAAATCAAGTGCAAACATTTCTCCAATGACTCCTTCAATCAAAAGAGTGTACCAACTCTCTGTTTACCCTTATCGACGACGAGTGCCGACTCCAAACTGGAAATTAATGATGTTCTACTTTCATTCTAACAGCTATGAACCGTTCTCACGATATTTTAAGGACGATCGATGAAGTGGTGAATCCACCATTTGCCTCAGTCTTTGAAATAAAATCTGCAATTGAGATTTTAACATTACGTTGTGTGTATATAGACGTTAATTGATTACCACTGGCTTACAACGTTACAAGGTGCGGAAAGATTAATGAAGAACTTCTCTGAAATGGATAAGACCTTAGTGAGATGCAATCATTTTCTTTGGCTTGTAAGATAGTATCTTCGCCTTTGCTAAAAGACTGTGTGTGGGTGTGTGTGTGTTTTTAATTCCAATTTATCGAAGAGAACGATTTATTGGAAATGAAAATAGGAAGATAAAACGGTAAACTTCACTCCCGGTGCATCCATTCATTCGCTTGCAAATCAAAATCCTTTCAGTTTTTTGTGAACAAGCCAGACCCACAACCACTCTAGCACACGCCAAGATCTCATTAAAAACATCGTTTCGCTTGTAATTAAGAATAAAGAAATAAATGCAATTTTAATCACGTGCCTCATTAAGTTTTTAAAGATATACCTACGTATGGATGGATATGTAGAGAAAACAAGGTTTAACAGAGCTTCAGTGCACTTCTGGTTTTGATTTGCACCTTCACGCGCATCGGTATTCGGTATCTGGCTGAATGCACATGTATCCGAAGTATCTTCTTTGGGGTTTTGTACATTTGATATCATTATAGAAGCTCTTCTAGGGTATTTTGAAGGAGTAATGCAATTATTTTCAATTTGTTGAGAGTATGCATCCATTATTCCAATTATATAGCATACAGCGAGAGGTCTTAGACTTCCTGCAATGCTGTGAGATATTATTTTCTTGTTAATTGATGTGTCCATTTAGCACTTACTGTAGTTGTGAATGTTAATGTAATTTTTTTTATTTTTTTTACAATTTTCTAGATGAATGACACGTTTCAACAGCCCGGACGATGGCATGATTTTATCCTTACACCAGAGCATAGACCAGCTTCAGAGCCATTGACACACATTATGTCGTACACAATAAAGAATCTGCATCCTGGCGCATACTATGAAGCGATTGTACAGGCTAAAAACAGATATGGATGGAATGAGGTTCGTACATACTTAAACAGATTTAAACTTTAATTTTACATTTTACAAAGGTTGTTCTACATTTGTGAGGATATATTGGAGGTCCTGTCTGTCGTAGGAGGCTTTTAATCTGATGAAATTTAACTTGCTCATTCGTATGTCACGTTTTTTGATGTTGGAAAGAAGAACTAGCTAAAAATAGCTTTAATTAATTAATCAGTTAAAATGTCAACATTTTTATGGTAAAGCCATGTTTACAAGTGACAGATATTCTTCACAGCTCTGTCATAAGTAACAGAACGAAAGGTTTATGATGAAAACCATTTTGTTTTTGGGAATACGAAGTTTACCCTTGGTATTATTTCATAATTCTATCTTTGAAAAGCATATGTCAAATTTTATACGGAAAACGATTGCCTGATGAATTTTTGATGACAAATGCTCTGAACGGATTGGTTTGGAATGACAACTACCATCGTGAGGAATTTATGTTCTCAAATAGATTCGCTTCATTTTACTTACTTACTTAAGGTGGCGCTACAGTCCGGGGTGGACCTGGGCCTCAACCAACAAGCGTCTCCAGCCAGCTCGATCTTTAGCTAGCTGCCTCCAGTTTCGCACGCTAAGTTGGTTGAGGTCCCCTTCAACTTGCGCGCGCCACCTGAGTCGCGGTCTTCCTCTACTGCGCTGTCCCTCGGGGGCGGATTCGCTTCATTTTATTGATAAATGATTGTGGCCTAGGTTTTTTTGGTTAACAGAAAAGATATTCGAACGCTGTAGTAATATGGCTGTCAGTGGACTATGGATAGTCAGCCAGGCTATCGAATAAGAGACCTGACACAAATATTTGAAGGTGTATTACCTGCTCGCTGTATGAACATTCCATCAAAGACTTTACTTCCGAGCCTTATCTTAAAAATTCTTTTAAAATGTCCACGATCTGTCGCAATGTGTTTCAGTTAAGCATCTCAATTGGTGCGAGCCGATGAGTTTGAAAAAAAGCTCAATACTTTCAAAAAGTACTAAGTTACTACTTTATAAGATTGCGTTATCGGTCTTACTTTTTTTCTAAATAGCTTTCCATTAGCCAACCAGTTACTTGTCAGGCTGAATATTTTTTCGTTCCCGCAGAAATCGTAGATGCCCTCGATTCTCTGAAGGAATATGCAAAGATCATCAGCGAATCTTACATCTTTAGATAAAATCACAGATAATCTATAATAAAATGTAAGGGTCCATCGAATTTTTCTTCCATTGGTCTAATAGCTTTTCTTGGACGAGGGAATCCCTCGTGCACCGTCAAGGGAGACCAAGTTCCCCCGGTGTGTTGACCTCTAACCGACTAAACCCTCTTTAACTATGGCGGCCCCGAAACTCTTTCTTGGATTACTTCAGGAGGATGTCACTTTTTCGAGCCTCCATGGGCTTTACTCTATGTTCTCTTCTCTTTACTTTCAGTACTTCCTCGATGTAGGAATACACTCTGATCCATTTTTCCTTACTCGTGCGCCTTACCATAACGATATTGTCCGGTGTAATTTCGCCTACCTTCGTTTCTATTCGACGTCTCGCCGCAAGCTATCTAGTGCATAGGCGTTATCCTGGATCGAGTCACACTGGGCTCGCTGTTTTTCTCATTTTGTGTAAATACTCTTGTTGAAACACCCGTGTCCAATAAGGAATTGTGTGAGTTAGGAATTCATCTGTTCCAATCGGCGATGTTTCCGATCAGTCTTGCGGTTCATGTAACCCTAGGTTTCTCTGCTCCAGCGTTCTTACCAGCGACGCATCGTGATCTCCTTGGCTTCTGCTGTTGCAGCTTCCTTTCCAACTTCTGCTTTCCTTTCGTACATATGTATATTTTTACTCCGCTGTTAAGAGATCAATTGGTGTTACTCCCGCGACCACGAGAACGGCTGGTTCTCCCCTGTCATTTGTCGTCTATACTTTTCGAGCAAGAGAGCATCAGCGCAGATCTCGCACCCATACAAAAGGGTTGAGTGCGTAACTGTCATGAGTAGTTTACGCGTGTATCCGCAGTTTTTCTTAGGAGTTTTAGAGGAGAAATATCTGCCGGAGGTTAGTCTGAAGGCCTGCCCAGCTTGAGATACACAATAACAAAATTTCGTAGAATCTCAAGTGCAACTATTAGGTTTCGATCGGTTGCATCCTGTCATCTGTATTCGAACAGCTTTCTTCTTTTTTTAGTCCAAAAATGTCTTCCTCTTGGCTAAAGTCGTTACCATTTCGAAATAATACCTACAAACGCCATGCTACGGACAGTCATTATAAGCTTTCTCAAGCTTGCAATGGTCATTCTTGTCTATGTTTCTCTGATTTGGATAGAACATATCCATAAACTGGAACTCGTTAATGGGTTTCAAGAGCCTTTTCTTTCCATTTCAACTCCTCTAACTCGTAGGTCTACCTTTCAATTATTGAACTAATCTACAAGTTTAAAAGATCACGTATGTTCAACAGTAAGCAAAGCATACATTTCAAGTGGAAATTTGCAAACCATAGTCCATTCAGATCGTTATCAGTGTATCAATAGAAAGGGTTTTTTATTTTCTCTTCCTTAAACGACTTATTTTGTGTTTCGAGCCGATCTCTTTGGAGAGACTCTTTTTCAAAGGTTGCAATTTTTCTTCTAATCTTCTAATCACATATTTTTGTTTCCCTTACAGGTCAGCGACATTTTCCAATTCATTGTGGCGAATAACAACGTTGAACTACCACCCGAAGATGCCGAAGTTGTAGCGAGTTCAAAATCTCGCAGTAATTCTGCATCACAACTATGCATCCACCAATCGATTGTATTCGGTTTATCGCTTGCATTCACGATGTTATTACTGCGAATGAAACAATTTCACGTAGGATAATTTTATTCATTTAATTTTATTTTATATTTATGTCTCTATCTATTTGCATATTAAAATATTTTTTTTTTTTAATTTGCCTTCAAACAAAAACCAAAACAAAAAAATAAAACTACATAAATTAATAAAATAAAAATATTTTTCTTCAAAAAGATGCATAATCATAAACAAAAGAAAAAAGTGAGTAAAAGTAAATAAAAACATAAGAAAACACATTTAAAAATAGGGACGTATTGAGAATAGTTTATGTTAGATATACATATGTATGTAGGTATCATAAGAGAAAGAAAACTAATTAAAAAAAAAAAAACAAATATAAATAATGATATATAGAAGGAAACTTAATTTGTACAAGTTATTTCAGGAGACATAGAGCAGTTTGGTGCCACCAGAAATGCAACCTGGTCTCCTGAAACAAAATGTACAGAACCATTGAGTGATAGATGAGTTAACCGCATTTTTAAGTTCACTTGAGATATCTTGTATATCGAAATCGACTCCCCAAAAAGAAATTACTTTTCAACAGATCAGCACTAAAAATTACCCAATAAACCATTCACTCACTGTCACGGTCACACACTCATATATACAAGCTGCCACCTGAAGACATTTATCCTTACACAAACAATTTTTTTCTTTTAAAGACAATTAAATTGTAAATACATCGACCACTACGTAATTTATGAAAGGAAAAATAGAAAATTTAAAAAAATAGAGGACAAAGATATATTTACTTATTTATTGTAAATACTTTTTTCTACATGCAAAAATCAATTTTCTTTATTCGATAAAAGTAAATTTTTAAAATTTTCTTTAAGTTTCACAAAAATATTTATAAAACGCAATATACCACCAATCGTAAGAGAAATTTAGCAAAGAAAAAAAAAAGTTTAAAATTTTTTATAATTTCAACTTAAAAAGCACTCAAGTAGGGGGATGACTTTAAGCTTATTGTTCGTATCTGAAAGGTTCAAATTTGCAAACTATAACTCGTTGAGTTTTCACAATGATTCAAGTGAACATTTTGTCAGACTCAAGTTGAGGAACACAAGACCACTCAAGAGTCATCAAATTTGTCGATCCCCCTTCGAAATTCTATAAATTGTTCGCGACAAAAAAAGAAAAGACAAATTGTAAATTAGATATTAAATATAAAATATTCTTAAATTGTGTCTCTTCATGCAGAGTTTTCTATCTTTCTCTCCCTCTCTATCTCTTTTCATTGCATCTGTGTCTCATATTATTGTAAATACAATTTAAAAATACATATATTAGAAATAAAAATAAAATAACTTATACCAAAAGAGGAACATGTACACATAATATTTGTGTTTCATCACGAGATTAAAAAATAATAAAAAAAAAAGCAAATTAAAAAAATGATATTATAATATTATTATGTAATGTAGTTAAGATTATTATATAAAAGTATATATTATATATATAAATATAAAATTAATATTAAAATAAAAAAAGAACACACGAAAACATCATAAGCGTTACTCAGTGAAACTTTTAAGCAAACAAATTATATATGCAACTACATAATATAGAATTAATTTTTATTTATATTTAAATTTCCAAATAAAAAACACAAAATCCCACACTAAAAAACATAAAACTTTATTTTGACAATTTGGAAATTTATTTATTTAGTTTACTGATCGAAAAACAACATTAAAAAAATGAAAAAACCAAAAAAAAATACTTTTTATATGGATGTACCTTAATTAGTTTATACAACATTATTATCATATAAAAACCAAAAAAATAAATGCAAAATTCGTATTGTATGTAAAAAGTAAACATGAATAATTAAGGAAATAAAAAATGAACTTAGATGTAAACCACAGAAATTGTTTTATTTAAATGCAACGATGTATACAATGCATTTGGAATTTTAGGTCATATTGGTAGGCCACCGGCCAATTGGTCCACACGCTGCTAAGTAAGGCATTCCGTTCAGCCCCACTGCCACGTCTCACGTCACTTCTATAACTTCAGAAAGATTAATCGACATCCACATCTCACCAGCTCAACACACGTATATATGTTAAGGGCCCATCGGTAGGAAGAGAACTGCATGATGTGGTCACGGTAATAGCAAACTAACTGCATCACAAATAATGGATATTGGAGGGGCTTTTAACAATGTTGAACGACAGGCTCTTCGAAAAAAAGATGATACCAATATTTGAGCTCCCGGTCCCAAAAGGAATACAACTGCAAATATCGGAAATTGCTAAGTACATACCTTCTTTTTTCTGTCGAGGTGTTAGAACACCACGCTGGAGCACCTAGACACAAAACAGGACCATTGTACTAGAAGTTCCGTGGCTGCATATAAGAGCGCAAGTTGAGCTGGAAACAAAGAAAGCAACTATCCCATTCAAGTTACAGAATCTTTAGCGTTTTTTATCCGTCGGCGTAGTAGAAGTAGTATTGCAGCGACTTAACATCCCAAAACACATCTTCCTTCCAAAATTATTAGGAATGGAGACTATGGCCCTTATTGTGAGTGTCGATCAGCAATCGCCACGACAATTGTCGATTGCGTCGATTGATTTGAGCTTTGGCATTGTGTAACTCAATCGATAGAATTTTAATTCATATATTTTTATTTTCCTTAATATAAATATTTTATTTTTACTAAAATTACTTACATTTCATACGCACAAAACTCTTCCACTTTTTTCGAAAACAAACCATCGACCAGAAATTTCTGATCGACAACAAGCGACTGTCAAATCGACAAATGTCGTTCACAATCAAAATACACAATACCAAAATCTACAATCGACGAACGTTGATCGATAGATGTCGTTCATCGATCAGAAATCGACACTCACAATAGGGGCCGTGGTTAAACTTTTAACTTAACCACTGTGTGAGATTGCAACTGCAGAAGTTCGCTTGTCAAAGATAAAACAAAACGTTCAGTTCTGGGCCCCTAATCTGTATGCCGATTCTAAAGTTCGGATAATTCGAAAGCGGGAGTTTTTTGTGGATTTTATGAGTTGCATTTCGAATTGCCCATACAGAATGTGCGCTTTCGAACGATCCGAACTTTAGAATCGGAATACGGAGTAGGAACCCTGCAGAGGGTATCGTACAAAGTGCTCCTATGACATGCTTATATGCGAGCCTTAGTTAAATAGTGACAAATAGTGTCTATGTCACCTATGACGACCTATGTCGTGGTCGGTTGTATGTCTATGCCTAATTAATCTGAAATATTTCTGATGAGACTCCTTGTCTGATATATTTTGCGAGATAACCTATGTGAGTCTATCTGTTCTTTGTAGCAAATAGGGATGCAAAAAATGTCTTGATCGTACTTATGACATCGGGATGTTCGAAAGGAATACATACTGTGAATTATAAGCAATGGCAACAGTACCAATAATTCTCCCCAGTCATTCTGGACACCACCATCGGAGCAAAGATTGAAACCTTATACCACCTGAGTTTTAAAATCACTACAACAACTTTAGATCTTTGCTGGTTCCGAGCCCTTTTATAAAGTAAGCACTAACTATTTAACTACAATTTAACCGGCTCTGTTCTCATACTGAGGCACGTCCTATCTCTAGATTGTAGCCTGTCTTAACTGATGAGATCTCTCAGCTTGAAATTAATCAGAAAATAGCCTTACGGCTAGAGAAAATGTGTTTAAAGCATTTATATCTCCTGGTGAGTACGACTGAGCATGGTCACAGGCACTTTGAAGTTGTGCACTGACTGATCTTTGCAGGTATACCTACTTATAAAGTGGTCCCTACATTACCGTGACTAAGGGAGAGGACACAGGTTCGAGCCTCAGCAAAATAATCAAAAGTTTTTCGCGGCAAACCTCCTAGGGTATAATCTGTCATGAAAAAACTTCTCAGTCCGCCGTTCGTAGTCGGAAATAAAACTGTGGCTTCCTTCCATTCATGCGAAAAAACATAAAACAGACAAAACTGACTTCCCTCCCTGATCAACTGTCAACAAATTGTCACTCACGGAATAATGCTTAACTTTGTTCGAATACCTCGCTTACAGAAACAATAACATTGTACATCAATATCAATTTCGAAATACAAATCAATTCAACCGTAAATAGCTTAGAATTAGAATCTCCGTTTCAGAAAGGACGGCACAACTCAATTTAAATGTTTCACGTGCAATAAAAGGTCCACTGAACGCCATAGAAATATACAAACTCTGTTGCACAACCATTTGATTTGTTTTTTTTTTTTTTGTGACTTTTGTTTAGAATTTGTTGCAAAATTGAGCTGTACACTTGCAATTAGCTACACCATTGTTTGTTGTCACGGTAGATCCGCTAATAATTCCGCCTTTCTATAGATTCCGGGCATCGAACTCTGTCGCTCACACATAAAGCCATATCAATCAAAGTGCTCATAAAAAACCAAAAAGGAAGTTTTCTAAAATAGCTTTTCGCTTGAATTTTATTACCTACAGCTCGTGTTAGCTGTCGGCGGCGGCGGCACTGTTTGGTTGATTGAATTCGATCGTGTCGGCTTGGGCCACATTGGAAACTACCAGTAAACCACTAAAACCCGCTTCAATATATATTTTTTTTTTGTAAATCTCAACATCATACTCCAAGTTTTAAATTCACAAGCGATGTGTGTGAATGTGTGTGAATGGACGAAATTGTAATTTGTGATTCCCTTTCAGCACTTCAACACAAAAGAAATCCGAGGCGCGATATTGTTGTAGATACTTATTTTTTTGTGAAATTGATGTTCGACATGCAAGCCCGTGTCCTGTGTTCCGTGGCCCTGCAAACGGAGTTTTATGGCCTGGAAGCAGTTTTCCAATAGATATTGTTACAGAACAAGGCAATAATTATATAGACACGTATGTATGTATGTGTATGTGTTTTGTAATCGGGGTCCCATTCGATGGAGAAACCCTTCGAATTATGAACGATTCGTGATTCCCATTCAAAGCGGTCGGCGTGGTGTGGCGTTGCGGCGATAGCATTGGTTGAGGATGTCAAACCTTTTTCACGGAAAGAGCGGCACGGCAACACAAAGGACCTCCTCGGCGAGTGGGTGATTCTTATTCCATTTTATGGATGTTTCTTTATTAAAGCGTTTCCAGTTATCGGCATCGGCATGCAAAGCACTTTATTGGATTGGGGTTGGTTTATTTTCGGAAGTGAATGCCTTTCCGAGGACTCAAGGATTGACTTCTTCTTTTTCGTTGTTGTCGTCGTTGTCGTCTTATTCGTCGTGCTCTAAGAGCGAACGACATTTTCCTGTGAATGTCGTCTTGTTGGGTAATGGATATTTAAGTGGGTCCTTGTTGGGGGTTTTGTGTAGTAATTGTTTCCTTTTGAATTGAAAATCCTTTTGTAATTGCATGTTGTGGGCAATGGCAATAAATCGTCATGATTTAATTGCTACAGTTTTATGTGGCTAACACGAATTCCAGAAATTTTAATGATTATGCGAAAGACGTGGTGGGCGAGAATAAACACATCAATGTTTTACATTGTGGGCGTTAAATACGGTTCATAATTGAAAAGGATTTAAACGGATGAGAAGTTTTGGATTGTAGCCCACACATCAAAACAGAGATTTTGGGTAGAATACTTGTAGATTTGTTACAGTTTGATGCGGAATTAGAACAATTGAATGTTTGAAGATGGATCAAGTTGAAATATGGCAACGAAATGTTCATGAAATTAATTTTTCTTGAAGGACATTGGTTTATTTAGGTGACTTTGAAGTCCAAAGATCTAACCACTGAGTCATGACGCTTACCGCAGTAAATGAAAGTATCGCTGAGATTCTGAATTATTCAATTTTGCTTCATTTACAGAAAATAAGCATTTCGAGAAGCTCTTCGAATTGTTACAAAAGACCTGCAATTCCGTGCTTATAAAATTCAGTTGTTTTACTAGCTGAAGTCAGCAGGAGCAAGCTATTCTAAGAGCCGACAGTTCGTCATTTTTGTTCGGGAGAAATCATAAGAGGACGATGAACTTTTTCATGATCAATCAAGATTGTCAGATTTAGGACACAGAGAAGCCTTGAGTGATCCGTTAGAGAGCACTGTGTTCTCATTGACGAATGTGATTTTTTTAACTGGATGAAGGTTGCGTGGCAGTTTTTCAAAGATGATGACGGACATTTAACTTTTTATGACCAACTGATCGCTGTATACCTGGATGATATATGGTCACACAACAAATCCCCGTGATATGTCACATTCCCATAGAAGCAATTGAATTGTTGTAGCAATCACTCTCAAGATGTGTGATAGGTATCTCTTTGTCTGTGAAGTCTGAGGTTTATAGTTACAAATAATAACTAGCCTTAAGACTGAGATTCAAAGCGAAATTGGTAAGATTGTGTTGCATCTCTGTGCAAACCTTGTAGAAAATATCATCGAAAGGACATATTTACTTAAATGCAGAACCAGAGTCGTCGGTAGCATTTGGTAGTCTCTTTCAAACACACTTTAAAAAGACCGCACTCCATGAAAAGCAAGACTTCCTCAAGTCCGTTTGTTTGTTTGTTCCTCAATAACACGAAAACTACGAAACCTATCAACTTCAAATTTTGCACACAGAGTGGCTGTACTTCGGATCACAGTAAAGGCTACTTTTGGTTGTTAAAGTATATCTTCGCAAATTTAAGGTGGGCGAAGCCGCTAGTAGGATATAAAACCTACTTGAAGCTCTAGCCAAGGAATCAAAAAATCATATTTCATGATGCCCTTGACCAACATTTACGAATAACACCTGCCGCCAATCAGTCTGTCATGAATATGCGTTCTAACATAAGATCTGATTCATCATTCCTGATCAAACCAAGCACACCTATATCACAGTAATACCCGTATGCACTTATGCTTCTCTTTGACTTGACGCTATTCAGTCGCGATATAACCAATTGAAATTAAAGTTCCGTGCATACATACCAACCCCTGAGATACATCGCTAGAAAATACTTCTCTCACCCCATCTGACTCTCATCTTCAAAGCAAATCAAATGAATTTCAAATTCAAATCGAAAATAAATTCCAAAGCCAAAGATTATCGTGAAACTCTTCCAACGTATAACCCATACTCATCGCTGATCACTGTCAGTCGTCAACTAATCGTTCGCTCGGGATAATGTCTAAGCTACAGCTGCTAGTACTCGTCATTAGCTCGGTTATACTGAGCCTTGTCGTCCTGTCAACAGCATCCCCAAGTGGATTTAATTTATTCAGTCGCAGAACAACATCCACTACACTTGAGCCGCCCACGACTAATGCCCCCAACAATATATTCCTGGAGAACACTATTCCGAAAATTGCAGCTGGCTGCACTGGCCGCTATGTCTGTAAGAAGAAAGTCAAAGTTGGAACCGGAAGGGTTTGTTCGAAATACTGTTTAAAAAAAGTTGACTGCCCGGCTAATGTTAATGGTGTACCAGCGACAATAGACCCCACTTGGTGTGTTCTTCTAAATCCCGATGCGTTGGAGGAACCTGAAACAACAGCCGGTGGAACTGTTCCTGTGATGCAAGTGAATATGATTGATTTCCCATGCCAACCGGGATACCTCCCCGACAGCAGGGGTCGATGCAGGGAAGTTTGGTAAATTATGTTAAAAATAAAAATAAATGTAAAAACTAAAACGTTAAAGCGTAGCTTGTTTTCATTTGAGTGCTTGTGATAGTGGAAGTTTGATTTTTGACAGTCGTGTGCGCTAGACATGTTCGAAACCGATAATAGGGTCAAGAGCGGGCGATAACAGATGTGTGTTCGGTTTGTTTTTAAATGAAATAGCATCACGCTGCAAAGAATCTTTTGAAATTCAGTACACGATAACGATGATTAGTTTGGGAAAACCCATTTTTTCGAAAATGCAAAAAAATTATTTTGGGCGTTAGAAAACCAGGAAACCCGATGTCTGTCAGAACTACTTTCACCTCAAGTCTCATAATTTAGATGGAAACTTCAAAAAGCATGTTGCTTCCCAGAATACATACAGCATCACGTGAAATATGCATGCGTCAGTTGCTGTAGTAGTCTCTTGCTTGTGTTTTTCAATATGAGATTGCCGGTTTTTATCGGCAGCGTAAGCACAGTAACATGGGGACAGTGTTACGATATACCAAGCTCATCGTTTGGGATGTCTGTGCCTTCAAAACTATGATCTATCGTGACCAGAGTTCAAGATTTGACTGTCGGAATATATTCTAATTTTGTTCCGTTGCATCATAAGGCTATAGAATGAAAATGTAATAGGGAAAAGGTTTCAAATGTTGGTGTGACTCTTATGCTTTATCCTCTCCGACTTTTCCGAGCTTGAAATGATAAGCACGGTATCCGATGCCCAAATTTCTCTATTTTGGCAGGAAGTTCGAGATTGAGATCCCGAACCGTAATTCTAGGGAAACTGGCAATCCGTTGATGAACATGAAAGGCCTAGTGTGGTATACTGATGGAAGAAAGAAGGACTCCGAAGTTGGTGCCGACCTCTATGGTCCTAGTCACAAAGACTCAAAGGCACTTGGAATCTGCCCTAGTGTCTTTCAGGCAGAACTACATGCAATGCCACATTATTCTCGACTCCGGTATAAAGGGTGTAACCATCAATATATTCACCGATAGTCAAGCAGAGCTTTAAGCACTAAGTTCCCATTACTGTAACTCAAAGGCCGTTTCAGACTCTTCCAATGCTCTCCAAGACCTCTCAAAGTGGAATAAAGTCAAGCTCTGATGGGTACTAGGACACAGAAGCATTGAGGGCAATGAAAATACCGACACAACTTGCCAGTAAAGGTTCTTCAGAAAGATGTATAGGTGCTGAACTCTTCTGCGGTATCCCTACTTCCGCGTTCAGAACGAACCTGGACAGCTGGAAAGATGGAACTTCTTATCCAACTGGAACAACATCCAGCGACTTAGACAGCCTAAAAAGGCCATTCAACCCCTGAAAAAAACCACAAAATGGGAGATATCCGGCTTCCTCACCGGTCACTGCAGTCTCAGATATCACTTAATCTACATATATGCCAACTCTGCTTTGAGGAAGATGAACCAGCGGAACACGTACTATGTAAATGCGTGGCTGTCTTAAGGTCACATTTAGGTCTGCTGATGATGCCCTAGGATTATGCAGGCATGCACTATGTGTTAAAGACGCCGAAGAGGAATGAGAAACTTCAATACGCTGCGACTGTTTTTGACATGACGGTCTATACAGCACCAAGGACTTGTTTTTAGCAACGACTATGGTGGTCGCCGTGGTTTAGTGGTTAGTGCGTTGGATACAGGTTCAATTCTGGATACCACCAAACGTTTTATCGCGGCACCACCTCTTCGCAGGCATGACAAACCTGCAAGAGTAAGTACGGTCTGTCATGAAAACATCTTCTCAACCCGCCGTTCAGAGTCGGCAACGAAACTGTAGATCCCTTCCATTCGTCCGAAAATTGTAACGCGCACAACATGAATGGTTGTGAGAAGCTAGGCCTTGGCTCTCTTTGTATCGTTGCAAAATTGATAAGCTTTTTAAAGGAATTTTATTCCTCAAGGCTTGCTTGCCGCGGTGCAGTTAAAAAAAAATTAAAGTTTCCTTAATCTGATGTCACTTGTTTAAGGATGTTTGTTTTCGATTCCCCTCGTGGGGTGTTTGTAACATACAAGAGGTTTCGTACCTCTCACTGTATGTCACTGCCGAGTCATTGCCTCGGGCTCTTTTAAATATGACGTGGGGAAAGGAAAAAAAAAGGGTTTATTTTTGTCTGGTTAAAAACCCTTTTATACCCACCCTCTGGCTTTACGAGTATCTCGTAGCCTTAGGCTACCACTAAATGGAAGAAGACCCAGAAGCTCATTACCTTAGAGAAAAATAAGAACCTCATATAAATTCGACGCTATCGGCTTAATGGTTGTCACATTAGGAAGGAGCTCCAAGATAAAAACCATTAACCACTTGTACAAACCTGTCATTTTCGGCATAGAAAAGCATAGACAGACTTAGGGTTGACGTGTAATTTGTCTCATGTCCAATTTACGTCTTGGCAGCAGTAGAAGTTGTTGAAGGGGATCTTTAATTTACTGGCCAGTGAACTCGTACTGACTTCTATAAGTTTGGGTACATCCGAACGTGGCCTGTTTATTGGTTCGATGTTCCGTGGTAGATTGTAGATGGGCCGAATCTACCTGGATTTGGTGCAATAAGTTGACCTGATCCACCTTTTGGTAGAAAGTGTACAGACATATAACGCTTAATCACTCCTAGTAGATTGAACGCAGATTCCGTGGAGGATTTAAGGGTAGAGCTAGTTCGTCAGCTCTTTCAAGGCCTTTAGTGTTCCTATGACCTAGGACTTATATTAGAGTATTGTGGAGCTAGCGAATGAGGCAAACAAATTCTATTTGAAAGTGTTCTCCCAGCTTAGAGTTAGTTATCGCAAGGCTTCAGGCTATATAAGCCGATTGGTTGCCAAACTTTTGTGGGTTCGATGACTGTTTATTAGTCGAAATGCCTT
This sequence comes from Criorhina ranunculi, assembly GCA_951813785.1. Lineage (NCBI taxonomy): Eukaryota > Metazoa > Arthropoda > Insecta > Diptera > Syrphidae > Criorhina > Criorhina ranunculi. The sequence goes on from OX638381.1 coordinate 29,364,937, forward strand.
CCCAATTACCAGTACGTTTTGGTATCAATAAATCCGCACCGACCTCATAGTCCGTTTTTCAGCTTTTAATGTGAAAAATTGTTGTTGCATTACGATTCCCGATGAGGCCAATCTTTCATTCTTGTTTGGCAGGAACAATTTACCAGTCAGACTTCCCCCCAAAAAGTGAAGAAAAATTGGACTCGTCGGACGTCTTGGTGTTCACTAAGTTCACCTTATATTTTGCATATCCAGCATCCAAATTCTTCAAGTCTTGGTTCAAAAGTGAATCACAAAGTCCAAGTACCACGTAAGTCATTATTAGCACGCTCTTTAGAGCAAATTTTGTTCAGTTTGACGCCATTTCGACCCTATAGAGGTAGATAATCAAGATAAACGATTTGTTATATGGCCTTTCATCACTGTTATGCAGGTCGGAGGCAGATTTAGCTTTTTCTGTATCTTTGTTAAAACTTTTCGCCAGATGGCAATCTCTCTCTCGAAGTTTTCTAAAACTCACCTAGTTGCAGTCTATCTGTCGAACTTTTGTCCGCTCATAATGCTTATTCTATTCAAAAGGCTTTCACTTGATTAATCTGGCTGTCCCATTGGACTCGTTGTGCTTTTACGAAGATAGGTTTGCATATCCATTGTTATATCTTTGATGTTATTTTCTGCATATACCAGTCTTGAGTCAATGATTCAAGTTCTCTGCCTTAGACCATAGCTCTAGCTCATTGGAGTTTTCACAATGCAACAGCGGAAAAAGCGACTATCCTTCAAGGCTAAAGTTTTGTTATGAAATATAGACGATTCTCGTTAGTCAGATAAAAAGTGAAAAACTTTATTCTCTCTCCTCATTTCTCTCACACTATGACCTTAACACATTCAAGAATAATTTAATTAGGTATATTCCCATAGCTTACAGTTTCGATGGAAATGCACTAAAAAGAGGAACCTTAATGCCAGTGCCGTTCTTACATAGCTGGCGCTTCAAAAATATGCACATTTCGCGAAGAAAAAAAAATTGGATTTTGTATCTACTCAAAACTCACCCTCAATTTGAACGTTGGTCATTGTATCTCATTATGGGGAAAATAAAGTGCAATGAGAAGTATGAGTCAACGTTTATTCATTTCATTACTTTCAAGTCGAGAAGAAGCGTAATGAAAACAGTTCCGTTGGCCTTTTTCTTTTTTTTATGAGAACCTATTAATTGGAAGGGAAAATGTTTATCTTTAACGCTTGCCTTGCTGCTGCATGAAGTGGAAATGCCAGAGAACCTTGCAAACTTTTTTAAATGTAATATTGAAATCAAGTTTGGTCTTTTTTTTTTGGAAGGATTTGATGAAAGCTTTTGTTGAGTAGATGAAAAGGTTATTATTTCTGAAGTAAGTGAAACAATATAGTTGCAACCGAAGAGTGCATTTGTGGAACTTTGTTCTAAACAGGTTAGAAGAATATTTTGGATAGCAGTTTCCGGATCAGAAGTTCGCATTTAACCGCACGAGAATCTCTTAGGATCTATTTACAGAACGAGAATTATTCCGACAATACTAGGAAAAGACAATGGAATAACACAAAACTGTTCTATATTCCCTATACTCTAGCTAAGATTCTATCTAGATCAAAAAAAGATTCAAGGTGGTCCCATCAATTCGTGAGAAAAATACATCCTTGGCCATGGGCCTCTACACACTGTCATGCCAAACATGTGTTTATGTACATTTTTCAAAGAAAGTTAGGCATACGTGATTTATCTAGAAGCTGCAGAGACGAGGAAGAGGAAGAAACGATTACACACCTTCCTTGCACATTCCCTGCTCTATCAAGGCTGAGGAGGAAAACACTAGGAGTGTACTTCTTCAATGACTTCAACGACAGGCAGGCTCGACTTCTTTAAAATTAATTAATGGGTCTAACTGGTTCTGCACTTAGTGCGGCACAAGATAAGGTTCACATCGATACGGTTACCCAAAGCTTAAAATCTTTCTTCCTCTAAGGAAATTCCACATATTAGGTTTCTGAGGCTGGTTTCCGGTTTCTTCACGTGGTATCGCAATGGGCCTTCGTTCTGGCCTAGGTGGGTCCGTGCTCACTGGGGACAGCCACCAAACCTAATTTAACCTAAGCTAGGCACAAGCGAGGAAAGATTGAAGATTTTGAGGAACACAAGAGCTGTACATACTCTCAATTCTGATTCCGAAGCCATGCGGATCGTGTTTTTAAATGAGAAGATCCATTGGTGTCCGAGGTGAGCGTCTTTTTCATAACTATGGACCTGAAGACTCGCCAAGGACGAGCGGTGGATGTCAATATCTCACTTCGGGGTTATGAGCGTTGAAAGACTCAGCTACGTCTATCTAATTGGTGGGAAGTCTTGTCAGCCTGTGATCCGAATATGTCTAACCAGCCCAGATAAAGTTACATTTCCTTTTGGAAGTTTTGACACCGCCGTTGATTCCATTTGAATAGGCCATCCGCTGTCATGTTTATAGTACTTTTTCTCTTGATTAACACCCGCGCTTATGTATATCTAAGTTCAGGAAGTTGGGCCTGGATGAACATCAACCAATATCCGACAGCTTCTCTACCCGCAGGTAGAATTAACACAATTGCCATCAAAAAAACAGCTAGGTACCATTCAGTAGTGGCAAAGTACACAGGCCGCACAAGTCCTTCAACTGTTTCATCTGTCTATGACAATGTTAAGCTTCCTTTTTTTTTTCTAGTGTTACTTTATTTGTTTTATTGATCCGTCTTCTCAGGAGAAAAAAAAGGAGCATGAGAAGCGCGTGGTCGAGGAAATTGAGAGATACTACTCCATGAATGAGATTCGGAAGTTTTACCAAGAGGTAAAAAATGCATGCCAACGACACAAGCCCCAAATCGAAGCCTGTAGAGATGAGCAAGGGTACATAGTAGTAGAGTCGCAGTCGATGCTGAGGATTTGGAAGGAGTATTTCTGTAGACTGTATAACGGCGATGACGAACCAAATACCGCTGTCAGGCAGAATGAACCTTTCAACTTGGACGATGTAGACCAACAATTCCGTCCAACCGACCTGGATGAAGTGAACATAGTCATATTTAAGCTGAATTCCAACAACGCGGCTGGAGCAGATGGCCTGACTGACTAGCTCTTCAAAGCGGCAGGCGATGACTTGGTTAGGAGCATACACCAACTCATCTGTAAAATATGGTCGGAAGAAAGTATGCCCGATGAATGAAACCTCAGTTTTGTTTGTCCGATCCTTAAGAAAAGAGACCCTCTGAACACCACCAACTACATCGCTTACAAGATCCTATCTGCCGAATTGTGTGAATGTCTGACGCCGTTCGTCAGCAACCTGATTGGTCTATATCAGTGTGGCTTTAGGCCAGGAAAGTTTGCCATCGATCAGATATTCACACTACGGTGATCTTGGAAAAAACCCAGGAGCTCTAAATCGTTACACACCATCTATTCGTCGATTTTAGGGCCGCGTATGACAGCTTAGACGAGCTTAGCACCATTCTTCAGATGCTCTAGTCACGAATCCTCTGGTAAAGCAAGCAACGCATCTGAGACAACAGTTGTAGAAAAAAAGATTTCGAATGCCAAGGGTTCCAAAAGCATCGTGTTAAGTAAATCCTTTGAACTGCCTCATCTGGTAAACATATTATTAAGTAAAACCAAACATGCCTACAAGAAGGCCCTCTCAAATAAAATACGTCTACATTGACGGCCTTAAAAATTTGTATAAAATTAAATTTCATAAAAACTTCTTCCTTTCTACTATTTGCCTAAAACTATCAGTAACTTTGCGAACATAGCCCGTTAACAGATTTCCATAATTACATCTTTTGCTGGCAAATCATCTTAAATCCCCCCCTCGTGCTCTAATTGTTTTATTTCTCGACAGTTACAGATGATGATAAATGATGTTAGTTTAAATAGTCAAATGAAAAATTATAAAGAGCCCCAGCCACATCCTTTTTTGGGCACCCCCCAAACTACGCAAAGACCCCCATCACCAACCAGGCAGGCAATCCAACACACGACATGGGAAATGTTGGCTGCAGCACGAGACGCCTCGCACAATGCACACTTTGGAGCGGGCGGAGACTTCCTCGTAGTACACACAACATTCGTTCATTTTATTACAATTACCAGTCCTGAGTCCTGACTGAGGGTAAAAAAACCTTCAGAGCGGTGTATACACAGGGATTGATAGGAGTAGGAGACTTAAAGCGTTATCGTGACAGGATTTTTATGGCACACAAAATACTTGTGAATGTGGGTTAATATGATTTATGGAAATTGTCAGATTAACATTTTTAACATGAAATCTTACATGGAACGATAACAAAGGGAACTCCTGTCATTCTTCCGAAAAGCAAACACAGAACCTACACCAACTCTAGCTAGCTACATACTCTTCAGTCAGGCATAGTTGACTGTATGTACATATTATTGAGTGGCGTGTATAAGAGAGAGAGATCGTAATCGTATTGTGTATGTGTGCGCACTTTTACTTCGTTTCTCGGTTGACAATTGAAGCTTTCTCTTAGTTTTCCTTTTTTTTTTGCCATTTTTCACTGTTTATTTGTCTATACACTCGTTCGTATAATAAATAACCTGAGGTTATGATTGCTAGATGGATGGAAGGAAACGTGTGCGAGTGTGCGTGTTCAAGGCGAGCGAATTTATTTGATATGAAAGGAAGAAGGATTTTCGGGGTAGTGGTTAACAACATTAAGCTCTTATCATTTATTATGATGCCACAGGACCAGAGGCATGACATGAATTTTAAAATTAAGTTCAATTATGAGTCTAATATGTCCTATATATATGGACGTTTGGAGGTGTGAGTTTGACACCTTTAGCAATAAAGCATAAGTGGACAGTCAAATAGACTAAGTTGACGTACGTAAGAATGTCTTTCTACATGAAAAGTCAATAAAAATGTCAATTTATATTTTAAAAGCGTTTTTGATGACGAAAGGGCTTACAATAAGACTGGGATAAGCAAATGGTAGCGTTTAAGGATTCAGGCTGCATATATAGCTGATCAATTGGCAATGAACATCACTGACTTACGAGATGTGTCATGGGACGAAAATAACAAAAAACCATAAAAAATGTTCGCATGGATTGGTAGGGGGAAGAGAGCTGAATTTTTTTCAGGTTCAGTTTCACCTATTAAAGGAAGAATTAGGCAAAAACCTTTAACAGTGTTCACCAACATTATGGCTCGTAAAGGAGAAAGATGATGTCGCTAAAACTTTTTTTACGAAATTCTAAACAAGACCAACGAGTAGGTTACGTCCCAAATGCGAGACTGTTCTATGCTTGGCTCCAGGTAAGAGAATCTTCAAATCTTAAACCGGCACAAGAAAGACCGAACCTCTGGTTAAGAGACTACGCGACTGCAAATGCCATAGCGCTAGGTCTAGAAAATTGGAAGCAGCGTCCCTGGGAAGGACGATAATGGAAGGCTGCACTTTCTCAGGTTTTCAGGTTTAGACTATGCATGGTTCGAAAGTCCATTCAGGAGGACATTTTAAGAAGGACAGTTCAATGCACAAACCATAAATCAATATTGATCACGTTGCGGACTGACTAAACCTGCTACTCCCAGTCGTAGAACATTCCTTCATTCACCCATACTTGGTCAAGAATCTGATACATCCTCCTCTGAGCTTCCAAACACAAGCACGATAAAGTAATCTAATTGCCTGTGCAAGCTTATCAGACGAGAGTCACAACTAACATTTATGGGACCGCTGCTTTTCAATTTCATATCAAAGGATGGAGCTTAACTTATGAGAACATCAAGAGAACTACGAGACGATGTCAGCACAGAAGATTGAAAAATCTCCATTCAAAGCTGGTAAATGACGCCCTCACTGGAAAATGCTTACTTACCTATCACTTCAACTTGCTAAGCATATGTTTAAACACGTGCAGATTTCTTCTGAAAGAACGAGATATATTGTCAGCTTGTCTGCAAAGGCTCAAAGCAGGCATAAGTATATTTTACTTTTGTAAGTCACAACAAATCGCTGACTCGCAACCATGAGCTTGATCTTTCCTGGAATCACAAAATGCTCTTGTTTTAGGAGGAGATGTGTATAGCACAGAAGATCTTTTAAGTCGTGTATCGTTTCTAGGATTCTTAAAGCAAAATATGAAGCACCACAAAGTTTAGTCCCAGCTCCTGCTCAATAAATGCTTTCCTTTCTTTCAAATCCATCACCAATATATTTGAAGAAATCCTCAGGCAATCCCTCAATTCTGAGGTTTGATACCTTCATCTTTTGGACAAGTTTTCATTGTTCTACTCATCTGTCATCTCTCTATAGAATCTTTGGGAAAAGACCATCTAAAAATGCTTACAGTTGAAGGAAAATCATATTTTGTTGCTCTACTGACTGCTACCAACTTGTAACTAAAAAAGTGCGTACCGTAGCAACGATAACAAGTATCGCATTTTTCTTTGGCGAGCATTCCTGATCCTGTCTATCAAGCCTCTACGCATCATTCTACTGTTTAAGTTTACTTCGGTATACATTTGGAAGTAGTCTTTCCAACCGTAACTGATTATGTTGCCCAGTTGCGGGATTCATTAGCCGTGTTTTTTTGATAGCTGTATACCCAGCCCAGTAAGATTTTACACACAAAGCAATAACAACAACCCAAGTGGAGATAAGTTTCCCAGTAGCAGCAAGTGAGGATAGACCTACATAAGTTGACCACCAGAGCGCGAAAAATCTCATAAATGAGCTTTTAGCCGATTGTATTTTTTCCTTTTGCTTGCGTTTGACATTTAAAAGCTTTTAAACAAAGACAACAACTTAAATAAAATTCGAGCCGCAAACCAATTGGTTGGTGCGGCTGGAAGTGAGTATAGATCGTTTTTTTGACTGAAGTGAGTATGATTATCAAAAAAACACGACTATTATTCAAGACTTCAAGAGATCTACTAGTGTGTCTTTTTCACTAACACGCAGTCACTCTGACGTAAATCCCCAAGCTGAAGGGGAAGGGCAAGGGCCTTGATTGAAAACTGATAGATAAACGAGTGTTGGTGGTGCACAAGTATCACAATTTGGGGTGAAATTCTCTCCATTAGCTTCTCAAAGTTTCGTCCACCATTATTTCTCTTCTAGAAAACTGTGTCGCCCATACTAACGAAGTACCTGACATTAACATTGATTCCGTCTAAAGAATTATTTAACTACAACGCCATCACCCTTCTTAGGGACTCTTGCTATGACTTTAGCGAACGAATTTAGGTCACCAAGAGTTGCTTCGATCGACTTGTTCATCCTCAAGTCGAAGTGTAGCCATGCGTGATCAGAATCAGTCTAGAATTGCTATATTCTTCTCTCTCTCTTTCTCTTTCTCACACTCCCTCTCCCTCTCTATTGTTCTTTCTCTGTCTAAAGTTTAAAATAATCTCTGAAAGAGGAAAAGTTGTGAAATTGCACACTTTTTTCAAAAGTACTTACATACGTAGATACCTTCAAAACAAATCCCTGCTGCACTCACTTGTGTGTGCGTCCTTAAACAATATAATTATTCAAACACAAACATACGAAAATATATCGAAAAACATGACCGCAACCAAATTATTATAAAATAACACGACAAAAATCCCAAATTTCCCACGTTGTACTCGAATAAATTAAATTAAAATATCCGTACCGCTGTAGAGTGTCTAAAAAAAAAACACTTCATTAGAGCCAACAAAACAACTCGAAAACTCCCAGAGAAAAAAGAAGGAAACCACCATTCCATGCCCCAAATAGGAACACATTCTAAACATGCACACACACAAAACCCAATGCAGTTAAAATATCTCATAAAATTCAGATAAATATTTGTTCACGTTCCGGGCGCGCTCTCACCTTGCGCTCCCAAATGCAATTTGCAACAAAACTGATACGCGAATTTATTGCCCGCAATAAAACGCTCGACACAGTCATTTCCGGACACAGTGGGGTGCTCCTGCAAGTATCTAACGGCAACTCTGCATAAATTATTATTTTATTATCTGATTGAAATTGTAAATTTGATAAAATGTATTTATTTAGCTAATCCGTTTCGTATGATTTGTATTTTCGTGGTTGCGTCTCGTTGGAGGGGCGGTGTTGCGCATCCATAAGAACCCAACTTTACAGATACCATCCTGCGGTAGACGGTTTTTGTCAAAACAAACCGTATACAAGCACGCACTCACCAGAGGGAAATTAATTTATGAATTAGAATAATTCATGAATTTTCAGATGGGGTTTTTTGAGTCGAAATACAATGTTTGCAATTATCGAGATGCAAAGCGGAACTGTCCCTGTGTATTGCTTTTTTGGGGTTGTTTAACACAATTAACCAAGCCGAGATACTAATTTAATGTATTTGTTGGATTGGCTCAGTACGAATTGTTTTGCAAATTTGTAATGGAGTTTTGGAATTTGTCAGCTCACGGATCGGGTATTATAAATCGAAAATATGTAACCAATCAAAGCAGATGGCTGAAGCAGTAATAAATGGAATTTATACGTGCAGAATGAATGGGATCGATACTTCATAATGAGCTTAGTAAAGATTTACAGTAGATACATAGATATAAAGCATTTTTAACGCGTGTTTTTAGAGTGGGGATCAAAATAAACCGATCTTTTCAGAATCTTTCAACCCAGTTGTCGCTTTCAACTCAACCCCAACAGGAGCTAACTTACTCGCTTACTTATCAGCCCAGCGCCCCTTGAATGGTCGGACCTCACAAAGAACTATCGCTATGTTACTATTTGAAACGGCCACACTACTATTTTAATTTCGATGCTTATACAATTAAAGTTACCTAGGATACTAGCTATCACTTTAAGAGGTAGTAAGGGACTTTGTCGACCTTAACTCTGTTCTCACTTCGGACAACGATATCTCATCAGAAATTAAATGAAGAATAACTCTTACCAATCTCTGTTTGAAATCAAGACCATGCCCAAAGGAAGTAAGGATACTTTACAGCAGACCCTCAAGCATGGATTCTATTGAAGGCGGATGAAGATATCCTACAAATCAGATCCTTAACCAACAAACCTTTTCAGCCACCATCCCCAGCCAGCTGTCTTCAATTCTGAAAGTCAACTTGATCGAGGTCATCTTCCACTTCGAAGATGAGGTAAGCCTCTTCTACGAAGTCGCTCGAGGATAGAGTCCATAATTATTCATGTTGGAACATCGGTGTTCATCTGCTTTACATGGCCTAGTCACCTTAATCATTGAATAGGTATGTATCTTTTTGATGAGTTCGGGGTCGGTGTAGAGCTCGTACAATTCGTGGTTGAATGTTGTTCTTCATCTATCACCAACACATACAGAACCTTAATTGAGCGTGGCATTTTTGTCTCGAAGATCCTATATGCACGCTCCTCCACTTCTGAAAAAGTCCATGCTTCTGGACAATACAGTAGGACAGCGGCAATTTATATCTTATATAGCCTCGCTATGGTGATAGTAATAGCAAAGCCTACGTGTATAGATGAACTCCTTCACTACCTCAAAGATAAAATAATCCATTGCAAGATGTGAATCTGACTTGTACCATGTTGAAAGAACTGTATGACAGTGCCTCTGCCTCTGCCTAAATCTCAAGTTGTATTGAATGTCTCGGTGGTCTCTTTTTCGATCTTAAAGCATCAGGTGCTCTTCATCGTCATCCGAATGAATCCAAAAGAACCAAAACTAGACACGGCGCTAAATAGCTCATCTCTATTCATATCATATGCGACCTTGAAATCGATTAAAAGATGGTTGGCACAGATCTGGAACTTTTCTAAACTTCTCATCGGTTCGTCGACGTATGATTTCAGTTGCTTCAGCATTACACCACATAGAATTTTGTATGCGATCTTCAGGAGACTAATGGCCTCGTAATTGGAGCAAATGGTGCTAAATTGTCTATTACCGAGTGTGTTTCCATCGGACCATATCTTACAGACCTGCAGCCTTCAAAAGCTCAGCATCTAGAACATCTGGGCCTCTGGCTAACTTTGAAACTATCTGAAAGCGGGATTTTGGAATAGTGCTTCCAAATATTCAGAAGGCTTCAGTTGTCCTCCTTACCCAAAAATAAAACTACAGGATCTCTTTCCAGTCGTAGCCTTTCTGCATCTCCTCGATCTTTCGTTTCTCATGTTGTACATGCTTTTCATCCCTCCTCTCTTGTTTACAGTTCCGCTTAATAGGCAGATATTTTGTATGCATTTGCTTCTGCGCATTCGACATCAAACCAGGGGCTTTTGGTAAAAGCTGACACCTAGTACATACGATTTTCTTTCAAATGACGGGTCATTGTTGTACGATTATCATGTCCATCTCCACTTCGTCCTTAATCTTTTCTTTTCACAAACATACAGCAGAAATGGGTCTTGATTACTTCCTAACAATCACTTTACTCCACCTGAATACATGTAAATTTTGTCTAAATGAATAAATCCCACCACACTACCATAAGTTTGACATAAACAGATGCCATCAAGTTTCGAAATTTTTTATCTCAAAGTTTCGTCATATTTTCTCAGAATTGTCGCCTACACAGTACTTAAATGGAAATGGCATGGTTCTGTTGAACTAAGTATAAAGCCAAGATGGTGGTGCTCTTGCATACACTGAATTACTTCCTAAAGGTTCAAATGTCGGGAACGATTGTCTTCTTTAAATTCGTTAATCTAAACCTAGACCAGGAGTTAAGAAGAAGGTACTCTAAAGAGCTTAAGGTCACTTTAAGTGAGATGATTCATTGAAAGTGACGAATCTGATTTATTTCAACGAAGTTAAAGTTAAGACTGTTCATATATCCATGGACATCACATGCTATTATGGACTGTTCTGTGTTAAGACCGACTCAATCTGCCAGAGAGATATATTCAGATAAAAGTTTTCTTTCATTGAATTGTATTAATTCTCTGCTCCATTAAGATCTCTTAAGGACATCCGTATCCGCTTCGTGCCCTTCTTATAATGCGGCTCAATTATTTGCACCGAATAAATTGAATTTAAATTTAAAAAAAAAAATTAAATTTCGTTTCGTTTTATTGCAACCTCGTCCTTGCAACAAACGAGACAAGCTTGCGTTGCATTTTATGATGCGAGTATTTTGTCCTTTTTTTTATGTCGGCCGCTGATTTCGTTGCAGGAGATGTATTGCACAAGAGGCTCGAAAATTAATTTTCCATTTATACGAAATGAAATTTATTTAATTAAGTTTCACATGTCAAGCTGGGCTCATGTTGAATTTGTATGAAATTGTTTTTTTTTTTTTGGTTCCATAAGGTTCGGCCTCTTGACGATTGCTGAGGATGCGTGTGCGTAATTGTGGGTTGATCGGTGACTGGACATCCGATATATCCTGCTGGGAATAAGCGAGAAAAGCGTGAATTATTTTAAGCTTTCAATTTAATTTCCATTAAATGGAGGTGGGAGCTGGATTTCAGGGCCGGAATCGGGTAAAATCAGTTGAAGGGATTTTAAGTGATTTCAGAGGTTTTTATGGGATTTATGTTTTCCGTTCGGATAAATGGTTAGCAACGACCGAATAGCCTTTTTAAAGCATCAGTATTGGACCTAATCCCACTTTGGCGGTGCTATCTAAAAACGTCTGTAAAAATTGCAGCCATCTTGAGAGAGAATTAATGCGTTGAAAGATCGACATTCTTTGAAAAATCAACTTAGATGTCTAGGTGCTGGATATCTGTAGATTCATTAGCGCGTAACAGACTCATTAAGCAATTGAGTATCAAACATTTTTCTCGAACTCTACAATGATCATCTCAGTTCTTCTATATGGCTCGGAAGTATGAACAGTGTCAAGAATGGATGAGGTTCCCCTCTGTTTGTTTTGAGCAAAAATTCCGCATGTGATCTTTAGTCTAATCTGTACAGATGCTGAATGGAGGAGAAGATACAGTGACGAATTGTATGGGCTGTACAGCGACATTCACCTAGTCAGAGGAGTCCAGACACAACGACTAAGATGGCTTGGACATATAAAGCGGATGCACACCAAAGCTCCATCCTGGAACGTGTGCGAATCTAATCTGGAGAGACGAAGCTGTGGAAAAAGACCATGATTTAGATGGCGCGCAAATGGAAGTAACCCTCAACCAACTGAGCATGCGAAACAATGTAGAGACAGCTAGATGACTGGAGACGCCAATAGGTTGAAGCCCAGATCCACCTCATACCGTAGCACCATGAAACCTAATACTATCTAAGTTTCAAAATAACTATACCAACACTAGTGCTGTGTGAATAGCATCATAAGGGGTGCTAGTGAATTAAAAAAAAAAAAAAGATTAACATTGACAGCACGTTTCCGAAATAAATGGTGAACAAACTCGCCCTTGGTTTATAGACACTCAAGGTGCCAATCGCCTTTTCCTTGGTGAAACCCTCTTTGAAAGTAAGACCGGCTAAGAACACCCAAATAGATCATCAGGTAACCACGTACCGAGCACCCGGCGACAGGAGTAAGTGAGAAACTGATATCAAAAGGGTACATCGTCTCAATACGTCTTCATCCAGAAGAAGCAACCAAGCCTTTGAGTAACCAGCGATACTACTGACAACCTTCGGTATTCAACTACGCTGCAGAAGTTCAATGTAATCAGGGATAAATATTTAAATGATGCAAGGAAGGTACAAGTATGCATTCCTGATCAAGAATTTAAACGAAAACAGCCGAATCGGGAAAGCAAAGAAAGATCTGGAGAAGCCGTTCAACAAGTTCAAACCCGGAGTTGCAATTGTTCTTTTTAAATGTGAAGTCGGTACTATTGAGTGGGTGACTACAAATGTCATAAAAAACAGTCAAGCCATGCAATGGAGCTAGCTAACTAAATAAGGAAAAAAAGATGGATCGCCCACATCTAGACCGATAAAAGGGGTTGTCTTCCACTCTTCGGTTAGTCTATTAGCACCTTCGTAGTAAATGTATCGACTTTAACGTTTAAAGCTTGATGAACTCTGTTTCTTTTTTGAACTTATCCAGCGACTTCCATAAAATTGTATAGGTGTTTCCATATAAGCGCAATGTCTTGATGGCAGCCCTAGTCCTATATAGCTCTCGAGTACCCTTTCTCACTTGTTCTTCTTGGTCATTTTATGAGTTTGCTATCCAGTATAGAGGGCTATTTATAGAGGGTTAACCTCATGCTAAAACATAGATGTGGCTGAAGTTTTTCCACATAAGCGTTTCGTAGTGTTGTCCTCCTGGACAGTCTTGTTATAGTATTTTGCTACAGGAGGGCTTAAGTGGTTCTCGCAGCTAGGATTCAGCTGTTGTGGAATGCTTTTTTTTTAGATTCAGGCTTTATTAGTGTCAACTATTATAGACCATTGCACTTGCACCTTATTTTCTTAGATCTTCACTGCGGCCCCAATTCTGGTTAAAATCTCATTCAAATGCGGTCCTGAATTTTGTGTAATTCACCAATATAAAGCGTGTGGGTGAAACGTGCGAACAGTTCGCATTCATTTTCTGCTGTGTGTGTACAAATGTCTCGTTTTGGTTTTTGGCGACGCACAAAAAAAGAAAAATAATTTATTGTCACATTGATAAAAGATTTTAATTAAGCCATGCGAGTAAAATGACAGAAAAACGACGTGTGTTCCTGAATAAATCAGTGGACAGTGGACAGTGAACATCCCAACCAGAGGTTCTTGGCATAGCGTGGTACCGCATTTTTATTTGCTGTTATGGAAACAATAAGAAGCTTGATTGGGATATATCTACTTTTATTTTTAAGATTTGCCTTAAGAACACTCGATAGCTTAAGTAAATTATTTTCTATTTAAAGAAATTTATAAGTTAACCGGGATACGAAACAGAATATGGTCGACTTAATATGGTACTTTTGGGTCTTTTAAGGATTTGGTTTCTCATTAACATATTTGATGTTGTTAAGAAGGACTGGGAACCATATAAAGCATCATTTTTGAAAATGGTGCGAGTTCTTATAGTCAGTCTTCGTTAGAATTCGACTCGGAGGTAGGTAATATTGTTAACTACTTCGATTGTATATGTAGGTGCCTTGTGTGACTTTGTGTCCAAGGTGGTGGATGGATGGTTACTTATTTTTCAACAGCATCTTTGAAAGTATTATAAGTATTTGGTTTTGTCCTGTATATATCTCTTTCTTTCTTTATTGCCATTAAGGATGCATCCTACCATGACTACGATTGATACCGTCTGGGTACCTCAACAGCTGTACCGATTTTTTGAAAAAAGTGACTTTCGTGTTGATGTCAGTCCTACACACTATCTGTTCCTACACGAGATCGAAGAAGATATATGTTTGTAATAGCTCCGACTCCGACGAGGAGTTTCATAGTGCTGTGTGGGATAACTGAGCAAAGTTTGACAGGATCTTGAACTCATCCATGGCTTTATGCAGCTCTATGTGATGAAAACATGGTGCGTCTCAGCTTGAAACTCGTCGGTCGTTCCAGCCGTTCATTAGTCTAAAATGTTGATCTACAATATTATCATTTTTCAAGTCGAAAGGTATCTGTGAAACATGAAGCAGGAAGGAAGTGCCTTGGAGAGCTTGTACTGGTGATGATGTGTCGCTGTGGAATAATGCACTGAAAGCACTTTAGAAAAGAAGGCTTTTAAGGCCTTGAATTGAAAAGAAATGAAGGCTTAAGGCCTTGAATTGAATGGAAAAGAAGGCTTAAGGCATTAAATTTAAGAGAAAAGAAGGCTTAAGGCCTTGAATTAAAAAGAAAAGAAGGCTTAAGGCCTTGAATTGAATGGAAAAGAAGGCTTAAGGCATTAAATTGAATAGAAAAGAAGGCGTAATGCCTTGAATTGTATAGAAAAAAAGGCTTAAGACCTTGGGAGACACTAATGCACTGATAATAAAAAGATTTTCAGACTTGGGTGATCTTGCTAAGTGCTTTCGGAAGGAAAGACACTGCATTGCGAAAAAAAAACCTAAAAACTTGGGTGGATTTTATCCGGGGCAAAACCAGGGACAGGGGCAATGTAATAAAATATAGGACTTACCTGGTTCACCAGTAAGCAAGGTGCATGGCAACTTCTGATGATTCGAATGATGTGTGTGATGCATTGCTGATGATTTGCATATTTTATGCTGAGTCTGATGTCAGGTGTGGTATGATGTATCCGATGCTTTAGATGATGATGATGTCAGAGTTGGTCTGTGTGGAAATACTGCTTCTTCCTCTGATGTTGCTTCACACAGAAACCAACCAGTTGGTCTGATGTTCAGGAACACACAATACACAACGTTCACTCCCTCCACTCGCAT
Organism: Criorhina ranunculi; assembly: GCA_951813785.1. Taxonomy (NCBI): domain Eukaryota; kingdom Metazoa; phylum Arthropoda; class Insecta; order Diptera; family Syrphidae; genus Criorhina; species Criorhina ranunculi. Next base: position 29,380,237 of record OX638381.1, read on the forward strand.
TTATCAGTTCAGGCGAGTGTGTGCACGAGCCCATTCAATGTCCAAGGGCTACACACTGGCTTGACCGACTCACGGTTACCGATTGCAATATCGCGTAGAGCACTGCTAAGGCCTAACTCTTTCAGGTGGTAAATTCTTGCAAGTGAGTCCTTGTTATCTAGAATGACTCTTAAGTGCCTACTTGGGTCCCATTCCCGTTCAGGATAAACGTATGCCACCCAAATCGTTCTTAAGTGTGGCAGAAGGTATCTTTTGGAAAATTGTATACTACTTATCCTGAACCTAGTCCCGACGCCATGACTACTTAATCAAGATGGAGTAGGTGAAGAATCACATGAAGAGCTTCGGTCGGACATGATCACAGAGTAGGAAGCAGCAAGAAGGTGCCAAAGTAAGTCATTATACAGACAGTGCTATAACACTCGTAGTACCTATTCCAGCTGTTCTTTAAACTCTTTTCTAGATGCTGTAGGCTCTGATCTACAAGACTATTTACGGTTGCAGACTCAACTTATTGTCAAAAAGGTTTCATTGCAGTCGTAGGAGGCTACATATTCTTTCCCAACCTTAAGCTCCTTAAGCAAAATATTCAAAAACATCGCGTAAGGAGAGGTTTATGGATCTTTCAAGACGTAGGATGGTCACTTCTATAGCGGATTTTGATATTTTTCAGCTTCTCAATGGAAGTTTTGTCATCGGATTCAAGGATTTTACGCTTGAATTTAACTGCCAATCAATGATCGTATCAAGTTACGATTGTGGGATTCTTCGACATCCTCGATACTTCACTTAGTCAACCAACTTTTTGTTAGAAAAATTCTTAATACCAAGCTGGACACAGGCAAAAAGTTATCAGTCGAGGCATTCCTCAACGTTTTGTTATAACTTATTTTAGCTTGTTAGGAGTGGAGGGTGATTGTTGCCAGAAGAAATACTAAATAGAATCCGTCTCAATAGATTTTTCAAAGATGTTTCAAGATTTTCCTTCGACAGCACCAGCCACTTGTTGTTAACTGACGTCTTTAGTGAACAGATAGAAGCCAGTGCAGACAACTTAAAGCCATATTGGCTCTATTAACAGTATAAATGAATAATTTAACACTCACCCTAATGAATATTCAGTTTGAGGAACCCTTTAGCTCTCCATTGCACATCAAAAGAGACACTGCCCTACCTGAGCACGCAAGAAGGCTTCATTCCTTTTAAAAAGTTCTGTGCACTACCTTTTCTCTTCCTTAAAAGAACCTTTCATTTGGCATCTGTCATCTTGACAAAATCTCAACTGCTAGGGTGCGACAGAAACAACCTAAGACCATATGGTATCTTGTTGACAAGTCTGGAATTTTAAGCTCTGAATGCTTCATCTATCAAATTCTAAGATATGTCACAAACAAAACACACAAACATCGTCATCTGTACCATTCAACTGAATAACAAACTTCACCTCGAATCAAAGTGTAATAACATTCATTTTGTTGTAATTCCCATACGACTTATTTGAAGTTACATAACAACCCTTATGCACAGCATGTGCCCTCCATTTAACCACAAATATGAAAAATACAATTCATTACGTCTCACACTGAGTCACATGTGTAAATACCACATCATGCCGTGATGGACTCCTGTGTGTGCCACAACAGGTCAACCACCAATTAACGGCAATAACACTCGATTTGTTTGTTATATCCTCCCCAATCGTCGTTTATTCATTTCCATCCCTACTCGATCTCGACACCTCCAAAGAGGGAGCGCTGTAAACGAATCCACGAACACGTTTGCCCTGCACTCTTTCACTTTGCAACTCACATGCACTGGTGGCGAACAATGCATTTTTGCCACGTATTGACTTGACAGTCCTTGCATGATTTACCATTGTCATTTCTGATGTTCACCCCACATCGCACATGCATCAATATAATAACAAACACCATCACCCCACGCGGAAAATCCCACCCCCAGAAGAGGGTGAACAAAAAAATATTGTTTTAATAAATGGATCCCATGATTGCAAATAAATTTACTCGCTACCCGATGCGATTCAATATTTGGATTTACACGGACAAACTTATGGTGTCCTTCGCTATTAATTATCCTGGCGGTCGGCTCGTCAAGTGAACAAGGCCGAGGCATGAGCAGAGCAACACTGCGCCAACTAAACAAGTTTTTTGCTTTTTCTGTCCGACATGCAACCCAACCCGATAGCACATTGGAGTCGCAACATCATCTTCCACAAATGATGTTGATTGGCAACGGTTTTATCCAGTTTGTATTGTTCTCCGAGCTAATTAAATTGGCGAAGAAAAGTTTGTTCCGCTGCGTTAGAGTGCACAAAGGGTGAGGAGGATTTGAAATTGGATTTGGCGACGTACCTTCCCTAACTTTTTTGGAGGGTACCTATGTTTTTTTTTTTAAACAAAATTGAAAAAGTGTTGACCTGTAGAGTTTGCTGAAATGTTCACTAGGCTCTTAATTATGTTCGTCACTTTCGTCCTTTCTCTTAACTCTGGCAGTAGCCGTGGTGTAGTGGTTAGCAGCTTTTCGTTGCTCTACATAACATGGGTGTTAGGACTAGACTCGGAAACGTGGACTTTTTGGACATCTTATATGGATTTTTAGCTTTCTGACAACCACAGTGCATGTTCGATGAATGAAACCTCAGCATTGTTTGTCCGATCTTTGTGAACAGAGACCAACCATACAGGTATAAGTTAATCTCCTCAGCATCGTCTACAAGATCTTATCTGCCGCCTAAAGCCCTTTGTCACAACCTGATTGGTCCTGATGTTCGTGAGCATTAAGGACGGAAGCTGCCAAAATGGGTTTAACGGTCAATGAGGGCGAAGCAAAATATATGCTGTCAGCAAAAAAAGAAAACCAACACCGAGGTCTCAGACAGAGCGTCATCCTGGACAGATATAACTTTGAGGTGGTTAAGGACTTTGTCTACCTAGGCAATGAAACAAGTGCTGAGATCTAAAGTAGTATAACGCTTGCCAATCTCTGTTTATTTGGGATAAGAAGGCAATTGAGTAACAAAGTCCTTTCTCTAACAACTAAAGTGACTCTATATAAGATCTTGATCATGCCAGTCCTGTTCTATGATGCAGACGTATGCACTTCGTCAAAAATTAATTAAATCGCCCTAGGTTGTTTCGAGAGAAAAGTCCTTCGAGTGATCGAGACGACAAATGGAGGAGAAGTTACAACGACGAGCTGTGTGTGCTTAACATTGAATATCGACATCGAACTAGTCAAAAGATTCCAAATGCAATGCTTAAGATGGCTGGGATACATAGATTGGATGGATAGCAATTCTTTGGCCCTGTGGAACGATGCAGTAGATTAAGACAGCGATTCATGCGGCGCACACAAGAAGAAAGGGACATCAACCAACTTGGCGTGCGATACTGGAAAAAGCCAGCTTACAATCGAGGTGGCTAGCGACGCTTGTTGGTTGATGCGCAGGTCCATTCCGAGCTGTAGCGCCATCATAAGTAAGTAAGTATGCATCCTTTTTCGATGTCCTTCCGAAGGCAGCTTTAGCTATCCAGATTTCCGCCCACCATCTAGTTCGCTGCCACCGTCAGTTGAGATCATACTTCCTAGGTAAAGAAGGCAGTCAACTTCCTCAATCACCTGTCGAAAGATGATTAGTTAAGCATTTGAGCTCGAAAAAAAGATCTTATCAGCAAATTTTGAAGGCTATTGGCCATTTGATATCGTTTCATTATCCTTTGCGAAAGAAGGGAAATATGTACAGCGGAGCCAAGATATTTCAAGCAGGATGTCATAGTTCTTTGAACTGGTATGCCACGGTTTTCGTCCGTCAAACTTGGGCGGATAATAGCACTGATAACCACTGGAGAAAGCAGTAGTGAAACTCTGCGCACCTATCATATAACATTTTGGACTTCCACGTCCTCTAATACGCTACCATTGTGGGTAAAGCCAGATTTAGCACCTTCGTACGTAGCCCTGGAATACTCCTTCGGTGCAAGGCCAACGCTATTTCGATTCATATTGCTCCCTTGCAGTCGACAAAGAGGAAAAGCGGGAACCTATACTCGATACATTAGTCTGTAATGATCCGCAAGATGCAAAAAGATCCTAAATGGAAGCCATTCTGTTTCTTTTCCACAGATGAATCTAAATGTTCTTCAATACTACAAGCTAGGGAGAAATAGGAAGAGCTTAGAAGTAAGCCCATGAATGCCTACCACTTTGTTTTACGTGATGATTCTGATCAATTCCGTAACAGGCCCTGTTTTGCTAGAGGGTCCGAAATTTCTTTGCATTAAAAGAAGCAAAAAACTAAGATTTGGCACGGCAAAGTCCATAAAAGACCAACGCCTAGCATCTCGCAACCATTCGTGTTCCATTTTTCGCACAAACAAAAGGGACCTACAGTTTTAATTTCCGGCTCCGAATGGCAGATTAACAAGTTTTTTCATGACAGATTATACCCTCGAAGGTTTGACATTACCTAAACCACCCTTAAAGAAATCCGAGGCCGATTTAAGGTTGGACCAATTTCTTGTGATCAATTTTACGAAGCCTCAGTCTTGGTAGTTCAATAGCAGAAGCCTATTCTCATATCTCAATTTGTCAAGGAAGCACGGACAGCATACTTAACAGTACTTCGCTTCACTAAAGACAAACAAAAGCTAAACTAATGCAACTATTCCCTTTCCTCATTACTCAAAAGGTCTGACTATATCGTAGTTGATTTGAAAAAGAAAGCATAACTCAACAACTCCGTAAGGGTCAGTTAGTTTTTTCAATAAGCGAATAGTGGAATAGAAATAAACAGCACAATGTTCTGAGTGATTTGAGTGGACTTTCATTGTGGAACCTCACCAACCATAACAAAGTTGAAACCATCTAACAAGCATTCTGGTTTCTCTACAAAAGACAGAGACATCTAGGACATCTTCACAACTTAAGTCTTAAATTCACTTCCACTTACACCCTACTTTTGTTCTCATACTCCTCCTCACTCTTACTAATGATACAACTATGTTTGTACATTTCTTATTGTTTTGCAATGTTCTCAAACACAAGCCAGATGCCGTTATTGTAATAGGTTCTTACAAAATGTAAAGTAATTCAAAGAAAAAAAAAAACAAATTAAGTGACCGAACTTCATGTTTTAGCATTTGGATTGACATCAAACAAATTTCACCAGCCCCAGCACCGAAATAATGATTTTCTAAGTAAAAAACTTTTTTTCCTCATCTGTATTCTTTACGAAAAAAAAAAGAATACGTTACCATCGTCCTCCAACTGTGCTGTAGAATTCATCTTAAAAAAAAATAAAATTTTCCACTACACTCAAAGTCAAAGTCAAAATACAAAAAAAAAAAAAAAAGTTTTCTCTTTTCGTCTTTATTTTCGCTATTGTCTTCGAGAGAAGAAAGAATGAACGAATTAAAATTGAAGAAAAAGTGAATAATGGCTACGAGAGCTGAAGCAGATACATTTTGAAAGGAACACTCTCCTCTCGCCAATATTCTAATGGAAATCCATTTTGGTAGCGGAAGTCATTTTACAAAGTGACAGGGTGTCCGAAACATTTGTTTCCATTTGCATTTGGTTCACTTTTAGAGCGAAGAAGTTTCTCTGAAGTGAAGAGATATGCATTCACGAATGTATGTTTATTTCGAGGGAATGACTTGGTGTACTTGAAGGCCTTCCAATTTTGTACCATGATTTGCAATATTGGTGCAAAAGTGAAGAACTACCAAAACAGGATGTTAAAACTGTGAAATGTTGAGACCGAGTAAATGTAAGATTTCGAGCCATCCCAAGCTAAGCTAAAGTTTGGTATCCCTTCTTTAAAAGCCATTACAGGCTCGGAACTTGACCTGATAATGGTCCATCACTAGATTCTAAAGGTCCATTATGGTTCATCGACGACGAAGATTCGAAAACCTGGAACTGGTGATGACGTCCATGGACCCAACCCCAAAGTTTTGGAACGAGTTTTTCAGACGGGAGGACATTCTTTTATTTGGCTGTCAAATATGTGATCTTGAGCATCTTCTCAGACAGTTTGGCAGCACAAAAGGCACTCTTTACTAGATGCTACCAAAAGGATAAAATCTTTGGGAGACAAGTGGTGCAATATACTCACGACAAAACGGATTTGGAAAAAGCTTGATCTGAAACGCTCTAAGAATTTAATTTCTTTCAACATTTTGCACTGGGCAAACTATTCTCTAACTTCTGTGCAACTCCAGAAAGGAAAAAGTTCAGTAAGTTAACTTTTACTTAATCAGAAAATCATAAGAAGATATCAGAAAGAGGCGACCAATTGCTTCAACAAGTCGGTAAGGAGAATTCCTCCAAGATCCATGCGGTACCACAATGGATTTTTCATTGGTTTGAGTGTGCTGGGTTCCTTAATCTACACTTACTTTCTTACTCATAACGGCGGGAGAACCTTGGGCCTTTACCAACAAGCCTCTCTGTTCTATTCATCACAAGATACTTTCCCTTTCGTGACCAAAAAATAACGTCAACGCTCGATGCGAATTGGATGTTAAATCGACGGCTCTTTGCTTAATCTATTGGTAGGGTAGGTAGAAGTGGCTGTCTGGTAAAGTCCTTCCAGGGACACCAGTAGCGCGATTGCGCCATTTCGATACCACAATTCACGCGACCTGGGTGTCGATGGGTGTGCGTGGACGTAGACAAAGTGAAATAGGGTTTACTTTTCATGTGAGTTGTCGCAACTACGGCAGTGGCAGGCTGCAAAACTTGGTAGCGTCTGGCCCATTTGGCCAGTGGCCCGTGCTAATTGCTGTGATTCTTGTTGTCTCGGTACGAGTTCTATGGATTAAGTCATTTGAGTTTTGGACCTAGAGTTGGCAATGGAGAGGAAGTGTTGGAAAATTTTACCCTTGATGAGTCCCATCGGGGAGCAGACTGACTCCGCAAGAGAGGCATCGAGGGTAGAGCTGCATCTGGCTGGCGCGTCGGCTCTCTCATTCACCTCAATGTTTGCTTAGTCCCTTTCTTCCTGAGAAAATAGCTCAGGTGCCACAACAAACTGGAAAATGGCTGACTGCTTCTTCGTCTCCTTACTATCCGTTGCCAGACCTGATTGAGTCAACCCGATATAGGGTTTTTGAGGGAAATGAGATGGCGGATGAGCCGAAGTCTTAGGTTCAGAGATTTTTTGCAGTCCAATTTGGACAACTGCCACGAGCGTGATTTATAAATTTGAGAGTAAATAGCGCCTGTTTTGGGGTTCTTTAAGTTCCGTAAGGAGAATATCAGGAGGCTTACGGCTTCCATTGGCCTGAGACATTTTAACGAATTGAACCTGTCCAGTGAGATAGTGTACTGATTCTGTTGAGAAGGAAATTATCTACAAGTGTCCCGCGCTCATTTGGAACAGACAACGTTTAATTCGTAAAGAAGTTCGAAGATGACAGAAATGCCTCCCCCAAGGACATGTAGGCAGGTTCAAAGTTATATAGTCGGGGAGATGTTGCACACTCTCTTAGAAGTTCATAAGAGACCTTATTCACTCTGGACCGTGTTTTAAAGTGTGTCGTCTAATGCTTTCCAACTGCATTGAAGCACGGGCATTCGAGGTGATCAATTCCATATAAATATGAAAAGAAGCCTTGGACACAAACTGCAGCTGCGCTCCAGAAAAAAATATGTTTCACAGTAGTGCTAAGCCGAAAACAATTAACCGGGTGCCTTTGTTCGAATGCACCACCAGAGAGGCTCCAAACCAGTAAAGAAAATGATTAATGCCAGCTACTCAGACTCTTCTATTTTTCACTAATCTCTGCCTTCGATTTATAAACTTATAAATTATTGCTAAAAATTCTATACAAGGTTTCAATATTCTCACCCGTATCAGAACCTAAATAATAAAACGTGGCTTGGAGTGAACGCTGTACTATGTATAAGCAAACCTAGTCTTATCCTTAAAAACACACACTTTCCCTTTTTTTTTTTCTCACTCACTTCACTTAACTCAAGTGCGGTATAATCGCACAAAATGTTTTATTTGCTAGAGACGACACCACGTCGAAACAACAATATTACTCGCCAGGAAAACTTCCAACAAAATGGCACTTAAAATGCCATTAAAAAGGACCACAACAAAAATGCCGTCCACCGGCAAAAGCTGCAGCATCAAAGTAAGAAGCTTAAATGAAACACCGCATGTCCTGCGAGAGAAAGGATTTTTCTAATTTTTTTTTTTTTAATTTTCATTTGGTAGAACAGAGTTGAGAGGGAGACTTTTCCGTATACAACCCTTCAACCGCAGTCATGTACTCGTACATATAAATCATTCCTGCGGATCCTTACTTTATGGCAGTTCCTCTGCTATATCGTTGCACGTTAAATTTTCCACCAAGGATGGCATTCTTTTTCATTTCGCCAATTCGATTAAATTTCTTGAAAAGAGTATAAAACAAATCAACGTCCTGGCAAAACTGCCACAACAACCATCACCAAAGGACGAGCACATCGGCCGCCAACCAGTACTGGAATACCCGTAGCTCTCTCTGAGTGCACCGCAGTTCGCCGCCGTTGAGGTTTAATTTCAAGTAAGTTGGAAGCAATGGGTGTGGGGGGTGGGGGGTTGTTCTGCTCTGCCGATGGCATCAGAAGAAAGCAATTTTAATGAACTCAATTTATGCTGATGGCACTGGACGGGCACAACACTATAAAGCGGCCATTCTTTCATGAGCGGCATGTTTTGCTGCAAAATTAATTTTAATTCAAGATTTATGACTTGATTATCCTCGGCCGTTATCGCAGCAATAAAGGAATAGTTCCCATCTGAACTCCATTAACCACAATATTTCTGTATACCATGGGGCTGTTTAGTGTATATATTGTGTGCATTTACTGCAAAAGGATGTCATAAACGCGTATACTATCGTATCGGACGTCTTGTCGTGTCGGTTTGTTATACTCTACTTGTATTGCCAGTTAGTTCCTTTTTATAGCCACCAACAGCTGCAGATTAAAATTGTCGGCATGGTAATCATAAAAGTGATGATTTCACAACGTGGACGATGACCGCTTTACTGTAATGGGTTAAGGGTTAAGAAAAATAATATTGTTTGAGCAATTAAACGATTGATGGCTACATGTGATGTAATTCCTCTAATTAGATTTATTTGTATTTTGTATTGTTAAATTGTGTTTCCAGCCCAAACAGTTTTTACAATTGCAGCCAACTTCATGCAGAGAACTGTCACAAACTTCACTATTGACTGTCACGTTGGTTTCTTGTTTTATCTGTCACGATCAATTGTGTAATCTTAATAAATCGTAAAATAAAGATTTTCAATTTCAGGCGTGGGATTCAGACCTTGTCCTTTAGGTATGTAACATTCTTCAAGAGTATCAATATAAGAGAATTTCCACTGCGGTCTCTTGGCAATAGTTTCCCCCAGACTACTACTGTCTGCGAAGCTGCTCCCATCAGTGCCTCTGGATCGGAAAAGTTGTGAAACAAAAATAGCTAGGCTTGAAATCATTTACAATACTCAGCGATGAAATCATTCAAATTCAAAGGAGATAACTCATAGACATAAACTTGGAAGGTGCTTTCTACTTAATGAAGTCAACTTATATGGGTATGAAGATACAGGTAGCTTAGCTAGCATCAAGTTCGAAGGATCTAAATCTAGTCTTTATGGAATTATCCGGAGCCACATATAAATACACACTTTGCTAGAAGTCAATTAGCAGCTTAGGTATCAAAGATCGGAGCCCAGTGAGAGTTTCAAAGGATATATTGTGGAAATGAACGTAATTGAGGAGAAAGGCGTTCCTTGGCTGATGACTTATAACGTCTTGTCACAATATTTAATCAGGCTATTAAACCACATCGATACAGAGTACAACACTGAGAAGTTGCCCAATAAAGCAACGCACTACACACTCTATGGACCTTGTTGCCCTTTCAAAACCAGCAGCTGCAGTTGCCACCGTTGACAAAATGAAGTTGGCAGAACTCAGCGAACAGTCGGCGGCAAAACCGAGCATTTGCTGCAAAGAGAGGCCATCCAGCATCTACAAATCCTACAAAAAGGCACAGTGCGTAGCTAGTTACGGACTTTGTCTACCGTGCCTCTGCTATCACTTGTGACATCTTTGTGAAACTACCTCTTGCCAATCGCCGTTTTTTTTTTTTTTTGGCAGAGAAGACAACTTAGTAGTTAGGCCCTATCCCGAACAACTAAGAAGACTCTATTTAAGATCCAAATTGACCCAGTCCTACTTAATATTACCTAAGATGGAAGAAAATATTCATGCTCGTTCCGATCGGAAAATCAAAATCAGAGAAGGAGATTCAACGACGAACTAGAAGAACTATAGGAGCTATACAGCCACATCGACTGTGTCAAAAAACTTCCTATTAGGCGTCTGAGATTTCTAGGACATGTAGAGTGAATGAACAAGGACAGAGTTTTCGAGTCCTAAGCAGACTTACATTCCAATTCAGAATGACCTCGCGTTAGTTGGAACGCAAAAATAGAGGATGACCTTAAAGAATTGAGAGTTCGTAACTCGCAGCTAGGACCTGGCTAAGTGAAGACGCTTGTTAGTTGAGGCTTGCGTTCACTCCGAAATGTAGCCCTATCGAAGGCAATAAGTAAATAAGGGTGACACTGGTTCTATATCGGATCGATTGCCTTGTTGTATATCTAAAGGAGGCCGATACTGAAAGCCAATGCTAATTCCGTAAACTCAATTTAAATTTAAAAGTCGTGACTGTACTGGCAACCTTAACAAGAAATTTCAAATCCTAACATCAAGGCCAAGCAATTGTAGCTGTGTTAGGAAACTTGGTTCTAGTCAACTGAAGAAAGGATTCAATTAGTCAAGTGTGTATGTGCTTGAATCTAAATTTATAGCAATCTCAAAACTTTCCTCAAGCTACTCCGCAGGTAGCATTGTTCAACTTATTCACCCTCACTTCCCATCTCGGGATCAACTGCATTCATTTCGATTTTATGTCCTCGGATTCGAATAAGGAAACCTCATTTTTTACAACTGCCAACAAATTTTATGTCTTCTATCCATTTCTTCTATTCTTCTAGCGAAGTCATCCCCGTACGTTTGTGTGAACACACAGAATGAAATGAAAATAATAAAAAGCGGAGCAAAAAAAAAAATACACCCCATGAAAGTCGCGCAAAGGAAATTGAAGTCTGACACAAATGGTCCTTTCTTCTCCTCCCAAAACCGAACCCCGAACATTAGAGGGTGAGAGATCCAACTTTTTTACCATCTATCCACGTTTATGCGACCAAGTTTTTCAATTGATTTATATTCTTGTTCAAAGTTAACGATGACGAGGAAGAGACGACAACGAGGCCCCGGAGAAGACTAAGGCGCGCACCGACTATGATGACGGTGACGATGCTCTACGTAGATTGGAATAACTTCATTGAATTTTTGTGCGACTTTCTTCCCTGAAATTCGCCAAAAAGTTTCAACTGCATACATAGAATGGGGTACACTGTAGGTATACGTCTTCATTTGTTTAAATAAAAAAAAGAAGTTAAACTTTAAAAAGTAAAAATGAATATAATTCAAAAAAAAAGAAAATTAAAAAAAAAAGGAAAAATCGAAAAGCTAGAAAATAAAGGTGGGTCCTGCATTCGGTAACTTTTTTTGAGAAAAGTTTCGAAATTGTCTTCCATTATTTGGAAAATGTTAAAAGGGGCCGAAGAAGTTTAAGGTGTGCTTGAAGTTTTTTCATCTTTTTAAAGAACATGGGGGCGTTCACCTGTCGTTGCTCTACTGTAAAGGTTTCTGACCATTGAAGAGGCAGAGTAGAAAAAGCCATCGCCTTTCATTCTTGTGCGGAGCAAGTTTCTTGTTTCCTGCTATCGACTTTTTTTGTCTGGAATCTGAAAGCTGGAACTCGAACACCCTCTTGATAAATGTGGGCACCGACTCTGAGCTTGTGATCGTACATATGTACGCAAGATCAAATGCCCGAAAAAAAATGTTTTCAAAGTGATTTCTGGAATAGGAATAGGAACATAGAGCCGCTACAAAAAATAATTTTCCTTAATTCCTGTCTACTCCATTTGCTTGACTCTGACTGAGTTCATGTGTTGGCTGGTCTGCCTGTTCTTCTGGTTGCTCATGGATTATACATGTGTCGGCGACAAGTGCAAAACTTCAACTTCTCACACGACAACGTACATATTCTGAGCGTCAGACCGATGCTTCTTTCTTTGGTCTTGGAAAACGAGGACTTTAAGACCCACTACCTCTTTCAAATTGTTTTTCTCTCTCCAAAATATTTGAACATCTGTGTGAGTGGTCATTTTGTAAATGATCTGCCGTGCCATCACATTGGTGCTTACTGATCCGTATTCCGAATCACAAGCGAATTAAGCAAGGTTCAGTAGATATCTACGTGCTTTTTGTCCTCTATGGCGACCTAAGGAAATAGAATCGCTCCTTTTTCGACTGGGCATATAGAATTTTAAGATTCCAATCACCGGATTTAATTTCGTCCACCTATACTTGATTGAAGATTAAGTCGATATCCTTAGGCAAGCATTGGTTGGGAACTGCACTTTTTAGACTTAATTTGAGTTAATCTTATGTTTCCTCTCAACTTCAAGAGCAGGCTTACTTCTTTGACATTTCCATACACATCGGTGACTAGATGTTCATCTTCATCTCATGAGTCCACAACTTATTGAATACCCATCTCAACGAAATACGACGAAGCACTATCCACCTCTGCATAGGCTACACATTTTGTCTGCGACTACTGACGCAAAAATATTGCACAAGTTTGAGATAGTCACTTGCGATGCCGATGGGCACGAGTGCACCACTATAAGCCACTTGTGCCTCTTTATTTACCCAGCGAAGTCGATGTGAACCCGTTCCAACGCCTCTTCAGTTTTAAGCCAGCTGATATCATCTTTGGGTGACTGATTAGTATGAAGTTGGCAGGCATTGCATTGCCCCACTACTTTACTGATGTCACATACCTTTTCGATGTGACACCCCCAATGACCCACTGCAGTTGAGAGGGTACAACTGCTCTGGGACTACCGCTGTGGAAGAGAAGAATATAAGTGTGAATGTCAAGAGAAAGACTTCTGCGAAAAAGGATTGCAGACCATTCTCTGCTGCTGGGAGCTGCTTTGGCCATCCCTTCTGAAGTGATGACATTGTTAATCATTGGTTCGTTCTGTGATTCTTCCCAACGTTAATAGGAAACTCTTTCTTGTTGATAACAAGATTTTTCTGAACGGTCGAAATCTGCATTTGGTATTGGCAACCGCGAAAGTCAGCCGTCGTTTCCATTTTGTTTTGTCAACCAATTACGTCATGCGGCCAAGCTATCATATACCTACTCTCGTAAGCATCTCCAATGACCTCCCAGACTCTTCGATTTTGGTATAGAACCGATTTCTCTGGTCATTTCATTACGTGATCCGGCTGCTATCTAGGATAAGGAGTTCAATTTTCGTTTCCATGTTGGTAACACTGTTAAAGTCAACTTTGCGGTCGGTCTCGCAAAACGTTGGTCTACGGAATTCTCCAATCCATACGCCTCTTCTTGTGCATATGGTCCCTTGATTACGAAATTCATATTCTGAGTCCGTCCAACGCAGGCTTCACATAGTTTTCCTTCGATCGACAGCTTCAAAGTACTTCCTCCATATGTGGGTTGGACCCTGACTTGGAAAAAATGTACGCATGGACAAAGTTTACTTCCAGCTAGGCGGCGGTACAGCTCGCACAAGCTTTCAAACAATTGTCACACATCCAATGCGGACCTTTCAGACAACGATGAATATTTGTATGAAATGCTTAGGTTACTTCTCAAGTTGTGCCTCAATCAAAGGGTGGCCATGGTGTAGTGGTTGCATCATCGCTTGTCATGCTGAAGGTTCCAGGTTCGAATCCCGATGTCACAGAAAAAAAAGCCGGTCAATTGTGAAAAAAAGCTGACGTCAACTCTACTGTAGGCAATGGCTCAAAAGTGTTGATCGTACTAATGCCGTCGGGATCTTTCGAAAGAAAAACTGTGAATTATAAGCAATGGCAACAGAACCAATAATTCTCCCAAGTCATTCTAGACACCACCCTCGGAGCAAAAAAAGACTGACATCACTTCACCAATACTAGCGCTGTGTGAATAGCATCATAAGGACATTCATAACCCCTATAGCGCTTGTGAATTATAAAAAAAAAAACAATAAAATAAAAATCCAGCCCTGTGCATGAAATATACTATTTCTTTGACTACTCTCATCAGTGTCTAACCATAATTCCAACAATTAATTGTTAAATAACTTAACAAAGCTCATATTCTGCACTTTATCTTAAAAATTAATTGATTTCCTTGATCGTTAAGTAGAAGATGTCAAAGAATATTATCCTTACATAATTATAAAAATAAAATGAAAAACTTAAACAAACTTTAATTGTCATGTTTCTGTCCCTACTATCTCCTTGCATCACAAAAATCCTTTCTAAAAACATCAAAGCTAAAATTTACGATAAAACTTCAAACAGATATGCGACTCCTCTACCCCCGACCAACAATAAAAAAAATAAAAAAAAAACTTATTTAATGACCCAAATAATTAATGCAAAACAACAAAAGCTTCTCAAATAATTACACAACCCGGGCCAAGGACTAGAAACTTTCTTCCAATTCTTTTCGCGCGCTTTACTCAAAAACCGAATGGAAACTGGTTATAGAAGAAAAATCCCGACAATAGAACTCTAATGGACGACGAAGACGATGATGATGACGATGACGATGAGGAGGAAGAAGAAGAAGAAGAAGAAGAAGAAGAAATTTCAGTCAGAGGTCCTTTTACTTTTTTTTTTTTCAAAGAAAAACGAAACGACAGCGATCTTCTTCCACTTGGACCAACAATGTGAAACCATGGATGGCTTAAAAGTGGAGCACAGTTCCTATGATTTTTCTCTCCTCTCATTCCTTTTGCTGTCGCATCGTCATTTAGTCCTTTTGAGTTCGCCGAGCAATCGAAAGATAAAGAGCAGAAAAAAAAAAAAACACAACACGACGTCTAATTACATAGTAATTTATCTTCCGTGAAAGACTGCCTTGTTAAAGAGACTCTGAGAGAGAATGGACAAAGGACATGCATACACACACACAGCTAGCAAGAGTACTTTGCACATGAAGTGTACGCGTGAAGGCGATAGAAGACAGCGGAAAGGCAGCAGTAACTGCAGCAGTTAAGGTTCAACTTGTTAATGTTTAAACAGGCAATTATCCTTTACTTAAGCCACCATCGCAAGCGTGTTTGGGTTGTACGTCATTTATCTCGTAGCTTAGTGGCGGTCCATAATCTCAAATTGTCTCAGTCGGTGGGATGCATCCTTTTGGCTCGGTCAGGTTTTCATATTTTGTTTTCTCTCTCCCGTTCCCTTTCTGTGGTCAAAATGGCAGTCTATCCAATTCGAAGGACGATTGCATTAAGAGAATTGAAGCCCTCTTTCGTTTCATATTCGAGGATTATTATTGTTCCGGTGAAAAGTCCTTCCAGACAGGAGGCGGTGAGTGAAACTTTCTGTGTAAATGCTTTGGGGTCGTGCATCATGCTTCCTTCTTGTGTGCATGCACATCGTATCATCATTTCTTTTGTTTTGCCTTCCGTTCAAATTTATAAGGAACCATTATCTTGAACTTTGCATTTGCGGTGCTTTTCGTTCGGCGAAAGTTTTCGCTTTTCAACGCAATTGCTTTCAGAGGCAAGCGTTGCGATGTGGAACGTCAGTGCAGCGAATAGATTATGTGCAGCAAAAAAATTACACAGGAAGAGCAGGAACAACTTGGAGGAATGTCTGCTATCTGTTGGCGAAAACTTCAAGAAAATTTGCGGAAAATAAAACAATAAATTGAAACTTGAAGCAGCCTGTTGTCCTGCAAGGACATACGAATACAGAGGAAGACGCGTTTAAATTGGAATTTAAATTGAAATTAAGAAAACCTTCTTCTTTTTTTTTTTGCAAACTTAATTCTTTGTTCAGGTTCAGTGGAAGGCGGTCATTGCAGGCTTCAGAGCTAGACAATAGTGTACCTGTAGTTACCATTGTTAGTCAGCGTTCTTGTTGTTTTTCTGTCATTCTAGAGTTTTTTGAAGGGCGGTAATCAAGTTAACGAATACACAAGTAGTCGTGGATGAGATTACATTCAATATGCATGAGCACTATGTTTGAGATTTATATACGGATCAGCAGTCAGTTTGTACAGAGTCTTCAGACTTCTTCGCCATTTCACATTGTAGACTGTTTGTAACTTGGTCGACTGTGAACCCTTTGCATACTAGCTGTCGTATGCACTATATCCCCAGTCTAGAAAATTTGAATGCGTAAAGACTACGCTTTAGCTAAGAACGTTTATTAATCGCAATCCTCAGGTTTAAGACGGCAAACACTGAAACGATATGAATTGCAAGCTAACAGTCCTTGTTAGTCGGAACGACACTTGATCTTTCTGAGGATTCTTAAGTATGAAGGAGCAACATAAAGCTAGAGACGATAAGTCTTTTAAGAGTTCTAAGAACTATTTCCAAAATAAAACTGAAAATGTACGCTCCAAGACTATCCCAAGACTGTTTTAGAAATGAAAGCCTTGTAGACAAAGACAAGAAACAAGCTGTGATGCATAATGTATTGAGCAGTGGGCTTACTTTTTACGTCTGTCTTGGAAAATCAAGAGCAGTTGGTAAGCATAGGGTGCAATGCAGCCGAGCGAGGCATTCCTCACAACACCTGCCGAAGCTGCAAGGAAAACAGCGAAAAGGAATCACTTTTCCAATTTCTGTGCAAATGGCAAGCCCCGATAGCGCACTCGAGGCTAACTCTTCTTCGACCAAGATCCGAACAATATATCCAAGAAAAGGATAGGGCTCCAGAGGTTGTGTTTAACTCCATCTATCAACCTATTAACACCCGCAAACAAGCTCATGTAGAGTTGTGATTTCAAAATGCCAAATCCTAGCGCAAATTGGGTTCTGCGTTGAACCTCTACCTTCCTACCTACCTGGTAAACACTGTCTACATAACACCACGTCTGGAAATAACTTCCTACCAATTGACTTTGATACGCGGCGAAACGTCACTTTAGCACGGACACGATTATCACTTCTCAATATTTGTATGTTGATATGACAGTCTCCTGACTCGAACTTTCGGAGCCACCAACATTGACTTAGTGCAGTCAAGCTACTAATGCGGATATCTTAGATGCAACAATCGCAAGAGACCATCAGAAACTTATCCGAAAATGTATTCCAAAATCTCTCAAAAACTTCTATACCGCCAGTATAATGATTTACATTGTATAAGGATTTTATAGAATAATAAACTAAACTAAACCAAAGACCAATGCCAACGCTGCCAACATGCCAATAAAACTGCTTAATGGATGTGCTAGGTTCTACTCACCGGCAAGCACATGAAGCAAATCAAGAAGTTTATGAAGAGCAATCTTTGAAGAAGTATATGGAGGACTGCTTTGGAGCTCTATATTCTAACGTCTCCAGCGCAAGGGCCACAGGCGTTGCGACCAAGCGACAGCAAATGTCAACGAAGCTCAAGTCTGAAGTTGACTTCGGGGTGCAAAAAGTTTAGTTCAATGCCTCAAAAACCCACTGCTGCCTTCTATCTCTTAAGCGGGACACCAACGTAGTCAAACTAAAAATTAATGGAGGTGATGTCGGTCTAAGTTCAGACCTTCGTTGGAACCAGAAAACCAAAGATGTTGCTAAGGACGGCGCTAGATGGCTTGGTTTCCTCCATCGATTTTTCACTCCCTCAAACTTGGTTACGATCTATAAGCATTCAGTGATCAAGGTACCTTTTTCCAGTATAGATAGTGGGTATAGTTGTTCCATATCTGGCGAGTTTGTTGGCTCAATATCCCCGGAACTATCCTTATGAAAAAAGATCGACAATCTAAAGCAGCTTGATTGCTGCGTGGTTGAAAGGAAAGACATAAGGTTTTTCTTAAGCCAGGATAAGACCTATTTATTCGTCATTATTTCCGCCTGAAACACGCAGATTAAGCAGAGAAAACACCTCCACCTACTCCTCCATTGGTGTTGATTCCTCGGTGTAGAACCAATTCGACTAATGTATCTTCTAGAAATATATCTTCCCACTAGACTTAGAAGGAAGGTTTTTGTTAAAATTGAGCTTAGACTCATGCCTGAGTCTGTGTTTTCTGCGGAGATTATGAAATTCCTCAGAATGGAGGAGTGGCACAAAACTTTTACGGTACCATTGTGCTTTAAGGTAAATCGCTGAACTAGCTGCAGTTTGCCTGCCAAGGATGTCGAGTCGGATGAAACAGGATATCTAGTGCTGTGGGGCGTGTCATACGGAATGAAAAAACAATCAGCTGACCATCGGACCTTGCTCAGATTGTGATAGATGACAGATTATACTCTGCAAGGTTTGTCATTGCCCCCTGAGGGTCACAACTGTGTCTGCTAAGGCGACCACACACTGTTAACGTTTCAAAAAATTGTTCCCTAATACCGTCAAAGATGGTCTAAGGTCCAACAAAATATAACATTCGTAGGAACATAATACGTTTCCCAACATACCACCCTTGAGTTTTAAAGTTAGCACTCTATCTATCGACCGAAATGTATATCAACTGAAGGGCAACCACTTGGATTGAAAATTGATTGTCCTAGATAAATACAATTTTTTATTATATCACCCCACTCTATGGGAGAGTTTCCATTATAGTCACCTGAATACAGGGGAAAAAAAAAACAACCACTTCCAAAACCCCAAAACTTTTAAACGCAAACACTTAGTTCAAATCTCAACCGCATTGATACACACACAACAACTCCACTTCTGTCTCCTTTTCTTTTTTTTTCACGCACATCCTTGAAAACTTTTCAAATCGTCTGTAAAATCAAATGTTATCCACCCGGAGAAAAACTTCCTCAATGTGCCCATGCCCCACTATTGATTGTCAACTACATTATGAAGCCCAAGGACGATTACGCCTTCTCAATTCAGCAACCCCATAATTTCTATACACTCCACCCGCACATCCTGGGATGCCCTCCGGATACGTATACACTAAAAGATTAATGGTGTCAGTGAACGTGATTTATCATCGAAAAAGGAAGCCATGAAGTCGTCACACCACCAAAATGGTTATCTGATCTCATTGAGAGGCCAGGAAATGCCGGACATTTTGTCTTAGGGAAAAGAAAAAAATCGAACAAAAATTGAAACATACGATTAATGTGGTCAATAATAATTAACAGTATTGTTGGCTTTTTTTTGCAGGCAATCACAGCATCATCCATGTTGAAATTATGTTGGCTAAACCCTGTCATCGTTATAGTGTTTGTTAGTGGACCAAAGTTTCCCGATTGGAAAATACAAGTCGGATTGGGAATTGAGAAACTTGTTCGGTGTTTATTTTTAATTTCATCATTTGAAGGACTCACAGGACTCCATGATTTTCATTTTATTTTCAACGGGGAAACTATTTTGAGGTCGGATCCGGCGTGGAATCCATTCCAAATGAATTTTAGTTCCGGAAACATTGTGGAATATCAGTTATATTCCTGAGGGGAATGCAAAAGTTTTCAATTACCCGGAATTCCTCGTGGGAATACAAATAAAAAAAATTTTTTTTCTTTTTTTGTGGATGTTGTGGAAAGTAAGAATTTCGTATCAAATGTATGGGATGTGGGCATGAGGTCTAGTGAGTGGGATAAATGAAGTTATGAGTGATTTTCTGTAGTGTATTTCGCAATATTGCCCTTTGGATCTTTCGAATTGCAAAAAGGTAATGGGTTGGAACTTTTAATGTTCTTGCTTAGCTTCTGGACTTTGATTGGTATAGACCATATCTTTGAAGGCAATTTTTATTTTCTCGTTTTCAAAGAATAGTTCCAAGTCCCAGGAGCACTCAGACTGGCCTCCTAGGCAGAAAGCCTTTTAGGTCAAGTCGTTGTTCGTTTCTCTTTTCATTTTCGATGGCTGTTGCTGTTTCCCGAAAGGTCTCGAACCTGGAAAGGTCAGGTCTAGTCACTATAGCCAATTTGTTTGCAAGTCCGCAGGGGCAATCTCCATGATGTATATATCTTAATCGGAGCTCTTTAAATGCACAACGTTGGGGAAATTATTAGAAACGAGAGCGTTCATTGTGCGGACAGAGTGATACAGTGAAGAGATCTATGTGACGCTTCTATTTGCTTGAAAATTCTTCGGCAGTAGACCCTTCCTTTTAGCTGCATTTCCGTATTTCTAGTTGAGAAGATTTTCTTTGAGTGGTTTTTTCGTTCCAGATAAATCGCTGCAGGTTGCAGCCTTACTTATCGACACATGGATCCGAACTTCCACAGAAATACTACCCGCAGAACCAGTCGGAGCTTGCTATGAAGCGCTACCTATTCTGATGTCAGCTACTTCACTTCAAAAGCTGGCTCCTAAGTATGCTCGTTTTCGAGCTGAGAGGGCCGGACATGTACGAAGAAGGTGGAGAATTGTCTCCTCCTACTCCTCATCCTTGCAGCTTAAGCTAAAGTCGTTTTAGGGGAGGCCCAGCCTATAGGCTTGCTTGCCGATGATGTAGTGTCCTAAGGTGCTTATGAGCAGTCTGATGAGGCAAAGAGAACGTTTAAGATCCAGCTTTGGCCAAATCTGCTTGGTGATGAGGCAGGTGTTACCTACTATCCATCTGTGATTGGCGCGTTTCTTTTAAGTAGCAATTCGCAGGTGGTAAGGAATAAATTCCCCTCTTCCGGAAGAATTAGTAGAGCTGTGCCCTCTTTGGCGAGTTCATCAGCCATCTTAAGGCTAGCTCCAGTCCATTCATTTTTCATTTCATTTTGATGGTCTGAGATGGATGTTGACCTCAACCAACTCTCTCAAGCCTCTTATTCGAGAACCCCCCAGCTCACTGGCATCAAGCTAAGTGCCTCCAATTTCACAATTCAATTTTATTCCGGTAGGAGCTCAAAGACTCATCAGACCGTTGGAATCCATTTGCAATATATCCAAGACTTTCCTAACCTTTACGTTCTCTTCCGTTCGTGAAGCTCTGGAGAACTGCTCATTCTTTTATGCATCACCGCCCTATACGCCTCTTCTTTTACTGTGTGTACGTCATCAAACCAGGATCTTTGTCGTGGCGGTTGGAAGAAACCATGCACATTACAGACCGCATTATTGATGACTTGTTGATGTTGGCAGTGTTGTCACTTTTCGAGAGTTTACAACAAACACGTCTAACAAAAGATCTAGCAATTGAAGCTATTCAACGTTTGCTTTCTCGCTGTTCTCGATATACTTAAGCACAATTGTTTTATCCTTAACGTATTCAAGTCCTAATTATCTTGAAACAAGAACTTCAATTAGAACTATCTCATATCAAGAGGTCCTAACCTCAACTCGCAACAAATCGAATCATGTTACTCTTAACATTCCAGGACTCTTCGTGACCACAAGCAGTACTCGCAAGGACCTGCTCAGCGATAATAGTAATTTACAATACCACAGTGATTAATCCTCCCTAACACGCGAAGCAACCATGAATTATCGCACGGTAACAAATCAAAATATGCAAAAATTGCATGAGTGCAGGTTTCGTCCAAATTAGCTTCTAAGCCTCCTTCTGCCTACTGTGTGGCATGATCTGATAGTTTACAACCACCACTGGGGGTATTTTTTATTTTTTTTTAACTACCACACTCTGTCCCATGTGACTATAATTGTTTTGTACTTCAAAGTAACTAGTTCACACGCCACATGGGCGTGCATACTCTCAGAGTGTGCCCCCCTTCCCCAAACAAGGGTGCCGCACAACCCGCTCAACAACAAATGGTCCACCAATTAATCAATAAAATTTAATTGCACCCGAGCAAAATTTCACTTCATTATATGACACATCATTTCCGACAGAAAGACCACTTTTTTGTGGCGAACAATTGTGCATTGTGCCAAACGGACTATGGGACACGGATTAAATGGTGGAACAATAAAATCGTATTTATTGCACTGAATGCAGCCATTAGTTGTCGAAAATGTTAGCTCGGTGTTTTTATGTTGAGCCTTCGAATGAGACAGTACAGCTCCAATAAAAATAAATAAAAAGTTTTTCGAGGCAGAGGCAGGACCATAAAAAAAAACAATTGAGTATACAAAGGATCATAAAACAAAGGAGTGTCTGGTTTACAGCAGTGACTACGTGTATGTGTCTGCAGGAAGTGAATTTTTCGAAGGAGTCTGATGGGGACCAGAGGACATTGTAAAACTTCGGAAATGGAGTAAAACTACGTTATTTTATTAGAGAAATGGTCAATGGTTGTGATCTAAGGGCGCCATGAAGCATTGTAAACACTAACCTCAAGTTAGATACTCCATTTGTGGTCTTTCATTAAATGTACCTACAAGGCACATGCGCTCAAAGGTTTGTGTTTGCCTTTAGAATGAAGAGAGACGAGTTGAAGGAACTTTTTAAAGTGAACATGAAGGAGGTTCTGATGCACGTTGGTTTTGAATGTTTGCAGTTCGTGAAACTTTCCACAGTCGTGTTGTGTAACGCAGAAAAGTTATGACAGCCGAGCAGGGTTATGTAGCACTCATTGCCAAAAAAAGGACGAGAGAGTAAGAAGAGAAAAAATGACTGGGACTAGCTTTGTATGGGTTATAGGACTTGCAACACATGCCACGCTATGCCATGATTAGATTCAGTCTCTGCCAATTTATAGGCCTCGAACCTGCGATGTCAATGCTCATGGAGAGAGCACGTCTGTAACTAGCGGTACTGACTGGCTACCATTTCATCTGCCTTTGTCTGAATTGACTCCAGTTTGCTACCGATCAAGATCTCGATCCCGGGGAAATAGGAGGCTTAGCTAAGCTTAACTCTGAGGAGATCCTCCCATTTGAGGTTAATTGCAACACCATTTACCAAATAGACCAGCAACAGATCTTTGCCCTATTTGACCAGTAGCTAGTAAAAGATGGTTGACTCGTTCAGAGTCTGGTGGTACGTGGACGAGCCTACCGGACTGATCTAAGTCCAACTTCCGGTTCGATTGAGTATAATAGATGAAGAGAGTCATGGGCTTCAGAACTGGTAGCTCAGAAGGAATGTTTTCATTCCAGCTTACAGCGGAAGTTACGCTTAAGCGATGACTGATGGAGTCCCCTAGAGAAGTCAGTGAAACTACTTCAGAGCCTGTGGCTTCTGTTGAGAAAGCGATACAAGGAGACATCTTCCGATAGCTTTGAAACGACACTCATTACGTGCGTTGTCTTGGACCTCGTTTAGTAGACCCACTTTAGTTTTAGGAACATCTTTCACGGAATTAAAATATCTGTGGCATTTCTTTGCATTGTTTGACAGTTTTGTCATTCCAGAAGAGGTTCAAAAGGTTGCAGCATGCACTATGCAAAGGGTTTAGACGACCTCTTGGAACTGCCAAGATCCAGCTGGAAAAGGTGACCAGTCATATTGTCTTGATAGTGCCTATTCGCAACAATATTTCTTGCTTCTCTTGACCATAATCCTAGTCCTTCATCATCATCATCATCTATCAGCCCCTTGTGTCCACTGCTGAACATAGGACCTTCTCTAAATGCTTGCAGTGGCTTCGATCTTGTGCCAGGTTTATCCAGTTGTCTGCAGGTATCCTTTTGATGTCGTCACTCCATCGGGTAGGTGGTCTCCCTTTGTTCCTTCTGTCTTCTCTCGGTCTCCATTCTTTTAGTCCATCTGTTATCTCTTATCCGTGCGATTTGTCCCGCCCATCTCCACTTTGCTGTAGTTACCTTGCATCAAACTCTCATTCCATGTGAATGTAAAGCTTGTTCCTGTCTCCGTTTTGGGGTCTCTGTAAACGCCAAAATTCCCCAACGGCAACAGCGATAGGCACCACAGACCAGACTGTATGTAGTTCATAAATATGAAGCCTGCCTTTTCCAAAGCCTACCAATGACTAAAATTGAAATCAAAATTCAGTTAAGTACTTAAGCAACCAATTATTGAAACAAATTATTCATAAAGTCTTAAGTTAACGATAAATAGTGACGACCTTCAAAGGTTATAATGGAAAAGTGCTCTTTTGGTAGATTGGAACATTTAACGGAACATTTAACAGGGTTAAGTGCTAGTAGTTCCTTGTAAAGTGAAGAAGCGATGTATGAAGCTATTATTCCAGTCATCGAGTATGCTTTTATCTTCAATTATTTTGCGCCACATTTAGGTCACGCACTCGACCAAAACTTTATTTTTCAAACACGTATTCGAATAAAGGCTTTCTGACAGCTTATAAGAGTTTTTCCAACAATTAAATTCGACGTAATGAAACACAAAGATTCATTTGGCTAAAGCACACTTGTAGAGGTTCATTGAAGCTATAAGGTTTGCTGTTACAAGCCAATAAATTCAAACATGCAAGATGAGATAAAGCGGGATGTGTTCTCATACTTTAAACCAGGTCCAACTCACTCAAATTGAAGAAGCACATCGTAAAAGAAACATTCAAAGATGAGTGTCTGTACACTTACTCATCAGAGAGCTGGAAGCCCCTAAAACGTATCTATTCTACTGACAGCTAGGCATTTTTCTCCGTGGTTACTTAAAAACTCCCTCATCTACCAGAGAGGCTATCGAATATAAGATCCTTTTGAATATATGGTGTGAACATATATCCCGCCTTGTTCATTGAAGCTTGAAGCAGGGAACAAGGCTCAAAGAGAGGCAAATAACAAATGGTCCTCTTTAGACACTTGTGCCATCACAAGGAAGTTATGGCCTGTATTTGATAAGGCTAAGACCGCCAGACTTATACAAAAATATAGAAAATCCTTCTTCACCCTTGTAGGTGTGTTTACGGTTCATAACACTCTGCGGTACCAAATGAAGAAACTCCGTGTTACGGCAGAAGACCTATGTAGAGGCTGCGGAGACGAGGAAGTCCATGAGGACACAACCCACCCGAGGCGACATTTCTTCCGGGATCTCGAGGAACTATATGGTAAACCAATGAACGATCTGAACAGCTTTATCAAATCCACAGGATGGTTTGTACTACTAAGGCAGTAAGTAGTTACTAGTACACTTTTTATGCGGGTAACGTTTAAGGGTAAGATTTCCCCCCAATGGGTAGCACAATGGGTCTTAGAGACCTGAGTGTGGCGTAGAGGAACTCCTCTTCGCCGGCCCACATACCTAACCTAACCTATGGCATGAACATCTGAAGCCTTTCTAGAACACACGAGGCCAGCAAGTACCAGTGTGGCTTCTGGTAGACCAAATCTTCATACTTTGGCAAATCCTGAAAATGATCAACAAACTTCAAGTCGAGACTCACCACCTTTTTATCGACTTCAAAGCCACATATTATAGCAGTCATCAACTAGAGCTCTACAGGGCGATGGCTGAATTCGGTATCCCGGCAAAACTGTTCCTGCTGCTTAGCGTATAACGTTGGGGGACAAGCAATGCATCGTGCAGCTCTTCCGAACTTTTCAAAACTTCTTGACTTCTTGAAGCACGTGTTGGAGTGGAGAATATGTTTACATCAAAGGTAATAGGTCCACGGTCTAGGACAAAATGTCACTATTGATAGCTTCCACTTCCAGATAGTTAAGGATTCAACATCAACCCTACGAACGATGCCCTAATGTAGATTCGACAGAGACTCACCTTGGTAATCGTTGCCACTTCGGTTTGGCGACAAACTGGAGTCAAAACTTTTTAGATCGAAGTGGCTACCAGCCAAAGCCAGCACATTAAGACCAATAATAGGTCCACTTTTTACTCAAAAGAACACATTTATGGAATACGGAACCCTAATCCTGTCAGTCTTGTTGTACATATGCCGTCGAGTGCTGGACGATAAGCACGAAGGTAGTGAAAATATTGGAGATTTTCGAATGAGAAATTCTTCGTCGAATATTTGTTCCTGCGTACAAGGAGGGCGAATGGAGGAGAAGAAGCGATATCTACGAATTGTACCAAGATGTTGATAAAGTCTTAAAAGTCAAGGTAAGACGATAACGTTGACTCGGCCACATCAAGTAAATTGATAATGCGTTAGCCAAAAACATCATCGCATTCGAGCCCCATGCTAGAGACAAGGAAGACCGAACCTGAGAGACCAAGCGATTACGGATATCAGAGTGACTTTCACTAGGAACCGAGTTAGTACCACGATCAAAGGACAAAGGCAGTTGTTGAAATATCAAGAGCTTGCTTGAAGAGTTCAAGATGATAGTCAAGTTAGAAGAATTGAAAAAGGAGTAATTGAAATGGCTATTCGTAGATTACAGAGCTTTTGTTAGATTCCATGTGTTCTTAGCTTTTCAGCTTTTAGACCCCTCAATTCAACTACGCTACTGAAGGCCGACCTTTATCAGGTTTATGCCAGTAAATAAAGTAATTTTGAAATTTCCAACCTCAAGACCATTATGAGTATATCGCCTGAGTAAGGAAATAAAAAGCAAGGCTCTTACTGGCACAACACATTCTATACCACCTTTAGTGCCTTGTTGTTTTATGTTCTTTTAAGAAATTCCCACCGGTAATGGCCTCAGCTAATAATCACCCCAGCACGTCCTGTTCTCTTTATTTGAGCTTCCCATAAACCATCAAACTCAACAAGAGTCACCTTTTTGTTATTACATTAGCTAATCTAAAAGACGTAAATATTCCTTGGTGGGGACCAGGCAATAACTGTCAGCCGACGATGTCAAATAATAAAATAAGTCATTAACACGAAAGAAATATGTTCCGTTTACCCACTTTCGGCGCCCACCATTTTTCCAAAGGCGAATTAAATAAACAAAAGCAAAACTAAACTACAACACAACCCACCATAATCATTGTAGAAAAAATAAATAAAAACAAAGACTACCTTACCTTACTCCACACGATAAGGAGTCGTCCTGAAACCGTCAACAAAGAAAAACCGCCTCACGTCTACATTCCAAGGCGGCGTTTATGGGCCGCCGTCATGATAGTTGGCATTTGAGGGCTTCTTGTTTTTATTACAAAGTTATTATGTTAAAATGCCTGCTTACATAATTTGATGTTTCTGGCTTGCTATCCCGGGGCGGATTTATGACTCTATTGTTGCAGGGTGGGTTAGCACAGTACGAATACCTATGGCGAGCCAAGAACGCCTGATGTCCAGATGATTATGGATTCTTTTTCGATAATTTAAATTCTAACGTTTTCGGGACGACTCATTCCATGGGCCACTTGAACGTGCTTATCTTGGGTCAATTATAGAGTCGGGGACGTAAATATGTTTTCGTTTGGAACAAGTTGGCAAATTGTTTCCATAACTTGATGGTGGTGGTGGTTTTTTTTTTTCTGAATAACAGATTTCTTGAAGCATGTGTCGAAAACGAGCATAAAATGTGGTTGTTAAGGACACTTTCATTTGAATACACACGAGAGAAAACAAAGGAAGCGTCCTTAGGACAGAGGAAGCGTAATAGAATTCCATAAGAAAATAGATTATTGTTGTGACTAAGTGATTGCTTCGGTGAATTCTGTAAGAATCTTCCGTCGAGACAATGAAATCAACAACAAGGACGAGATCTTGTTTGGCGACGTAGCTATTTATCAAGGCATGATCGAAATAGCTTAGCTTAGCTCATCCTAGAAGTGCTTACCTAAAAGCTTGTAAAAAGGCACAAAATGTAAGTGTCGACCGCTTGCTTTACTTCAAATCTGCAGCTTGTACAGAAACCATGGGACAGGCTATATAGAAAAGGCGTCCTCTTCTCATGCTTCCTGGCTCTTGAAAAAAGACTTTGAGTCCGGAACACAGGAGAAACAGGCGAAATAGTGAGAAATAGCAAGACATTGAAGCGTAGGGAATAGTAGGTATTTATATTTTAACTTTCACCAGCTTTTTAATGGACATCAGCCAGAGAGAGAGAAAGAGCAAGAGGACAATCCACGTCCAGTCAAGAGAGGTTGAGGCAGAAGAGGTTGGTTTACCAAATATGGAGTTGAAGCTTTGGTAGGATACATGCGCCAAATCGTCAACCACGTATGAGTCGACGAAAATATGACTGATGGAGGGTCTAACAGCTCTATATATACTCCATTTACAAGGAAGATGGCTGAAGACGGTTGTTGGTTGAAGTCCAAGTCCACCCCGGACTATAGCGCAATCCTGTGTCTTTCAAGAACTACAAAGGCATAAATCCCTGCTAAATGTCGCATTTAAGATCCTGTCCAACGTACTGTGTGAACGTCTGATGCCCTCCTGCAGGACACTGATAGGCACGTACCAGTGTGGTTTCCTATCCGGCAGATCGACGATATACCAATTCTTCACGTTTACGCAGATCAAGTCGGTTTCATTGACTTTAAAGCCGCATATGGTAACATTTATCGTCTTGAGTGAAGCGAGTTGGCTTTGAGGTGATTGAGGGCACTCTAGTGGAAATTCGACGAAAATCTACATTTGGAAACCGATGGAAATGGGTTCAAAACAGTGATTGTGCCAGTTATGTTGTATAGTATCGAGTATGAAAGCAGAGCATTTCGAGAATTTTTGGATTCATATCCGAAACGGTCAAATGGAAGAGAAGGTTCGAGACGCTAGTATGCATCGTCTTGAGAACTGCAAACAGCGTGTCCGGGATCCTACAGGATGGATCAATAAATGACTGTAATGTCTCAGGCAGACACTCTCTACGAGTCGGGAGCCTGTCACGTCAGTAAGTTAGTAAACAAATGCTCCAGTGCCGCTCATTCGTGTTAGTTGTTTGGTGGAATAAGTTTTCAAATGGTATTTTTTCGTCTGCCTGGGAGTTTTTCCCGGTAGAACGAGCTCTGCTCCAAGGGATGTACACTCAGAAGCTATCATTCGTTCAAGAATGAGTAGTTCATGACTCAACCAGCAGTTTAAATGACCACCGTGACGGTTTTTGGTGTTTCATGAATATGATATCTAATGCAGTCCATTGTACACGGCTTGGACTAGAACGTTTATCTAGAAAGGAATGCAATCGAATGTTGTATGAACGGCTTTAGAACTGAACTAACATCTGTGATAGATTTTGTCCGGAGATCCCCTGCTCAACTTACCTAATTGAGGATATTGCTAACGCTCCTAGGGACTTCTACTTCATGGGTTGACGTGCAGGACAATGGCGCTACGTAGCGAGACACATGAGTACATCATAGAGAGCCAGATGAGGTTAGGTTAGGCTAGGACGAAGGGTTGACAGGGCAATGAGGTTCTTTCCCCGTCACACTTAGCTCAATGTAGACCCATTGTAATGCCCTAGGGTTGCAGTCCCCTTACTAGGAACGATAAGCCTATGTTCTATCAAGCTAGCCCGAAGCTGTGAATATCGAAGACAGACTTGTTGGTCAGTTCTTCTTAATTTTGAAAAAGCTGTCTTTCTAGGATCTTAAGTCTTCTTTGACAGAGAAAGTGTAGAGTGTCCTTTATCACCACATCCCCCGTATAGGTCATCTGTGATCGATCCCAGTCTTCTCGCATGGTAGTTCAGCATGATATGCCCAGTTATAATACCTATAAGGGAAGATAGGGATTTTTTTTTATCCATTTGCAGCATTCTTTCGGTTCTTTGTTTGTTGTAGAATGAGGGCATTCCAACTATGGTTAGCAGTCCTTTAAATTTTGCTTCTAATTTCCTGTTTGAGGTTACACAGTAGGACTTTAACGATGGTATCGGCTTGATCAGGGTCTAATGAAGATCCTTCCCTTGCCAGCTCATCGGATGTCTCGTTTCCAGGTACCCTTTTATGGTCAAAGACCCAGCAGAGGCTTCGAGAGACAGATTGCTGCTTTTCGAGTCGCTGTGACTTCGACTTGATACATATCACAACAATCATAATGGCACAGTAAAGGAAGTAAACCTCAATTTTTTTGATTCACGAAGCTTTAGGCAGCTGGCTAAAGAAGCTACAAGGTTGATATCTAGTTCCACCCAGAATTGTAGAGGCATCTAGGTAAGGACGTTGGTAACATCAATTAAGTAGTTCGGCTTATGTATATCTCGAACTGTAGATGCCATCGATCGGTCTTCAGAATTCCTTTATAGGCAACTGAATCTCTGAAGTAATCACCTAAATGTTTACGAAGGTAAACTACGTATTTACCTGGCGTTAGTCAAAATATGGACTTCAAGGAAATGAATGGCCTTCCATTTTAAGTTGTGCCCCCGGCATAGCATAATGAAAAGCTACTAATGAGTTTGTAGTCATTTAAATAAATAACTTTTATGTAACTACACACTACATCCACATTACGTACAAGCACATAAGTGTATGTGGATGTGCCCTAAGGTGTCCTTACAAATAGATTTTATTAAATTGCCTACACTGATAGTAGGCATTCAATGTGACATGTAAACATGATTAAATGGCAATCAAACTGAATGTCATCTTGCACTACACACCCAACCATTATATCCTGTGTGGCTATCATTATTGAAAGACATCAATTCAAAAGGAATCACTTCCCGTTATGTTATCATTAATCAAAAAAAGAAACCAAAGAAGCGATATATTAACGTAAAACATAAAGACAAATTATAGTTCGACTGGAATAAATTGATGGATACCCTATCGCTTTGAGGTTAATTAAGCTTTAGTAAATTAAATGTGAGTTAAGATAAAATTATCGATTCAAAGGTAAGGACATCAATTCGATGATGTAACACTACCAGTGGGGTTGGCTTTCGGATTGACAAATCGATCACTTTTCAAGACAGATCTCGAAATAGATCAGTGCTTTTGGATAGGCCTTACAGTACCATGCCTGATTTTGGAGTACTGGCAGACCATATTCTACTTTATCGACTAAGGCTAGGTTAGGTTAGGATAGTAAGAAGTGCACAAATGTGCTTTCGGGCCGGTCGGTTCATTGTATTCCCCTGTTATGTTGTGTTTTTGGTTTGCCTACTCACAACTCTTAACGAAACATAACATGTTCATTAAGGAATTTGCACAAGATCCTTTAGTTCTCCGTACAACAGAGACGACGTATTAAGAAGTTTGGACATTCTTAAACCATGTGCTTGATCATTTCCATTTCTTCAATATCCCAGGAGCTCCTACACCTATGTAAATACTAGCTTCTTGTTACTTGTAGGTTATTGGTGTTATTCTCATTCAGTGTTGGCCATTAACTCCGACATATAGCACAGTCACCAGCTTCTGTGCTTGGAGCTGATCCTGATCGATCTTATTCTTCTACTCTAATTCCTTTCTATACTGCTATGTCCTGGAACTCAGCAGAGATTAATGTCATGTGTATCACATATTCTCTTAAGTGTGTCGGAAGCTGGACACTTACTTACTTATCAGGCCAGCGACCCTTGGAGGGTATGAGCCTCAACCAATGCCGCTTTCTATCCTTTACGGTCCCGGGCACGCTGCTTCCAGTTAACTATAGACCAAGGTTTCTGGCGTCCGCGATTGCCTGATCCTTTAACCCGAGGTTCGGTCATCCTTTTCTTTGTGAATTAGGTGGCTGGGATTCGAAGATCCTCTTAGGTGGAGCATTCTCGTCCATTCGCTCGATGTAGCCAAGCCATTGCAGTCGACGGATTTTTTCCTTCGGGACTACATCCACATCTTTGTACAGCTAGTAGAGTTCGCGGTTATATCTTCTCCTCCAATCGCCCTTTTCGCAGACAGGACCAAATATTCGACGTAGCATTTTTCTTTAAAGTGTCCCAAGATCTGCTCCGCTGTCTTACTTACCGTCCAGCATTCAGCTCCATAAAGCAGGACTAGCAAGATCAGGGTTTTGTGGAAGCATGATTTTGGACCTTCGAGTTAGGAGTTTGGACCCTAGTTGTTTGTGTTTACGCCGGCCTTTCGCACTATCTGCTCCAGCACAAGATTAAAGAAGTCACACCACAGCGCGTCTCCTTGCCGAAATCCGGTGCATATTTGGAATAATTCGTAGGTTCTGTTCCCAAGCTGCACAGTGCATTGCGAGTGCTCTAACGTGGCGCGACATAATCGTATCAGTTTTCTCGGGATCCCGAATTCGGCCATTGCGTTATATAGTTCGTTGCGATGAATGCTGTCGTATGCGGCTTCAAAGTCGATGAAGAGATGGTGAGTCTTTTCCAGGATTTGCCGCAGTGTGAAGATTTGGTCTATTGTCGATTTGTCGGGCCGGAAGCCACATTAATAGGTGCCGAAGAGTGTGGTACAAAACGGCTTAAGTCGTTCACACAGAACACTGGACAGCATCTTGTAGACTATTTATTTATATCTTTAGTGTAAAAAGTCTGAACTTCCCTCTCAATGGAAGATTTCTCAAGATTTTGACTTGAAAAAAAACTGCACCGATCCAGTCGTTTATATGAAAAAAAAGCGTGACCATAGGAGCTCTGCATTTCATGAGCCCGATTGTTTAAGCCGAATCGCACTTTTGGTTGCTGTGTATCTTATGTACCTATTCAAGAGAAGGAAATTTAGTATCGCTTCTAGCCAGTCCTGGCCACAATGTCTAACACGTAGATAAAAGACATCGACGAAAGTCCGAATACAGCGTTTTGGTCTTAAGTTTGGTCTCTAAAATGGAACTGAAATGGTCTTAAAAGTGACATACACTCTTCCTGGACCAAGAGCCTTATTTTACTGAATTTTTTTTGTGGCGCATGACCAGCGCACTGTCGCATAAAGATGCTTCACTAAATCAATGCCAAAGATCTACAGTCTTAATGAGAGCATAAGTAGAACAGTCATGGAGATAATACTCCACAGTCCACAAACACCCTGCCATCAGTAATCAAGAAGTAAACGCAGCAAGTGGTGGGGTCACTTGTAACCAGCACCAGTAGTGACTAGCTATAAGTCAGGTAATAATCGACAATCTTTCCTGTCAAGGGAGAATACAATTTTTGGTAGGCTACTGTCCTAGCACGTCCAAAGATTTTTGAGCCTTAGAGCATACGTCGTAAGTCTTTATCATCCGCGTAAGCCTTAGCGAAGACGTTAGTTTGAAGCTTCTGTTTACTTTTGTCATCAACCGACAACGATCCGCATCCACTTTGATCCACTCCGACTATTCGCTGGGGAGCCGGTGTGTACGCCAATGAAGATTTTCTTTAGAGCAAGCTGGTTATAGCTGGCCACAATGTGCAAGGCAACTTTTAACCAGCATCTGTATATTTCTCCAAGTGGCATTCATAAGTACAAAAAGAGGACCTCAATCAACTTTGAATAAGTAACTGAAGGCTACCTAGCTACCTAGCTACCTAGAACAGGGCTAACTTCAGAGGTTTGTTGGTTGAGGTTATTATGCTTGAATTGTAGCGCCATCAAAGTAAGAACTCATGGAACTATCCGGTAAGATAGACATCCATTTTTTTCTTTCTTTGGACACCTCTGATGATAGCTTGAACTTTACTTTTATAACCTTGATGAGAGCCCTTGGAAAAAGCGAATGATGAACAGGAATTTCCAAAGGATATTCTCACAAATCTTTAAAAAAAAATCATCGACGATGAATACATCACGACTTGTTCTGTCCATCCCTACTTGATCTTTCATCGCCTTTAAAATTTTTACCTCCAAGCTATTATACCCTATAATTCCAATAACATCACCTACCCGACTACAAAAATCAACTTTACATCCAATCAGCCCCTTCAATCTTACTTACCCCATGAGTAATGACCAAATGTTACCAAAATCTTAATAGCAAACCTGTAATATGCTATTAAACGCACCCATTAGTCCACCGAAAAGAAAAGAGAAAATGCTACAATTCCTTACCGCTCGCTTTCGTGCGAGTGACTCCTTTTGGCCGAGCGTGACACGCAACGTGTGCGACGAACGATTTATGTTTAAGGATAACACAAGGTTGACTTTGCCCAACAATTAATAAATCTAAGCAGCGACTCGCTACCACCGCTACCGCCGCGCCATTTTATGTGAGGGTATTGCCCACCCTTTCTCTTAATATCCCACCCCATCCCCTTTTTGGAAAAAGTGTGGCTTTCCAACTAACATCGGTACTGTGGTGGCTAATTTATCGTCAAACAAATTGTGGTCGTAAAAAAAAAAAAAAAAAAAAAAACAGAACGTTAACTGGAGGACTACAATGCTCCTTTATCAGGCGAGAACATGATCCAAGAATTTCTAAGGAAATAGCTAACGAGTGACCTCTGCCATTAAGTGTTCACCTGGAGGCGCGCACACATAAAACCGACCACCGCCGCCGCCGACGAACAGAGTGTTGGAGTTAGTTACACGTTTGGTCGTGGCTTAGTTGAAAGCGTGCTATTGTAATTCCAATGTAGTCCTTAGGCGATAAGTTATAATTTTGCCGGGTTATTTATTTCTCAGGTAAGGATTCAGACTGTAATCAATTAATCAGTAATCTTGTACTATGCCTGGCCGCGTTATAGAATGTACGTTTGTGTGTGTGTGTGCAATTGTGTAGCCGTACTGTTGTGTGTTTTGTTTTGAGGAAGGAAGGCGGTGACTCTTTTGGACATTACTTGGATTATTTCATGTTGCTTGCTGTTAATGTGGCGTTTATAAATGCCTTTTAGGTGCACTTAGTTTGTATTGTAATGGAGGCTCTAATTGGAAGGGAGGAACCATAACCACTTCGGACAGAGTGTCTTTGTTTTCAATTATAGACAGTAATGAGTTGGCTTAGCAAACTATATTTGTGTAAGAAAAGTCCATCAGACACCAAATGGTTCTGAAAATGAAGCTCACGGTTCAGTGATTCAATAAAAGGACTATTCAGGGTGTTGGAGATCATGCTGAGGTAAGAAGATGGGATTCAAATAAAGCACAATGGGATGGAAAACACACATGTGAGTATTCAAAGGAAAGGTAGGTCGTCTATCTACGAAGTTCTCCTTGAACATCAACTGGTGTCAGGTGAAATCTTATTCTTAAACAAGGTCCTTGGTGGGCAACCGGGAGCAATGAATGTTCATTTTCTCAATTACATTAATTGCTTCGAATCGAAAGCATCTCGTATAGGTTAGGTCGGTCACAGTCAAGGCTTTGAAGAAACAGATGATGGCAGGTGGAATATAAATTCCTTTCTGACATCAGTGTAGCGAGTTTCAATATCAGCTGGGGACAAGCTCATGTGGGAGCTAAAATGTGAGACAATAGGGTAATCTGATAGACGATAAAAGGTTGAAAACTAAGATGATATCCTGATGATCTAGTATGAGGATTAGCTTAAAAGAAAAAAAAAATCATTTTGCTGTAACGACAGAGCTCAAATGAACATCTGAAGCAGCACGGCACAGTTGTTGGACTTGATGAGTCCCGTAGTGGATCTTTTCCAACCACCCCATGGCAAAGGTTTAGAAGAGGAGGACAGTACTTAAGACAAATGGATAAACATATGGTGGACATCTACTCCCATTAATTTGGTTGTTTTGGATGATAGTTCTGCGTCCAAGCACAGATCAGCTAAAGCGCCGCGTTATACTTTAGTATTCGCAGGAACTGCCAGGAACCCTTATTTAATGTGAAAGCGTTTCAATAATGATCAGCTTAGGTAGTCAGCGCTCCCAATTTTATCCATTCGATCAGTATTCCATGAAATCGCTGCCCTCTCTATAAGCGTCATAAATAGTAGTGTCGTTTAAACTTGCCAAAGGCATAGTGGCCCGCAAGAACGTCAGGAAATTGTGTGCGAAGACATAGCAAGAATGCCCCGGGGTTTTCTACAGTCTTTTTCTCGACTTTCTTTACTAGAAACTGAAGCATCAATGGAAGCTCTTACCGAAGACGATGGGGAAGCCAGTGTATGTTTGGGTCCACGTTCATTGCTCCATCACCCCTACACCGTGCCTTCTGGATAGCTCTTGAATAAAAGATGAGCATATGCTGGGTCTGACCGTATATGTGGAGTTCAGCAAACGAACCTACCCAAGTAAATATATCCAAGTCAACTTAAGCACGAGTGTATCAAACGGAACGAGGCATCTCTGGTTGATCTCAGAAGTATAAGTTCTCAGAGAAAGGACGAATCTTTTTATTATGGAATCAACAGTACCATCAACAGTCAGGTGTGTCTGTACTTCAAAAGGCCTACCTGGACATATTCAGAGCTTGGCTCATTGAGGATTTTTAAGACTTATTTTGAAAATGAGATGGAGGCGCTGTGAAAACAGCTCTTATACCCTCAAAGTTTTGTTACTGACATTGAAGTCTCCGACTCTGAAGAGCGGCAATCCTTGATTGCTTAGCGTTTGTGGATTTAAGGATAGGTGTCTAGGTCCGATGAAGGGACAGCAACGCCGTCGACTCCCTCATTTATTTCGAGTCATTCGCGAAGGTAGGTCTTCAATCATTGTCAATTGAAAGGGTAACAGATTACCAACATACTAACATTGTGCACTAAACTCATCATCCTCAGCTAACAACACAAACTCTAACCGCTCATCAAGGATATATGTATGTACATACATGTACAAAAAAAAAAGAAAAAAACCATTTATGATTCTTAAATTGACATCCCTTGACTGTTGGAAAACCAGATTAACTTTCAAGTACTCCATAATCAAGATGCACACTTGTGCCATTCTATAAATACACGTTGTTGGCTTGATTTAATATCCTTTTCCTCATTTACTCGTGTCAACACACAAATACCCTTCACTAAATAAACAACTGAGCCTTCCCCACTGCGGCACGGTCTTCAAAGAGTGCGTCAAATAAAGCGCCCCTGACTGTGCCTCGAAATTACATCTTCCTCATTGACAAAAGCCTTACACAGGAACAACAACGACTACAACAACGAAGACGCCGACAACGACAACGACAACGACAACGACGACGACGAGAACAACAACAAACAAACGGAAAAAAATATCCTGAAGTGCAAAAGAATATACACCAACGAAAGGAACATACCAATTCCTGTTCATATCATAAACAAACCCCCAGGAATCTTGTTCTCTCTCTTCCGTGCTAGTACACAAACCTCGACAAGCATTGTCCTTAGAAGGGCAAATGAGAATCAGCCCAAGTGATGAAGATGGAGATGAACGAAATGGGGGGGGGGGAGTTGGACCCACTGCTTGACTGGAGATGGGCCGGTGATTGTGTTTTTCGGTTTTCTATAGTAGGTATCCTATGCGCCGCACGACAATAGTATCGTTGATGATGGTAATTCCTGAAATTAAGATGAAAGCGAACGCTACCACCACCGCGCCGCCGCTTTTATAATATTGACTGTGCTTTGCATGCTTCCTTTTTTGTTTCTGTGCCCCGAGGTGTACAATATCGAAGAAATAAGTTTTACAATGGATCCGTTTCCTTCATTCTGCTTGGGTTTTTGTTCTTCGCATCTATTGTCTTCGGCATCGTCGTCGTCGTCCTTCGACGGGATTATTTAACGTCTTCACCCATGGTCTCGTTCGGCTCATCTTTGATAATAAAGTCATAGATCCCCATAGCTTAATGAAAAATATGTTTCTAGGAACCGACCCAGTGTTGGCGAGGACGAAGCGATTATACGAACAGATAAGTTATTTGTGCGTGGGGGCAGCCAACCAACCCCCCTCGCATTTTGAAAATCTGATTTAAAGCACCATCAACAAGCACGTTCCTGAGTACATAGAGCGCGCCAAAGGAAGAGGAAACGAACAAAAAAAAAAGGATACACTCAAATGGGGGGTGGGCAAATTTTTTTTTTTAGGAAAAGATTACGATATTTTGCAATCTACACGAAGAGAGGGCAACATCCTTACAGACGTTCTTTATAATCAGCTGCGTATAACGCCTCAAGGTGAATCCGCGTATTAGGTTGATTAATACGGCTCCTTTGGTTTTCTTATTATAAAGTTGTTGATGTGTTTGTGTTTACTTTAGCCCTGGGGGCATAATTCGATTCTGACATCCCTTGGAAGAACGGAAACTGGAAGGCAGGCGGTCTGAAAACAAGCGTGTGTGCAGATTTGAAGTATATGAATGTATCTTCGGGGCATTCAAGTTAGTTTGTCAACTTTGTATGGAGGGTGATTTGATTTGAAAAATCCCGACGAGATAAAGACGAAAAGGACTTTGATTGAGTTTATGTTTGATTTTTGTTTGTGTGTGCGTGTGTGTGTTTTTTGAAAGACGATTTCAATTTTTTTTTTGTAATAAAAAGAGTGGTGACAAATATTGACATTTGTTTTTTGAAAGTGGATTAGAAGAAAGGTGAAGTATTCATACGTTGATTGGAATTGAATTGTTTGAAACTATCATGCGGTGGGATGGTTGCTAAAAAGGGGATGGTGGCCAAACGCAGAAAAAGTCACAAACCTTAAGGCACTCACAAAAATCTAGTGATGAACATGCATCATCATAACCAGTGCCATAAGAATGACCTCGATAGTAGCTCTGGAAACGATAACTCATAGTGCTCGAGCTATACACTAAAAGAGCGCCCTACGACAGCAAGCATAGAACTTTTAGAAGGAGCTGGAAACAAAAACTGTATAACACCATACCCAGACTTCGACCTAAATTTTTTTTTCATCTCTCTTTCCATCAATAGAAAGTTGGGACGAGAAAAAGGTCGTTAAACCCGACGATGACTCAAAAAAGTATGAAGTGGTAGTCAGAGGAACCCGCCGTTGCCACGTCGGTGAAACTTCCAAACCACGCCAGTGTGTTCGAAGCAGACGCTTTAAAGTTAACCCAGGCCTGAAGAGAACTATCCTTCAAGGAGAAACATTGATATATACATACATCGACTGCTAGGCTGCCATCAAAGCCGTCTAATCCAAACCTAAGTAAAGGCATATCACAATGAGCTGATAATTCTAAACTCAGAGCTCAAAG
The DNA here is from genome assembly GCA_951813785.1 of Criorhina ranunculi. NCBI lineage: Eukaryota > Metazoa > Arthropoda > Insecta > Diptera > Syrphidae > Criorhina > Criorhina ranunculi. Next base: position 29,419,070 of record OX638381.1, read on the forward strand.
TATCACTCTCTTATGTCCGGGCTTATGGAGGCATCGATTACAATGAATAGGCCGATCAACTGGCAGGAACATGGTTAAAACTTAACCAAACACATCGTCGATAACTCAGTTTCGATGCTTTAAGAGGTGTTAAAAGAAGACATACGGTTAGACTTCTAGAAAGCTGCCGATGAGAGATGGAGCCGCATATCAAAGATCATATGGCCACAATACTGTAAAATGAAGACAAAAGAAATACTAACGCTGAACAGATCATCCTCAGCACAAATGATCAGCACCCTCACAAGCCATAACCTACTTGCGGCCTAAATGGAATGCGACGTAATACGACCGACCTCTCCAGAGCCTGAGGACACATGGATGCGGAAGAGGACATGACACATAGAACCAGGAAAGCAACCCTAGGCACATTCTCGTACTTCTTTAAAGACCCGAGCAAACTGACAACCATGCCACCGAAGCCCATTCTAAAATGTATAATGGATTCAGGGTGGTTTAGGATTCTTGGAAACCTTACAAATTCAATTGGAAGATGACAGAAGATTGGAATTATACCTGAGATGAAAAGCAAATGGACGGTTTGCCCACTTTGAAAATCCTATTTTATTTTACGCCAACTCTTGGAGAAGACGCAAGAGTTCCAGACCGATATCGATTTCAAGGCCGCGTGTGATAGTTTGAATAAATATGAGCTGTTTGGTGCTTTGTCTAGTGTTGGTATTCCTACAAAACCTCTACGCTTATGTTGGATAATATTTACTGCTCCGATAAGATCGCGAAAGACACCAATGAGATCTGCAATACCAATCGAGGTTTTAGACGAAGCAACACACTGTCATGCAGCATCTTCAAACTGGTACTGAGGGAAATAGTGTCAAATTCCCAGATTAACACATCAGGTAGTGTTCTTCACAAATAAGTTAAACTAATTGGTTATGCCGACTACATTGACAATCTTCCGGTGATTTTTGGACCCGTCTGCAAAGACAGTGAGTGAAGGAGGGGATACAACGACGAACTGTACCTACAGGCTGTACAGCGACATCGACTTGGTCCAACGACTGAGGTGGCTGGGTTATATAGAGTAGATGTACACCAAAGCTCCGGTCTGAATAATCCCCGAGGGACAGCGAAGTAGAGGAAGACCGCGACTCAGATGGCACAAGCAAGTTGAAGTTAAAGTCCCCTTGACCAACTTAGCGTGTAAAACTGGAGGCAGCTAGCTAAAGATCAAGCTGGAGACGTTTGTTAGTTGAGGCCCAAATCCATCCCGGACTGTACCGCCACCTTAAGTTAAGACTACATTGACATCATCGATAGAATAAAGCGAGCAGTCGCTAACGCCCTTGCAAACATCGAATACAAAGCTTTGAAAACGAATTCGGTTGTAAACGAGAAGACGAAGATAGTGCCGTCTTCGAACACCGGAACACACCACCGACATCTTGCTCAGAAACATTACGATGGACAGCTATGACTTTGAAGTAATGAAGAGTTCATCTACCAAGGCTTTGCTATCAATAGGTACTTCCAACGACATCAGTGAGGAAATTGTAGAACAACACCCTCATCATGTCCATCCTGATGTCTGATGCAGTTGCATGGACTTTGTCAAAATACGATGAAACGCACTTGGAATTTTCGAGTGAACAGTTCTACGTTCGGTTTATGGTCCCACCTGCATTGACGGAGGAGAAGATTAAACCACGAACTCTACGAACTTTACATCGACGTCGATCAAGTCAATTAACACCAAGAGGATGACCTTGTCTCCGGTGGTATGCACAATTGGAAACAGAGTTCAACCAAATCGGCGAACACAACTAGAGGTAGCTTGATTGTTGATGCTCTGATTCACTTCTAACTGTAACACCATCATAAGTAAGTAAGCAAAGTCGGAAAAGACTTGGTATTTTCCAAGGATCAGGAAATATTCATTTACTCAAGCTCCCATTGTATGAATCTCCAAATATAGGTATGTGAACAATGTCCACATCTGTCTGATCGTGATCCTGTAAAATATCAATGTTCCTTGTCGAAAGGAATTCATTGGCAGTTTCGTTCGAATGTTTCGGTTATGATAGCTATTTTAAATTTAAGTCAAGTTCCTTCAATTGATTCCGCAATAAACCTTCGCGGAGCAGAGCTCATGTGGGCAGTTACAGTATGCTTTACAAACAACATCTTAAATAGCCACTTACGAAATCACTCGAATCCAGGAACTCCTTTCGAACACACACACACACCTAAACAAGCACTCAAATGTGCTCCATTTGAATTTAATTGATCCTAAAAAGTAACACACCGTGCAAGTCAAACGACAATTTTATTTCCAATCGAGATACTGGATGGAATATTACCCAACAATTCAATTCAAACTCAGTGAGTGCACAGCGTTACGAATCCAGGTCGGCTTTGTCATAAAACTGAAAACACACACAACAACACTCGAGTTCTATATCCGATCAACCCCCACATGAGATTTCATTTTTTTTTTTTTAAATAAACCCTGTAGAGAGCAACCAATTGCACTTGGTTCGATTCAAAGATAATTACACTAAGGACGAACGGAGTAATCATAAAGTGCTCCAGTGAAACACGATATCGTATCGTGTACTCAAATAGTAGAACCATTGCCGCCACACAGCACGGGGAACTTCAGGTATAGGTAACACCTCAGCAATCGTTTCGGTTAACTTCAGTTCCATCCAAGAGGCAGGTGTACAGTTTGGAAAAATAAAAACTGTTATTGCATGAGGATATACCGCCGCCGTAATAAAAGCTACAAATCAATATTTGTGATTTCGCAGAAAATCCAAAAAAAAGAAGGAAACCTTCCCACCTCACCTACCACCGTGAGGAGGTTTCAATTTTATAAATTCGAAAGGATACACACGATGGCATGCAAAATCGCTATGTTCGCCAGGGTGTACGGTATATGTACAGTTTGATTTGCTGAGGTTGCACCGACGGTTGCTCTCCTTTAGCGTGAAACCGACTACCTCCACCTACCGCCTTTTGCATGTCCTGTTCACTTCAGCTTTTCAATCAGAGGAGAGGACAAAAAACCCTTTGAGATTGCTAAAAGCTTTGAAACTAAGCGCAGTGCATGAAAAAAAAAACAAAAAAACAAAATCTAAACCAAAACCGACTTCAAAACAGGAACAGGTTACCGCTATACACACGACCACACAACTGTATATTGATAGACACAAGAGCCACATGCATGGAAGCCATTTATTCTGTGAATGCACGGGAGACAATTGTAGATAGTAAAAATTTGAAAGGATATAGCGACAGAAATTGATTTCACCTCTGCAGATCCTTCTGCGAATTGAAGTGAAGCGACGTTCGTTACAGCTAATCCTTGAATGATGATTGACTTGCAATAGGACAGCAGATAGAGTTTCGTTGATTGTGCAACTTGTTCGGTCTTAAAGAAATCAAATTCTTATACAATCGTCCTTTTCGTTTGGTTTTACTAGTCTGATGGCATTTTGTCATGCTAAGCTATTTTTGCGATTTATATGGTAATGGCATAAGCTGAAGGATTTTATTTTACTTCACTGATCCGCTAAGACTTGCAACTGAATAAAGACTGTTGGACACGTACAATGGAGTTGATGTAGAGGGTTTATTGAAACAACTTAATAGCTTTGACAAGAACAAGCTTTGGTTCAAAAATGTCTATGAACCTTGGGTGCACTTTAAAGACTCTATGTCCTTGTTGTCATTATGGAACAGAGCTTCGGGGGTAAGCAGGGAACTTGGATTAGTTCTAAGACGATTAAGTGTGAGTCTAGTAGGTGATCAGGACGACGCCTACTGCTGCATTTACTTTACTTAAAACTTAGTACATACGATGGCTAGTATCAGTCCTTGTGAGCCTTTTGGCAAAGCGATATCAGACATGAGATTTTGCAACATCATTAACTTTCTCAATTTCACAGGATGGATTTGAAAACAGCCCCTCTTAGTCACACCCATCAACACCCAGGTCACGTGAGTTGTGGTATCAAAAAGGCAACATCTGCGCTACTTGTATTTCCGGTAGAACTTACCAGACAGTCATTTTTACCTACCAAGTCCTGGTTCATCAAATAGCAAGAAAGAAAACTCTTAAGTCGACCATCTTGTAACTCTTTTAGTAAGCTATGCTCCACTCCTTTTCATGGCGACATCTGGGAGTTCCTTCAGAAATTGTGAGGAGAATAGAACTCATGGTGACTTTCCTGCGCCGCTTTAAAGGATGAGTGTCGATTGGTTTGTGGCCCACCGAGTCGCGATAAGCGGTATAAGCCTTGGATATGGACTGATACCTCATACCAACTTAAGCTGTCGAATACAGACAATGCTAGGATTCTGGAACGCTAGGACCCTCCTTGAGTGTTGGGGAGAAAGTCCTCAAAAATGTCAAATTTCTCTGCCACATTATACATCGTTTTTCACTTGCACCCCTCTTGGTCGCCAAAGCTCTGTGGAGTTAGAACATTAGATTGCTGAGCAAGCTGACTTAGGATCGAGTCCCAGAAAAACTATCACCATCGTGGAAGGAGACGAGGCCCCTTTGCCCAAAACTTTTACGAACAAAATAGACAGGAGCCACCAAAACCTACAATTACCATCTTCTCTCAAGCTCAAGATGCAAAGAATTCTAAAAGGATTCGATAGACGCTCCCGTCTTACTTTAAAAAAAAAAGAAATCAATTCCAAAAAAGTCTATGTCCATCTACCTCATAGAATAACATTGTAGACTGGCATCGCGGTAAAGACGGGAAGTAGTAAGCAGCATGACTAGGCCCATCCTTGGAACACTTACGAAAGCCAACTAAAAATTCGGAATAATGCAGATACACAACAAGGAACAACGAATGCTGAAGTTGGTGGGCTAAACGCTGAAGTAAGCTCGTTCATCTGTGACTTTAACTTTAATTTCTCTTGGCTGTTTCCCGTCCGTCTTTCAAACAGAGGAGCCTGCGCAATTAAGTGTTTAACTACGAAGGCCTCAGATGCAGTTTTCACATTAAATAAAGTCTAAGCTTGTCTAAAGTTGTTTGACGACCCTAAAGTAGCTGCCTGCCTTCAATAAAATACGCACTGAGTTCCAAAACACAAGGCCACTACGGGCAGGCGATGAGATTTTCGATGAGCTTGCTAGACGAAGAACATAAATTTAGATACGCTTCCCTTTTGTAACTTGTAAACTTGTACGTCAGCCATTCACAGATGGAACTCAACTAAAGGAAGCATCAAAAGAAACTCTCGGAATAGAATCACATCTCTGGATGTCCCGCCCCGCTATTGGGGGCGAAAATACATCGGCCGCTCAGTCAAAAGAACGATCTAAGGGTTCGTTCTTGATCTTCGTTTTGTTCAGGATCTAACATTCTCCAACTTAGGCTTGACACAAATCATTTAGGTCGTAGTACTTTTCTGGTCTTCTTCAGTAGCCTCACAGAGCCTGTTGTTCCTAAGAGGACATGTTCAAATTATTGAGCAAATCCTTCCTTCCTTCGTCCACATGTCAACATCACTGAGTTTTGCTTAACTCTTCGACGGAGAATTTTCATCTTGTTCGATGTCTACCGAGACGTCCTAAACTGTCAGCGATTCGACATTGCTAAGACAACAACCCGGTTCGAGAACCCTTGTCAACTCGCTTATAGCAACCTAACACAAAGCTAAGTCGAGCAAACCTTGGAATTACAAGATGAAAAATTGTGACGACTCCTACGTAGTTCAGGATTTGTTGTCCTGTGTCCTATGGAGGATTTACTCACATGTCTATCGAATTCCTCTGCACCTTTCCATTGAAAAGCTACAACCTAGTGGTCGTACAATCATCATCTGCACTAGATGGCGTTGACAGCATTTTGATCTTCCAAAGTCGGTATGAATCGTTTGAAGGATCAATTATCATTTAGGAGGATTTCCTATTGTTTGACACCCACTGACTTAAGACTCACTTCTCAGAAGATGACCTTTCCACATCTTAGAAACAAATTTCACAGTCTGATAATCAAATAATCAACTAGAGAGCATTCAACAAGGACACTTTCATACTCCTTTTCCATTTTTATTTTAAAACATCAAAGGATATATCCTTTTTCTTCACTAATATACCGTATCTGTGCAAGTGAGTGGGTGTGTTTGCAAGAGCCTATGTAAACAAAATCATTTCGTAAGTAATTCACTCCAAGCCCACCGTTAACTTTTCGTTTTCGCAAAGAAATGTACTTTATCCCTGCCGCCACCGCTGCTCATGTGACACAGAAAATGCGATCCAAAGTGAAAGTAGTTAAAGCGAAAGCTACACACACAAACCACGTGCAGATATCTTACACCAGCATCCTGGCATCGAATCTCGCATTCCAAAAGAACCTTCGAGTTGAGCAAATAGAAGACACACTGCAAAAAGCTAGTTAAACAAAAATCCCATCCATCGAATTCGTTCTTCAGTGTGTGTATGTATGTGTGTGTGACGGGTCTGTTCTGTATCCTGAAAGGAAATCACCACAAAGTCATTTGCTACATGAAGTGAAAAGGATTCAATGACAGACAGACGACGACAACTGCGACCTAGAGTAGGCAGGTGGTGGTTAATGTTGGTGGCGTTGGGCTGGGTGAGGTAGTCTCTAAAGTGAATGACTGTGTAACCAATATTCGGATGGAGACGCACCTTTTACACTACATATCTTCATCTACGTTTACGTCTTCATTTTCTTGTCGAAATCCTTTTTTTTTTTCTTTTTTTTTTACTTTTACCCTCACAGTGCACACATTAAGGGAATCGTCGTTCGATATTGGAGTCTCTCTTCCTGTGTGATCCTGATATCCCTACACACATCCTGCCAATGTGTGTGTGTGTGTGTTTGTGTGTGGTTCAATGTTATCATCGAAAAGTACTTCAATCAAAAAATCAAACGTCAACAATCAGGCAAAAGGTATATTTCCTCTTTCCAACTCTTACTCTTTTTTTTTTTTTTGGTTTTTTGAGACCAAAATTGTCCCTGCGTCCCCTTGTGTGTCCTGACGTCCTTGCACATTGTTATTGCTTTAGAATAGCATCACCAAATGGAAGACGAAATTTGTAAGGAATCAGAAAAGGAAGACGAGAAAAAATACAACTTTTGTCAGCACGATACATTTCTCAAGGGTCTCTCAGCAGTTATAGGGATAATGAATATATGTACTTTTGACTTTAGCGGTTTTTCTTTTTTTGCTTTCCTTCGGTTGTAAGGCTGTGTGGGTGTATGAGTGCGGTGGGACTGAAGACTAAAACCTCCCGCATGACGCTCAATAAATCTGAAATGACTTGCCATTGGATTCTTTCGTTTTCTTTATCATCATTGTCGTCCTTCGAAGTGTCATTTTTCCTGTGAATGTGGGGTTGATAAACATTTGAATTTACTCGCTGAAAAGAAGTCGTGTTATACTGCATTTGGGGAGGTTATTGAGTTAAAGGTTTCGAGAGTATTGTCAAGATAGGGTTAATGTATAAGCTGTATTGTTGGATGTTACGGGTTAAATTTTGCGTAAAAATACTTTTTTTTTGACATGCTTGGTGTTGGAGAGGGTGTTTCCTTTTACTTGACTGCGGTGGAATTTGATACACCATCGGTCTCTAGAAAAGGATCTGTCAATTCCTGCTAACGAGTATTTAGGCAGATACATAACTGAGTGCCTGCAGGGTGCCTAATCAGAAATGTTAGATATCTGGAATAACAGTCCAATTTTTGAATGGACATCTACAGTCCTTCCATTCTGACTTTGATGAAAAACCAATAGCCAGCCGCCTTATACGAACTACGGAGCTATAGAACTTCAGGGTTTTTTTTTTGTATACAGAGGAAGCCGTCAGTACAATGGACCTGTTTTTGTGTCTGAGTGCTCCAGCGTGGTGTTCCAAAACCCCGACAAAAAAAAGCCGTCACTTAGAGCCGTCACGAAAGTCGTTTCAAAATCCATGCTACGGAAAGTTGTGCCCAAATGGATCCCCGACAGGACTAATCGCAAGAGAGACTTTGTGATCAAAACGAGCTTAAATGGAAACACCTCAATAATCTGGGCAAGTAAAAAAAAAAATCCCCCAATGCAGTTTGTAGTAGCAAACAAGGAGGCTGACGGGCTTTCGACATTCGTAGTGCTGTGCTAAGCAGGGTAGTGCTAACCTATTTTATTCCTAGAGTTTTGAATACCATGCCGAAAAGCTGGTTGTATTACCAGAAGGTAGAATGTTTCCTTCGTCGTTCGGAGTAAGAGTAAGTGCTTCAGTGACAACAAATTAAACTTGGCTGGGTGCCCAGCTAATGAAACGGCAAACGAAATGGCAACAGCCGGTTATGCTCTCGTATTCTTAGGTCCTGAGCCCTTCTTTTGCTTCAATTTGCCTTTCACTACCAGCTTGATCAGTGACTGGAAACACCGACTTCATCTATTCTACCTGAAACTCTTCCCGGGGATTAAAAAAAAACTATAAGATCAATCGAGCTGTTCTCACAACAACTCATATTACCAATACTCCGGTCCGAAAAACCGCGACTCAGGTGGTGCACGCAAGTGGAAGGGGACATCAACCAACTTAGCGTGCGAAACTGGAGGCAGCTAGCTAGAGATCGAACTGGCTGGAGACGCTTGTCGGTTGAGGCCCAGGTCCGCCCCTGATTGTAGCATGTTGTGCGTGATATATTTTTCGCACGAATGGAAGGGACCTTCCTAGTTCTATTGACGACTCCAAAAGGTGGAATGAGAAGCTTTTGCATAAAGGATTATACTTTTGCAGGTTTTTCATTGCCTGGCACGAGATGATGCCTCGAAAAACGTTGAATTGTTTTGCTGAGGCTCTGGCCTGTATCATCTTGCTTAGCAGTTTAACGCACTAACCACTAGGCCAAGGAAAATGGTTAGCTTCCTCTCGGGTCATTTTCGCCTCAGACACCACTTATACAAACTTAATTTGGCAGAGTGTTGCCTGTGTTTGGAAGAACAGGAAATATCCTAATATATTCTGTGTCCAGTCCAGCTCCGATCTGGTCAAGAACTCGGATACTCCACGAAGAATTCATTACCGTACTCTAATTCATTCGTAATGCCGAAAATGTGGATGCCTTTTGGTACCTTTATGACACCATAGACTTTTTAGGTCGTAGGTAGGCAAGTAGAAGTTCTTGTCTAGGAAGGTTCTACTAAAAAAAGGGGTTTGCCAAGTGAACGATGCTTGGTTCTACCTAGTACCGTGCAGTTACAGAGAAAGGGTTACGCACAATGCCTAACTTGGCAGCGTGTGAGCCGATTGGCCAGTGGCCTGTGCTAATTGCTATGGTTCTTGCTGTCTCGGCGCGAGTCAGTTATGGTCGAGACCAGATCCCCGGGCAACAGATCAAGAGTCTGACGATAGGGACTCGGAGACCAAAACCCAGATTTTCTGACTCTGATAGCACTACACGAACGATGTATTTGATGTGCAAGTCCAGAGCAGGATTTGGAGGAGCACGTCCCAAAACTAGCTGTTCGTTAGATTCAGCTAAGTTTTATGATGTCTTAGGCTTTGCTTAAGGCCAATACACGAGCGATCCGTAAGTTAGGATGGGACGAATTTCGGCAGTATACATCCAGAGGTCCATCTTAAGCTGAAGTCCCCACCTTTTACCAAAGGTCTTGCTGCAGGCGTTATGTCAACCTTTTGGGTGGAGTAAAAAGAAAAACGCTTCAGTGATGGGAAGCTGGTTTTTTCAGGTCTTCAGGAAGTTTCGAAATGAATCGCATGTATAGCTTCTGTTGAAGAGGGTTAGTAGTCTTTTTCAGCCTTGACTTCCATTCTAAGTCGTCTTCAAATCCAATTAGCGTCACGAATTAAAATGTTAGTAAACTAAGCGTAGGAAGAACTATCCACCATTAACACCATCCCAACGGCAGGACATTCGACCAATATTTCACATTCTGTTTTCAGTAACAACCCGACCGACATAAATTATAATTGAATTTCATATCGAAATACAGGACATCGTATGTATTTGAGAGAAGAATATCTCCTTGGACATCCGTTACACATTCTCTGTGTTTAAGAAGAAACTTTTTTTTTGGACAAAAGAAAACATCATAAACCAGCCATTAAAATATCATTCCATTAACTCTACAATGTGAGTCCATTGACGATGGCGTCGGACTGTTTTATAGATGTTTCCGATAGGAAAGTATCCTCCGAAAAAAAAAAACTCCCACACTGCAGGCACATCCTTATGTCGTAGATACGCCCACTCATCGTCCCCCCCATCCACTAATATGCGTATCTTCCATGAAATCTGTTAACAGAGCTTTTCATTTTTTTGCGACGGCATATTCTTTTTTTTTACGAGATACCTAAACGACTGAAAAACACGAAATAATATATTCAATTATTTTTTCCAGGAGTTGGGGACCCGGGCAGGAGCCATTACTCAGTGCCAATGTACTGTGTATGGGTGTGTGTGTGTGTTGTTTTGTGTGTTCGGGGCGAAAATATGTGAAGCACGTCGTTTCAGTGTTCCACCAGCGAAACATCGCTCATGAGAAAGTTTTTTTTTATTTTTTTTTATCACTGACAAAGGATGTGATATCTGAAATACGTTTAATAGAAATCGAATCAAATTGCTTGTCTCCTGTTATTTTGGGATTTTTTTTTCTGTTTTTTTTTTTTTTTTTTTTTGGTGGAGAATTATGTGTTTATTAGCATTTTGACTAAATGCCATATTTTCCATACATACGACAGTTTTTTATGTCTTTGATTGTATCTTTTGGTTGCGCGAGAAGGCAGACAAAGTTTTCATTGGGATATAATAAAGTCAGAGGACCATGGAATGGAAATTTATGGAAAAGTTTGATTATGAATTAGAATTCAATTGGTAATAAGTATGTAGATGGGATCGAGGCTTATGGCATCTAAAAAAATAAAAAATGTATTTATGTACATTATTTAAGGTTGAGAGGAAGTAGTTTTAACTGTCATTTCGTGGGCGAAAATATTGACGACAATGGTTGGCATTGACATTGGCAGTATGTTTATATTTTGAAGAACTTTGTACAGCACGAGTTTTAAATTTATTTGAGATGAAGCTTCTTTGGTTTTTTTATTTTTTATTTTAACCATCTATAAACTTTTCCTCAATCTATAAAATTATGGCTTGTATCATTGGTAAACAAATGTTTGTCTGTATGTTTTCTTCCACCATAGTTCAAAAATATCTCATTTACAATAGAATCCGGATATAGCGACGATCAAGGGACCGACGCACGTTTTAACCGAACGACGGACAAATCGAACCTAAAATCTTAATTTTTCTATTGTATGCAAACCTTACATGTTGTTATGTCAAGTTTTTAAAAGCGGTTAGTCGTTATACGCGAAGTCGTAGTAAACGGATTCCACTATATTCCGATAAAATTCTGGTGGGAAGGGCATTTCAACGAAGGCGATCTTCATCTACATTTGTTCCACATGCCAGCGGAGGAATTCTCTGGATGCAATCAACGGTGGCGTCTACAGTTTTTGATATATCGACTACTTCCACCTATTAGGGGCTCCTGGCAAATAAAGATCAGTTGATCCAGTCCCTCGTACTAGAAATCCACGGAAGTATAAGTTATAGGTTATGCCATCGGAGTAGCTGCTCGACTATGGAAAGAGCAAATCGTAACGATGCAACAAGCTTCGGATGCGGACAGATTTACCATTGACGACCCCTGCAGACGAATCAAAGACAACAATCATCGGATCTGTAAGTAGATTGTTCGGTCTCTTTACAGACCGAATGCAGCCGAACAAATAACAGAAGGACGAGACTGCTGTAAAGTTGGCATAACCGTGATCCAAGAAGGGCCGAGCAGAAAAACGATCCAAAACTGCGGTATACACTACGGCGATCGTTAATTTTCATACGGATTTGTCATTTGAGGTAGACTAAGCCGAGAAGTCTTAAGTTTCAAACATGTGAACGGGAGCCTCGTGACAATAAGTATAAAGCTTGATATGCGCGCAGAACGTTGTGCTTCCAATTGTCTCAAAAGCAGAACTGTTTGTATGACTTACTGGGTAAAATCGAGGTTTGAAAGTAAAAATCGCGGTCTACGGCGCCTTGTTGCATCGAACCCCTCTGTTCAGATATCTGTCGGTGGCTACTGTTTTCTTTTTTTTATGCTTTGGTAAGCAACTCCCCAAGTTATGCCCGACTCCATGCTACTGCATGTCTTCATGTTTAAAAACACTCCGCCTTCTGTTACTCTGTCCTACTATCCTCTAAAACACCGCCAGTCAAGGCATTCCTTAGCAGAAGCAGCATTTTTTGTTTTTCCTTGGCTATTTCCTCTTAACACTGTTCCTGCGTTTTGCTTTCGATAACTTTACTTGCAGTCCCCATGCCTTCGCTTATCGCCAACACGAATGTCAGGCTAAATGGCGTCACTTGGCTGTAAATTTTCCTATCTAAGATGTTATTTGCTTTTGCGTAATTTCAGAATTTCATCAGCACACGCTCTGTATTCTGGGGTTGCTCTTCACAGTGCTGCCAGAATGGGTTATCCACTTGCTCGTGGAGGTACTCCCGGAAGCATCCATTCCCCTATTGAAATTGTGTTCGGAAATACAATACAATAATATACCTCAATGGTTGTTCGTCTGTCGTTTTGCTCATTTTCAGTAGCGCCGTAGTCTTTGGAGTCTCTAAATCGATAGGAAAAATCTCTGAGATTTCTGCTGGCACAGTTCTAAAGGCACAGCACTCTCATGGACGCAATTCTTTGCGCCAAGTTCATTCTTCTAATGTACGGCCACGTCGATAATGATGCCCATTGCCTTTAGTCCATCAATATTGGACATTAGCCTGTATAGTGCTGATACTGCTCAAGAGGTCCCTGAAGCTAAGTCTGCGGTTCAGCAACACTTGTATTTGATGTACGGTTTCGACTCAATGATGTGCTCACTTATATGCATCGTTAGGTGTTCAACTATTTTACTGCTGTTTATGAGAACGGCTTAGGTTTGGTGGCCCGCCTGTTTGTAGCCATAGAACTCAAAGCACTTCAGTTCTTGTCACTTCAATATTTTTCAAAACTGTCTATGCAAATTTCAGCATGCATCTTTGGAAGCAGGAATTAAAAAAAATTCAGGAAGAGTCCTAGGAAGTGACGCTCTAAGATGGTGTTATGACAAAGGCTTGGTTATAAAAAAGAAGACACCTGTTCGGTAAATATTTTTTTGTGGACCAACAAGCCAGGGAAGTTCAGTTTCGAAATATGTGTGCAGAAACTTAAAGCATCTCTTTAAGAAATAATAACAGTTGGCTTGATAAGAGAAGGAAACTTCCATAGGACTATCTTTTGATAAAAAAAATTACATTAAACGATCCATCACATGAGAAACTTCAGAATTTCTATGATAAACTTTCATGTTCTTCTTCAGGACCTCACCCACTGATTTCGATAGAATTCTTTAAATCTTCTACATCAAATCGATTCAGGAAAAATATATCCGCAACCTTATCCCCAGATCCAAATCACTTTGTTTATTAAAAGAAATCCCAACTAAAAATAGTCTCACGTCCCTTGATTAAAATGTGACCTTCGTAAACCAATCCTATCCGAACCATTTAATAAGACAAACATAAATCTCGAATAAAAAAAAAAAAAACAAAAAGGAGATGGAATACGAGAAAAAATAAAATTACATAAAATACCTTCGTATCCTCCTGAATGTGTTCACAGTGAATTTCAATATAAAGTTGTATCCTTTAAGGAGAGGAGACTAAAACTGAGCACAAAAAAAATATGCAAAGAACCAAAGTTTCAAGTAAACTTTCTTCGTCCAGAGTCTCAACAACTTGAAAGTTTATTGCAAATATTATGCAAAAACTATGTTCACCTTTGCGTTGTAGACATTTATAGGGTATTTTTAGAATAACCAGTGCCCTGTAGTAAGAGTTGGAAGTGTATTTCGAAAAGACTTCCGAGTGTTGGGAAACTAAATATTAGCATTCCCTTGTTTTTTGTTTCTCATGTCAGTATGGCAAGTTCATAGGTAAAGAGTTTTGAGTTACATTTTGCCTGCATTTTCATAGGCAGACAATCTAATATTAAGACCGGTCTTGCACGTTGGTATATGTAAACAAAGTAATTGCAAAATACTAGGCTTCAAAAGGTCCCATTGGGTTCCCTTAAGTGAACTAAGTTTAACGAATCTAATCCTCAATGATGCAAATATTGTCGGAGTGCCTGTATACGTCTGAGTCTGAGTCTGTTATCACACGCGTTTTGGTGTATTTTCGTAAAGGACACTCCTATCACGGTCCTTGCCTGATTTCTAAGATCGACTTGGTTCTTTTTGTATCCGAAGCAGGCCATAGAACTAATCGTTACGTCCTCTTATGGTCGCGGAACATGTAAGAGCTATGAAGCATAAGAATGAATGACACTCCATATTCCTCAAAGGTGTCCCCTCTAAGCCTTGAAGAAAATTTCAATTTCTTTATAATAAAGTCGATAAGCTGCCTAACTCTTACTTACAAACATGTGTAGAGAACTTCTGGACGCTCCATTTTTCATCCACAAGTTTTCTGAAATCCATGCTGATATCCGATCTTAGTATTTCTATGGGACGTCAGACCCAATGGTCCACCATTGGATGGTTCAATTCAAGTCCTCTTCTCGATTCGCTGTGCTTCGTACTAAGAGCACCTCTTTTTCGATACCAGCACTGTAAATGAAACGACTTTGATTAGAGCTTAACTATAATTGTGTGTGTGAATATTTCTCTTCTGAAGCTTTAAGGATAGTTCTTCAGAAAATGGCCGCTTAATCTTCATCCTAGCACCTAAGTTCAAAAGCCTACAAAACTCTTCGTTTTTGAGCAATCTTCAACCCAGCTTTGTCTTGATGTTTGCGTAAGAGTTTAGGTATCCATCCATATAGGCGATAGGCGGCCTTTCCTCCAGAAATAAAAGATTCCCTTCCGTAAGATTTCCAACCCAACCGGTATGAGTGAGAATATAATTCCGAGGGTTTGCTGTTTAAGTGATTCTTTCAACGCTGATTATACTGATGCAGACTAAATGCTCGATTTTGATGACTTCCTATACTCCTATAGGTTTGGAACTTATTGCGAATTGGACTACAAGACCAGCATATAGGTGTTGATACGTCTAGGTGCCATTTTTTTTTTTGATAAAGTTTTTCAACTTGATGATTCCACCTCAATTGACTCATAACAAGGCGACTTCTCTTTTGAACCGAGGACTTTTATTTCTCTGTAATGACCCTCAAGGTTCAGTAATTCCAAAAACGTCAGCTCTATCATGACTGTGCTGGGTGGCCATTACTTATATAAAACACCCAATCTGACATCATGCTTAGGATCAGTGCCACAGACTCGCCTTGCACCTCTGTGACTGAATTTAACTTGGCAAAGTTCAAACTTTTTATCGAAGACTAGCGGCTCCATCATTAACTGGCCTGTCTCACCCTGTGTCACTATCCAGCTCTCCAAGGAAATTAAGTATTTTTAGGAGTAATCTAGACAGCAAATATGGACGAAACATGTAAAATTTTATACTTGCAAACTTTAGGCTTGCTCGACAAGGTTCATAAGGGAACAGCTCAAAACCTGAATCTTATTTGGGTTTGTTATAGTCCTTCGGCAGAACTTCCATTGACGGTCAGATTTCTAGTGGACACAATCGAATGACTTTGTGGAATCCACTACATTTTTGCCATTGCTTAGCAAAGAAGATTGCGGACATCTTTCTGTGGTCCTTACGGCGCAATATGTCTTCGTGAAGTACGTCAGTCTGTTAGGCTTACGTGACTTCACTAACACTTTCGGCAATGTATCTGGAAAGGGCGGCAATGAGGTGATGGAATTTTGATGCTGATGTGGTAAGTGTTGACGAGCTGAGCTCATTTTCAGTGAAGCACCTACCTGACTTTAGAAAATGGTGCCTACCTGGTAGTACTAGACTAGGCACCTGTCATAGAGTCAAAATGCTCGAGTGGTGTATGCCTGTCTTAAAGATAAAAAAAGTGCCAATTGCAGTTCTAATTTGATCCATCCCTTACGAATTTCTTTAGCTTTCTCGTAGCTTGGAAGATGTCTTTCTCAAACCAACTTAACGAAACTTAGGAAGATTATCCTCTGGTAACTCGCAAAAGCTAACAGTATAGGCTTTCAATATCTCCTTTGGGTGTCTGTTGTAAAATTTTACAAATCTTGATATCACTGCTTCTGGCTCTAAACTTGCTGAAATGGCGCTAGAGTCCGGTATGAAGCTGGGCTTAGACCAAAAAGCCTCTCCAGTTAGCTCGATCTTTAACTAACTGATTCCAGTTGTACACTCCAAGTTGGTTAAGGTCCCCTTGAGGCCGCTGACTCTATAGCGTCAACATTGTCTTCTTTGATCACTTTTGAAGCCTGGCTCATGGCCCTAAAAAGTTGTGAAACCGAAAATTGGAAGTTAACGTTTAATGTGACTAGATCTTAAGTTTGTTGAAATCTCAATAATCTCGACTTCTAAATTGGTAGTTCATATCCAGTGTCCTGAGGCTGATTGTTGAGTTCTCTTAATGGTGTCACTGTATTCTCCGAAAAGTTCACAATGATTGCCCTTTCATTTTTGAATGCGTGAGTTTCATTTAAGAGAAAGGTCGTAACAGAATAGTTTGTACTGGAAATGCCTTCAAAAGAAGAAACAGACAAAAGGCCTTACCATCAAACCATCAGCGCAATCGCAAAACTTTGGAGATCCCTGGATGAAAAATTACAAAATCTATATTTCTTCCATCACCACCTTATACAAAAATTCGTCCTTGAGAAAGATACGAAATTCAAAAAATATGCGTTTGTTTAAATTCTTCACAGTAGTCCTTGAGCTCTAACAATGTCAACGTCCTGTACACAAAGGCCTTATCGGGTGGTTTTCTTGTCCACTGTCTCTGTAACTATATAAAGAACGTTACATGCTTCTTATTGTTAAAGGTAACGTCCGATAAGCGTACATTTTTTCGTATTTTGAAAGCTTGCCCCCCTCCTTTTTCGTATGCAATACACGGACTGTGTACTAGTGAAGTTTTCCTTCAAAAGTTAATAAACGCCAAAGCAGTGGAGTGTCGTCCAAGTTTGCACACAGAAGACAAAAAAAAAAAGAAATCGCAAAAGATATTTAGAGAAAAACTTTGAAAAAAATAGGAAAGACCAACACCGATAGTAAGAGAGGTCGATGCAATACAGAAGATCCTACAAGGATGCGTTTTATTCTGCTTGCTTCCACCCCTTTGTGTGAACGTAGTTTAAAAGTGTCAAGTGGACGTTATTTATGCCTCATTTATAAAAAAATAATCTAAAATTTTCCAGATAAATAAACTTTATTAAATGTGAAAGAGCCAAGCGATAGGGGCAGTCAAGGCGGTAGTACAGGGACGACACAGGACCACACACCATACCAAAGAAAACTTAGTTGACACAGTGTGGCGGCGGCGAGAAAAGAGTGGAAGTTGTTAACTTTTATGCAGACAATTTTGATCCTTTTAAATTTAAAGGTGGTAATCTTAATGTCGTGAAGTTTTCTCCTTTTACGGGTTTCTTTTATGTGTCCACTGGGCTCGTTACATCCCTCTCACGATGTCAGCAACATTTCAGCGCTGCGCTAGGGTGCTCTTTTGTTGGGTCACACAAAAGTCGTGTGCCTCTTGGGTCTGGGGGGTGATAGTAAAGTATACAGCCATTATTACAGTTATTATTGTGGTGCCTGGCGAATGATGTAAGGAGAATATACGGGCCGCGACAGGTTGGTCCTTGAGTGTCTGCAACCGCGACTCGTTCCGATTCAGTGCACTTTTATCGCACTGTCGTCGAATGTTACGATTGAGTGTGAAAGTTTTGAAGATAAAATATTCCTGCAATGAAAATGATGCGCCGCACTCCTGTTAAAGAAGAAGAATTGATTTTTATTCAAAGTCTGAAGGTTAAGGGCTATGACCTTTCAATAAAATATATTGGTTGTGAGTATGTGAGAGTGTCTGTACAAGTGTCACCTTAAAGGATTTTGTCAAGCAATTGTACATCGACTTTAATTGCCATGCCAATGGAAAAGGTTTGGATCTAGGAGCAGGGACAATTGCTTAAAAAACTATTGAACCCTATCCAACCTTGCTTCGATGGGACACCAGTCTTTGTGAATCGACACCATTAGCTATGAGGTTATCACAACAGAGGCAGTCAAGTCCAAGAACGGCTACCAACCCTAATCGGAAATAAGTTTAGAAAAATACTCTTTGCTTCTGGCGACTTAGAGGACATCTGAATAAACTGAAGATAGGAAGCTGCCTAAAGGTGAATGAGGAGATAGTGCAAATGAATTCCATAAGATATAACAGGAGCTACTCATGTACATATGCCTGATAAGAGCTATTGAAGATGATTGTGATCTGTTTGCTGTATAAGCTTTGAGACTTTTGCAGACCTGGAAAGCAGTAACAAACAAAACGATAGCTGGACATAGTTGAATCCCTTTATTCCAAACTTGTCTCCAACAAGCTACATCGTTAGCTCGCTTTGTCCAGTTTCGTACACCAAGTTGATTGAGATCAATCATTTTCTATTAACACGCGCCGCCGGTGGAGTCGAGGTTTTCCCCTACTGCTCCGTTCTGCTGGTGTGGATTCGAAGATTTTCCGTACCAAAGAGCTGGTGAGCATGCATTTTATATCTTGTACATCTCTGAAGCGTGCAACAAAGCAGGTATGTTTGCAGTCATTCTCAAGACGTTTTTGTGGGAAGCTACATTGGTTAGGTGAGGTGGCTATCTCCGTTTAAGCAGGGATGCGCTAAGATCAAAATATAGGTCCATTGTGATACCACCGGATTACCAGCACCAGGAACTTTGCCTTATAAATTCCCTTTTTCTTCTAAAGTTGATAACTATGGGAAGCCGCATCGAAGTAAACCCCTTTCTGTTCCACACTATGTGCCAAACCACTTAGATCCGCGGAGGCAAAGCACTTTATTTTGTAAATATTAAGTCCGGCTTAGTCACCGAGATTTTGATAGAAGTATTTCCCGAAGGTTTTCCTTCTCAGCTTTGATGGGGCAAGTGTGTTTCATCCTCCTCCTAGCCTATAAAGCTTCTGGAAAAATCGTTGAAGGAACACCAATTCTTCTAGCATGCCTACATATGTATGCATCTTTCAAGGTATATCTACCCAGTAAGAGCTCCTACTTTAAAGCTTAGGCAATCACTTTTCATAGTTTTCATCAGCTGTGCTTTGGTAGTGTACGCTACTGTTCCGGTGACAGGACTGGAAGCATCCGAAAAGGTTTTATCTTGAGTCCAAGTACGTTCGGACAGGCATCAATGGAGCTGATAAAAAGGGTCTCTATCACAGGATAGGTTGGTCTACTGCGATGAGGCACTAATACGCAAAGTCCCACCCAAGCACTTGATGGAGCTCGTACGCGACTGATTTGGCCTTCAGATTTTCATTTGTGGGCACAGATTGTTAAATGCACGCTCACACCAAAACTAGAATCAGGTTTTCAGCATGAGTAGCCCTGCTGCAATCACCCCTGGGATCATAAAACCGTACTGAGCATCTTCAACACGTAAAGATGAGCAATCAAAGGACACGGTTAGTAGCTTAATTTTAAAGTATAAGAGGACTCTTGGTCCGCTAGGGAAAAAATAAAGTCCGCACGACATATAAGAATAGTCTCACCTACTAGGTTCAACTTAGAAGGTTACGATTATAAAGCTTTCTTGAAACGAAGGTCGAATATCGAAAAAATGCATATTCTTCCAACTTTTTTCGAGGCATACCACCCGGAATAATGTGTTCCAATACACGCGTATTCTGGTATCCCCTATTTACTGTAGATAGCATTCCATATCGTCTCAACCTTGTAAAAGTTTGACGAGTTTACTCAACTTTGACAAGGTAAGTCAATACTTTAAGCACGACCCTTCTTACTTTGTGTGGTAAAGGATGGAATAGATAACTTCGACGTCTGATCTATGAGTTTCTAGGGTCGAATGTACTTAAGCAGAGAAACTAGCACCATGTTATAAACTCTCCACATTATCTACATATTTTTGGACCATTTTCTAAAAGCTAAAGGACAGAGGAAGTTCCTAAGTAATGTGTGTCAAGAATCTAGTTCAACATAAGTTCAAGCAAAGAAAAGATGGAAAGGTCTTCCTCAAAACCCTACTGTCGGCTTCGTCGAGGACTACTTGTGGTATGCATTTTTCTGCGACATACTCTGAGACATGACAATTCATGCTGCTTTCTAGCTAGGTCTTACACATCTTTAGAACATATGATGCAATGACTATGGTGGGAAGCTGAAAGCATTTCGAGCTGACTGCGTGAAGGTGTTTTATCTAAGATCTCACAGACAAAAGCTATCCCTCACGTTAGGGCTCTCGTATTGAGGGTAGAGAAGATCAAGATATTTTAAAGTCGCCTGACATCTTGCATCTCAAAATAAAAGTCTATGGGCTCCTACTCTGTCTACCAAGAATAAAAGGAGGAAGGTACCTCAACAGCTTTTAAAATCCAACAATCGGTACACGAATGTCCTTAAGGTCCACGTGGACGTACACTTGAGTACGATGTGTGGACTGGAGGATTGAGTTTATTTTTTTTTAAGCGTCATTGCGTCGCGCCTTAAGTTAGTCATATGCTCACGATTATCCTCAAAACTTAACTGCCAATTTTGTGTTAATGACCAAGCAATAAAAATACTTATGTACTTAGGTTTTAAGCCCGAAGTACCAACCTATATCGTTCACTTTCATTTCGGCCACTGTACACAGAACTTCTTAAATAAATCTCAGTAAACTGTGTCCCGTTTATAAATCTAATCCAATCTATCAAGCTTTTTCTATTTTGAAAGTGAAAATTCAATGAATAACAAGGCAAGTCCTCTTAAGGACTCTTAACAGCCAGTTTGTATCCATAATTTGGTTGGCTTTTCTCAAACAAACAGAATAACTCCCGTCGGCACTTAATCTCGGTTACACACAACGAACCGCGCCGCGCTTCTGCCAATTATCCAAATTGTTTTCGTCCTTAACTTTTTTTCCGCCCCTCCTTCCCTCCCCCGCTTTTTACACAGTTTCGCCCAATGCTTTCCACTGGTCACAATATTAATATTTTATTAGCCTTACGTGCGTCGTCGTCCACATTGGGCATACAACAACAAATCCTCACATCTGTAAATGCCATTCGAAAATTACCACAGATTAGTTCGCTCATAAATTTAAGGACACACAGGCACAGCACAGCACAGCACAGCCAAAAAAAAAAGAACCACTCTCTAACCTACAAAATCTCTGTCCTTCCTAACACAAACAGATGGAAGAAAAGCCGCAAGGGCACACGAGACACAAACACGACTCGTATGCATGGTGAAAAAAAGCCCACCACGGCTTCCGGCCGCCACCACAAGTTCAGTGAATTCACAAAAATTTCCGCACACGGCGGAGAGTACTGTTCTGGTGGCGGCAGCCAAGTCCTTACACCTCAGGGCCAGGCAGACAGATGATAGTGACTTCATCGGCAAGAGATACCTACACACACAAACAAAAATTTGAACTTTTTTTTTTGTTTGGCGAAATCCTCTTGACTGAGGTGAACCGGGAATCCTGCAACTCAATCGAAGAGAATCCTGCGGTGCGTGGGCAAAGAGGGTGTATGGTATGTGTGTGTTTGTGTGTATGTTGGCTTGTGCGAGTTATTGCGAGACAAATAAAAACCGATAGAGGGCTGAATTCAATGGGAATGATTAAGGATATTACAGGAGGTTGTCCCATTTGTACGGGTTTTTCAATCTGAGATTATTCTTTGTTTATCACCGAGGTGGCAATCCGAAGTGCCACAAAAGGGGGATCAGCATCAATTTAGACGCCTTACCGGTGCCTAGAAGCGATTTGCGATTAAATTCTACAGCGCGGCATCATATTATTATGGGTATCTGCCTGTCTGCCTGTGTGTGTGTGTGTGTGTGTGTGTGTAAATTGTTAACTATTCAGCTGGAGGATATTCTGTTGGAATTTTAAAGTTACTTTTCCCCAAGACGAGGAGTCAAACAACTCTTATACCGTTAAGTACACATTTGTTAACCATTGTGAATTGAAATTGTATTTCAGCAGGAGTTAAGCATCACTCGAGTTCTCTGACACGCTGTGTACTAGTTAGTGGCACTCCCGGACTTCCACCAAGAGGGATATACAACGCTAAATGAAGTTTCCCTCAAGGGATCGCAATGAAATTATCGAATGAGTACTGGAATGGGAAGTTAGGTCACGAAAGTGTACTCGTTAGCAATGTTTTGCAGTTGAATTTCGTATAAAATTAGGACCGAGACGACGACGAAGACGCGTCCTGTTCGTTCATTTGAAAAGAGCCTCAGGATTGCCGTCATGGGAGTTATTTACCCGCTGAATAAGATGAGCTCTAAGAAAGGTGTTGGCGAAATGAGCCCCAAAGGGATGGTGGAAACAGCAGACTTTTTAAGGTATTTTTGGATTTTTTGTTGCAAATTTATTGGATTGGATTGAAGGTATCTAAGCTGGGTGTGATGTTACACTTCTAATGAACTGAGGTAAAGAATTCCAACTATGGACGTCTTATTGTCGTAGTTTGTTACGCGAGTGGTTGAAGGTGCCTTGATTGGAAGCAGTCACTGACGGTCAGATTAAGTTGTCGTCGTTGCTGAGAAATAGGACGGAACATTTTAGAGTTTAGAGGTATGGCAAGAACGAGAAGGGCGAAAACGCATTGTTGGGTTCAAATGGCCAGAGCGTTCTTCTCAGAAAGTAAGGTACCAAACGTCGATTGCCAATCACGAAAGGGAAAATACTAGGAACAATACGAACCTCTGAAGGAAAGACTGATTTAACTGCTTCGGACCCAGTCAAGCGTATTAAGATCTAAGGATAAGCAAGTGGAATGTTTGTAATCTTCACAGACTATGTGCACCTAATAATCTAGCAGCTATCGACGAACGTTACAAAGTAGATATGACCCCGAAGTGTTCTGGGATGAACTGAGCGTTTGGAAAAGGATGAATTTGGACAGCTCCGAGGTCTGACGTGGGCTATTTACATGTGGTTTCGGTGTTAGGGGCAAAATGTCTTGAGCTGGGACTATTCGAATCAAAACCTTATTTATACACACGCCTCCACGATGGAGAAACACGATGCTACCAAAGATTATTTAAACCAGCTTCTGGCGAAGATCTATTTACATACTAACGAGCAATGTCCGAGATGTGACATAAAGGTCTTCCTTGGAGATTTCAGCGCCAAGTTCGGAGAGGGAGACATCTTTGGTGGGCTTATTGCAAGAGCTTGCACGACACCACGTTCAGAATTGGATCATTAACTTGGCTGACCACAATATCTCAACATCCAATTTACCTAGTCAAACTGCCAACAGAAGACGGTCCTTCAGTGTTTAGTTGTTTCAGGTTGTTTGAACGTTTCGGGGTGCTATAGCTTCGACCCGGACCATTATCGATGTAATTGCAGGGAGAACGTTTGACAACGAACTGTATGGGGTGTATTGGGACATTGGGTTGGTAAAAGAAAAGATGTGTACAAAGCCTACCGTAGCTATGTCATATAGAGTGAATGAACACTACTTCAGCCCCAACTATCTTTGAATCCAGCCTCTAGAGACTAGGCAAAAGGAACTGATCTCATCTATAAAAGAGTACGTAACTGGAAACAAATATTCTTTTTTTTTTAGTGGGCGGAGCTGGCTCGGGCTAGTGTGAGAATTTTACTGATTGAACTCAAGCTGCTCTAGCTATGGACGACCGCCCGGTGGAGTCACAGTCAGGTTTTACTTTGCTTTCTGGGTTTTCAAGTTTTACACGCCGGTATTTGCTCTGGTTTTCTGGACATCTGAGATCAATTTGAATGCAGTTTACTGCTTACCACGAACCTTGGTCTGCTAAATACTACATGCTCCGGGTCTGGTCTGCATCCAGAACATACTGTTCATTTGGCGAGTCGCCATGAACAAAGCGACGGTAGACTTATTGTGTTAATTGAAAATCAAATCCTTCATGATTTCAACTTATCCAGGGTTCTGTGTATGTTCGGAATCATTTTAAAAGATCTCGCAGCCTTCTGTGAGGTGCCCACCCCCACTGTAACCATTGCTCCCTTCTCAGCGATGCAGCTCTTTCTTGCTTTCTCAATTCAGTAGCTGCTGCTGTGATATTCTGGTTTTTTCCATCATCAATTCATTTTACTTTATCGTCGGCTAGGATATCAGTCGAAGTCAAGCCCACAATGACATATGCTGCTTCGTCTATCATAAAGTTGTATAAGAACGTATACGCCTTAGTGCAGGGAATCTATCCACGCTGTTCGTTAGCATTCATTTCTTTTTCAAGTTCAACGGCCGGATTGGCAAAGCGGTAAGCTTGCAACTCAAAGCGTTACAAGCCTTCTGTTACTTCCAACATCATAAATATTATTTCTATAGTATAGATACCTTTTGAGGCTTAAACACCCAATCAATCTTTACAAATGAGGTATCAAAAGAAGGAGAATATCCTGGAGTAGTGATGAATTGCAATTTTGAATTAATGAGCTTTTGAAAAATGTCACCTACTTCATGTTGTTGACAATTTCCACCTGTCAGGGCCTTTAAAAAGTCAAAGTCCTGTGTAAGAGTTTCTCTTGTCTCGTCTTGTGTTTTGTCAATACTAGACTCTTTGGTTCGAGCCACTGTTTAACAGACGCGATGGTCTCTTTTGCAGTCAACTCCAGCTTGTTAATGTACATTGCTCTCAGCACTATCGTAACAATGTCGTCGGTGAATCCAATCTTTACAAAGAATATACGACAGGAGCGGCACGAGAAGAGACATCTGTGGAACTCCAGTGGTAATTGAGAACCAATTCCTTTGTCCTTTTGTCAGCTTCGTACAGAAGCACTCAAGAGTGGACAGAGTAATCGACTATTCTCAGGATATATCTGCTGGCTAGTTAAGGATCACGCTGGCTGGAAAGGTTTGTTAGTTAAAGGCCCTGGCTCACCTCAAAATGTAGTGAACTTAGTAAAATAAGACTACAAAGACCACACAGCTGTGAAAAGGCTGGTCAGGAAAGTCACACCCACTGCGTGGACACCCAACTTTTAACGAAAACTAATGTTAAACTTAAAACATGTATGAATGCCATAATAATTTAAATTATTCCATTACTGTTGACTGTTTTGACTTTTTTTTTTTGCTTTCGTCAACATATTTATTTAAAATTCGTGCCGACAGTTGATTGGGGTTTTTTGTTCAAACTGACATGAGACATGACATATGGAATGTACATCGTGATTCCATTTTTATACGTCAAGTCCAATAATCTTCATAAAAAATGATTAAATTTGAATTTAAATGAATTTTGTGTGAAACAAATTAAAATTGTATTTCAAATTTAAAGAAATGTTTAACGACGTCGGTGTTGGGTGTTATTTTTTGCGACAGCATGTATTTTGTTTGGCCCTCGTTGACCGTTAAAGTCATCTTCACCGCTTCTTTCTCAATACTCACGAGTGTGCTATCGATAGCATGCTCCTTGCTCCCGATTATGTCGGTAAAGAAAGATTGGCGTTTAAGTCCTGTAAAATTCCTTCAAGAGCGATGTTGACAGCGCGTCATCTTGTCTAAATCGTGTTTTGACATAGAAGGCCTTTGCCGACCCTGATGGAGTAGCTTGCATTCTCCATCGTCATCCTGCATAGTCGGACGAGATTGGCAGGGATGATAAATCGAGACATGGCTCTGTATAGCTCGTCTCTATGAATGCTATCCTACAATTACAAATACAATCATTCATGTTGAGCGTGTTATATTTTTCACACGAATGGAAGGAACCTTTAGTTTTATTGCCGACTCCGAACGAAAAATATAGAAGCTTTTTCATGACATTATATTCTTGCAGGTTTGTCATTCCTGCGAAAAGGTGGTGCCGCGAAAAACGTAGAGCTTTTTTGGTGAGGCTCGAGCCTGTGTTCTCTTGTTTGGCAACCTAATGCACTAACCACTGAGCCACGGCGACCACATAGTTTCGTAGGAGGCTTAAAAATCGATAAAAAGTTGGTGCGGGTATTTATTATATCTGAAATTCCTTGTGAATATTTGGTCAGTTGTGGACTTTCCTGGCCAAAACCCAGTCAGTTTGTTGACAAAAGGCTTTCACGTAACAGCACATAAATTCTTGTAAGCAACGTTAGCGCAGTTTAGAGGGTCCCCTTTCTTCAAAATCGGTTTAGGTTCCACTCATCGGGCATGCTTTCGATGGACCACATTTTGCCGTTGAGTTGGTTTATACTCCGCAGCCTTATTGGACAGGTTTGGGTGGACAGAATTGTTGGCTCCCATATTAAATATAGAATGGTTTATTCTGGGGGGCGATGCACTGCGACAAGAGAAATACAGGAAGCAAATGGCGGCAATACAGAGACGTGGAGCCCTCCGAGTCGCATGTTTCAACCGAACGATCTCAGAACCAGCCATCCTCGTAGTCGCAAGAGTGACCCCTATCGCTCTCCTGGCGGCAGAGAGAAAGTAGGTCTACGACCAAAAGATAGAAATTGGAGTAGAGGCGCCAGTAGAAAAGGCAAAAGAGCTTACACAGCAGTGGCAAGAGAGATGGAGCGCAGAAAATAGAGCGCGATAGACCGCGAGGCTGATCCCGGTAAACTATTACGTTACCCTGTTTCTAACCGGATATGGGTATTTAATCGTACCTCCACAAGATGGGCAAAATAAATAGCACAGCTTGCCAGTACGGCTACTCTCAAGTGGACGATACAAACCACAAGTTCTTCGCCTGCAGTAAATGGGAAGCTGCAAGAAGAACACGGGAATCAGTGATTGACATTATAACCCCGGACAACACAGCCGCAAAAATATTAGCGTACGAACAGAATTGGAAACGTGTATGCCGGTCCTCAGTGGGGAAAAAAAAAGACACTATTCTAAAGTAATACGGAAAGCGGTCCCGGAGTGGATAGTGTCAAAGTGAAAAGAGGTTAAAGGTGGTTTTTTAGTGAGTAGGAACAAGTCTCAAACAACTTGACTGTTTCTTATGCGCATTAGTGTTTCTCCACCACTCCCTAGGCATTTGGATCGTCGTCATCGTTACGAAGCCTCCAGAAATGATCCTTGATATATGCCATTTTACCACTCAGTTTTCTTGCTCGTGTTTGCAGGCTTCGGTTTGAAGATCGCAGACATATAAGCCTAAAGGATGGATTTGGAAAGGATTTTAAACACAATTGCGTTGTTAGGTATTTATCCGTGTTTTATTACCTTAAACCCGTATCTTCCAAAAGAAAAAGAAGTTCCCATCACCACTATAACATAATAGTTCTACCACACTCCTTTTTTTTACCAATAAATACCGAATTGCAACTTTCAACGCTCTCTTTTTAAATCACCCTTTACCATCCACTACACAACCCTGTATCTTAAATGCTAGTAAAATCTTTGATATCTTTTAGAAATTAACTGGACATTTTTATGCCGGTCACGACCTTGTTGTTGAGTGTTGATAAACAAGAGTGAAGAAAGTATCTTCATTCCCATCACACTATTGTCGCCACAATAAAATGTTTCAACAAAAAAAAAAAATGGAAAAAGTTTCATTTTATTTCTTTTATCACATACAGCCACACACACACACATACACATACTGTCGAGTCCTTTATTTCGCACCAAAAAAAAAAAGGATGTGTAGTAGACGCGATTTCCTCAAAATGTAATCCTCTTGTAAGAGTAAGAGAGGAAATAAATGGCGCCAGAGAGTTGTGAAAAGATGATAATCCAAAACTATGCAAACAGCATTGACCAAATAAAACTCAATCGCAGTACGGGTCACAGCCCAGGACTGTGTATTCCTACATAGATGGCCGTTAAAATTGCAATGTTATCTGAGATAGATCCGTATAATGTATTTTAAAGCAAACTCGGATACCATGTTGGCTTTAGATGGAGAATTTGAAATTCGTTTCGCTTGAAGCTTTCGTTTTAAGTACTTTTACGTCATATATTGAGTGTGAGTTTTGAAATCACTGCTTGGACACATCGAAAGTTGTGAATGGAGAGTGAGCGGAAGATGCCTCGCATCATGAGGGAAAGAAACTGCATCTGACTATCATCTGCACCGAATTCTCAATTTAAAAGGTGAGCCAACCTGCCTTAGGTTAGGCTGAGTTGAAGAAGCACACCTAGACCAGTGATAGGTCCATTGTGATATCACATGGATCTGGACCTATTCATTGAACCCATTGGAGCTTCTGATGAAGCAAAGGAGTTTCCTGACACGCTTAAGTTGTTTAAGTAGAGAGAGTAGAGTAAAATGAGCCTTCTTTTGCAGGAGAGAGCTAGGCAGCTACAAAGAAGATGGGGAATGGTTTCCTTCTTCTCTTCGTCCATGCAGCTTCTATAAAAATTGTTTAAATGTACGCCAAGCTTTGTTACACGCTTGCCTATTAGACAGTGTCCCGTGATGACACTTATTACGGTTCTAATATGCGATCTGTTGAGAGAAATACATTTTTTAGATCCAGCTAGACGCGTTATACCACTTGTGCTCCTAGAATTTGTTTTCTCGATAGCATCCAGCTTTAAGTTTACCTTTATCTGGAAGTATGGGTGTAGTTGTTACCTACCTGCCTGAGCCGACAGGAGTACTCTAATTAGGACGGTTTTCTCAGCCTTGTGAACAAAATCTCGAAGAAAGTGTTTACATAATGAGTTCTGGACTCGTGAAGAGACTTTGTCCGAGACTACGTAGCTTTTGGTCCTCTTCGGTGCTGGACAAGTTGTGGCCAGTTCGTCAGACCAAGCTTTTTGCCACCCACGGCAGAAGGCGAGGCCAGCTTCTTACAACCAATCGCGATGTGCCTATCATATTTCTCGCAAGAATGGAATGGAGCTACAGTTTTAATTGCCGACTCCAAATGGGGCGGCGTATTAAGAGGCTTCTCACAAAAAGAAACAGAATATCATTCAGCAGATATTGGAAGATCAGTGTTCAGTAGAATATCATCTATTTCCCATGTTTAGGGCTTCATTTGAGGGTTGTGTTTCTAGCGAACACATGTCATGACTCTCCAGTCAAACTGTGTGGACATATATCGTGTTGCAAAAACTTATTAGCGTTCTTAAGGACCACTAGACTTCCCAAGTGTGTAAGGCTTGGCTACACCGTTAACTGTGATGCCTACAGAGTTAATGGCGTCACTGCGAAACTTCGCTGCCTTTACTCGGATCAGGTGGCGAATGTGGTTTGGATGTGGTGTTATTGTGGTGAGCATTGAAAATGGAATAGTCCTTAAGTTTGAGTATTCTTAGGTATCATTGTCGCAGTTTTCGTTGACTTCGAGTTAGATAAGCTCCCTTGCTTCTTTAGGATCCATTCAATTGTCTTAAATGCCTCTCAGATGGCAGCTAGACAGACTTATCAAAAGGACTGCCTTTCGTACTGATCCCAACCCTACGCATGAGATTGAGGAACTCACAAGACAGCACATCAACTTATCGAAATCCGCTGTGTTTCTGAAATATTTCCGAAGATGGTACACTGCATTGTTTTTCAACGTTACACTGCATTGTTAGATGCATTTTTCTCTAGATTTAGATATTGGCGTCTCCTTACAGGCTTCCATGGGTGATGGTCCCAGTAAGCCTCAGGATACCCAGAAAACTAACGAAATCAGTCGAGCTGAGTACTCTCTTTCAACCGATTGACAGAGAAGCTATCAAGTCCTCACTTTTTTTTTTGTTTAAGCGGGAGTTCTTGATACATCTATAGGGACAGCCATGTTTTCTCGGTGTGTCCCCATCTTCAGGCAATCCAATCCGTGAACTGTTTCCTGAATTACTTCATTGGTGGTGCCACTTTTGTTAATCTCTATGGGGCACCAATCTTCTATGACCTAGACCTTTATGAATTTATGTCCTGTTCTATCCTCTTCACCTTCAGCATTTCCGCAATATAGGAGCTTTCTCAGGTGTGATTCCGTCTACCTCTTCCTTCTTCTCTCTGCAAGTCATCTGATTGCTTGGCTCTGTCTTGAATCCAGTCGACATACTGGCACGCTGGCTCGCTATTCTTTACAGCAGAACGCCTTTGAAGCAACCGTGTCTGATAAAAAACTGTGTGAGGTGGAAATTCACTTCCGCTTACCTGCACTCCTGCAGTCCATCTTGCCCTACCTTCTATCCTAGTCGTCTTCTTGGCCTCCGCTGTCGCCGCTTTCTTCCCAACTTCTGCTTTTTCTCTTAAATCTACTCCCTTTACCGCCAGATCGATGGGGATTACCTCTGCGACTACAAGAACAGCTGGTTCTGAAAGTGTTCGATAGGAACTTGCCACTTCCTGAGTTCCTCTTTGCTGTACCGCTGTCATTTGTTTTCTATATGCTTCTTGGCTGAGCATATCAGTCTAGATCTCACAGCCACAAAAAATAAGGGTAAAAGGCGTGACTGACGTTTAACCTACTTGACTTTGGTGCTCCAAAGTTCGCCATTAGTCTGCTCAACATTGTATTTATCTTCGTAGCCCTTCCTGACGAAAACATGATCTGCTGAGCTTTTTGTCCAACCTCTCTTACAAGTACTTTACAGCATTCTAAGGCCTACCTGCACCTTCAGGTCAGCAGAAATATGTCCATCTTCTCTGGTGCGTGGCTTAGTCCATGGCCGTGCTCTCAAAATTGGACGGGTCTCAGAACTTCGTTAAACCAGACACGTATTTGCGGGCATCTCCATTCCTAGGATTCTATCTTAGAAAATTTTCCACAAACCACCGGCAAGGTCCCGCTTTTAAGGTGTTGACATTGTGCAAGCTAGACAGTTGCACGTACATAGATTCCAGATACATCTGCATAAATCAAAAATCAAATTCATCTAACAGAATTTATTGCATTTTCTCTGCTTGGAATGCACCATGACAGGAAAATCATTTTGCTGTGCATCCATGGCATTGAACCAGGAACAACTGAATCTCAGAACAATAGAAAGATAAAAATAGAAAATCCTCATACGAACGATGTGACTTCCAAGGATAACCGCCAAATCATAGAAATCTGTTTCAAAAATCACATATTGTCGCCAAGAGGAAATGATTTTTATTTTTATTTTTCGAAAATATCTCCACGTAATACCTTCTTCTTCACTTTCTCCCTCGAATGTGGAACTATCTGCGGAATTTATCTGCAGAATTCTTGGAATATTTTTCCCCATTTGGAGAATGATGTGCCATCATCTACCACCACCCGCACAGATGGTTCGCGATGGTAATACCATCCTCCATTTGATTCATTTTTAAATTGATGGAAATTCTTAAAGGCAATCCATGCACACAAACATACATTTCAGGACCTCTGACATATTTTTAACTGGCTACAGTGAGAGAGACAAACCCCCGAATTACGTTGACTGTTGCAGAAAGTTTCGTTTCAGAAAAGAAAGGAAGTCACTACGGAAGCGCCACGTTCAGGATATAAATTGAATGAGCAATTTTTCACCCAACAATACAATGTACATTCCGCTGAGGGACGACTCATGCGACCCTCTCTTTTTAAAATTGCAGATGCATTTTCTTTATCCTTGCTGTGTGCAACAGCTCACAAATATGTATGCAACGAGAAGTATGGAAATGAAAAGCAAACAACCATTTCCATTTCGTTTTCTTTCGAAAAAATGTTGATAGTAGTAGTGACACTGCCATTTGACCTTAATGGAAACATTATAATTTGTTTAAGGGTCATGGATGTAACAGATGGAAAAGGAAGGAAGTACCGTTGGTTTTGTCAAAAAGTCTTTGGGTGCATCTATTTGAAGTGGAGTTGGCTGTTCATGGAAGTTTCTAGAAATGAACGCAACTTCATTGCAATTGGGGAATATTGTTAAGACAGAATAGAGTAGGGTTCGGACCGGATAAAGTTCATTAGGCTTGGCCTTCGATGATCTATTGTAGTGTCACTACTTAGAAGACAGTCAATCCCTAAGAAATTAGTGTATTTATTTGAGGAATAGGGGCGTCATTCAGTTGATTAAAGAAGCTTTCGTCAAGTAAAAGACTTTAACCACTTTTTGTTTTGCGACTTAAGAGATCTAATTACAGAGGTGCCTGTCAAAAGTTTGAGTTGAGTAAGGTTGGACGGCTGATAATGTTCCTTCCTTTTATTTTCATAATGCTGGCTCAAATTGGAGAGCTGCACAGAGCCTTGAAAGACGCCATTTGTTTCGTATTAGCAACATGAATTGCAGTCCACACGATGAGAAAGGATGTTGAAGTCGTTTGTTTCCCTTTGGAACTACCTTCCATTGGGCTGGGTATACTCCTTCCTATATATACTTATCTGCTCATCTGTTGTTTTAAATCAATATTGAGGATGCCACCAAGGCTCCAATATGTTTATAGGCCGTAAGACTTCTTTCGAGGTAACGAACGAATTTGTCGCATTTTCCTTGTGACTCTACTCAAGTTATAAGGCGCTGGTTTCCCTTGTTGTGGGAAGAAGACAACAACTACGTTTTCAAGGAACGCTACTGAAGTCGACAGAGTTCTTCGTGTTCCCTTTTATTTTCTTCATTTTTTAAGATTTCTCTGTGTGGACTTAAATAAGCCTAGAGCCGTTGATCTTGCATCTAATTTCCTGATTGAATCTGAGTAATCTTTCCTGAATTCGACTGCATCGATGTATTACATGCTGCAGTTCCAGGTGGTAATGAGTCTTCAACGAATGGTTCCTTTAAGCACCCAAAGCTTGAGCATGAATCTGTGTAAAATGGAGCCGGTAGTTTTCAAAAACACTTCTGAGTTTCACAGGCAGTGTTAATCTCAGGACTTATTCAAGAAAGTAGTTGTTGTTGAAAGGAAGTATTGAATCACTCTTTATTTGTGCATAACAGCTATAGATCCTAGATGAAGCTTATACTGGAGCACACGTATCCCAGTATGCAGCAATCTACTAATGTGACCCTAAGGCTGAGAACAAAATGTAGGGTTTATAGTAACATCGCAGTTTTTCAAAATTAACTGATTCGTTGCCTACAATACTAGATAAAGGCACCAGTATTCAGTGCGAAGTTCTTGACAATCCCTGAGGAACTTGGTACTAGTTTTTTTTTTTTTTTAAATCCTTGTCACTGACCACTACTTCAGTTTCCCCAATCGCTCTAGCGTCTTTCAAGCCGAAGCCATACCTAAAAGTCAGGCCGCCACATGAGAACTTTAAGCACAGATATTGCAATTTATCGAGAACTAAGCTGTGATCAGATCCCTTATATCTAGCAAAATAAAATGTAAGACAGTGAAAGACTATCGCGTGGATGAATTCTGTTGGATCTTGGGTTTTTTCCAGGGAACAAGTTGAAATAATATTGGCTATTTAAACGCACTTATAACCTTTAGATTAGGTTAAGTAGATGGTTTGGCGAGAGGAGAAAGAACCCTTTACGCTCTACTCAAGGGGAATGTGTCCCTTGCTCATGGAGCAGTCCCTAATTCACTTTTTTATTGCCACCTTCGAACCACCTTGAAGCTTCAATAAACCTACAGATGTCCTTGATAGATACGCCGCGTAGTTCTTTGATAGGAAGTGTCTTCCAAAGCATTTAAGTCTATGATGGCAGAGGCCTGGACAATGTAAGAGAAGTGGCTCGTCTCCACAGCCCCTGCTAAGATCAGCCCCATTTAGCTTCAGCTTTTTTTCATATGAAAGTGCGAAGTATTGCACCCTGATGTGACTCCTATAAGGGTGGAAAGGATTCTCCTGCCCTTCTGCATCGGTTTATTAGTTCTTGTCTTTTTGTATATAAGCTTTCTCGGAGTCTTCTGTTCGCATCCACGAGGGACCTGTTCCCTGTTTCATGTTTAAATGTACATGGTGGGATTTTTACTGAGTGATCGGCTTGCTCTATGTCTAGCACAGATCCTTTTCTTCTTAATTCATCAGCTTTCTTATTTCCTGGTATGACTTCGTGTTCAAGGGCCCAGCATAGTTTAACCTCATGTGTGTGTTTGTTCGTGAAAAGAACATTAAGCGCTTCGCGATGGCAGTTCAGAAGCTGAAATTGCTTAGTGCTGCCTGAGTGGCGATGAAAAAGTTGATATCATCGGATATCATAGTAGTTTCACGGGCAGCAATTATGACTGCAAGAACGCTGCTATGGTCCGGGAGTCTAACCAATTTAAAAAGGTTAATATGCCTGCACCTACTTACGCCAATGTCCATTTTTACCCATCAGTACATGTAGATGGCTTTGGTATGCATGCTTGGCATTGTTCCATTTATCCACTCCTTTTTGGTTGGGAACAAGGTCCAGGTATGAAGTCAGCGGTTTAGAGCTGCAGAAACGAGGTTTCAACGCTTTAAATTGTCTGGACAGTATCAGCAATGCTCTTCTTAACAGTTGCGTAAGGAAATCAAAGTGGTTTAAGGAATAGATTGAGGTCCTCAACCCTACTATTGGTGTAAATATACATACCACCTCAAATGCGCTTCTAAAAGCAGTCTTCTGCTAAATCCTTTCCAAACCAATGCCAACGTCAACTGAATATTTTTTCAAAAATGCGGATTCCTCAGGGATAAAACCTTTCACCACACGTGCACAAGAATGACTCTTACGGTCTGTCCCACTCGACGTGGTCAAAGAACCTCTCGCCAATGTCAACTTATTAATTAATTAATATTTCATTAAAAAAAAATTCACAGATAAATATTTCCCCTAATTGCGCTTTTCCTTAAATTCAATTTAATGCGCACTCATAAAGAACGATCCTTTTGGGGTCCCTTGCACCATCTCAGCTCCATTAAATATATTTATTTACACACACACACACACATATAAACATATATTTGTTTTCTCACCGTCCGTCGCCATCGCTGCTGGCGCTTTTCATGGCTTTTCCGACGAAAGGGATCCCCGACGAAAAACGCAAAAACCACAAAACCCAGTGCCAACAACGTTGGTCCCGAGCCATCAATAAATATCGACTAATGGATTTTTAATGTTTTTCTCATTATTTCCAATGGAATCGGATGGTCCTGGTATTTCATTATGGCTTGCACGAAGTTCTCCACCCTATTCCGCCCTCCAAAAAAAAAAAAAAAACCCTTTATGATACTAAAGAGTTTATGCGCACACGAGGCGTGCCTTGCATGCGTATCTATGCGACTGTGTGTGCGTGTGCGTGTATTCCTTTGGAGTGATATTTTATGAATACGATTGCAGTTCATCAACCTGTCAAAATCATTTTCAATTTTACTGAAGCATGATGCGGCCACTCGAGAAATTTTATGTATCGGAAGTCGCAATGAATTTTATTTATTCAAAAGGATAAATGTTTCTGTAAGGGAAGTGGAATGATATGCGGTTCCTATTTGCTTCACTAATCGGAAGGTAAATATTTGAAACCTTGTCGTGGACAATTTTGAGATCGCCCGAGATAAATCGGAGAGCTAACAGACTTCAAGGACTCATTTACTTAGACAAATGTATGCAAGCTGTTTTAGACCAGATGTCCTTCACTGCCTTTTCCTTTTATAATTAGCACGCTCTAAAGGGTTTTTTGAACATGGCCACAAGGGAACTTAGAAGAGAGACGAAAGAGATACCAATGCACGTTAGTTTGGAATGCTCACAGCGCCAAATATAATAAATCGTTCCACATTCGGCTGACGAAAGAGTCCTTATAATTGTCACTACGTCTGAAAGTGGGCTTACGGCGTAGAAGCTTTAAAGAAGCGGAAAGCAGCTCGCTATTTCGCTACAGCTCTGTTTGTAGAAGAATCAATGAAACAGTGAGAGACACGAGGCATTTCTTCGGTGTTCAAGCGAATCGATTGCAATGCCCCGTCACCTATAAGTCTTAACGCAAGCTATGGAGCTCTACCTAGAACGTGTAGCACAGTTTTTCGTGCACCAGACCATATTTGAGCGTTTTACAAATATACGCCTAATAGATTGAAGGCAGGGCGTGATGTGGTGGCCATACTTTTGGCTAGAATACTGTAGAGGAGCTTTGCAACGTTTGGATCCCATAATTCCTTCGGCCACCGTTTAAAGAATCCAAGTGCATGTGTGAAAGAAAGTTGAGTTCTCTACCGAAGATAACACCCAAATCACGTGCTGAAGTGATTAAGGAATCTGGAAGGTGGTTGCACATTGTGGCATCACAATGGACCTATCACTGGTCTTTTATAATAATTATTGGTCAGGCACTGTGACAGAAGCATATGGCACTGCGACCTGAAAGATCTATTGTGCCTGGAGCCAGTTAGGATAGGAAGTTTCGTTTTTCCCAGCTGTCCAGACTCATTCTGAACGCGGAAGTAGAGATGGCGCAGAATGGTTCGGCACCTATGTACCTTTCTGAAGAGCCTTTCGGTGGCAAGTTGATCTCCAATTCCTCTGTGTCCTGGTACCAATCAGAGCTTGATTTTATTTCGCTTTGAGAGGTCTTGTACAGTAATGGGAACTCAGTGCTTTGAGCATTGTTTGGCTATCGGTGAATACATTGATGGCTACTTCCTTTATGCTGGAGTCGAAAATAATAGTGGCGCAGGTATCGATGGCATATAATTCTGCTTGAAAGACGCTAGGACACATTCCGAGTGCCTTTGTGATTAGGGCCATAGATACCGGCACCAACACGGGAGTCCATCTTTAAACCATCAGTATACCACACTATATCACTGATCTTAGTGTGCTGGCAACAGCTGGCAGCCACTTCGATCTAACGTAACTTGGGTTAGGTGGTTGGAGGCGCCTACGAAAGTAGGTAACAGAATGACATTTGCTGAAATGAAGTTCTAAGAAGATTTGCTGACACCAAGTGGAGAATTCATTCAAGTCTTCCTGAAGAAGGCAAGGAGTCAACAGGGGATGATTTGCGTCTAAAGATAAAGAAATCAATCATGGTTGGAGACCTAGAGCTTTTCGTTTGAAAAGTAAAGTTTTGTAAGTAAAAAGACTGGGATTGAACACAGATGACCTATGCAGGGGATGCGGTGACGAGCAAGTAGATGAGGACACTCCACGCGTCCTCTGCCATTGCCCGGCACTCTGCCACACTAGATTTAAAATCCTAGGAAAGCACCTTTTCCAGGATCTAGAAGAACTGTCCAGCAAGTCGGTGCTTGATATACACAGATTTATCAACGCCGAGGGCTGGCTTAACAGAACTTAGGCTTATGGTTCCTAGTAAGGGGGCTGCAACCCCTAGGACATCACAATGGGGCTACATTGACCTAAGTGTGACGGAGAAAGGACTTCTTTCCCCGTCAAGCCTCCTACCTAACCTAACCTAAGGGATTTTGCCAAAAGCATTTCTAAAATCTACAGCAACGTCATCCACTTTGTCGCCATCCTCTTAAGCGAGGAGTGCGTGTGAATTTCATTCAATTTCCAGAACTTTTTCCAAAAGTCGCATGTAGGACCTCATCCAAGTTCACCTAGAAGTGTTCAAAGTAAAGTAACACAAATAAAATAGAACAGATTGAAAACAAGATGGCATAACTATTTTTCTCTCGGTTAACAAATTATCCTCACAAGTCCTTTTCAATCGGATAAGGGTAATTCCAGATTTATATCCTTGTCTAAACTATCAATCATAATGTATTAGTTGTTAATGTATACAATCTACTCAACAAGGTCATCTTGAAAAAGTTATAAGCACTACTTTACATCCTTTATCTTACGAAAAAAAAAAAAAAAAAAAACAACTTTCAACTTCATTTTATCTACATAAATCTGAAATTCGTCCTGGCTCATTAAATTTTGTGTAATAAATTAATTGAATAGCATTGGAGGGATATCCTTTGGGCCAGGGTTGCCAAATAAATGTCCATTTGAACATGGGAGAGTAGTAAAAAAAAACAAAAGTGGTCGCTTACCATACGCTACTTGATAACAAGCCCTAGAGGATGAACTAGCGGATTAGCTTTCATTTGATATCGATCCCACGGTGGGGTCGGTTGATTGTTCTACAGTGGTTCCAAAGTAACAGTATCAACTGTGAAAATTTATCTAGATTTACTCAAATAAAGCAAGATACGAATCTGAGAAGGATTTTCAACTCAAGTTTACTTAGTAAGTCGCCTAGCTTGCCAAAAAAAAGGAAGCAATTGCTAAGAGTCTGTAGTCTTATTTAAGGGAATCGGGTTCAACTTTCTCTTCCACTAGTCATTGTGAGCAACATCGAGTGTTTCCATTTAACAGATAGTTCACCATTAAGGCACCCAATGATAATTAACTCCTGCTTCATTCTGACTTTTCTTATTAAAAAAAGTTTCAGCTCCGCCCAATGGCGAGGACACTTAGAGCGAGGAGATCTATTGCTCCGCATGTATTAGCCATTTTAATCTGGGAACTATGAAGATGAGTATTATTCCTATGGATGCACTTTTTAAAAAACTTCCGAAGGAAGGATTTCCTTATCGAAGATTTACAACCGTTGCTTTACACAGAGGGACACATGCATGCACATAGTGCTCGGAGTCGGTATTCAGTTTCTTGAATGATGTTTTTCTTGTTTAAGATGGAAATAGCTGGCAAGGAAGCTAACAAGTCTCCTGATATTTGCCTTCCAATTTAGGTATGTTGTGGGAATTCTTATGAAAGAGACTGATAGCTCTTTTATCTTACCTGAGCCCTTGAATGTTTTCCCAATTGGATAAGCACTTGTTATGCTCCCACCTATTTAAATTTAGTTTGAATTCAGAATCAGAAATTCTGCAGAACTATCCAGGTCGTAGGTAAGTTTCCGAAGAATTAATATAGGCTAGCCGATCAGCTATTTCGTTGCTTTCAATGCCTTCATGCCCTGGTCTGGTACCCACTAAAGAAAGACCTTGTTACAGCGACACAAGTCCTGAAGTGAAAGAGTGCCTTCATGCCCTGATACCCACTAAAGGAAGACTTTGTTACAGTGACACAAGTTCTGAAGTGCAAGAGTGCCTTCAATGCCTTCATACCATGGTACCCACTTAAGGAAATCCTGAAATCAAAGAGTGCCTTCAATGCCTTCATGCCCTGATACCCACTAAAGGAAGACTTTGTTGCAGCGACCCAAGTCCTGAAATGAAAGAGCACTCTACGGATTTTGTGCGCAGTGCTTTAAGAGTCGCTTGACTCCCCATTAGTAAATGAATGGACACACCTTTGATGCCTGATTTCAGGTTTATATAAGCTCAAGTTCCTAGGGCGTGAAGCTCGGCCTGGGACATACTCAAATGATACCGAGATTTTCGCCAAATACTCCGATATCGACTGCAGAATTCATTTTTGAGCCATTCTTATACCACGCGATTCATTTAGGGTTAAACAGCGGACTACCAGAAGCTCAAACAACTTAGCGTACGCAACTGGAGGTAGCTAGCTTAAGATTGAACTGGCTGGAGACACTTGTTGGTTGAGGCCTATTTCTACTTCGGACGGTAGCGCCACCTTGACCAAAAGCTTGGAATCTTAAT
The DNA here is from genome assembly GCA_951813785.1 of Criorhina ranunculi. Lineage (NCBI taxonomy): Eukaryota > Metazoa > Arthropoda > Insecta > Diptera > Syrphidae > Criorhina > Criorhina ranunculi. The sequence continues at coordinate 29,458,594 of OX638381.1, forward strand.
CTTAAATCTTAACATGAGTTGAGATCTTCTATTGTTGGTATTGTGCCAAACGGTTTTGGTTGGTAGTTGCGCATGCGTCATATTGGATCAAGAGTATATTCTCCATGCTCTTAGCTTCATTATCAATTCTCATGCTAGCAACACTGAGCGGGACTCTTACGAAGGAAAGAACATTAGATAGATGTTGCTTTCTTGTTAGTTCATCGTTGTGTCTTCGTAGACTGGCCGTTGACCAGTTTGAAATTGTTAACAGGTACGTGCTCCCAAGGCTGTTGTTCTTCATTAGTCCCTAGGCTTGCATAAGGATAAAGGTACTGATTTCAATCATGTTCCACCCTAAAGAAGCAAGTTGGTAGCAACTTGAGTCTTGTGAAGGACAACATCTCCGTAGCGAAACCTTATTTTAGCTCCTATGTTGTCTTGAGTAACACTTTCGACTGTTCCTTCCTCTGTGGTTTGTGCATAAAAGGTCTATGGCGAGCTCATCCGCCTTCTCATTTTCATGAATGCCCTTTATGTCCCGAGGTCCAAACGAGTTTTACGTTATGGTTTGCACTAAGGGACTTAAGCTCGCTGTGGCAGCGTTTCACAATTTTGGATATGATTACTGTGGAGATATTGATGGCTTTGATGGCTGCTTGACTGTCTATGTAGAAGGCTATGCAATTACTGAAACCTCCGTTTGAAAGAGATTGCTGTGATATCTGCATCGACTGGCTCTGTTGCCTACATCCACATCATGTTTTGACCCCTTTCCTTGACCTATTCTTCTGTCCAGCTCTCTTTAGAGGGTAATTTGTCTTCTCGAAGTTGAGGCTGAAGGACACTTTTCGGTGCAATTTTCTTTGTAAAGAGGTTGACAGTTCTTAGCCCTGGCTTGATCTCGAGGCCTGCAGTCAGTGTTGTTCTAATAGTAGGTACTACAGTCGTTGAATCTTTGTTAGAATTCTTTAGAATTCAACAGAAGCCTGTGCGACTTATCTAATTGCCATCTTAAGTAAGAGTTCAAATCCTGGAAACGTCTTAAAACCTTCTCCGTGCGGAACCCTACTCCGGACTATGAAATTCGAAAAACTTGTTTAGATTCATTCATTTGAGCAGTCGAATCCTCTCTGAAAATGTTGGGGAACCGCATGCCTCTCTAGAATCGATAAAGTCTCACCTTGATAGTGAACCTAAAAGAAAAGCTAATAGCAGGTGGAATAATATCAACACTTGTCTTCTGTTGAAACAGATCTGGCCTAACCTGAGAGCAGGAAGAATCCTGTCCATGAACAGGAAGCTTATAAAAATTAAAGTAGGAGCCCTTACGGGGGGCATTGTCTAATTGGCAGGCATGTCATCAGAATGGGTGTACCTTGTAACGATTTCTGTGGAAGCTGCAGAGACGAGGAGTAAGAAGAAACGACTGCACACCTTCTTTGTACGTGCCCTGCTCTATCAAGGCTGAGGAGGAAAACACTAGGAGAGTACTTCTTCAATGACCTCAACGACCTAGCCAGACTCGACATTCTTAGAATTAAGAGTTTTGTATGTGGGTCTAATAAAGTTCTTCAAGTGCGGCAAGGATAGGGTTCACACCGATACGATTACCCAGAACTTATACTCCTTTTCCCCTATAGGAAATTCGACATGTGAGGTTTCTGAGGCTGGTTTCCGGTTTCTACACACGGTATCACTTCGTTTTGGCTTAAATGGGTCCCTGTTTATTGGGTACAGTTGCCCAACCAAACCTAACCTTCATTTGAGCAAGTGTAGTAGGAAGCTCTTTACAAACTTACAGACTAACAGAACAATCATTTCAAAAAGATAGGCCAATACCTATCAGATAAAACCTCTTCCTGCATGTGATCAGTTATAAAAATAACTTGCTCTCCTTTCTTATATGCTTATTCCTATGCCACAAATCACTCAAAACACAACACAAGGACATTTGGCAACCTTACTTAAACCCATCCCCCGCTCCAAAAACTAAACAAAAGAATAGCAATAGCATATTCTCCTTACACAACAATCATAAGAATATTATTTCCAAAAACCATTATACCCTTTCCTGGCCCCAGCTGAAGGACCCCAACAGACAGACACCATTGTGTTATATATAATTACGTAAATTGTTATTTCATTGATTGATTATTATGTTTATTATCGTCTTTTATTGCCGCATTATTGCTGATCAGTTTTATCCTTTTCATCTTATCTCTTATGTTATACGGTCCATAATTATGAGCATGTCCTTGTTAATTGGTATGATAATTGGAACATATTTTATATCGAGACATTGTTTTCGAAGATACAAAGCAAGACACGTGTTATTGTTATGATATTCTGTATTTGTACAAGGTCAACCTTGAGTTGATACCCAAGCACTCTTGGGTACATAAGTATGTACTTATGTCCTTCAGTTTATCAGTTTAGATAATGATTTTGAGTACATGTAATTGTTTTGATTTGTGTGTCATTTGTAGCAATTTGTAATGATTTAGAGAAGAAGGACTCTGTAGGAATGGGGATATATTGTACACTTGTGCCTACGTTAGATAAGTTGTAGTGATACTTGCCAAGGCGGAATGAGATCATAGCTTGAGTTATCGCGAAGAAGACTTTATATCAAAATCTGTTTTCCATTTTGGAAGAATGAGTGTTCCAAACTTGGTCATGTTCCCTATGGCGAGGGTTCCGTGTTTTACAGAAGGTGAAAGTAATTTCCCTTGAAGGAACCATTTTAAGGGAAGCATTGATAGACACGTTCTGTGATACTAGTCTGCGGAAGTGAAGGGGACTTGGGATCAAATTCAGAGCTAGATATGAATCGCAGACAGACCGTTATAAAAATGTCTTCTCCGCGAGCATAATCTGTCATAAAAAAGCTTCTCAATTCGGCCTTCGGAGTCGGCAATAAAACTGTAGGTTTCTTCTTTTCGAAAAAATATAGCACGTGCAACATGAATGGTTACAAAAAGCTAGCCTTACGGCCACAGCAACATCCTGGATTCGTTACCTAAAGGTATGGTCACGTTTCCAACCGACTATAGGTATCACACCCAAACTAAACTTAAAAAAAAAATGTCCACGTAGGATTTCCTATCAGAGCTCGACACGTTCATCTACACCGACGGATCAAAGATGGACTGTGGTGTGGACACCGGCGTCTACTCGGAATCACTGAAATCGTCTGTCGGATTTTGCCAGCGTTTTCCAGGCGGAACTACTGGCAATCCGTGAAGCTTGCACGCAACTCGGGCGTTACACAACGCACAAATAACACATTTCTATCCTCATAGATAGCCAAGCCGCTATTAAAGCTTCAATAGATCGACTACCATATCCTCCAAACTGGTACAGGAGTGCCGGAACGAACTTGCTCGCTTGGGTGAACGCTTCAGGGTTACACTGCTCTGGGTTCCAGAGCACAGTAACATAGAAGGAAACGAGCGTGCAGATAAACTGGCCTGGCAGGGCGGAGCTCTACACGGCTCTTTCGTGGCAAGGGTCCATATCCCGCTAGGAGCGGTTAAAGGACAAATCCATTCACACTTCCTGCAGAAGGCAAAGCTCCAATGGAGGGGGTTAACTAGCTACGCCATATCAAGGAAGATATGGCCTACCTACGATAAGAATAGAACAAAAGACCTAATTAACAGAACCCGCCCAGATATCACCAGAATCACGACGACAATCATGCGACCAAACTTAGTATTCCGTACAACCCCCCCTTTGCCACAGTTGCGAGTTGAGAAGGAAACTCTCTCCCATTTCCTCTGCAAATGTCCGACACTAGCAATAGCCAGACTGCGTGCCCTAAACCAACCATTTTTTAACAACCTTAATGACATCTTGGGTAAAGGGATACGGGATCTAATCCGTTTTCTTAACTTCACGGACTGGATCTGGACCTACTGTCCCACATTCTCAACAAAAAGGCACATTTGCTACTATTGCTACTTGGTAGCATCGTAGACTGCATATTTTCCAGCGATACGCTAGATAGGTGGATCAGCTTTGTCTTTATTCCGAAGTCAACTAGAGCTCCAAGTACCTACTGTTATACGCGCTTTACTCGTAAAGCCTAAATTCGTCGATTTCAACCCACACTGGCTAAAGACGTTCACATAGAACTCTGGACAGGATCTTGTAAGCGACATTGAACGGGGATATACCTCGGTAGTTGATGCAATAAATAGGATCGCCTTTCTTGTAGATGGACATATAGAGCTGATACTTCAATCGTCTGGCAAACTTTCTTCCACCCACACTTGGTTGATGATTTGATGCATGCTCCCTACCAAAATATAGCCTCTCATTTTAAAGCTCCTATGGCAAGTCATCTGGATCAGCGGCTGGCTGCGAGTTATCCTATAAATATTATAAAAGTGAAACGTTGTCCGTTTGTTTGTTTGTTCCTCTGTAACACGAAAACTATGGAACCAGTCAATTTCAAATTTTGCACACAGAGTGGCTGTAACTCAAGTCACAGTATAGGCTTTCGTTATTAAAGTGTAACTTCGCAAATTATAGGTGGGCGATGCCGCGGGTAAAAGCTAGTAGCACAAAGATATGCTCGCAGGTTGCCGTGTACGAGCCTTTCAGTTTTGCCTGATCTGAGGTGGATCAGTTTTGCCGAGATCCCAAATTCAGTTATCGCTGTGTAGAGCTCCATATGACGAATGCTCTCATAAGCGGATTTGAAGTCGATGAAAAGACAGTGAACCTCAACTTAAAATTCCCGGGGATTTGCCTTAGTGTGAAGATTTGATTTATCGTCGATCTGCCGGACCGAAAGGCACACTGGAACATGTCAACTAGTGTACTGCAGAACAGCTTCAGACGTTCACGCAGTACTTTGGAAAGAATTTTTATTGCTCACCTTGAAGCTAGCTGCTGGTTGCTTGGATTGTCTAAAGAACTGTCTTATGTGATTACAGTGGCGCGACTGCGTATGCCCTCTTTTTCCTACCCAGGATTTTCTTTTCATCTCGAGATGATTTCTGTCTTGCTACAGCTACATAGCTGTCTTTTAAGTGTTTTTGAAAAAAAGGATAAAATACTGATTGACCCATAGTCGCTTTCTTTCAAGTTTTCTGGAGCATATTTCATAGATAGGCTTGCTTTAAGCCGAGGGACAAGTATTTTTCTGGTCTTTAGTAGCATGGCAGGTATAAGACCATCCCTTCCTGCTGATTTGAAGTGTTGAAAGAATTTAAAATCGACTGCGACGTCGTCTTCTTTTCAGAGAAGATGGGGATTGGAGTTCAACATCTTCCTTCAAGAATTCGCCTTCAATTATAGAAAATACTTTAATATTCATGAATATCAACAAAAGCTTTTGTAAATCATTCAACAATCGTCATCTTAATCAATGTATTGACACATCATCAGCAAAACGAAGTTAATTAGATGTAACCCCGTTGCCAGGGGGATTACATCCAACGCCTCTTCGTTGGAATTGAAAATTCAAAACCCATCAAGAAAATTGTTTATTTATGTTTGAAATTATTTTAATCAAAACAAGTAACTAATAAAAGCCAAAGGACCACCAAAACACGATGTCCTTCGAACCGTCCGCCGATAAAATACATGTAATTGGAATTCAATTTTTTTTCTACTCTCTTGCTCGTTAATTAATAAATACCCTCACCATGTTCGATTCTTCATTCAGCAAATTTATTGATTTCAATACACGAACGAATTGCTTCGTCATCCCATACCAACTGCTAGGACGACGTAATTGGAAAAGATTTATTGACCCCAAAAGGATATTTTCGGGATTTTGCCAATCTAAGGAGTTTCAAGTTAAATCGATTTTCTTTTTGGCAGAAAAAAATTGGAAAAACAAAATCCTTTTTGCATGTCGATGAAGAGCGTTCTTAATTGCGATTGCCAGTGCTTCATCGAGCCCCAAGCCCGGTCTTCCTTATGCAAATGAAATTTTCCAAAGGTTCAATACAAAAATATAAAAAATTCGAAGGTAATTGCTAAGGTCAGACCCTTTTTTTTTTGGTTGTTGATGATTACGCCCTCTGTGTCTATCCGTGCTGCTGGTTCTCTCATTTTTGTGCACACAAATTTGCAAAACAAAAATGTATTTTGGGGTTTTGGAGGGGGATGGAGGAGGGGTTAAAGTTCAAAACCCAAAATTGAACCACATCAATCGCGGCGAGGCTTTTTGCATAATTCATGCTGATTGAGCATCCCTTTTATCTGCCTATTTTCAATCGCATAAATCGCTGCGCCGCCATTTCACCTGAGTGAATGAAATGTTGAAAAACGGTTACGCCAGGCTGATGCCGACTATACCGATACACACACACATACACGGGGGTTGCAGAGGCTTTAAATGAAACGAAGGCATCCTGAAGGGAGGGTAAGGAAATATTCAAGTAAAATTTGTTAGGATACAAATCGTCGCTTGATTTAAGGCTTGTCGGACATTTTTGGGTGTTCCTGGGAAAATCCGATTTTAAGTTCAACTGTAAATAACTTATATTTCTCGTGTCGGAATTAAGGAGGTGACAGAAGAGAGTTATTGGGAAGATGGGAGAAGCAAAGGCAGAAAGGACATACCCGGCTTTTCAGCGAAAGGGTGGGAGAAATGTTTTGGAATCAAAACAACATTTAGTAATTGTGTAGAAAAGTCAAGTGAGCGGTAGCTAGCCTTAAGTCCACAATCGAAGTCCAGTAATCTACAAGGATGGGGTGTAATGCGTCTTCGGTTTTAACCGCTGCGTGAACTTGAAGTGAAGAAGCATTGGAAGCAGTCTTGTACGAAATAGACCACACACTTATTACGCAGAGACGGTATGTTGGCTTAGTCCTAACCTACGTCTACAGGACTTAAATTACATGATTTCAGCTCATACTGGTGACCCATAGAGCACCACTGCTTTAATCACTCTGGTCAAGAGCCTCCTTCGGCTGTTACTCAGCATGATGCGTTCGACTTACATTATTATTATTATGGTATTCGGGAGGGTTGTTCGCAGGCCTTTATTTATCGAATCCTATTGTGCCTTCTCTAGTGTTTCCTAGATGAATTGTTTCACTCCAGAAGATGTCAGGAAGTTAAGGAACTTCTCTGGGTGGATGGCAGCAAACTGTTCCGTAGGGACAACTTCTCCGCCAAAGATTCTCTTTCCGAGTTGAAAGAGAGCTGTGTATTCCGATAGGATATGAAGAAAGGTCTCTTCACACTCAAGACAGAGTCTACAGCTTGAACAAGATTCATTCGATGTGAGTGCTTGTGTCCACTGAGAAATCCAATTAGTGCTCTGAGGTTACTCCTATCGAGGTTCACAATGAAGTTTGATATTCTTTATGACAGTGCAGGGAATATCAGTTTTGAACATCCTTGCCCTGGTGTGTTGAGCTAGGCTTCTCTAAATTCCTGCATGTAAAGACCCTTGCGACGAGTGATTTGTTGACTTTACAGGAGGTTTCGGGTCTAATGAGTTTTGTTGATGTGCCGTCTTTTGGCAGTGAGTCGACTTTTTCATTGCCCGCAAATCCACTGTGTGCAGGAATCCAGTAAAGGATGACCATTTTGTTCCTAGCAAAGGCCAGAAATTACATTGCGAGTTTCTAGGATTAGTTTGGATCTAATGATAGGCGAGTCGAGCGCTTTTAGGGCTGTCTGAGTAGATGAATATGATTTTCCCCATGATGTGAGAGGACTGGTAGAGTCTCTTTATGGCAAAGACATCGGCTTGGAATATGGACGCGAATTCCCCAAGGCTGACTGAGAAGCTTGCATATGTTGACTCTCCAAAGATTCCGGAATCAGTTCCTGTTTCCATTTTGGATCCATCCGTATACTAGACGAGGTCAGAAGGTTATGGTTGGGGTTTCTGTTTCTCCCAGTCTTCCCTTGACAGGACAACTATTGAGAAGATTTTTTGGAGCAGTATTTGGGTAGCATGTTGTCTGGAGGCATGCTGAAGATCGTATCTTGCTTCAGTGTTTCAAGCAGGGATAAGTGTCCTCCTATTTACGACTTTAAGTTGAAATTGCTTGAGTGAAGCACTTACACTTACATAATCTAGATGTTCATTGAACGAGAGCCTTGTGTCTATCACGATGAGTAGGTACTTGATGGCGTGCTTTGAGGTAATCCTGTGTCCTCCTCTCGTAAAAGTGATTGTTTCTCTATTCTTTATGCAGCTGATTACTTCCGTCTAAGGCTCTTCTAATTTTAAGGGTACAACACCATTCATTTGATCTAAGGATTTGAAACATTCTTCGAAGGAAGTGGCAACATTTAAAAACAACGTCTGGCGAAGCTGGCACTAGTCATCACTTCCATAATGAAACTGTTGCTGTAGCCTGCATTCCAAAGGAAGGTTAGGAAGTTGAATTTGTGCATACTAAATCTGTTTGGAATCTTGTTAGATCCTAGATACTCTCTACACTAATGATTTTTCGCAAAGGATTTTGCACTAAATTTATTTTTAAAGTCTTCAACTCTTTAGGCATAAAATAGAAAAAAACTTATAATTTAATTTTAATTAATATTCAAAATGTTAAGCGATTTATAACAGGCATTGGTTTAAATCCTTTTTTGTTTTTAATTTTTAAATTAACTAATGATTTCCAAGCGATGCAAATCACCCATTGTTTGCTAAATCAATTAACCACCAATTTGCGGCTGTGTTTTTTTTTAGAAATAAAACATGTGTTTGTTTAATTAATTATTCAATCAAATATACTTTGCGCGGGTAGGATTAATGTAAGTACCGATCTAAACATAATTTAAAAATAAGCTCATTAAAATCGAAATCAATTTGAATTTATATACAAAGTTAAGTCTTTTGTTATAGAAAAATAAATCTAATTTTTAATTTAAAAGAAAATTATATTGGTCGGCAACAGAAAACTAAATGCGGATATTACGTAGAGTACCAGGTTACCGGCACCAGGAACCTTGCATGATGGATTTCCTTGTTAAGGAAAATGCTATGAGTAATCATACGGTGCTGACCCCTTCCTGTACCTTTAGAATCAAAGACGAAGCTCTTCGTTTTGTAAATATCGACCTTGGAAAGATTGTTTAGGTCTTCGTAAAAATATTCTCCTAGGATTTGCCTTCTTAGCCTTAATAAGGCAGGGCATTTGCAAAGAAGGGGAGTGACTACTTCTTCCTTTTTCTCCTCTCAACAGTTTATGCTTAGTCCGAGGTAGGTAAACTCCATAACCAATTCGAAATTACTGTCATCAACATTTTGGCCTGGGTGGTGTCTATTATATCTTGTAGCCTTTCAGTGGTCCAGTGCGCCATTAGGGGGATGGTCCTCGCTTCCCAGTGTGTCGGATTCCTACCGTCTAAACTGTCCTTCTCTCCAGAAATCTGCTTTTTCCTCAAAGACGTACTTAGATCGATGGGAGTCACTCTTGCCACTACGGGGTGATTACACTGTTCGGTGTGCACTTTTTACCCGGAATGCCCCTCTTCTCTGCACCATTCGGTTTCGGTTCTTTTCAGCAGGTCCATATCTTAGTAGCATACAGGAGGCTAGAGTTCGTGATCGACATCAAAAATCTTCGGTTGCTGGCGGTGAGACCACTTATTTTTGCCTTTCGTCTGCTGAATGATGCTATGATCTGTGTGACATCAGCCTCAATCCAAGATACTACACTGCTTCGTCAGTAAATATGAATTCATTGTCCCAACCGCCTCCTTCACTGCTCTTATTGTTAAGCAGTCTCTTCTAAGCACATGCTGCCTTTAGGATAAGTCTTTTGTTCTCTGTACGGCTAAGGAAAGTCGAGGCTTCAATATCCTCTCTTAAAGTTTTCCTATCGTATCAAGTATGTATATTCCTTTGCTGATCAGTACCAGTCCCTACTTTTTCTAGTTCTCGTGGAAGATCCTATCCTTTAAGCAAAAGCCTTAGGCAAGTTTGACATGGCATGGTAGCATTCCTTAATCTGATCATAACAACAACATTCCTCTGAAGGGCTATTAAAATTGAAGTCTTTCAGCGCTTTGGTACTCTCGCCAACTTCAAGACGGCTTACCCAAATGGAGCAGGACAGCAAGCAGTGGGTTTTCAACTTGATTGTTGCTATTCTATCTCAAGCTTTTAGCAGCCATTACTTGCTTGACTCGTTCAAGGATCACATAACAATCAATTGCAGTTGCGAGCGGTTAACAGCTATGAAAACAACTTAGGTACGCGGGATCCTTTAGCAGTCAATCCAATCAATTCTTTGTTAGAATTAAGCTTTTCAATACGTGTCTTGCCAGTCCGCTAAAGTTCCAATTAACAGTAACGTTCAAATCCAGTTCGTTTGGATAAATCCTTGGCCAACTTATCACAAAAGTGAATTTGCATCGCAAAGCTTCTACTAAACTTAACAAAATGTCAACAAACAAAGTTAATATTATCAAAAGGCAACAAGGAGAGGAAGCTTTGACTTGAAAGTGGGGTTCAGGATCGTCCTTATCGTCGATAAGTGTCAAAACTTCTGTTTAAATTTTTCGTTAATTGTTCAATTTTATGGATACACTTCTGTCTATGTCCATGTCCATGTCCATTTCTAATCAAAGGGATAGTTCTGCGTTACGCCATGCACAATCTATCATCAGAGTTACTGCTAACCAAAGGACACACACACACATTCAGCATATTGGTCATGTTTTATAATTATTCGCTCGTAATTAGCCGAAGTCCGATGTGCAGACACATTACAAACATAACCATGGATCCGCATGCTATGGATGTGCAAACATACACCCACTCTCCCTATGCCAATTATGAATTCCTTTGGTGCATTGCAAAGTAACACGAAAGGATGACAAGGACGATGATGTTGGTAATAACCGTGATCACATCTGTACCGAGTGTGTGGGTTAGTGGAGCGCAAACGTTCGTGCTTTGCAGTTGTATTCTTTATTTTTTCGAATTGAACTTAGCTTTAGCGGTGTCCCTTCGTCCTATGGACTGGCGAGTTTAACAGGTTGAGGTTGTGTGTGTCTGTACATCCAGATAGGTGGATGTTTAATGCAGTTTCGAGGCAGATAATTGCTTTAATAATTATGTTGACACAGGGTGACAAATACAAATCTCAGTGGACTGACATTACGTGTGGCATGAGAAAGTTTCATGTTGATCCTTTCGTTATTGTTTTTGTGTTGGGTAGTTAGAAAATAAGGATTATACGTGTGTACAGAGGTCGGAAGTTAGTTTTTGATTTGCAAAAATTTGACACCACTTGACGTGATAATTAGTGGGAAATGGCAAGAGGGTTGTTTGTTGGATATGAGCTTAATGAAGGGGTGTAGTTTAATTGCGTTTACGTGGGTAGTTAAGGCAAAGTTAGGGGAAACGCGTTTAAGTACAAACGAGCTATGCATTAGCGGAAGAGAACACAACCTATTTCCTATGCGAATGTCCTAGCATACACAGGACAAGAAAGACGGCTCTCGGAGAATACTATTTCAACGACCTGGGCGACCTGTCTAAGAAGCCATCAAAAGCGATTCTAAAACTTACTACGATGGTTCAGGGAGGCCGACTGCACTCACTCAGACCTTTCCCTTCTTTTTGTCTTTTCAAAATAGACATTCCACGTCAGAGGAACACAATGGATCCGTAGAGATCCGAGTGAAGGCTGCATCACGCGATGCATCCACCTCTTCAACCTACCTACCTACCTAGGGGAAGCTGAAATTTGTTCAATTTTAGTTCTTTTTCCTTGTCTTTTTAAATATTTTATTTTCGCCTAAGACTCAATCCCCGTTAACGGAAACACTTCGCCCATCTCCTTTCTTCTATGGCTTATGGTCATGGTTAAAATCTTGATGCAACTAGGTGGACTAGGCGCCTACGACTGTGATAAGTCAACTCGTGGAGAGAGCTTTGAATAAAGTAAACTCTTGGGCCAGTGGAAAGCTGATCTGTGGTCTCGAGGTTAACGAGACCAAGACCGAAATGATGCTCTTTACTACCCAAACCGCACTTAAAATTTCCCTCTCCCCAAATCGAACGGTTTTCCACCTAAAACTGAGGTGGAAACTTAACATTGAACAGCTCATTAAGAAAGCAAGCATAGCCTTCTACGCCAGCAACAAGACTTTCTGTAAAAAATAGGAACTTCAGCCAAAAATGACCCTTTGGATAGACACAGCCTTTGCAGCTCCAATTACCCTCTAAAGTTTGTTGGCCCGTCCTAAGTAAGAAATATAACATCAAAAGAATTAAAAAAAAGTCCAGGGAACGAGCATAAGCATCACAGCCACGCTGAGATGTTGCCTGCAGAGGCCTTAACTGTGGTACTATGCACGAGTAAGTTGCGTTTTCATTTGTCTACCTAACTCCCAAGCTGAAATTTAGGAAACGTTTTTCAGTTAGGCTCCCCCAGACTGGAAGAAATGGAAAATCGTCCACACGGACGGCTCTAAAAAAGAACTTAAATCTTTCCGTCTACCAGACTTTGCAAGTGTCTTCCAAGCCGAGCTCTTTGCTATCGGTGAAGCCTGCCGCACACGGAAAAATAATCTTACGATCATTTACAACAATGATGTGCTCATCGATAGCCAAGCCGCCATCAAAGCTATTGATTCGGCCACTACATCATCAAAACTGGCACCAAAGTCACTTTCACTTGGGTCCGGAGAACACAGTGAAATCGACGGCAATAAAAAAGCTGAGGATCGAACAAGGCCAGCTGCAGTGCTAAATGGCAAACAAACGAACTACTAATCTGATCAAGACTAGATATTGTTGCCACTACTACATGCACATGGTCGATAGGAGACCACGCAGCCAAGCTAGACATCTCACACAATACTTTCTCTCGCAACTGTAAGAGTAACAGCGAAAAGGAATCTCTGTTCCGCAATCACTGTTCAGCCCTGGTAAGGGTCAGACAACGCACTCTGGGCAAACTTTTCTTCGACGACCTCCAACAGATATCACAACTCCACAGGTTGGACGCATCCTAGTTCTAATTGGGTTCCACTTTGAAGCTTCACCTCTACCTAGCTACACTAGCAAGTTCAACTCAGTATTAGACGTGAAAAAGGAAAAGATCTTCGATTGCAGTCGGGTATATTGAGAAGTTTTGATCTGAAGCTCTGGGAAAATCCCGCGAGTCTTTTTAGAATTTCTAAAAAGTTTCAAAGTCTTGATCCCGAAATTCAAGTCGAAGAGCATTAATCTGTGTTCTGAGAAAGAGCTTAAGAGAGATACGCTGCGATTTTTAACCCTTAAAGGGTTTTGAATTACTTTCTTCCAACCAACGAAGGTCCATTGTTGTTTTCTTGATATCGTAACCCACCAACAGATTGACTTTCTAGCCTAGGTTAGGTTAGATTGTAGGGGTGGCTGCACTTACGTATAGTCTCATCCGGCTCTCAATGGATCCATTGTGTTCCCCGATTTGACTTTCTAGCTAACAATGGTGGACATCATTTGGAGTAACTCTTCCGGCGGAATTTGGCGGTGATGAGCTAAGTAGGCTGATGAGATGTTTCTTATGGTCTCTAACTTGACCAACTGGCAAGTGGGGGAACTATAATTGTGCCATGTAAAGGCTTTGTTAAATCTTGCTCGCAATTATAGCTCCTTCGACCTTAAAGTGATCAACTGCAACATACATTCTCTCAAATCACAATCAATGGACATGCCAAGTCTTATTGTCAAATGAAGCGTAGAAACTCCCCACAATCAAATTGGGTCGACATTCAGTTGCGTTACAATCGGAAACGAAGCAGGAGGGGCTACTGTCAGAGAGATAATGAGTTCCCAGAAAATTTGAGAGCATATGCCATAATTTGAACTTCCTCTAATCAGATAACACACTACCTTGCCAATTTGCCTAAAGAAGGCTCAGAAGTGATTGTGGTAGCCATATGTTATAATGAACTCTATCCAGGTGACAGGAGAGTCAATTTGCAGGTAAATAGTTTTCATTTTACTCCAAAGCGCACATACATATGTACAATCGGTTGTTTCTATCTTCCCTACAATAAAGAACGAGGAGTTGAAGACACGTACCCAATGCAACCCGAAATGATAACAACAGCACCGGGGTCTAGAACTTATAATCATCATAACAACAATAAACTATCTGGTCCTTTAATATTCTCCAAAAATCCCAAGGGAAAATACGGTCACATCCTGTTTTAACGGAAGCGGTCCCAAGTTGGCATTTTCATTCCATACCGCTGAGCTGCTTCAGTATGGTACTCGTATATATAATTTTCCCAAAATGTTGGTCTCCCCACACCCTTCTTCAAATGGACAACCCAAATTTTCGTTCAAATTTCAAGAGAACACTGCACGCAATCCGACTGCAACAAGGATAATGGTTACAGTCACAATCATAGTCACAGAGAAGCAATACTGTGTTGTAGTACCACGGTGCACACAGCTTGGTTGGAAGTTTTCATGTTTATGTGCGGTCGAGTGTTTCACAATAATTCCATGTCCACCGGAACTTCGCTCGTTTACGTGTCCAACTGTATCTCTTGCGTTCTCTGTGTTTCTCTAACAAAAGACCACAGAATAAGCTGATTTCATTGCAGGTCTCCATGGTGACTGTTGTCCTGTGTCCTGTACTGTCAAAAATATTCACAAAAAAGGCCATCAAAGATGTCGCATCCTTGCGTCAACGTCTACCGAATGTGGCGAGCGACAGTTTGCAAAAATGGTCAACTAGGTTTTGTAGTAAGTAGATTTGTTCATCTATCTTTGTTTATTTTTTGTCCCTCTGTGTGTCCTTTTATCGTAGCAGGCTTTAGGTTGTCTCCTTTGGGAGATGAATTTAGTGTCTTTGAACGTCCGTCGTCGACTGGTTTAAAAAATCGAATGTCCTTGGAGAAATATTTGAAACTGCAGATAGAGGGACTTCATCGATAGTTCATCAAACGAGTAAATGCATAAGGTATCTGCTGAATCCGGTTGTTTGATATCCTGAAGGCTTGTGCTATGCAGATGTCTTAGAATATTGTGTGTGGTTCTAATTGTATGATGCTAAAGAATTGTGACATTTTTTGAAACTAAAGATTGCTCCTACTTGACCTTAATAAATCTAAATTGACCGTTAACACTCGTTGAGCAAAGGCCATTTGAAAACAGTTTTAGTAAAAACGTTCAACTATCTTGACAATTGTTTAAAAGAGCTTTCCCTATCCATTGCCCAAAAGCAAGACAACGACGAAGAGCAAAAGACTAGTTCATCAATACAGGTGACGTAGGACAACTAAACTTTCCCGCAAATATAGACAGACTCGTTCCACAAACAAAACACTAGAACCCAAAACGGCTGGATAGGCGGCTATCTTGAAGTCAATTACACTAAAGAAAGGCTCTGTGTTCCCAATTCGGGTCAACATTCGTAGATTTAAACAACCTTTAACTGCACCTTTCATGTTGGAGCTTCACTTCATTGTATGATGACCCAAGATGAATAAGTCACCAAGCTTCTATTTCCACTTACTTAAGACGGCACAGCACAATCCTCTTCTGAGGACAACAACCTGATTGACTCTCATCCGTGAGCTTAAAGGCTTGGAAAAGACAAAATCGTAAAAATGTTCACACTTTGGCGGATGCCGGAGATTCATGATCTCTTCAACCTATGCCAGGATTTATGGAAACGACCTTTATGGAGCCATGTCTGGTTTCGTCATCCCTGAAAAACTTGCCCATCTTTGCAGAATGACGATAGAGAATGTTCACGGTTATGGCCTTTGATCTAGAAAGAGGATTTAGGCGAATTGACGCCCTGGTCTTATTTGCGTTAATGGACTTTACAGGAGAAGTCTTAAAAACGAACTATACGAGCTGTGCAGCAACATCAGCCCCATTATAAGTCATGAAAAGCTAATGGGCACCAACGATCTGCCTAGAAGATCTTTAATTTTAACAGGGAGCCATAAGGCAGAAGAGGAAGACCTCTGTTTATGTGTCACGCATAAGTAGAAAGCGATCACAACTAACTTGAAACGAGCAACTGGAAGCATTGAGCTAACTTACTTAATGGACTTTGGGCCCCTGGAGTTTCTCTGCCATACCCTTCGATCCCAAGAAAGATGTTTCCAGTTCTCTAGAGCAAGCGCTGTGGCATTTGCGATAGCTTGGTCCTTAAAACAGAAGTTCAGTCTTCTTTGTCTCGTCTTGAACCTGGGAGCTGTGATTCGCAGATTCTCTTGTCCATTTGCTCAGTGTGAGCGGGACAGTATGATCGACGTAATTTCCCTTTTTGGACTATACATCCTCATTTTGATACAACTCACAGAGCTCGTGCTTGAATCTTTTACTCCAATCGCCCTCCTCGCATATGGGGCCAAAGATTCGAATCCGAATTTTTCTCTCGAAAAGTGTTCATTGCCTGCCCTGCTTTCCTGCTTATCGTCCAGCACTCGGTATCATATAACTCAACTGGCAGGTCCAGTATTTTGTAGAGCAAACATTTCGTCTTCCGAGTTCGAAGTTTTGGATCTATTTGTTCGCCAAAACCGATGCAGCCTTAGGTGTCATTCGTGGAGATTATGTCTACTCCGAGGTAGGTCAACTCCTTAACTACTTCAATGTTACTGGTGTCTAAAGTAGTGTTTAGTTCTAGACCGTGGATAGATGCTTACTTGTTTGTTGACAACATGCACTTGGTTTTGTCCTCATTTCACTTCAAGGTCATTTCGTTTCGTTGGACAGATTTGCTGAAGATAGTGCCTTCCGTGTTAACATCTGCTTATCTGTTTCAGCTTGAAGAAGACACATGAAAACGTGCGTCTTTGTCGAAATCCAGTGCATGTTCGGAAAGGCTTCTTTAAAACTGATTGCTGGAATCCCGAACTGAGCCCTGTAGAGCTTCAAGATGATGCATTCTGCCATAGCTAACCTTAAAGGTGGTTAATATCGACTTGAACTAGTTGATCTTTTCCGAAATTTGATTCAGTGTCTATTGGAGATCTGTTAGGCAGGAAACCACACTGTTCTCTCTCCGTCCTACACAGGTCCAGCCTAAAGTTACTAATCAAGACTTATTCCATCTTAATCTCAACGTACTAAGGTATGGACAACAAGACGTTTCAAGGGGCAATCCTCGATTGAATTTGAACTGAAAACTAAAAAAACGACCAGAGAGAGAGAGAGGGAGAGAGCAAGGAAGAGGGACTCTAACGTAGACCTTCAACACTTTTCAAAAATTGTGTCCCCACTAACTTGAGTTGTCGCAAGGATTTTATCTCTGAGGATAATGACTTGATTTCGGTGTTAATTGACGCCTCAGTTTAGTTGAGTGGAAACTGTGCGCCTGCGTGTGCCTGCGAAACATTTGGTCCTTCGAGTCAAAACTTTGTTCGGAGCATTTTGCACTTAGTTTCGGAGACGTCACTGTTAATTATTTCTAGCTCCATCATGACTCCACGCCACTGGTTGTCCTTTATAAATGAGTTTCCGATGAATCTGACGTCAAAGTCATTTTCACCATAAAAATAATAGGACGCGCCTTCGACTTTGACTACACAAAGTGTTGCAACAACTTAACCCGTCAACAATTTGCTAAAGCAAGTAGATTTTCGGAACCTACCTCTCCAGGCTTTCTGTTTTAAATTCCCTAAATCAAGTACACAAACAGGGCACCCACTGACAGAAAGATACTCGCACTTCTCTTTTGAAATCTAAATCTGCAAGGGGTAGCATTTTTTTTTACTAAATGAAAGGATACACCTACCTTTGGTTGTTTTTTTTTTTCTTTTTATAAACGCAATCCTTGAACAAAAAAAAAAAAAAAAAAAACAGAAAAGTCCTTTGAAACTAAACGAAACCGTTTACATTACATTTTGGTTTTCTGTGAATTGTAAGTGTTGGCGAATTCACAAGAGGTTCACACAAGGTGAATACATGCGAATGAGCTCATTTCGCTTGAAAAGCCCACAATAAAAGCCTCAAGTCCTTCTGCTTCCTTACTTTCACTGCTATGGTAGAACACTACAAAATAGGTCATGGCTACATCAGTTCCTTTCAACGAGCATTAGAGAGAACGGGTGAAAGAGAAACCATCCAATGGGTTCGGTTTGCATTTGAAAAATTGATTACTTCCCACAAAACCGCGCGGGTGGGCGAGTGGGCGGGCGACGGGCAGAGAGACCCCAAAGTGGAATTCCACCACTCGAAATCCTTGTACACTGCAATAGATTAGCTTTGAAAATTAACTTCCATCGTCCGATGGACGAAACAATCATGGCAGCACGGAAGGCAAATCCGTTTTCCGTTTCGGTCTGGTGTTAGCCGTATTGTGATTATCATCGGACCGAAATGCCAATAGGCCGGTCTATTTGTCCCCTTTGATGTGTGCGGCAGTGGATATCCGTGGGATTTCCATCGAAATTTTGTGTTCTCCAACGACCACTATACCGATGACATTGGATACAATTTGCGATCCAACACACTGCGTGTTGCATTGTGGTGGGCGGATATGAGGATGAAGGCTTCAAAATAAAATGCGTGCCGCCCACGAATTGTCGTGCATTCGACAAATCATTATCCCGACGAAGTGCTTTATTTAATTGAAGTCGTAGATCAGAGTTTATTTGTGGGGAGGATTTTTCAAGGATTAATTCCGGAATTACGAAAGAGAGTACATTTGACGGGAGCCGCATGTTCGGATGTGTGTGTTGTGGGAGTCGCGTCGCGAGGCACAATTATGGCAGATGGCATTAAATTAATTTTCAACATTAAAACTTATCAAACTTAACTGTTGTATGCGGTGTTACGTATGCGGTTGTTGTGATGACACCGGGCGCACAATTACTGAATATAAATTGAGTTTTAAGCAATAAGGCGGACTGACGGGACTCTGTTGTTTCATTAGCGGTTTTTTAAATACAATTTACGAGAATTTTTTTAATTATTTAATTAAGTTCGAGTCGTGGATTAAAAGGAACTGAAACTATGTGATGATCAATGTTGGCGTGGTGTCGTCCATGGAAAGCTACTTCTCCAGTCTAGTTGTGTTTCTGAGAGAATCCGGAGATTCCTGCACTGCGTCAAGGAATTTCTAAGTTCACAGTACACAACAACCACAGCTTCCTTAAGTCCTTTTTGAACTTTTACTGCTCCATGATGTAGCTCTTTCATTGCTTAAGTTTCCAAGAAGTACCTGTAAGTAGAAGAGTTGAGTCCACCTAAAATGATTCACTAGACAAAAATAAAATTGCATCTGTCATAGATTCCTAGAACCAATGTCTGTGAGGCCTTTCTACCTATCCCGACTTAGACTTTCTTTATACACATCTTTGATGATAAAAAAAAGTTCTCATACAACTGATCCCGAGCAAGATCGAGGTTATAGAGGAACCCTCTCAAACAAATCAAATCAGCACTTGTTCGAGGAACTGAGAGTAAGGTCCAGCGAGAAAGAATCTTTACAACACGTTTCTTGACTTATTTTGGCTTGTCGAAGTCCTGTTGGTGAGTTCCATTTTGAGAGCCTCTTTTGGTGTTCACATGAGTTGAGCTTCAAGGTAAGATGTCTGGTGCATTGTTGCATCGTTGTCCCATTTTGTTGCTCACAATGTCCTACTGAACGGGAATCCAATAGGATGTTTAAACAGCTCAAGACAAGCTTTAAGTCATTGGCCTAACAAAACTAATAAACTCAAGTTTCATAAGTCTTACTTTTGATCTTCAATGTCCTCGCTCCACAGTTGAGTTCATCAACGAAAATATCCCTCTGTACAGCTTTGTATGTTTGAGCTCTAGACTGAGTTCAATACTGCCTGGACACTTACATAAAGAGCTCATTATTCTAGCTGAATGTGGTAAGAAGAGGAGCTCAAAAATGCTACAAGGCTGTGCTTTAAAACGTTGGAGACAAGCTCGGGAGGAAAATGAGTTTTAACTTGTGAAAATATTTAATACTCTTCCACATCACACATCGTCACGTTGTGTATACAGGCTTCGGCCTACAAGCTAAGGGTTAGCATTGTAAGTCCCATCTCTAAACTTGATTGATTTTTTTGGTAAGCGATCACAGCGACATTGCAGGGAACTGTGCGGCTGACGAATGAAGGTTGCCATCAAGGTAGAGATACGAAGAAACCTCGACTATGTCAAAGCACCTATGACCCTTGAGAAATCACTCATTTACACTGATCCTCTGTCAAAAACAAATCATAGACGGCGACATCTTCACTATTGCAACAATGCTTTGCTTATTTTGCCTCGCCCTTGATCCTAAGAGAACGAAAGCATTAATTTGACTGAAGAGAAGTCAGCTCTCGAAACTGACCAACACCCTCACTGGGTACTGCATTCTAGGCAGGCATGCTAAGCGTCTGAGAGATTTCAGCAAGAGCTGCAGAGATGAGGAAGAGGAAGAATCTATTGTATGCTTCCCGTACCCCGCCCTTGAAAACATCAGGAACCATCTCAGTCGAGAACTTCTTTAAATCTAAATGGTTTCAGGAGAAGACTGGGTTCTATCCCTAGCATACACGCTCATATCGCAGTCGATCTACTTTTGATCCACGACCACTTCTGGAATGATGTTTCCTATCTTCGATTCCAACCTGCTTCTGCCTGCTGCTCACCTGCTTAAGTCAAAGAATGTGTGGTTTGCGTTGTCTCTTGAAGAGTCACCACACGAACAAGCTACATTTCCTACCTTATGGAGTTGAAATTCCTACGTCTGTTTAGAAACTGGGTAACGACGTTCATTCAGCTTTGTCCCTGATAAGCTTGTTTCTGAACTCTGACGTCCTTGCCACTGCTGCTTGGCGAGCTACTCCGCATCTACAGCCGCCGTTTTCACTCCTATTTTCGTATTCCTTCTCTGCCTCTAAGACATAGATGGGGGTCACTCCCGCCCCTATGAAAACACCTGG
The DNA here is from genome assembly GCA_951813785.1 of Criorhina ranunculi. Classification (NCBI taxonomy): domain Eukaryota; kingdom Metazoa; phylum Arthropoda; class Insecta; order Diptera; family Syrphidae; genus Criorhina; species Criorhina ranunculi. The sequence goes on from OX638381.1 coordinate 29,479,424, forward strand.
TCCCGGCACTATTCAGTAGAAGCTTTCTGCTTGAATGGGTCCGTTTTTCTGTACCGCTGCCATTCGCTTCCTCTACTTCTCTTGCCTAAGTGTATCGGCCCAGATCTCGCAGGCTTACCGGAGAATGCGGAATCGCCATGTGCTGTCTTCATTTGTTTACCTTTGGGGTACCTACGTTTGCCATTAGTTTGCTCAGGGATGTACTGACACAACGTACTGTAACAACTATGACGGTCTTCATATTGAGGTTATATTCAAAAGAAGTGCTTTTGAGAAGACGGAACATAAAAACTATGACAATGATAAAAAATTTGTGATTTTGCAAAGAAATAAGCGATGCAGGATCTGTTTACACGGTCATAGAGGTTGTATTGTCTTCATAAATCGTCCTTGAAAGAGAAGTTTTTGTTTTAAGGTTGGATCGGAACGCAATCTGACAAACCAGTAAGTATTGGTTAGTTGCTGGTACATCTCATCCCATGAGCACATGAAGAAGTCGGCTTCCTTCAAAATTATGCCTGTGTTGTCCCATCAGCTTATCAGCTGATTCTGTCCACTGATCCGAATGTAATTAGATTTTTTTTTGGTTAAGCACACCAGTCTACATTGTATCTTTATAACCCTTTTTGAGTGTGTTCCGAGTGGAGAATGTGCCTCCAGAGGCCAGATCAAGTCTGCCCCATAAAATCGAAAACTAATTAAGTGTCGCACATTACGCACGGTTTCCGTGTAAGGACCCATGTAAACTTATTTCTGGATTTTCTTAGACCATAAGAGTGGAGTTTTTTTCTTAAAAAATCCAAACTTGACAAACTAAAGCCAACCTCTCGAAGCCACTCCACACGATTATCCATTAACATTTGGGTACCATCCCCATAGAATTGAAAACTTTTCCGGATACAAGGCTCCAGTGTTCTCATACGGACCGTTTCCCATTGTTCATATAAATAATCGTTTCCATGTAGATCCGCACGAGATAATATGTGTATGTACACTCATCGATGTGTTTACACAGGATCCTTAAGGTCACTGAGTAGAAAAAAAAAAACCGAATGAATGGCGTTGGCCAGGATAGTCAAGCCATGTAAACACACTATGCATTGCAAACAAATGAAACGCCCTGACATACAACTTCCTTGCCAATGGGTTGAACATCGGTTTCCGTGTTCAACCAGAGAAAATATCATTCCCTTATTATATCCTTTGGTATTATTATTTTCCTGGTGCTCCTTTTTGTTACGACCGACAGCAGTGCCGCCACGATGCAATCCTTTTTGCGTTTTGTTCTTGTGTGTGTTAACCGATATTCCTGGGGGAGCCTGCGGAAGACTATAGTTCTTATTATTATTAGTTTCTTTTTGGGTTAGATTCCTTGAGTTTTTTTCTTTTTATTCCCGTTTTTGTTTATTTTCTGTTCTCGGGTTATAGATTTTCTCAAAAGAAGTCCTTGCGATACCGGATGAAAATTCAAAGTGGAACGTATTCAGTCTCGGGAGACTAATGTGCCCTGTATACTTCCCTGGTGGACGGTTCGTATCCTTTTGTGTCTGTGTGTACTACATTCTGCGAGTGGGGAAAAGATTTATGCAAAATGGATTTGTATCAGTTGCAGGATGTTCGTAGTGAAGTTTGTGTTGGTGTGTGTGTTTCGATACCGGAAGTGGAATTGGCTTCGGAACCAACAAAAAAAAACCCCCATTTGAAGTGAAGGAGAACATACAAATATTGTGTTCACACTGAGATCGAACATGGAACCGGATGGGATACACTTTGGGTGTTATGTAGAAAAACCGTAATTATAAGGAGAAGAGGGGCCAACTTACAATCGAAAATTTTTAGAAAATGACAAGGACAATGATTTCTACCAGTACCAGCACTGAACAAGGATAAAGCCCTCTCCATGAACTCAATTTAAAAATTTCATTGCGAATTTTGGAACTGATTTGTCGTCCTTAAGTCATGTATAAGCTGTAAAGGGAACACTAGAGACTGTCAACAGATAGTTAAGTTCTCTTTTTAGAATGAAGAAACTTTTCAAAAAGTATCTACAAAGAAGGGGTTACATCAGATTATACATACCTGCAGCTGGAGTAAAGATGACTGTGTGTTTGGGTACCGTGGGTCTTTCATTTGATGGTCGAGAGTTTGAACGGGGCCCATGATGCCCATTGAGCTATCTATAAGTCCAGAAGAAGATCGAGTAAAGAAAGCAAAAAAAAAAAAAAAAAACAATTGGAAACAGCTGGAGCTGCGAACCATTTACTGGATCTGAGTGTGTCTAGTGGAATTCTCTGAATAAAGTCATCCAATGTGCCGAATGATCTCATCCTTTAGCTCTTGAATTATTTCTGGCTTATCGACGTACACCTTTTCTTTCAAATAACCCCAAAGAAAGAAGTCCAACGGTGTCAAATCGCATGATCGTGGCGGCCAATTAACATCGCCACGACGTGAGATAACACGGCCATTGAATTTCTCCCGCCAAAGAGCCATTGTTTTGTTAGCTGTGTGGCAAGTGGCACCGTCCTGTTGAAACCACATATCGTCCACATCCATATCTTCCAATTCGGGCCATAAAAAGTTCGTTATCATCTCACGATAGCGAACACCATTCACAGTAACTGCCTGACCGGCCTCATTTCACTTTAGCCACACTATCGCGAACAGCAGTAATATTTTCTGCAGTACGAGCTGTACGAGCATGCACTGGTGTTTTCACATCTCCTACAGACCCGGTTGGTTCAAATTTTTGCACGATTTTTCCGATTGTACGCACATTTGGACGATTAAATTGACCGAAAAAATCACGAAGTGCACGATATGCATTTTGATTTGAACGCCCATTTTCATAATAAGCCTGAATAACTTTAACGCGTTGCTCGATTGTGTATCTTTCCATGGTTCAAATTGAGTTAGTCTGAAATTGAGAAATGTCAAATGAAATGCAGAAAAAAAACTTGACGTTTAGGTGTGGTTCACATTCAACATCGGCCCTTAAAATTTAACCATCCTTTATATTGACAGGAAACATTTTGCAGCCAGCACAGTCGTACGCATCAAAGAACTACACCAATGGTCCAGCCTAACTATTGGACCCTCCACCATCTAAAACTCCTCTGTCAAGACCCTACCCTACCCTACAACAACTCCTATTCGGTAAAAATTTCGAAACCACTATCCCCTCCAGATTTGACTGGATGGATGATCTCGGCCTACAACGAAAAAGGTCTGTGCTTCTATAGACAGGATCGGGACAGGGTGAAGGTGTCTTCTCCAACAACTCCTTCCGTTTGCCCAACCACTGTAGCGTATTCAAAGCCGAGATATTGACACTCAAAAAGGCCCTATCGTGGCTGAGATGTAATGCGATAACTACACGAGATATAACTGATAATCAAGGCTGCTTATTAGCAGAAGGACACTGCACCATTGATACACACGCGAATAAGCTGTGCCTCCGATCTAATGATTTTTGCAGAAGTTGTATAGACGAGGAAGAAAAAAAACTATGCTGCCCCTTCTTTGTACGGGTCCAACCCTCTCAGCTCGAAAAAGTGCCTATTTAGGGGCCACACAACAGCTCAAGCCCGTGATGAATGCGCTTACACTGCTACTGAGGACCATGGTTCAGCTCATGTCTACAAAGACGGTTTCAAAACTGAAACTAAGGTGGAAGGAGCGGTCAATCTGATCATCGATCAAGGAAGCCCAGTCCTGACTAAAAGATAATGAAATACCTATCAAGGATATTTGAATCTTCACAGACAGCCAAGCGGTAATTAAATTTTTCGGGACGGAGCATTGGTGTACAACCGTTCTACATAACCCAGCCTGCTCAGTCGTTGGACCTTCACTCTTCTAGCTAGGTTGATGTCGCTAAACAGCCCTGACAGTTCGTCGTTATATCTCCTCCTCCACTCACCGTCAATGCAGACGGGACCAAAAATCAGAAAAAGAATTTTCCTCTCGAAGTAGTCAAAAGCACCCTCATCCATGCCTCTCCGTCGTAGAGCAAGACTGGGATTATTAAGGTCACTATTATTGTTCGAGAAAAGGCTTTGCTAGTCAATTGACTTCTTAGCCCAAAGAAGTAGCGATTGGCGAGGGTTATTCTTCGTTTTGATCTTAACGCTGGTGTCGTTGTCTGAACTGATAGCGGAGCCTTGGTAGACAAAGTCCTTAACTGCCTTAAAGATATATCTGTGAAGGGAGACGATCTGTTCGAGACGTCGGCGCTTTCTTGTTGACAGCATATACTTGGTCTTGCCCTCATTTACCATTACAAGCTCCGAATGATTAAATTAGACCGCAAAGAGCGACAAATCCAGTAGTATTATAAAGGACTCTAATGTAGACAGCCAACTTTAACTCACCTAACCCATCACTGTTGCTTCAGTTAGCTCACTTTGTTACTTAGTTGGAAGTGGTTCTCCAAGAAAAGGGACACTTAGACCAAAAGTACTGAAACCATTAAGATTTCCTAACGTAGCAGTTGAGATCAATCGTGCTGGAGCAGTTTTGGTCTTCGCTTACGGACACGTGCAAAGGAAACGTATAATAGATTCTGACTCTTCCTGTCTACAGCTTCTGCAGAAATTGTTGCACTAAATACCCAAATGCTGATCATGCTCGGCTAGGATACAATATCCTGTAAGGGCCTTAGTTAGTTTCAAGAGGTGGCTCCTTTTATGTCGAGTTTATACTTTTGATCCTTTAGGATCAAGGGTAAGATTAGCCTTGCATTGTTGCAATGGTCAAGATGTTGTCATCTATGATTTACTTTGAACAGAGCATCGGTGTAAATCAGATGTTTTACAAGGGTCAAAGTCGGTTTGGCATGGCTAAGCTTCCTACCGTCTGTACCTTCAGAGCCTTGTCTGGCTAATAAGCTTACTTACTTATCAACTAATCGGAGTGTTCCTGGCTGAAATACTGCAACTTTTGATGACGAGTACTCTGTTTTCTATTCCCCAGACCAATTACTGTGGCAGCCGTGACAGCTTGGTCCTTAGAACGGAAGTTTTGATCCTGAGAGCTGTGATTCGAAGATTTTCTTAGGTGGAGCACTTAAGTCCATGTGGCAGAGCGAGTGTAATGGACGTGTTTTTGGCTTTTTGGCAGCACCATAAAGCCGAACTGTCCGGATCAGTGTTGCATAGAGCATGCATTTCGTCCTCTGGGATTGGAGTTTTGAAGCTTTGCTTCTCCAAATTCAAGTGGTAGCGGTTCCTAGGGTAAATCGTTGTCGAATCTCCACCAGTTCGTCATTTGTGGAGAGGATCTTTGTTTAGAAAGTTAAACTCCTTAATAACTTTGAAGTTACTATTGTCAACCGTGGTGTTTTGACCTAGGCAGGGAACAGATGATTCTCTATTTTTTTGACAACATTTACTTCAAGGTTTATTCGCCGTTGAAGCATTTTGGAAGCTACCGATTATGTTGATCCCATCAGCTGGACAGATTTTTGTAGTACCTTTCATGTTAACACCTGCCGTACCATCTGCTCGAGCACGTGAAGACATCTCGTGTCTTTAATGTTCAAAGCCATCTTCTCCTTTCACGTTCAAAATTGTTCATTTAACCCCAAAATGTTTTCCAAAACCCAATCCAATGGCATCCTCCCGCCTTTCAAATGAAAATGCAAATCTCTCAAGTTACTCGTGCACAATGTACATATTTTTCTCCAAACAAAAGACAGATTGTAAACAATCAATTGCAAAAGTTTTCTTGTATATAAATTACAATTAATTCAAAATGGTAACCAAACCGAAGGACGACAACGTGTTTAAGTACATAAAAAACAAAAACTTTGACGAAAATTTACAAAAACGTTTTATGTTTCACGTTAAAAAGAAAAACATTCAAGTCCTTGTTCATATTTGCTTCTCTTTCAGACAGTACAATTGTAGTCATCTCTGTTCAATCTCCTTTCTAAGTACTTAATTAGGCATCATGGCATCTGATAAATTGCAATAATCTACTACTATAGTTGTGCTTGTGAACGCTCTCACTTCAGAAATCATTATCTTCCACTGTTGCCATTGTCGAATCCATTGTTGGTATGAGCAGAATCCATCACAATTCTATTATCTCCAACTGTGATGATAGCGATGTCATCCTGTGATTGTGCGGGTGTTCGGTCTAGTTCTTCAGCATCATGCTCACCATGCTCGTCACCGTGCTTTAACCAATGCGGAGCTAATCGTATCATTAAGATAGCGCCTAGTGGTGCTGTGAATATAATGGCAATTACAGAAATGACAAGGACACTGTTAGCCAGTGAAAGGATATCTGGTTCCGATTTTAATTTTCTTGCCAAATCCAGTGCGATGGGACCAAGAGCTGCCTAAAAATAAAATAAAAAAAACGAAGAAGAGATAGATGAGAAGATGAGAGAAAAGAAATTAACAAAAACAGGACGAAAGGATAATAAAAACAGTCATAGTAATAAATTAAATGATTTCAGTGTTTATCTGTAGATTAAAATAAAATATGTCCTTGTGTTGAAGTCCTTCTTTGTGTGAAACAGGAGAGGTTTGCTTTTTTTTCTTTCTGTTTTCTGTTTTCTGTTTTGTTTTCGTCCTTTTTCGGTTGTGTTAGAAGAAGTCCTTTAAATTTGTGCGAACGATTATATCAAAGAGAACCCATCGCCTCATTGTGCGATGGGGGTCGTCTATGATGGACTCTTGAAAGTCATTAAAATGAATTTTTCTTACCAAGGGAAGGGATGTTTTCATTTTACCTTACAGTCAGGATGGAAAGTGTCCTTGAAGTGATAGGAGTATCATTTCGAAAGATAGAGGATGTTTGAGTATTTCTCGGAATCTGCTAAAATACGTGTCAATGATCGAAGTGAACTTTGGAATCCATAGGAGTTTCGATGTCTAATCCAAGAATCTTTTCAAAAATTAATTTCCATGTTTCTTCAAACTTTTAACTCGTACTGTAAACTTTGGGTCAATAGGGATACGAACCATAGAGGTGACAAGAAGATACAAAGATTAGAGGCTGTTTTGGAGAGCATGGTGTTTATGTTCCATTTTTACTTTTTTTTTTTTACTAAAGTCTATAGCGGATCAGTGCCCAACGAGGTTGAACAAGGATATACAAGGATAAATATCAACAATATCAATTTCAGTTTTGGGGTGTGAAAAAAAAGGCAAAACAACAGTTCCGTGCTTTTAGGGGGCGGGCACGTGGGAGGAAGTATGTAGTTTCATTAGGGTAAATTGGTTTATTCAATTAGTTCATGGAGTTCATGGGATAGAGGATAGTTTGATGCGTGGGTTGATTCCAATTTGAGTTATGATAATGTTGTTATAAACTTTGGCAGAGGATTTACAAGGGAACACTTAATTTAAATGGCTTAGTTTAGGTGCCTGTCTGCTGTGATTGTCGACATATTTAGAGTAGGACAAGTGTGATAGAGGGTTTTCACTATTCACATCGTAGTTTTCACCATCGGGTCGAAAACCGTAGAAGGAGTGGACTCTGGGACCTACTCACTAGAACTTTTTCGGACAATAAGACTGATGGAAGTCCTTGCACTTATCGAGACGGTCCAAGAACTAACTTTAAAACTACCTTTGGAAAAGTCATTGACATTTATTGTGAAAACTCGTGAAACGTAGCTGTCGCAGGGCACAGTGGTCGAAATTCACGGAACGAAATAGCGGATGATCCAGCAAAGAAGGGATCAGAAAAGGACCTCTTTTTGGTTGACCTGTGCGATCTGTTTAAGAAGTCACGAAAAATCGTTTTCTAAAGCTCGGTACGATTGAAGAAGGCCGTACAATCACCAAAGAACTAACAAAACCTTTTCTTTTTTATTCTAACTACAGCCAAGGGCGAGAAGACTTTATAACAGAGCTAAGTCAACAAACGACCCTGTCGACTAGAAGTGCTAGTCGTATAAGAACTAGGCAGGTGTATGAAAAACAAGAAGACTTTTGAAACGCTGTCAAGGGTGCATGCAACTCCAGGACTTCTCAAATGATTTGGGTGCAGACTCCGGGATTTATGCATCAGAACCAAACATCGCAAAGTGGAAGTACTAGCAATTGCCGACGCTTCACGAGAATTATCACATCAGACACTCCCAAGAAGCCACATCGACATTTACGTAGAAAGTCCAGCAGCCATCTTAGCCATCACATCCACAACAATCAAATCCAGAATATTGTGAAACGCTGACACGACGAGCTCAAGGGACTCAGCGCTAATCTCGACATCACACTCATTTGGATCCCGGGACGTAAGGGCACCCATGGAAATGAAACGGCGGATGAGCTCGCAAGAATGGGTTCTAAAATGAATCTGACAGTGGCAAATGGCTCACTAGAACTTAAAAAGTCCAGTAGCACCTCAAAATCCCTAAAACTAGGACATGCCGCACCTCAAGAATGCTCTGGACAGAACTAAATATATATCTTCGCACGCACTCAACAGAAGTCATTTACCACTTTTCATAGGCATTATGACAGGTCGCACCTTAAAAGAATGCGTTTGAGGACAACGCACCTATGCAGAGGATGTGGCAACGTAGACGCCGATGAGGACACTCTCCACCTCCTATGCGAATGCCCAAGCCCTAGTAGAAACAGGAAGACAGCCCTCGAAAAACATTTTTTAAATGAATTGTCAAACAAGCCACCAAGAACCATCCTTCAATTTCTTCGGAACTCGATTTGGTTCAGGGAGGCCAATTGATAATAATAATCCGTGTTCCACAGCGGGAAACACAATGGATCCGTTGAGACCCGAGTGAGGCTGTATATAAGTGCAGCCACCCCTATAACCTGACCTATAGCTCATGGACAGACTAGTGAAACTCATTTACTGGGAAGACTCATTGTAAGCTAAGCACTTGTACCAAGTCCTTTATACAAACACCGGCAAGGCAAACGAATTGAGATGTCAAATTATAGGTGATAAAAATTTGACCTTGACATTGACATTGACTCCTTCTGCCAGGACTTAACGGGCAAATTCCAATTATGCTGCAAAGCTCCAAAAAAACTACATTATTCCGTGTCCCTACCATTCTATATGCATGGAGGAGGCAAATGTAGTCCTCATTACCAAAGCGAATAAAACCAGTCACATCACCCAGTGTCTTGCGGTTTATTATGGAAATATTTTCTCCAACTTGAATCCCAAGGACAAACTGGTAAAGACAACATAAGGCTTCACTATTTGCAGGACAAACATGTTTTCATCTTGGCAACGAAAACTCTGTTTAACTCGGTCCTACTATTACCTAAAGCTCAAAGCATCTTTTGCTTTACAAATTTACATCAAACAATCGCCATCAAATGCACACACACATATGTAACTTTCAAATCAAACAAAATTAACAACTACTCACTTGTACAGTTGCCTTGGGGAAGCCAGATAGTGCTATGTATGCTCGTTCTTTAACTTCTAATTGACCACCAGCAGTTGACAAGTATAAAGCACCCAAACGTAGCTACAATAGAGAAAACTGTTAAAACACTCTGAAACAATATCCTTATTGTTAAACATACCACACATCCAACGGTAATTACAATAAGGCCGTATCCAACAGTTTTACCATCCAAAACGGAAAAATTAATTTCCTTTCCGATGAGTGCGAATGACACTGGTTTCAAAAATGTCCACAGTAAATCCAACCGGCTGACCACACTTAACTGTAAAATTTAATTTTTATGTAGCAAAAGAGTCCTGCAGGACTATTTTCTCAAAAAATGTATAAAAGGACAAATATTTGTAACTTACATTCTCGTCTCCTTTTTGTTGTTTCCTCCAAAGAGTTCCCGCAACAAATGCAACTGTCACACAGCCTAAAGCACCAGCCGAAGGATATCCCATAGCTCGACTGCCAACTACTGAAACACAACCACCTAATACCGTCATTGTGAATCTAAGTCCATCAACAAATCTCTACAACAAAAAATTAAATAAAAATAAAAATAAAATAAGCCATCAAGTCTTGGGAACCTAGAATTTTAAGAAGGTCCTTGGAAAAATAAAAACGTTCGACACCAACTACTCTAATCTATCGAGGAGAATTAAAATCCGCCTCGGTAAGGTGGGTAGACGTGGTTGTCTGGTAAGTTCCGACCAGAAACACAATAAGTGAAGGTGCGTCATTTTGGTACCACAACTCACGTGACCTGGATGCTGATGGGTGTGACTTAGAGCGTAGTTTTCAAAGGCATCCTATGAAGCTCAGAAACTTAATAAAGTTGATGAAGTTTGAGTCAGAAATCCCTAGTAATTCCTTAAAAAAGGGTGTGCCAATGCCTGGTTCTAGCTCGTGCCGGGTAGTCACAGAGAAAGTGGAATAGGGTGTTGTTGCAACTACGGCGGTGGGGGCAGTTTGAGTCAATTGGTCAGTGGCTTGTGCTTGGTGGGTGCGAGTTCTGTTGACATTGCAGGCGGCCTATAACTGTTTGGATATGGCACAGCCTTGTACACTGTTTCACCTATGAGTTGGCATAAGAGGGATACTGTTGGAGAATTCTACTCTTGATGAGTTCCATCGGGGAGTAGACTGATTCCACTTTGATAAACGAGTTGTTCGACTTGAAGGTTTCGATCTTGTAGTAAATAGAGCAGCTCATTCATAGAATAGCAGCTATGAGGGTCTCTTATTAAGCGCTTCCTATTTTTAAATTTAGATAAAACAAAGTGTGTGTGAGATACCATCGATATTTTGTATTCGTTTGAAAGGCCTATCAATGCCATTATGTATGGAATATAACATCGTTCAAATGTCTGCCGCGGGTTCTCTGGGTGGCTCGCATCCGAAATGTCCAATTTTCCATGACTTTGGAGCATAAATCAGCCTGAATTTGACCGATGGCATTTGTTATGTTGGCTTTGAGGGCCGCTGTGGTTTGTGGCTTATTCACATAGACCCGCGACTTCAGAAAACCCCACAAGAAAAAGTCTAATGGGGTCAAATCGCACGGTGGCCTGTTCACATCACCTCCACGTGAGATGACCATGCCCTCGAATCGCTCGTGCAGAATTTCCAATGTGGCGTGAGCTGTGTGGCACGTAGCGCCGTCCTGTTGAAATCACATGTAGTTGGTGTCCATATCATCCAATTCAGGCCTATAGCGCTCGCCGTTGACGGCGATGGCCTGGCCAATGTCGTTCTCAAAGAAATGTGAACCGATGACGCCGCCAGCCTAAAAATCCACACCAAACAGTGATTTTGTCGGGATGCATTGGACGCTCTTGGATCTCATGTGGATTGGTATATAGTTCCAAATTCGACGATTGTGTTTGTTGACGTACCCATTCATCCAGAAATAGGCCTCATCGCTGAAGATGATTTTTCGATGAAAATTATCGTCAGTTTCCAACTGCTCCAGAGCCCATTCAGTGAACACACGTCGTTAAGCATCAGCTCCTGGGTCAGTTGAATTTGAAACGGGGCACGCTCAAGTCATGACACAAAATTCGCCAAGTTTTAGTCTGCAAAAGGGCGAGTTCTTGTGAGCGACGCGAAATCGACTGCCTCGGATTCTCCTGCACACTCTCACGGACAGCGGCGATATTTTCGGTAGATCTTGCGTTTCGTCGACGTACGGGTGTTGGTTGATCGTTTACTGAAGCAGTGGACTCAAATTTATAGTCTTCTCGGAAGGACGATTATGACGACCGTAAAATGGGCGAAACGCGCGGAAAGTTGCCCGAACAGAACACCCATTTAGATAAAACAATTTTATTATTTGCACATGTTGTTAAACGCTATATCCATCCATGGCGATTTGGCAAAACAGACTGAATAAATGACAGCCAATTTGACAGGTGTAGCTTCAAGAATATGGCCGTTATCAACTGTCAGAGTTCGGAAGTCCCTATTGTAAGACCCTTTACTTAGCATAATAGAAAATTCTACTGGTTACAGCGAGGTGCAAGGAAATGAAACAGCTGATGAATAAGATAGAAAGGATTCAGCCTTAGACCGAGTGCAAGCAGGTTGTACAGTTAAACCTTCACTCTGCAATCTTAGAGCCAAAATTATACAAAAATCCTTAATGGAAGCAGAAAACAGGTGGACATTTTAACCGTCTGTGAAGTATCAAGCAGGTTGTGGCCAGGCCTGAGTAGGGCAAACCAAGGACCAGAAAACTTCTAGAAAAAGACAGGAAATCGCTGTCAATGTTGATAGGAGTGCTAACTTCAAAGTATGCACATCTAAACGAAGACGACATATGCACGAGATGCAGCTATAAGAAGGTTCATTTGGACACAACCCAATTCTCTATCAACAAAGAAATAGAACCCTAGGCAAATAACTGGTGTAAGAGCTGTTGAAAAGTAAGGCTTACGTATTCGTTTAGAGGAATGTAACACATCCTTGTAGATGTGCAGAATTAAATTAAAAACAAATATTCAACAAGATTTTGCATCATTTGGCATCAACGAGTACACAGCCAGGACTTTTTCCTTAACCTCTATCAGATTGTTAGCATATAAAACTATTTTCAATCTGAAATCACCGCCCTTCGTGTACCAACATAAAGTTCACACCCTAACCATTTACCCAAGTGGTTCGTTTTACTTGATGCCACTATAACTCCCTCTTTCACTGGAATACAATAGAATTCTGATGCACCTCAGAGAGACTGACACCGTTCTGAGGTATTTTTCAGTTAAATTCCTTCACAACTCCCCCCCTCCACCATTCCCAGAGACGAACGATAAAATCAACTTCGTTGGCCCTGATTCTCCCCATCGTTCTGATGGTGTTCACAATCTCTGCACTCTGCCACCACAATAGAATTTGCCATCCACCATCCACTCTATTCCGGTGAAATGCCAGCATAAGCTGCTGATCTTTCCATCGCCTTTGTTCGCATATTTTATGGATTTCATTTATTACACCAAAAATATCTTCAACATTCTATGCTGCGCCAGGATTATACAGGACGAATGCCCTGTTGTTTGGCAATACAGTGGCTCTTCTATGTATTTACCTGTGAATAATAAATAATTTTTAATACGAATACGTCCGCCAGCCACCTCCCGAGGACACACTCACAACTCTTAACTGTCTGTGAACTGACTAATAAATACTCCTGCGCTCTATCATGCGAAATCCCTACGGCAAATATCTATTCGTCCACGTCGACATCGTTGATGTCTTGTGCTCTAACCGTGTTCCGCAAAAACGAACACAACAGGGACGAGTAGTGCAGATGATGCGCGTTGCAACAAGGTGAGATCCTTCACTTCACACCGTTCAAAACGGATTGCAAAGGTGTTCCGGTTTCAAGCAGAATGGCAGCAAGGATGTTTTTTCAGGCATAAATTATGCAATTCGGGAGAAGGAAAATCCATCTGCATATTTTGAATAACCATAAACCGGAACGGGACGGGAAGGTGACGACGACGCAGAGGTCAATAAAGGATTTACTTCACTTCAGTGAATGCTTTACGAAAGGAGTTCGTTTTGGAATAGTTCAGATACTTGACGGATCGGTACTCGTTTCCATGGAATTGTGTGCTGAGTGTTAAATTTCCATTTTTAGTGGTTCAAGTGGTCAAAAGGTGGATCAAAGTGAAACTGCGTGTAGTAGGATTCAGTTGGAGGGACTGTGGACAATCCTGTGCCATCAAAAATGTGTCAAAGTGTGATACATTTTTGTCGTGAGCTTGGCATTTTATTGTCACAGCACAGGCATATTCTTTGGAATGAAAGATCCTTAAGGGTTGAGACACAAGTTCTGTATATGTAACAATTTTTACTAATTAAACTTGCAACCAAGTTCAAAAGTCACTCGTATAGTGCGGGAGTTATGAGCCTCTTTTTGTAAGATAAGCTCAGTCTGTAGACGTGAATTTAAATAGAAAATGTCAAAGATGCCGATTGACGTCCTGCTTGATGAAGCTAAATGGTCACCACATGTCAATGCTACAGTCCGGGGTGGACCTGGGCCTCAACCAGTAAGCTCCAATCAACTTTTCGTTAACCATCGAACTCCAGTTTGGCACGCAAAGTTGCCTGACGACTTATTTCATTGGTGGGCAGCACCCGAGTCGTGGTCGTTCCTCCGGTCTACGAAAATGCTCCAACGATCTTAGCTACTGCGTCTGGAGTCTTCTGATTGTCGCTAAACGCCCTATCCAATTCGTTTTTGTATCTCCTCTTCCATTCACCGTCTATACAGACGGGACCGCAGATCACCCGAAGATTTTTTTCTTAAAACAACAAGCCAACCACGTCCATTTTTTGAAAAATTCCATGCCTCCTCGCTGTACAGCAGGATAAAGATGATTTGGGTCTGTGCAAGAGAGGGCTCTGCTGCTCAATTATGCCGATGCAACAGTCTGGAATGGACCTACTCCTCAACTAGTCAGTGAGTCACAGAAAGGCAGTGGGTCCGTGTGACAGCAAGTCTGAGTGTATAATTTGTCATGAAAAAGCTCCTGTAGATCCCTTCTATTTGTGCGGGAAATACCTATGTACAACAGTACAACAAGGATAAACGTGTTAGAGAATTGTGGCATTGACTCTCTTCAAGCTGGCGCACCAATTTTCTCCCAACATCTTACAATTGTAAGATTGGAGTTGGAGTAAGCTTGAGCTCACTCTATGTCCAACTCACGATACCATCCTTGCGAATGCACATCGTTTTAAGCCCTTCAGCCTTCATTGAGATCCTGACTGATACATTGAAGGAGGAATCGATCATTTATAGAACTCAAATCAAGCACAGGATTACGTTTGTTTCTCCTTGGATTCTAGAAACATCAACCTAACTCTGAAATTTACATTCATAGCCCTGTGTCCCTATCTTTCAGGACATACTGCCAAACAGAAGGATTACCAATGACAAAGGACAGTTGAAAATTCTTTTAAATAACCACACTCACCGATTTTCTCGACGGCAAATACACCAAGATCAATCCAAAGATGTAACCATAGACGATGCCAACTACAATGCCAACAGGTCCTTGCAGTACCGCATCCGAAAATTTACCTGTAAAATAAATTGCAATCTCTCCTCTGTGTGCAGTTGGGAACTTATGTACTCACCTTGGTTGAAGATGACTCCCAGGATGACGCCGAACGTAAATATCGAGCACACATCATTGGAAGTAGTCATCGCGTAGATTAAAGTATGAATACCGCTGTTTAGGCCAAGTTTCTCCTCCCTGAGCTTGAGCATTACGGTTACAACCACATTGGGGGAGACGGCTGTGATCACGAGTCTGGTAGTTTGGGTAAACGAAAAAAGAAACACAAGGATACGTCAGCACAAAAATTGTCATAGTGGTGAGACAACGCACCAAATAGAGATAAAGGACACGCGGAAAATACAATTTTAAGGCGCGCGTTCAGTTGTTTAATGAGTTAATGTTTTATAAGAGTGTTAGTGTGCAAGAACTTCTGTGCTGCTGTTAGTGGCAAGAAAGTTCAAACAGAAGGTACGCGGAAAAGTTTTTCCTTTTTTTTTTGTTTTCTTTTTTTGGATAGCTGCTGCTATCCACCACACGCAAGCAATTACACCGTAGACAGGCAGCTTACGACGTGCGATTGTGAGTTGAAAGTTAAGTTGTTTTTGAGTTTTCATGTTGTTGGCGTTTTTTTTTTTTTTTTTTGAATTTAAATGGGAATGTCAGGATAAGTTGTGCGACTGGGGAGTATACTTTTGAAAGGCACTGTGACTCTAGACTTACAAACGTACATTTCGTATAGGAATTCAATTAGCATCACAAATTCACTTACAAAATGGTTGAGTGAAACACGTTGTGGGGGCTTGTAATGAAATTGTTGTGCACAGGCGTCTAATTAGTGTTTCGCACTAATGAAGGTGTTACTATAGTCATGGGGATGACTTTAGCTGATACATAGTGTATTGGCTGTACAAGGACGACTGTAAACGTCTTCCAACTTGACAGTCTGGTGGAGGGCTATTAAGAAGGAAGGTTGGCTTTCAAGCCAAGATCAAGATGTATCTACAGGGGAAATGAATACCATGTTCCATTTCATTATATTGGGGCGGTACTGCAATGAAAACCACACTCAAGCTGCAAGCTTATTGAAAAACAAGAAGGCCCCTGGACCTGTGGCAGTCTTAAACCGAAACATTCCCTGAGCCACAAAGATTGGGAAGTGCAAAACCATACCCTATAGCCAAGGCTCCTGTGTATGCACAAGGAAAGTTTCTGGAGAGACCGCTGAAGCAGCAAATTTCTGCAACCACATAGAGAACAACCACTCTTTCCGCGAAGCAACACAGATTTAGAAGAGGTGGTTAGGACTTTCACTAGAGCTCAGTACAGTAGCTACTTCTGAAAATAATCGACTCTAAGTGCAAGGAATGCATTAAAATCTTAAAGGTTGTGTAACAAGCGTACCACAGATGAAAGGTTACTTAAGAGACAGCAAATCGATCTATAGCACGAAAGGACACGAACACGGAGGTTCAATCCTTAAATTCGACAGCTGGAATGTCTTCTATGATAAGATCCTTCGAATGGACATCACAAGCGATATTGCGATAGTGATCACAGCGGTGAACACCGAAGATACAAAAAGAAGGCTTAATGAATCATGAGATCGAGATGCGTATATTCCTGGATGAAGGGCCGCGGTTAAGCCTCTCAACAGAAAAACTGGAGATAATTCTATTGATCAGGAATTAAAATTACTTGTAGTAGGTTTGCACTAAGCGTGCGAAACTGTAAGCAGCTATTTAAAGATCGAGCTGGCTGAAGACGCTTGTTAGTTGAGGACCAGGTCCTACCCGGAACTTGCGCCACCTTAAGTAAGTAAGTAAGGTTCGGAGATGCACAAAAGAGGGCTAAGACTTAAGACAAAGCTCAGGCAGATCAAGTCTGCCTCTGAAACAACGAAGATTGCTACAACTCTGAGCAGACTATAAGGCGAGAATAGAAGGACCAACGGCGAGTAGTTTCCGATGAGGATTCCACAGAACTTAAACCAGCTTTCTATCTGTCATTCTCTTCGACCAAGACTTCCTATGACATTTGAATTGCTCGGAGTGGAACAGTAACTTGTCGATTGGGAATATCAAGCAGCTATCAGCACCTGTTCAACTTTATAGCAACTCTACCATTGTGAAGGAGAAAAATTTAAAACTAAAATAGCCTGGCACGAGGTCTGGGTCTCTGGCAGAAGTAACTGGAAATGACAAAATTAACGCTTTAATCTATGAAGAGTCAGCAACACCTTTCAGTGGTTCTCAGCTGCCAAAAGGTTGCAACCTGCTTTACTATAAAAGCTACATGACTGAGCGGCTGTGCGTACAACATCCTGACTACTGGCCTGGACTGAGCACCTGCATCAAACAAGAGAGGAGCAAGGCTTGTGCCAAAATTACTAAGAGGTCATTCAGATAATCTCAGAAACTTGGACCTGTGTGAGATATGTCTCGAAGAAGAGTGAACAGCCGCTAATTTGAATGGTGACAGTTCGGCTTTCAGTCAAATACGACGCAAATCCTTAGAAAACTTCATCGTTCAGAATGATAACCCTTGCTATCGTTGCACGGAAGCCTCATAATTTCTCATTGCAGCTAATGGTTTGGACTTATCGTTTTAGGTTAAGATTTCAGTACTCTCCAACAGCTTCTAGCTTCCAGGTCACCTTAATTCTTCGACTGTTCTACATTTTATCTGAACGTAAGGCCAAGGCAATCTTTATTCTTCTGCTGAAAATACACATATGTTAAGGTTCCTAGTAATAGCTTCTTTCGAAATATGTCGGTTTGCTCAAAGCGAGATAGAAGCCTCTACAGCTAAGCATCTTGTAACTCTGTTAGTGAGTCCAACTCCACCCCTCCTCGAGGCATCATCTGGAAATTTCTTTAAAAATTACGAAGTCCAGAAGACTATGGGCGAGCTCCAAGCGCCATAAAATAGGATAAATATTGGTTGGTCCATACCCTAGCGATCCGCAAAAGTAAGAAGTTCAATTCTTCCAAAAAAGACAAGCCTCTGACATGGACTTAGATTTTGTCTTTGCATCTCTGACAAGGACAACCATTGGCGTCTGGAACGTGTTAACACTCCTCTACTCAGGAACAGGGTCTTCAAAATGTCTGATTTCGTGAACTGTAAAGAGAATCGTATCGACATTTTGGGAGTAGGCGAAAGAAAGTGATTCAACGAGGGTGAGTTTCCTTGCCTTGCCTTGTTCCACTCTGGAAAGCGAGATTCAGACGTCGAATCAAAACTACAAGAAAGCCTCATATTTTGGAAAAGGAGCTTGAAACGCAGTTGGTTCTGTGGCTCCAACTCACCGGCGTGAAAGACCACATCACACCTATCCGTCCATCTGTCTGTATGTGCGCTTATAACCTGAGAACTACTTAACCCTTTGTCATGTCGTCATATTCAATTTATTCATTAAATCTTCCTATCCACTCTCAGCTACTTGAAATCACGTTTGGTAATCCTTGAGAATCTCTATGTTTTCAAAATTGAATTGAATACTGTTCCAACCAACAGCAGGTCCTTCGCTAACCAAATTCAAAGACTCATCGGTCCAAAACGATCCAAAAAATGTTGGACAATGTGACCCAGATTCTCGAAGCATTCACATATCCGTAAGCACCTCACTATAACACAGTTCTTAACCATAAAAAAAATTCTTAATTCATTTACCAAGGAACAAAGCCCGAAAAGAAAACTATGAAATAGAAACCCCAGCAAGCACTCAGGGATAGACCACAATTAAGTAGAACGTTGCAGACATTTAACTGAAATAATTTACAAAAACTATCCCCACACATGGTGTGGTAGGAATTTTCTACTTCTTCCACCTACTTATCTGCTTTGTAACAACACTGCACATACACACACCCGAGGATTAAAGCATTTAACCGTCGTCGTCGTACGGGGCAAACATTAAACATTGTAACAGCACTCATTGTGCCATATGTTCCGCTCTTAAACCGACCGCAAGTCTTTTCTCATTGTCCCTCTTCCAAAGAAGTATTCTTCAGATATGAAGAACGAAAGGACGAACAGTGCAAAAATTCAACCACAACACAGACAGAACACGACCGAAAAGAAAAAAGTACTTAAGCTCGACTGAAGTCTTATAACCAGGACTGCTGGTCCACCCAGACTAGAGACATTTCCATTTGGCATCGTGTATTTAATTACACGCTTGGTGCAAGCTACCTGCAGCGGCATCTAATGAATCCTGCTTGAAGTGTTGCATATGTGTGTATTATTGATAGTGTGGTCCAAATTTGCACCACCACACCCAGTTAGGATCTATGCACCGAGTACATCCGGTCCACTCGGAGTGCCGCTATAATGGCTTAATTTAAAAAAAATAAAAAATTATAAAAAGCTCTGTGCCACCCAGGAAACGAAAGGACGAAAGCAAAATCATGAGTGCTTGGCACCTGCATAGTCGTTCGTTTTTATTTTCAAACGACCGGTGACGAGAGAGAATATCCTTTTATTTCTCCTTATAACGACTTCGTTTGAGGTTTACAGATTTAAAGTTTCCACCCTCTCGTAACTGGGTGGCAAAGCAGGACGAAGGTACATAAATTGCTGTTTCTCTTTATAATTTAAAATCAAAGCAAGCCTCGCGTACAATGCACCATCAAATGAATACACATTCGGGTTGTATAACCTAAGTTCGGGAATGGGAAGGACCTTTTTATGTGTGTATGTGTGTGTAGATTTTTGTGTTCAAGTTGAAATTTTATGCTGATTTATGCACCTTCCTGCATTATGCCAACAAATACACACGCATAGTGGAAATCGTTGAAGTTTTTGAGTATTTCACAGCCAACGCCGCCGCCGTGACATGAGAGATGGGTTTCCCTTCTCTCTGCCCAATAGAAGTGCAAACAAGGCACAGCACTGAGAGCTAGGTGTATTAGTTGATGTCCTCGGTGTGTTCTATGGAAAACTATATTACACTTAACGAAGCGAACAGCTCTGATTGTACTCCACATTCAATTGCACGTAATTTCTTTTGGTGCGCCTCATGCAAATGGATGTACACGGTGGCAAAAGTTTTGAGCGTTTTAAGAATGAAAGGAAAACGGTGCTTAAATATGTAAATTTAAGGATGTGGAATCTTGAACTTTTAAGCAAGCTTTGCAACATTTCGACAAGACTTTCGTTGGAAAAATCGAACATCAAAGTTCAAAATGTACGTTTAAAAACGTTAGGTCTCACTGGAGGTGTATATTTTAAGTGCTCAGCCAAGTGGTAACACTAAAAGGAGGCTACAGATTGGCTTAAAGCAACACAAGTAATCGCTAACACATCTTAAGGCAGTCATTTCTAGATTACTCATTCAATGGAAGACTGGTACTAAACTTCACATGAGTGAGATGGACAAATGTCATTCTGATCACAACAAACTCAAACCATAGAAGGTGTAGGGTCCGGAATTTATTCGCTAGAACCTGACAATAAAACCTCCGAACCACGAGAGTGTGTTCCAAGCGGAAGTCATGGCTGTGAGTTATCTTTGAAACTTCCTTCCAGAAAAGTCAGCGACATTTACATAGACAGTCACACCGCTATAAAGGCCATTTCCTCCACAGTTGTAAACTCAAAGCTAATGAAACGCTGCCGTGGTAGGTCCTGGGTCTCTTCGATATCCAAAAAGGCCGCTAAAGTGAATTCTTTGTGGTGGATTAGATGCCCACTTCCGCATCAACATCCATTTTCGATTAGCCGTAGACACTTTCCTCTCAGCTAAGAGTGAGATGAGTTTCGAGATTCATTCCAGAGTTTCGAGATATTCCATTGAGTGAGAATGGAGGCGTGCCCTTAGGAACTCGTTTACCAGAGACCGCCGTCCGTGAACCTTAATGCAGCTTTTGCTCTTGAACTTTCCCAAAATATGTCTAATGGAGAAAGATTAAGTATCGTTTCCAGAGCTGCCTTTGGTACTGATCTCATCGATCCCGTCACTGTCTTAACAGCCTCCGTATCGAGTCTTTGTAACATTCAGACAGACAATTTGCGTTCTTAATCTGCGCATCAACCTCCAAAATCGGTCACAAAGATTATGTTCCGCAGTGTCATCGCTCTCTCCACAAGCATGTAGTGATCTGGAAGCACCGACGTAACGTGGCGTCACTTAAGCCTAACAAGTTGAATGATTTGGCAAAAGGGTAGTTACGCCAATACGTTGCCTGCAGTCTTTTCTGCTGAGAGTCAGCAAGAGTGCTGCAAATTTCTTACAGAGACGTCTTGTTTGCCTAAGGGATACCGGAGGCTGTTGTCTTGGATTGAACTGACGGATATACTATCTTGACGGTGGCTTCACCCCTATTTCGGACGTCAAAGAGGCAACTTTACAAAGTCGACTTATGGCACTGTGGTCGATCTGCTTTAATTTTGACTACCTGTCAGATGTGACTGAGCTGATCTTGTTGTTGGTCTTGCGTGGCTGGTATTGCTGAAGTTCGAAGTTGTGAACTCATTACGGATTTCAGCACGATTTTTTCACTAACGATGTCCCCGTGAGGTGCTTCCTAAAATGCGCGCTCTAGGTAGGATGATGCTTTTTCTTACTATGCTCTCGAATCTTGTCGCAAAGATAAGTAGGGCAGAGTTTACTAACAGTTTAGCTGCAGAGCCTCTTCGAGAGGGGATGTTACTTCTACAAGGCCTTGCCGTCTAAAAAGTTAAGGTTTAGTTGACAAAGAGCGGCTGTGAACCTAGCTTAGCAAGTGTATCAACGATTTCTTTACCGCCAATGTTATCATGGTCGCAAACCCAGCTGCTTACTTAGACTCTAAAATACAAAAATCCAGAACGCCTGTCGTTGCACAAAAACTAAATTGGAACTGTTGCTGCCTTCTTACGAGCGTTTATCCCTAAAGGTTGTCTCTTTGAACGCACCGTTGACGAAGTAACTAAGCTAGCATCAGCCCTTTGAATTTACTTAAGAAACTTCCTCTTGAAATCCTTGTAACCTGCAAAAGCGTTTGGACACTCTTTACGTGCAACTTCTAGTTCATGTCTAAGCCTTTGGTCAAACATCTTCATTTTTGTGTGTCCTCTTAGGTCCACGAATAGGACTACAAAAAGATATGTTCTTCTATCATGCGTGCATCGATAGGATCTCAAAGAACTCAAGGCTCTAAAGATCGTCCATCTACAGATAAATTGCCAGAAGAACCTGAAAAGATATAAAGACACCATGCCTTCAACTGCTTTGCTATGTAGGAATGTCTACTCTTCTTTTAGGAACCATAAACCTAAATTGAGAATTAGTTCATTGAGGTTCGAATATCTCCCTTGCGGTGGCATGTTTGACTTATGGCAAGTCCGATGCTTGTTGGTACCAAGCTTTACTTTCAAAACTTAAGTGTCGAATGACCTTGGAAGAGCAGCTCAAATAGCTATGCTAGCAATTCCTTGCAGTGTACATGATTTAATGGCGTTGCTAAACACTATTTCACTGTTCTCCACTTTAGAAACTCTCTCTCTTTCGAGGGGGGGAGGGAGGAAGGCAACTATACTATATTGCCTAGTCAAGTCGACCAAAAAATATTGCAAAACTTTTTGTTTACATTAAAAAAGTTGTTTCCCGTTTATTTATTTGTGATTTTTTTTTTTCCAATTTATTTGTCATCGTTGTGACTACAGGACTCTGCCGGGACTAAAGTACCTTCTGTGTGGAGTTCAGTGTAATTAAGTTTAAATTTAATTTTCGTTTAAATTAATTTATTTTTGTTTTGCGGCAAATTGATTGCTTCACAGGATAATTGAATTTTCCGAACATAGCTCTCTAAAACAAGAGAGAGAGAGAGAGAGGTTTTGAGAGCAAGGATACTTTATTGGTTTTAGGGAGAAGATTTTCGGGTTTCCAGGTTCTCTAATTGGTGCGAATTTTAAGAGAAAACTATCAAGAATCAAGTGGGAGAATTTAATTTAGTACGTACTAAAACGCGAGCTTTTTCATTGGCACAGGGTGCTGTCAAATAAACGTGACAAGTTTCGTTCCTTCTTCTGTTTTCAAATTAAAGAACAGTCTTTTGAATTTAGGAGTGTCTTCTTAAAGGAGCACACACTAAGCTACCGACTAACGACGTGGAAGTCGACATGAAAGTAAATCTTCTCATCCACACCTTTCGGAACGTCTTTGAAAGGTCGTGTCCCCTTAAAAAAAAAGCAGAAAGAAGCTCAACTCCATTTGGAGGTCCAAGGAGTCAACATAAGAGAAAGCTGTATAACCTAGCCAGAACCACGAAAGATTCCTACGACTGAAACTGCAATAAAGAAAGCAACGTTGGTTGTAAAAATCTACAGCGAAATTGAATCTTCTTAAGACGTTTCGAGACTAAGAAGAGCGTTCCAAAAAACACAATATAACCCCAAAACGTGGAACACTTGGGACCCACATAAACACTCATTTTCCAAGATGCTCTATCGAAGGGTAGACAAGTGCATTCAAGAGGGCACAAGTGTTCACTCTTACTGTCACCTCCACGCGTTGAACCCCTAGTACCTCAACTAAAGATTGGGTTCTATTCCCCTTGAAAAGTTGTTCGAGGCAGCTAACAAGAGAGGAGGGGAAGGTACTTTTACTTAAAACTAGATGGCAGCAGAGGAGTTATCTAGATAGAATCAACAGTGGCGTCTACAGTTCCGGCTAAGCTGAACTACTTACATAGTAAACACCTTAGAGGCGCTACTTCGACTTATTCCGAAAGATTTAGCCTATAAGGACCAGTTTGTCTAGCTCCTCGTCTTAAAGGCACACGTAAGTTGCCCTAGCCTCCCACGAAAAAAGCTAATAGTTACGAAGCAACAACAGGCCTCGGATATAAATAGATCTACTATTGAAGACCCCGGCAAACAAGGACAACGACCTTGGGATCAGCACGCGGAATGACTGTGATAGACCGCGTACAACGGAACAAAGAGCGGAGGAACAAGACTGCTGTAAAGCAGCTATAACCGTCATCCAAGAAGTGCAATGGGATGGACCGAACCAAAAGACGGAGAAGGATTAAGTTTCCGACATGGACGAGCACCTTATGACAATCCGTAGGTATCAAGGCTAAATTCGTCAATATAAGCTTGATATGCACGCAAGCTCCTACAGAGGCATTAGATGACTACGAGCTCTTGGACAAGACTTATGAGCAGTGCTCTAGCTATGTTTCTGGCGATTTCAACGCAAAGTTAGGATGAGAGGGCTTCTTTGGTAAGACTGTCGGAAAGTATAGCTTGCACGACACCACCCCTTAGGCTGATCGATTTGAAAGCGAGACGAAATGTTGTTGTAGCTAGTACATACATATGTGGTTTCCGTCCAGCAGGCTTATATGAAGGGCTAATCGAAACAACACTGCACGAGGTGGTCACGGCGATTGAAAAGGCACTCCAACACAAGGACTTCACTTAAGCGGCATTTTTGGATATTGAACGGGCCTTTAACAACGTCTGACATCGTTATCAGACTGCTCATGCTCAAAACGAAGAAGCAAAATACATGACAGGACCTCCAGGTTCAACCCCAAGTAGGACTTCCATCACCCTTGCTGTGGGTCTGAGTTTTGAATGAAAAATGATTGAAGGGGAATACTGAGCACGTTGACGACAAAGTCTAATTGGACACAGGTAAGTCCTGTGAAAGAAGGGACCGATGGCAAAATGAAAGCTTGTTAAAAGAAAGCGGGATTGGGTATGATGCGATCCGTATCTGACATATTGTAATCTCTCCGTATGCCTTACGATATTTTCCAAGCACCATATCCACACAGAAACGCGTGCAATGAGAACCTGTGGGGCTGCGGTTTTGGAGGTTATCAAAGTCCAACATGGCGGCGGCTATAGCAACTTTTTATCGAACATGTACGGCAAGACAAGCGGCACAAAATTACACACATTTACACACACACTCTTCACTGTAACTTACCCCAATAAAAGTCCCCAGAACCATGGCATCGCTAAAAGGAAATGAGCCAATACACAGATAACTGCAACTTCCGTAACAGTTGGTATCAATGTAATCCGTAAAATAATAAACCACAGTTTTTTGAATGCGGTCCCATCCAGACCAAAGCCAGCCAACAGCATGATATTGATAAGAGCCAGCTCCCTGAAATTAAAGTCATCAGTCGTTAGAGAAGACCCAAAATGGTGAGGTGACATTCTTTACCTCAAAAATGCCTCAAGCTCGGCGTATCCACTAAAATCCGCTAGACCCAAATTCGTGTAGAGCACACCAAAGGACAGCATTCCTAGCATATCGGGTAAATAAAGGAACGTCACCAGAATACCACAGATCTCAGCGCCGAGAAACAAGAATGCAATCCTCATAATTGTCGCCCCTGGTACCGCATACTTCGGTTCAATGGAGTATCCCATGATCCAAAGGAGTAGAAATAGCACCAGTATTGCCAGGTGCTGTGAACTAATTGGCCAATCTCTAACACAGTTTCTCCATCTGTTGCAATCCACGTGCGCATTCAGGCACGAGTAAGAAAAGGATAAAAGGACAAAGAAAAAAAATGTTAAGAAAGTGATAACGCAATTAAATTGAATGGAGCCACGGATGCATGCCTCGTTCTGTGGATCCCGGACAAAGCGAGAAAGTGAGCTGCGACATTCCTTGTGGCAGCATTGCATGGATTCCCCAATGCACACACACACACACACACACACACAAACCTTTTTGTGGTGCCTAGGGGTGTCTCGGGAGAGGGTATGTTCAAAGGTTCACCAAAGAGACAACCACTTTATAGCATCTCGCAGACAACTCGGTGTTCACACTGCACACGGCATGGCATCCGGTGGCTTTTCTCTGTCGTCGCAGTGTTGACTATCCCTATACTTACATCTTTGGTCCTTTGTACTCTTCGCTGTGGTGTGATGCTGAATTTAATGAAGGTGACGTCAGAGCGATTGTAGTTTTGCCATTTGGATCGGTGAACATCTTTGGGTCTTGGTTGGCTTCAGTGTCACCGACTGTTGGTTCGCCACTGCTGCTGTTGTTCATTGTATGCTGGCCCCGTCTTGGCGTCCGCACAGCATCTAATTGGAAGCCCGACTTTTGGTGCTTCAGCTGAGACTTGTGAGGGCTGTATGTTGTCATTTCACTGTCACCGTTATCTGAAAGAAACTGGTAATTGTTGCTTAGGGAGCACAGTACCGTAAAAAATATTGAATTACTCCTTGCTCGACGGGAGAGAAATTGAAATATAAACTCAAAATGGCTAAACGAATTCAGGGGTTTTTTTTTTTGTGGAACGGAAATAAGGTGTTAAGTGCACCTTGACTCGTTAGTCGAGAGAACTGAAGCTTAGAATTTGGAATGAAAACTTTGATGGCTTTGTTAGCAGACGCCTTGTTGTTATTGGAGCCTTACCTAGCAACGAGATATTTATCATAGATACAGAATGGATGCGAGAGAATGATGTGTCTTCGTTTGCTCTCAATTATCTAGGTGATAAGTGACGGATGGATGACATTCAGTGGAATATTGATGGACAAATATTTACCGAAACAATTCGTTCGCAACGTGTAGAGTCGATAGCGAATTTTATTCGCACCTTCATAGCACGGACTTTGTTGTTAATCACTTGTGACGGGAAAACACTGCGGGATATGATCATTTCAAAAATTAGCTCAACGTGGTGAGATTGATACAACGTGGTGAAATTGTTGAAGGTTTGCCATTCAAAATGTTTGCCTGACACGGAATAGAACTCGTGCAACTTGACAGCAGTTTCTTAACTCAAGTTCATCTAGTGAAATTACCGAAGATTTCACTTAAAAGTCCAACGACTCAAACCCAAGATGCAACGATTCCAAATCGTCATTCAAGGACTTACAGCTGAAGTTAGAAAGGAGTACATTCTTTACAGTTTTCATCAAGGAGCGTAGCTCTTACTTCACTGTCTCCGGTAACTTATTCAGTCTTAGGAACAATTGAGAGTAAGCAGTTCGAAGACTTTCTTTTCACTATAAACTGAAGGCTGTCGCGTAGCCGTTTCCCCAACAACTCACGGCCCTCTCAAACTGGCCAAATATTTTAAGGAGAAAACAACAAATTATACCAGATCCTGCACATATGAACCAAAAGCAAGAGAAGTTGCTCAGCTACAACAGCAACCGCAGGAGTAGCCAAGCAACTGATGTGCTGCTTTCCCCCTAGATGGCTAATGGTTGTAAAGAATCGTCAAGATAAGCAAGGGACTACATAGAGGCCCACCAAATATATCCAATATCATTCATTGAGGCGATTGAAAAGGAGTGCGAAACGCATCTTCTGATACACGCAGTGACATTTGCTTAAGCCGGCGAACTTATGACGAACGGTATGACCCACCAGCTGTGATATCTGAGTCCTGAGAAGGCTACACAAAGAAGAGTCTACGAAAAGTTAGCTGGAGATCCATAGAAATCGAACGCTGATTTCTCTCACCGACTAAGAAAGGGAACAACAAACAGCTTCAGATAAAGGACTGATCTTTATGCTAGCAAAATCAATGTTAGCTCGAGGAGTGCTAGCACCTTAACTACACCATGCACAGTCGGCCAACTGATGAAGATCCTGCAGTGCAATCGAGGAAGTACGATAGGATGGCCTAGTCGTTTCCAAAACAGAGACGTGTAATGTCTTCTACGAAAATTAGCATCGTGGGTGACAAGAGCGATTGTTCAAATGCGGTTTTGCGGTCAGAGGAAGACTAAGACTCTTGAGATTTCAACATACCTATAATCAAGCAGTTGATGACGATTCACAGCCAACATTAGCCTAGCATAGTGCTCACGCTTCTAGTTCCTACAGAGGAGAAAGATAACGGTCCCAAAGACTGTCATTACGAGCGATTTAAAAAAACCGTATTTTCTCGTAAGATTTCAACTCTTAAATTGGAGTGAAAGACAGACTTAGAAAGACAATCGTCTCGCACAGCTTGCACTTCATCACCTCGGCAAACGGACTCAGTCTGGTCAACTTTGCTGCGGGACAAATATTTGGCGTGACTTTGAGGGAGTTAGGGATTTTTTCTACCTCGACTCCACTGTTTCTTTGCGCTAAGACGGAGAAGGGCATGGACTTGGGTAAGGATGAGATTGCCTTTCGTTGTTTTGGGAGGAAAATCCTTCGAGTGAGCAACAGTCCCGTCTACATAGAAGATACAACGATGAACTTCATGGACTGTACAGCGATGTTGATCTAATCAAAGGAGTCCAAACACAACGACTAAAATGGCTGGAATGGGACGGATGTACACCAGCACTTGGGTCGGGAGAGTTTTTGAATCCACCTCAGAGGCACGACATTAGAAAGGGACCTCAACGAGTTTGACGTGCAAAACTGGAGGCAGCTGGCTGAAGACCAAGTTAGATGGAGGTGATTGCTAGTTGAGGTCCAGGTCCACCCTGGGTATTCTAGGTGTTCCGAACCATATCGACGGTATATGCGTCATAGCGGGAATGTTGTCAGCAGACATATTCGCTAACGAAATACAGAGGACTTACGTTGTCAAAATTCAGTATCCCCGAGCTTCAGTCAAAAATATTTAGCTGGACAGTGAAGACAGCGAAGTCTTCGACTTATACCGAAAATAACAACCGGCAACACAGAGAAGTCGACTTCTGACCGAACACGGTTGTCTAAACTATGAAAACTACGTAAAAGCCAGAGAAGATGCGCAACACCTAATTTTGGAATGCCTGCATCGAGCTCAGTATGGGATGCGATGAAACACGTAACAACTATAACTCTTTGGCGATTTGAGAAAGCCAGAAAGAGAAACAACTAAAATCAAGCTCAGACGATATTTCGAGTGAAACAAGGAACCGCGAACGCTGAACCTGAGGCAGAAAATACAGAACGAAGAGCATGAATTGATAACCAGCTTTGGGAAGTAATACCAAGCAGTAATCTCGCGGTGAGAGTGTTTGAAGTGTATAAGATATGTTATTCAAGTTTGCGAATCGTGCATGCCAGAATAGCCCGGGCTAATAGTAACTTTAGAAGATTACACATCCATTGGCGCATGCAAATAAGATCACAGATTTACTCATTAAATCTCTGATCTATAATCCATGAAGGGACCCCAAACCAACATCGGGATGTTCGAAAGAAATACTGTGAATTATAAGCAATGACAACAGTACCAATAATTCTCCCCAGTCATTCTGGACACCACCCTCGGAGCAAAAAGACTCAAACTTAATACCACTTGAGTTTCAAAATCACTACATCAACACTAGCGCTGTGTGAATAGCATCATTAAGGGTATTCATAACCCCTTTAGCGCTTGTGAATTATAAAAAAAAAAACTTGATGTGCAAAACTGCAAAAATACAAATATTTGGCACGACAGCTTATCGAGAGCCAAGGTCTAGCTTCTCACAACAGTTTTTTTGCCGACTCCGAACAGCGGATTGAGAAGCTTCTTCATGACAGATTATACTCTTGCAGGTTTGTCATGCCTGCGAAGAGGTGGTGCCGCGAAAAAAAACGTTTGATGATTTTGAGGATCGAATCTGTGTCCTCTCGCTTAGCAGTCTAACGTACTAACCACTTATCCATGTGCGAAACTAGATGTACTTATCGATCGAGCTTGCTCAAGATGCTTGCTGGTTGAGATCCAGGTATATTCCGGGCTGTAGCGCTGTCATATGTGAGTAGTGTGACTGCTGGTTACTCAAACTCTTTATTACTAAAGTTTCGCCACGATATACGGGGAAATTTCATTGAAATGAACCTAAGCTTGCAGGGTTCACTAGTGTATGTCTTTGGAAGAGAGCGTCTCTTGTCGGCTAATATATACGACAAGCTAGTTGACAGCCTCAACAAAATGTCAATCAAGTCCTACCTGACGGCATGTCTACTTTCAACTTTCAGTCCCTAAAATGTTAACATACTTCCCAAGATATTTGTCAATATCCAGAACATCATAAAAGCTCTCAACCGGTCCAACTAAGGTCTATCACCATCCGCACACTTACACGTTATTTCAATTCAATTGCACTAAGAACTAATATTTGTCCCGCACTTCATTCACAAAAAAAAAAACACCATAAATATGTAAATCCCGACAATTAAAGCAAACAAAAATCCATATCTACACGCTCGCACTTGACTCGTATCTGAAACTGCAAACGGACTACAATGAAATACACGACAGAAACCGACCACATCCCTCTCCTCATCAACCGAATGTGGAAGGTGTTAATTTTTTAAATGTAAAAATACAAAAAAAAACGACAAAACGAATGAATTAAGTAAACAAAATCCAACGGATACACGCAGATTGTACATCTTGTAGACAAATATTTTGGCTGTACTTAACACCTTGATGACAGTCTGTTGGTTCGGTATTTATCTACTAGACTCGTACCTGCTATTTGTTATCTCAAATGATCTGGTTGGTGTTTACCTTTTCTTAAGGGAACATCATTAATTAAATGCATGTGCTACAGGTACATAAGGCCTAACAAAGTCTCAGCCTCGTGTCTAGGTGTCTCTCCACCGATTGTGCAAATTAGCACACGGCAATTTAATTAAACCGAAGCTGGAAATATAAAAATAAAATCTAAAACACACATGTGATTCGTTAGAAGAACGAACGCATTACGCACGCTACTAATTAAATATTAATTAGAACTCCACATTGGTGTAGGTACAAATGACAAACACGGGATCACATACCCTAGGCGAATTTTTTTTTTATAGAACCGTCTTATCGTTGATGTATAAATCAACTTGTTACACAACATGACGTCATGACATTGAATACACTTTGACACTTTGTTTTCAATTTTTTTCTTTTTTTTTTGGATTACTTACCAGACTTTGACATTTTATTCGACTGTCCAATGTCCACATGAGGTTCTGATTTATGCACGGAATATCGAAACGTTTGCAACTTTTTAAGGAATTAACTCGTATCGGAAAAATAAATGAAGACCGCGTGTGGATAGTACAACTCTACAAACGTCTTGAGGCACACAATACACTTCAATTGACATTTGTGATTTCTAGTTTGTGGCATGCGCTGTTACGTCGAGAAGTCTTGAATCGGAAGGCTGAGGAGAATGTTTTCTTAAGATTTTCACTGGACTTTGAGAGCTAGGGAGGGGGCAGTTATATGCCACGTGAATCTATTTCTGGACGAGAGAATCTATATTGAGTTGAATTTTACATTCCAAAGGCGGCGGCAGCGGTTTGAATGATTAGTCTATGGAAATCTTATCGACGACGACGTGATTCCACTCATTGACTGACAGTTAATTTCAAAGAAGAGCAGTGGAAATACCAGATAATGTAAATGCATACGATGGAAGCATTGGATTTCATTGGAAGACTCAAAGTTTAATGAAGCTTCAGGTAGGTAGAGAAGGCTGTCTGTTTAGTCCAACTCGAATAGAACAAGCGCTGGTGTGTCTTTTTGATACCACAACTCACGTAACCTGGCTGTCGATGTGTGTGACTGTAGTAGAGGGGTAGTTTTCTATATATCCTGTTGAATTAAGGAAGATGTCGGATATCTCTGATAATTCCTTTAAAATGGCTTTGCCGAGTATGAGATGCATGGTTCTAGCTAGTGTTGGGCAGCCAGAGAGAAAGTGAAGGGTGTAAGCGAAGAGTGAACCTTCCCGTAGCACCGCACTACAGGTTGGGCGAAATTATCAGATTGTTACTGACCTTACCTCCGCTGGCACAGTCCATCGCCCGGGGGGCCCACTTCTAGGTATTTCTTTCCAGTTTTCACGGGCGTCCTTGTACGTGTTTGCAGCAGTCTTCTTTGGCTTTCTGCCTCCATTTGCATTAGGTTTAATGATGTGCGAGGCACAGCCCAATTTCGCTCCAATTTCAGCAACTCTGTTCTTATATTTGGAGGGTTAAATGTACTTTTTGATTCACGTTCCACGTTCACGTTCCTTGTTCCTCAAGGAGGAGTCAAGTTTAAAGCAACGGAGGTGTAAGTATCGGCGATAACCCCCGCCGTAGTCCGACTTCTACTTATCCAGGATTCTATCCTTAGTATTAGCTTGTATGTCCACCTACCCTTGTGTGAGGTATCCCATCGTTGTTGCCACATTCTTCGTTGTACTGTTCTCAATTGTCTTCTTCGTTCTCAAGTTGCAATGTTTCCCTTTCCTCTACCCCGAATTCTTTTTGCCTACAACTAGAATGAGATCCACCCAGCTTAAAACGCTTAAAACATTGTTGAGCTCACATCTTTAGCCAATCTCTTGGTGCTTCTTGGGATTCCAATATCCGGGTGTGCATTGGATGCTTTCTTTGATATGTACTCCCAGTGGTTACCAAACTTTAGCCTGTAGTCACACCCTTTGGAGGGTATTGTATAACTCTCCACCTTATCTTTGATGGTCTCTCTTATTCTAAGGCTGCTATTCTATTCTGGAGCACTGCCCCCATTTTGTGTTTTGCCAAAGCTAATCTCTTTGATTCTAGCCATTCTTTGAGAGATGCAATGGTCTTGTTTGCGTTCAACCCTAGCTCGTCTTAGTGTCTCATCGTCGGCGAAACCTATGACTTATACTTCATCGGCAATGTGTCGTCGCAATATATCATTTCATAGAAGTGGTCCGAGGTCTCTTCCTCCAAGACAGAATCTTCAGCTTGAATCTGTTGTAAGGTTCATGCGATGTAGATGTGGTTCCTTTCGGTCTATTGTTGTTTCTATCGAGATTCACAATGAAACTGGACTGGAAACTGGTATCGAGAATAGCAACTTTGAGCATGCTTGTCCTGCTGTATTGGATTCTCACGAAGAGTGATTTGCTTACTCCACAGAATGGTTCGGATCCAATGAATGTTGTTGAGGCGCCATCTTTTGCTAGTTAGTAAGCTTTTTTGTTGTCCCCAAATCCGCATGAATCCAGTAAAGGATGACCACGTTGTTCCTAGCTAATTCCAAGTTTACATTGCGGCTTTCTGGAACAAGTTTGGATGTGATGACAGGCGAGTCAAGGGCTTTCAGGGCAGCTTGACTATCTAAAAAAAATAAATAAATGGAAGAGGCCCGATTCAGTTGCACACGCTGATTGATTGCAAAGACCTCGGCTATGGTGTATATGGTGTATGGTGCACATGGTGATTCCCCAAAAATTCTAGAACCAGTTCTGATTTCCATTTTGGATTTGTCCATGCACTAGACGAAGTCAGCAGGTGGTGGTTGGGGTTTGTGGTTCTCCCAGTCCTCGCTTGACGGGATAACTATTGAGCAGTATTCGAGTTGTGTATCGTCTGGAGGCATGGTGAAAATTATATCGTGCTCCAGTGTTTCAAGGATAGCTGACCTCCTTTATACAGCTTTAAGTCAAAATTGCTTGATTTCCATTCGTATGAAGCTTTATAATGGTGGTACTCCCAGGATGACATTGAGTGCAGCAGTTGGAGTTATGCGAACGCATCTTGTAATCCAGGTTTCGGTTAGGTGTTAGTTCATTAATTTTTGTCCACCAGACCATACTTAGTCTTAAAATCAGTGATGCCAAAGTAGGCATCTTAGGTTGCACTCCCCAGTTTTTCCTAAAGATTCAGCGACAGGTAGCTCTGCTGATCATTCTTTTAGTCTATTGGTTCCAAGACATTTTGCTGTCCAAGATGATTCCCGGGTTTTTGGCCTCTTGCGAGAATTTGATAGTTTCGCCGAATAATGAAGGGCGAATGAGAAGATTGAGCTTACTTCTTCATGGAAAAGGTTTAAGAGAGGCCCTCACTAATACGCCATCCCTGCACTTTGGATAATGATTTCACATTTTCCACATTGCTATATCGTCTGCAAAGGCCTCTATACCTTGGGTGTTCAGGAATTGAAGAAGGCTGTTGCCTACCAAAGACAGAGACGAAAGAACACATCCCACTTTGCAAGCGCCTAGATTTACACATCATCGATACTGGCTTGCATGATTCTTGTATACAGCATGGACATAAACCACCTTTAAACTGAGGAGGATTATGTTCGTATTATTTAGCGCCCTTGAGGTGGACTCATATGACGTGTTATTGAAAGCTCCTTCCATGTCTTGAAGGCCAAAAAGGCATATTTCCTCCCGATCGATAGCGGTTTCAATTTTGGTTACTAGGTCGTGAATTGCTCTGCAAAACCCTGATCTTGCCAGTCTTGCTTTATGGAGCTAAATGCTGGACGACAAGTAAGACAGAGGAGCAGATCTTGGGATCCTTCGAAAGAAAAATTCTACGTCGAAAATTTGGTCATATCTGCGAGGACGGCGAATGAAAGAGAAGATATAACTGCTAACTCTACGAGCTGTACAAAGATGTGGATGTAGTCCGGAAGGCAATAATCCTTTGATTGCAATGGCAAGGCCACATCGAGCGAATGGACGAGAATGCTCCAGCTAAGAGGATCGTCGAATCACAGCCACCTTGTTCACGAAGAAGAGGAAGACCGAACCTCCGGTTTAAAGATCAGGCAATCGCGGACGCCAGATACCTTGGTCTTGTAAACTGAAACCATAAAGAATGGAAAGCGGAATTAGTTCAGGCTCAAACACTCCAAGGGTGGCCTGATAAGTAAGTAAGTAAGTAGGTCGAGAAGTGCGGACTCAGTAGATTTAACTGATTGGTATGCATGTTGGGTTTTACATAAGGGAGATCCCCAGACTGTAGCGCCACCTAACGTAAGAAAGTGAGAAGATGCGAGAATGGGGGCTTAGTCATTCATTAGTCATTCCCAATAAAATGCTCATTACATTGCCAGAGACTTTCGTCACATTTTTTACCCGATTATACTGCTCAGGCTCAGACAAAACCCGTTTAGTATATTATCGTGACTCACTACAGTAGCTAAGTCAATCTTTTTTATAAAAAAAAATCAATTTAACCTTCGTAAACGAATTGTTTCATTAATTTAAGTTTTTAAGCAAATTATCCCTCGATTACCGTATACATGTTAATTTTTAATTACACGAGACCTTCAAAAATGGCTACGGAATCCATTTTTGATGAGCAAACGATGAAGAATGTTTCTTCGTATCCATACGCTATAACTTTCATTTTACCCCCCCTTCGTCGTCGTAACTCACCTCAACATCATAGCTCATTGCACACACACCTTATAGCAGATAAGAGACTTTAATGTTAAAAGGTAAATAAGGAAAGGGAACAACAGTTTGAGAACAAATTTTAAAATATGACCAAGGACACACCACACACTCATACACTCTTCCTCTCTCACAATTTCTTACAAGAAGACCAAAGGAAATCTTATCTCGTTTGAAAAGTTTTACTCGTCGGTCTTGGTCCTGCTGTTACCTCAACTGTGTTGTGTATGATGAACTTCCGCTTCCTGGCGGCTGCCTTCGTAATA
The DNA here is from genome assembly GCA_951813785.1 of Criorhina ranunculi. Classification (NCBI taxonomy): domain Eukaryota; kingdom Metazoa; phylum Arthropoda; class Insecta; order Diptera; family Syrphidae; genus Criorhina; species Criorhina ranunculi. Next base: position 29,514,721 of record OX638381.1, read on the forward strand.
ACTTCTCCGTGTACACAACAAGAACTTGAAATATTTTTTTTAATAATTTATATCACCTGAAACTTTGGATAGTATTTCAATTTAGTACTCCTCGTGTGTTGTGTGTACTTGGGGGTTGTGAGTTACTATCAATGCAGGTCATCCATTGCACGCCATTAGGTCGGTTGCAGCCTTACTTCCGTTCAATGAAGAGGGAAAGGGATGATTCTGCGGCCAGTGTATGCATGGAGTTTGTGAAATTTCAACAAATTACTTGAGAACTAGGAAGGGGTTCCTCGACTTTATTACATGTAGAGGCGATCTATTCTCAAGTCAACCACAAACCGCATCCATTGGTAACTTTTATTACATATTGCAGTATAAATCTTGGTTGGAGATGATTTGTTTTGATTAAATTTGAATGAGGGAGCAAAGTGGTTTACAGTTTCAATCTAAGGCAAATGAGTTACGAGGAAAAGGTATGCCAATTGTATTTACCTCTTCGTAGCTATTGAAGGCACAGAAACCTCCACCTGACGAGTTAGAGAGAAGCTTATGCATCAACACTGCACACATCCATTGTACGATAGAACAGTGGTGCCTTGAACAGAAAAGCTACGGGAGAACTACATTTGGGTGATGAGCAGCTGGCAACAGCTGAAATATAGGCAATCAATCTTGCTCATTGGCAAACACTTCCAATTGAATTGAAGCAGGATCTGTCTTTTGAACTCTACAGGATGGATTTAAAAAACTACGCCTTATCACACCCATCGGCACACATGTTACGTGTGCTACTTGTGTCTTTGGTAGGACTTTACCAGACAGCCACTTCCACCTACCTACTTGTCGCAAACATCTCAAACATGTCAAATGGGCTGTTGATGATTAGCGCGCGGAATGCGTCATCAATGCACTTGCAATAAGCCTCGTAATCTTCTGCCTTTATATCGGCATCAACTCCGCTATGTTGCTCCAACCCTTTCGGGCCAAATATCTAGTCGGTTTCTGCTGTTCAAACGTCTATAAGCTTGTACTGTAGGTAGGTTGATGTCAGATGCCCGAGCAGTCAATAGTTGTAACTTCGAGACCCTCGGATTACATTTTGTGGCATCCCCTACGGTCCTCTCTTGGTTGATCTTTCTAATTTCTTAGAAGCCTCCACTTTCTTCCTGCTTGTCAGCTTTTTTTTTTTTTTTACAACAAGCTTTCGCTAACACGTCTTCACGACTATCAACTGAGGTACTGAACTCGACACAATCCGTTCAGACATTCACCTCTCTAAAGTAACCCCAAACCCAGAGGTAGACTCATACGTTCCGCGACAAAAAAGGATTTGATCGTCTTCGGCAAACCAAGATGGTCCCTCATCTGCATCCGCTAGATCATTTAAATGAGCTATGATCAGTGGCCTGCATGAGAAATGTCGAAATCGTTTCGTCGTCTAAGGATCCTCACATCAACTGAGCGTCCAACCGAACCGACCACCAGCTAGTCGATGCAAGGCATGCATCCAACATTAAGGATGTATACACATTCAAAAGAGCCAACATCGACTTTGACCTGCGAAAAGGAACTGCGTGTCTACAGAGAGTGCCTGATCACAAACCACAAACGCCAACAACCTGTAGAACCAGAACAACAACATCAATACGAAAGTAGCCGAATCCACTTTAAGCTGCCGACCATCAGCAAAAAGGAACCTGCGATACGATTATGAGTACATTCAGCGGAAGAAAGATGCACACAAAATAGTGCTTCAGTACAAAACAATGGCAGCAGGAGAAGGAAGAGTGGTCTCCAGCTCAAGGAAATGGCAAGCGCAGCAATGTCTGAAATTTATAAAAAAAAAGCCAAGCAACTGGCGTCTGGCTTTAAACCCGGAACTCAGGCTCAATCTAGTTAGATAGGAAGAGTGAAAGAAAGAAGGAAGAGAATCTAAGGCCCAATTTTAGTCACCCTGTAGGATTATATGCAACGTGCTGTGTGAATGTCTCAAGCCCTTACATTTCAAATTGTGGTGTTATAATGGGCCTAATATTGGTCTAAGGGTGCTGTGGTCTTGTCATAAGATATGCGGCTACCGTGCTGTAAATGGCTTCCATTACTGGACCTTGATGACCGATATTTTGTCGCCTCATCTAATTGGTATGAACTTTTGTGATATGTGGTTCCAGTAGGTCGCTGGCAACTAATCATACTTGAAGCAACAAGTTCCAGTCACAACGACATTAATTGGTCAGCAAAAACCTGACACCCTCCGACTACTTAATCCGTAAATCACAAACCTTTCGTGGACAGAAGGTCGAGACCGAATGACAAACGTTATGGACAAACGTTTCATCAGAAGAACACAACAAGTTATCGTCTACTAGCCCTAATGCATACCCAGCATCAGACCTACTCATAATGCATGGACCGTAAAAGGAGTATCAGTAGCCCTCACAAAAAACTCAGTCCATGTCAGTCATTGGCACTGCCTTATGCTTCCATGAGCAATATCTCGCCAAGTCAAGTCCAAGTTCCTACATGTAGCATCTGAAAAATTAAGAAACGTCTATGCAAAGACTCAATAAAACTTTGTTGCGTGTAAGTACTAGGTACACATGTATTTGTGGACATTGCTAATTATGCAAAAGACTTTCACACAGTACAACCCCCCCATCACCGTGCGTCGCCCCATCCTACATCGCTGCGACTATTTATACAAAATTCATGGTTGTAAAGTTATTTAGCAAACATAATTTAAAATTGTATACTTTCGGGGGTAAAACGGAGTTTAAATGAATGCAGCAACACCTCCAAGAACCGCCTCCGACAGTTAACCACACCGACAATCAGCCCAGCCAGGCCGCCGTTCGTTTATCGTTTTGGATTAACTCAATTTGTTCGCTATGCGTTTGACGCGATGCGAAACGTTGGCAATTTTAATTAGAGGCGGCTTCATCAAACACACCCATCCAACCAACCTGCACTCGGAACAGACAACAGGAGGGTTGTTCCGACTCCAACAACTAATTCCAAAGTCGGTAATTGAATTTTCCAAACACAAACATTGTAAAATATTTACAAAGATAAACATGCTGCGTGCCTTGGAATGCTACTGTCGTTATGGTCTTTTCCGAGCGTTTTGTTCTGTAACACGGGCCGACATTATGAATAGCTAGCGCAGTCCTTGGGCTCTGACTTGTTGTTAACCGGTATTGGTACACGGATAAACTCGCTGTGCGACTTCTGTGTATGTATTCATTTACTAATTGGCCGTAATTAGCGGGATTTCATTAAATGCGTTTATAAATTTCACGTTTGGATGAAGAAATGTCAGGATAACGATAAAGTTGAAGATTCAAATGGAACGGTGATGATGTTTTGTAGTTGTAGTCCTTTTGCAGACTTGGGGAATGACATTTGAACAGATTTTGAGGGTGAATCCACACGACATGTTCATTGAAAACTTTTTTTTAAAAGGGTAACCCCCTAAGATTAAGGCAGCAGTGACACACATGAATGCTAAGGCCGCTGTGGAAAAGTATTTCTAAAATTACCATCGAAGTCCTGAACAATCGACCATTGTGCCAAGGATTCAAAACATTACGTGTGCTGCGAAGTAGACAAAACCTTTTAGAACCCAGAAGCCTGAAACAAATCTGTCCAACTGACATCGACATCATTGCATGTTTCCATCGAGTCCTTGTTGAAGCTGAAAAAGTTAATCATGAGGTAAAAGAGGATAAAGCCAAGCACATGCCTAACAGTGTACAACGATGGTTCGAATTCTAACCGACAAGGATGGGAATGAAAATTGTCTGTTTCTTAAACAAAAACTCTTGAATGTGTGAAGCTAAGCAGACGAGAATAAGAGAGTTCCTATTCTTTTATCCGCTTGGAATCTTTTTATTGAAATGAAAAAGGTTAATTACATCCAAGGACTATGTGAAACCAGGTATTCGATACAACCCCCAATGCCGCAATGGCGAGAACGAAAATGAGAAGGAAACTCTCTCCCATTTCTTCTGTAAATGTTCGGCGCTAGCAAGAGCCAGATTGCGTACATTAAACCAACCATTCTTCGACGACGGATCTACGGGGTCGAATCTATTTTCTAAACTCCACAGGCTGGATCAAGGCATCGACCTCAACAACACACATCATTAACCAGGTCAAACGAGTCATGGTAATGAAAAGGCGCATCTAGTGCTACTTGGGTTCATGTTGAAGCGCCACTTCTACCTACGTACCAACACCCCAAGCACTCAGAGACGATAGCGATCCAGTGCACATATTCCCCAAAAAGAAGAGCCGCCAGCAAAATTTCTTCTTATTCTTGACGAAATGTATAGACACCGTAGACACGTACCGACACCAATACTCGAAGTACCCTGACTTATCGCCGGATACTGACAGAGGGAGGACTCCATTGTGTTATCGATTTCAAGACGGGAGGCATGTGTAGGATCTTAAGTGATTCTCTTGAATCCTCTCTCCCTAGCGCGTCTGTTATCTCGTTGCCTTCTATTCCCCTGTGTTGGAATCGCCCTCAGTCTAGCATGATGGCCACTGCCGAGACCAATCCTTCTACCAAACCATCTCTCAGCAATTATACCGCACAGTTCCTTTGAGTAATGCAGATACTATGTAAGAATCAGCTCCAGCACAGCTTGCAGAGCTAGAACCATTTGTATAGCAAAATTTCACTTCAAAGCTGCTTCCGAACAAGACGACATCTATGCGCATCATGAACACAGGACATTGTCTGAACATCTTACGAAACAGTGTTCCATGCCGAAAGTTAAGTCTTTTTATGGTAGATTCCGTCGTTAGGTCCATTGGAAGCAAATTGGGCAAACCTCGGCAGAGGTTGAGCGCATGGTTCCAATCGTTTGAAGGCAAATTCCATACTTTCTAGGCGGTTTCTCAATTAGTTTTGTATGGTTATAATGGATCCGTTAGTGTTCCAAGTGAGTCTTAGGACACCCAATCAATCAAATCATCTAATTTGGACTTCTCTTCTAGAACAAACTAGAAGTTTGTGTTTGGCATCTAGATCTACATCGAATTCGGACGCCATCTTGAGTAAAGAATGTAACACAAGCAATAGGGGACTAAAATGGCTTCGTTGAGGTACTCCAGAGTTCGTACTCATGAAAACTGTTGTGAAGAAAATGTAGATAAGCAAATTATAAGAATTTTAAATGCCTTAGCCCTCCCTCTGACTATAAGCTATCAGATACACCTTTCACAGATGACTCCAAGGCCAGTGAAGGCTCAGGTGCTGGAGTCTTTGTGGAAAGCGACAACATTAGACTGCACTTTCCCCCAGGTATCTATGCATCTGTCTTCCAAGCGGGGATTTTTGCAAACTATATTGTGAAAAACCAGTGGAGGGGACGGAGTATCTGCGTCTGTATCTGTAGCGACAGTCAGGCTTCGCTTAAGGCCTTGCTCAATCATTTTCCAAAATAGTTCGGGAATGCAGGTCTAGTTTGAATTCGGTTGGAAGTCTGAATTTGCTAAGACTTGTCTGGGTCCCTGGACACCGCGGGATTACCGGAAATGACGTTTCCGATGAGCTTGCCAGGCAAGGCTCAGAGGAAAACTTTTCCGGTCCTGAACCCACGTTAGGTTTGCCCGTATCTTCGGTTAGGGCTTCTATCGATGATTGGGTTTCTAGCAAACACAACTGTAGATGGCATGACTCTCCAGGACAACAAAGACGAAGAAAACACAGTAAAAGAGTTGTATCTACCTGCGAGTAGTACAATGGACCTGTTTTTGCGTCTGAGTGCTCCAGCGTGGTGTTCCAACTCCCCCACAGAAAAAAAAAAAATCAGAGACACCCTTCAAAAAATGTAATAAGACGTCTCTGGAGGAATTTTTCTAAAAGGATTCAACGAGCGCAATAGATGGGCAACAGCATGTGGCCTTGAAATTAATCTGTCAAAGAACGGATGTTTACTAGTAGAAGTTCACATCCAAGCTATGAACTACTGACACTTGAAAACATGGCCTCTCAGCCGACATTGCTTTGGTCTGGCTCCAAATTGATGAACCTATTCAAACGGGCCAAGAAAGCATTCACGCCAGCTTAACTCGGACTTCTGACGATTATTCCTCGTCATAAGGAGACTCTATTGGTAAACCTCACCATTCACGGACAAAGTCAACTCCTTCGAAAGAGAATAGTGTAACTTCCGGCTTCCATCACCCTTCCATCATGATTTCTAAATGAAGCGCGCTTGTCTCTTCAACCTCTTTTCTCCCACTTCTGACACTTCGTGATTCAATATCAGCCAAAGCCCCTACCAAGTGCCAATAAAATCGTCCGCCTAATACCGATCACAATCATCCTGTATTGCACGTCATAGCGAGCGAAAGCCCCTAATCTACTTGTCTGTGTAATTGCATTTCTTTCCATTTCATCCATCTTCACTTCACATCTCCACTTCAGTTTAATTCACTCAATCTACACAAGTGTGGATGGCAAAGATCCAACACATACATAGACACAACCACTTCCAGACATATTCAATTAGAAAAAAAAAAAAAAACGGACGAAGGCAACACAGCATTCAACTCAAATGCAGTTGTCTCAGGCCGACTGACACTAAATGTAGGCTCCTGTTGAAGAAATGAACTGTACATGCCATAACTGGATTTCATCATAATTTAAGTGAGCGCATGCATTATCCTTTATATTCACAGACATATCCTTGCCGATAAGTCTATTTGCTTAGCCTTAAATAAATCTGCGGTTGTAAATGTGAGTGAGAAGAGAACCCTGCCTTCTGACAAGTTTCTCATCTGTTCATCCATCTGAAAGGACTATAGTCAGGGTTCACCTTCTCAAGTCAGTGTTTGTGTGGCATCTAACGTTTCTCTTTCTTTATCTCTCGTTGATACGAGTATAGCGTGCGGACGGAAGTCAACATAATGATACCGACAATGCTGTTGATGATGATAATGATGATGATGACGATGACTACAAGGAGATAGTCGACTTTTCCCACAAAAACACAAACACATGTGAACGGCGCGGGACAAGAAAACTTTCGGTCTCTCTATGCTATGTGATTAGATACCCATCCGACAGATGCAGATTCACTCCTCGTAGACGGACTGCTGGCTGTAACACATGGGGATTCCTCTAAGTTCATTTCAATTAAGAAACTTTGAGTGCACGAACCCAGTGTAGATGCTGGATGAGGCATGCATTTGTTTCGGTGGTGTGTGCAAGGCTCGCCTTTGTCTAACCCGTATGGGTTCTTTCTGTGTATGTGTTGACGTTTCGAACAAATAAATAAAATAATTTTTTTTTTTGTTTCAAAAAAATTCCAACAACTTGGCCTTCGTTGTAGTTCTTTCGCCTTTGGGCTACGGTCCTCCCACCGGCATACCCGCCACCCAGTGTTTGCAAAGTTAAATTGCCGGTTTCATTAAAACAAATTCCGACAACCGAAATTTCGTTTTGTTGCGGCTGCCATGGTTGTAGGTATGTACATAGAGAGGCACAGTAGTCGACTGGTAATACACATCGGTTGCATTGAAGGGTTGGAGGTTGGGTGGGGGTAGCTTTCAAGTTGCATCGGATCTCTAACGTCCTCGTTTGGGCGCAATATTGTTATGACAGGCAAAACTTTTGTAATAAATTTCAAATAGAGTGGCAATTTTCGAAATACCCATGCATACATACGCATACATATTCAATTTAATTAATGGCATTGGATTGGGTATGCATGTCCGTATGCTTATGAGTGTGCCTGTGCATGTGCGTTTGAGTATGCTGTTGCGGTTGTATGTTTTGTAGGATTTTTAAAAATCCCAGATAGTGTCCTAAGGATCTCAGGTGATTGTAGGGATTGAGAATGCACTTCAAATAGGATCGTGTTAGGAAGTCAGATAAGTGTCTAGGGTAAGGTATGTATGTGTGTGTACAACTAAACAATTGAAAAAGGATTCCAAAACTTTTTGATGACTGAAGATGGAAGAGGATTTTTTGTATGGTCAAGCATACATATGAAGGCAGCTAGCACATTTCAAAGAAAAGTCGGACTGGTGTTGTAAAGAGGAACTTGGAGCTTAAGGTGGGCGCACTAGGTATCGCCTTTCTGGCGCTCACGAGTGACTGTGCGATATTAGAATCGATAGAAAAGGAAAAGCAAAAGCGAAAAAGAAACTCGTTTCTAATAAGACCTCGCACAATAGTAACAGTTCAACTTAGCCTATTTCGAAGCGATACAGGACCTCCTGTCACAATCAATTCATGAGTTTTAGTCAAAAACATCTAGGCAAGGGACGCCTCAAATCAAATGTATCTGGACCTACAGTAACAAGGAAAGTTGGTTTTTTGTGAGTTAGGGTAACGGCTTCACAAATGACACCCTAGTGGAGTTTCGACGAAGGATAACCATAGGCAATCGCTGCTACTTCGTTTTGTCCAAACAACTAGGGTCCAAAACTCCTACCTCGAAGGTCCAAAATCATGCTCTACAAAACCCTGATCACGCCAGTCTTGCTTTATGGAGCTGAATGATGCTGGACGAAAAGTAAGACAGAGGAACAGATCTTGGGACCATTTGAAAGAAAAATTCTACGTCGAATATTAAGTCCTGTCTGCGAGGAGGGCGAATGGAGGAGAAGATATAACCGCAAATTCTACGAGCTGTATAAAGAAGTGGATGTAGTCTGGAAGGCAAAAATTCGTCGGCCACATCGCGCGAATGGACGTGGACGCTTCAGGAAAGAGAATCTTTGAATCCCAGCTGGTTAATGAAGACAAGGAAGACCGAACCTCCGGTATGAAGATCAGGCAATCGGGAACGCCAGAAACATTGGTCTTGTAAACAGGAAGCAACATGCCCGGGACCGTGAAGAATGGAAAGCGGAATTAGTTCAGGCTCAGACCCTTCGAGGGTCGTTGGCCTGATAAGTAAGTAAGTAAGGGTGACGGCTTGATGTTGGGTGCCGCCTCACTTGGATCTTCATGGAATCATTGTATTTCTACATCTGTGTACCTGTTTGGAAGTGCAAAAGGGGTAAGTTGTTCTCTAAACCACCTGAACCATTGTGAGTCCAGTTTCAATTTTAGAATGGCCTTCGCTAAGGAAGATTGTTTTCAACTGACTATTCGATCGTATGAATACTTGCTTGGAAAAGCCTGGAGAGTTTGGCCATTTGACTAAAATGCTTCTAGCCGTGCCTTAATCCTTCCGTCTACCTATAATTTTTCAGTATGATATTGATGTCGTAAGCGATTTTGTAAGCCAAAAGTGCAAGACAGAGAGTCCCATGCTATCTGATCTGTTCCTAAAGCGTCAACATTTTATGACGAAACTTAGATATAGTGGATAAGGTTATGGTGCCTGTCTGCCCAAGAGTCTCTGTAGCCAAGAGATTATCGAAAGTCTTAACGGCATTAGAAGTAGTTGAGCTCGATATTAAAGATTACATTTGAGCCAGGACAGGCTTCCCTGAGCTGCAATGATCTGGAAAACGGAGCTTTTGGAGAGAAAACAACGGTTTTGGAATCGTCTATGGTCTTCAGTGGCAGAATATACCCACCTATCAGGGGCGAGCATTTTTGCCTGGGATTACAGTCAAATCTCAGATTAGGAGGGGATGTAGTCGTGCGTTGAAATAATCAAAAGTGGCCAAAGCCTTTACTACTGAGGCTTTGAGGGGAATATCTGAATAGGCGATCTGCCCGCTGAAACATTATCTTATGTTGCTGTGAGAGTTGGCCCTAGGTATTTGCAAGAGCCGTCCACCAAACGATCACACCATACATTATGAGCCTGACATCGAACACGCACCTCAGCATCTTTGGAAACTGACTACTGATGCTTTCATGAATTTTGTACCCAGTATCGAGGCATTCAGGACCTTTTCTAGCAAAAAAGAGCTCGTCCTTTGACTGAGAAGATGCAAGAGTTAGTCGCAGACACTCATTCTGACAAGTATTGTGCCGCAATCTTTTATTCTAGTCAATTTGTCTACAACTTTCTCAATCGGTTTTGGTAGGAATGAAGTTAAACTCTCTTCCCAAGGAAGTCTTAACGACGAAAACCTCTGTATAGGTATACCTAGGTAGATTCTGGTTGAAAAACTATCACGTAACATAAGGGTAATGCGATTTCATGCAAAGAGAATATTTACCATCTTATAGTAGGCAGCTTACATCCATGACACGCCTTGAGCAAACGAGCAAAGAAATTCCACCTTTCGAATGATTCAACAGCCATTCAACTTTAAACCCTGTTCCCATTTGGCAAGGAACTTTTCCTTCGGCACTTGTATTATTCCGTCTTCAAATCATTGTGACGGTTATTGAGTAGAAACCATACCCACCACGTAGCCCTACCCACCAACCCACCTTAAAGAGAAACCTCAGTAAGTCATCCATTCTGAAGAATTTCCATTTGAAATGATGCCATGCCCTTAAATGATCACTTTGCCGAGATGCTTTTGAGAGTTCACGCTGAATGGGAAGCGCACAGAGAGAAAAAAAAAATAAGACTCTTCTGTGCAAATAAAATGTTTACAGTATCTAGATAGCTTCCATTCGTTTACCTACCCCCAACTCCCACTCTCCCACTCTTCAGTTGGCACTCCATTCATTCATACCTCTGCATGAATTTCTATAGAAACAAAGTCAAACATCTGACTGGGTAGACGGTCCAAAGCATTATAAAACGCGACACCCATGCGAGATACAAAACCTGGTGGCAGGTGGCATGTATCTCTAAAGAGCGGTTTCGGTATTAGCCTCGAAACGTGTAAATACATTTTCTATTCTCCATTTCAATGGGTTATGTCATTTGAGTAGATGTGTGTGTCTGAATTGTGAGGCTTAGCAGTTATGCCGTATCCCTTCTGTGGGATTCTGAGTTCCTATTTGCATAGGCAAACCACACATACAAACACATCAAATGCAAATAAATGGAAAAAAAAAACTGAAAATAGTCACTGAAATGAGTTCACGAGATTACGAATATTAAAACGGATATAAATGAGTGCTTTCGAGAATGATTCACTAGAGCCATTGCAAAAGGGATACGTCCTGTGTATGTGTGTGTTTGCGTCAACCTATTTGACGCTGTTAAAACTTTTCCATTTCCTTTTCATTTTATCCTGAGAGAGTAGTGTTTTGAGTTCCCATTCCCTTTTTGGTGAATTGAAATGGAAACATTCCCTCTATGGTATTAAAATGTACTCGTTCTCATTTTCAAAAGATGCTCAGTGAAGGCGGTGAAGACGACGAAGAGGTGAGGTATTTGTTTTAATGGTTTTTCGAAAAAGGTTTTTATTTTCTTTTTTTTTCCCGCTATCCTTCGAATATGCGTTCAGAAATGAAGCGCAAGTAACGTGTTGTAAATTGTATTGCAAGCGCAATACAGTTTTTTTTTCCAGTTTTGGTTATGAAAAGATGCTCCCGAGGGCGATGAATTGCAATCACAAAGTCAGATCAGTAGGACTGGTCTTTGTACGAAAACATGTACGAACAACATTTTGGATAAATACAAGGATTGTCCTTTCAAACGGATCACGAATAAGTTTAAATTTAATGAAATGCTACTGAAAATTCAGTTGCCGGGACATTCCAGAGACATTCTAGGCGATTGCATGGTGAATGAACTCGCTAGAGAGGGCAAAACTCTACCAATTCTTCCGAAAAAGCATGCCTTTCGCCACCTGCAAATTGCTACTTAATAGAAACGCCATCAACATTGCCAATCACAGATGGGCAGTAAGAAGCACCTGCCTCATCACCAAGCAAATTTGTCCAAAGCTGGATCTCAAATGCTCTCACTGTTTCATCAGACGGAAAAGTTGGCTAATAAGCACCTAAGTAGGTGTCATAACGGTACACTGCACCATTAGCAAACCTGTCTATAGGCTGGCCCTCCTTTACAATGACTTCTGCAGAAGCTGCATGGACGAGGAGGAGGAGGAGACGATTCTCCACCTTCCCTGTACATGTTCGACCCTCTCAGCTCAAAGAAGAGCATACTTAAGAGCCAGCTTCTTCAACAACCTAACCGAACTGGCTGACATCAATATAGGTAGCCTACAGGACTTCATAGCAAGCTCCAGCTGGTTCTACGGGTAGTATTTATGGTGAAGTACAGATCCTGGTGGTAACACAAATTACCTTATATGGTCTAAGCGAGGTTGCCATTCTGATTAAACCTAACCCTTCTGAAAATGGAACTTCGATCAGAAGTTCTAGAAGTTAAGAGAAAAAGGAGGATGACGCCAGTGTATAATATCGCGCCTGGAAGAGTCGAACTTGCCTCTAGAGAAATTGTCTTCTTTTGAAGGCAGCTGTATCTAAAGACTAACACAGTTTAGTATACCTAAACTCTTAAAGATCCTAGAAGAACTGTAGATTATTCAAACAAAAGCAACTGCATAGGCGAGCAACTTTTGCTTCGGACTCGAGCAAAGCAGAGAAACAATTTGAGGATCTGGTTGGGAAACTACCGATTGTCTTGGCCGCAGGCCAGTAACGCTACAACCAATTTCGTGATCAAGTGCTCGCTTTACTTCGCCGTGGTTGTCCCAGGTAAGTGCGGACCTTGCAGTTCAGGCTATCTAGAGTCTCACTTCTAGACTAGATACCGTGGGTTCGTATTATGCATTTCCGACATTACGTCTTCGATAAGGACTTATCAAACGTTTACGACCTTTGACCATCGTACCCGAACTAAAATTTGTTTCTGTAAAAGTAAGAGGTTCCTTGTCTCTAGGAGTGACGGTATAAATTAGAAATAATGGGATTAAGCGAAGTAAAACGGTAAGAGTACCAATCCCCAACCCGTAACACTATGTTGCTCTATTCCGGAAAGCGATGCGGAAACCCTGAGAAATATGGTGTGGGGCTGTTGATGATGCAAGAAGTATAAAAAGGCTTTATCTACTGGCGATCCCACGAAGACTGTATTTTGAGCGTGCTTATGCCACATCACTACGATACAGTGTTACGCTCCGGTCGGAGCTTTTGTCTGTATGTGAAAATGACAATTTCTATACCGAGCTGCCGAGGTCATCCTACGCTGAGGACTTATGCTTCCTTTCACGAAATGACAACAAACGTCAGAAAGCGAAAAGTGTACGACCCGCTTTAGGTTCAAGTGAAGAGAACATTCTCAGTTTACAGAGGCTTAATTGTAAGCCCATTTGAAGAACACCATCCGTACACTACACCCAGGGCCATCAACGCATTGAAGCATACTGTCTGCAAGGAAGGACCAATAGATAGTACATCAACGTCATCCGCATATGCCTCTGGATAAATGCTGTTAAGCAGAGAGTCAATCAGTTTGCACAACAATAGAGGGGACAGAAAGCGATCCTGAATCCACGGCGTATACGCTGGCAAAGTTGCATATGCTGTCAAAGGTTACATTGTCAAAAGCACCCTCTGTGTCAATTGAGTCTCGCAGCGTTACGTAGCAGAGAAGGGATGTAATCGAAATGCAAAATTTACTCAAGTGCAGCTCAACTAGCCTTTCTATACTTTTCAGCAAAGGAAAACAAAGACAGAGTGATGGGTCTGAAGCTCTTCACCAGTGAGTTGTCATCTCTTTAATTTGCAGCAATTGGTTTGTATCTTGTTGCAGCATGGCTTGGTATATTCCATCTGTCTATGCTGATTTGAAGCAATTAAAAGACGAAACAGGTTTGTTCGTCACCAAAACCGATGCAGTATACCAACTTCGCCAAGTTGTTAGAGTGAACAGTTCGACTGGCTGGGACCAGTTGTGAACCATCTGATTACTTGGAAAATGAGTATCAAGCAGAAGACTTAAAACAGAAAAGATTCACTTTATAATCGGCAGCAACTGACTCATAAGTTGTTACAGCATAGCTGGGTGTATTTCATCCATCTAAAGTGTCTTGAAGCCATCAATAGGGAGGCTTCTGCTTTTGTCACAGTAAAATTGACTTTGGTTTACTTAATTTGCCCTTAGCAAGAACTATAACCAACTTTCAGGTTTCACCGAGTAAAATTCGGGTATCCTTTCACCAGGACATGTCTTACAAATGGGTTGGTATATGCTCCCAATCAAATCATGTCCTTGGAAGCACCCCAAATATGATGACAACAAGACTCCAACCAAGTGAAGAATTTTCAAATCCCAGCGTTCAATTTCAAATGGATCGGAAAGCTTGAAACAAAAAAAGGGTATTTTTGGGGGTTTATTCTACGAATTAGACAATCCTGTCAGTGAAACAAAGGTTAAAACTCGAAAGGACTACAAAAGTATGAATGTGTCCTCACATCAAAGAGCCACATACACAGTTGTTCAAAGGCTTCGCCAATAAATTCCAACGTTGATTTACATTTAATTAGCACTCATTGTTTGATTTTAAATTAAAATTAAATTTGTTTGCCAAAAATGAGCAAAAAAAAAATTTAATACCTACACGGTTCCTACAGGTAAATGAAAAAAGTAAATTTCAATTAATTGTGATATAACAATTGATGTTCTTTTAAAAAAACAAAAAAAAAAAACATCAAAGCTTGACTTTATTAACGTAAATTGTTCACATTTATTTGCCTTTTTTTTACAAAAAAAAAAAGAGTAAACAGTGGTGAAGCGTCCTTGAAAATATAAAAAATCCTTTTTTCTGCTAAATATTGACATACGAGTCCTGTGACATGCAATATTAGGCGTGTTTTATGGAATATTTAAGTAATTTAATTGGATTTGTTTCCTCTAAACTCATTTCCATGTTTCTGATTCGAAACGAAAAGCGAGTTACAATCAAAGCGACTTAGTTCCAAACAAGATGAAACAATCAAGGGTTCCGCATAATTCTGTTACATTTTCGAAAAGAATCCTTTAAGTCAAGTAAAATGCATTACACACCTATAGTCTATGTAAAAATAAATATTCTCACGCAATATTTTCCACATGACGTTGAAAAGGATTCATGGTATGCACGTAGGTACACTACTCTCCAACCGACCAACCACCATCAAAAGCAGCACCGCACTGCACCCATCCATTGTTCGGAAATATGCTCGTAAAATTTCAGTATCTGAAATTTTCACACAGATATGACGTTCCAATAACAGGAAAACATTTTCGATTGAAAAAATTCAGCGAAATGGAAACTGGTATGCAATTGCGAGAATAAAATCGTATGCCGAAGGTACGAGTACCGGTATGTGTCCTCGCACGAATGCGAAAGGAAAAATATTCGTAATTTTTGAATCACAAACGACGGAGTCTTTTGGGCATCATTGACATTGCTTGACAGTGGACAGTGCTTGAAAAATCGTAAATTGAAAATGTTTTTCGTTACTTAGATTCCAAAATAAGCCATTTTGGACCTTAAAACATGGAAGACAGCTGTAATAACGTTGAAGTTCTTAGAGCAACGTTTTTTATTTTCTTATTTTTCTTCAAGCATTGTTGTGCTGTGACAGAGTTTCTACATCGAACCCAACGGATTGACTGATGTTTATACCAAAAGTGCTACAACTGAAAGATTTACAGAACAATGCTACATCCTGTGAAATCCACCCGGATCAACACCCGGCCTAAACTTTCATTGGCTGCTTCCAACTGAATTTTATTTAATTTTTTTTTTCTTTATAAATTTAGCAGGCGGTCCACTGTACCACCGCCTTCAAGAAACGGCGTTTTAGGAGAAACAAAAACAGGAAATGCCAGTAACAAGGTAGAGTTGGAAAAGTGATGCCAGTAAAGCGGAATAAAAAAAAAACGCAGGTTAACTGAAACCTCTTATGTTGCTTTGGCTATGTAGTCGTATGTCAAGGTAGGCATAACGGATTCCTGTGGTTTAACGTATGAAACACATACGTTAATGATCGATGACTCAGTTCTGACACCTATAGAGGTTCCTTAACAACTCATGCGTAAGGACTTCTGGAAACTCGCCAATGAGAGATCGAGCACATGTCAAAAAGATGTAAGCACAACTGAGTCAAGGGAGAACAGAAGAAATACTTACGCTGATTAGGTTGTACTCACCACTGGTCGTTAGCATTCTCACAGGCCATAACCTATTGCCAGCCCAAGTACTAACGATCTCTGAAGGGACTGCAGCGATATTGACGCGAAAGAGGACACGACGTATTTCGTCTACGACTGTCCAGTGCCCAAGCCTTAGCAGAACCAGCAAAATAATCCTAGGCGCGTATTTCTTTAACAACCCGGAAGAATTGTAGGATTCGAGGAGGATTAGAGAGGCTAACAATAGTTAAAAAATGTCCATCCACTTTCTCACAGGTACACATATTCGTATAATGTAGGATCTCACAACGGTGAGCAAAACCTACTGACAGAGATCTAAGTTAGGCGGCACATTCATCACGCTGTCAATAATTGAATTTAAGCCCACTTAAGGCTTTGACAACATTTCTTTTGGTCTATGAAGGCAATTGAGTAGTGAAGTCCTCTCTCAAATGGTTAAAGCGAATCTTTCATCTCTGTACAGCGCAAAGACATTGACTGTGTCAAAAATGAATGCGGTTGCCCTTGGGTGCTTTGAGATGAAAATCCTTTGCTTCATTCACGGTCTCACCAGCATCTTCATACGGTGAATTGAGAAGGAAATCAAATAGCGAACTATATGAGCTGTTAAGCAACAGTCACCTCGTCAGAAGAGTCGGGATTCAACGGCTAAGATCAGGCACTTTTCGCCACTACCAGGGACGGCGCAATAGAGAAAGACCGCGACTCAGGTGACATTCGCAAGTTGAAAAGGACCCTAACTTACTGGGCAACTTACTAACTTAAGTCATAAAGTTCTATCAACTTAATCAATAGTAGAAATGAACTCAAACGAACCCTAACCGTTTTCATAAATTTATGACAACATCAGGGAACATCAAAACACTTATGTAAATCCTTAAATCGACTTAAAGAGATTTCTCCTAAACATCCATCTCTGCCCACAAGTTCTGGTTAACCTACCTCTAATCCATCTTAACATTTTTTTTGTTTTTTTTTACATAAAAACCACTTTATTCCTTCAGCAGACAATCCTTCTGTTCCGCCATCGTCGTCGTCGTCGTCCTTCTACTTTTGCTTCATTCAAATTCATCAAAACAGTAACAACACTCACTAAAAGTTAACACAACAAGGACGAGTACCTATGTACGTAAACCGAAAAGGAAAACACTCACCCTGTTGCTTCTTGTTCGACGAATGCTTCTGCCTTTGCTCTTGAAAATTAACGCGAGAACATTGTGGTTCCTGTTGCTGTTGCTTTAGTTGTTGTTTTTGTTGTTGCTGTTGCCCCTTTGGCAAAAGTTCCAACTCTTCACCGCTGTCAAGAGTCTCATTTCCATTTATTGTCTGATGCTGTAGCTCGACAGTATTCCTTCCCTCCAAGCTGTCACTAGCCTTCCCATCAACAACTATGAATGCAAACAACAACAAAAAATATGAAAACCACAAAAGGGAAAACGGCAAAGTATCTACAAAATACGACTGCAAAACACACAAAAGATACTTTTCATCGCACCAGTTACCTGTTCGATTGGAATTCAAGTTTTTGCTCATTGAGTGGCCTTTATTTGTGGGCGATCGGTGGAGTGGAGGATTGGACTTTCGTCTGAACTTTGAAATAACACTCAATCGACACAATAATTGTCGTCTTTCATTCAATAGCACTCGCGACAATAACTTGGCGGCTACCAATTGCGCCCACTCAATGCCGATTAATTAGAAATTGTTTCGGGAACATGTTGATTGTAGTACGGGCGCCGGGAAGCTATTAAATTAAGCCGCTTGCTCAAGTGAACTTGTAGCTAAATGACTTCCAATGAAAGCAAGTGTACTATTGACTCCAGCTGTCGAGTGGTTTTGTTTTTCTCTTTATCGCGGCACATACGTCATTTTATGTTTGCTGTTGAGCATAATCTGTATCTCATTATCTATAGTTCCATGTGTCGATGGTTCCCAGAGGGCAGGGCTTTGATTGAATAAATAAATGTTTTTGTTGTAATCGTTGTCGGCTACTTAACGTTGCGAATTGAATTTCACTCACACAATCGAGAAACACTATCAGCTGATTGATGTTATGTCATTTGTTGAGTGTAATTGATTGACGTTTCTACACGAGTGTGCAATGTTTGTCATAGCATGTGGCGATATCGTTGAAAGAAGCTTACGTACTGACTTATGACAGCGCTACAGTCTGTGGTGGACTTGCGCCTTAACCAACAAGCTACTTCAGCGACCATCCGTCCGCAGTGGATTCGAAGACCGCAGCGCTGGTTTCAGCCATCCTTGTCGTTGTATCTAAACCCTTCTAAATGGGCCGATGTCGCTGAGCAGCCCATACAATTTGTCGTTCTATCTCCTTCTCCACTCTCTATGTAGATGGAACCGTAGATCACCCGAAGGATTTTTCGCTCAAAGTAACCGAGAGCGACCACGTTCATTTTTGACAAAGTCTATGCCTCTGCGTCATCAAACAGAACTGGTATGATCAGGATCTTGTGCAGGGTCTATTCGGGTATTTCTTAGTCCAAAGAAACAGCGATTTGCATGGATGCCTCTGCTATTTGCATTTAAGTTCCGCACAATTCTCGCAAGAACCGAGGTTTCAATTAAGTCTCTCCCGACTTTAGCGGGACATTCTCTTTCGTCATCCTGCATAGACGAACAAATTTGTATAACTCGTCCCCATAAATGCTGTCAAACGCAGCCAGTCTTAATATTTGGTCGGTGGCAGACGTTTCTGGCCTAAAACCACACTGATACAAACTGACCAGATTGTTGACAAAATGTTTTAGGCGGTCGCACAATACAGCGAATAGGATCTTGTGAGCTATGTTGAGGAGACTGATGCCTCTATAGTTTGTGCATTTTAGCGTCAGCAGCAGCTATATTGGACTCTGAGTAAGTTAAGACTTCGTCTTGATCAGGTGGACGAAATTGTTGGTTCTCAGCGTCCGTGTTGCTTGGCTTAGGTAAAATTCCTGAAGAGCTATTCGTTCAGGCCGTGAGAGAGAATAAGGTACTACCGGAAGAAGAGACTTGATGAATAAATTGTGGATTTAAACATAAGTCTTTTCTAGAATCTGGCCCGGGACTCATAGCATTGGATGCCGATTCGAGGAGTCTTTGGATCGGATCTTGACTATAATTTTCAGGAGGGATACACCTCGATACATTGTACCGTGCACGGTGTTATTTTTTCAGTTCTACCCTGTTATAGCCCTGTAAAGAGGGGTGCCTGCTGCTAAACTCTAACCCATCCTGAGAAATTTAGGAAGCTACAGTTGAGGTTTTAGGCAAGAAGAATTTGAATGTTGTTTGTTAAAACAATTCCTTTGAAAAGCCTATAGAATTGGTAAAGAATGCATCTCTGAAGTCTAACCGAGTTAGAACGCGCTGAAAACGGAGAAGAAATAAGCGAGGATAGTGCTCAAGATCTGAGCAACTTGTTGGGTTTAAAGTGAAGCAATATCAGAGGAAGAAGCAGTATTTCATACAAACCAACACTGACACCATTAGATACAGCATCGGATACGCCATCAGACACCATCATATACATCATAACATACATCATCAGCAAAACATCAGATACAACATCATCAGAAGTTCCCATGCACCTTGTTAACTAAGGACACAGGTAAGTCCTATATTTTATTATATTTTGCGCATTGCCCCCGCCCCTTAACAAGTCCACCCAAAACTTTAAGTCCTTTAACAATGCAATCAGTGCCTTTCCTTCTGAAAGCATTGAGGAAGAACACTCAAATCTGCAAACTTTTGAAACCTGGTCTTCCCGACGCTGCAGAAATATAATTCAACTGAAGCTTTACCAGAGACGTCTTCAATGTTCTGAAAAAAAAAAGTGTTCCAATGTATCTGTGTTTAAGATAGGACAGACATCGGTATTGACAGACAAAATTGGGTTGTATCCTCATGTAATTCGATATCGGTGCAGTCCCTACAGAAGTATGGTACCGTGAAGAAAGCAAGGGCACTGACTATGACTCCACTAAAAAGTTTCCTTCATCTGTATAGATTTCTGTATGGGCTTTCTTGTAGTAGCATCTCTCAATATCCAGGACTGCGCGCTTCACCTGGTCTTTCTTCTTCTTTTACAAAAGGAGATGTTCTTTCCATCTCAGTCGATCAGTCGTCACTCAAAGAAGGATGATCTTACTGTTGACAATCATACAAAATTATAAATATCTGGGGCGACAGTTCGTAGAGAACCAATATCCAGCTTCTCGTTACAATTCATAATGTACGTGTTATATTTTTGGCACGAATGGAAGGAGCCTTGCCGACTCCGAACGGAGGACTAAAAAACATTTTTATGGCAACCTGACTGTCGAGAGGTGGTGCCACTAAAAGCGTTCTGTCTCGAACCTGTGTCAGTTCAGTTAGCAGTCCAATGCCGAGTTCATTGAACACATCGCTTCTGTACCCAAGTTGGTGACCTAAATATTATTCACAATTTTGATTGCCATTGACTCATTTTTATGTAAATTAGTCGCTTTAAATTAACCACCCCCTTTCAATTAAAATTACTCGCTTTAAACTCGATTAAATTTAATTATTTTTTTAAATTTATTTTGTCAAATTTATTAACTTTGACCACATAAATTATCGATTATTCACCGCACATTTGATGTGTAAGCAATTCCTTACTAATTGGTTTTATCTGTTTATTGGCAAACTACCTATAGATACATAGTATCTATAGTATCTGACGTAGAAATTGATGATGAGAGCTACCAATTTACAAACCAGTCTAACGAGTATGTAGATACACAATGTGTGAAGAGGATTCCGAGAATTCCAGCAACTTAATCTTTAAATTGGATTCATTATTACTGCTGATACTTTTGCGGTTGTGCGGTCTCTCCTTCTGGAAGTGGCAGACTATATAGAGCTCAATTTACACACAAGAGAGACAGAACTGAAGTTTACTCCAAATCTGTCCATGGCACAACAGATGTACTAAATTGAGTTAAATCAGTTTGTCAGCTTAGATAATTGTCTTCAAGGTACACCTCAGAGAGGCTTGATTCGGGAGATACTCAGACAATTTTTTTTTTCTTCTGTCGTGATGTTGAAGACACAAAAAGAGGTCCATTGTACCTCCATTAGGTACATCAGCCATCTTTAATGAGCAAAGGCAAGATGGTTCACATAGCAGGTCTTCTACAGTGTTGTCGCCCTCTCCACAAGGGTTACAGATAGTGGTGTTACTTAGCCTAACACGTTGAGATGTTTGGAAAAGGCGTTCTTACAGACGTCGGGAAGTATGCGTTTAGTCTGTCGGCATCTTGGAGAGTCATACCACCTACAATTGTGTTTGCTAAAAACCCAACCTTCGATATAAGCTCTAACATAAGAAGAGCCGGAGAAATTCTCCTCTGAAGCTTGCTTGGCAAGCTCATAGGAAAACTCTCTCAAATGGTCTTTTAAGAAAAGGTATTCTATGACGATTTCTTTATCGATTTTCAAGTCACTTTTCAAAAGAAACTTGGTGCCGTTTACCTCTGAGCGTCTACTAACGTGTGAGACGTCGTCCATACAAGAAGGCACAGAATGTCAAAGTTGACAGCTTCAATTTCAAGGTAATAAAAGACTTTGTCTTCGAATGAGACGCAGGAGGACAATGCATTAGAAAAGGACTTCGTCTTAAGGAGAAGCGACTTCAACAAGCTTGGTTTTGAAGCTTTTCTTCGTCCATACACTTTAACCATAGAGTCAGCCTGAAACTGATGGACTACTGTGCCCCGGCGAAAGTTACTTTCAAGCTTTTCGTTTGTATGAACCTGGTAACCCTTGGGCCATCTTGTTGACCGCACGCCGTGTTGACACTATATCCAGGACACCATCGGCAGAGAACTCAAATTCAGCAGCATGTGAGCTAAAAACTCGCTTCAGAAAATGACATTTAGAGGAAACATAGGCCTCTTATGAACCGCACGACAAAATGTGTAGCAAAAGCCTAAAACGGTCGGCTAAAAGGCAAAAGGATCAGGTACCTGTACTTACTCACTTATGATGACGCTACAGTTCGGTGTTAACCTGGGCCTCAAACAAAAAGTGTCTCAAACCAACTCAATCTTTAGCTAGCTCCCTCTAGTTTTCCATCACAAGTTGGTTGAGGTCCCTTTCTTGTTACGCGAGCTACTTGAACCGCGGTCTTATTCTACTGCACTGTCTCTCCAGAGTTGATTCAAAGATTCTCCCGGCTGAACCGCTAATGTAAAGCGCTGGCTCTACATGCCCCAAGCATCTTAGACATCAAAAACCAATAGATATCACGATATGGCGAAGGAAGTGACAGAGGATTGGGCTCACCTTACGGCGCGTAGACAATTCCGTATCCAAGTCGTGGAACAATGGGTCCCGCAAATCAAAATTGGCGCAGAACAGGAGAACCTGAATCAAAATCACTGAGGAAGAGCTGCAGAGAGCTCAAGCCTGTTGCTGAGTTCCGCACAAGATGGCGCTTAGATATTTAAGAATCAAATTTGAGCACAAACCTAGCATATGTAGCGGATAATCTATCCTTTATGAGGCGTGCTCTCATTAAGTTTAAAATCCGGCTATAAGACGTCCCAGGATTCATCAAACTCTGAGGACATTTCACGTAATTTCGCATCACTTGTTGATGGGTACTCATTCCTTGGGGATGACTTAGTTGCAAGTAGAGCTAGGGAACAGTGTATGTAGCATTATTATTAAGTCATCGGTCAAGTGTCCCGTTCTTCACAATGACATCTGCGGCATCTGTAGCTTACAAAAAAGTCAAGACGAAAACATTTCCAATGCAGCGTCCCCTTTTCAATGCTTAAATGTAATTTTCATCAACAAATTGGCACACGCTCTACAGATATCTTTATCAACAAACAATTAACGTTAACAAAAAACTTTCTTCATATTCATTGCAATAGATAAACGATGATAAATCCTAACGACATTATCTACAAGGACCACACTGATAAGAACTAAAACCAAATGTCCTTGAACTCATACACAAATCCAGTTTCTGGTTTCGGTTTTGGTTCTTCCATTAAACTATTTAATATGCATCCTAAGTAGACAAACGAAGTCCATTAAACTTCTAACTCTGTCCGGTCTCCCCAGAGTCGCCAGCTCTAAGAAGAAGAGGACGAACGAGAAAAAAAAAATAAACCTCGAATAATCCCAAAATGAGCAAGCATCCGGTCATTCTTCTCGTTTGTCCGAATAAATATCCATCCACACACAAACATTTGGAACGTAAATAATGAAATTACTAAGGAAGAAATTAAGAATTCAAAACTATCAATGTCCAGCAATCTAGATGACTCTATGCCACACACCGTATCCTTTGGATCTGCCACAGACCGACCAAAATTAGAACGATGGACAAACTTTTTGCGAATGATAAACCTTTGCCTGCAACTAAAGTAATTCATTTGAATCCATTAGAAAGAATCCTTTTCTACAAGCATCCAATCTACGATCGATTTCAGGACACGTTTATATCCTGTATGGGATTACCCGTTAGGTACGACTATATGTATATAGTTTAGATTGCGGCAAACAGTCGAAAACTTAGATTGCATTAGAAATTAGGGCACAGCAAACAAGTCATTCCTATCCTCTCAGCCATTACGTGTCGCATTATGAATTCGTCTCCTTAAGAGGACCAAATTCACAATCAAAAGGAGGGAAGAGTGAGACAAGAAAAAAAAAAGAAGACAACTTCTGCTCAGGATCCATTTCCACAACGAGTCTATCCTTAGCGTATCTTTGAATTGTTGTAAGATGAATAGAAAAGGAATTAATTAAGAGATACCACATCCTTCCATTCGACAGAATAAGAGGGGTGGGGGTTTGAATTTCTCCAGAGATGGGAAACCGGTGAACCGTACTCATCACAATCTGCAATCCTATCCCTCGAAGAAGAGACCAAGCCTCTGTGCATGACTTTATCTGCTTCGAATTCGACACCATAAAATTTTCGAATATTAATGGACACAAGAGGAAGAGAGGTCCTTTTGTCCGGATCGACTTTGGAAGCTGGAGGGTTGGGCTCGAACGTTATTGGCATTACGGGCATTCTTCGGATGACGAATACAATATGAAAGTATTTTCTATATCCAATGTGTGTGTGTGTGTGTGTTTGTCTTTCCTGAATGTCTAAATGGATTATATTTACGTGGCATTTCGATGGGATCCTGCATTCGAGAATTTGCTTAGAAAATGCAGCTTTACAAGGATAAGGGAAAATTATCTATGAAAATATGCTCTCCCATTACAGGCAGCATTGCTGGAGTTACATAACCGAAGGGAACTTGACATCGTCTGGGATGATGGATAGGGAAATTGTTTCTGATTTTAGCAACAGGCTCTGGTAACAAGATTGGAAAATGGTTTACGAAGAAGAATCGAATGGACGGCTCTTTTGAGTTTGATGTTCGATAAATTGAAAAATGGAGCTGTAATCGATGTCTATTCGGACGAAGAAGTTGTTCCTGTTGGGACATTGTATATCTCCCAAATGGGAAATCAACAGAAAATAATCTGAGGAAGGATTTATTTATTTCACAGTGATGGACGATACCCATGTTTTTAGGGATTCCCCCATTTGATGTTGCTACCTTCGAGATGCACAGTCCGTGCCAACGTAGAGTAAGACGTGGAACAGTCTCCAAGCCTTTTGGGCAATATAAAGCGCAATTAATCTGATGCATATGAAACCTGATACCCTAGCAACATTCTTCAACACTGGGGAAGCTTTTGGCAACGTGCACAGTGGAGTTATTCAAGAATCCCTCATAAGCTACGGGCAGAGGAGTATCTATGTAAGTTCACTGACAGGATGTATGATCATAACAGCCATTTAACTTAATTCGTCGAAAGAAGCAAAACCATTACTGACTTACTTGAGGTGTTGCTACAGTTCGGGGTGCGAATGAGCCTCAACTAACAAGTGTCTCCAGCCAGTTCGATCTTTATCTAGCTGCCCCCAGTTTGCACTTTAAATTAGTTCAGGACTCCCTTCACTTGGGCTTCTTAAGTCGCGGTTTTCCCCTACATGACCCTGCCAGAAGCACACCTTAACGTGGTATAATCTTCCCTCTACCACAGCTACTGGTTATGAATAAGACTTTGCTTACACAAAACAGAGAAAGGGTTTAAGCCGTCTCCCATGCGGATGATGTGAGGATCCTGAACATCTCTATCTTTGTGGATAGTCAACTTGCTATCAAAGCCATTGATTTCGGTTACCACATGCTCCGAATTGACGCAAGAATGCCTTAACGAGTATGATAGGTCTAGGATTACAGTGACACAGAGAGAAACTAATTTTCTAATCGTCTTTATTCCCTTGAGAGCTGTCAAAAGAAAAATAAGCATAAACGCGGCACCACATCTCAATAGGCAATGACAAACCTTCGAAAGTATAAATTGTTATGAGAAAGGTTACCAATCCGCCGTCTGGAATCGGCCATAACATGACATGGCAGCACGAGTCGTGGTAAAAAGCTAGGGTCTGGATCTTTGCGATCTGTCGTTTGTAAAGGGTCTTTCATTAAGCGCTTCCTATCTTTAAATTTAAATAAAACAAAGTGTGTGTGAGATATCATAGACATTTTTAATTCGTTTGAAAGATCTATTGGATCATTATGGAATATAATATCGTTCAAATGTCCACCGCAGCTTCTCTGGGTGGCGCGCATCCGAAATGTCCAATTTTCCATGCCTCTGGCGCATAAATCGGGTTGAATTTGGCCGATGGGATGGGTTATGTTGGCTTTGAGGGCCGCTGTGGTTTGTGGCTTATTCGCATAGACCCGCGACTTCAGAAAACCCCACAAAAAAAGTCTAACGGGGTCAAATCGCATGATCTCGTTGGTCAGTTCACATCACCTTCACGTGAGATGATCATCCCTCGAACTGCTTGTGCAGAATTTCCAATGTGGCGTGAACTGTGTAGCACGTAGCGCCGTCCTGTTGAAACCACATGTCGTTGATGTCCATATCATCCAAATCAGGCCAAAAGAAGTTGGTAATCATCGACCTATAGCGCTCGCCAACTTCGTTCTCAAAGAAATATGGAACGATGACGCCGCCAGCCCAAAATCCACACCAATCAGTGACTTTTTCGGTTTGCATTGGACGCTCTTGGATCTCATGTGGATTGGTATCGTCCCAAATTTGACAATTTTGTTTGTTGACGTACCCATTCATCCAGAAATGGACCTCATCGCTGAAGATGATTTTTCGATGAAAATTAGGGTCAGTTTTCAACTGCTCCAGAGCCCATTTAGCGAACACACTTCGTTGTCTATGGTCGTTTACCTTCAGCTCCTGTGTCAGTTGAATTTTGTAGGAGTGCAGGCCCAAGTAACGACGCAAAATTCGCCAAGTTGTGGTCTATGAAAGGCCGATGTGAAATCGACTTCCTCGGATTCTCCTGCACACTCTCACGGACAGCGGCGATGTTTTCGGCAGATCTTGCGTCTCGTCGACGTGCGGGTGTTGGTTGATCGTTTGCCGAACCAGTAGACTCAAATTTATCCACCACACTGCGAATAGTCCTCTCGCAAGAACGATTATGGCGACCGTAAAATGGGCGAGGCGCGCGGAACGTTGCCCGAACGTTGTTGAACGCTATATCCATCCATGGTGATTTGGCAAAACAGGCTGAATAAATGACAGCCAATTTGACGGATGTGGCTTCAACAATATGGCCGCTATCAACTGTCAAAGTTCTGAAGTCCCTTTTGGAAGACCCTTTATTTGCAGTCAAAAATGAAAGGCTTAAGTCTGCGTATTTCAATTTTCAGTGTGAGGACAGCACAAAGTCCGCTATAAATGTTACTATACAAAACTATTGAAGTCTTTGAACACATGGGAACAGATCCAAACTAACATGGGCTTCAATAAAAACTAGTTTATATAAAAACCAACTGTGTATTAACAAATAATTTTTATAAAAGGACTACATACAGATCCCCGGGCTTCGAATTTTTTTTAATTTCTTCCTATCTATCATCCTTCCCCCTCCAGGCTTTAATTAAGCACTTCAATGTAATTTCATCGCTATACAAAAATGCTTTCATCAACAGAAAATTGTTATGAAAGCTTTACGATAAAAAATTCAAAAAAAAAGAACCTCAACCCACGGATAAACTGCAGGTTCCGCAAAAAATACCAATTTCATAATAAACACGCATCGATATCGTTTGTTCAATTATTCTCTATTGAATATGACAACGACAAGGCAATGCTGTTTGGAAGTTCGATGGAAGTTGTATTGTACCCTACGGAAGCGTTTTAAATTTTCTTCTTCGCCGTGTCTCATGAAGACATCTTCACATTAATTGTTTATCTCTGGTCCGCATCGTTGTCTGTAAGCAGTATTTTTCCGAAAATGACCAAACTTCAGCCATAAGCTGCCTGTGGCACCTAATTGACAGCAATGACATCGAAGCTCAGAAGGTTCTATAAAAGAATTCCATTGAGCCTACCACATTCACTGAATGATCTTAAATATATATTGGTACTGGGGTGAGCACATATTCTATTTTTCAAGCCAAGATCACAGCCACCAAACAAGCAACAAAGCTAGTCAGTGTATGTATCAGCAAACACAATCACTTTGTATGACTGCCAGGTTTAAGAGTCACCCTATCACCGTGTGTATTAGTTCATACAGATATCATTTACAGTGGAAGAACTAGTTCATCAGTCAGGAATTAATCAGAATATGATCCATCAGTCCCCCTTCCGTTTGAAGGAAACCCTCGCTAGAGCTAGTATACGCTAGACTATTCTATTTCAATGATTCGCTTATCCTCAGTAGAACTCGGCATCCATTTCGATCCTCCACCAATGACAACATTTCATCAGCGTTCATCCCCAAGCGGGCCAGGACAGATGGTATAATTTCATCCATGGCATTCATGGCACATTTTGGAAACCAGTTTGGAGGCATGCGGACTACGTGACCAAATTGTTGAACTTTAGATCGTTCCGATCGGAGTAGTATCTGCTCTTTCTCACTTGATCCCTGCCAGTTACTGTAGCAACACCACGGAGGAATTTTATTTCGGTCGCTTGTACCAGTGGTCACCACCGAATAACCATAGGTCAGAGTTGGAACAAATATCAAGTTAAAAACCGATACCTTAGCTTTGACACTAATCTTCCCTATAACAGACCGACCAAGCTCTGGTAAAACTGATACAGCCTGACGAATGCTTACAAGATAACTCTGCATTGGTCCTTCCATCACTCGTTACTAAGATCCCAAAATACTTGCACTTCTTAACCCGTTTCAACAATACTCCATCCGAAATGCAGAGAGTGCTCAGAACAACCCTTCTTGAAACAACCATCGCTTTCAATTTTTTTAGGTTAAGGCACCTTTTGAGTACCCACCGGAGTATTTGGAGGATCCCAGGATGACCAAATCATGCGCGAAAAGTAGTTTACTTATCCTCAAGTCTCCCAATGCGACGCATTATCCATCACGGCTGCTCTATAACATTAAGTCCATGTGCACGTATGGTAAAAAGGAATGGTCCTTAAGGGAACCAATCGTCTTCTCCAAATCTACAACGAAAATACTTTGCCTAGTCCTTGATTAGAAGAAGACTCTTTCTCGCAATAAATTAAGTCAAAGAGATGCACAAAGAGGATTTCTCAGGACATGAGCCTTCTTTGGGCTTGCCAGCTTCCTTTCTTATTGCTTCAATTGACAGTTGGATCTCTAATGAACACACCTCATTACTAATGTCGTCACTACAACTAGCTCCACGAAAGTGTGATCCAACTGAACTGCCCTAATTGATTTCGATTATGAACTACATAAATAAATAAAGGTCAACTTCGGTTCCAGAAGTTGTTATATCAGATAACTTATTGTAGCTCAGGGCCTTTCCGTCTTTTGAACTAGGGTAAGGTTTGGTTAGCCATCTAGCCATCTAGGCGTTCTGGCGAATTTGAGTAGTTTTGCCGGCGATCAATCTAACAGCTCATCGATATGGTCGAAGAAAAATTTGCCCAGGATTCTGTTTCTGAGTTGACAGAGGCTTGGGCAGTGACAGAGGAAATGGGCTCAGATGTCATCGTCGCTCAGACGTAGTTTTTTCATGTGATATCTTAGCATGTTATGGCCAGTTAGCACTCCTATCAGCATTTACAGGGATTTCCAGTCCTTTTCCAAGAGTCTACTTGTTTTCATCTTATCGTACTCTGGCCATAGCCTTCTTGATATTCCACAGGTGGTTAGTGATCTCCATTTGTTGTGTGCTTCTATTATTGACCTTTGTTCGATTTTGACCTTAAGGTTGCAGTGTGGAGGTTTGACCGTGGCATCCGCTTGTTTCCGGTCTAGGGCTGAGCCCTTTCTGGCCATTTCATCAGCCGCCTCATTGCCTGGTCTCATCTCCGAGATGATCATTGTATCGTCCAAGCCTTTTACCAGGTGAAACTTCTTGATTCGACTGCAGAAGATAGCAAGTACATCAGTGCCTTGCCTGGTTTAGATTTTGATGAGGTTTTATATGTGTTCGAGCTGGCTGGAGACGCTTGTTGGTTCAGGCTCAGGTCCACCCCGAACTGTAGCGCCACCTTTATATGTGTTGCCTTCCAAAATGTCTCTCAATGTCTTTCCTTTTAACACGCTCCTGATACTCAAGCTATTCTCATTCTATTGCTCTATAGCTCGAGGCCTTAGTCGCAAAGTCGCTGTTCTGTTTCAAGTCTAAGTCACCATTTTGATCGATCAACCTAATTACAAGTAAAAATGAATCATAGCTATGTCAGTGGACTCAGCTGCGTCAAAGGACATCCCTTGTTTAAAACTATCTAACAATACCTAATACACCCTACAACGATGGAATGTAAAAAACGTAAAACAAAAATAAAAATATTGCCCCCTCCAACCAGCCTGTCCAAAATATGTAATAGGTTTGCCCGGTTAGCGTATTGAGAAAGATTATTTTTTTTTATTTTTTTTTTTATAAAAGGATACATCGTTTCATCGGGTACAGGACTTGTTTATGTACATGACAGTTACACTGGCAAAAAAAAATTTAATATTTCGAACACAATGAACATGTCCTTTATAGAGAGTACTGTCAGATGAAAGGCATAATTTCCACGCATCGTTACCACTGAAATGGGTTACTACCTCACGAGGTCTTATCCTTGCACTTTGACATCCAAATATTGAAATGTCTGCCGCAAACGCCATCTGATGGAATTTCCTTTTAAAAATGTTTTTTTTTTCACTTTATTCTTCTAAAGTGAAATGATTAAGTCGTGGAAGACTGGTTCTGATATTTAATTCTCTATCCAAATGCAAGGAGCATGCAGCGAATGAAGGCGAAGCCGCAACGCACAGTCGGTGTCCTTTGGAAACAAACTGCTGCGGATGGGACAACTTTTCTTTTTTTTTTGTTCTCTTTGGTAGAAAAACTTATTTTCGAAATTAATTCCGCGCACTTGCATACTGTCAATGGAATGTGGTGACGGTGAAGGCGGTGGGGGGGAGCGGGGGTGAAGCTTTGCAGAATACTTAATGACATGTCAATAGAATGCTATCAGTTTGCTGGCGTTCTCCTCTTTGTGAAATCGATTCCAGTGGTAACACCAAATTGAAAAATTGCATTTCACTCCGCGATTTTCTTCTTGTTTGTTCGTGTCACATTTTAAAAGGAGATTTTCGTCTCAATTTCCAAGAGAAATACCGTTATGTATGGCATATACCAACGGATGGTTTCACATTTAAAGAGAAAATAAAAAAAACAAAAAAAAATAGTGAAATAGAAATGGAAATTGGAAATGATTTTGAATCGATTATGGCGCGCGGGGGCGTATGAGTAACTTTTTCGTCGTCTCTTTGGAAAGTTTGGAGAAATTAATTTCATGTTTCAAAAATCGAATTTTTTTATTTTTTTTGTGAAAAATAGAAATAAGACTCATTTCATGGTGTCCATCTGTGCACTAATTACGATTCTTTTGAATTTTGCAACTTTTGGGGGTAAAGTTTCAAACATCGATTGGTTGAATGGCTTTTTGGTTGCGTATTTTCGTGACAGGAATCCTATTTTTTTTGTGATTTTCTTTGGCGCCACGATATTATTGGAAAAGTTTGAAGAGGTTGGCAGGTCCTGTGATGTATAAATTATTTTTTAATTTAAGTGCTGATGGTTGTTTGGGAGGGACGGGAAGGGGGACAATTTATGGGATTTTTAGCACAACATTGAGGAAAGTGTGAATACTCTTTTAACACCTGGCATAGTTTGTATAAGGAAATTTAAAATAGAAGTGTGAAAAGAACAGTTAAGAAGGTTAATTAATGGGGTTCATATGTAGGTCATGGGATTTTACCCCTTTTTTTGTGCGTACGCTGTTGTACCCAATGGCACTTTCCCAGATGACAGCAGATTTTAAGTGGCAGTGAATACCAATGGGAATGAAGTTTGTTTTCGAACCACAATGTCAATTTAGATGAACGGAAGTTTTCTTTGAAAAGTCATAAATGTCATTCCTTCAGTGGAATTAGATAACAATTGACGTGCTCGACGGGAAGATTATCAATTTAAAATGCCTCCACTGTCCACACTTATCGACTTCAGACACATCGCTCCCTAGTATCCACGATTCTTCCTCAAGATTTCAGTTAAATCTTTTTCGGTTTCTAGAATCTGAATGCTAGACTATTGCGGTCCAGGTCCATCCTTCATCCCCAAACGCCTCCTTTGCTGGTACTAAAAAGTATGCCCAACTCAATCGATTGGGAGTGAACTATCCCATTTCGTGAGGTCGCCCTTTACCACTTCGTCCCTTTTTTAAATTGATGGGGACTCTGGACTAGCTGGTATGTAATACACTCTATATGTTACTACTGTCCATCTCAGTGAGTGAATCCAGTCTGGTGTTCGAACAAAGCAAGTGCTTCCCCAAAAGATCCTGATGAGGTTGTATCTGAGGCTCAACTCCCCGTACTTTGTATCTCACTGATGACTGTTTCAACCTTTATGAAGCTATAATACGTGATACAGCTCATCCTTGTTTGCTATATTATACAAGGCCCTAGAAAGGTGGTAAAATTGTTGGAGTTTCTCCAGGATATGGAATATAGTCGCTTCACGATCTTCCAAGCATAAAACTGTACATCAGACTCCTCAGCATCGCGTACAAGACCTTACCTGCCGCACTATGTGAATGCCTGAATCCTTTCGCTAACAAATTGATTGGCTCATATGATGCAGATCTTAAGCCATAAAAGTCCACAATCGACTCAATTTTCAACATCGATAGATTGTGGAGGAAACATGAGTCCAAATTGGTACCCTTGTCTTCTTCACCAATTGTTTGAAGCTGACTAGCTATTCAAAACCGTGTCCCGTTTCGGTCCAACTCATCCATTTGTACAGGCTGACGATTGGGAATGCTCACTTCTTGGCAATGGCCTCAAAAATTTCTAAGATAAGGTGTAGCGCTGTCCTGTAACTTCAAATTCTTCCTAAGAAATTCGGTCCCGCTTGCATTGACAGTTTTGGGAGAGAAGATTCAACGACGATCTAAAGGAGTTGTACAGCACATTTGGCATTGATGTTTAAGTAGGGCGAATGGACACCAATAGTCAGACAGAGTATTCAAATCAAAGCAGGATGGACAACGCTGTAGAAGAAGAGGAAGAACTCTCCACGCATAAGTGGAAGAGGAGCTAAATCATCTTAAAGTTTGAGCAAATGGAGACAGTTAGCTAAGGACCGGGCTGACTGGAGTGGTTTGTTTGTTGAGAGCTCAGATTCATCTCAAACTGCAGTGTCGCCTAGGCAAATAAATCAACTTGGAAGACATGTATACGTAGGAACAGCAGTTAGTTCTTCTCCGTCAAAACTAGCTCCGAACATAGGGAAAGTCTATATAACATTTCTTATTTTTATTTTCAGTGTCCAAAGCCCCTGATTGGTACACGGTTTTGTTTAAAAATGAATTTGATATCACATGTTGCATACCTTTAAACTAACGGAAATTGTCTGTCACCCTAAAAGTATGTAGTTGACTACAAGAAGATCCATGCAGCACGATTCACATAGTATGTGCTCAGCTGTTTCATTCTTCTCTAGGCAGAGTCGGTATACAGTTTCTTAAAATCCATTTATGTTGTGAAGGTGATATCTATGATGACGGTGCCCTGAGAGGAAACTCACAAGACTCCTAGGAACTCTTCTGAAAGAGACTGATATCTTTATTAGCTTGGCGGAGGTCTTGAGTATTTTCCCAATAGGATAAGCACATGTTGCTCCCCCACTTCTTTAGAAATCATTTGAATTCGGAATAAAAAATTCCACAGAAAAGACTCATAGTTATTTTCCTTTAACCTTAATGCCTTGATACTCTGGTATCCACCAATGGAAGACATTATTGTTGAGAGCCCAGTCCCAGAGCCGTGAAAGGCATTGAAACAGTCCTTTATGGGGTCTGAAATCATCAGGTTGGATTTAAAGCGCTCTAAGAACCTCTTGACTGTTCATTTGTGTATGGATGGACGCTTGTTTGTAGATGGATGAGTCAAATAAGGGCCTGCAATCGAACACAACTCCTGATGCCAATGCAGACAGGTCTTCGAAGCCATTGAAGTTTGGTGACTCTTGTTTCTTCTTTAACTGTGGTCACCATATATGCTCAAGAACGAGTATAACTCCAGCTATTGCCAAGTCATCTTGTAATTTTGTTCTGATATGCAAGTTCAAATTCAGTCTTTTGTCCAAGACAACTCCTAAGGATTTGAGGAAATGCTCCCATGAAAGTTACGTGCTACTTTTGATCGAAAATCCTTTCCTAGCTCATTAGTCCGAAAGGGCGCGGTGCATGAATTCCCATATGTTGCCTTAATGCTTGCGGCTAATTGAGATGAGCGTAACTAATAGCTTCATGGACTATGTTGCTGAGCCTTATGAGTTGGTCATCTTCTATGACATTGACATTGTGGGCAGTCTTTCTTCTCCGATATCGTCGCAGAGACCCTACCTAAGGTCGATCAGATTCCCCAGCTTTTAAGCATCGCTCTGACGCTTCTTTTCATAACATTGGTGATTGAAACATATCTAACGTTGTAAAAGGCTACGTTTGGTCTAAATGTATTTTTTCTAGAGGGCTTCGAACTTCCTTATGATGCAGCTACAGTCCGAGGTAGACCTAGGCCTCAACTAACAAGTGTCAACAGCCAGCTCGCTGCCTCTAGTTCCGCACACCAAGTTGGGTGAGAACCCTTTCCACTTGCGTGCGCCACCTTAGTCGCGGTCCTCCTCTACTGAATGATTCCTCCGGAGTAGTTTCGAAGATTCTCCAGGCCGGAACACTTGTGTTTAATTTAGGAAATTATCGATAGACAATGCAAAACCCTGCAGTACGTCTCCGATGTTTGCATACTGTCCCACAGAATGAAGGACCTGCATCCTGCGAAAACTGCAACGTGTAAAAAGTGTTGACCCTTTCTTCACTGCCCGTCACCTAAAGCAAATACAAATCCCTTGTATAAACTCAGACAACATTATCGATTTCTTTGGTAAAATTTTATTTATTTTTCCTAACAAACAATTTTTTTTTTTATAAGAAAAAGTACAATTTCAAAATAACTGTCCTATCTATCTTAAAATCCAATAAAATAAAAAAAAAAACCGAAACTTTTTCCTTCAAAGTTAAACAAATATCCTAAATCGAAGTTATTCCCGGTCCAGCAGGGTTACTGGCTGCGGTATGGGTACACTCCAATTAACCTAAAAACAACCCACTAAGCCTATCATCAAAACAACTTGTGCCACCCCCCAAAGTAAACCAATTTTTTTTTTTTTTACCGCCTGGGTGCGGGCTTCTGTGGGAAATTCCCCATCATGATCAATTGTGTATATCTACTGTCGCAGAGGAGTAGACTGCTGCTCGTCCTTTCCTTGACATGGACACGGAAACAACACAAAAAAAAAACGAAAAGGAGTCCCAATCCCAATTTTGAATTCAATCCAAATCGTAAAAAGCAACGTCCAGGGGTGGAAGGATATCGAAAAAAAAAACTCGCTACACGTGAGAAGATACACCTTCAACAAAACAAGGGAAAATAGAAAGAAAAATCGCTTCTTGCTTCATGTCCGCCAGTGTTGATTGAAAGTGGGCGCCAGCAGGTAGGCGGGTATGGTCCATGAGGAGTATCTTCTGGTCTAGTACAACTAGAACCCTTGTTCTCGTTCTCTTCCATCGATGGTGTATTTGGGGATTTTTTTATTTTATTTTTGTATTTGTCTCTCTTGTTTCCTGACACACAACTCGTTTCTGAAGGATACCCAGGACCAAAGCTGAAGGTGAATCCCAATCGAGAGATGCTATTTAATTTTGATGACAATATCGAAAAAATTGTCGCCGCCATCTGGCACCGAGTCCAGTAAAAGGAATTGCTCCATTTGGCGCTGTTCGCCTGACTGTTGTAGGCCACGTCCATGTTCACGTTGACGTTGTCGTATCGACGACCAACTCTCCGTGAGTGGGTGAACGCAACCTGTCCACTTGAGTCCAGTACGTTTGCATTCGATCACAGTTCGGAAGTTTTTCACATCGCATTCGCTGCCGAAATACCAAATGAAAATTGCATGCTGTCGGGTCGTCGTGTTGGAACAACAACGATGGCTCGAACTGGACGACATCGAAAAGGATGCCAAGGACGAGCAGCGGGACAGTGATGAGGATGCCGACGATGACGATGACGACGACGACGATGAACTGCACCATGTACAAGCATCAGCCTTGGGGCAATTCGTGCAAATGCTACGAGAGCTAGTTGGGGAGTGTTCACCATTGAACCGTGATTGCAAGGTGGTGGAGGAGAACTCTGATCCAGGATCCTGAATTAAATGACCGGTTGTACTTTTCCTGGTAGATTTTGATTCCATTGCTGTTTTGATGGCCCCAGTGCATGGTCCGTTGGGAATACCAACAAAACCTGGCGAAGCTTCAGCAGTATCAGCAGTGGCAGCAAACACAGCACGACAGTCATCAAATTCAAGTTTCAGACTTGGGGGGGTTGGCGATGGTGTATCGCCTGCAGTATCTGCATTCATGTCGTTCATTTCATTCCGTAGCTCTTCCTCTTCCTGGTCCACTGGTATACATGCGACAAAGAATAGTTCTGTACCCGACCGATGGACATTCTTCGAAGTGCTGGTCGTCCTGGAATTTTTATATCTTCTCTCGAAAGTATGTCCTTGGACCTTTTCAGTTGGCACCAGAACCCCCCCAACTGACACATTAACATTATTCTTGAAGTTCTCCTTATTCTGATTCCAGGTACGTTCCGATTGAATCGTAATGCAAGGCATCGACTTGGTATTCACAAACTGCAACCGAATCGCTTGACCGAATGTCGTATAGTGCTGTGCAACAGAAATTTGATGGACCTGAGTCAGATGGGACAGGACATCCCATTCGGTGATAAATTTTCCAAAAGTTTCAATCTTTTCTTCACCTTTCGCTTTATGGCTGACATCTTGTGTCCAGATACAATCCAACGTCTTGGCTTCGGGATCAGGTCTTGAATTATTGCTTGCAATGACGGCGGTGGCATTGTGCAACAAGGAGCATGATGATTTCCCAGTTGGACAATGAAAAGTTCTCTGCTGTTGTCCAAGTCCTGTACGATTGTGATGGGAGTGGTATGAGCTTTGGTGCTCATGGTGGTGTGCTTGTTGTTGATGATGATGATGGTGATGGTGATGATGGCGGCACGAACCATGCTCTACGACATCGTTTTTCTTCTTTGACTTTAGATTGAGTTTAAGGACGACAATGTTGTCGTTGTCGGTTGAACGGCTACCATCGGCATTAACTTGATTGTTGTCGTCGTCTGGTTTCTTGAGCGGTTCTAAAATTGTATTCCCCGCTATATGTTTCCGTTGATGGACTTTGTCCAGAGTTGGTGATGACGATGCTGATGTTGGGCTGTCGATTTTCCCATTGATGAGTGGTGTCTCATGACAGTCATTGAAGTCTTTTGGGCAGTCTGACGATGATTTGCCATTTCGAACTGAAAAACAGAAGAAAAAAGAAATAATTAATCCCAAGGATGAGGTAGGAGTTTACATTTTTATCTGTGCGTTCAGGGAAAGCATTTAATCAAAGGTCTTGGGGAAGCTATACACTACCGCAAGCTGTTCGCTTTAATGGAGTAATTTCTTTATAATGACTTTTGAGAGTGGACTTGAGTGATGAAGAAAGTTTAGTTATTCCTTTTGTGGAAGGAGATTGAAATTAAAATGATATTAGGGGTTGTTTTGCGGTCACATGTTAGAGAGATGTAACAAATGTCACTGAGGACTTTGAAAAGGTGGAGACATTTGGACCGCAAATGTAAACCTCACACTTTATCTTTCTGTTAAAAGTGGTTATGATAGGTTATAGGGCAACAGTAGGACATACTTGAAGGGTGCATGGAGTCTAAGATTTTGTCAGACGAGTGTATGTCTAATGAATGGAATCTCTGCATTCCGTACACCTACAATATTGTGTGAGCAGCTGAAATATTTCATTAACAATCTGATTAGCCCCTATAAGTGTGATTTAAGGCCGGGAAAGTCCACAATTGGCGAAATTCTCACACTTCGACAAACCCTGGAAAGAAAGTTTAGAAATCCAAATCGATGATCTTCTTAGAGGCCATGTTATGACAGCAGATAGAGAGACGACCTAGCTTAATCTGATTTAAGGATCCCTTCCAATCTTGTCCGTCTTTGCAAGATAACAATGGAGGATTTTCATTACGCGGCGGTTGTACGAAACTCATAAGCCAACGCCAGCGGAACAAACTTTCAAAAGGTTGCGTGCCCCGACCTTGTTGACAAGAAAGGACAGTCAACTTTTGTACAGAACGTCACAGTTGTTTCTTTGGGGTGACAAGACAAGGAAGGTCTTATTCCGAACAACTAAGAATGCTCTAGTTAAGACCTAACCATGGCAGTCCTATTCTATAATGTTGAAACATTGACTCTGCCGAAGGTGGATGAAGATAGTCGTTTCTAAGGAAAATGCGTGGACGGGATTTGCAAAGACTGTAAAGCGAATGGGCACTAACATGGTCTGGTTTGCAGAGTCTTCGAATCTAGTCCGAAGGTACAATTAAGTACCTGGAAAGGTATCTTAGTTGAGGTCTTGAAGAATAAACTTTAACTAAAGTGTCAATCCTTTGTTGTTTTAGAAGAGAGGATCCAGGTTTTATCGATGGAATGTGAAGAATATGCAACATTGATCTTCCAACTTACATGGGTAGAACCAGTACATCGACTCGAAGTGCACTTTTGGCGTCGATACAGGAGG
Organism: Criorhina ranunculi; assembly: GCA_951813785.1. Taxonomy (NCBI): domain Eukaryota; kingdom Metazoa; phylum Arthropoda; class Insecta; order Diptera; family Syrphidae; genus Criorhina; species Criorhina ranunculi. Next base: position 29,553,036 of record OX638381.1, read on the forward strand.
GACAGCTTATGAAGAGTATAAAGTTTATAAGACACCCCGAAAAATTTGAAACTAAAGAAAGAACTACTTAAGGATCGAGATGCCGAAAGAAACTTTAAAGCTGGCAATCATGGATAAGGAAGTCTACCCTGATATGCGTCATTCGAGCTTTAATCATACATTGCTCTATATTGGATTTCATTTAGGAACAGGAAGCAGGTAACCTTCGAAAGGAATCAATGACAATAGAAGGAGATTGAAAGTAAGTTCGTACAAGACGGCTATGCCTAGTGGACTTAATATTTGATTCTGATTAGATGCCTGAAAAGATGTTTGGAACTGCTTAAAAGCTCAGTAAAGGCAGACCGTCCAATTCAAGCTGAAGACACTCAGTTTCATTTAAAACTCTCATAGGCTGTCGACACTTCAAAACCCTGTTCCTTCAGATAAGACTTCGACGTTATTGACATCGTGCCTCCGATAGGCCACTATCTTTCGTGTCACAATCCATATGGATCTTTTTTTGATATGGCCTTTGGTTGGATTTTTGCCAGGAATGTGCGAAGAAGTTTCGATGTCCTTATCAGGAGGAATATGAAAGCGAATCAAGCAGGTTTTGGAAACCTTGCAGACTCCCTTTGAAAGATCAAACTTCCACCAGTGTCTCATTCTGTATCATTCAGGTCAAAGACATCCCAGAGGAAGCATGCCACAGTTTAAATGAAGAACGGTCCTCCAAAATACATACCTACGTTCTCAAAAGGAAAGAAATGTCAAAGTGTCAGCTACTGACAAGGATCAACTAATACTATTTCCCGTCCCCATAGGGGAATCTTTCGCAAGAGAAAAGCAAACAAACTTTTGTAGATTCTAAGGTTATACCTGTGCCTGTAAAGGGTTCACTAAAAAGTTGGACTTTCTGTGAAAGAATTTGGCAGAGACCTACTGGGACTATATTTTCTTTGCAAAGCTTTGACATTCTGAACAAAGAGTGGAAGTAATCACTTCTCCTTAGCCAATAAGTTCGCATTGGAACCCAGCAATAGATGGCTAAGTTATATTTTGTGCATTCAAAAAGTGCTGTGACATCCTTCAGAATCAGTTTCGAGTACATTAGGCTTAACTATCTGTGAAGATGAAAATTATGCCAAAAAGTGTCGAACCCTTATTGGAGTTTCGACCAAAGCTGATTGAAGCCCGTTCCCAAAGCAGTTCCAATCTCTATTTTGGAACTAACCCTATTCCTAATGAGGTCATGTTGCGATAGATGCTTTTTGAAATTCTGTCAGTATTTTGTGAAAGGGATAACGATCCTAATCCCTTGTTTCACACAGAAACGGAGGTGGCCTTCATGAAAGACAATGAAAGGGGCTTTATGCAAATGTTTTGTCCTAGTTTCCACTTTGATTTGACTTGGGTGTAGACTTTCAGAACAAAGGTTGATGTGGTAGTCCACCAGGGATACCCTTTGGAAAGTCAAGAACGAACGTCGATAAGATGCTCTACGGCTTAAAGAACTAACTTCAGCAGGATAAACCTTCCATGGTGTTCAACAACCCACTTCCTTCTCTTTGTCTTGCCATTGCCTCCATGATTTACCTTCACATCCATGGATGGTATGTGCAAAAATAATTGTGTGATGGCAAGAACCCTAATGTTCATCATTACAATTGGCCTTCACAGTTGTTTTTTCTGTATGTTTTCCTTAGAAGCCTTTATTTGCAGTCATCATTGTCGACACACACACACACACACAAAAAGGAGCCCATTTTCTACACTCCATTAGTTAAGTGCACAAACCCATTTGTATGATACAAGGACATTAAGGTTGTTCTCTTATTTTTTTTTTTGCTGGTTTCTAAAACTGTGAGTACAACTGTGAATATAGGACTGTGATAGGGAGTCCCTTGATATCTCATTTGTAAGTCCGAGTGGAAGAGTTAAAGACAAAAATCCGATTTGCCATCGAAACACAAATTAACTTCAATCTCCTTTAACACACACTTCCTCTTCGTCTTCATTCCTTTTGTTTGCCTTTATGCAGGTCCTGTTTGTACGTTCTCATTTTGTCTTGTTAAAACCATTTTTGGTCGAATTGAAGGATCCTAAAAGCTTTTTTCGTTACCCTCTACCTTTTGACTTTACGACGACCAAAAAGAGCTGTCTCCACTTTCACATGCAACCAGTTCCAGTTATACCCTGGGTCAGCCTCTTCGTATTCGTATCTCACTTGTTATTTTTACCAAAAAAATAGAGAGAGAGAGTGTGTGAGATAAATTAATGAGTGAAATCCCACAGGACATTTTTATTGCCACTGGTTTGAGCTCTATAGCTTTGTGTGGGTGTGTGTGCGTCCTGGCTACACATATCGAATAAACCAAAACCAGAACCTGAGCCTGAGCCCAGTGTCCGAGAAACTACGTGTTTACTATCGAGAACATGACATAGCTCATGCAATAGCATTGTGCACACATAAAGAACACAATTTGTGACATCCTGAGATAACGTTAAAGGGGATCCTTACTGAGAAATGTTAAGAGTGGTGTGTTAGTGTGTGTGTGTGTGTTTTGCGTATACATATATACATACCTCCATCGCAGGGAAAGCTCTCGGCCAGTAATGTGAACAATTTATCGGAGAGCAGACATCTTCCTCGTGGTCCAAGTGTGACTCGACAAATGGGACATTTGACTGTACGACCTCGACAACTATTGCAGAGTACGTGTCCATTACAGCACTGCCATCCGGGTGGTTTAACGACCTATTTGGACACAAAAACGAGAAAGAAAAACAAAAAAAAAAAACTTCTATTATTCCCTGGTCATAAGTAAATTACAATGAAACGTTATGCTAACGGTGAATGTTGTGTTTAAATGTCATGTAAAGTTGTTTGGTCTTTTTTTCATCTCCGGTTATATGGTTGGTTACAGTATGTGGTATGCTGTGAGTCCTTGTGAAGTGAATATTCATCTCCTTGGAGGGAATGACATATTTATTTTGACAAAAGAGGATTCTCTAGATCAACAAGGTCTAAGTTAAAAGTCTACATTCACTTTTGCTACAAATTAGACCCAAAGGACATCTTGTCAGCATAGCAGCCAGATAGGCAAAGACGTTAATTGTGGTAGAAGGCTGACTTAACCGAAAAATTGTTTACTCTTGCAGCCTTAATGGACGATCCTAGAGGTGGCTTTGACAATGTAAAACTGAAAGCGATTCAACAGGCTTTAGACGCATTCTTAGGAGCGACCACCAAGAAATGTCTTTTCGTTTCGTTCACGACTACATCTAAAGACGCATTTGGGCACTCTTATGATGTGTAAAGACCCATACTTCGTCTGAGGCTCACCCAGACGTGCTCGCGAAAGTCTGAGTGTTCAGTTACACATGTCTAGCACTTTGCCTTGTATCTTACCTTAATCTAGACATATGTGCCTTCGCTTTTGCGTGTACAGCAGTATACGAGAGTGGCATAAACATAAAAGCTACTTATGCAGATCCGACTTGGATTAGTCGGAATAGTGGGCGTCATTACCGGACAATGCACCATCCTTCACAATGACTTCTGCAGAAGCTGCATGGATGAGGAAGAGGAGAAGACAATTCTCTATCTTCTCTGTACATGCCCGACCCTTTCAGCTCGAAGAAGAGCATGCTTGGGAGCCAGCTTCTTCAACAACCTAAGCGAACTGGCTGACATCAATATAGGCAGTCCCCAGCGCTTCATAGCAAGCTCCGGCTGATTCTGCGGGAAGTGTTTCTGGTAAAATACAGATCCTGGTGGTATCACAATGGACCTCTTTGGTCTAAGTGAGGTTGCACCTGCAGCCTGCCACTCCTACCTACCTATCTACCTAGATTAGTCGGAAAGAACTAATCTTAGCTAAGTGAGGACAAAAACCAAAGGGAAGCTCTCGATGGTCAAAGAATTAAGGAATTCTTCTACCTTCTGTTCAATGGACGTAGGAACATATACGCTCATCGTTAGTTCATCCATAGACGATGACTTGTGCCTCAACAAGCCTGTCCAAATAGCCAGGTTCATAGCTGATTCCCTCCAGATGGATAAGATCCCCCTCTACTTGTGGTTCCTGTACTTCGTTGTGCCTTCAGGTTAAACTTGAAGACTCTACGGCTTGGAGCGTTGGTGTCCATTCACTTTACATGTCCTAGCCATCTATAACGATGAATGTGCAGTTTTTGACTAGGTCGATGTCGCTGTGAAGCTCCTAAAATTCGTTGATATTGGAACATGAAAAAAAGATAATGACAACGTGGAGCTCTCAACAGATCACGCGCCATCGAACAGTGGAGATCGTCTTTAACGCAAACGTTACCGTCGTCCATAAAGTGTGATGAGACGCCCCGAACAAAAAGGAAGATGGAAAACTGTCCTTATCAGCTACGGGAAAGGCTTAAGCTTCAGGAAAAGCTAAGCAAAAACTAAAAAAGACCGTCCTGCCTTATGGTGCAAAAGCATGAACATTATATGAAATACTTGGTCATTTCGAGATTCAAATTCTGGGTGTGATTTTTGGTCCCGTCTGCATTGTTGGATTGTGGAGGCGTAGATTGAACGACGAACTTTTCAAGGTGTACAACGACATCGACCGAGTCGGAAAAATTCAAATTTATCGATTGAGATGGTTAGGAGATGAAGAGTCTCTGAAATCAACCCAGCGGGACAGCTGTAAAGAAAGACCTTACCTTCGGTGGCGTGTCCAAGTAGAAAGGGACCTCAACCACCTTAATGTGCGAAAGTAGAAGCTGGAGGACCTTGATGGGTGACGCCCAGGTCTTCACCGGACCGTAGCACCATGGAAAGTCACAAAGAAAGAGAGTTTACATTTTTGCAGTGGGTAGTTGGACTACAATTTGCCTGCTCAACATTTCATGACGTAAGTGTGTTGCCATTCCACTCCTATCTACGATCTTCGTTTGACATAATTTCACCTGACCCTGCGGCTCCGAAAGAAACGAAAATTCCATTAAATTCTTTAAAGGTCCGGCATGGTAATAAATTCCTCGTCATTAAATTATTTTTCGCGAATCCTTCGAATTTTATGCGTAAAATTTCAAAAATCTCCTGCGGCGATTCATATAATTTCACACACCCACCCACAACGGAGCCGGATGTAATCGTAACAACAACAGTTTAACCAGATTGTAATGACACTTTGCCGCTTCGCTGATATCCTTGATTCTTCCCGACCATTACCGAATGTAGTACACACTGTGAATCAGTTGATGGTGGATCTGTTTGTCAGTGTGTGTGAATGTCCTTTAGGAAAATTTCACTCATTGTTGCAACAATAGATTGCATGAGTAGTGATTTTCGGGGGTAAAAAGCGAATTTTGTGTTTTTAGTGTTGCAACGCTAACTCAGTCGTGAAGTTAATTTTACGAAAGACGACACAGTTTGCGCGCGATGGAATATGACGATTACAACAATGATGATGGAGCCACACCAAGATGCAAAGTAAGACGGAGGATATGGATATGAATGTTAAATTTACCTCGAGGCAGACAGGACATTCTAACAATTGAGCGATGTGCTGGAGGCATTTTGCAAACTTTTGCAATGATTGCTGATTTATAGCCTGAAACGAAAAAAAAAGTAAAGAAAAGGATTAGTAAACAAGGATTAAACGTTTAAGCTTGGTCGTAAGCTCAATGATGAGTTAGTTTAAGTGCCAATTGTGTATCTCTAAGGCCCGATTCACACACAAGTGGCGCATGGTGCTGGCGTGGTGTAGGAAAAGTACAGAAAATATGGCACGTACATGAAACACCACATGAAAGTGGCACATATCCACACCACGTCTGCACCACGCCAGCACCTTACGCCAGTTGTGTGTAAATTAGGCCCAAGGGTTTGATTGATAATTCCTTGAAAAAAGACTTTGCCACGTGTAAGATGCCAGCTTCTAGCTAGTGCCAGACAGCCACAGTGAAAGTGGAATAGGATTTCCATTTCTTGTTCATCTTATAGGCTCCTTCCACCTGCAATACACTTGAAGAGTCAAAAAGGCGGTACGATTCGTATTTGTTCAATTCCATCTTGGAGCCGTTGGTAAAGATCTAGTGAGTTATTGTTCGATTCCGTCCTGCTCGGAAATTGAACTTGGATATTAGAACCCTAAGCAGCAGATCAAGAGCGTTGCTATGACCATCTTTTTTCGCAACCCAGAACCCGGATTCCCTGAGTCTTTTATTGTTCTGCACAAATCAACTTTTTTTATGAGCAGGTCCAGGGGATGCTTATGAGCAAGTTAAGTGCTTCGGTCGGACTCGATCGTTTCCCTATTCCAATCCCAGGTGTTCTTTGAAGTCCGCTTTGCTAAAAAGCGGGCCACCCAACGAGCGATCTATAGGTGAAAATGGGATGAACAACGGTAGTGTGCAATCCAGAGGAAAAAACCTATACTTGCTCACTAAAGTTCGAGTACCCTCTCGTGGGGTACAGAGATTTCTGTAACCAATTTAAGCTCCCTCCAACTCATTCTCAGCAACCTTGATTCATCCTCAACTGTTTTGCGTCACTTTTGCCTTATGCGCCCGTTCTTCTATGTACCTGACTGGCTGTGTGGATTCCTTTGCATGGCAGAATTTGCATCAGGGTGTGACCAGTGCACTGCCACTCTGTTCATCGTATGGTTCTGACCGCGCATCAAGAACGAGATAAGATTTAACCAGAAAATACTCAGTATAATACGTGGACACTTGGTAATGCAGCTATGTAGCTTATGGACGTATGAAAGGAGTACTGACTTCATGTTGGATAAAGCTTTGGTTCTCCTGATGCTGCTGCTGCCCACACTCAATTCGTTACCTCTGTTAGCCAGTAATCGACTTTTGCGACCTCTTGGCCTACAATTTTCAGTTAAAACTTCTCCGCTTGCCTTGATTTCTAAGTTCTGCGTGAGCCATAAGATATCGTTGTCCATTGCAGTTCGTGGATTCCTTTCGTCAGCGCTGCATGGATCACATAACTGATGACCTCAGGAATTCGGTGGTTCCAAGTACAAAGCCCTATCGTTCGCCGATTTTGACTTCAAAGTCTTCCGACACGTTAGAATGCGACACATAGCACCTTCTTACGTAGCCTTACGAAACGTGGAAACACTTTCTCGAAAGCGATGAAGGCACATATAATGGAAGCCTATAGTTGAAGTATTCCTTGTTCGACTTCTAGAATTAAATCTAAATGTTCGTCGTCGTTGATGGAACAATGTCGAAAGGGACTCTCAAAGATGGCACTGAATTCGACGTGGTTACACCATGACAAACAAACTGAAAACGGATAGGCTACACCTGACATGCAATCGAAACCACAAAAGCAATTCCAAACGAAGGGCAGGACTCCATTAGGAAGCAAGGCATGAAGCAGTCAAGGAGGAAGTCAGATCTTTGAGGGATAAGTTGTCGTGAGGTGAAACGTGTTCTAGATGTCTAAGCAGGATGACAATCAAAACTCTCGTGAGCAAACAGGGACGCAGTAAGTTTTGTAGGTACTGCAGGTGATCCCATAAGGCCAGATCTTGGAGGATGAGTAAGAAAGATGCAGTACACTCCTCAGTTTCTTTATCTCCACAAAAAACATATCAATGGAACCAAACTATATCGAGTGGCTTCTTCCATTGAAAATGACCTTCTGTCCCAGATATCCCACTTCTGACACCCATGGGACGTAAAATCTAAGTTCGAATTGACAGATTTACCACTTCGACTTCTAAGTCAAGCAAGAGTAGCATCTTTCATCGTCTTCCCCTCCTCTCATGTGAATTGATAAACTTTGCACTTCTTACACTATTCCACAACTTTTCCGTACTTATTTACTTATTTTTGTAGGTGTACATACTTACATTATTTTCAGTCTTATTCCGCCAGATTAGAACAGTTACAAAGCTGCCACCACGTTCCCAATGGTTTTGTATCTTCGCGGCTAGCTCTGAAATTGTCTGTCCCAGAACATCACAGCCATTCAATTCCAGTATCGTATCACCACTTCGCACACCAGCCTGGTACGCATTTGAACCATCTTGCACTCCACTCACCCAAGGATAGGGATCCCATGGAGCGCGACTAAGATGTAGACCAAGCGTTCCATTCGGGCAAGCGTGTATCTTACACAATTTCAGCATTTCACTGCTTCTTCTTCTTCTTCTTCCTCTAACTCGAACAGCCAGGGTGCGTGTCTATGTATATCTGCATATGGGGGTATACCGCAGTTGCAGCACCTTACCAGCCTAAAACGAAACGAAAATTAAATGCAAACTTATTGCAACGGCACACGTTAAAGTTACTAAAGTTGTGTTATCGCTTTTAGCACTCCAAGTAACAAGCCATGAGCAAGTGAGTCTTTACCTATTAATATGTATTCCGCTACGCAACGTGTGCGAATCTATGGCGTATACGCCTGTGTTAGCATGTGTGCCATGGCAAGACGAACAATTTATATCTAAGGTAAGTCATACGTGAGACGTGACTACGACGACGAACAGCGGCGTCACTACACATGAAACTTTAAAAGATATACCAAGTGGTGAGTGCTTAGGTTCTCTGGTGGTAGTTTACGAGCAAGTTGACTGTAGACAGACAACTCCGAGGGCATGGATGGATGAAGGGTACGAGCCAACTACCGCCACGGCATACTAATGGTTTGGTAATGTAAGCAATTTGGCAAGCAGCCCGATTTTATGGTTCGCGGTAACCTTGACGAGAGCTCTATTTCAACAGTTTCAGTTAAAGGCTGTTTATTAGCTCTTCGGGATGGGAGAGGTCGAACCCTCGACGGGATATAGTTCAGCCAGATGAATTAGGTGCCCTAACGTGAGTTATAAATGTTTGAGAGGCGAATATGGGTTAAGACGGTGTTGATGGCTGACATTTTAGCAGGTTAGTGGATTTAAGTTGATGGTGATTGCTACTTGATGGTTGTGGACCTTAGAATCGGAAGCATTTTGTGGTTCTTATTGACTTAGTACTTGAAATGTTAGACAAGTCGTCGGTGTTTAGGGTTGTTCAAGTGCAATCATGGTCGACAGTGTTTTGTGATTTGTTGCCAAAACTTACTTCACAATTGGAATGCGACTTTTAAGGACAAAAGGTGGTGGTAAAAGTCTATTTAAATTTTGTTTGACTGTTCAAAGGCCATCAGAGCTTGTTCTTATCAAAATAATTCCGCAGTGCCAATTAGGGTGACTAGTCAAATGAAGCCGCTGTTGGTCTTGAAAAGAGAAAGTTAAGAGCATGGTTTAGGTCTATAAGCTTGTAATGAACTGGAGTTGGTCATCACGTGTCTTGAACAAATAACTCCGGGCACTCAGAGCGAAGGCAGAACAAGCTTTTACTTACTTTATCCGTGAAGAACACTATGGAACTCACCACGGTATAAGAATTTGAAGCTACTGAACTTTGGATGCTCAAGGAGGCCTTAGAAAACTCGTATTGAGGGTTAATTTCATCATGCGGAATGAGGAGCTATTTAAATTGTTGATAGACTGTTTGTTACGTTTAAAGAGGGCATCTTGGGGCTTTTATATCGGCAGACACACACTTCTGACAACGAAATTTCATCGAAAATTGAAACGAAGAATCTAAGTAACTCTTGCCAATCGCTGTTTCTTGAACTAGGAAGTCAACTGAGCAGAAAGGTCCACCACTAAACAACTTGGGAGATCAATCATTCCAGTCTAGTCGGCGCTGAACTCCACGGACTCCATCGAATGTGGATGGAGATATTCTTGGTCATTTTGGGAGTTAAATATTCAGTTCCGTTTGCGTTGACGACCTTAGGAGGGGGAGGTTCAACGGACTGTACCGCGCCATAATCAAAAAAGACATGTAGAGATCCGTAGATTTTTCGCATCTAACCAAGAGGTGCAACGCAGTAGACGAATACCTCGCTTAAATGAGCCACACAGGTAGAAGGGAACCTCAACCAACGTAGAGTGCCCAACTGGAAGAAGGAATGAGCTTAGAAAATACCCTTACTTACGCAGCTGAAGTTATAGCTATTGAAATCGCCTTTAGGACTCTGGCAACTAGAATAAAAAAATACTTGAACTGTATGGCGTCAGATCCTGGCGTTTACTGCAACAACCCACCGTTAGAACCCTTCGTCTCAAGCAAAAGTCTTTGCGATTTTAAGAAAACTTAAAGTTCTTTTGGAAGATCACTCCCAAGACAAACAAATTGACATCTGTTGGGACAATCTAGTAGCACTTGAAGCCACCAAAAAACGAGCTCAAACTACTTGCTTGTCTCAACGTCATCCGTGCCATGTGCCATGTGCCATGTGCCATGCGGAACAAGAAAGCTGACGAACGGGCAAGAGAAGGAGGGCCCACGTGAAGGGCACTAATAATCATTAAGATAGCATCCAACGAGAGCAGCAAAGGGATTTGCAAGATCATTGGGCAAGCCTCTTTCACTCGTAAAGAAACCAAAAAATCTATTCAACCACAAGTTTCTTAGTTCAAGCGACGAGCAATCAAGGCTGATGTAAGGGCATCTAATTCATCTGGCTGAACTATATTTCGTCGAGGGTTCGACCCCTCCCATTCTGAAAAGCTAATAAACAGCCAGGCTCACGGTGGGGTTAATTATATGACACATCAACCTCAACAAATACATGCATAGACTAGGGCTCATTGACGCAACGATTTGTTAGAATTCTGAGGAAGAGGAGGACTTCAAACACTTCCTTTGTCACTGCCCTGCCTAAGCGAGAATGCGACAGAAGATCGTAGAGTCTTTGTGAATACCACACCTGAAGCACTTCTTCCATAGAAGAATCGGATACGAAGAAAACAAGATTCTTCCGATCGCACTCACAGTGCCCTTCCCTACTCACATCCTAAACCTGAACTTTTCTTACAGCTCCGACGGAAGAAGAGGGGGAACACAACTGCTCACTTTCTCATACCACCAATAACTATTTACATGTCCAACTATCGAAAGGCTTTGACAGAAGCTCCTACAAAATCATAAAATTCTGCTGCATTCCGTGATGGACAAAGTTTCTGTTGGAAGCACAATTTTTGTCCCCGCGTACCCCTTTGAAATTTCCCAAGCTTGTCAAACACTGTCACTACATTTCTGTCAACCCATACTCAATGACATTCAGCCGATAATATCTGAAATCTTATGCTTCGATTTCCGATACCAAAAAACACAGACTGGTACGCCCTTGAAAGGCGGCTTAAAATGACGCAACATCGACAAACTAGTTCCGCAACATTTTGGAATGTTACCCAATCCATGTCGAACAAATTGTCGCCGATTCTTCTTTACGCCGCCGATTCAATCGGTATAACAAAATGCAAATCAAAACAAACAAACATATGTATGAAGTTTCACAGAAGCCATAACCAAAAGCAGTCTAGCAACATCTTAAAGGCTTAGAAGTGATTTAACCGAAATCTACTTCATTGAAACTGTTCTTGTAGACATACCATCCCTTGTTACCTTGCTTATCAAGTTCAACGCCTGTCCACCCACTCACTCAGATAATTGAATCACAATCGATAACTAAACATATCTTGTATCGCATCAGTGAACATAATCAACCTCAATGGCACCATCAGATACACATCAACACACACACACACACAAATTGAACTCGTTCACTTAAATGTTTCAATTTGAAACTTGAAAGTCTTCACCGACCCAAAACAGAAGCACAGTGGAGGTGTTTTCAATTAATGCGAACAGAGTGCTACACTGGCATTGGTAATTACTCAAATAAGCTTTCAACTTCTGAACGAGCCTCCTCGAGACATCACACACACACATTGATACACAACTAAGGCTCGAAAATTTAATCGGATGACAAACAACATAATCGCCCCTAAACTACTCACCGAAGTACACGAAGCCGAACACGAAGAGCAAACCATCCAGCATGACGTTCGAATTCAGATTCAATAAAGATTCGTTAGAACGATGACAACATCGCCCTCATCAACATCAACGTGGTCGTGTCAATATTTCTGTCATCGACATCACATCACATCACATAACATCATCTCCTTGCTCGTATATGGCCAAGAACTTGAAAGTTCCCCATCAATGCTAATTCTGGAATAAATTTTACTGTGTGTGTGTGTGTAAATGTGTGGGCTCCCAGCCAACCCGAACAAGTTTGTCCGGCATCTTTGAAGTGCCTGCCCCCCCTACCCGTCACAATGAATTGAAAATAAACACGGAGCCAGTTGGCAAAGGAGGCCATTCGACACTTTAATTACCATTTAAAGGAGTTCGGTCGGTCGGTCGGCTGGGGGAGGGAGTGGTGTCGGTTTCACATCATCATCCACTCAAAGAGTTATTACATCCGCATAGAATGCAAATAAGAACCGTAGAGATACATAGATACTTGTACATTTTTTTGGTTAAACCGGATTAACGATTGCGTTGGTGGCCTTGGTTGGAGAGTGTATCTCTTGATTCCGTGACGAAACGTGACGATTCAATTGGAATTCCATTTCATCCACACATTGCCGTCGAGCCTATAAGATGTTTTAGATACATCCATCCACACACCTGCATGTGTAATTAGCTTTGGTTATCCGTTTTGTTGGTTTCCTCAAGCCTAAGGGCACTCAACTTTGTTAGATGACTGACTGCTACTACTACTATTGCCAGTGTGGTGTTCCGTGATGATCACGTGGTGAAAATATATGATCAAATCTTTGTGTACTCACCAAAGTGGGTATGGAATGGATCTTGGAAACAGGTTTGGCTTTTGATTTGGCATATCTCTAAGTGAGGCAACAATGTCGGAACAAGTTTTCTGGTTTCCGTCTCCGATGTAATTGAGGTTTGTAATGTTGCAGGTGCTTGGGTGGTGTTTTTTTTTTCATTTACGGGTTTTGTGGAGTTTCCATATTAATTGTGGCCTTGTTGGAAGCACTTGTATAATGCTTACGTGACCAAGGGAGGCAAGTCAGTAGGTCACTTGTGATATGAAGTAATTCAGAGAGTTTTTTTTTTTTGTCAATTTAGGATGTTTGTACACTTAAACCGGAACCGAGATGAGTTAAACAAACTTTGGGTGGTGGAAAAACACTCCTTCTTTGTCTTTCTCCGAAGTGGAGGCAGATAACTGGGGTAGGCTTTTGACAGCTCTTTAAAGATTTACAAAAAGTCCATCAGAACAGACAAGACACTGCTTTGGATGCAGGACTGTCAATCTATTGTAAGGCTCGGCACCAGCTTCACCATACGTTCATGACCAACTGGAAATCTGTATGTGTTTCTGCATTTCTTAATCAGAAAAGTTACAATCTTTTCTGTTTATGGACAGAAGAGCATTGAAGGCAACAAGATTACCGGTGAGCTCGCCAGACAAGGCTCTCAATCAATGTTTATAGGTCCACTTCGCTTCTGTGGCTTATCCAGCAGCCACATTTACTCCACTCAACTGATGGGAGTATCAAGAGCAGTTCTCAAAGTGTAATAAAACTACTAGACTTCGTCAATTTAAAAAAGTTCACTAACCCCTTCTGGAGCTGAGAAAGTGTGATGCTAAGCTCCTAGCAGACTTCCTCACTGGACATTGCTTACTCTACCTCCATCTCAACAAATGCCGACTCTGCTTGAAATATGAAGACTGTGCTGAACACATCCTGTGCGAATATTCCTTAGCTTCGTCAATTCCGAAGAAATAATCAACCACTTATCCGCAAGTACGACCCTAATGTGCCTCCATAACCTCGATCTTGCTTAGGACCACACAATTTGTTTTCCTTTTGAAGGAAAACTTTGCTCGGCACAAGAGATCGGTGATTTTCTAATCTCTGCTATGGAAGAAGGTGAGAGGTCCCTCAGAGCCTAATTCTGGTTTGCGACTTTCAGCTCAGTCCAAGAAGATAGCAATTCTAATAGGTAAGGTCCGAATTTGAGTCAAAGCTGTTGCTTCTAAGGGCGATTCAGTTTTCTAGATAAATAAGATTAGGTTAAGGAGGTTGTCAACGTTTACCGCTGATGTCCTTAGACCAGTAGGTCCATTCTGATACCTCAAGATCTAGGAGAAACTGCTCTAACTTTTCGTGAAACCAGTGAGAGCTTTTGATATAGCGAACAATGTTTTTGGCATCTTGTTGTGCTAGGTCGCCAAAATTATCAAAAAAGCAGACACCAAGATGGTTCCATCTTTTAAGAGAGAGCGCTGGACATGTACAGATGAGATGGAGGATCATTTCTGCCTCTTCTTTGTCCCTGCAGCTTCGGGTTATAAGGCAGTGTTCTGTCTTCTTTTTAGCAGAATCAATCTCTTGAAGCGCTTTTGGTCTATTGAAAGCCCGATTGGTCTGCTAGTTTGGCACTTGACCATTTTTGATTGGTTTTGCTAATAGCATCGAGCTTTTCTTTATCAGGAAGGATCTGTATTGTGGTACGTTATGTTATGTGTGTTCGGAAGGGTTGTTTACAGCCCTTGGTACTACGGGTTTTCTTCTGAATTCTATTGTGCCTTCCCTTATGTTTTCTTGATGAGTTATTTCACTCCAGAAGTTGTCCAAAGCTGGCTGGAGACGCTTGTTTGTTGTAGCCCAGGTCCACCCCGGTCTGCAGTTCCACCTTAAGTTAGTAAGTTGTCTAGATGTTAAAGAACTTCTCTGGTTGGATGACAGCAAGCTGTTTCATTCACTTCGCTGCCCAGAATTATCTTTCTGAATTGAAAGAAAGCTGGGCATTCCATTAGGATGTGCAGAGAGGTCTCATTACTCTCAAGACAGAGTCTACATCTGGAATCCGTTGCAAGGTAGATGTGTGTTCAGGCGGCAGTGTCTGCATTGCCAAGCTTGGCGAGTTCATCGGCCTCAAATGTCTCTATGTCCCAGAACATAGCAGAAGAGTGTGTTGAAGATTATACGGCAATCACGAACTGTTTTTAGGGTTGCAGAGACCGGCCTGGCTATCCGGGAAAACGCTCATATCTCGAGTAGATATTAGATTCCACCTTAGCCAAGAGGGGGCTTCTTTTATTGCCAAAATCTTAGCCTGGAAGAAGTTTCAATACTCTGGAAGGGGAAAAGAAGAAAACACCTCCTCTTTGGTTTTGGAACTTTCTGTATAGAGCTTGAACGATTCTCAACACCCCTTACAAGGTATTGACTTTTCCCAGAGATCTCTCGTAAAGGAATACCGTGGGATGGTGTAGTCTATGTATTTGGAAACACTTGCGAGTTGATTAAGACCTGAGACATGCCGGGTGTATCTACTGGTTCATTGCGAAGTAGCTCTAGGCCGAATAGCTGCACAAGTTACTAAGATACTGGAGCATGCCCAAAGATTGAAAAACCATAAGTGGATCTTCCGAGTATGAAAAGTTGCTCATATTGTCGTCAGCTAAAGTCCTCTAAATCATCACTTGTTCATACCTGAGAGTGAAACTCAACGGATTGTCTCCTTTGATTCATCACATTTAACCATTATTCAATCTTATTACTCCTTTCAAGTCAGCTTTGTGTAAACCCTAACTAACTATATCCAATGTAAACACACACAACGTACACAACGTTGAAAAGCGTTCTCCTTTTATGGGAATCCTTGACGAATCCTTTTCATTGAAAAATAATACAATTTATTTTCCTTAACCAAAAAAGGCTGCAATCCCAAGGAACGAGTACGAGTATCTTGTGCATACAGCACTCAAACCACCATAAAAGAGAAGATAAAACGTATGAAGATGAATGCACGGAATGAAAGGAACCGCTTTGATTAGTTTCTCTACTCTATCTCTTCTTCTTCTTTTTTTTAAGTCATTCACTTTTTGAATTGCAATTTTAAACATTTTTTGTCCTATAAAAACATGGTTACGGGTAATTTCCTTTCCACACATTTATTCAAGGACGAAACGAAAGTAGAATTTGAACTCTAACAAGTTACCCTTCGTGAGCTAATTTAATGCGGGTTTCGCCTTTGATGGTGTACGTATAGTAAGTTCATTTGTGTATCTCTCATTTGGTTTAATTTTTTTTTCCAAGTTTATTTTTGGGGAAAAAAAATTATAATAACATGTTTTTTTGAAAATGAAAATAAAAACAAAAAAAAAATCATTAGCAGTTCTTTTCATGAACAAGGTGATACGTGTAATTATACCTAATGGATTTGAGATAGCTTGTGTTTTTTTGTGTGGACTTAATGAAGGTCAGCCATGGTTAACAGTTTATGTAATTAAAATTTAATGGCATTCCAGTGGGAGAGGTACCCTCAAAAAGAGACCATTGAAACCGCAAACCCCATTCGTATTTATTTGTTTGTTATCTCATTACTTTAACACGAATGGATGCAGCATTCTTTGGAAGACTTTGACCATAGAGTAGAGCTAGCGGGAGGAGATATGGATGTACATCTCACTAGGTACTTGTATCCTAGGAGAGACCAGAGAAAGATGATTGAATCTTCTCTCTAAAGCTTTTCAAAGAGATAGCTTCACGATGTGTATGCTACTAGAGAAGAAGCTGAAGCCACTCCTGACAGAAGTAGTCAAGAGAGTAGGAGCGATTGAAGAAGTTAAGTTGGTCCAAGAGGACCAACAGGGAGACTGCCGCTCAAGAAATATCGTCGTGGTAAATAATTACCTCAGAGGCCGAGAGCTTCTATTCGATGCTATAAGACGATGGACATATCGTCATATACCACTTATTGAGATATGGACAAGTCGCAAGCATGGCGAAGTGGACTTTTACATAACACAACTAATAAGTAAACATGGATGTTCCCGTGCGTATCTATACTGATTTAAGCACGACAACTCTCCGCATTGTCCGTATTGCATTGAAGCTCAGGAGGATGTGGAGCATGTGTTCTTCCACTGTCCAAGATTTGAAAGCGAGAGGAAAGAGCTTGGGGAAGTACTAACCCCCGAAAATATAGTACGATGTATGACCCAATCGCAGGAGACATGGAACGCTGTGAGCGATTGTGCAAAACAGATTACGACCCAAGCTAAGACACCTCAAACCAGAAATGCGACAAAGTGAAGAAGTCTCAATAAGATTGTGAGCATGTGGTGCTGCTCGCTCCCCCTACGATGAAATGCCAAGACGGCGGTACCATGGGGAAAAAAGGCATAGAAAGGGAGGTGGGTTTAGTGGGTGGGTACTGGGTACGGGCCCAGTTTCGTCTTTAAAAGATTCCCACTTCCCAACGCAAAAAAAAAACCCCAGTAGCTACAGGAGTAGCGCAGGACTCAATCCTATGACCAGACTTTTAGAATATCTCTTACCGTGGTATTCTTCGTATGGAGATGCCCGAGCACACCTTTCTGGTGGGATACGCAGATGGTATCGACGCGGTGATTACAGCAAAAGACACCCAAGATTTACAAAGAAGACAAAGCCAAGTAATGAGATGCGTGCACGTCTGGGTGGAAGACCATGGCGTTAGCAGAGATAGTCCTACTAACTAGAAAACAGATCCCGGGGGCTGAGGATTTTCAAGAAGACTCAGAGGTAATAACCAGCAAAAATATATTGAAGTACCTGAAAACTTCCCTTGACTTTAAACTCACTTTTTGTCAACAGATAAAGTCCTCACTGGAGCGAGCTGCATACTCGAAGACTTCTTATGTCAATCACACATGCAATTCTGCTGTACTCAAGTAAGAGAAATGCAGGAAACAGATAGGAGTAGCATAGAGACGTGGAGCCTGACTTCCATCGATCCCTTAGCAGCTGAAAGGGGATTCATATTAGAACGTTAAACTGAAATAGGAGTGAAATTGGCGGCGGCAGAGAGGAAGAAGCTCACGAAGCAACAGAGGCATGGACGATGGAGGACTGAAACCTTAAGAGAAGTGGATGTCGAGACTGAGATTAGAGACGTTGCTGAATAGACGGAACGGAAACATGACGAAGTAAACTTCTACATCACTATTTCTAACCGGACATGGAAACTTCAATGCATACCTCCGTAAGATGGGAGAAGTACGGAGTCCGGCTTGACTCTCCTGTCGATGAAGCAAACCACCCTTTTTTTCACCTCCAGCAGATGGGCAGTAGAAAGAACCGAACTGGAATTAGAGACAGGCAACATCAAAGCAAAAAATATTGTAGGAATGATGATCTCGAGCAACGACAGATGGAACCAAATAGGCTCCTTTATCGAGGCAGTGTTGCAAAGGAAAAAGGGAGAAGAGACTTAAACCTTCACAAGGACATGGCCAAAATCATATCGAGAAGACCGCAATTTGCAACTTTCTACCTGCATCGCAAAGTAGCCTGGAGCTCCGGCAAAAACTTTGTAAGGACTATCGAGATGATGAACTTCTGGCATCGCAATACACATGAAACAACGTCTGCTAGGAAGTACCACCTAGAGTCAAGTTTAGAAGAACCGTAAAGGCGCTATGCTCCACAAGGAGAGCAAGACAGCATTGAAAGTAATGTGTGCACCATTCTTGACAAAGACAGTCCCAGTCGAGTGATAAACGTTAGAAATGCCTTGTATCGCCGAAGCTTTTTAGTGACTTGATCTAAAGAGCTAGATTCAGGACAAGTTAGAGAGAAGTTATCATCATCAACCGAGCTATGATCTGAATAAAAACATGACGCCTTCTATAATCCAATGTGTAATGATTATTTGCAGTGATTGGAGACTTCACTGTCATGGTGGGCTAAAAAGAGGTTGTCATAGTATAAACGATGAAATCTATTAACACAAGGAATCAACAACTGATTGCCGCGAACTCGGATATGCGCCCTTTCTGAACGAATGCTCGATTAGAACTGATTGTGGTCTATCTACTCAATTGTGGTCAACTTGAGTCGGTTAACAATAGGAGGCAAGGTTTTAAGGAAGTTCTATTCAAAGTGACCATTCAGGGATCAGCCGTCAACATAAGACGACAATCGAAAAGCAATGCAGACTCCAAAACGGCGGGAACGCAACATTCCACCAACTAAGGCAGCGAAGGGTTTAGGACCCAAAAACTAAAAGACTGACGCCTGCTTCGTCAGGTTGTTCACCTTTTCGTTTCCTTCAATGCCTGCGTCACCTCGTTCTGAGGTAACTTTCGGTAATTATGACTTTCTCCCTACCGTCTATAGCTATATTAAGGTCTATCATCGCGTTTTTCAGAAGATCTAGCATTTTTCTATGTCTACCGATCGTTCCGCGCCAGTATATTTGACATCTTTGTGCAAGATGCTTCCTGGTCACCATCGGACATGTTTGTGTCGGGCGTTAAGCGCATGCCAGTCGTTGGTACCCTTTTCAAAAGCTTCTAAGAAGCTTCACTATCATTGTGTACAATACACATTCAACAAATCATCCTTTCTGTATCCTCTAGACACCTCTACGAAGGTACCAGCACCTGCCCCAATCCGGGCATTCACAACATCTGATGCAGATAGGATTTGTGAATGTTAAGACCTCTAAGTACATCTGCAACTATTCGAGTACGAACGTGGGTTTTTTCCCAAGGAAAGTTCGACATTCTCTGAAGGCGTTGAGCTAGCAGCTTGCCCTTGTCTGTGACATTCTCATTGCTGACTGGTGTTTCTAAATTCTGTAAGCAATCACTTGGGAGCTTAACTTAAGGTCTTATGAAACAAAGGATCAAGAATTGAAGTCGTTTTATTTCTCATTTAACTTTACTTTGCAAGCGCTGCTGGAAAATAACAGAAATATGTATGTTCTGTGTACGTGTATGTGTCCATAACCTTGTTTTTTGTGAGAAAAAATTATTGCTTTTGAAAATAAATGGTGACACAGAATTGTTTTATTACCCCTTTAACTATGACTTAATGTATCTTGATAAAACCGACTGCAAGTCACTACCTTTAGCCTCTGCTGCTTAAATACCAAATTTAATAAAAATTGTATCCACCATGCCAACTCGCAACAAACAGCCAGGCAAAAACACTTAAGTTGATCTTTATCGGTTTGATACTTAATTCATTCCAAATAAAATAAAAACAGTATTACAGCCATAACCTACATTTTTTATTACACTTATTTATTTCGATGTAAAAGATACAAAAAATCAACAGAGGTTCCTTGAAATCGAAGGCACTCAAACGAAATTGGATGCAACTGATTGTTGTCTTGAAAATTCCCAACGATCCTCTGTAGACTTTGCCCAAGAAAACCTGAATCTAGAGCATCCAATGTTGCATCCACCCTATCCTACCCGACTTCTTTAATCAGTTTTAAGACAAAGAATAATAATTTGCATTACCAACCTCAATTTCTTTGTTCTTAACCTTTACAGTTCCGGTTCGATGAAGCTTTGTTAAACATAATCACAACCAGTTTTGGGAGAGTTACCCTTCACTTTCCGGAAGTGAACGAAGCAATTCACTCAGACTTGAAGCACATTCATGAGTTTAAATTAAAAAAAAAACATTTCAAAACTTACCACTGAATCCGTTCCTTGTCTTCTTGATCTTCTCGGGTTAATCCTTGTCCAAATAGATAAGCAACTCCAATTGACTTGCAAAATATTTCGAGGGAATAACGAAACACTAGTTGATCACGAAACCTCTCTCTTACGACCGATTACCGTTGTGACTAGTATTTCAGTTAAAAATGCAAAAAAAAAAAAACAAACAGAAAGCAAAACAAACATAAACCAGCACACGAACGAAGCTTTCGATTTCAGCAATAACTCGGATTGCGTCACAGAGTCACAGACAAAAACCGACACCGAGACCGAGAGGTCCAGTTCGGCATGCGGACACAAAATGAAAGACACCCGGACCCCGAGACTTATAGATATGAGTTGTTGTCAGTTGCGGCTGCTGCTGGCTGTGGCCTGGAGACGATGTATCTTGTTATTTCATCACTACCGCTAGCAATAACCTGAATAGCACACCCGCAACCGCACTACCGTCATTTATGATCCCACTTCACTGGATTTTAATTCCGCTTTAAGCCCCGGTCGTTGCGTAGAGTATTACATTCGAGCGTTTTGTTTGTTTCACGAGATAGGTGTACCATGAGAGATCGAGAGCCGAAAGTCTGCGACTGCACCAGTGCTCGAACTCGAAGAGATTGTAAATTCGTCTGACTGCTGGGTGGCTCTGTCAGTTGTAGATACATAGCTTCAGCTTGTGTGGACAATATGAGTGGAAGCGCCAATGAGTGAATTTAGTGGCGTGTGCCGGTCCCAGTGCTCTAGTTGCCAGAACCAGTTTGAGTTCCGTGTATGGAAAGAGCTTTTGTCTTGGACTACGGTTATGGAAGCTTGACTGGAGACCAGTTATTGTTGCATAGTTTTCTATGCTCCATAGCTGACTATGGTTTTTTGTTTGTAGGGTACCGCTTGCGCTGTTTAGGTAGATGGAATGGCAATTTCCTAACCTCTGCTTTTGTTAAATCTAGAAAATGATATACTTGAGCTCAAGTCTTAGTAAGCTAAACTCAAGGAAAAAACCGTTCTGACTGAATCAAAGGAAAAGGAGACTCATCAAGGATGGCATATATATAACCGAGACATACTTACTTGCTATTCGAGCTTGCGGCTCGTGAAAAGGGTCTGCCTAAGATGCTCTTCAATCTAAGGCGCTCTTCTTCCAGTTCCCTACACCAAGTCTTTTCTCAACCACGATGACTTGGTGTTTGTAACGGAGATTCGGTTCTTCTTGACGTCTTCAGTTCCGTGTATGAAGAGTATAAGGCTCGACGTGCATTGGCTTTTTGGACTACATCCACGTCTTGATACAGCTCATAGAGTTGTCGGTTAAATCTTTTCTTTCATTCGCCACACGCTGAGAACTTTTAACGAATACCTAGACCAAGTCACGAGTTGGCTGGAGACGCTTGTTGGTTGAGGCCCAGATCCACCTGAGACTTCAGTGCCACCTTAAGTAAGTAAGTATGACTCAGTCACTGTAAAATTTGCTGAGGAACAGTGGCAGCACATCAATGGTTGCGTCATAACCTACAGCTTATGGCCAGGACTCGATATGAAAAGAATTTTTCGGAAGAATCCATATCCAAACGCTTGTCAGCTAGAAAATTAGGCATCTTCACCACAGACTCCTTCAAAAGCGTAAAAGAAAAAACGAAGTCATAGTCAAGATCCTGGCTTAGACATCTCCGAATTACAATGCTCAAATTCATAAGCCAAGGAAGCCAAACGATCACTTTTACTACTAAGCTTGGTTGAACAAGGTAGTATTAGGTTAAGTGGCTGTCTCGTCTTAGGTCGGTACACACTTAGGCCAACATCTAGGACCATTGTGATAACATGCATCGGACTACCAGCGCCAGAATCCTTGCTTGATGATAAGATGGGTAGCCGTTAACCCTTTCTGCGAAACCACTTAGACCCTGAGTTTAGCTAGATCGTTGAAATCTTCATCCAAGTAGTCCCCGATAGTTTTCCTTCAAAGACTTGAGAGGGCAAGACAAGTGTATGAAAAGTGGATTTGCCTCTACAGTTTCTGCAAAAATTATTGGAGGGGACATTCATTCTAATAGCATGCCGGCCTATCTGGCTCTCTTAAGATCCAGGTTCAGCCAGAGACACCTCGACGAAAGGCAGATGTTGATATTACTCCACCCGCTCTTTGCCTTTAGTATTAAGACGAAACCTTATCGAACCTAGAGCAGCAGACATTTTCTCTCTATTTTTAGAAAAGTTATTACCGTGTCCCTCCTTTCCCAACTCGTCTCCTCTATAGTTCCCTGGAACTTCCATGTGTCCTGGAAGTATCTGTCAGCCATCTTATTTGAGACGAGAGCATTGCTTTCTTTACTAACTTGGATCGTATTATCGATGTTTTTAAGGCTCTTATCGGTGCCTGACTATCTATGAAAGCCAAGTCACAGCTTCCCAGTCATCTGGCTGTCGCTATTACTTTAAAAATCAAATGCACTTTAGACTAAAGGACCCACCTCAGGCCCAAAGCCCTACGACAGGAATAAAGGGTAACAGAGGTCTGGGTAAGCTTAAACTTGCCGCTGCCTGTGTTAAAAAGTCTGACGGTGTTTAGAAGTCAGAAAAAGTGTGAAAAGACTGTAAAATGTCAAGTTTTTCCAAAATGTAATCTTCAAAAAATCGAGTCTTCTTAAGTCCCATGGCTTTTGTTAAACTTACCAAAATTCCCTTACTTACTTACCAGACCAGCGACCCTAAGAGGGTCTGAGCTTGAACAACTGCCACATTCCATCTTTCACGGTTCCCAGCACGCTGCTTTCAGTTTACTAGTCTAAGGTTTGTAGCGTCCGCGATTACTTGATCTTTAAACCGCAGGTTCCGTCTTCCAGGTGGCTAGGATTCGAAGACGGTCCAAGCTGAGTCGGTCTCGTCTATTCAGTCGATATGGGCGAGCTAGTAAAGTCGATGGATTTTTGCTTTACGGACTACATCAACATCTCGATACAACTCGTAGAGTTCACGGGTACATTTTCTCCTCCATTCGCCCTCCTCGCAGACAGGACCAAATATTCGACGTAGAATTTTTCTTTCAAAGGATCCCAAAACATGATCTGCTTTCTTACTTATCGTCCAGCATTCAGTCCCATAAGTCAACACTTGTAGAGCATGATACAAGATCATCGAGTTAGAAGTTTGGACTCTAGCTCTTTGGACAAACCTAAGGTTACCTTCCTTCGCTACCATCAAAATTCTCTAAAACTCACCAACTAACTCAATCAATAAAGCTCCACATCATCGTCGGTTAAGCAGGATTAGTCTTTCCATGCATCTTCGGCCATATAATCAACAAACAATGATACAACGAAGCTATGACTTCAATCCATTCATAAGGTGTGTGCTTATCACAAATAGAATTGCACGGATTCACCTATTCCAATTCTCCGTACCGTACCGCACCGATTCGTTTCGAAAATCTCATCGAATCGAGCACAGAAAAAGGGGGCCCGACCAGTTCACTGGCTGTTTTCAATTTCAGTTGACTTTTCGGATTGAGTTCGTTCCTCCGCATGAATGCTGCAGTTTCCTGCTGGCAAATGGCAAACGCTCCTATACTGATGCTCATTGTTATGAAACACACCGGTGGTACATGTTGTTTGCACACAGGTGAGAATACGATTAAAACGGGCTCTACCCCTGTCGACTGTTTGGCTCCTAAATTATGCAAATATCAAATACAACACGTCAGAACCACACCAACGAACGCTGTGATGAAATCGAGTGTGTTCCGTCGGTACGTACCTATGATCGTCAGTCTTTGTGCACGGTAAGGCTTTATGGATTATTTTGTACGCTGAATAGAGGACTCACAAATGAAATGACTTCAATAAATGTCTGAGGCATGTTTGCCTAATGAAACGCAAGTAAAAGCTCGGCCGGCTCCGATCAAAATACCAAGAGAAGAACGCCAAATGGTCGCTACGTAATTAATTACATTACAAAAGTCCAAAACTGAAGGATTCACACCCTAAAAAAGGCTGCTCCAGGAAATTAAAACTGCAAGTGGAAGGTAAATATTTTAAATAGAGCTGCCGTGGCATAAATTACGTTCCAAAGTGAACACAGCATTTGCGTTTACATTTACGAAACGGACCGTACCGGACCGCAAAGTGTCATTCATTTGAAAATGACTGGTTCGTCTATTGTGCTCTTCTCATCCTCAGAGTGATGGACCGACCAGTGACTATCCATACATTTCCTAGGTCATTTATTCATTCAGATGACAACGGAACCAGGACCAGGACCAGGTGGGATGTGTGGTGGCCTAAGTGCCGAGTAAGCTTTCACAGCACATATCCATTGATTTTCTACAATGTTTGCCTTACCCTCAGGTGGGTGTGTTAGCTAAATGCGCAGTCATTGCTCTTACACATGCACATATGTAGATTCGAGTTAAGAGGTGAATTGTTATCGAAAGGATTGCGGTGTGGTATACCTGCCAACAGTCCGCGGTAGATAGTCATTAACATACGGGGGTATGGTATCAGTTGATGATGGAGGATTGGAAAAACTTGGTAGTTAATGAGACCTCATTTCAGGAAGCGTTTGACACTTGATTGAGGCAGCCATGACTCTTAGATTTTGTCGGCCTTTATCTATATAGCAAATGGACAGGAACAGCTCTTGACAGTCTTCTATCTTTGGTAAGACATTTCATTTATTCAGGAAGAGGTCACGTTACGTTTAGCTACGTTAGCTAATTGTGTATCACACCAGATTCACTCCTCGATGGTTGATTACATTTCTGTTGAAGGCTGGACCACGTTCTAGGTTTTTGAAGAACAACGTTAGACAGGAACACCTGGAGCATAAGAAGTCTATAGTATCGGTTCGGGACTACCTTGAAAAAGAGGTTTTAAGAGTAACTTGTATATCAACGCCTTAGCGCAAGGGCGTAGCGAGCAAAGAGTAACGAGCCAGAAGGGTCGAAGAAAAGAAAGCAACAGAGGTCATGTGGCCTTGAAGAATGACGAACCTGGCGAGATCTTGCGGCATCGTAGCTTTGCCTTTTTGCTAGAAGGATGGAGATATCTGCAAGAGAGGAACAGCAAGTCGCAAGTAGCTGAGTCGTTAGAGCATTGGAATCTTACCAAGCTGACTTAGGCTCGAGATCCTGGCAATGAAGGACTTTTACTTACTTGCCTAGAAAAAGCAGGGCTGCCTAACAGGGGCCAAGATGAAAGACACTTCGGTAGGACCTATGAGATAGTAGGCAGTGCGAAAGCCAATCGAAAGCCGCCGTTAATACGAATCCAAAGGACCATTGCTAAAGTAGTTCCCAGCAGGGTCGAAAAATCCAGCTTGTAAAAGTGAAGCAAGAAGAGAAGAGTTTCCTCCAGAAAGGAGCTGATCTTCTGAAGATGAAACACTCCAAAGAGGATTCAAGCTAGAGTATGCTGTAGTCTGCTGTTATTGACTCTGGGAAGCCTTATGACCAGTACACAGAGTAGGGAGTCTTAAAGGAAAAGGCTTTAGCCAAAGTTTTTTTTTTTTACCTTTCAAGGGAATGGTGGTTGTAGTACTCCCTGGCAAGGCGGGTTCAAGGCATTGCCATGCTAGATTATAAAGACCAGCTGTCTTATGAAAACTGATTGCCATCTCTTCCAACAGCCAGGCAGTGATGAAAGCTCTGAACTGTTATCTTTTTAACTCAAGACTTACCTTGCGTTGCCTTAAAACTCAGCTGACAGCTGGCGGTTTACGACAAAATTTCCTTCTATTAGGTTTCCAGATACAATGACATTGAAGGTAACAAGATCTCTTCCTTCGGTAACTTCTCAACTCATGGAAGCACTAAGAGAAAGTCTCAAAGTGGAACTCCACCTTGTCAATCTAAAAAGTTCATTAACCCTTCAAAGAGATCGAGGGAAGTCAAGAAATACTTGTACTTAGCAAGTGTGTTGCTAAGCTTCTTAACCCAACTGCCATCAAACAGGTTGGAGACCGAAAGCGTCCGAGTACCTGCCTTACGACGTCGGCACAGACAATCTTCCAAAAAGTTTAAAAGCTAGTAACAGCCCTTAAGTGAGATAAGAGGAAGTTAGTTCTGGGCTGTGTACATTTGAGATGGCTAGGATATGAACAGCAAATAGACAAATGGGCTTCAAAGCCCGCTGAGTCCTCGAATCTTACCCGGAAACACAACGCGATGGAGGAAGAACTCGACTTAAGTCGCACACACAAGTTAAAGGCGATCTCAACCAAATAAGAGTGTGTAACTGGATCTGGGGGCATGGGAGGCTTTCATCACAGTCTTCTGTCTGCAAAAAGGTTTCTTTTGGTACAATTGGCACAAAACCTTGCGTGAGATTTATCCTTCGACTGTCCTTCCAATCAGAAAACAAGTCTCCACAATCAATCAAGAAATGCACTATAGGCAATGCTGGTGTCTTCATGGATGGCTACATAGTCAGGAAACTTGTCGTCTGTCTAAAAGGTGAGCACCGTGGCTCAGTGATTATGATATTGGTCTGCTGAGTAAGATGGCTTGGAACTAAACAACTGTGGGCTGTCTCTCTAGAAACGTACATACGATATCAGAGGTGGAAGAAGAGGAATATCTTCACTTAAGCCACTCGTTCAGATGTAGACGTCTCAGGATCCAAATCTTCATTAGGTCTGCCTACGTCCTTGGTAAGTCCTCTAAAGTTGAGTTTCACGTGAACGGAACCGTAGATCGCATCACTTTCCAACGTTAAGACGAATAAAACTTATACTCTCCGACGTCCTTAAGAAGCAGAAATGATGGATGTCCGCTTACTGTTGTTCCAATCAGTCTGTAGACATTTGGAACCATCCCCAATGCTTCTTGTTAGTTCGACTTGTCAAAGTATTCTCGACTTCCCTTCATTTCCTTGAGAAGAAACCTCACATTTCCCATCCAACACTAGGTACACCGAATCCGCATTTATTAACTTAACACCCAAGTTGACTCAATCCAACCCCCCCCCCCCCAACAACACTTGAGTTTATGTTTTCAATTTCAACTCGAAGTCTACGCTACAGTGGTGTACCAACAAAATGCACCGACGACCATAGTCAACTCTATGAGGTGTGAAGCA
The DNA here is from genome assembly GCA_951813785.1 of Criorhina ranunculi. Lineage (NCBI taxonomy): Eukaryota > Metazoa > Arthropoda > Insecta > Diptera > Syrphidae > Criorhina > Criorhina ranunculi. Next base: position 29,580,471 of record OX638381.1, read on the forward strand.
ATATACAAGTATCTAGCAGCTGTGTCTTGCTCTTTATCGCCGCAATCCGGACGTTTTTGGGTGAAGGTCGATCAAGCCATTTGAAAGCTTCAGCCGCTGCCGCACACTGTATCTGTATCTCAGAGATGAAGAGACAGAAGATTTAATTTGAAAATGGAAAAGAAAACGCTTGGCGTTCAGTTGATTCGCGGAGTTGTTCGACTAAGCACGCGCTCTTTGTGATGTATAAGCGGAAAGTTGACAGCGAGAAATACTACGATCGTCGGGTGTCGATTGGTAGTACAACGATGGTGGCGGCGGCGGCACTTGGTAGTGAAGTCAGTAGTTCCGGTTGCAATGGTGATGGTACTTCATCTCCGGATCATTACAATCCCACGCTTCGTATGCTACAGATTCCGAGATCATCGAACGGTTCACTGGGTTTCCATCTTACCCGCAGCAAATGGGATCCGTATCCATGGGTGCATATCTAAAGTCCAATCCAATCAGTGCTCTCTATCAATGAAGTGTTTACGTTTTATTCCAGGTCAGTGCAGTGGATGTCAATACCCCGGCCAAGTACAGTGGCTTGAGAGCTGGAGACTGTATTTTAGAGGTCAGTGTGTGAAATTTGAAAAAAAAAATTTTAAAAACTTTTTCCCCATACACGCTTTGTCTCTGGAGGTGTGTGGCTAAAGGTCGCTCCCAACAGGGTGTCTAATTGATTTGAAACATATTGACGGAACGTACTTGTATTTGAGTGGCAATTAAATCGAAAGTGGTTTCGCATTGATCATGAACTCACTCTCATCAGAGAAGATCGATCGTGAGAGATGTTTTTAAGGGGAGTGTCGCTGCTGGGGCTGATTACTTCCTAGCCCCGTCGATGGTAATCTCAACACAAGTGTTCTTCCGTGTTTGCGAATAATTTCAATGAATCGTGATCGAAAGATGAAATTCATTTGGAAAAAAAAAATATTAATTAGCGTGATCCACAGATAGACGTGCTAATTTTATGAGTGGAAGCATGGAAAGGTACATTAGTTATAAATGTTCCGAAACTATTCCGGGCGAAAAAGGGGTCCGTCGGGATGGGTATTCGGCTTAAATCTAACTTGATAACTTCATTTAACCAGTTTTGGACCGAGTCATAGGGCTATTTGTTGGTTAGGTGGAGTGTTATTTTAGCCTTGGTCATTGGCTTTGTTTGCACAGCGGAACGGGTTCATGATTTAGAACCTTTTGGATGAGTTAACACCTTTGTTTTGAGATTACATTGTAAAAATAGACGTATGGTAATTGGAGACATGAGTTTGGGTGACTAAATAAAACTTCGACCTCAACAGCTTTTGAGCTATTCATAACCCACAAAAGGGACGTGCGGTGGAGGTTTCATCGGGTCGCGTTACCTAAAGAATTTTTTTTTCCCCAAATCAATGTTTATGGGTCTTCTTTCCTTTTGAGGATTATCCCTCAGCCGCAATAAGTTGGAGAAGCTTCAAAGTTGAATCCAACAACTGGATTTGGTCAAACTAGTTTAGGTTAGGTAAGGTTAGGTTGAAGTGGCTGGAAGCTTAAGCCAGCGTACATATGCCTATGAAAGGTCCATTGTTGGTATCACAAGGATCTGGAGAGATCACCTTGCCTACCCGTTGAACTAACTGAAGCTTTTGATGAAGCGAGGGAGGTTTCTAGAATCTCTCTTTATCAGCTTGCTGAGGTCGCTTAGAGTTCTCCTAAGTGGAGCTAGGCAGCTTCAAACAAGTTGGGGAATAGTTTCCTCCCCCTCTTTGTCCATGCAGCTTCTGTAGAAATCGTTTGAATGTACGCCAAGCCTTGTTGCGTGCTTGCCTATTAGATAATGTCCCTTGATGATACCTTCTACGGTTCTGATATGGGATCTGTTGAGAGAAATAAATTTTTTAGAGCGTTTCGGATCCAGCTTTTGCCAAATCTGTTTTGTCACTAGACACGTTGTACCACTTGTCCACTTAGAATTTGTTCTATCAATAGCATCCAGCTCGAGCTTAAGTTTACATCTAGCAATCGGTATACCCAAGGTGCCTCTGTGAGTTCGTTTGCCTTATAGTTACTTGTAACATCTCTATGCCCTGGCACTCAACAAAGGTGAATATTGAACTGCTACGCAATCTCTATAGGACATGGTCGGCAATCTAGAGCTACCGCTAGTAGATTCCAAAGACTTGATTGCTGCTAAAAAGCTCTGTTCGCCAATATTTCCGCCTGGAACACGCTACAATGATTTGGAAGACGGAAAGAAAGGCTGAGGAAGCAAAGGAAACACCACCACCTACACCTTGGTTTTTGATCCATCATCGGTGTAAAAGTGGATCGAATTGTCTTGTAGAAATGTTTCTTCCTCTCAGGAGGCCAAGGAAGTTTTTATTAAAGTTTTGCTTGGGTGATAATGTTAGGTTAGGTTAGTTAAGAGTGACAGGCTGCAATTGCAACATCACTGAGACCAGATAAGGTCCTTTGTGTTACCACTAGGATCTGTATTTCATCAGAAATAATACCCGCAGAACCAGCTGGAGCTAACTATGAAGCGCTGGAGACTGCCTATGTTGATGTCAGCCAGTTCACTTAGGTTGTTGAAGAAGCTGGCTCTTAAGTATGCTCTTCTCCGAGTTGAAAGGGCTGGACATGTACAGAGAAGGTGGAGAATCGTCTCCTCCTCTTACTCATCCATGCAGCTTTTGCAAAAGTCGTTATTAAGGAGGCCCAGCCTATAGGTATGCTTGCCGATGATGCAGTGTTCCGTAATGACACCCACTAGGGTGCTTATTAGCAGTCTATTCCGTCTGATGAGACAATGGGAACGTTTGAGATCCAGCTTTGGCCAAATCTGCCTGGTGATGAGACAGGTGCTACCTACTGTCCATCTATGATTTGCGATTTTGATCGCAGATGGCGAGAGGCATACTTAGATTTCCCTTATTCAGAAGAATTGGTAGATTTGTGCCCTCTCTAGGGAGTTCGTCCGCCATGCAGTTGCCTGGAATGTCTCTTTGCCCCGGCACCCATACAAGGTGAGCTTTGAATTGCTCAGTCATCTCGTTAAGAGACAAGCGACAATTTAGGGCTGTTTTTGAGTTGAAGGCGACAGATTCCAGGGATTTTATCGTGGCCTGGCTATCAGTAAAAATTGTGATATCCCGAGAGGATAGTACATTTTACTTCGGCCACGATAGGGCTTCCTTGATTGTCATTATCTCGGTTTGGAAGACACTGCAATGGTCAAGCAAACGGAAAGAGATGTTTACGTTCACTTCCTTAGAGAATACACCCGCACCCATTCCCGATTCTGTTTTGGAGCCATCTGTGAAGAAGCAGATGGATCCCTTTCGTTGTAGCTCAAAATCATCCTTCCAGTCAAGTCTTGAAGGGATAGTGATAACGAAGTTTTTATCAAATAGGAGTCGTTGAACGGTGATGATGTTTAAATTGTTCAAAATGGAGGTGTGGAGAAAGTCTTTAGTGGACCACTGTGAAATAGCTGAACTAGATGCTATTTGTCTTCCAAAGATGTCGAGGGGTATCACAGAGTGTCCAGTGCTGCAGAGGGTGTCATACAAAATGCTCTGCTTAGCACGAACAAGCTGATCGTTGGATCTAGCTTAGATGATCTCGGCCGAAATGTAGAACCAATAACTTATACGAGGTTGTAAGTCCCATTTATTCCCAATAGCTTTTTGACAAAAGACAAGTGCTTCTGTAGCTTTCCTAACTCTTTCTTGGAAGTTTGGTTTCCAGCTAAGCTTCCTATCCAAAAGAAGACCTTACTATTGGTTATTAGCGTTTCGATATGTTTTTCTTTTGTATTATCTTCATTCTATTGTTTGAATTTAATTATCTATTTTGATGTCACCACATGTGTTTGTTTGCACACACAACAAGTGTTCTACTGTATATGGTTGGAAACGAGTCCACAAATAATACAAAATATGACTTGAATTCATTAAATGAAGCCTCTTTCGCTGAGAGGCTTAGACAATGCGGGGCTATCAAACTAATAGATATGCTGGATCGTGTTTCTTAAAAAAAAAAGATTAACGACATAATGAACGTAATTTATTATTTTTTCTTTTGTTTGACACTCTAACTTTGTCTTATTAAATAAAAAATAAAAAAAACATTAGTAAAAACAAGCTTAATTATTTCGAGGGTAAAGGTTCAACATTGAATGACTGAAAGTCCGAATATTCTGTTCCAAATGCTACTAAGCCTCGATATAGTATTCATAACCTGTTTCTACAATCAAAAATCGACTTGGTGCAGCTTTCATGTGGAATCTGAATTCATTTAGTGAGTACCTTTGCTTGGTTCCACTTGGAATTCGAAGAGATACACGGATGATGTTGTATTGGCTGAGTCTTTGGTGGTTTACTTGTTTCTGGTTTCTTAAGCAACACCTTTGGATCGATGTGAATGATTTGTTGGAGCAATTATTGGATTTTATATTAGTTAACCTGAATAGTTGTTCACCGAAAAAAGTCGGTCCATTTCTGGTTCTCCTTGAAGTGCCTAAAGGAATTATCAAAAGAACTGGTGTCTGCATTGATTAATCTTAGAAAAACTAAAAATATTTTCGAATTAGTTTCCGCAAAACGTTGAATGCTTGCAAACTTGTTGTTTTGTTTTAAATGCATTTTTATTTTTTTAATTCAGTATTCTTAATTGCTACGAAAAAAACGCTTAAAACTAGCTTAATTAACTTAACTATCTTACTCTAACTTACTGGCCCTACACGGGCACTCTAAGCTAAACTTAATTCTTAATCTATGTCTTTCGACCTAACCTAACTTAATTTACTTAAACAATCTAAGGACTAAACTATTGAAAAACTAAGAAAATGTAATGCTTGCAAACTACTCTTGAGTGTATGGTCAACGAAAATGAGGATTTTTATTTTGTCGGGGTAGGAAACACCTTACTAGAGCCCTCAGCCCTAACTAGTCCATTGTACTACTACCAGTGAAGTTAGCCCTTTTTTTCAAACGATTTTTGTAGAAGATACATGGACGAAGACTAAGACTAACTAAGGCGATCTAATAAACACAGATGTCAGATACTCCTTCGCTTCATCACAATGTCCAATTGGTCCAAAGAGGAAGAAAGGAAATCTCTCCAGATCCATGTGGTATTACAATGGATCTATCACTGGTTGTGCTGGCAACAGTTGGGAGCCACTTCAGCCTAACCTAACCTACTTTCCATGTGGAATGGATTGTATGAGGCCTTAACTCTGTTTAAAGAGTGCTTAACACCACGCTGGACACAAAAAGAGGGCCATTGCAGCATGATAAGAATGCCCTCCATCCCTTGTCAGCTTCTCTGAGTGCTATGAGTTGACGAGCGTTAGGGGAGGCAGTACTAAGTGATCGACCAGGGGTGAGCCCTTCCTAGCTAGCTCACCCGTTCGTTTTCGTGGATACCTTTGCCGGGTCCCATAAGAATGTTAGGGTAAGGATTTTGAGCACATCACGACAACGTTTTACAAGTTTTGACTTTACTACGGTCTATGTAATTGTCAATAGTTTTCCTAGAGACTAGCTTCGTTAATAGTTTTCAGGCTGCCTCGGCGATGGCTAGGACTTCCGCTTGGAACACGCTGCCGTGACCGGGTGATGTTGGGTTCTTGTGCGAAGAACCCGTCCGTCAGATGGTGTGAGGTAGTCCGAGTCAGTTTCCAGTTTTACCCAATTTGCTATCTTTCGATGGCCCATATCGCCCCCGCTGAATCTGACTCCTATTCTCCTTAGCTGTATACCTTTTCATGGGTCTGTTGGTTCATTCTTCTGGTCGACGCTGTTCTTCTTGGTCATATCATCTCTGGAGGTTTTCTTTTTGAAGTGAAACCTCCTAAACGAGGGTAGTGAATCTGAACAATTTTGTCAATGAACTCACAATTGGAAGGTGACAGACTAAAGCCAGCGCGTAAGCTTGAATGGTGCATATGCGTGATAGATCGAAAAGTTAATCAATTTTGAAAAATCAAGATGGCGTCTCCAAAATGGCGTAGAAATTTGGTATTTATGGTCCGATTGGCTTCAAAATCGATATATGATGGTATTCGACTGACTATGAATTTTTGGTCAACATTCTGAAATCCAAGATGGCTGACGATTCGACTTGATGAAATGACGGAAGTTTCACTTGAACCGTGCGCTTATGTGGGTGAGGCACACGCTTTTTTTTTTTTTCATCCATTAGCTCTCACGAAAGACGCGGATTCAAGTTCTTGTGCAAAGTTCTCAGAGTTGTAAACCCGTCTGTCAGATGGTGTGAGGTAGTCTGAGTCAGTTTCAAGTTTTACCCAACTTTCGATAGTCCATATCGCCCGCTTTCCAGAGATTGGACTGTTTTAAACGCAACACCCTTTTCACGGCTGTTTCCTTTAAGTAGAGGTCGAATGAAAATAGGGCGAGCATAGTTGACAGTGGTTCTGATGGCGTTAATAGTGCCTATACATGCTAGTCGTTGTTACTTGGTTAGTGCCTTGCGGTTTAAACCTAACCTAACCTAACGGCTTACAATCAGAGTTGTAAAATGGTCAGCTGCAGGAGTTCTTTTTCAAGCAACATCTATCGGAGGCTGCTACATCTACGAATCCTAAAAACAGGACTTTGTTTCCCTCTTCTATTATTCTAAAGACTCTAAACTATTTTTCTGACTTGTTTAGGTGAATGCAGGTGTTTTTTTTTATATAATTTTTACCAGACAAACTAATTAATAACATCTTGGTTATATTTATAAAATTGTCATCAAATATTAAATATTCAAAAAGTGTGGCTATGCTAATCAAGAGTGTTGGAACAACGTAAATGTATCTATTATACACTCATGTCTTCGTAAGGAGGTGATTATTTAAGTGTTTATGTTTATAGTTCATAAAATTTGCTGGAAGTAATAAATTGTTAGAGGAAATGAACTTAATCTTAATAAAATTCAAAATGAAAACCAGTTTAAGTTTAAGTTAGTTACGATCCACCCTCTGTATGTGATTTGCAAACATTATATCAAGTCTAGTCATCGGTTTAATGACAACCTTTTGTGGTTTAAAACTGTCGCCTGATGCTAATCGTGTTTGACAGACGATGGATGAGACTATAGTAGTTAAATTTCGATGGTAGTGTCATCAACCTCCAAAGACCGGATTGTGCGTATGTATTGCTCAATGTGTTGCCATTAAATTTGAATAAATTATGTAGGTCGTGACCCTTAGGGACGTAAAATTTAAAGTTAAATTGTGTCTTTAAGCAAAAATTAAGTGGTAGATAGTTTTAAAATTCAACTCAACCATGCGGAACTTATTCCGGTACCTACAAGCAGAAGTAAGGTTATTGTTCGCTGAAGTCATGTTCGTACCACAAAACAACCTTGATCCTATCGATAGCTCTCAGTCATAGAGTAGGACTGCGATCATTAAAACCTGCTTAGCTGTCCACTCTTCAACTCAGTTGCCTCCTCAATTATTCTTCTGATTTCTTGTGAGATGTCGTTGTCAGAAGTCTACCCAGAGTAGCCTGAGACTCTCATTACCTTAAAGTTATAGCTGTCTACTGTGATATTCTCTCCGATTCGCTTATGTTGGGGGTCCCTTATCTTATCTTAGGACTTAGTTTGTCCATTCGTGCGAAGAATATAACAACATTTTGGCTGCTCCTAAGCAATTCTAAGCAACAAATTCCTATCCTAATCGGGTCAAGCTGTACGTGAGCTTGTAGCCATTACAATACGAACATCAGTTATACCCTCCAGCGAGATGATAACTTCATTGCTTAATCCTTAACCGCAGAATCCTAGAGGAGATGACAGGACCTACATCAGCACCCTTCTCCGAGGTTATTCAAAGACTTCAGAGCATTTTGAACATTCTTAACTAGATCAATGTCTCCTCTATCCTCCGTCGAATTTTCATGGTCAAATGAGACCAAAGATCACTTGAAGAACCTTTCCTTTGAAGCATCCACACTGGAACGCTGCTGAGTAAAACTGGAGTAATGACTGTCTTCCTGATCCCATTCGATAAGATTTGATTGAATGTGATTTTCCTTGAAAGAGAGATCACGGAAAATTGACTACAGTTACTGCGACTCAATCCCCATGAGAAAGTCCATAACTTCAAGAACCTTGTCTTAACTAAAGTTGAAGAACATTTAAGAACGTCTTTGAATTCAGTTACCTTGGAGAGCCTTTTCCTGCCTTAGTCGTATCGTAGCTCGTAGGAGTTTCATAAGGTTTCAAGCTCTTATGATTTCCTCCTCTTTCGGAAAAACGTACATATGTGTCTACCCATCCCCCAGAAGTTCTGGATAGTTGCAAAGTTGTCCAGCTTGCCTCTCTGACACCAATACAGATTCATGTCGAAGTTAAGTTGTCCTATTCTCCTTAGTTGTGTACCTTTTCGTGAGTCTGTTGGTTCATCCTTCTGGTCAAGGCTGTTCTTCTTGATTATATCATCTCTAGAGGTTTCCTTTTTGAAGTGAAACTTCCCTAACGAGGATTTGTATGTATATTTTGCACGACAGCTCATAGAGTGCGAAGGCTTAGCTTCTCACTAGCGAGGGTAGTGAATTTAAAAACTTGCGTCACGGAACACACAGTTGGAAGGTGACAGACTAGAGCCAGCGCGTGAGCTCGAATGGTGCATATGCGTGGAAGATCTAAAAGTTAATCAAATTTGGAAAACCAAGATGGCGGATCCAAAATGGCGTAGAAATTTGGTATTTATGGTCCGATTCGCTTCAAAATCGAAATCTGATGGTATTCGAGGTCGCTGACTATGAATTTTTGGTCAACATTTTGAAATTCAAGATGGCTGACGATTCGACTTGACGATATGAGGGAAGTTTCACTTGAATCGTGCGCCAATGTGGGTGAGGCACACGATTTTTTTTATTTTTTTCATTCATGCACTCTCACGGAAGACATAGACCCAAGTGGTGTACGTAAGTGGAACCAACTAAGCGTGAGAAACTGAAATCAACTAGCTAAAGATCGAGCTGGCTGGAGACGCTGGTTGGTTGAGGCCCATATCCACCCCGGACTATAGTGCCACCTCCAGTAAAGTCATTCGCGCTCAAGGGGTTAAGAATACCCAAATCATATTACCCACACAACGCTAGTGTTGGTGTAGTGATTTTCGGAGCTCAGAGATGGTATTTGGTTTCGGTCTTGTCTTCGAGGGTGGTGTCCAGAATAACTCTAGAAAATTTATTGGTGGTGTTGTCATTGCTTAATAGTTCACAGTATTTCTTTACAACTTCCTGATTTCATAATCATTACTCGATACGATCAACTCTTCAACCCATATGACCGCTGCCAGTGGTATGCCCATGACATCAGGAATTAGAATGTTCAGCGTAACAAGCGATTTTTTTTTATAATTCACTAGCGCTAAAGGGGTTATGAATACAATTATGATGGTATTCAGACAGCGCTAGTGTCGGTGTAATGATTTTGAAACTCAAATGATATTAAGTTTCAGTCTTTTTCTCCGAGGGTGGTGTCCAGAATAACTGGGGAGAATTTTTGGTACTGTTGCCATTGCTTATAATTCACAGTATTTCTTTCGAAGCAACTACACCACGGCCACCCCTTTTCTGTAGAATTATAACTTTGGATAATGACTTCCGGTCTTTAAATAGATTGCATCTCTAGGCTTAAAAATGAAAGATAAATCACATTGATTTTCAAGCTTGTCTCTGTTCATCTTGCAACATGTCAATGCAAAAAAAAACAGAAAACCCGATCCATACTGATGACACCTCTCGATGGTTCCATTCCACAACAGCTAACAACTATTTCACAACTATTCGTACGTCAACATTTGTTTAACAAAACAATTAATTCGCACATTAATGATATATAATGTGATTTAATTAATATCACATTTAATAGAAGTGCGAAAATATTATCAATTTATCCTAAGGTCATTAGGTTTAAGTCAAACAAAGTTCGAAAGGCTTGCAAATATTTAAACCAAATATGTAAGGCTTTGTTGAGCTTGTTTCTTTAACAAAGACTCGCAGGGTATTTGTCTTAAAAATGAAGCTCAAACCGAACTTGCTAATCGATGGGTCACGTTCTCAATAACAGGCGTATTTATTTGAAACGCAGCTAAGAACGCATGGTTATGCGATTAATATGATTAAAAAGCGGTTCTATTTTAGGAATGCTTTGAGGAAGTATACATGCCTCATGTTGTCTTGTTTAAATTTTAAATCAGTCTTTTGTAATTAAATCAAAAATGCTAATTGCGTTGTACGAAAATATCACTTTTAGGCTAAACGAAATGTTTTCCTACGAATTAATTCAATTTTGTTATAATTTAAGTGTGACTGGTAGAAACCATGCGTGGAAGAGGACTGTATTGGAACCAGAGGTGCTTGAAGACTTCTCGGATTGACTCTTCAATGCACAGCTTCAAACTGCTGAACCATTTCTTCTTCTTATTTTTTCAGGAAGAAAGTCCTCGTTCCCCGGGCTGGCTAGAGACGCTTGTTGATTGAGGCCCAGGTCCATCCCGGACTATAGCGCCACCTTAAGGAAGTCCTCTTTCCCAAGTGTTTTGTACACCCACCGACGAAACTCTCGTCCTCTCTATGCACCCGGGAACCACTTTTTGCATTTACCTCAGGGCTGAGCCACTATTAGGCTTATAAGGGCTCCCTCTAGCTTTTTAATGTCTTTTGCCTTGAAGTTAGAGGTAGAGTTCTAGGAACACAACGCTGGAGCACTTAGACACAAAAACAAGTCAAGGCAGAGCAGGTAGAACCCTTTAACAGTGTTTTCTTCCTCTTTCTAAGGAAGTCAAGTACCTAAGAGCTTCAGTGATAAAAAGCTTGGATTACCAGTGCTCATCACATCGGCCCCAAAAATCTGCCACCTAAAACGAGCAAAGGCAGAACAATCCGCAGTGTCATCGCCCTCGCCACAAGCATCATTGATGGTGGTGTCACTTAAACCACATACGTTGAGATGATTGACAAAGACGAAGTGTCCCTCCAATAAGTTTTCTGCAGTCTTTTCTGCTGAGAGAGCAAGAATACTGTGGACTTCTTACAGATGCCAGGAAGAATCTGTCTGAAGTCTGCCTGCATCAGATGTGTTTGCTAGAAACCCAACCATCGGCAGAAGCCCTAAGCGAAGATACGGGGAAACCTAATTTGGGTTCAGGACCGGACAAGTTCTCCTCTGAACCTTGCCTGGCAAGCTCATCGGAGATCTCATTTCCGAAATAAGACTCCTTTCTCTTCTTTTTGAGTATTCCATCGATGTACGAGCACACCCTGTTCTAGCAACCTCAAGATATTATTCGGTGTGATGACTGTCACCTCTGGCATTTCTGGCCATCCCGACTCTTCTTGTGATCTATAGCGCCCTTTCCTTTCCTCGTCTTATCTAACCACGCGAAGTTAGGAGCTGAATTAGATAAGCCTTTCAGTCCATCTTTCTCTGGTCTTGGTTCTCTGCCTGGTAAGTTCTTCTTTTGCCTTTCCTCTCGGAGGTGTCTTTTTTCTCTCTCTGCTGCTCGTAGATCAATTGGGGGTCACTTCTCCTCCAACGAGAACGAGAGTTCCTATACTATTCGGTAGGCGCTTACTACCCGCAGTATTCCTCTTCTTTCCACCGAAACCATTCGTTTCCTGTACTTTTCCTACCTGAGGGCATCGACCCATATCTCAGCAACGTACAGGAGGATGGAGGAAGTCTTTACTTTCTTCAAAAAGGTAGTCTATGCGGCCAGCTTTTGTTCTTACTGCCAAGGAAGCAACATGTGGGAATAGACAAGGCAAAATTAAAGAGTCCTCCACCTACATTTTGAAAGCAAAGCCACCTAGGATCTGAGGGAGGCTTGGTCCCGACAAGAAAGAAAGGAGACAGTGTCCTTAACAGAAATTCGACACGTTAAGTTAACAAGAAGGGCGCTGTACTGCGGTATTCCTATTTGTACCTCAACGTACTTCAAACTGCAAACTGGAAAGCTGTCATGAGACGTGTTTAAGCTCAAGCTATCGGTCTAATTGCTGAGTTACGCAAACGACATCAGCAAAATCACATCCCTCCTTGTGATCAGTTCGAGAAGCCCTATAGACATGGATTCGAAACTTCATCTGATCTAGAAGCGAACCTTCGAGGACTAAGGACTGCATATTCGATGAAAAGATTCAACTTGCTTTCTTAACTTCCAAGTACAAAGAAGATCTAGAATAGCTTCTAAAACTTAGGTTGCAATTGAGCACCAATTTAGTGTTGGAGACTTGGGGATAACAATTTTGGCACAGTCTTCCTCATTTCATTACAACGAAGCTATTAGCATCCCAAATCCGGAGGCTTTTAGGCCGAGAACTAGCGCTCAATACTCATAAATCATCAGTAACGTCCATTCTCTGTTTAACATTTGATTTCCCCCCCAGGTCAACGGCGAAGATGTCCTTGGACTGCGCATATCTGATATTGCAAAACTGGTCAAATCCGAGACTGTCGACAGTGTCTCTCTTCTCCTATGGAGTGCTGGTTGCGACACCAAATGTAATCCAGAGGTATGTTTGATAAACTCCCAAGCCTTTGCACCCTAAAATCTTAAATTATTCATTTACAGAGCCTATGTTGCGGACCGATGCCATTGAATTTAGAACGCCTCTCGGCGTGCACACAATCAATTCTATCAATAATCGAATGTCCCGTCTGCTTAGACACCATAGCACCACCGGCACTGCAATGCCAAAATGGACATATCCTATGCGTGAAATGTCGCATCCTTTCGCAAACCTGCCCGGTTTGCAGGGACCGCTTCTATCCGGGTCGATCGTTAATAGCCGAACAGATTTACAATTCCATCACGGACACATTTAATTTACGCAACCAGGACAAATTGCGGGAGAAGCTCTTCGGGGCCAAATACAAAAGGACGACAAAGGACGAACAACGACGCGAAAAGCAACAGCACAATGGCGGCAGTGTAAAACCATCACATGAAGTCAATAAATTCGGCACTCAACTTCTCCATCCACCGTTGTCGACCAATAAATTCTTGGCCAAATTGCTGGGCAAAGCTTACTCCATGGATAACCTGAGCATGAGTTCATCCCACCACCACCACCATCTATTGTCCATGAAGAGCGCAACAAATTTACCGGATGGAATAGTTCGAGAAGACGACATCGACAGGGACAACAACGACGACGATGGCACTGGCAACAGCGACGTTTTCGATGAACAATCAGAACTGGGTAATCTACCCAGACCCACTGTGGGCTACAGGACACGACCTGCTACCATTTCAAAGCAGTTTTCCTTATCGGCACACGATTTATCAAAAAAGGATTCCGACGGACTAATAGCCATCGAACGGTGTCCTTCGATGAATCGCCTGCAAAACCCTCGCTTGAAACGTAACTCACTCCAATCACAGAACCAAATGGTACTTCTCCCGATAACACCGCCGCCCTCTCCCCAGCTGAACCAAAAAAGACCGTGTGCTTCGTTGAGTACTTCAATTGAATGCGTAGCAACTGCAATACATCTGAATGATGGATTGCAGCTTGCAGCTGCCGTTAGTCCACCACCGGTGCCAAGGATACAAATATCCTGTTGCTTGAAGGAACAACACCAAAATATCTTCTACTTTTGTCCCTGCAACTGTGGCAAGCAGTTTAGTGGTAAGCATATCATCGAAAAGGAGCTCCTCTCAAGGATCACAATATCGCATAATATCCTCATTTTCCATTACAGGATCAACACTACAGCAACATGTCAAAGTGGATCACTGTGCACCAATTTTGTGCTATAGCAGCTCAAGTGCCGAACTTTCTTTGCCTTTGAGAGCTCCACTCGATAGAGCGTCGGTACTTCTCGTCTGCGATGGCAGGGATTTCTGGATAAAATTAAGGACACATGGGTAATGATTTTTGGCTCCTTGATATGATTATCCTTTGGCTTTCGGTCTCTCTTCAATTTTGCATTAAATGTTTAAAGGGGCGGGTGTTATGTGAATCAAACCGAGTGCATGTTGATGGTTGTGGTCTATATATGCATCTTGCTTTATCCTTAATCGGGTTGTGCTCCTTAAGATGCATTTTCATCTTCTTCTTTTACTAACTCCTTTTGATTTTTTTTGTTTTTTCCTTTTTTTTCGCTTCCTTTTGTGCGTCTGCACTCTGTAGTAAAGGAAGCATTACCGTCTCAGCACTTCTTCAAGGATCTGAAGATGAAAGTTCAAATTTTATGATGGAAACTCGATTAAGGAATCGAATCGTTGAAGACCTAGATGACAAGGACGACCAAGAAGACGACATCAACAACGATGACGATGATGATGGGATACTCGAGCGAGAACTGATAACGAGGTCAATTGTTCGTTCAATGATGGTGACAACATGGGAGGACACTACATATCCTTCTACCAGTGGTAGTAGTTGTAATGGTAGTGGTAGTGAGAAACGTAACGGTGTTTTGTATAATCCAGAAAATATTGGAATGACTTTTGGTGAAGCCATTGATTATCGGAATCTTTTGTTGAAAATTATCATCAAGCGTCGAGTTCAAAAGGAAAAGGATACGAAGACGACGACGACTCCTAATGCAAATGGAAAAGAAAAGTTGTTGACTGTATAAAATTGTGTTTATGTGTGTGTGTGTTCAACATTTTTATTGTTTTAGTATCATGACACAGCATCCACTGTAAATTAATTGTTTAGACAAAGATTAGTTGGTGTACAAACAAGATTGGTATCATTGTTGATCAATTTACGTTTGGAAATTTCTCTCTTCGATTGTTTATCACGTCCAGTTTGGGATGTGATTACTCACTGGTACCGTCGGAGACAAGTAAAATATGATAAATAGTGTAAACAATGAGTAAAATGTAAATAATAACAAACAGTTTTAGTGTCGACTTCGATCAGAGAGATGGTATTACGATGCAAGCTTCTACGTCAGAAGACAGTCTAGGTTAAGTTTTGTCGGTAAAAAAAATTAACAACACAGTGAGACTATTGGATAAAGTTTTGGTAAAATTAACTTTAAAATAGTGTACATTGTCTTTTTTTTTCTGTTAAGTCAAGCTTAGGTTAGATAAATCTAATAAATTCTGACAACTTGTCGGAAGAGTAATAAGACTAAGAGTGAGTTTTAGGCAAAACTTGTACAATTTCAACACTAAATGTGATATGTGAATGTAAATGTGTTAATTTTACTTATATATAAATGTAAATAGAGGTGTCATATGATCCTTAAATCATAAATTTTAATTATTAAAAGTTTTAAAAAAAAATTTGACTACACCCAGACAAAGATCCACTTAGAGCAACTTAACCCTCGAAAGAGAGCTGGACAGAAGGAGAGGTCATAAGCCCCAACCACATATCCATTTTCACAGATGATCCAGAAAAGGATGTGGGTGTAGGCTCTGGAATCTGCTCATTAAAACCAAACATCGCACGACGGATAAGACTTCCAAACCAGCCCAGCGAAAGATTTAGCAATCGCCGAGACCTCGCGAGAACTATCAAAACAAACACTCCCAAGAAATAACATCGACATCTACCTACGTAGATAGTCAAACAACCATCAGGAGCACACAATCCACCTCCTATGCGAATGCCCAAGTCTTAGCAGAAATAAGAAGACAACCCTCGAGCGAATTGTCAAACAACCCACCGAGAAGCATCCTATAATTCCTTCGGAACTCGAGTTGGTTCAGGAAAGGCCCATTGATAATAATAATATTTTAGGTACCCCACACCACACCGGAGAACACAATGGATCCTTTGAGATCCGAGTGAGGCTTTACATAAGTTCAGCCCCCGCCCCTATAACCTAACGTAACCTAGTGTAGGTTAGGTTAGGTTAGGTAGGAGAGTTAACGAAGATGAAAGTCCTTTTTTCCGTCACACTTAGATCAATGTAGACCCATTGTGATGCCCAAGGGGTTGCAGCCCCCTTTCTAGAAACCATAAGCCTAAGCTCTATCAAGCCAACCCGCAGCGCTGATGAATCTGTGTGTGTCAATCACCGACTTTCTGGACAGTTCTTCTAGAACCTGGAAAAGGTGCCTTCCAAGGTGCCTTCTCAAATCTTGTATGGCAGAGTGCCGGACAGTGGCAGAGAAAGTGTGGAGTTTCCTCATGTACTTCCTCGTCACGGCACCCCCTGCATAGGTCATCTGTGTTCAATCCCAGTCTTCTATATGATGCTACAATATTGAAGGTTGCCCAAGTCCTGGGGATAGCTTTCTCCTGAAGCAAAAAGTGAGCCATGTCCAAACAAACCCTACACAACCTTAAAAAAAAAAATTAAGTAGGCACCTTATGTCCTTTGCTTATTGAAAATTAGATATTGCCGAAGCTTTTGATAACACGTTCTCAAGAAAGTCCACCGTGTGGCTTTCCCTGAGCACTGCGGATGTGATGAGCGCTTCTACAACAGCTGCGCTTACTTTTAGCCACGTTCCGGTTGCTCCTAATAGCAGGCCACTTACCCTACCCTAAAGGTGAGAAAAACTCACCAATGGTGTGAGAAAAATGTACTTGAGACACAGCAGCTTAGAAAATTTGTCACAACCTGTCCTAGGCACTATCTGTTCCAACACGAGATTGAAAAAAATGACATTATAGAACGTCTCCTGGAGGAAATCCGGTGCACCCTTCAAAAAGTTCAGGAGAGCTGTTTCCAAATTGCACATTGCATCTATCTGTTGAGCTGTCTAGAGCTCAAGACGATGAATGTTATCCTATGCGGCTTTGAAGTCGATAAAAGGGTGGTGAGTTTCGACTTGAAATTCGTCGGTCTTTTCCAGGATTTGCCTTATTGTGAGGATTTGGTCTGGAGTCGATCTGCCGAGCCGAAAGCCACACTTATACGTGCCAATTAGTGGGCTGCTGAAGGGCTTCAGATATATTCTCGGGTAGGATCTTATTTGTCACATTTAGCAGGAATATGCGTTGATAATTGGGGAAAGACATAGGATCCCCTTTCTTGTAGATGGGGCATATGGAGCTGATAGTTCAGCCATGAGGCATGGTTTCGTCGACCCATACTTGATTGATGATTTGAAAAGCTCTCCTGACAAGCCATCAAAGCCAGCGGCCTTATTATTTTACGACTTTTTGATAGCTGATCCAACCTCTTCTATAATACTGGGGGGATTGCTTGATCGTTGACTGTAGGTGGGCGCTCTTCTGGAAAGGCTGCTGTAACACATCACATCACACATCAACACCATTTCCTGAGCATTGCTGACTATGCGCCTTTACTATTCCAAAGAGCCTGCAGTCCGGACTTGAAGCCAGCTGCCAGTTGTGTTTGAATTTCCCAAAGAACATCCGAATGTTGTTTCTATCGCTAGACTCCTCGATATCTTTGTCCTGCAAAACTGCGTTAGCCTTTTCTTTTTACCCAAGATCTCCACTTCTGGCTCAATACTCTTCTCTTCCTTCCATTGTTTTTCATCCTTAAGCTGTGAGATTTGATGAAATTTTCGTTAACGTTTACAAAGAGATGAAGTACTATCCCACCAATCATGCATCGGATATTGATCTGTAGCTTGGAAATTGTTTCTGGTTTGTCGGTATCGAACTGGAATTTTACAACCAATTGAGGTCGTTGTGTCTAAAAATGTTTTTTTGTGCCACTTTCCACCTGGAACCGCATGTAAATAAGCTCCGGTTGAGGCCACAAGAACTCTGTGATCATGGTTCTGTAGCAAATACCATTCATATTGCCGTCACCTCCTCTGAAAAGTACGACTCAATTCGCTTGCCCAAAAAATTGCTTCAAACTGTGGCTCATCGATGTCTCTCATGGATCACTAAAAGTCTTGCCCCAAGTCTTCTAACTTTCTTCGCTCACTTTTGTCGTCATCCTCTTTGTTCCTCAGAACCTTTTTGGCGAACTGTAGGCACTTAGAATGGTCTACTCACTTGAAGTCACGCGTCAACTGAATTTTGCAACCACGATTTTACAGATCATATTTTAAGAATTCGCTGCAAGGACCTTTTTGAATTGATGTCCTCTTAGACTCAGCCACACTTCCATACCCTGCGTTTGATATTTTCTACTGATCGGACGAGTTCCTTCGTCCAGTTTCTTCAAATAGTCGCCAACAAAATGCCTCCGGTAAGCCTTTCCCATATCTGAAATGCGTTTCCACCTGTAGCTTTCCACGACTAACACTAGCCTTTATGTGCTCCTATTGGGACATAAACTCAAAGACTCGGCTAAATTGTAGAATCCACAAGCAATATTAAAACCATTCCAAGTCACATTGAAAATCTCCGCACACAGAGTTCTTATCCACACAAGACGCAACATAACTCCCTTACAATCCGCATCTACATGAGAAAATTCCATCGCTAAGCCCAACCCAATAGATTATGTCAGCACACACAAAAAAGAAGGATATCTACGAGCTCACTAAACATGCACTCAACATTCCCTGAAATTAAGTCCGGCGGATATAAAGGAAAAAAAAAACGAAAAAAAAAAAAACCTCCAACGTGACTCAATCATTTGTCACCGATCCCGGTGATAAGGAATCAGTCACTCCAGTTCTTTGTCCAATTTCCCGGAGACTTTTGTGTGCATCACATTTCACCATAGACACGGTGTAACTAAGCTCTGAGTTCCGGAAACGAAAAAGGGCGCATTATCGTCCATCATCTGTGACATAGGATTCCAAGTCCTGTTTTTTTACTCGTTTTTACACACATTCAGCGTCGCGCAGCAAATACATATCCTTGTGCCGAGTGAAAAAGTGGCTAAAGCTCAACGTGATAGCTGCAAGAAGTTCATCGTCTTGATTTATCACAATTGTCGGAAATTTATGGGCGGTTGGGAGCAATTTGTTCGCTGAATGCACAGCACACACTTTGACAAGAGTTGGAGGGGAGCTTGTTCGTCGTCGTTGGACAAAAGGACAAACGGAGAAATGATGTGATGCGGTACTGTGCCCGAAGAAATTCCTAACAAAGGGTGGTTCTGCTGCTGCACCATCATCTGAACAATGAAGGAAAGGCTAAGTAAAGCTAAGCTGTGACACGGGAGGGCTATCGTGGAACGTGATTCTTTTTTTTTTGTGGCAACGCTACAACTATTTCAGTTCCGTATTTCATGGCGCATTTTTTGATCAATGTCACAGTTAGCCGGGTGAGATTGGGAAACTTTCCCCCTGTCGCATATTTTTCAATTGGAATGTGAGGGGCGGGGGACTCCAGAAGTAGTTGTTAATTGCTGTTGTTCAACTCTTTGTCGGATGAGGGATATGCATAGTTTGAGTGTTGTCAGGCCAGTGTGTCATCCGAAGTGTAAACACCATTTTGATTTATTTTAATTAGATTTGTTCCGGTCGGTGGTGGGGTTGAGTGGGGTGGTGATAGATTGGTAGACTTGGCAGTGTATTGCTAATAATACGTGTATAATGACATCGAATTGTGTCAGAGGATTGTTTGACAGCGACATGACATTGTTATGACAGACTGTCACGCTAATAGATTTATTTGGTGTGGATAAGGGAATTTGCGATGACAGAATGGAGAGGGAATGGGATTTCCCTTAAAGAAGGCATTAGCTAGGGAAGGAATGGATGTTTACAGCTTTAAGGGATGATTTGCATGGCTTTCTACTGAGTGAGCATATGTTTCATGTTTTGTGTTACATGCAATCCTCCTTCTGAGGAGCTGGTGTTCATTCCTTCTTCTCTGCTCTTAGAAGGTTTTGCAGCACATGCTTGCCAGCATTCTTTGTCAAACCATGGATCACCTAGACGAACCCAGTACATCAGTGGCAGCATCTCTGATGGCTTCTTAGCAGTACATCCATTGATGCTTGCGGCATAAGACCTCTTGAGAGTTTAAGGAACGCTTCTGTAGATCTCTCGCAGTTGTAGCTGTCCAACTTCAAACTTCGTCACAGTATTTCTTTCATTTTACGTTTGCAGATACGGAAGACGTTATCCTTCTTTCCTTTGCAATGGTCGTCAACAATAAATCCGTCCCTATCTGAGGCTTGTTGTCCTGAGGAGACAATTTTCATCCCGGACGGCCAGGTTCTTAGCCTGTACTTATAGGACATGGAACCGTATAAACCATTTCCTTATAGGCCTTAGCATCGAATATGTCAAAGCCTTCCTAGAGCTGTAGACGCCACCGTTGAATTTATCTAGAAAATATCTCCGCTGCCGTCTGAATTCAGGGAAAAGGGCTTGGATCCAACAGCCTTGCAAACGGGTTGAAGCTCAATTTACCACTCGAAGAGCAGAGGTTTGTTTGAAAAAACCTGGGGACATTTGTCTTCCTTATACACTAAGAGATGTCTTACAGAATGCTGCCTCTAAGCTCTCTACATCAACTAAAGAATGTGCCAGCCTTACACTCGCAGATAAAGCCAAATAGTTCGGTCCCATTCTAGATAAGAAGCTCAGCTGGAAACCTAACATCCTAGAGCGAGTAAAGAAAGCCACCACAGCTCTGTACTGCTTCATAATAGGAAGCACGAAGCGACTACGGTTCAGAATCACTTATGAACTTATGGCGTGATTGTCTGATTTAAGGCTTTGGCCAAAGACATGCATCGCAACTGTGTTGGTTAAGAACAAAGATCAGCCTTCCACCCCAACGGTCATATTACTCCATCTTCTTCCTTGATATCTACAGCAAGCAAGTGGCAACCACAGCAGATATATGGAAGCACTATAGCGGTGTCGCAGCCTACATACTTCACCATTCCCAATGATCTAGAACTTCTCCCTCAAAACGCTGATTGAACTATACTTTTTTTCGGTAAAATCTTCGAAGTCACCATTTCATCCAGTCCTGTCATGCCTCTAGATGCATGTAGGTTGACGGATGGAACCACCTGCCTCATCACTTTACAGTGTCATCACTGCACAATCTCAAATTAAATTTGGAGAAGCTCTACGGACGAGGAGAATGAGGATGAAAGTCTTCTTCAACTTCTCCGAATGCGCTCAGCACTCTCACCTCAAAGAAGAGCCAGCTTCTTCCACAATCTTTACGATCTGACTGACATAAGTGAAAAATAACAACCTCCAGTAAGTTCTGCGGATAGTTCACATCCATGTGGTGGTGTCACAATGGATCTACATTGGTCTGAGTGTAGCTGCAGTCTGTCTACTCTTTCTTATGAACGCGGTTCTAAAAAGCTAAATGTTTTGACCTCTTAACCTAGATCTCGTTGTAGCTCCCCGAAAAGTTCCTTAACCGATGTTATGAAGCGTCTTTGAAGCGCCTTAATCTCCGCTTGACTATCAATGTAAACCTCAGGGTTGGTAGGAAGAGGTGGCTGTTCAGCAGAACCCAAATCGCACTAGAATATACCTTTTTGTTACCTCGACTCGTGTGACCTGGTTGATGTGTGTTGTTGAGGATGTGTGAGACAGTCGGTGCCTAGATCCAGGTTGTGCAGTTAAGAAAACGGATTAGATCTCGTATCCCTTTCCCCGAGATCTCATTTAGGTCGTCGAAGAATGGTTTAGTGCATGCAGTCTGGCTCTTGCTGGTACCGGACATTTGCAGAGTAAGTGGCAGTGAGTTTCCTTCTCACTTTCGTTCCACAAACGGCGGCAGTGGAGTTTGTATGGAATGCCTAGTTTGGCTGCATGGTTTTCAATTGGCCACTGCCCTCTGGTTATGACCGTTTAGGAAATCTTTTGTTCGAATCCTCCCTTGATATGGTGCAGTTGGTTAACCACTTTGGCCTTCTGCAGGAAGTGTGAGTGGATTTGTCCTTTAACCGCTGGTAGCGGGATGTGGACCCTTGCCGCGAATGAGCCGTGTAAAGCTGAGCCCTCGTTTCCTTTCATGTCACTAGAACCTAGAACAGTGTGGCCCTAAAGCGTTCGCCCAAGCGGGCAAGCTCCGGTACTCCTGCATCAGTTTGGAAGATATGGTAGCCGAGTCAATAGCTTTGAATGGCTTGCTATCTATGAGGATAGCAATGTTTTGATTGTAAGTTGTGTCACGCCCCAGGATTCGTGCAAGCCTCTCGGATTGCCAATAGTTCCACTTGGAACACGCTGGCAAAATCCAGAAAGCGTTGATATTTATAAGTAGACACCAGGCCCTAAACCACAGTTCATCCTTAATCCATTCGGTGTAGATGATCGTGTCGAAGTCTTCAATACTTCGCCTTTCTTCCACTGAGATCTAGTTAGGAATCGTACGTGGAAGTTCTTCCTGAAGTTTAGTTTGGATGTGATGTAATGTAGTCGGTTGGCAACGTGACCATGCCGTTTGGTAACGAGTCCAGGATGTTGCAGTGACCATACGGTCGTGTAGATTTCTAGATTCTTTGAGTCTGACTTCGCTGCATAGAGCGGGAATTTTTTGAGTATAGGTCGAGAGGCAAAAAATGCAGGAGCACAGTAGGGGAATTTATTGCGGCCGACCTCAATGCGCCAACGGTGCCTTTACTGGCTGTTCTTTGGAGGCTTTTAAGTTTCATGAGGTTGTAGCTTTTGCTCAATACAGCCTACGAGCCACTATACTAGGGACCCGTAGGTCCATAGGACCCATAGAATTGGACGCACTACGTCTGTGTACATCCACTAGATCATCATTGGTTGAAGTCGCCACTCCTTTCCAAAGGTTTTGCTGCAGACACAGAAGGCTACACATGCCTTCCTTACTCTCTGATCCACACTCTCTTATTCGCTTTCAGTTGGGTTTTTTGGGCCAGCATAATACCCAGATACCCAGTGCTGGAGGATAGTGTGACTGGTTGACTATTGAGAAGGGGAAGGGTAAAGTCGGGTATTTTGGTTTTGGTAGTGAATAGCATCAGTTCCGTTTGACTAAATCATTTCTAGCAGCTTCAAGAAGTTAGGTCCCGCTAAAACCAATGATTGGAGCCCTCTCTTGCCTTTGGCTATGAAAAGAATACTCCATTACCCGTTCCATTTATGATTTCTAAGCATCAAAACACAAATAAAGGACTTACTGTCCCTAAAAATGTTGACACAAAAACGGTTCCAAGACTCTTTTAAAATATTTAAAACTTTTTTTTTTATTATTTAATTCTAAAACCACTACAGTACAATGGATTTGTAAAAAAGGAAAACAATTATAGTTAAAGCTAATTTGAAAAATAAAAAAAAAACATTTTTTTTGCATCCTTACAGGACTACCGCGAAGACAAATCGATATATTTTGCACTTAAAAATAAAATTAAAAAAAATATTAGAAAAATATAATAAAACCGTCTTTTGAAGGAACGTCTTAACTTCTAAACTCAAGTTGATTGATTCTTGCGAAGGATATCAACCCCTCATATGTACAAATTGCTGGAAGACGGGCTTATGTTCGATTAAACTCTTTGAATTGCACAAGACTTGGAAGCCAATACATGTGTCATTTTGTGACACCATCCGCTGAATATTCAAATGAAATTATTCAGATATTCCATGTCGAAATTATTGTCGAGATCATCGTCGGCATCGGGACAGCCGACGCTGCCACTGCCACTGCCACTGACAGTGCCATTCTGCTGGGCACCGGCATCGACGTAATCGAATGTATCTGACAGAAGCTTTTTGACATATTCAAATGAGACGAATTCATTACAATCGATATCGACATCGTCACCACCGGTGGTGGCGGATGCATGCTCGGCCGCTGCCGCTGGTGATGATTGTCCACCACAGCTGGCGGTCAGCGAGGAATTTGCATCGTCAATGTCATGATGGTACATGGCAACATAAGTCGATTGCAACTGGCATCCGTCAATCGAATTCCCGTTCTGATTACTTTCGATTGTAACGATGCAATTAGACAGCTCATTAAAGTTCATTGAATTGTTATCTGGAACGGCTGTTGTCACGGGCACCGCCGCTGTCGCCGTTGGGTTGTTTAGAATGGTCGTTGTCGATGGTGTCGATGAGAACGTTGTTGTTGGTGTGGTAGCATCATCAAACTGATGCTTCTCTGGATGATGGTAAGGTGGATGTAATTTAATGTTCCCAATTGCGTAATGCTTGCTAATGTCTGTTGCATAATCACTGTGGCAGTCGTTGCTGTTGAATGCAGTTTCAGTGGCGGTTTTTGTGGACTCAACCGAGGTGGTCTTCGTCGAGGACAGTCTGTTATTCTTGCTAACGGCAAAGGTATCCTCGAAGAGCAGGTAATCACTTTGAAAAAAATCATCTGGCTCATGTAATGGATGCAATGGATGATGATGGGACGGGTGCTGGTCATGGTGATGAGTGAAATGATTTGGATGTTGCTGTTGCTGTTGCTGATTACGAACCGGCTTATTGTATTGAATGTTTGATGAGATCATTGATGCGGTGGCGGAATTTGTGTTGTGTGTGGTCGATGATTTCGTCGCTGATGCCGTTGTCAGCACTTTTGTTGCGCCCACTGAAAGGGATGACTCTGAATGACGACGTAGTTTCGATTGGAGGCGCACCGATGTCGTGGTTGTTGGATTGTTTATGGACGCACTAGAGGATTTCCGGCGACCATTTATGTTACCATTACGAAGTGAGTGATTTTTTACGTGCTTTCGCAGACTGGAAGGATCCGTATATCGTTTGGTGCACCCGGCTATTTGACACGCATATGGTTTCTGTAATGTAAATGGAAATGGAATGAAATTTAAGACCGTGGTGACACCTTAGTAATTGTTTTGTGAATTTTAATGGAGAACAATTAATTTTGTAGACGAATTAATAAAATTTAATTACAACGCTCGAAGTGGGGCTAAAGAGGAGACAGACACGGAGGAGGACGGGATATTGTGAACGGACAATGAGGGCAATATGTGTCGTCCGACTATGAAATGGATGAAGGTAAGAGAGAGTCACGCATGGAGTTGCACAAGGGTCGATTGTGAGACCCGCACTGTACTTATTCATTTAAAATGCTTCCGTCGGCTTCAAATTCAGGAAAAAGAGCGGTTGTCAGCCTTTTCTGATGGCGTAGCCGTCGCAGAGGAAGAATGTAACAAGTGAAATTGTCAAGTCTTATATCCTTCGGACTGCAGTTAGCAGAGTATAAAATGGAAACGTTCCTCATAAGAAGCAGATAAATAAAAAAGACAACCATCCTCAGGGTCTTTAGATACAAAGGTCCATATAAACAGTTGGTTTAAATCTTGGAAGTAATGACAGGCTCAAAGACTTTTCTTCAGGGAAACACGAGAGGCCCATCAATGTCTTTACGAGGATTACATCGAGAAAAGTCTTAAACATCACCAAACTAAGAGTTTTATAAAGCAGAGAACACGGATGCTTCGACAGTCTTGATGAAGCTTCTTCTCCTCGGCCTACTTGCAGCGTAGTCCAACGAAAGGGTCTGGTTGTTGAATTACTGTGACGTATATCTTAGACTTTCCGTCACAAGTGATGGAAACATGTCCAACAGACTACCGTCCCCCCAATAATATTTCAACGAAACCGAAAACGGGCTGTCGAGTTGACTCTTAACTCTTGTTGAGACCTTTGATGATGTCAAAACCAACTAAAAAGAGGGAAGTAGCTATCAAGACCCTTCAATTGAGTAAACGAAATTGCTAGCCTACCTCCCGATCTTTGTTGTCGATTACCTTAATCCTTTGCGTCCTCGGTTAAGACTTCCAGCCAAAAACCAACCAACTAACATAGACCTTTCTTATTTGTCTTCTCTTTCAGACTGGACAGTCCACGATAAGAGAATAGAATGGATCCTTGAAGATCCGAGTTACAATTGCTTTAAACGGGATGCAGTAAGCCTCTCAACCTACCTACGTAGAGCTTCCATTGAAAGTAAGGTTTCTAGTGAACACAATTGAAAGTGTTATAACTCTTCAGGATGTAGAAGCCAGCTGGCTTTGTATAGTTTTGACAGCCCTGTCAAACTTGTCCGTCTATGCAGAATGAATATGGAGAATGTTCCCTACTCCATCGAGCCTTAACAGAGACTTTTGCTATCGAAAAGGTATTAAGACAGGGTGACATGAGACTCTAAAGCATGTACCTACTCTATAGAAGCTTGTGACTCCATGCCGTTTGCGATAACAGTCTTTAGAGAAGGAAATCCAACGACGGATTGTACGTCAAAAAACTGCATTCCAATGGCTAGGACATGGCTCCGGCTCACAGAGTCTTCAATTCAAACCCAGAACGACAAGAAAATACAGAAAAACATAGCCTTAGGTGCGGCGCATAAGTAAAAGAAGATCACAACTTACTTAGACTGCACGACTGGAGGCAATAAGCTACAAACTGGGCTAACTGAGGGCCTTTTTGCTTGAAACCCAAGCTGGCCCTTACAATCAAAGGAAGACGATTGAATTGTGTCCTTTCAAATACATACTTACCGTCGCAGTGTCCTAAGCCGGCTCGAGTCACCCCTCCACGTAGTCCAGCCCCTGTTCGAACAGTAATTTGCACTTAAGGGTAACATTGCTTTAATTGCTTTAGGAGAAAGCTCCAAAATTTGCCATGTACTTGGGCTCTTGAAAGATTCATGGCAGTGATCAATGAAAACTGATAATGGAATGCAGTCCTACACTGCAAGAAGCAAGCTTTGCAACCTACATTCAAAATTCAGTGTACGAACTCACAACCAGGGCGCTCGTTCAACCACCAATTAGACCCCAAGGCTGACCGATGTAATGAAAATAGGTTCCATATCCGCCTTCTCGAAAAAACGCAACTCAACGTCCTCTTGAGAAGCGGAAGACGAGTGGCGGCGCCCAATTTGTTTCTTTTTTTCCTCGCCCAACACTTTCATTTATTCATGGAGTAATTTTATGTAGCGTGAAATGGTAACGGGAGCCGTGGCCATCATTTCGTTTCGCATTTGAGCAGATAAATGTTCACATTCGCCTCCCTGCCCTGTGTACCACATTGCGCTCGGGTAGAGCTCTGCAAAACCATGAGTACAAGTTCGCATTTTTCTGACTGATTTATTGCGGCGAACATGTGGCTAAAGTGTCACATTTTACTAGCAACGTGTACACGCACCATTGTCGTCGTCGAACCATATACCGCACGCCACTTGAACAGGGCGGACAGCTGGACACCTCGATTCAAGTGCACATATGATGATGGCACATGTGCACAAGCACTTGCACTTGGCATCTTTCGATTTTTTCGAATTCATTTAGGACAAAAAAACACACACACACGCACACTCTCATCGCGACTGAAACATATGTATGAGTGACAAGCAGCGGCAAACACTTACCGTATCATAATGTGTCCTTTGATGCTTTGCTCGATCCGAACTATTACTGAACGCTTTCAGGCAACCCTTGTACTGACATCCGTATGGTCTTTCACCGGTATGTGATCGCTGATGAATTTTCAGGTTTTCCAAACGCGAAAATGCCTTATTGCAACCGGAGAACTGTAACGAAAAAAGATGCATAAATACATGAATACCAAAAAGTATCTCATAATTGAAGAAACGATATATTAATGAGCAAACTACCACAAACGAGAGTCATCTTTGACTGCGGCGGCGGTGGTGGAGTTGGAGAACATTCATAATATTTCCCTTGAGTGAGACTTAAAAAGGTTGAAGGGCAACATTCACAGACCCTTTAATGAGTAATTTCTCATTTCGCAATTTTCTTCTTCCTTTTTGGATACATTTTCTTTTTTTTAAAGTTTTTTGCTCTTTCATTGGCATTGAATGGGAAATTCTTGAAATTCCCGTTTGTTTTTTTATGGAGAGTTTGTTACTTTCCCGCTACTGCTTTGCAAAAAAACAGTAAAAAAAACAAGTTTTGTCCTCACTATTGGAGGTACATAACTGTGTGTTTGGAGGAATCCCTTTCTACATTTTTACGGTCTACTTTGCTGCTCGTTTTGCAAAGCTTGGTATCTAATCAAATCATGCTTTCATTTTTGTTTAAATATGCATATAACTGTAAACGAAACAATAGTAAAAAAAAAATAACCATTTTGCATGGTTCGTTTCGCAATCCTTTTTCGACGTAGGATCCTTCGATACAACAAAGAGTAACCTAGTAAACTTCCTTAGTAATTAGCTTCTTCTTTATTTTTTTTTTGTATATGACTTGTGATAGTTTTCGACATAATTCTATTGAAAAGAGGATTGCTCAAGCTTGTGCTCATAATTAACGTTAAAAGGGATGTCCTTTGTGACAATTATTGTTTAATTTGCCCGACCCGGGGGATTGAGTAATTAAGAGATTATATTTAACGACATAAAGTTACAATTGAATTTGCTTGCAAGTCTACAGGCGGAACTAATGATGAAATTGAAATCTTTGAAGATTCGAAACTATAAGTGAGTAATTGGACTTCATTTATCCTTTTGAAGATTGTTGAGCAACAAAGGTTTGTGTCCTGGAAATGATCACTTACTTGAATTTTTTGAAAATGTTTGCAAATCAACTTTGGATAGATGGCCTTTCATGATCGTGGTTAGGGAGTAGGTGGAGGAGAGCCTCCTTTTTCGTTTGCTCAAGCGACTGCAGCAACTTTAAAGCCGAGATAGTGACTGAGGTACAACGCAGGATATCACCATTTTTATCGATAGTTAAGCCGCGATCAAATCCCTGAAATCTGTCACCTTCAATTTGAAAACCGCTCATCTCTTAAACGCTGGATAACAAACGCTCTGCCTGTCTAATTTTACAGGAAAAGACTGATTATTATCCTCATAGTGGGTGCTATCACGGGACACTGCACGACTGGCTTTTGGAGCGACGGAAGAGAAAAAAGAAACGTTTCTTCACCTTTTTCTGTAAAAGAATGTCTAGCCCTCTCAGCCTATTTAGGAGCCCGCTTCCACATTCCTAATAAACTGGCTGAAAAGAAACCATTCTTCACCTTTTTCTGTAAAAGTATGTCTAGCCCTCACAGCCCATTTAGGAGCCCGCTTCCACATTTTTACTGCACTGGCTGATACTGACATAAGTAGCCTCCAGCGCTTCATACCAAGCTCTGGCTGGTTTTACGGGTAGTTTCTGGAGAGAAGGTCCAGATCCATGGGATATGGCAAAGCATCAAGTCTGCCTGCTTCGAACGCAGTCTACCACTCCAACCTTAGCTAAACCAAGCCCATTCGCTTAGCCGAGACAGATGACTATCCAACTGTAGAAAACGTATGCGGTTGGTTTTGTGACACTTCTGTACCATGGAAGTTCCAACTACACACCTAACCACAAACTTTTAGAGCAGAGTAAACCAAATTTCTTTCAGAGCTAGTCTGCAACTATTGGTCAAATTTGTCAAGAAAAAGGTCTGTAAATCTTGCCTGGCGTAGTCAACACAGCTACTACCTTTTAAAGAGACCGAACCACCTTTAGAGTCTCTCGAGCGCTTTTTAGACTTGTTAAACCAATTTTGTCAATGAAATCGCAGATGATCTCGGTGTGACAAGGATCTCACTTAACATACTTAAGCCCATTTCCCCTTTTGTGCCTTATCCTCCAGCCACATCAAGTTGGAACTCAACTCTTGGGACTACCAAGAGAAGCTGTCAAGCCCTCGAACAATAAAGCAAGTCAAAAAATTCTCACACTAAGCAAGCGTTATGATAAGCTTCTGAAGGTTTTTGTCACTATAGGCACTGGCCAATCAACTACCATCCAAACAAAATGGAGCCCCCGACATGTGATGACTTTGTTAAGCATTTTTAGTGCGAGTATCCCGTCATAGCTCGAAACAGACAAAAAAAGCTTCGAAAAGGGGTTAATTTTCCCAGCTATAGGCAACCATTCATCTACAAGCAACGATCACAACATTTTTCAGTTGTAAGAGAACCTTAGGTTAGGTTAGGTTAGGTAATAAGGTTGACGGGAAAAGAAGTCCTTTCTCCGTCACCCTTAAGTCAATGTTGACCCATTATAATACCCCAGGGGTTTCAGCCCCCGTTACTAGGAACCATAAGCCTATGTTCTATCGAGCCAGTCCGAGGCGCGGATAAATCTGTGTGTGTCGACCACAGAGTTGTCGAGATCCTGAAAGAACTGCCTTCCTAGGGTCTTAAATCTTATTTGGCAGAGCGCTGGACAGTGGCAAACAAAGTGTGGAGTGTCCT
Organism: Criorhina ranunculi; assembly: GCA_951813785.1. Classification (NCBI taxonomy): domain Eukaryota; kingdom Metazoa; phylum Arthropoda; class Insecta; order Diptera; family Syrphidae; genus Criorhina; species Criorhina ranunculi. The sequence continues at coordinate 29,610,491 of OX638381.1, forward strand.
CATCTACTTATTCTTCCTAAGAACCTTGCTAAGCACAAAAGATCTTTCAGATCGCAGTGCCTCTCTGGTCACAGCATTCATACAAAGCGGAAGATGCACCCTCCTTTTCCTTGCAAGTTCATCCACTTTCTGATTTCCTGATTCATCTCTGTATCTTGGTACCTGCTGATCTTCGATACATCATTCAGGGTTCAACTGCCTTAATAGCTGCCTGGCAATGTCTTTCCCAATCATGTTATCAACTTTCTATACTCTCGATCCCAGCTTGAGACGCACTGCACTTGTTTTGGTTACTAAAGGATGGATTCATACCTCTGGACTCACAGAAAATATCAGCTCCAGAAGGGTAGATCTTCGTCGAAGTAGATCTGACACCTATTGCAGTCCCCTCTACTTGATATTTCAATACAAAATCTCCTATCAAAATCTGGGTTGGGGATGATGTAGGAGGTCAGCTTCTGTTCCACCTCTGTTGAAGGACATCGAATCAAATTGAAACATGACCAAAGGTACTGGGTGTCCAAATCTGTTGCTGCAGTGGATGTCTACTGGGATCAAATTCAGGATTATCTCCAATTTCGATGCGTTAGTGGATCTTACCGATTCAACAAGTTCCAAACCGCCTTCTCTTTTGAATTCTCATCACACTTGCAAGATGACATTTATGCTTAAAGCAGACCAACAAAAAATGCATTCTTGAGTGTTAAAATCGGATGTCCTTCGAACTCAAAACTCAGCAAAATAAATGAAGGCTGGCATCATTCGTCATCAAAAGCCTCTAAGACGCTGACTTTCTTTGTGGAAACATGGAGTGAATATTGACTGACAGCACAGTTGGTACTGACCACACATACTTATTCAATGTTTTGCTATCATCGACAGCTTTGTAGACAGTTATGTCAAACAAAATGTATGTACAAGGACCTTTGTAAGACGTCTTGTCCAAAGAAAACTCAACTTACCCAACAAATTCAAGAAAATTACCATGAAAGTCGTCGTAAATAGAGCGAAGAGGTGTTGCATTTGAATAGGGAAAACAACAATCCCTTGCAAGTTACATGAGCCTTGACAATGAGGAAAAAAAGACTTCCTAGATGGAATCTGAAGCCGTTTACAACTCACTTCGACTTATTCGGAGCAAACATTCCACAAGTCAGCTTTATCAGGGTTCCCTGAACGAAAGATTAAGGTGAATGAACGTCTAATGTACCAAGTTCGGTTACCTAGATCGACATAAACCTAATCTTCAATGACAAGCGCAAATGGAGGGTGATCTCAACCAAGAAGAGTAAGTATTACGATCCGACTCCTATTATGTTCGACTTCAAGGCCACTGGTACAGTTCAATAGCTTTAGGAACATGTAAACCAAAGACTTTTGCTAAAGGCTCAATCGTCATCACATTTTGGAAGAAAAATGAAACATTCCTTTCGACAGTCCGGTATCCTTCACCGGTAGCAGCGACCTAGCTTGATTGTGACAAAAGATTTAAGTCGCGCTACCTTAATTGCGTCATGTCACTAATTTGCATATGTCTGTGTGTGTGTGCCTCATAGCTCTAAACATTTATCCAAAACCCTGACAAAACACTCCTGGCCTGGCTTCAGCTATAATTCTTCGGAAATCTCCGCCCTAATCAAATCGCAATTAGCAATCAATTCTCCCCCTCTCTCTCTCTCTCTGTCTGTCTTTCATTTCATCCCACAAAAACAAAACAGGAAATGACAAAAAAGGAACAAAAAGGAGCAAAAAAAAAAAACAATCAACTCACCGGACATTTATTTGGCTTCTCTCCGCTATGGACTCGCATATGTATTAGCAACTTGTATCTAGCATTAAACGGCTTATACCGCCTCGGACAGTCCAGCCAAAAGCAGGAGAAATCCTCACCCTTCTTCACGTCGACATGTCGCTTCTCGATGTGAGCCACAAACTCCTCCTGATTGGGAAACACCTCATTGCAATCGGTCCACTGGCATTCCAATTGATTCACTGATGATGATGACGGCGGCAATGGTGAGGAGGACGATTGTCCATCGTGTGCTTGACTTGCTCTGACCATTGTCGTTGTTGAATTGTAAGGCGTTTCTTGGATTTCCATAAACACTGAATCGTCATCATCATCAATATCTCGTTCATCGTCGACTGTTGCAGTTGAAATGGCAGACACACCATTGGGAGTATTATCATCGTCACAATCGAGTGCTTCATTGTTATCGTAGTCGGTTCCTGGTGCTGTTGTCGATGACGATGAGAAAGAGGTGATGACAACCTCTTCGAGGTCGCTTTCGTCCTTGATTTCCTCGATTGTCCAAATGTCCTTGTGCTCTCGATTCGGTTTCTCGTGCATCATCAGTTCGCTGCTATTGTAGTTCTCCGGCAGGTGTTCATAGGAATCATTGCATTCGTCACTCTTCGGGCTGTAGTCGTGGTGCTGATGGTGATGCTGGTGCGGTGATGTCAATTCATCATAAGCAATCGTCTCCACGTGCAGTTGTCCCGATCCCGACAATCCACACGAACGGTTGGTCATAGGTGTCGATGAGTATTTTACAAACGTGCCGATGCCATTCATCGATGGCAATTTGCTGTACGACTGGAGAATAAATTTATCTTGAGCGGAATTTTCTCCTCGGATCACTCTGGTGCTGTCATCTTCTAGGATGATGACGGAGGAGGACGAGTCGTCCTTCAGCCGCATACAGTCGACTGATGGCGAATGGTATTGTGAAGTCTGGAAATTCAGTTCCGGGTGATTCGCCTGCTGAACGTACGTGAAACTCGATGGTTCACTGTTGTTGTTGGAGATTTTCGGGGACGTAGCCGGTACGGTGTAGGTGTCACGCAGGTTCAACGTCATCCAAGGATCCATCAGTTGTGGCGATGAGCACGGCGATTGATTCTTTGACTGACAATTGATTTCATCGTAATTAAAGTACTCGATGTCAAAGTTTATCGATGCGGTTGTCACCGGCGCCGTTGACGTCTGATTGGACATGGTCTCGCTGTAGTGCCACGTCTTGGTCAATCGCTCAATGTCCTCGGGTTCGAAGCGAAAGACATCTTCACGGAAGACTACGTCGTTCGTGTGATAACCGCTAGGTGTGCACGCGTCGCTAAACACCGAGTTCGGTGTCTCGGCGCAAGACGGGAATGGATCGGTAAAGTCCGAATACGGACTTGTGTAGGTTTTCATGTCGAGGGCAGTCACGAGATCTTGGCTGTTCAGAGGGTAAATGGAATTGTTGTTGTTATTACTGCTGTTGTAGTGAAAACTTGTATACGGTGATGTTGGCGTAAGGATACTCGACGTCTGAGTCGATGGTGGTACGACAGACGACTGGACAGTCGTGGGCGTCTGTCCAAACATTTTGGGAATGTTTTGTCTGTGATGATTGCTTGTAGGCGACACTGATGGAATTGTAACCAACTGTGACATTTCACTAACACTCACACACACTCATGATCGGTTTGCAAAACAAAAAACAAAAAAAAAACTAAATGGCGTCCGGTCTATAGAAACAAGAAGGCAACGCGCAAATTTTGAGGAAAATCTAGCGGGAAAACCCTATGACTCAAAAAGTCACGTCTATTTTGAGGTCCGTTAATTGATGTATCTTTCTATCTGATAGAGCACTCCACTAGGCCGGGATCCAAGAGTTATCCACGTCCGCTTTCACACAAAACACACTAAACTGTTCGGTGTTTATTTCTTTTAGTGTTTTTTGAAACTTATTTTTGAACTTATGTGTCACACAGTAAACGCGGACGACAACGACAACGACAACGACGATATCGAACTCGAAAGATACGCGAGGCTACTTAACTTTTAGAGCGTTCTTGAGATATGTTACTTCTCTCTCTCTGTGCAGCCGTGTTGCGTTCGAGGTTGAGAGTGCGTTGTTGTACGCACAACAGTTGTACTTATAATAAACTATACGACATGATGATGCACAGTATTTAAACTAAGCAGAGGAGAAGATACTTTTTTTCAACAAAAAAACACGAAGATTCTTCAAAACAGGCATTTTCGTGTGGATTTTCCGTTTCGTTTGGTGAGTTGTTTGTAGCTCAAGGAGCACATATGGTGCAAGTGTGTTGAATTGAACATATTTTCAGTACGTTACGGTATATGAAGTTTACAAAAAAAAAATGAAATCGTTCTTGTAGCTCTTGCAATATTCCTTCTTCTTTTTTTCTTTTTTTTGTATCTATGGATGGGATGTGGCATGAGGTTAGAGGAGATCAGGAACGAATAGGATTTTGTTGTTGTTGTTGTTCTTAGAGTTTGTTATTATTGTTGGCTATTTTTAATTTCATATAATTGAGAGTGACAATGTGTTTTTAATTTAGTGTAAAATTTGTATGTGTGAAGATTGATTTGCATAGAAGAGAGAGGGTGTAGGCGATGCTATGAGGGATGCAATGACAAGTGGAGTTTTTTATTTGGATAAGGAGTTTTTCTTTCTTTTGCACGGACTTTAGCATCGAAATGGAAATGTTTCTTTTTAGCTTTTCAGATAAACTAGCCAGAAAAGGTTCTGCATCAACCTTTATGATGCCAAGACCATTCTGCGGCCTCCCAACAAGTTCAGCGAAAGGCTGTGTAAATAATTGGCTAAAAGATAAAGCACAACATTACTGGACAGAATCTGGTTACAGGTAATCCAAAGCTTTTATACCAACCTCTTCCTAACAAAGGAACGCAACGACTTCTACAATAAACACGAAGCCAGATTCGAATAGTCACAGGCTTTCTAACCGGACACTGGCGGGTTAAAAAACATTTCATGACTATGGGAATAGCACAAGACAACACATGTAGGATGCGCAAAGAGGACGAAGAATCAACAGAACACATACTTTGTCATCATTTTCTAGGTAAATACTACCTCGTGGGGGAAGATATAACCACCTGCTCACCCAAAGACATCGCCGGTTTCATCGCGCACTCTGGCATCATGGAGGAGCTCTTAAGAAGAGGATATCACAATGAACCACTTGCGGCCGCAATGATAAGGGACTAAAGACCACCTCAAATCCTAATCTAATCTAATCTAGCTGTTCTATATGGAAATGGATTTTGCAGGTCTTTCTTCCCAAAAGCCTCTAATCCATTTTCGATTCTAGCCTGATCGTGACAATTTTATTTCAATGTCTTTCAATGTCCACTTTAATGAAAAAGTGGACACGATTGTTTACATAAGGACATGCATCAAAGTGGAATGAAATAGAAGTTTCCAAAATAGTCAAGCACAACGTCAATGACCTCAAGCTCATCGAACTATGGCAATCGTTTGGATTTGCTTTTGCAAACAGAAGATGTCCTGATGAACGCGAAGGTAATATCAGCTTTTTGACGATTAATTCCTCAATCCAGACGGCAGTACTGGAATTCTCTAGATGAGATCAACGGTTGCGCCTATAGTTACAGTAAGGCTAAAATACATAGCAAAACACCTAAGAAACATGAGCTTCTTCAGGCCTATAAAGAACAGTTTATCCGTCCAAGTTGAGGGTTCCCCAGCCGGAGTTACAACACAGTCGTAGAAAGAACGGCAAAAGAACTTTGAACTCAGACGGATAAACCGTTTACGACTCTTGCATACGAAACAAGGATAACGAAGCAAGTGCAGCCGTTTATTCGGCTAGTGGAGGCCCTAGACTGTCAGGGAGCAGTCCACCAAGAAGTGCATTTGGATGAGCCGCACAAGAAAGATGAAAAACAGTGATTGCTACCGATAACAGAAGCAATGCTTATTTGCATCCGGATGACATTGGAAGTAGACTAAGGCAAGAACTCTTGAGTTAAAGACATATGTACGAGCGTCTCAATCCATATCAAGGGGCGCATGCACCCACAGAGGAGAAACATAACGAAACCAAAGATATGTAGCTTCTATGAACTCTTGAACAAGACTTATTAGAAGTCCCCAAACTATGACAAGACTAGAGAATGAGAAAAGTATACATAGACTACACGATGTCATCTGTTGTCGTCGCTGGTATGCGGTTCCCATATCTCAACATTTACAAGGGGACCTGGAAGTCTTCTGATAAATCAACCATCAAACAGATTGATAGACGCAGGCCACACCTAATGGTTGTCAAAACACTCAGAGGGGCGAGAGCAAAAGTACGAATATCCCAAACACCATAAAGACCGAGAACTACTGTGAGAAAGTTTGATGTTGAAGGGGCTACAATCGAAAGAGACTTCCAGAGCCCCCTCCGATTAAGTGTACCTAAATCTATTAAGAGCATCAAGTACTTAAAACCATGCCACTGCCAACAGAGCCAATTGTGATGCCGCCTCTGATGTGCTGGGTTAATGCTGGACAAGCAAATGCAGCAAAACACAGAAGCATACAGCACGACACTGCCTAGAGCTACTCGGGAGCTATATGAGCAGAAAAGAAAAAATCGAACACCTACTTCTCAAAAGAAAAAAACCCTTTAAAAAGGAGCATGAGGTTCGAAAGTTTTACTAACATATCAAGGCTACAACATCTGAACCAAAACCTGCAAGACTCGCAGTCAGTGCTGAGGACATGAAACCTGAAACATTTATCAACAGCCTAATTGGTCCTTATAAGTGTGCCCTTAGGCTTGAGGCTAGAACAAGCAAAGTGACTCTGTATAAGACGCTGATCGTCCCAATCCTGCACTATGAACTTTTTAAAAAACGAATGAAGTTGCCCCCGCTTGTTTTGCGAGAAAAAAACTCTCAGTCATTGCAGCTTTGCTAGCATTGCAGTTGATAATGGAAGCCGCCTTAAGTTCCTTTTAAGGATTTCTTAATGGTTTTTATGTATACCCTGTGGAACTTGGGATTAGAGGTTTCCCAATTTCTAAAAAGTCGGAAATAAGTTTTCGAAGTTAGTCCCATGCTTTTCCAAGTTGCCTACAGTTTTCTTCCATCGATTAAAGCTCGATCTGTCAAAGGATTGTAGAAAACCCTTTACAACTTTAATACACTCTTTCTGTGCTTCTTTCATGGATGGACGTTTGTAACCTCCCGCTTACACAATGGACCCGCGGCGATACAAGTGAAGGCTGCATCATGTAAAATGCAGTCACTCCTTCACCTTTCTTCCCGCTTTATACCGGCTATCACCGCCAGCGTTTGCATGACAAGGCATACATTTTGCCATCCAGCCAGTTACTCTTATCAGCCTCAAACTGAGTAGGCCCTAGTTGGGCTTCTTAAGTCAAAATCACACCGTTCGGTCTTAATTATATCCAAATTGACTTTCTTTGATCAAAATGTGTAGGTACCGCGCAAGCCTGCCAACTTTCCTTACCTAACCTACTGGTAACTCGCAGCAAATAGAGCTGGTTATCACGAAGAGTTCATGGCTATTATCCGCCAGGACACTCCTACACAACATATCTTCACTTGTATTATAAATTCCAAACTAGGTCACGTTGTTTGACAACTCTAATTGATGATGTTTCAGCGGGCACCAACCGGAAATCTATCACGTTCCTAATCGCCACAAATCGACTAAAATTTAAATCAACACACACACAGATTTTTAATTAAACCGCGACATTCTATCCAGCACACCCTGGAGTATAACTATTAATTATCGATCCTAATTTGTTTATAGCCCTCGAAAGCAAAATTAAATCAACCATGCACAGCTGCCGCAGCCCGTACCGCCGCCGGTACCCCATTTCACTGCAAACCGCCGCCGCCTCCGAAAGCAAACACAAATAAAATATTTATCAACTTCAATTAATGACTGTGTGAAATCCTATTCCACACTATAAGCCACGCACATGTCTAATTTAAATTAAAAATTAATTTTTATAAACCAAACGGAAGAGCTCCCTCCGCCATGTGCGTGTGTACATACGAACACATCCCCGGTACGCATTTCTACGGCCAAGTTGCTTGCAGTTTTTGTGTAATTTGTCACAAGCACCCAAAGTGTCCCAAAAAGAAATCGGGCCTCCTTGCCGCCATGACACATATCATTTCGCACCTCATAATGACAGTGTTTATTTCCCAAACGATTCCATCCACTAAATGTCATCGTGACACATAGCGGGACATCGCTCGTTCGTAAAATCAAATAAAAACGTTTTTCACCGCCATTGCGGCATCATCATCGAATTTGTTTTGTTTAATTAAACAAACCGAAAGCCGAAGATGATTTTTATCCACAATTTATGTAAACAAAGGGCCATAGCCAGGGCCACCCTCCCATCGAAAGTGTCCCGAAAATCAAGGCAAGCCACGGGATTGATATTGGGATCGGAACATTAATCAAAGCAACCAGTGTGGGGGCATGTTCATCAATTACTTGCACTTTTATTATTGTTATTGCTTAGAGCCGATACCAGAGTCTCGATCCCGATGAGATGGTCAGGACCTTTTTCCAACTAAAATGTGACACACATGTGCGCGTACCGATAGAGAGAGAACACTTGATCATAACTCTGGGACATGTCAGGAGAGAGGGAAACATGGAATCGTAAACTAAACGATACACCGCTTCGATGCATGGTGTGTTGTTAACGTTGGCAGTGCGTCGTCGTGCGTGTTTTTTTCATTAATGTCAACGTGTTGAAGGGGCGGGCATGACACTTGGCAAAATGTCAAAAATTGTGCCGGTACCTGGCTTGCAAGGAGGCAGATGATGGCCTGATGGTTGTGACAGATATTGATTTCAAGAAGAGTAGAGTATCTTGACCTTTGGTTGGGAGGTTTCTTTTTTTGTTGAGAGGTGCACTGAACTGTGGACAAGTGTTTGAAATGACAAGTTCTTGACAGTCTGTCAGAGGACTATACACAGAGGTATAGGCAGACATAGACAGACTGGCGTTCGAATAAAAATCAAACAATGGAGAGCTTTTAAATTGTCGTACGACCAATGTCATCATGTGGGGCGAAATCTGTCAGAATGTACGTCGTACTGTGTGTAGACAATAAGGAAGGACCTTCAGATAAACTGAATAGTGATTAAGTCCTTTAAGGAGTACATTGTTTGGAATAAACAACTTTGAACTGTCCGCTGGTGATGGAGTCCTTCCTCAAGTCAATGACTGCCAATTGGTGACTACAAAAACAGGACAGCACCTCGTGAAACGAAACTGAAGCCTCTAGAATGTAATGGAAGCATAGCTTCTGAACACTGTCACAGTCATTTGGCTAGTCTCAAGATCCGAAGCAGAATCACCAAATCCCCCACTTTCAGAGCAGTTTCGAGGTTGTCTTCCCAGGCCTGCACGACATTGCACCATTGAACGACAATCAACAAACGAATGCGTCCTAAACTTTGCACCAGTTTTCGTTCAGCCTTGTGGCCTAAAATACTTCGGTCTCGCAGGCATTCCAAAGCTTTCCCTTAGACGGTCTAAGACACTGCGATCTCCAAGATCTATTGTACCAACGGTGCTGTTTAGTCCAAAAAACATTTTCTCCTCCATTTGAAAATATAAATGTCCTTGGGAGAGGACGTCCTGACGTCGTAGGAGTAGAGAGCTTCTTTGTGAAGAATACGCAATCTTTGCCAAATAAGGACCCGGCACTCACAGACAATGTATTCCGCTGTTTCCTTCTTTATTAAGCCAAATCGGCCTCGACAGCCTATCTATCATTATACACGTTCAACTTGTTAAAATAGTATCTCACACAGCAGTAGCATAAGAGGACGCGTCTTAATATTCTCCTCACTGCATTCAAAGAGTTCCCTATAGCAAAAGTGCGGCTCGATTGATCTTTTAAGCTGTCTAAGCACCAACGCAGTTAATAAGACGACAGAAAGGCTCTCGGCTTTAGAAAACGCTAGCTGACTCAATCTTGACTACCTCGCCCTTAATCCAATTTTCCTCAAACCCTTCTGTCCGGTCCCACAACACAGTTTGACTCTGTTGTATATGGCGAGCGATTGAACTAAATAGATTAAGAGTTTGCTTGCTTCCTGATTACTGGAAATATGATGATGATCGCACCTTTCAAGGTTGATCCTAACGTAGATCAGTAACGATATTAAGACGTTGATGTTGGGTCAATAGACTCCAAAATCATCGTCGGCATGCTATAGGTATATAAGGCTTCTGGAACCCAATAATGGACCACGATCGGACCAGTAGGTAAGATCTCAAAAGATCACAGCAAACTCTGCATAAAAGGTTCCTTAAGGGCATTGACTACTGGTTCAAGACCAAGTTTCTTTCAACCTTTTTACAAGGATAAATTGATAGTCCTTCCCTGTTGCACCATGCTGACACAAATTGCAAGGATCTTTGCGTGACGGTAGAAATAGTCGTTGTCTTAGCATGCTGTCTAACCAAAGCACTGCCGATGACTGCTACTAGACAGATTTTTTACACCAATCTTCCTTGTAGACAGGCTCATGTTGTACTAATCCTTACAGTCTTCTTTCCCACTCATGTTCAGTTACTTCCAACTCGAGCACTTCTTACTCTTATTTTGCATACAAGACCAGAGACAACTTTATTTCTCAGCCAACAGGCATATCAATTGTACTTTCTCCACCTTCCTTTTGATGGTTGAGACAAACGAGGGTCTCCAGCCAGCACGATCCTGAATCAGCTTTCTTAAGTCTTTAGTTACGAACGGCAAGTTTCCATAAATTTTTCACAGGCAGAGGGGTGAAACTTAGCACTTTAGTGGCGGCATTCCTAGCGGCTTGCTGGTAGTGCTACCACTACTTTCTTGCACTTTACTATTGCTTCAGCAGAACTTCTCACTAGCTCGTGGCAAAGGCTTTTACAGTCGATTGCAATTGTAGTCTTTCAATGTTGAACTCAACTTTGTTTTTTGCCTGCCTAAATACATTTCCGAAGGACATGTTGTGCAGGCTATACCTTCCTATGATCCTGCCAAAGATATCCTCTTTTCTATCCGTGGCGTTGCAATTTCCAAAGATGATCTAAACGTAACATCTCGGATAATGCTCGTAGAAACAATCTTTGATAGCCTCTTTTGCGTGAACATAAATGAGGCTTCTGATTTAGAATCGTGTTTTACCTAGTAGAAGCTCAGGACTTTTTGCCGAAGTCTACCTCTGATCGCAAAGCCGCAACCAAACAGCCACTGTCTCGACTTGTTCTACTTGCTATTCCTTAAAAAAAATGTTATATCCGCTTTGAAGTGCACATTCCTCGAGTAAATGCTTAATTCATCGTCCTTAAAATACGTTTGCTCGAGAATTAGATCAGTCGTTTTATCCGAGTCAAGACTCTTTCGCGTTCAGCAATTACTTCCAAACAAGATAGGTCAGATAACAAGGTATGGGAGCCCAACCCTCGTCATTTGTCCACCTTTTAGTCTATCTAAGATTCACTACGTGCAAGTGATGCTTAGTAAACCCCCTGCCCAAGCCGAAAATTGCTAACACTTAGGTTAGGTTAGGCTTGATGTAAGGCGCAGACCTTATCGGAAAGAAATAGCAATGGCAGAAGTACCAATAATTCTCCCTAGTCATTCTGGACACCAACCCCCGGAGCAAAAGGACTGAAACCTAATACCATCTGAGTCTCAAAATCACTACACCAATACTAGTGCTGTGTGAATAGCATCATAAGGGTATTCATAACCCCTTCAGCTCTAGTGAATTGTAAGAAAAAAAAAAAAGTGTGTACCTATGTTGAAGTGAAAGGGATTAGTTTGTTATCTATTGGTCGCCTCGATAAACCACCCTGAATCCAGCGTGCATTTCAAAATGGCCTTTGCTGGCATGATTTACAGTTCACTCGGGTCGCTGGGCTAGGTAAAACCCCACTACTTATAAAAAGTCACGTGCTATATACGAGGCAAGTTGAGATTGAGAGGCTGTGTTCCACAAGTTTCAGCACTTCCTTTAACGAATTCGTTTTATTAGGCTTGAGTCACAGTCCTTTTTCAATTTCAACTTTTCAGTTCAAGGGGTCAACTGTGCCTTGATTTAGGATTAAACAGCAACAACAGTCCCTTCTATCTTTCAATTTGAATCTCCCTATCCAAAATAAGATGTGAAACACAATACAGTCGTTCCTTCAATTGGAGTTACCTTTTCTTCCCGAACTCAGTGTACCGTTTCCTATTGCCTTTTATTTTACCAAAAAAAAAAAACTCCCATCCAACCAGAACCGACACGAAGATCATTCCATTCTAAGCTCACGAAATGGAAAACTCCGACAACTATTTTCATTTCAATTTCAAAAAAAGAAAAACACACGCCCTCCTTGTTCGTTGTGCTCCTTTTGCCGTTACCAGCAGGATATATTTTTATAGGTCGCGGATTTAAAATTTCATTAAATCTCATCTGTTGAAGTCCTTGCTCTAGGAAAAGATGCCAAAACAATAAATGTTTTCATCGCACGCTATTGCTCTTCTAGCTTCCATCTATCCATTCACAGCCTTTCGGGGTTCATCAAGTTTTCACATAGTTTCTGATGCGGAATGAGGCTTCCCCAGCATCCGTGGAAATTGTTTTTCTTTCACCAAGCATTCCCGATATGCTGCGGTACTGAAAAGCTGATGCAAGTATCCATTGTTTGCATATCCCTTCGCTTTTTTTAAAACACACACACACACACACACGTTTGTATAAAACATTTTAATAATTTGTTGAAGGAATATAGAAATAAGGGAGCAAACCAACAAGCATAGTGCTGACGTGGTCTTGTCTTCGTGGCAAGAACAGCGTTTAATAAAACAAAACTGCAAGCTTTGTGTGGGTAAGTTTATTTCACTCCGCAGGATAACAAACCTGGATTTTATTTGTGTTGAATAAATGAAGGTATTTGCTTAAGGAACAGTTTGAAGTGTACGTAAGCAAAAGCAAGCCGCGAAATGAAAAACAATTTCCAAAAGTCCGTGAGAATATGCAATTTGTGAGTGAATTTAGGAAGTCCTTGCTCAGCTTACCAGTTACTGAGGACGAGGTATCATTTCATAAACATCTGTTAGATACTTTTGAGAATTTTAAGAATTTCAATTTGTTTTCGATTTGAATCTGAACTTCAACCTTTAAGCTCGTAGTTTTCAGTTTCACACGAACGCTCCATAAATTTCATCTAGACTCCTCACTTTCGATCAATGTAAATCTCGACTAAAAAACACCCAAAGCACCTTCCTTTCGAAAAAGTCAAGAGCATTCTCCTTCACCTTCGAGGATCTCAATGCTTCTACTCGTACAGCACCACAGCTCATCATTGCATAAGGAAGCCTGAGGAAGAGTGAATTGAAACAGATGGTCAAGAGACACATGATTACTAAAACTTTAACATTTTGGGGAAGTTCCTCACTACCCTACATTGATAGGCAAAACTCAGGAATAGTTTTTCTTTTTTTTCGGAGGACAGTGATCCTGACACGAATTCCAAAAGCTGTGCCCAATGTTTGGTTCATAATCAAGAACAGTCAGACAGCTCCTTATTAGTCACCATTTGTGCTAAATTCCGAACTCGCCTATCCAACAAGAAGAAACTCCGAACTTCCCAAAGAGTTGATGTTGGATGCCTAAGCACACCTGGAGTTTCTGGCTAGACTACAAAGAGCAACGCCTATACACAACATCAAAGAGGTAGCCAAATCCACCATTGGATACCAGTCACCCCCGAAAAAATGCCCGTAGAATGATATTGTTTGCAAATACCTGAAAGAGGTGACAGAAGATGCACATCTCAAGGTGCTGCAGTGCAAAAAAAAAAAGCAGAGCGGGAAGAGTATCGAAACAAAAGACGAGACGAGAAAAAAATCCTGCGCAGGAAGAAGAGGGCATACGCACTACGCAGTCTCCCAACTCAAAAAAATCGAAGAGCCACGCGATAGGAATAAGAGGGCAAACGCAATCACCTAGCTTAAGAAAATCATTCACGCACAGGGAACAACATCAGGCAGTTCTTTAGGAAGACCAAGCAACTGGCAGTTCGCTTCTAGACCAGAACGCGAGCTGTTCGAAATATTTGAGCGAACCTTGCCACCAATGCACGGGGAATTGAAGATGTGTGTTAGGAACACTTCTAACAGTTGCTGGAGAAAGGGATAGGGCAAGAAGAGCACCAGCCTTAGGTCAACGAAGAAGTTATCTCCCCTACCAGTATCAAAGACGGAAGAGCAGCTATCAACCAAGTATTGGTGGGTGAAAGAACGCCCGATGACTGGAGTGTCAGCCCCACATCCCCCCATCTATGATACAAGAATGGCGGTCCTTTGTCTTGCGGCGGCTGCAGAGGCATATTCCTTCTAAATATCGCTATTAAAATCCTATCTAACGTACAATATGAACCCCTGAAGCCTTAATCGCCACGTACCAGTGTGGCTTCCCTCTGGGACAGTTCCAAGATAGACCAAACCTTCACACTAAGACAAATTCTAGGGAAGAACAACGACTTTCAAGTAGAGACTCACTACCTTTTCATCAATTTCAAAGCCGCATTTGATAGTCGCATCATCTCGAGCTCTACAGGATGATAGTTCAGTTCGGAATCCCGGCAAAACTGTTCCAGCTGTGCTATGAGACACTAGAAAACGCCCGTTCTAATATTTGAAAACCGTTCTTCTGGACTTTTTCAAACAAACACCCGATTCCGGCACGGAAATTGGGCTTTTTTTTTAGTTTCTTCAACCTCGTGCTGGGAGAGACAGTGCATCTTCAACAAATCTGTTCAGCTGCTGTGATACCTAGATGAAATCGACGTCTTCGGTCGCTCTTAGCGTGGCGTCATAAAGGCTTTTACGGCGATCAAACAGGCGAATCGAGTTGGTCTTCGAGTAAATGAGGACATGTTGTCAGCAAAGAAGTATCTGTCCATCGGCTAGTACAAAACATTACTGCTCACTTCCTTGTGATTACCTAGACGTCTAAGGAGATGCACCTACTGTTTCCCAAGCGAGCAACGCAGGATGTTCACCACCCGGTAAATTTCTTGCCAATCCATCAGCATTCTCCTTACCTCGTGCTGATTTTCAAGAACCTTGAACTCTTCTCGACAGCACTTTACTAGCTTCAACTTATTTATCCATTAGGATCGGGCAAACAGCCCTTCGATCGTCCTTGAATATGTCACTTTGTCTAAAGTTGAACATTTTGTCATTGTCCCTCTGCTGAAACTTTCCTTTCAAGTACTCAGTACCAACTGCGACTGTGTCTGCAAAGTTTTAGGAATCGCGTCTCTCTCTACCCCTAGCTCCAACCAAGCATTCCAACATTTATTAACGGCATCGCTACTGATTGAACAGAGCGTGAGAAAAATCGCTTGACAAAACAACACAGCACATCTCATTGACACCTTAACCCAATAAAATAAAATACCCGTACCCAAGTCAATCGTAACAAAAACACAAGAACATCGATAAAGGAAAACAAATAAGAACTGCAGTCTGGTCGCACCCACATTTTCACTCCTGAAGTAGCTGTGATCGTTGGAATAACAAATAATTAAGTAGCTCCCAAGTCACAGGATAGAAATACCGAATAAACCACCAAAAGATACACACAACTGCATCGTTTTGTTTACTCATATGGCAATCAACGACCGAGATACCCAAACATTAGGAAATACTACTCCTCCAGCACCAGCACAGCTCCTTCTGTAATTTGAGATTCGTCCTGTCACACGACAGACGAACGAAACGCGTCCAGTACTCAGCAGCAAAAAAAAAAAGGATGAATCTGTTGAAACATCCTTGCACACATGAGTGCAACACATTCTGGGATAGGATACTCCGATTTCTCAATGTTTTTTCTAAATTCATTTTTTTTTTTATGGAAAAGGACTTCACTTTTTCCTTGTTTGTCAGATCAGAGGACGGATTTTGACATTTATTTTTTTGTCGCTTGTTTCTTTTGGGGGTATGACCTTTTGACACATACTCGTTGCATTACATTACTTTAAATTGACAGCCCCTGTCTGTCCTTTGGAAGGATCTACTGAATTTTTTTAATTTTTTTTTGTCTATTCGTCCTTTTTATGGAGCAAAATGATTATGTTGGGTTAGGAAAGAACTTCTGTAAGTCGTAAAGTTGCCGCTGGATTGGTCATTACCGTGGGTTGTTGTATATCTCTGTGTGGATAGTAAAATTTAATGAGATATGGAATGTGAAAGATGTCTCTCCCGACTGTCATGTCAGTTGCGGGTAATATAATTTTTTTTTATTGCTTTATCCTTTTTTTTTTTTTGTTTTTTATGTGTGCATTCCATATGTGTGTACTAATAAGCAATCGTTGTGGTGTTATTTGATTCATTCGCTTGGGGGGACACGTACATAATTACCGTCAATTTGATGTAAACTGTAACATCCCTGGGTAAACTGTTGGAGAGAATTTCCCCTCATCAATCAGAGAAATTTATTGATTTACCTTAAAGCGATTGCATGTGTTGTATACTGAAGCTGGAACGTGTAGTTTAAGGGAAACTTTGTGTAAACGACTTTGACGATAGGTATCCAATAAATCCTTAGAATGGAGAACAAAGATTTATCCTGTAACTGAAGAAGGTCTCAAATCAATTAGGCTGTGACTAGAGCAGTGACACCTTAGAAGATGCTTCGCATGTACCATTTTTCTTGGTGTGACCTCTTCTTGGAGTACAACTTTGGCCAAAGGATCAGGTGATACCTGTTGCTTTCTCTAAGCTGTGATATCTTTGATTGTAGTGGCAGTAGTTGATTCCTTTATGAATAAGACACAGTACACAGAGGAAGAGGAAGTAGACAATAGCATGCAATGCAGAAGGCAGTAGCTAGACGGATAGTTGTGCTTGACAGCTTGGACTGAATTAGAAAGATTCAAATGAGAGCAAGTCCATCAGGAAATACCTAATCTCCATATTGTGTTCTTTTTCTTTGGGCAGGAAGGTGCTAATCTTGCCTAGAGTCTCATGCTCAGTAGTAATGTGGGATTCTTATCCACCAAAACCAACTCACACTTCTTACACTTTTTCTTTTTTTGAGGAACTCCCGTCAACCAAGAAGGGCTTCAACTACATATTTAGCTCTGCCGAACCTGGAGACGCTAATCCTTCATAGTAAGCTTACCAAAAGCGCAGACTTCTGCCCACTTATCTTCTGTTCTACTATATGCTTGGTTATGCGTTCTGGGCATATGACCTTTCCCATGGTCTCATCCAGTTCTCGTCAAACCATAGCGTATCGCGAGGCTTGGCAAGACAGAACTGTGTCCACAAATATATACATAAGTAGGTTCACCCTAAAGAAGCCATGATTCGATGTTGGGAATCAATCTCTAGATCTATCTGCTTTTTGTGTATCTTTTCCATCACTCTTGGGCCACTCTCTTGAAGAAGTCTCGCGTGTGCAATCCGCAACCTTCCTGGTGCATCTACCCCAAGTATATCCACTGGCATCATGCCAACAACAAGATACATTGCATCATAGCAAGTTGTCCAGAATTTAAGCTTCAGTCTCCAAAACTTAGGATTCATAGAGCATTATGTATTTTGTTTACACTTTTCTATAAGCCCTGTCTTTCATGGTCGCTGATCCATACATCTTGCTAAGGGAACTTGCTTAGTCGTGAAAAGAAAGTTAGGTTAGGTTAAGTAGGAGTGGCAGGCCGCAGATTGCAACCTCACTTAGACCAGATAAGGTCCTTAGTGTTACCACATAGATCTGTATTTCACCGGAAATACTACCCGCAGAACCAGCTGGAGCTTGTTATGAAGCGCTGGAGGCTACCTATGTTTATGTCAGCCAGCTGGCTCCGAATCGTACTCTTCTTCGAGCTGAGAGGGCCGGACATGTACACAGAAGGTGGAGAATTGTCTCCATGCAGCTTCTGCAGAAGTCGTTGTAAAGGAGGCCTAGCCTATAGGCGTGTTTGCCAATGGTGCAGTGTGCCATAATGACACCGACTAGGGTACTTATTAGCAATCTATTCCGCCTGATGAGACAGTGGGAACGTTTGAGATCCAGCTTTGGCCAAATCTGCTTTGTGATAAGACAGGTGCTACATGTTGTCCATCTTGGTGATGTTGATCGCGTTTCTATTGAGTAGCAAAATTTATCCTTACTTGTGGTCGAACGCGTGGACTCAAACACTCTTTCGTTGAAGTATTGATGTCCATTTGCTGCGCCTATCCGAACCAAGATTCGATTGTTAGTTAGACTTACCTCCTCATCCGAGATCGATGACATATCTTGCTTGGTAAAACTCCTTAAAAGTAAGCGCACTTCAACCAAAGATTTGAAGTCCCTGAGATCAAGGCTATAAAAAGCGCCTCGAATGCAATGATTCTTACACAGCTTAGTTGAGTAGTCCAGTCGCTACTGATGTTTTAGTGCAAGCTTGTCTTATGAGCTTGATTTATCCCTTGATGTCACTTGTGTCAGATTTTAATGACTTTTTGACCGTACCCACTAGCTCAGTTGAACTTACCCGAGCTGCTCTAGTTGTATTCTTTCTACAAAGCGGAAGCAATGATCTCTGCTACAGTCTGAGGTGGACCTGGACTTCAACCAACAAGCGTCTCCAACCAGCTCGATCTTTAGTAAGCTGCCTCCAGTTTCGCACGCTAAGTTGGTTGAGATCCCCTTCAACTTGCGTGCGCCACCTTCCGCGGTCTTCCTCTACTGCGCTGTCTCTCGGGGGCGGATTCAAAGACTTTTCGGACCGGAGCATTGGTGTCCATCCGCTCTACATGGCCCAGCCACCTCAGTCGTTGGACCTTCACTCTTCTGGCGAAGTCGATGTCGCTGTACAGCCCGTACAGTTCGCCGTCTATGCAGATGGGACTGAAAATCAGCCGAAGAATTTTCCTCTCGAAGCAGCCAAGAGCACCCTCATCCATTTTTGATAAAGTCCATGCCTCTGCGCCGTAGAGCAGGACTGGTATTATTAAGGTCTTATAAAGAGTCACTTTTGTTGTTCGAGAGAGGGCTTTGCTAGTCAATTCCCTTCTTAGCCCAAAGAAGCAGAGATTGGCAAGGGTTATTCTTTATCCGATCTCAGCGCTGGTGTTGTTGTGTGAATTGAGAGCGGAACCTAGGTAGACAAAGTCCTTAACTACCTCAAAGTTATATCTGTCGAGGGAGACGTTCTGTCTGTGCTGTAAAGCAGATTTTACCGCCATCCAAGACTACTGCTTAGCTGTCCATAAAGATTGCTACCTTAAGGACTTCTGTGGATCTAGCTTCTAGGATGAGCTAAATAGCAATATATCTCGAATCTTTTAGGCGGATATTCATGTCTAAAAGTTGTAAGGTGGGCCTAAGAACAGGAAGCAAGAGCACTCTACCCACAAAGTGGCTGTGAAATTTTTGTGAAGACGGCAGGAACTGTTGAAATGGATCATGCTCTCTTTCAGAGGACATCAACCTACTTAGAGTTTGTAGCTTCAGCATTCCAAGCTTTCTTACATCTTCAAAGTAATCTTCAAAGGGGGATATTTCCTGACGTCAAATGAGGTCAAAGTGCGTTTTAGTGGGATAAAGTACCGACAGCATCATTGACAAGTTCCTGTCATAAAGGATTTTTTATTTTTTTTTAAAGAGGAAACAGTATTCCCTAAGTGGTACACTCCCTTCCCTTACGCCTGATATGGGAGAGTTGGTCTGCAGACAATCGATAATCGCTCTTAAGTGGCTGCAAACAATTTTGCTCCCATTGACACTGTTGGTGGTTCCAAGTATGTGTGTATAAGTAGGTATAGCGCTAAACCGTGCTTCAGAAAAAAAAGGGGTTTTCGAGTTTTTTTTCTTCAAATTGATAGCTCTCTGGGCGCTAGCTATCCTTCAATGTGCACTGTGCAACACTGTGTACAGTGCATGGTTCAGTGATAATGGAAGTACCACTTAATTTCCCATTTGGATAAAAAGAATTTGAATATCTAACGGGAGTAGCAACGATGGAAATGGCTTTTAAATGACTTAAACGGGACGTAAAACGTGACATTCTGAGATGTTAATTCATAGCAGCATCTCTCAGTTGTTGATTCAAAAGATCCGAAGCGTAACGAAAACATGGGCCAGTCATTGGTGGTTTTTTCGGATGACTTCCACATCCATATCTACCTCTTCACATGTGATGCCTTGTTTTTGGGGAGTTTTTCAAAAAAATAAAAAAAATTTCACACGGTTTTCGAAATTAGTTTTGATTTCATTTCATTTCATCTGAAGGGGTTGACGCTGTCAAATGAGGTATCAAAAAAGTGCACACACATGCGAAGCATTATTAGACAGCTCGTCATCGTCGTTCCGGGCTTATTATAAACCCATCATCGTTGTCATCTCGTTCTTGGTATTGGGAAACCCTTTCGCCTTTACATGTGTGCCCGATGCTTTATGGAACTATTTACGATCGATTTGGTTGGAACAAGTGCATGAACTCCTAGCAAATAGTGGATATGATCATGGAAAATCCTTGTATGGGGTGAAAATGGGTATTTTTAGGTCGCTCCCGATCTTTTTTATGCTCGCTGCCTCGAACTATACTAACGAGAGATCATAAATTCATTTCATTTCGGCGTTTGACAAGTTGAAAGGGAAATTATGAGGAAGAGAATAAAAAAAAAAAACTAAACGACAGAAAAAGGAGAACGGTTTTTTTGGGATATTTTTGAAAATTAAATTTTTTTTTATTGCACTCGATTGGAACACTTGGATGCTATTAAAAGAGATAGATAGGGCGGGGGGATGCTTAATTCGATTGCGAGATAGTGATTCTTTGGATGGGCAATTGGGGGTGAGAATTTGGTGGAAAACCAAGGATTATTCTCATTTTTTGAGCCTAAACAGGGAAAGAGATTTCTTGAGATGGAACCAATGACATTGAAAACCGTGTCCAAGAAGCTTGTGTTGTCGAGCTCTTAAGTATGATCCAATTCTGTCTTCTAATGGAGTTCTTAAAGCTTGAAAAGCAATAATGCAATGGGCCAGCGACCCTTGGAGGATTTGAGCCTAAAATAATGCCGCTTTCCATTTTCCATTTCATGGTCCCGGTTGGTGGAGGTGGCGATTCAATAGATCCCAAATAGCGGCTAGGGCATGACTTTTTGTAACCTCGACTCATGTGACCTGGTTGATGATGTGTCTTGTTGAAGATATGAGACAGTCGGTGCCTCTAGATCCAGCCTGTGGCCCCAGGAACGCTGCTTCCAGTTTTGTAGACCAAGTTTTCTAGCGTCTGCCATTGCCTAATCTATAAGCCGGAGGTCCGGTCTCCTCTTCTTCGTGAAGCAGGTGGCTGAGATTCGAAGACCGTAGCGGTCTTATCCATTCGCTCGATGTGGCCGAGCCAGTGCAGTCGACGGATTTTCAGCTCACAGTTGCATCTTCTCCTCCATTCGCCCTTCTCACAGATAGGACCAAATATTCGACGCAGAATTTTTCTCTCGAAGGATCTCAAAATGTGCTCCTCTGCCATACTTATCTTTCATTATTCAGCGTTTGGCAAGACTGGCAAGATCGGAGTTCTGTCGAGCATGATTTTGGACCTTCGAGACAGGAGTTTGGACCCTAGCTGTTTGGGAAAACCGAAGAAGCAGCAGTTGCTTGAAGCTATCCTTCGTCGAATTTCTACCAGGGTTGTCATTTGCCCTGTGGTACCTCAAATTATAGGTGTTGATTGTCAAGTTCTGTTCTAGGCGGTGTTCGACTGATCGGTGTTTGGTCGACAGACTGCACTCCGTTTTATCCGCATTCATCATGAGACCAACTCGTTTGGCTTGTTCTTCAATCGCCTTAAAAGCTTCAACAATGGCACCCTGGGACCGGGCGATGATGTCGATATTGTCTGCATACCCCAGCAGCTGGATGGATTTGTTGAACAAAGTGCCTTCTGTATTCACTCCGGCCTTTCGCACGATCTGCTCCAGCACAAGATTAAAGAAATTACACGACAGCGCATCTCCTTGTCGAAATCCGTTGCATGTTTGGAACAATTCAGAGGTTCTGTCACCAAACTGTCTCGAAATCCCTAATTCGGTGCGATGAATGCTGTCGTATGCGGCCTTGATGTCGATGAAGAGATGTTGAGTATCGACTTTGAGCTCGTTAGTCTTTTCCATGATTTGTCGCAGTATAAAGATTCGGTCTATCGTCGATTTGTCGGGCCGGCAAACCACACTGGTAGCTGCCGATGAGTGTGGAGCTTAATACGTTAGTCGTTTACGGAGTACACTGGATAGTTTATCTAATTAGAAGCTAAATAAGTTGGTTGGTAAGTAGAAGTGGTGTTTCAAAACTATCGTTCCAGAAAAGCAGTACAAAGCGAGCAGTCACTGCTGCCTTCTAACCAGAAGCTACTCAGCGTACACTCTGTCTCCAAGCACCAAGTTACAACACTGATGTGTAGGCAAAAACTTTGCCATTGACAACTATAACTTTGAAGTCGTACAGGAATTCATCTACCTAGGCCACTACTCTACTACCTAGAATACCACTCGCTAATCCTTGCTGCTTTGGCTTAGGAAACAACTTCGCAAGGCCCTCTCATACAAGATCCTCATCATCCTCGTCTTGTTGCAAAGTGCAGCAAGTAGAAGCTTCAACATCCGAAACCCATTAAATTCCCAAGTATTTGTTCCAAATCTTTGAAGGGAAAACCTAAATCTGAAATAATGTTCCACAGCTACGCATGGAATCTCTGGAAAGTGTTACACCGGTGTATGCTGTGAATTTGCATGCACAAGAGAGAACAGAGCCGAATCAGAGGTGCATTCCTTCTTTTGACGAAGGGATTAAGGGATTACTTCCTGTGAAATACAAAATCTCCAAGGATTGTTTAAGTATTTAATTATTTATCTGTCGCAGAACGTACGCGAAGAGATACATTTTTATCTGCATACGACGTAATTTGTGATTTTTCTTTTGCCAATAACTTCAATTCAAGGGACTTTCAGTGCCTGAAGAAGAGCGGGTCTCACTGGTGATTCTGAAACCTTTTTGTTTGAATGACGCATCTAGAAAAGATGCCTCAAAATGAGAGGGAGCATCGACCGATATGAATATTGTTTACAACAGACGACTAGTCTTTTGAGGCTACCTTAAGCAGGACTTCAGCTACAGAACTTGTTTCCAACGAAGTTGGTAACTAAAGCTGTCAAACTTACCTCGTTAAAGAAATAAACGGATAGAATAGCATGTCATTGCTTGCTTACGTACTTTAGATGGAGCTACAGTCTGAGGTGCTTCTGAGTCTCAATCAGCAAGTGTTTTTCAATTAGCTCAACCTTCAGCTAGCTGGCTTTAGTTTCGCACGCCTTTAAACTTATATGCGCTATCTTAGTCCCGGTCTTCTCTTCTAAGCTGTCCCTCCGATGCGGATTCAAAGATTTTCTAGGTCGGGGCGGGCGCTGGTGTGAATCCGCTGAAGATGTCCCACTGATCTTAGTCATTGTATCTTGACACACCTACCAAGATCGATGCCCCTGAATAGCCCATTCATAGACAAGACCGAGAATAACCTCACCCCTTCTTGAAAAAGTTTATGCTTCAGCGCCATTCAGTGTGACTGGGATGATCAGAGTCTTCCACAGAGTCAGTTAAGTTGTTCCAGGACTTCGTTTCTCCATTGCCTTCTCAGCCAAAAATAAATAAGGATTGGCAGAACTTTTGAAAGATTGTGATTCAAGTATTGGCGTGAAGTTCTGTTATTCTTTTAAGAACGACGTTGAAGAAATCGGAAGACAGCACGACGCCTTGTCTAAATACTTTTTTGGAATCGAAGATCACGGTGTGGTCTTTACTTATCTTGCTGGAGAAGTGTGCATTCTCCATCGTCATCCTCCACAAATACATATAGATGAGTTTGACAGTGATGCCAAAACCAGACATGACTTTGTATAGATATAGCTCATTTCTATAAACGCTGTCAAACGCGGCCTTGAAATTGAAGAAAAGGTAGTGAGTATCGATCTGAAGCTACTGGGTTTTTTCCAAGATCCAAGATCCACGCTAAGCAAGCGTGATGTTAAGCTTCTAATGGAATATAGTTCACTTAACTACTGCCCCAATAAACTGGGCATAGGACCCACAGACATGTACAGATCCTGCTTAGAAGATCAAGAAACTGGGGAGCACTTCTTGCGCGAATGTCCCCCGATAGCTCGAAGGTGGCAAAAGCACTTCGGCAAGGGACTCATCTTCTCAGCAACAGTCAAAGTCAACCATTTATCCGCAGCACGATCCAGAGGTTTTTCCATCCTCCCGAATACTGGAAGCCTGGGGCTTGATTACGACTTTTGCCAAACTTCTGAACTCTGCCTATAGTTTCGTTGGACACAAAGGTTTACTAAGTGAATGTTGCCTTACCCGTTAAACCTCCAGAATTATATGCAAGACTTTCAAACTGAACTCAGAATGCGTTTCCTTCAATCCACGTATAACATCCCTGAAATTGAAAGGTTCAAAGCCTGTCGCCTTCAATGTTATATAAGACCGTCGTGATTTCCAGTTAAAAAAGCTCCTACTTCGTCTTTTACTTACTTGTCACCCCATGATCAAATATATTTACAACTTTTTTTCGGTTTTTCCTGTACGTATACATCCCTGGACTGGACCAACAAGTGTAAACAAAAGTACATCTGCACTTCCAAAAGAAGTCTACAAAGTTTCAAAGATTAAATATTGTTTGTCCAACTTCACAAGAGTATACCCACGGAGTTCAGTGAAGTTTTTATTCTTCTCGTTCACACCATGTCACACGCATGCATCCTGCAAAGGATGTGTATAGAGAATTACAAAATCGTTGAAATGCAACTGCGAGGCGTGCTTCTAGTGTATGTATAGCCTGTCGACAACACTTGTAGTGCTTTGTTGGAATGACCAACGTCCCTTTTTATATGTTTTTGTGTAAAGAACTTGAATGGAGGTTGGTTGCACTCGTTGCGATTATGCAACACGTACATGCATACACTTTTATCCTTTTGTTCGGACGTGAGTTTATTGTAAGAGAAAGGACTCAAAGTCACGTGGTAAATTGAATAATATCTATTGTTTAGATTAAAGGACTAGAGGTACTTGCATTTGGATTAGAAAGACAAGGCAGAAAGGGTACATTCTAAGGGGAGCTTAGGGAAATGTTAAGAATTGATCCTAGGAAATCAAAAAAGGAGTCAAGTGTCCAATGATCACATTGCAAGCTTTTCAATGACTACCGAAGCCCGTCTTTTTTTTCAAACGAGAGTAGAAATCTGAGAGCCTTAGGCTAGGAACCGTTCTTCCTTGGCTCGACGATGACGTTAAGATATGAAAAGAGAAGAATTCGTCAGCCTTATTCGAGAACATTTCAAATGCAGAGCAGTGATGTATAGAAGGTCAATTCAGATACCTTTCTTAGTTGGATGAATGGAACCTGAGCCCGATCAGAACCTTGTTTGCCAGATCCTCAAGAAAGGAGACCCTCTGAACATCGCCTACAGATCTTTTAAGACCGTGTTGTGTGAGCACCTGAAGCTCAATCCATATCAGTGTGGCTTCAGGCAGGAAAGTCCACCACCGGAAAAATTTCACGCTTCTGCTTGGATCTTGGAAAAAACCTTTACCCACCACCTTTAATCGGTTTCAAGGCCGCGTTTGACAGCATCTTTAGGGACAAGCTATACAGAGTCTTGTCTGGTTTTGGCATCCCTGCCAAACTTATCCGTTTGTGCAGGATGACTATGGACAGTTTATCGAAGTCGATAAAGAGCTTTGATGTCGAAAAAGGTTTTAGACAAGGCGACGCGCTGTCATGCGACTTCTTCAACATCGTTCTTGAAAGAATAGTTCAAAATCCAAGAGCCAACACCAAAGGCCAACAATCTTTCAAAAGTCCTTCCAATTACTAGCATCCTCCGACGATATTTGAAGTAATCGGAACAACGCCGCAGGAAGCGGCGAAGATGCAACCACACGCCTTCAGTTCGAATTTAAGCTCAAGTTATGCTACTGAACGACAAAGATCGAACAGAGCCTCAACCTGATCTTAGATCTAAGTAGCATAGCAACAGACCACTTGCAACATCTCCCCTGACAACCAGTCCAAGAGAAAAGAAATGAAGTTCAGCTTCTACAGCACACCTCAGCTCCTACAAGCCTCTCATACCTAATCCATGCAAACAAAATCTTATTCATTACCAGCATGTCACTTAACGTCCTCCGCCTACCCTTTCGATAAATCACTTCCAGCCACTCCAGGACACATCCAACGGATTTCGTTGAATTTTTTCCCAAAACTAATTCAATCCAGAAACGATCATAATTTGTAACCATCATATTTGAAAACATGTTTTCCATTATCCTCTTAACTCGCATCCTTAGAGAATTCCTTCAGCTACTCCTTACAAGAAGCTAATCAATACCAAAGGACATTGAACTTTTGTGATACACACACACAATGAGAAACAGTATCCTTCTGCCATACGATGCCAACTGTTGCATCAGAACAACCACTAAAAAGAAAACCACAAAATCCTTCCTCCTTCGTCCTTGTAATACTCGCATGTTAGTCTTCTCAAAATGCGTTCATAAAAAGTGTCATCTTCTGGATCTCACTCTCACCGTGTTTATCCACTGCTCGTCGAGTAAATTATGACATTTAACATGTCACTTGATGAACGCTTCGTACGTATATCCTTCGAGAAGTGTGGGAACAGAAAAAAAAAAAAAAAAAAAAAACGGAATGAACTAACCGTCCTAGCTACTGGCATAGATAGAGTATCCTTATGTGCAATAACAAACTGAAGTATGATTAACACATGTACATGTGTAATTTCTTGTACGGCAGTTCCATAGTTTAGTCCTTCCAACCTGTGATGTCGATTATGAGAGTCAAAGGACACTTGTTTTTTTTGTGTGAACTCGTATGTGAACATAACTTCCCTCCACCATCTGGACACAATCGTTTCCATTAGAAGAGTCTACTCCTCAAGTGCGTTGTTGCATCGTCGTTATTAGAAAGGTTTCTCTCCAGCTTGTGGCTGTGTGCTTGCTTGCTCCTGCTGCTGTAGCTGTTGTGTTCGCTGAAATCACTTAGGATGTGTGATGACAGATTAATGAAAAATGACAAAAAATGAAATTGACATCGGGATGAAATTGGAAAACCATAAAAAAAAACGAAAAGTGGAAAGTTTGGTGGTGGGAATTTCTTTGTGGAACCACCACAACCGATTGAATTGGGCTGGCTCAGGATGTGTTGTATGGAAACGATGGTAACGAAACGACCTGCCCCTCTGTAAGGCATTTAATTTCGTTTGCGTAATATACTGTGAATATGATTGATTGTTGCCGAGGACACTCTGGGAGTTATAATGATGTAAGGATGTGTGTTGTGTGTGACCTTTACGCATACGGAGGAGGTCAGGCCAAGTGAGGGTGTGAGAAAAAAAAAAAATTCATAAAAGTTAATTTATGACAGATTGATGGAGTCGACTGGAAGTCATGGTTTTTTTTTGTGATTAAGTATCCCAGCTTTGTTTGGATTAACTTTTTGGCAAAACTTGACGAAGATTTTGAAGGAAAAAGTTGACTTTTGTCAGATGACATGATTCCTCCATTGAATTTTCCAAAGTTTCTCAAGGGCAACCGAAACACAATTGTTTATGTTTAGAAATGTACGATTCCATTGTCACGTTGGATTTGATAGATTTGTCTTGA
This sequence comes from Criorhina ranunculi, assembly GCA_951813785.1. NCBI lineage: Eukaryota > Metazoa > Arthropoda > Insecta > Diptera > Syrphidae > Criorhina > Criorhina ranunculi. Next base: position 29,638,048 of record OX638381.1, read on the forward strand.
CAGGACGAACATTTTGAGAATTTTCAAGGAGAACAAGCCTAACGAGTTGGTCTCACGATAAACGAGGATAAAATAAAGTACATGCAGTCTACCAAAAGCCGATCCGTCGAACACCGTCTAGGTCAAAACCTTACAATTGACAGCGAAGGAGTGAAGGAGTTTATCTACCTCGAGGTAAACATAAACTCCACAAATGACATCCTAGTGGAGATTCGACGAAGGATAACCTTAGGCAACCGCTGCTACTTCGGTTTGTCCAAACAACTACGGTCCAAACTCCTAACTCGAAGGTCCAAAATCATGCTCTACAAAACCCTGACCTTACCAATCTTGCTTTATGGAGCTGAATGCTGGACGACAAGTTCTACGTCGAATATTTGGTCCAGTCTGTGAGGAGAGCGAATGGAGGAGAAGATATTACCGCGAACTCTACGAGCTGTACAAAGATGTGGATGCAGTCCGGAAGGCAAAAATCTGTCGACTGCAATGGCTCGGCCACATCGAGCGAATGGACGAGAATGCTCCAGCTAAGAGAATCTTTGAATCCCAGAGGAAGACCGAACCTCCGGTTTTAAGATCATGCAATGGCGGACGCCAGAGACCTTGGTCTACTAAACTGAAAGCAGCGTGCCCGGGACCGTGAAGGATGGAAAACAGCATTAGTTCAGGCTCAGACCCTCCAAGGGTCGCTGGCCTGATAAGTAAGTAAGTCGGTTGTCTTTTGAGGCTTCTTTACATGACCAAATCTTTTGATATTTATCGCTGTTATATTTGAGAGTGTTATTGGAGTTTCTGTTACAGAGACGAATACCAGAGCTAGGTAGGGTGAAGAGGTGGATGCATCGTGTAATGCAGCCTTCACTCGGAACTCTACGGATCCATTGTGTTCCTCTGACGTGGAATGTCCATTCTGAAAAGACAAAAAAGAAGGAAATAGTCTGGGTGAGTGCTATTACGATTGTTCAGTCTCCCTGAACCATCCTTAATTTGTAGTACTCGTACATTTTAGGATGGCTTGGTGGCTTCTTAGACTGGTCGCCCTGGTCGTTGAAATAGAATTCACCGAAGGCTGTCTTTCTTGCCCTGAGTAGGCTGGGACATTCGCATAGTAAGTGGGTTGTGTTCTCTTCCGCGTCTGTATTACAGCAGCCTCTGCATAGCTCGTCTATACTTAAACGCATTCTTCTAATATGGGCCGCCAGTAAGATGTAGCCTGTGATGATCCCTGTGAAGAGGGCTAAGGTTGATCTGTTAAGCGCAAGAATATGAATGGGACATTTTTTAAATCTGCAGACAAATTTTGATCTTATGTTTTTTGAAGAACGTTTTCTGACAAGCAGGTCATCAGTTTTAGAACCTTCAGTGTCTTTATTACTCAGTACCCATCAGAGATCGACTTTGTTGTGACGAGCTCCTTGAAGGATACTTTGTACCAGTACTTATCGGATTTAGAGTTGATCAAGTAGGAGTGCTGTACTCTTAGGCGATTTCCGCCACCCTTTTTCTTTGACAATCAAAATGTGGAAAGGATTTTCTTCTTGACTCAGTGGACTACAGTGGAAGAAAGGTCGACCGACATCAGCTTGTATGAGCTTTAGAAGTGTTCTTAGAACCCACTTCTGTTCTGCACATTTTATCTCACCCCTAGATATCGTTGGCAAGCAGATGGCAGGTATGGAGGTCATAGCAACCTCACAGTCGACAAGTACTTAAATGATCCAAGTTGCTATTCTTAAAATCATGAGCACATTCTTGAAAAAATCGCTCCTACAGAACATTGTCAAAACCAACAGTTCTCGTGGCCATGGTCGTGATCCCCATCGATCTCCTGGCACCAAAGAGAAAGTACATATACGAGGGAAAAGCAGAAGTTGGGAAGGAAATGGCAACAACGGAAGCCGAAGAGATCACCATTCAACGCTGGCGAGAGCAGAGGCACCTGCGGAAGAGGAACTGCAAGACTGATCGGAAACTTCACGGATTGGCTGAGGCAGAGACACGGGCAGGGTAAATTTCTCACACGATTCCTAACCTGTCACGGGTGCTCCAACAAGCTGGTAGAGACAGCGTACGACAGCATGTCAGTATAGCGGTTCGATGCAAGACAACTTCAATCAAACATTCAAAGGCATAGGAGACGAAGACTAGAAACAGAGGTAGGTGGATTCAAACTGATTAATATCTTAAGGGTAATGCGCACGATTGAGAAATAGTGGATCTATATCGAGGAAGTGCTGAAGATAAAGAGAAGAGCACAGGACATGAACCCATCAAGACCGTAGAAGATAAGAGACTTAAGAGGCCAGGAGAAGTGGCAGCACTCTTAAGTAATGCAAGGAGCAGTTCCGGGGTTGCTTTGCCTTAATATCGAGAGGACTTAGTCGATAAAAGTCTGACACAATGAGAGAACTTTGTCACCCCATGTTTGATCCTCAAAACAAACCCACCACAAATAGCCACAACTCTTCAAATTTTTTTATTTAACAATTTCATAAGAAAATTCATTGTAACATCCCTGACAACACCGTAAAAATACCACAAAAAAACAAAAAACTCTGTACACGCGTAAATTTCATCCCGCTAAATGTGTTCGATCAAAACACGTGCAAGAAGTGTGTCCTCCGGGTTAACTCCTCAGAATATAAAATCTCAATTTTATATTTATATCTTAATTCTGAAATAAAAAACAAATCAACTTTACAACAACAACAGAACAAAAAATGTTCTAAAAAAGAAAATCCCTGCGGTGGTGCGTACGTTTTTTTTTGTTTCTTTCGCTCCTTCTTCCTGTGCACATGCATTTAACGCTCAATTCAACATTCGATTTGAAGATTCTTTTTCATAATTTATATCTGCCCTCGAGAAAATACAAAAACAAAAGGAACAGGAGGCTTACAAAAGTAACACCAAAACCGCACTAGAATTGCTGCAAAAGCAAAACGAATGACACAACATAATTTGTTGTCAGTTTGTTGAAATAGGTTTTTATTTTTGTTACACGAAACGGAGGAGAAGAGTAATAAATTTAAAAGAAAAACACAAAATGATGGAAACTCTCGGAAATATTGTAAAAATTGAATAAAGAAACTGCAATCGAATTGAATGGTTTTTGGTAGCACCCTGTGATAGAACTTGCATGGAAATTTAACAAATTTTGACATTTATTTTTTGTAGAAGCTAATTCAACCCCCTCTCTCTATGAGCTATAGTCGTGGACTTCCCTTTAGCTATCTAACCAACGACACTATAAGGTTAGAGAACTGAAGCTGACTGCCCTTATTTTTGTCAGTTAAACCTCGAAGTTATTCGAAGTGTAGGTTTGCTCCCTTTTGTCTGACGTTTATTCGTTCAAAACTTGAGGAAAAAGCTCACACCTTGTCTGATACACTAAAAACCGTCTTGCAAAAATGCCGGTCAAGACAGGAAAATTGTGAAGTCTATCGACTGACTTGAACACCAAAGAAATAGCGAATAGCATTCCACCCCTTTAACATTTCAACCGCAATACGCGTCATGCTTCGAATGCACATCAGTTTACCCATAAGCTTGGTGGCTTGATAAGAACAATACCAACAGCGGTGATAGAAGCAATTATAAACCGTCTGTCCTTAGATCTCTCCATGCAGGAGGCCGCAGCGAGGAGTTCACTCAGAATCAGCTAGTCAAAGCACTGGAGCCTGAGTCCATATGGACATGCCAAGATACTAAGCAACTATCTTGGCGCTAGTGTTAACTCGAACTACATTGTCCCCTACTTGGACTTCGAGAGACCATTCTCGTGAGACTTTTCAAGCAGAGGAAAGTAGGAGAACAACGAAGTGTCCAAGTAGTCCAAATCCATCTACACCGATCGCTCAAAAATGGACATAGGCATAGGAGCTGCTTTTTTTTTCTCCGAGAAGCTATAGAACTTAGCAGATCCATAAGATTTTTAAGGTTCTAGCAGTGACAAAAGCCGGGGAGGATATCACGACTTATATTGACGACCAGGCGGCTGTAAAGTGCTGTCGCGAAGCACTTGGCACGCAGCATAATGTAAAACTCTGCTGGGTCCCTGGTCATAGCGAGGTACCAGGTAATGAAACAGTTGATGAGCTGGCCAAAAAGAGGTCAGTCCTAGACCGAGGGTAAGCAGACGGTACGGTTGAAATTCCACTCTGCAATCTTATGGCATAATAATCCTTAATGGAAGCAAATAACAGGTGGAAGTCATTAACTAGCAAAATGGTTGTGGCTACAATATGAAAAAGGAAGGACCAGCAAGCTTCTAGAAAATGACAGGAAAACGCTGTGCTTACTGGCCACAACATGCCAAGATGTTATACAAAGACGTGGACACCTGGAAAATTACGAAAAAAGCACTGGATACGACCATGAGGAGAAGAAGAAGGAAGTTCATGAGGATTCATTCCATTTTCGCTGTCATTGTCCAAAATTCCTGAACAAAAAACCATGATAGGAAACACACCGAAGGTATCACATGGATCCACGTGGACCTAAGCGTGAAGTCGAAGCTTGTCCGTTGCTGCCGCAAAGAGCTTAACGTAAGACTCTCCTAGGTACGTGGTTACAAAAGTATCCCCAGTAACGAGAAGGCTGACGAACTGGCAAGAAAAGGCTCAGCACTTGAAACTGATCAGACCGATACTTCGAGTACAAACCAACCTTGTGGGTCAAAATTTCTGAACAGCCATAAATGAACCTTTCAACAAGCCTATTATAGACTTTATTAAAACGTCAGGGCTTAATAACCCCTAGGGTATAGGTGTTTTTGTTGTAAAAGACTGCTATTTAGAGTAAGGGATCCTAACATCCCCATCTGAGCATCACAATGAATCTTCATTGATTTAAATAAGAAGTGGTGAGTCTCTCCCAAAGTCAACGCATCAAGTGATGATTATCGTAACCTAACCTAACCCTTAAGCCTACTTTTGGACGTACCACAAACACAGGGATTCCTTTCTATGCCGTGCAACATAACTGTGGAATAATCTTTTAGTTTCCTCATCGATACGACCCACAAGCATTTTGAAACCCACCTGCATCGGTACCTCCTTAGTCTCTCCTCTAACTCTCCAAATACCCGGAAGACATAAACCCTTATAAAATGAGAAAAAATGCCGCTCTTTGGAGCCGATAGTTTCCATGAAGACTTCATAAAGATGATTGAATATATTTTCACTGCTTTACACGGTAAAGATTGATAAAATGTCGTAAAATCAAGCTTTCATCTTCTAACTGTACCAGAAGTCCGAAATCTTTTTCACGTAGCCCCAAAACAAACGTCTTCATGTTTAAAACCGCTTATTAGACGTTTGGGATGCCTAGGGCATGCAAATCTTATGGAAAGGCTTCGAATCCAACACAAAGACTTCGCCTTTTGTGTCACGCACAAGTATGTAAATGGAAGGGGACCTCTCCCAACTTCGACAGCGTAACTGGAAACAAGTAGGCTAAGGCTTTGATTAGCTAGACAGACTTGTTGGTTGAGGCTCAAGTTCACCTCGAACTGTAGCGCCACCTTTGTTAGTGGATAAGTTAGAAACAAGTTAGAATGGGGAGTCTGAATAATTTTGGGTAAGTAGCGTGTTTCTTTTGAAGATCATCCTTCTCCAGAAACCTCGATGCCTACCTGAGGATCAGGCTCTCTCTAATTTTTTAAAGTAGGTGTGGAATAATATCCTACCTCCTTTTATGTAACAGGGATAGGAAGATGTACACAATGATTTGAAGTGCGTTTATGTACTTTCCAATCTTTCCTGCTTGGTTTGATGCAAAAGCCTTCTCATTGTTATTTGTCCATTTGTTCAGTAAAACTGCATCTAAAACTTGTCTTGACTACTACTTTTCCCCAGCTTATGCTTTCAAAGAAGATTCTGAAACTTTTCAACTGTGTAAGTGTGCTTATCACCGTCCCTTTGACTCATTTTGTAAATGTTTCAACTTGATTTATACATGTTGTTGCAGTCTTGTTAGCTTTTTTGCCTCAAATTGGACCTAAGTCTGAAATAGAACCTGAGTCGGCGGGCGGAAATCCTCTTCTTTTGTCCTCCACGTGGACGCCTGCTGAAAATGGCTTCTATCGGGTGCTGTGATCCATTAAGAAAGAGGTGGGAAACATCCCTAAATCTCACTTTTAAAGTCGAGGTGTTGAGGCACCCGTGCCGAAGGCTGCATGACCAATAAGTGACAAAAGAGAATTGGTAGCTTATGGTTCCCTTCGATGCTCAGTCAAGGTCGGTTGTATCAGTGCCTTATCCCAGTATATCGGCTCTGCTGGGACTGACCATCCTTTCCGTACCAACAAACAAACAAAAACTGAAGAAACAGAAATGGAAATAACTATAGAACGTTCGGCTGCATCGAAAACAGCAGTGGAAGTGCCGAATCTAGGCACGCCATCCGAGGACGAACTCCTGGCCTCAGATCAAGAGACCATGCTCGATCACTCGGAAATCCAAGGTACCAGCCATAGTACCCCAAGTCAACACACTAACAACAGTCCTTACACCAGTAAAAAGGCGAATGAGGTCAACAGCCATAGTGATCGCATGCCACCAAAAAAGGGTAAGTCCTCCGGCACCATCCAGGTACAGCAAGGCCGTCTTCATACTAAGCAAGATTGCAAAGAATGATGCTGAGGATGAACTCAAATACCTGGCCGTAGTTGAGGAGTATACTAGGCATATACTCGACGGAAAAAATTAACACCCCATGAGGGAGGAAGGAAAGAGAAACCGGTCTCAAGGCGAGAAAACGCATGCCTTCAAAAGAAGCAAGGTTGCCACTGCCTCAGCAACCAATGTTCACCAGTTCAACCACTTCTACCTACCTACCTACCTAGGACGTGAGTCTCTCGTTATGACTCCTGAAAGACGGATAAAATGATTGAAGCTCACAACCTTTTCGTTAAAAATTTGTCAACCAATCCGAACACACCCTATACACAGAGAGATGTATTAAATGTATCGCACAACCGAATCTCTGTATACATCATGTATCTCGAAAACACTTGCACGACAAGACCACAATGATAACGGCCACGCTAGAAACTCTCACTTCCTTTGATTCCCGTTGTTGTAGTCTTTCATTTTATTTTTTATGGTTTGTCATCTGGGCCCGATACGAAATTATTATGATAGGCTGCAGGAGGTGAGTTTTTATAGAGCAAGACATGGCAGCACTTTAAAAATGTATTTTTACAAAGATACAATCGGGTGTATCTTTTCCTCTTTTTTTTCTCTCTGATTCTGATTCACTTATCTTGGATTTTCAATTGGGTGTACAATGCCCCAGAGGAAGGGGGCACACACTCTGGGCTTGTGACAAGTTGTTCTATACATAGAAAGTCGGTTTTGTTTGCACGAATGTAATGTAATTTATAGCGAACCGAGATGGGTTGTCCTTTAGCAGAAAAAAAAAAAAAGTTTATTTCTTCCGAGCAATTGAGGATGCACTCGGAGTGATGTAGTACCTATACAGTTTGTTTTGTTGTAAATTAAAATTAATGGAGGTTGAAAAATTGATTGATCCAGAGTCGTTACTTTTATGGAAGTACGTAGGTAATTGCTTGTGTGGATAAAGTCCTTTAAGTCGTTTGTTTTATAAATTATATATTGCACGCTCAGTCATTTGTATAAGTATGAAAACTTTGACATATTTTTTGACACATAGCGTCTGTCAAAATGAAGTGTCATCGGCTGAATTCAGGAGTTAAGTGACAGTACAATCTTTAGGACTTCAAATAAAGCCGTAAACACATTTTGGACAATGTGACCTCAGACAAAAGATGCTAAAGCTAATGAATCAAGTCTACAGCGTAAGATGACACATGGAAGGTGACAACTAATGACAATATTTCGACCATTTTAACAACCTTTTTACCGTGTTTTCTTCGTCTTTCTAAGAAAGTCGACTAAGAGCTTCAGTGGTAAGGAGTTTAGGTTACCAGCACTCATCACATCAGTCCCAAAAATTTGCCACCTGATACAAGCAAAGGCAGGACAATCCGCAGTGTCATCGCCCTCTCCACAAGCGTCACAGGCAGTGGTGTCACTTAAACCTAACACGTTGAGATGTTTGGCAAATGCGAAGTGTCCCGCCAATAAATTGTCTGCAGTATTTTCTGTTGAGAGAAAGCAAGAATGCCGCGGATTTCTTACAGACGTCGAAAAGGATCTGTTTAGTCTGCCTGCATCCTGGAGAATCATGCCATCTACTGTTGTGTTTTTGATAGAAACCTATACGGGCAAATCTAGCCTGAGTTCAGGGCCGGAGAAGTTCTCCTCTGAACCTTGCCTGGCAAGCTTATCGGAGACCCCATTTCTGATAACAGAGGCTTGAGAATCACTCCGAATCTCGCGAGACCACAACACTGACAAAAGCCCTTATATCGTCTCTATTTCAAGACAGGACATATGTTCAAGTTGCTTACTTGCTTACTTAAGGTGGCCCTACAATCCAGGGTGTACCTGGGCCTCATCCAACAAGCGTCTCCAGCCAGCTCAATCTAGCTAGCTGCCTCCAATTTCACACGCTAAGTTGGTTGAGGTCCCCTTCACGTTGGGAACGTTCATGTTCAAGTTGGGTCCTGAATAATTCCTATGTTGATCATAGGATGCCTATATACGTTGTATGCATTGGTTGGACAGACCATAGTTCCATCCTTCCTGTATTTGATGCAGTCACACTTAGGTCGCATAGGTTTCTTTTTTCTCCAGAAGCTACCCGCAGAACCTGCCGGAGTTTGCTATGGAGCGCTGGAGGCTGCTTATGCTAATGTCAGCTAATGTAAGATTGTGGAAGAAGCTGGCTTCTAAATAGGCTCTTCTTCAAACTGAGAGAGCTAGGCACACTTAGAAAAGGTAGATAATCGTTTTTGCCTCCTCCTCGTCCATACAGCTTCTAAAATAGATCCAGCCCATTGGCGTTCCTGTCAATAGTACAGTTTCTCGTTGCAACACCCACTATGGTACAAATTAACAGGCTTTTCTGTTCGTCGTTGGGGCAACTGGAACCGATCTTTTAAGTAGCAGCCTGCAAGCAACGAGAGGCATATTCAGATTCCTCTTTTCTGATAGAACCGACAGAGTTGTGCCTTGCCTGGCAGCCTGGAAGCCGTATTTGAATTGTTGACCCCTCTCCTTAAAAGACAATTGGCAATTTAGAGCTATTTTTGGGTTGAAGGTGCCAGATTCTAGGGATTTGATCGCAGTTTTGACTTTCAATAAAAATGGGGATATCCCGCTGCTCTGATTGCTACTATCTCGACTTTTAAGACGCTACATGCTCATATCCTTGGAAAATGTATCCTACCGAAGGTGGAGAACGAATTCCTCCGCTTCCTTATCAGACCCTTTTACAAAACTCTTTGTAGTTCCTCAGGAAGTGTTGCTAGACCATCGCTCTTTCCGGAGCAACGCCATTATGATAGTGAATAACTTTTACTGAACCAATGCCTGGAATTGTCCTGTGCGTGTTCCATTTTCTTCCCTCTCCTAGCCCTCTAGATATCTCTGTCGAAAACCCTGTCGTTGCTTTCCACACAGATTCGTTTATCCATTTTCAGGAAGGAAGGGGGCACCAATCATGCAGGCGGGAGTAGAAATTGAAGAAATAAACTGCAGATAGCTGCTTTCCCCAAAGTGTTTGATTCGATCTAAACCACCATCTTTGATCTGCTACTGCCTATCCAGTGATGTCAAAACGCATAACTACTTGCTTACTTAGGGTGGCGCTACAGTTCGGAGTAAACCTGGGCCTCAACCAACAAGTGTCTCCAGCCATCTCGTTTTAAGTTGGTTGAGGTCCCCCTCCACTTGGTTGACGCCATATGTGTCACACTCTTCCTCTACTGCGCCATCCTTCTGGGGTGGATTTGATGAACTTCCAGGCCAAAGCATTGGTGACCATATGCTCTACATGATCGAACCACCTCAGTTGTTGGACCTTCACTCTTCTGGCCAAGTCGATATCGCTGTACATACAACCCATACAGTTCGTCGTGGAATTTTCTCCTAATCTCACCGTCTATGGAAACGGGACCGAAATTCATCCGAAGAACTTTCATCTCAAAACAGCCAAGAGCAACTTTATTCATTTTTGACAAAGTCCATGCCACTGGAGGAAAACTTGGTCACTTTAGTTGTTCGAGAAAGGGCTTTGGTATTCAATTGCCTTCTTAGCCCAAAGAAGCAGCGATTGGCAAGGGTTACTCTTCGTTTGATCTTGTCTAAATCAATAGTGGAACCTAGGTAAACAGAGTCGCTAACTACCTCAAAATGATATCTGTCTACGGTGACGTTCTTTTCGAGACGTCTCTTTCTTGTTGGCAGCCAAGTATATGGTCTTGCTCTCATTGACCGTGAAACCCAACTTCGCGGCTTCCTGCTGCGTTCTTCCCAATGTAGAGTACTTGGAGTACGAGCCTTATTGGACGGACCTTTGAAAGATTGTGCCTAAGGTGTTGGCCCAAGAGTTTTGCACTATTCTTTCAAGAACGATGTTTAAGAAGTCGCATAACAGCGCGTCACTTCTTTCAAATCCTTTTTTGATATTGAAAATGTCGATAAGGTCTTTACTGACCTTGATGGAGTTAGTTGTGGAGCGTTCGGTCGGTCGGTCTGGTTTTTACAAGAAATCGTCGCATCCTATTGAAAGGGATCGATCGTGCTGCCGTCTTCCTTACCTACACCTAAGTTGCCTCCGTGGCTCTACCCTGGCTCACAACAAGATGAATTGGTGCATGTTTCCTACCAAGGCATTTGCTTTATAAAGCTCTGCGCCTCTGCGGCAACTTTATTGGATGTCAGTTTAGATGTTCTTACTTCGTCCAAGTCCGGTGGACGGAATTGTTGGCTAACATCGTTCCGTTTGAGAAGTTCATTCTGTCTGACAATAAATTGAGAAAACCCTTCTCTTTTTTCTGACTAACAGAACTGATAACAATGTTCCACATTTTCTAAACAATTTCGTTGCACAAAACACTTCTTAATTGCAACACGTTATGCAACTCGTTCGACTAATACAATCGATAAAGTCGTTGATCTTTATAAAATCCTGAACTATGACCTAATTTGCTATCTTTTTCGTCGGCATACTCACTATGCCTAGACCAGCTTAAAGCGTATTTTAGTCGTGCGTCGAACTTCACCGGTCTAAGTAATAATCCGAAGCAAAAACGCATTCGCAAATCCAAAAAATGTTGAGTGAAAGTTTTCTGAAATGTCGCGCTTGGATTGGGATGGCGATCGCAGTTTTATCGTATCCATTTGTGATATTTGCGGTTGTCATCGGATTTATTTGGAAATCAATCTACAAGACGCGTAAAAGTATCGCCGGTGAAGTTGCCTTGGTAATGGGCTTTTTGTGAAGTGAATTTGTTTGCATTTGTTAGGGTCGTGTAGGTTAATTATCAGTTTTGTGATTAAAAAAAAACAAAAGTTGTTTACACTTTGTGCTGCAGATGATTAAAGAATGTTTAAAGCTCCAAATAAAGCTGATAATGACACAGTTATGGTTTGAGAAACAACGCCGCCGACACCTTAACCTTTACAAATCGCTTATGGCTTCTAAATATAGACCCAATGAAGCAACATCACGTTTTTTTTTATATATATTTCGTGAAATGACCAAATGAAGCAACATCACGTTTTTTTTTTATTTTATTCGTGAACCTACAGCCCAAGGTCACATATTGAATTTGGTGGACAAAAGCCAAGGAAAAATCCCCTATCCTAAAGCTACAGCGTCTTCAAAGATTACCATGCCTCGGCATCACTGGGGCCATGCGAATTTGTCCTACGGCAGCCATTGAAGCAGTCATTGGACTTACCCCGCTGTACATCTTTGTCAAAAAAGTGGTGCAGTTAACCTCCAACGTTCTACAGGAATTCAGCCAAGCAGACCTACGGGTCACATGGCTATCCTATCTGACTTTCCCGAGCTTAAAATGATCAGAACGGTATCGGACTTTATGCCCAAGTTACTATGTTTTTGGTAGGAAGTTCGAGATTGAGATCCCGAACCGCAACTCCTGGGATACCGGAGACCCATTGCTGAACATAAAAGGACTAGTGTTGGATACTGATGGTTCAAAGATGGACTCCGGTGTTGGTGTCGGTATCTATGGAATGTGACCTAGCGTCTTTTAGGCGGAATTACTGGCCATCGATACCATTTTTGATTCCGTCATAAAGGGGGTAGCCATCAATAAATTCACCAATAGTCAAGCAGCGCTCAAAGCACTGAGTTCCCATTTCTGTAACTCAAAGGCCGTTCTAGGCTGCTTCAATACTTTCCAGGACCTCTCAAAGCGAAATGAAGTCAAGCTCTGGTGGTTACCAGGACACAGAGGTAATGAAATTGCAGATCAACTTGCCAGGAAAGGCTCTTCAAAAAGGTACATAGGTGCTGAACCTTTCTGCTGCATCCCTATTTCCGCATTCAGAATGTGCCTGGACAGCTTGGAACTTGGCTAAAAGGGCCATCCGACCCCTGAACAAATCCACAAAAAAAGACTTCTCGGCTTCCTCACCGGGTCACTGTAGCCTCAGATATCATCACTAACATAAACTAAATATAGTTCAGGAATCTGAGTGCCATCTCTGCTTAGAGGAAGTCGAATCAGCGGAACACGTACTATATAAGTGCATAGCTGTCTACAGAGTCAGGAAACGCTTTCCCCACAAAGAATTCCTAACACTGGAGGACATTCGTAATGCCTCGACTGGAGATATCCTCAAATTCATTAGGAAGATAGAGGACCTCCTTGTCTAACTGGCTCTAGGCACAATAGATCTTTCGTGAAAGACATTGACCTTTAACGAGGTATTGTATTCACCGCAAGTCTTCAGCACCATCTGTATGGAATCTAACAGCGGCAGTCTAATATCCTTCGTGTGAATCTGTGCCCCACAATCGTTAAGGCAGTGTAATAGTGTCTCCTTGGGTCTTCATCGCTACAGAATCTATGGCTTTCATTAACCTTCTGAAATGTTGTCTAAGTCTATCCTTTAGAAAGATTGTTTGAAAGTGCACCTTGTTCTTATTGATACTTAAGCAGGCCTTCCCCTAGAGGTTCCTTAGCCTGCTTATCTTTAGGTTAGGTTGAAGTAACTCCCAGGTGTTGCCAGCAAACTTAGACCAGTGATAGGTCCATTGTGATACAATATGGATCTGGAGGAAGTTCCTGACATCTGTGTTTATCAAATCGCCGTCGTTAAATTGGAATTCTCCTAGGTAGAGCCTTCTTTTGCTAGAGAGAGAGCTGTGCAGCTACAAAGAAGATGGGAAATTGTTTCCTCCTTCGTTCGTGCTGCTTCCACAAAAAACATTTGAATGTACATCAAGCCTTGTTCCATTCTTGGCTATCTTGTACCTTGTATCACTTGTCCACCTACAATCTGCTTTCTTCATGGCATCTAGCTTGAATTTAAGTTTGCATGTAGCGATCGGTATGCCCAAGATCTGGAAGCATGGGTATAGTTGTTTCATATTTGGCGACTTCGTCTGCCTTAATCTGCCTTCGTCTTGAAAGTTTTTCCCTAACATTCCTTCTTTTTTCATTTTCTTCTACTCCTTCTACTCCTCGTACCAAGTTGAGGGTAGTCCGACCAGTTTAGACCTGATTTCATAAGAAGCTAATGCCTTTGTGGCAGCACGACTACCGCGATAGGAGGGCAACGGTCTGATCGCTATAATTCCTCATGTGGCTCCAAGTATTTAGATCTGTGCTCCTTCATCCCTGATCTAGTTCCTGTTTGGAATCTTTTGCGAGAGAACGTCCTTCGTGATACCATCCATCTGCTGTTGGTGATGCCGATCGCGTTTCTTTTGAATAGCATCCTGCAAGTTGCGAGAGGCTTATAAGTTCGTCGGCAATGTAGTTACTGGGACATATCCCTATATCTCGGCACCCAGATAAGCTGAATTTTGAAATGTTACGCTAATTAACAATTAAGAGCCGCTCCCGATTCCATTTAAGAGTCACCTGTGTAGAAGCAGATGGATCCCTGTCATCGCAGCTTAAAACCATTCTTCTAGTCAAGTCCAAAGGGGATATTCGTTACGAAGCTAGTAGACTAATCGTGGTTGTAAGCCCCACTGTGCTTTTGCAGCAGTACAGAGCTTTGGTGGTTTTCTTAACCCTCCCTAGGATGCTGGGTTGCCAACTGAGCTTCGTATCTAGAATGCTACCCAAATATTTGGCTTTGTTCGCCGGTGCAGAAGATGACTTACTCAATTCTTTGGGGACTTCAAGGCCACATTCTTTTGTCCATTTTGAGAGCGCAGAGAGATAAGACAGAGATAGACAGATAAAGCAACGTTACCTTACAGCCTTCCTCTTCCAGGATTAAGAGTCGCTCGTTTACTACCAGATTCGAAAGCCTCCGAACTGTTGCCTGTCCCAGTTTTGAGTTGATAGTTCTGTTTGTGAACAACTGGTTTATCAAGGCACCAAGTGAAGCTTCGATTGCAAGGCATACTAACTTACAATGATCCTTTCATTCAATAATGGGACTGATTTGGAGTTTGGATTTCTCGTGATCTTGGTTCTTCCTGCTTCAGAATACTGCCACACAAGTGATGTTGGGCCTCTATCGTATCATGAGTGCTTGGCTTACTTTGAATTTAATATGTTCCTTTCAGAGAACTGGGTGAAGTCGGTTCCATATGCAACCGACAGTCCATAGATATCCCACGGAATGGTACTGTTGTCGTTTTGAAAGGGTTCCTTAGAGTCCAGCTGAAGACAGGGTTTCTTTATTCCCTTTGTCAAATGTTTGAGAATGTGTCCTCGAATCTTTGTCATACAATGTCTCAGGATATCCTCGACAGTCTATATCGAAGAGCTCGCCTACAATCAAGCTTAATCTTGTGGTTAACCTCTGGACAACTATGCATCTCATAAGGATCTGACTTCTTACTGAAGCCTCTTTCAACCACTGAATGTATTCTCTTCACGTCTTTTAATAGATAACTGGTGGGGCTAATGGACTTGGAAGGGATATCGCACTCAAACTAGCCGCCAAGGGATGTCACATAGCCGTGGTCGATATAAACGAAGAAGCAGCAATAACTACAGCGAAACTTTTAAGTGACACTTACAGCGTCAAAGCCAAGGCTTTCAAAGTAAGACCTCATCAGAGAGGTCTTGACGAAACTGACCCTAATGTGATTCTCTTTTAGGTAAACGTTACACAATTTGACGAAGTGAAAGCCTTGTCCAAGAACGTCGAAGAAGAACTCGGTCCGGTTACGATTCTTGTGAACAATGCTGGAATAATGACGTTCTCAACATTTATCAATCCGCCACCGGCAGAAGTTCAAAACATGATTAACACGAACTTAACGTCTCACATCTGGGTAAGGTCCTTACAACAAACTTCTTGGATCTATGTGTCACTGTGCCTTGTTGTAGACTGTACGTGTGTTCATGGATAAAATGAGAGAACTCCGGAGAGGACACATTGTTGCTATAAGCTCAATGGCAGGTAAACAATTGGGCTTCGGACACAGATTCACCTTAAACTGTGCCACCAGTCCATTGCTACTACTTGCGGTCCAATCATAAAGTTTATTCTTCTTTCTACAGGTGTGATACCTTGTCACCGACAACTGGAATACTCTGCAACAAAGTTTGGAGTTCGAGGTTTCATGGCGGCTCTTCGGACAGAATTGTACTCCCTCAACTGTGAGTTCATAAAGACCACAACTGTGTTTCCGTTCTTCTTAAAAACAAATGCCAAAGTAGTTGATATTTTTGAAAAAGCCGGGTAAGGTTGTGTCCAAGTTTATATAAACCTTCGAATAAAGTCGTGTCTTTTTAGGATCAATCTTTATCCCAGTATAACTGGCGAAGAGGCAGCTAAAGCTATTGTTGAAGGAATAATTACAAATGAAATGGAAGTCTTCATTCCAGGCTTGATGGCATTATCATACCGACTTTTGGAGTAAGGATATCACTTTGAAAGACAGATGTGTCATTGAAAGTTCTTGTTTGTAGGTTTCTGCCGAAAGATTGGCAAATGAATGTTATAAACGGTATTGTTGGGCACGAAAGAGCCTCCAAATTGGCATATTAAACGAGGTTTGAAGCGTTGGACAGACCAATGTTATTTAAACAACTTTTTTTTAAAGAATCCTATGCTAGGTTTTACTGGAGCTTGGCTTGGAATAGGACAGCGATGGCTAGGGTTCAGCTCACCCTCAGACTTCATCATTTCTGTGTTGAATATCAAAAATCTTTTAAGCACGTCTTATGCGAATATCACTACATAACTCGTTGCGGACTAAAACAGTTAAACAGTGGTTTCACTCTAACTATCATAGTTATCTGCAAGTTTAGGTACGATGGAGGAACTCTCCGACATCTCCCAGCCATCGAAGGCTTTTTTCTCAATAATCTTACGGAAAACGGTTGACATTGAAAGACAGAAGATGACAGGCTTCAGTGATAGAATCTCGATAGAGTAACAGAAATTCGTTTGTGAGTTGTTCTTGGTGGAAGCTTAGTCATTGATCAGAGAAAGTCTTACTTACTTACTTAGGTGGGGCTGCAGTTCGGGGTGAACCTGGGCCTCAACCAACAAGCTTCGCCAATTAGCCTTGGCCCTTAGCTAACTGCCTCCAGTTACGCACTCTAAGTTGGTTGAGGTCCCCTTCTACTTGTGCGCGCCACCTTAGGCGAGGTCTTCCTCTACTGCCTTGTCCCTGCAGGTTCGATTCGAAGACTCCTCGGGCCGGAGCGTTGGTGTCAGTTGGATCAGAGAAAGTCGTGAAAGAAAAAAGATGGAAAAGATCCAAGAAAGAATGTGCATTAGCAACTCTTGACCCTCAATTCTATAAATTGCATTCATGTGCACGCTCCCTTCCTTTTATATCACTGTGCCCTCGAACCTAGAGCAGTGTAACCCTGAAGCTTTTGCCCAAGCGGCTAAGCTAGTTCCAGCACTCCTGCACCAGTTTGGAGGATATGGTAGTCGAATCAATAGCTTTGATAGCGGGCTGGCTCTCTATGAGGATAGTAATGCTGTGTCTGTGCGTTGAAGCACGTCCGAGTTGCGTGTAGTTTAATAGTTTTGCTTGAAAAACGCTGGGAAAATCCAGCAAGCGGTATGATATTGATATTTTCAGTGATTCCGAGTAGACACCGGCCCCCACACCACAGTTCATCTTAGATCCGTTGCTGTAATTGACCGTGTCGAAGTCCTTTACTACTTCGTCTTTCTGGTGGGAAACCCTACGTGGAAGTTTTTCTTGAAGTTTAATTTGGGTGTGATGTCGTCGGTTGAAAAAGTGACCGCGCCGTATGGTGACGAGTCTAGAGTCCCCTTGCTGTGGCCGCAGGCCCGTCCAGTCCAACACCCGGTTTCTTTGGGTCTGACTGCGCTACATAGTGCAGTATTTTTTGTGTGTAAGTCAGAAAGGTTTTGTTGCAAGCATATAAGGCAGCACATGCCTTCCTTACTCTGTGTTCGATGTTTGGCTTCCAGTTAAGTCATGATACCCAGATACCTAGTGCTGGAGGATAGTTGTTCATTAAGACGGGGAAGGGCAAAATCAGGTATGGCATCACAGTTCAGTTTTGCTCAGATTAACGCCGAGGCCGTAAAAGAAGACTCCATTTAGGAGAATTTTACTTCAACGACTTAGGTGATCAGATAAACACGGATATCAGAGACCTCCTTCGCTGCATAAAAAGCTCCAATTGGTTTAACGAGTAGGTAGGAGATCTCTTCAGATCCATGTGGTATCACAATGGACCTTCCTGACACTAGTATCACCATGTCATCCGCATGCGGGACAACTTTGACCCCTTCTCTTTCTAGTCTTACAAGAAGCTTAATACTTAGGATAGGTTGTAGGGGTGGTTGCATTTATATACAGCCTCACTTGGATCTCAATGTCTCCATTGTGTTCCCCGATGTGGTGTAGGATACCTAAAATAAATGGAAAATATTGTTAAATTTTTATCAGTTGGCCTCCCTGTACCATCTCGAGTTCCGAAGGAATTGTAGAATGGTTCTCGGTGGCTTCCTAGACAGTTCGCCCCGATCACTAAAGAAATGTTCTCCGAGGGTTATCTTTTTGTTTTTGCTAAGGCTTGGGCACTCCCATAGCAGGTGGAATGTGTCCTCCTCAGCGTCTGTGTCGCCACATCCTCTGCATAGTTCTTTTGTATTCAAACGGATTCTCTTTAGGTGGGCCGCTGGCAGGTAAGCTTAGTACTTAGTCAGGAACCAATGAAGCTTAAAAGCGCGGTATTGTAAATCACGACTCATGAGAGTGTGTATAATGTTGTGCATCCTCTCTTCGCATGTTGGACCTCATATTCGGTAAAAGACCCTGCTTTCTGGTTCATTGTCCAGTACTTGGTTCTCTTTGAGTGGTTTTTGTTTGCTCCACTGGAAGACTTACGTTTATGTTCGTCGAAGTTTTTTGAAGCCATAAGTACTGACAGCAGATAAACTTCTTTATGTAGAATCCACGGTGTCGCCTTTGTATATATGTAAAGCCAATCTAGGCCATATTTGCTTTAAGGAACCCATAATAGGCAAACAACAACACTCTGCCAAACAGAGTTATAGGCAACAACCTACCCATCCTTTTTATTCAACGATAACAAGAAGGATACCGTGGCTTAGTGGTTGGTGCATTGAACTGCTAAGGGAGAGGACGTAGTTTCGAGCCTCAAACCCAGCAAACGTTTTTTTCGTAGCACTACCTTTTCGCAGGCATGACAAACCTACAAGAGTATAATTTGTCAAAGGCTTCTCAATCCGCCCTTTGGAGTCGGCTTTTTAAAACTGTAGGTCCCTTCCATTGGTGCGAAACATTTAACCCGCGCAATATGAATGGTTGCGAGGAGCAAAGCCTTGGCTCTCTATGAACTGTCGCGCCAAATAATTGTTTGTAACAAGAAGGACCTTACCTTCCTACAAAGACTTTACTCAATCATCTTTTGTGGGTCAAAAAATGTCAAAAAAATTGAGCAATTTTAAGCCTCCAATAGTACACCCACACACACAAGTCGGAAGCACAATTAAACCGGATGCAAGTCCCACATTATGTGTGTGCATCCTCGTATTAAAGAAATTTATCAATCCAATAAAAAAAATTTAAAATAAAATTACTTCAGGAGTATAACGATGTTATTGTGAATTAAAAACACAAAATAAAAATAAAACAAAAGGATCTTCATGTGGTTATATCATTGGATTAACTGCCGGACGTCAGGATTATGTTAATTGAACTTTATGACCGCACGTATAAATGAAATTCATTAATATGCCTCCATTCGAGTGGTCCTTCCTTTGGTCACGGTTAAATTACGAGACTCAAGTTGTCCCAACCCAGTGGTAACCGAAGTTTTATTATATTTTTACCATTTAACCAA
Source organism: Criorhina ranunculi (assembly GCA_951813785.1). Lineage (NCBI taxonomy): Eukaryota > Metazoa > Arthropoda > Insecta > Diptera > Syrphidae > Criorhina > Criorhina ranunculi. The sequence continues at coordinate 29,657,447 of OX638381.1, forward strand.
CAAATATGAGAATTATATATGAAAAGGTTCACTTAACGGTTTTTTTTTTTGCTTCCATAATTGACAAATGAAAATGAATTGACCGACACGATATGCAAGAACGTTGATTAAAACGTACACGTACACAAAATATAAATTTAAAAATTGTTTCATTAAGAAGTTTCTTTTAACAATAAAACAAAACAATGGAGGTGTTTTCGTTACATCAGATGTGTATAGTCAGATTCGATTGATGCTTTGGATGCTACCAGGATTAAGAATCCTTAAAACGGGTATGGAATTCAATCATTCAGAAGTTCTACGGTAAGTTTCCATTGTAAAGGGTGGTTAAGTTTTAAGGGCCGATGTTGATTTTGAATAAAACAACAAATTATTTAGGAAATTTTTGTAATTTCTTTTTATTATGATAATATTGGTATGGTTCAATTATGTATGGAATAAAATATCGGCCAAATGGCCGCCGCGACCTCGGCGGCACACCTCCATCCGATGGTCCAAATTTTCGATGACGCTGAGGCATAATTGAGGTTCTATGCCGTGAATGTGCCGAATTATCACATCCTTTAGCTCTTGAATTGTTGCTGGCTTATCGACGTACACCTTTTCTTTCAAATAACCCCAAAGAAAGAAGTCCAACGGTGTCAAATCGCATGATCGTGGCGGCCAATTAACATCGCCACGACGTGAGATAACACGGCCATTGAATTTCTCCCGCAAAAGAGCCATTGTTTCGTTAGCTGTGTAGCAAGTGGCACCGTCCTGTTGAAACCACATATCGTCCACATCCATATCTTCCAATTCGGGCCATTAAAAGTTCGTTATCATCTCACGATTGTTGGGCACGACGACGAGTTGAGGTGGACGGCACTTCAGCCACACTATCGCGAACAGCAGCAATATTTTCTGCAGTACGAGCTGTACGAGCATGCACTGGTGTTTTCACATCTCCTACAGACCCGGTTTGCACAAATTTTTGCACGATTTTTCCGATTGTACGCACATTTGGACGATTAAATTGACCGAAAAAAACACGAAGTGCACGATATGCATTTTGATTTGAACGCCCATTTTCATAATAAGCCTGAATAACTTTAACGCGTTGCTCGATTGTGTATCTTTCCATGGTTCAAATTGAGTTAGTCTGAAATTGAGAAATGTTAAATGAAATGCAGAAATAAACTTGACGTTTAGGTGTGGTTCACATTCAACATCGGCCCTTAAAATTTAACCACCCTTTATGTCCCAATGAAAAATTACGTCTTGCTAAAAAGTTTATGACATACTCTCAAACAGATGGATAGCAGGTAGTACCTGCCTCATAACCAAGCAGATTTGGCCAAAGCTGGATCTTAAACGCTCTCACTGTCCCATCAGACGGAAAAGATTGGGACACTGCACCATCGGCAAGCATGCCTATAAGCTGGGCCTCTATTACAACGACTTCTGCAGAAGCTGCATGGACAAGGAGGAGGAGGAGACAATTCTCCACCTTCTCTGTACATGTCCAGCCCTCACAGCTCGAAGAAGAGCATATTTAGGAGCCAGATTCTTTGACAACCTTAGTGAACTGGCTGACATCAATATAGGTACCCTCCAACGCTTCATAGCAAGCTCCGGCTGGTTCTGCAGGTAGTATTACTAGTGAAGTACAGATCCTGGTGGTAACACAAAGGACCTTATCTAGTCTAAGTGAGGCTGCATCTACAGCCTGCCCCTCCCACCTAACCTATCCTACCCTCAAACTAGAGCACGGGACGAAGGAGATACCGATGCTTGCGGACGCTATTGAAGATGAAGTGGTCCTCTACTTAGTAGTCCCTCAGGGTTCTCGAAGATTCTTCGGACTGGAACATCATGATATCGTTGTCTACGTACATATCTTTTTTACCAGGACAGTATCGCTGTATAATTCGTTGTTAAATCTTCTTCTGGAACTATAAATCGATGGAAGACTTTACAAGTACGCCTTCATTCGATTTTGACAAAGTTCATGCCCTTGCGTCATACCGCAGGACAGGGATGATGAGGGTCTTATATAGAGTATCTTTGATTCTTCTCGATAGAATCTTGCTATTGCCTCCAAAGGCCAAAGTTATAGTGACTTCTACGTTGAATCTCGGCACTGATTTCGTTGACAGAATTTTTAGGCTTCTATCGTAACCTTCTGGCCGAGACGTCACGTCGATGTTGTGTGTCGTAAGCAGCATATAATCTTATTTTTCGTGGCATCACCTCCGGGCAGGCAATGACAAACCTCCAAGAGTATAATCGGTCATGGAAAAGTTTCTCAATCCGCCGGTCGGAGTCGGGAATAAAACTGTAAGTCCCTTCCACTCTTTGCGTCGATCTAGGCTCTGGCTCTCTGAACTGGCACTCAAAATACTTGTTTTTGTTTCAGTTGCTGGGAAGAAGAAACTGCATAACAATGCGTCGCCCTTTCTCTAGTGATGTTGCAGATCTCGGTGTTGCCTTTGCCTACCTTGATGGAACAGCGAGCGTTCTCCATCGACATCAAAACTGAACATAACCCCAAAGAGCTCATTTCCATTCAGGCTATCATACGCGACCCTAAAATCCGTAAATAGATCGTGAGTATCGATCTGGAACACTCGATCCTTCTTCAAAATTTGACTTAAAGTCATGTGTCATGGCCTAGAGCCGCACTACTGGCAATTCCCCACTAGTTCGTCAATGTATGGTTTCATGCGTTGCTTATGCATGAAGCAGGTCATGGTAAGGGCATGCTTCCGCCGAACCATATCTTGCAAATAAATTGATGCACGTACCCTACCCAGTCATCTCCTGCAGCTTTGAAGAACTCAGCTTCTAGGCCATCTGTTTTGACTTCGTACCGGTTCCGTAGTAGTCCTCCATCGCCTCTAACACTGCGCAGAAATAGGCTTTTCATATGCTTAACACTATTGGCTTTTCCACTATGGTATTCCTCTTTTCGCGTTGCAGGCTCCGGTCCGTGCCACCGTAAGAACTCTACATCTCCTCGATCTCACGTTCCTCATGCCAGAATACTTGCTTTTCATCTCTCCTTTTCAACTCGTAGAGCTGATGAGCGGCCTTAGTCCTTTTTGCAACCATTTTGCCTGCGTTTACCTATCCACATTCAGCATCCAACCAGCGGGTTCTCGGAAGTGAGGGAATGAAACCTAGAACATCTGTTACGGCATTTCTAGCGGCCACTGATCTTCTACGCATGCTTTAGCGTTCGATTGTGATTACAGCCTTTCAACGTTGAGTTTCCTCACAATGGTGGTTCTAGTCGCGACATTGTTGGATATTCGCAACCGTACCTTTGCTGCAACAATGGTCTGAGGTGATGATTGCATACGAACATCCAACACACTGGAGTGTCGTCGATTGCAATTTGGTCAAGTCGCCCTGTGAATGTTAAGATTTAAGAATTTCGTGCTACACGCCGTTCGTTTCCGACGGTCTCCCTTTCCTATCTTGATGATATAGTCTCCAAGGACGATCTTAAAGTTGTATCTCGAGCATTAATCACAGGTTTTCTCGAGTAGCTCATAGAAACAATCATTGGTTGCATCGTCTTTCTCCTTTGTGGAGCGTGAGGCTAATGTTTCGAAATTAAGCTTTGAGACGGGTCGTCATCAGTCGCTCACTTATGTGTCGGAAGTCTACCTCCAACAGCAAACCCGCATCCAAACAGCCGCTGTCTCTACTCGTAGTAGCAGTCACCATTGAAGATGTATGTGTTTTCCGGACACCCGGTCGACGGTCTCTGCTGATTCCTTAGCTGCATGCATTCTATTCAGAGTACAAACATTCTTAAATCGTTGTCCTTTACACGTTTGCTGGCTGAAGTCATCAACAGTCAAATAAGCCGTTTCCCAATCGAATTTCTATGAGATGAACCTTAATTTTGAAAACAAAATCAAACACCTTGTAACATTTACCGTCTGTCAAAAGTGTGCACCACTCCAGCTCGAAAATATCATATTCCCACGGAACCTAAACGAAAAAAACCAAACAGACACACCATCCAGCAATTAGAAAACTCATTTTTCAAAATTCTAAATTTTCCAAAAACATGTGTTCGACGAAATGAAAACGAATTCCGAATGACACACACCCCTTTTCCACTGCCATGTCTTTTTGACACGAGGTGCCCCTCACGTCCATTGCACTACACTGCGTCAATAAAACAAAAACAAAAAAATGTAAAAAAGAATTATACCCCTTATGGAGCATAACAACTCCAAACTGTCACCCTATTCCAGAACGCATCACGATGCAATTATCCAGAATTAAAAGGTAGGACCATAACCGATGCACTTGTCAAAAGGAAAGACTCCCGAAACAAGATCAACACACAACAAATGTCATCATGCACGCATATAGTCGAGCCATAAACACAGATCGTAAATTATCTGACAGATAAAAACGATATTTGAATCTTTTTCGTGTGTAAATATTGCTTGACAGTGCCTTATGTTGAAGTTGCACATTCCGCCACTAGAGCGACAGTCAAAGAGAATTCTAATTACAATTATTCTCGGCCGTAGAAGTTGTCAAATGAAGCATTTCGATTCTATTACGTCAGGAGGATGGAGGACCCCCAGCACCTATTGCACGCATTGAGTGCTTCGGTTGGTCTAAAAATAGATCCTTGTGCGTTCGGTTTGACCCCAAATAAAACTGAATGAACCGGCGAACGATGCCATACCGAATACTAAAAGGGGAAAGAATGCACCCCAAGGGTGCTGTTTTGTTTACCATCAATTTTAAGGCGTTACTTTGGTTTTGTGTCTCTTTTTTTTTTACAGTTTTCTATAAATATTCTCAACTCTGTATCGAATTGAGTATAAACAGATTGAGCCTAGGTTGACTTGGAGGCGATCATCTTTCATGATTTAGCTTGCAATGTTGTCAGGAATATTTAACGTTGAGGCGGCTTGAAAAGGGTTTGACGAAGTTGCCTTACACCTATAAAGTCATGTCGCCAAAGGTGTACCTGTATCCTGAAACTTAGAATAGAATATCTTTTGGAAAAGTTCCTCTGTAGAACCTGCCTTACTCAGCAGAAGATTGAATCCTTGGAAAACGCCGCTTCTTCAAGACTTCTACAAAACTGAACCGAAAGACCTTTTGGAAGTGGTTGTAGATTATGAGTTTCGGATAAGATCCCGTACAATGGAACCAATCATTGGTTTGCGTGGGTCAGTATCTGCATCAGGTTGCTTGAGTAGATGAGGCTCAAATAAATTCGGGTTAAGGTTGAAAAAGTTTGCAATTAAACTGTTTCCCGGTAGATCGGCTTTAACCTTATTTAGTTAATGTTACAACCAGCAAACCCAAACCTTAACTCAGAAGCCTCTCCTGCTAAAAAAAAGTGTTTGCCGCCACAGCTCACACGCCTAGCTTGTCCCATCCATTCATGTCATGCGTGTTATATCTTTCGCACGAATGAAAGGGATCTACAGTTTCCTTGCCGTCTCCGAATGGCATAACTATTCTCTTTCAGGCTTGCCAAACCTGCACCATCTCGTGTGCCACAAGAAAATGTTCTTTGGTTTTGAAGCTCAAACCAATCAATATCTTCTTCCTTTGCAGTCGAATCACTAAGCCACGACGACCATACACGCTCCTGCCAACATGATATTTTGCAAAGAGATGGTGCTACAGTTTGGGGTAGACGGTGTACCTGAGTCCCAACCGACACGTGTTTTCAGTCTTGATCTTTACCTGACACACTTGACCCTAGCTTCCTCCAGGTTCCCACCCCAAGTTGGCTGAGGTCTCTTTTTAATTGAATCCACCACCTTAGTCACGGTCTTCTTCCACTGCGCCGTTCCTTCGATGTAGATTCCAAATCTCTCCATACTGCAGCTCTGGTTTGCATCCGTTCTACATGTCTTAGCTCTTTCAGTCGGTGTATACAGACTTTTCTGACTCCGTGGATGTCGCTAAGCAGCCCCTACAACCCGTTGTTGTGTCTCAACCTTCTGTCACCGTCTACACAGATGGAACTTAAGAACACCAAAAGGGACCAAAGATCTCTCAAAACTACTGAAGGCTACCTCATGCATTCTTGACAAAACCCATGCTTTGAAGCACGTAGAGCAGGACTTGGATGATAAGGGTTTTGTTCAAAGCCACTTTAGTTGTTGCTACTCAATTGAAAAGGTTTACACAAGCCGTTTCCGAATTCGCATATCCTCCAGCGTTTTGCTACACAACTCAATCAGTTCTGCCGAGATACCGAAATCAGCCATCTCCCCGTAGAGCTCAAGACGATGAATGCTATCATATGCAGCCTTGAAGTCGACAAAATGGCGGTAAGTATCGACTTGAAATTCATTGATCTTTTCCTAGACTTGTCTAAGGGTTGGCGTCGATCTGCCGGGCTGAAGAGACACCAGTACGTGCCGCTAATTGTGTTGCAAAAGGGCTTCAGACGTTCATATAGTCCATTGGATAGGATCTTATAAGCTACATTTAGCAGGGATAGTTGGTGCAAGTCATTCGATCGCCTTTCTTGTAGATGCGACTTATAAAGTTGATACTCCAGTCATCGGGGATACTTACGTCCACCCATACCTAATCGACGATTTGGTACAGGCACCCTACCCTGTGTTGGTAAGAACCGGCGGCCATGTTGATCTTCAACTTTTTAGTAACTGCGTCGACCTCTTCTATACAGGGAGCTGGTATAGCTTTTTCATTGACTGACTTTCTTCTTGTCCTGGACGTTCTTCTTGCTCTGGTTCTCTCTTAACATCATGCCCAGTTGGCTACTACTGCCAGAGAAAGTAATGACTTATCTCTGGTGCTGCTTAAGCACATCTATGGACAATTCCCTGTACAACAGTGACTAGGTTCCCTTTACTTTTTCAAATGCGTTCCGGTCTTGAAGTCAATTGCCAATTGCTTGGCCTTCCTATAAGACTGCCGGATGTGGTTCATGTCCCTCTTGATACTTTAAGATTTCCTAAAGCTGGGGGACTGCGTACACTCTACGCAGGATTTTCTTCTCGCCTGGCTCGATGCTTCTCCCACCTTACTTTTGTCTTACGTTTCAGCGCCATAAGATGTGAACATTCTGTCACCTCACACTGACCTTATCGAAAACTTCAACGTTGCACAACCACCAAGAATGACTCTTTATGTCAAAGTGACATGCCAACCTTCGTTCTACTTCATTCCAAAACCCTTTTGTGACACTCAACTGTCATCACTTCTCATACGACAATTTTCTTTTGAAACACAACGAAACTAACGTTCAATAATTTTCGTTAAAAATTTAAATTATTTTTTTTTTTTTTTTTTTCGTAATAATAGTAAAATACATGTTTGATCAACTTAACCTAAAATGTATACTCCACCTCCTCCTCCTCCTGCAGCTGGATATCACTTCCAGTAGAATTGTGCCAACTTATTTGATGTGCTATCATAAAACTGTAAAAGTGTGTAATCCTGCCATTTCACTGGTAATAATCTGAAAAAAGGATTCAGAGCTATGTTCAACAATCGTGTGAAAATAATTGCAAAAACCGTTTACCTGTGCAACCAGACTACGAGTGCAAACATTTTTGGCACATAAACCATTCGTTCGTTCCGCAATATTCCTTTAACGATTTGTTCAGCGGTGTATGATCCTGACATGCAAGGATATCGACTAAGTACACTATTAAATGAGAGAGTAAACAAATTTTCAAATTTAGTTTTAAAGAGTTTGTTGAATGTTCAGGTAGTTTTGACGTTTATCAAATCAAATGGGATGGAGATATGGTAAACGTCAGAATTTGAAGTTTAAGCAGACAGGACACATATCGCAAATGAAGAGATTTCAATATGGGGGGTGGTTGGTCGAAGCACTAATGTCATGGTTACGACACCATCATCAACAACGATTAAAGATTTGTGGATTTTTACAACGTCGATTGGCCCTATACCTACCTTTCATAAAGGAGTTTAGGTGTCAGCAGACTGGTGACGAACATTCACCTAAAGAAATCATCTAGGACAAGGACTCGAGGAACTGTGTATGACGTCAAATAAGGGATACGGAGGTACAACATTGTGATTGAGGTCTATGTATTCCAGGAAGTATTGCCAAGCGACTTTCGGATCACTGTAGTGTATTTCAGGCGAAAATTACGGCAGTCAGAGAAGCTGCGGCTTGTTTTTTGATTAAGGCGGTAGATGATAGCGCTATTGAACTATATAGGTATAGATAGTCATGTCTTGGAATCACCGACAGTACAATCCAAGTTGGTAAAGCAATGCTGCAGGTCTCTGAATAAGATCGCTGACAGATGCGACGTCTCCCTGTGCTGGGTCCAGGACAGAGAGACAATCCCTCACCTTAATAGTGAACACACTTGTCTTCTGTCGAAACAGATCTGGCGTAACCTGGATTCGAGGAGAACAGGAAGACTCTGTCCGTGAACAGGAAGCTTATAAGAATTAAAGTAGGAGCCCTTACGGGACATTGTCTTATTGGCAGGCATGCAGGCAGAATAGGTGTCCCTTCTAACGATTTCTGTAGTAGCTGCAGAGACGAGGAGGAAGAAGAAACGACTACATACATTCTTTGTATGTGCCCTGCTCTATTAAGACTGAGGAGGAAAACACTAGGAGAATACATCTTCAATGACCTCAACGACCTAGCCAGGCTCGAGATCTCTAGAATGAATAGTTTTGTATGTGGGTCTTATTGGTTCTGCAGTTAGTGCAGCACAGGATAGGGTTTACACCCCTTACGGTTACCAAGAGCTTATACTCCGAAAGGAAATTCCACATGTGAGGTTTCTATGGCTGGTTTCCGGTTCCTACAGGTGGTATCACAATGGGCCTTCGTTCTGGCCTTAGTGGGTCCCTGCTCAGTGGGGACAGCCGTCCTACCTAACCTTACCTAACCTATGCATTTCAGGAGAATATAAGAAGAACAACGTGCATGGCAGGATCAATATATGTACATACAGTGGACTCTGCACAGTCTGTGTGTGGAGGAGAAGATACAACGACGAACTATATCAGCTGTACAGGAACATTGACTTAGTCAGAAGAGTCCAAATACCAGCTCTCGGGCTAGAAGAATCATCGAATCTACCCCAGATGGTCAAAACAGTAGAGGAAGACCAAGACTAAGGTGGCCTACCGAAGTGGAACATGTACCTCAACCAACTTGACGTGAGAGTTGAATGGGGACACTTGTTGTTCAGGTACACCTCGGACGGTAGCGCCATTATAACTAAGTAAGTGAGCTCCCTGCAGAAAAGAAGACACAAAAGACTGGAAAAGTTGTTTCTTAAGATTCTAATAAGAAGTTTAGGCGGTTTTTTATTTACAAAGAATGAGGCACAGCTTAAGCGATGAAAGAGGAGTTTTACCGCATGCTTTTGCAAGTGATATGTACCCAAATAAGGATGAGCTATGAGACACGCACCAAATTCATAAATACGAGTAAGAAGTATCAGATTTCTTAGCAAGGACGAAAATACTCCCGAGATCAAGACACTCGTTGGCTACAAAGAGCTGGAACTTGAGGCAAACCTGGTCGCCATGACAAGAATGAGAATCCGAAAGCTTTTTGGAAAAGTGTCAAAAGGGACTTGACTTGACTTTGTCCTGATGTCTCACTTGCTGAGCTATTTGGCGACGACTAAAGAGAGTATACACGAACTTATTTCTTAGGTTTAGTCAGACGAGTATATGCCTGATTTCAACGTCGTTTGCTTGATCCACAAGAAAGGAGATTCCCTCATCTACGCCAGCCGTAGAACCTCAGCCTCCTTAGCATTTTGTTTGTCAACCTAATTGAGCTCTCACAGGGCGGTTTAAAGCTAGGGATATCTACAATTGAATACATTTTAAGGCGACACGTTGTCATGTGACTTTTGTAACCTCATTCTTGAACGTCTTGTCTTGTCCAATTTGGCTCTGTTATCAATTCTGACAGCGACAGCTCATCAGAAGCCAAACGACGAAGAACTCTTAAGGCTGACAAGGCAACTTCTCAAGTCCCCATTTCAAAGAACTCAGGAAACTCTATATAAGAACTTTATCATCCCAATCCTACTCTGGAGCTGAAGCATAGACTCGGAGGAAGATATCTCTAGTGATTTTGAGTAAACAATTCTTTGTAAGACAGGGGTTGGAGGAAAAGATTCAACAACGAACTGAGTATTGGATCTTTGAAATGGCCATGGACAACAAGGTGTTCGAAACTAAGCCAGAGAGGCAACGTAGTAGAGAAAGACCCTGCCCTAGGTGGAGGACACAAGAAGAGGAGGACCTAAATCAACTTTGAGTGGAAAACTAAAGGCAGTTAGCTATGAGTTGGACTAATTGGAGAGGCACGTTTGTTGAAGCTCAGGTTCACCTAGAATTGTGGATGCATCTAGGTTAGAAATGAAATGTGTCACCTATGTTTCTCCTCCCTAAATCACCCAAAATCTAGTATAAATCTTAGAATGGCTTTGGATGTCGTGGTTAACAGTTCGTTTGGTTTGTGAAGACTGACATTTTTCTCATTCTGCAAAGGCTTGGGCAGTCGCAGAAAAAATGCGTCACCGCTACAGAGGTTGATAGTACACACATGCCTTTTAGATCGGTTACCAATAAGTTGTGGTTTCAGGCTACCGAAGGCGAACTCTAGTGTCAAGTACAGCCCTTTGAGGGTAATTATTTTTGTTAGGTGTTTTGTGGCCGATATTGTAGGAATCCACTCCATCCACTCGGTCTAAAAGCGTGTGTTAGTCTAACGCAACGTCTCTCTCTTGCTCTTGAGCTGTCGGCCAGGTTTTTCGATTTTCCAAAGAAAATCATTCCAATTCGCTTGCAAAGAGGAAGCAAGTCTATAAACAGCAGAAGTCCTTCCAAGTGGTAGTTGTCATCTGCTGGAGACAGCACTAAGTCTTTTCTGCTGAAAGAGGAATCAAGAATGGCGCGGACCTCTAACTGACGTGGGGTATTATCTGTTTAGTCTGCCTGCATCCTGGAGAGTCATGCTACAAACTCAACCGTCAATGGAAGTTCTAACCAAAGATGCGGCAAATCCAACATAGGTTGGATGATCTTCCGTGATCTTCCATCCAAGTGCCCATGCGTCTCAATATCAGATTGAACTTTCACTGCGCGTGAGCAGTATCCTGTGCATAGCCGACAGAGAAGGCTCCTTCGAGCATCTACATAAGTATAACAAATCGTAAACAATGTTCCAAAGGTCAAAGAATTCAGCCTTGAAGGCCTCTCCTGTCTACGAGATCACTGTATGGTGCCGTAAAACACTTCACCAGCTTTGAAGTTGTCTTTCAACATCCGCCAAAGGTGCTGTGGTACCCTAAAGGCCGAGTTAAAATCCTTGAAGTTGCTCAAACCACGATCCTTTTTGAGTTATGGTTACTTCGCTGAGCCATCTAAAAGGTCCTAACCCTCTCCTTCACTGTGCTTATTGAAGAGTGGTCTCTTCTCAACCCTACTCTCCGTTATGGCACAGAAAGTCGTGGATTCAACATTCTCTTTAAAAGTTAATTATTTTGCGGATCAATGCCCAAAAGTTTCTCGTGGAGAGGACAGAAGTGTCCATCGCTTCATTACAGAGACTGTAACTGCTGTCATCGTCCAGACATTTACACACACACACAGCAAAACTTGATCTTAACTACACCCTTGGATGGACGATTTCACACAACACAGGGTGCCTGCCGAAAGAGTTCAATGAAATTTCATCGCGCGAAGGACATCCGGTTAATTTATTATTCCCGCTCAACATAACCATAAACACAATTCCATTTCTCCCTCATTCATAATTAATTCGCAAATTAGTTTCCACTTACCCCAAATCATTGAGTGTTTCATAAACCTCGGCATTTGTCTTCATGAAATACGGATGAGCGGTTGTTGTTCTTATGAAATCACAATCTGACAACCGTAATTCGGCCCTCAGGCAATCCATGAATCCTATAATTGCGTATTTCGTTGCAGAGTAAATACCAGCTCCTGGCAAGGCGATTAGTCCTGTAAACAACAAAAAAAAAAACGTTACTTCGCCTTTAAAAAATTCATAATCTTCCAAAATCTGTACCAGCCAACGAAGAGACCGCAACAATATGCCCCGTCTTTCTTGTTATCATCTTTGGTAGAAACTCCTTTGTTGTCTTCATCGGGCAAAAAAAAAACAATTCAGGATATAACCGATTCAAAAGGAAATCCTCCTTTGCTTACCAAAATATACGAGCCCAAGTTTACAAGTATTATCCTTTCGATTTCCTCTGCCTTTAAGTTTGGCGTCGAATTCAAACTCATTAGGGCCGCATTGTTAATTAGAATGTCCACAGGACCGAGATCCTTTTCAATTTTAACCGCCAACACTTGTATTTCCCTATAGGAAGAGACGTCGGTCTAAAGATTAAACGAATAACTGTCGAGTAATGTCGGAACGGATCGGAAATTACATTGAAATTTTATTAATGCTGTGCACGCATACACTTACCCGATAGGTCTTCGCAATGGCACCGGGAATCTTTGATATTATTTCAACTGTTTCAGTGCCTGCCTTAGCGTTCACATCGACTACAGCGATTTTACAACCCTTCTTTGCCAAAAGAATAGCCATTTCCTTGCCCAATCCACTTCCACCTCCGGTTATCTAAAAAAAAAAGAGAAAATCAAAACAAACGTTTACCGTTAAGCGGATATGGATTGAAATAATTTATTATTTGATATTGTATACCCTTGAGGGATATACAGATACAGTATCTGTAGTGGCTATAGGTACTCTCGTATACACATGTGTCCCATGGCGACATTCCACCGAATGAAGCATTTTATCATAATTAACCCTTCTGACCTGTAATTCTGAATTAATGAAGACCACTGAATGGCAAACATTGTGGGGTCCGCACAATGTGGGTCGATGAAAGTTTTTTTATTTTTTGGAACACGTCTTTAATTAGACAATTACTCTATTGTATCTTTGTTAACTTTGTGACAGTGGATTTCACATAGAATGATCTTTGAACTCTCGGTCGGTTACAAGGGCGCCCATTTGAAGACTAAAACTACACGTGGATGCAACTGACATCGATGTACAACGAAAATGCGTTAAGAGATGTCTAACTGTCATCCAGATTTAGAAAGATGCAAACGTCTGTACAAAATCACCGTTCAACTACCTCCTAGTCACAGACATTTTGAAGGAAAGTTAACTGCCTTAAGCCGTCCAGTGCTACACCGACCAAAGCAAGCCGGAATCTACAAAGCTGTTTTCTAAAAAAAAAAAAAATACGCAAGACATCCAAGTATTGAGTGGACATTGTCAGTGAATCCAGCAGCAACCACTCCTTCCCAGACTCGGACTTGAGATTTCTGCTCTTTTAAGCTCTTTTAGTCTGGAAAAAACGAATCTTGTCAACGAATTTGTCTTTAAAGACATTTTAGCTGAGACTAAGCTTTGATGCCTACAAAATTGTCGAAAAGGTCGCCAGCTACATGAAGTTAGAGCTCAACTTATGGCAGAACCAAGAGAGGCTTTCCATATGGAAAGCAATAACTGGGCCTCGGATTAGTTAAAGCATTCTATTAACTCTTCTAGATCATCTCAGTAAGGTCCAGCGATCAGCATGTTTGTTGATAAGCGGGGCACGTCGTAAGACACCCTCCGCAGCACTGGACATTTTGTTACATCTGACAACCCACGACATCCTCGATAGAATACAAATTTCATTACTACCATTCCATATAGGTCACTCTGGGAGTCATTTCTTGAGGACAATTCGATCCACTTTCACACCGACGACGGATCTAAAACCAATGAGGGTGTAGGTGGTGGTGTTTTCTCCGAAAGGCTTATCCTAAGCCTCTCATTCTGTCTTCCAAATCATTGTAGCGTGTTCCTGGCGGAAATATTGGCGATCAAAGAAGTCTGGAGAAAGGCTGAAGAAAAGCGTGATATATTCCACAGATATACGTATCTTTTCAGACAGTCAAGCAGCGACCAGATCCCTGGAATCAGTCCCTTCAAACTCGTTAGTAGCTCTAGATTGCCGATCATCTCTTATAGAGATGGCGGAGCAGTACCTTATTTGGGTGCCGAGGCATAGAGATATTCCAGGGAACTGCAAGGCTGATGAACTCCCCAGATATGGAACAACCGTACCCGTGCTCACAGAAAGAGATACCCGATCGCTACATGTAAACTTAAACTCAAGCTGGATGCTATCGAGAAAACAAATTCTAGGTGGACAAATGGTATAACGTTTCTAGCGACAAAGCAGATTTGACCGCAGCTGGATCTGAAACTCTCTACAAATTTAATTTCTCTCAACAGATCGCATGTCAGATCCGTAATAGGTGTCATTACAGGACACTCTCTAATATTCAAGCACGCAACAAGGCTTGGCGTCCATTCTAATGATTTTGGACGAAGAGGAGAAGGTCACTATTCCCCACCTTCTTGGTATCTGCCCAGCTCCCTCCCGCAAATGAAGGCTCCACTTAGGAGATTTATACTTTAGCAACCTAAATAATAAGAGAAGTCATAGAATTCTCTTCCTAAGCCGGCGTGATGTGAAGCTTCTTGCGGTGTTTACCACTCGTCACGGTTCATTCAACTATCATCTCAACAAGCCCTGACATGTGCCAACTTTGTTTAAAAGTCTAAGAGAGTGCTGTGTGTATTTTGTGAGAATTTCCAGCCCATAGCTCGAAGGAGTTAAAAACTGTTCCCAGCCACACTCGAGCATTCATCCGCAAGCACGATTGGAAGGTTCCTCCATGACTTTGATCTTGCTCGGGATTACAACAGTCTCCAGTTGAAGGAGAACTTTACTGGGCATAAAAGATATTCAAGGTCGCAGAGCTTTTTTGGTCCACGGCGGGATTGATAGCCTAATTTCAGGAATCATGCCTTCCGGCTTAGTCCCAGGAGAAGAAAGTAATTTTTTTAATGGCTGGCTATATCCAGTGATGTTTTTTCATTCACTGACAGCTTTTGATTAGAAGAAATGTTGTGGAGCTGAGGTTCAACCAGTAGCTCAACCACAAATCTATCTCAACAACCAGATTTCTAGCTAGATACGTAGGTAGAAGTGGCTCTCTGGTAAAACCTACTAGAAAGACAAGTAGCGCTAGCGTGTCTTTTTGATACTACAGCTTGCGTGACCTGGTCGAACATGGGTGTGACTAAAAGGTAGAAACCCTCTACCAAGTGTGAGATGCCTTGTTCTGGCTAGTGCCGAACAATCACAGAGAAAGTGGAACAGGGTTTCCTTTTTCTTTTATTGTTGTAGCTGCAGGAATGAGTGTTAAAGCGTATGTCTAACTTGGAAGCGTGTAAGCCAATTGCCCAGTGGCCTACGCTAATTGCTACAATTCTTCCTGTTTCGGTGAGGGTTCTATTGATTAGGTCGTTCGTCCTCTTTTTATTGTAGGTGGGCCATATCTATCTACCTGAAGTTGACACTGAGAACAATACTGGAAAGTATTTCCCTTGAGTCCAACTGGGGAGACTATCTCCGCAAGTGAACCATCAAAAGTTGAACCACGTCGCCTCTTTCAATCCCTTTTAAGTTACTATGGCCGTGAACCCTAGGTAATCATTTTCTTACACAACCGGTATCGCACGGTCAAAATCGCATGCAAATAGTGTAGTGAGTGTGCTAAATTCAACCGTTGTACCGATATTGTATCAGCCTACCTCTGTACAACGGTATTTGTATTGCGTATTTCCAGCTTAATGTCCACTTGACACAAGAATTGTACCCAGCAGAGCACGCACAACCCCAAACTTTCCCTGATTTGGGGCTGAAAATGAACATAAAATTATTCTGAGTGATGTGACTCAAAACCGTCACATCTGGGGCTCCGAAAACCCAAAAGAAATAGTGGAACAACCTCTCCACAACGAGTGACAGTTTGGTGCAATTTTTTAGCTGGCAATGTCATTGGGCCATAGTTTTTCAAAAATGATGCTGGTGCGACCGTTTCAGTGAATGGATTGCATTACCGAACGTGTTGACTGACTTTCTTTTGCCTGAAATTGATGCAGGACAGCGGCGCCATATGCAACACAGCTGGTGAAACAATAGCTCTGGACGTGTGATTTCTCGAAATAAAGACTTCAATTAGCCCCCGATATGGTGTGATTTTACATCATTAAACTTTTTCCTTTAGGGCTATGGGCATGGTAAAGATAAAGTCTACACCAATGCACCACCTATGATTCATGTACTTAAAGAGCATGTTGTTCGCAAAATTCAGCCGCAATTATGCGAAAACGTGATGAAAAGTGTAATCAAAAACCTTTTGTAAGCTGAACCAAAGTGGACATTTGGCAGATATTGTATTCCTCAAAGCTTGTACTTTAGATTCATTTTAAAATATCATCACTTTTCATAAAAATGTTGCGTTTTTCTATTGATTTATAATGCCACCTCTTGTTGGATAATCCATGACTTTGATAACATAATACACTCAGCTAACTCATCGATGATATCATTATGCAAAACAATCAATTTAAGTTAAAATCAATTAAAATTTACAAAATAATATACAAATCCTCTGACGAAATAACAAATTGACAACCACGACATCTAATGAATACTAATTAGGAAAACAAAACAAAACTGCCACACTTGGATTGTCGATATTATTTATTTTTAGTACACGTATTCAAATAAATATTTGCTTTTAGAACATATAAACATAAACATGTGCTCGTCAAATGGTTTCCAATATAAAGCGGGTCAATTTATTTATGAAGACAATATTTTAAACATAAAAAAGAAAAAGAAAACACATAGACACACAGCTTGTCCTGGGATCAGAGGATTTACGAGAATTTAGTTGACAATTGGTGGGCTATTATTTTGTAATAACTTGAGTAGATAATACTTTGAGTGAGATTGACTGACCAAAGTTTTTGGGGAATGAGTCAGGGCGCTCCATAACACTGTTGTGATTGCCAAAATTCCATAATAACATATTAGACAAACAAAATCGTTAATCATTAGCACATTTTAGCTTAAAAGAGTCGATGGACACAAGCACGATTTGTTTATTTGCTTCTCCATATGTTTTGAATCAATTTTTATGCAATGAATGGAAAAATTTTTGAAAAATATTTACAAAATGGGCTTGGATAATTCATAGGGAGCTTACCTATTGAATGTGAGCACATAAGTCAGCTGGTCTTTGTTATTTGGCTATAAACAGCGTGAACAAGGAGTTGTACCTATCCGTGCGTGGTAGGAGCTCGTCATCTTCCTGATTCAGCCGGAATTTGAGAGGTTCCAGATTTTCACAGACGTGTCAAAAACCAAAGAAGGACTGGACTCCGAGATCTACTCACTAGAAGCCAATATTGCTGGTCAATAAGATTTCCAAACCATGGTAGTGTATTCCAAGCGGAAGTCCTCGCCATCGTCGAGGCATCTCGAGATTGATCAACGAAGCAACGAAGCTCTAAGAACCTTTTTTGACATTTGCATAGACAGTCAAGCTTATTGAAGCCATTTTACAGTTAGAAAGTCAAAACTCCTAAAACATTGTCGTGACGAGCTAAAAACTCTCACCACAAACCACAATGTAACACTCTGATGGGTCTCGGAACACAATGATATTCAACAGAATGAAATGGCGAAAGAATTAACTAGAAAGGGTTCAGAACAGAACCTATCATTAGTCGATCATTCAGTACTGCCACCCCTAGCACTCGTTAAATCCAACATAGCACTTGACTTGAACAGACGGAGAGGTCATTAGCCCCAACCATATATCCATCTTCACGGATGGGTCAAAAATGAACGCGGGTGTTGGATCAGGGATCTATGCACAGGAACCATACATCGCTCGGTCGATAAGACTTCCAAACCACAGCAGCGTGGCTCGAGAGAACTATCTCAACAGGCACTCCCAAGAAGCCACATTGACATATGAATTGATAGTCAAACAGCCATCAAAGCCATCACATCTACAACAATCAGATCCAGAATAGTGAAACACTGCCACGACGAGCTCAAGGCACTCAACACCAATCACAACGTCACACTCATCTGGATCCGGGGACACTCGGGCATCCATGGAAATGAAATGGCGGACGAGCTAGCAAGAATGGGTTCTGATATAGATCTAACAACGGCCGATGACTCAATCCTATCCCCATTCGAACTTAAAAAGTCCACCCTTTGGAATTCAAGATTCAAGATTTATTTTAGGTACCCACCACCACACTGGGGAGCACAATGGATCTGTTGACATCCGAGTGAGGCTGTACTTAAGTGCAGCCACCCCTACAACCTAACCTCCTAACCTAGCACTTAACTTTAAAGCACAAACTGACGACAGATAGAGCGCACTAATAACATGCCACATCTTCAGAGAACTCTGGATAAAAATTTAAAAAAAAAAAAAATCAAACTTAACGCTCTTCATAGAAATTATCACAGACCACAACCTACTAGCTTCAAACCTTATAAGAATTTGTTTAACTAGAACCGATTTATGCTGAGTTTGCGGTGATACAGTTGCAGAAGGGAGCACAGCCCACATCCCATGCGAATGTCTCAACCTATTCAGAACCAATAGGACGGCCTCTGGTGAATACTACTTCAACGACTTAGCTAGAGAAGCCACAACAACTATTATAAAGATCATTACGAATTCGGAATGGTTTAGGCAGGTCGATCGATCACCAACAAACTAAAGCAGACCTTTCTTCTTTCAGATCGGACATTCCACGAATGGGAGTATCCAATAGATCCCCAGATATTCGAGTAAAAGCCACCCACCACTTCAACCTACCTACCTAAACGTCAAGTTAAATCTGTGACGAGTCCCAGAATGATCCATAAGTTTTGTCTACTAGTACTTTTGACTGTTGACTTGTTTTAAGCTAGAACTCCTAGAGTGGTAGTAACAGCTTAGCGATATACAAGTGGATTTTCTGAGCATTATCTGGTTAGAGCATCCTCCTTTTCTATGTCCTACTTGGTCAAGCACATAAACAAGAGTCACAATATCACCTTCCCTAAACTGGCTAAGTTTTTTGACAGCCAAGTCCGCGAATTTGTAGGCCAAATTAGAGCTAAAACATTCAGGAGATGCTAGGAAAAGTTATCATCAAATTCTATAGCCTTTCTTAAACCTGACCTAAGCCTGAGCAAAACACTTATGGAGAGTGTCACTGATGAAATTTTAAGCCGCAAATATGAGGGAATTATTTTAACAAACAGTTGAAGGGGATCTACAAGACCCCGCCAACTACAGAGGCATTGGTCTCCTCAGCATCGCGAACTTAATCTTATACTGTTCGTCATCAATCGAATTGATCCCTATCAGTGTCAGGAAAGTCCACAATGGACCGACACTTTAACAGATGCTCGAGAAAACCGAAGAATTCCAAGTTCATATCCACCATCTTCATGATCAAAGTTCAGAGTCATGTCTAGCTTTCACTACCCTGCCAAACTCATCTTTCTGGTTTCTGGAGAATGGTCACTGCTACATCAAGGTCGGTAACGTTTTTGATGCCAAAAACGGATTTAGACAAGGTGACGCATTGTGATGTGACTTCGTTAACCTTATACTCAACCGTATACTTAAACGTCAGACCAATACCAGAAGTAGAATTTTCCAAAAGTCTGAGCTGTCACCAGTGGGCGTATTGGACGTTTGGACGTTCATCTAATCCGGATGGACAACGCAGTAGAAAAATATCTTGCCTTTGGTGACACGCAGAAGGAATTGTCCAATCCAACCAATCAGTCTTGGTAAATATTTGACCATATTTCAAGCCGAGGTTTTGCCACCAATCAGTGTGTGAGACTTAACTAAGCCTCCCACATCTCGGAGAAACTATCTTTATCTTTTTAGACGGTCAAGCCCTTAAAGCTTTTGACTCGCCTGTCATCAAATCCAAGCTAGTCCAAGAAACCTACGAGGTGATCTCTGACCCAGATAGAAGCCTTATTTAAAACAGCTTGCTTACATCCACTCAGATAAGTTCCTTTCTGTCATCCTCTGTTGTGGAAACAGCTCGTCTAGAACACATCAGGGAAGAGCACAATTGGATTCTGAAGAGAAACCGCAGTGCCCAGAGATCCAAACAACCCTCCGGAACACAAACATATATATACACATACACATGCCTATGAAAGCTACCTCCAGCACTTGGACATCCTCTTCAAAAAGTGCCCAAAGATCTGAAAGATTCCTTTAAGCCTCTTACGTGCAATTGTTTGAAAATTTTTATTGTTTGCAGTGACCACACCTAAAAATGTCGTCAATTCAGCACAGACAGGCTGTCTACAAACGCCATATGACAGAGATTTATGAAGGTTCAACTAAATTACACAATATTCACTCGTACGCATCTGAAAGTAGGTATGTAATGACATGCAAAACAATTTATAAGGTAATGACCTTGATCTGTAGTACGTACCACCTGTGAATCATAAACAAAATTCTTGCTCACAGAGCAGTTTTTTTTTTTTACAACTGAAGCTCCATACTTTGGTTGAAAACAACTCCAACAAAAGTAAACCTAAACCTTAGTATAAAACGCATGAGTGACTTATAGAACAGGAGGACACAATTCAAGCTCTCAATAGCCAATGACCCAAATATGGGAGTCACACAACATTGAGATTTCGCACAAAACTTTCCAGAACTAGTAATACGAGCTGAGACGGCGGCGGCGGCGTTGACATCGAATCCATAGAAGAAAAACCCATTGATTCTGTGTAAGACAGTCCACACCCAGAAACTTATGAAACCGGAAAAAAACGCATTCCTCAGCGTTTTCTACAAATACAACAATTAAAAGTATCTAACACTGCATGCGACAATTTCCATTACAAGGGAATGCACTTAACAAAAACACTAAAAATGTTTTAAAACACAAAAATTATCTTCAATTTCGTCGCGAAAACAATCACACTCACCAAAACAACTTTACCCTTAACATCCTTCTCCTTGACACCAAACAGGTAATCCAGGAGATGTTTCAATGCCACGGCAAATAGGATAAGTGGCAACAATAGAAGACACACTAATATCTTCAAATTGAAGATCAATCTTTGACGTTTTTCATTTTGTTGTGCTTCAACCATTGTAATCGTTTTGGTTTTAATTTTTTTTTATCTAGATACTCGTACTCGAAACCGATAAGAAATTAAAGCAAAAAAAAAAAAGATGAACACAGGTGTGTTCCGTTTTATTGTTTGTTACGTTCGCCAATACACACGGAAACCAACTGATCAGAAAAAATGTTAACTTGATCGACGTTTTGTCTTGGGAGACGCGCAGTTTCAACTGTTGGGCTGTGGCACTGTGCTTGGCTAATTCATAACTTGAAAGCGGGGAGAATCCAGTTTCGATCGGTGGAAGAGGTATACAGCGGAGGGAAGTGTAAGATAGGTTTTTTTTTTTGAGGTAAAATTCTAATAAGAAACTTGAAGATTCACAGCACGCAACTTTACAAAATTTGATGTGTATGCACAAAATGAGGAGCGGGATACACGATACAACATACACAGCCTCTAGAGGTGTATCTGCATATGTATCTCATCGAGAGTCGAGACTCGACAACAGACGCATAGTGGTTTCTATTTGTTTTGGAGTGAAGATAAACATTTTTTTATGAATTCATCTGAACGTAATTAAGTTATGGATGCGAGAGAGCTTTGAGGTTTCTTTTTCTCGTTCTCTGAGATAGTTTTTTCTGTATCTAACGATAGATAATGAGATAGTGGTGAGAACCTACTTCGGCATTGTTAGGTAGCTTATTAAAAAGAATCCAGATTCATTTTCACACGCAGTTACAGATACATACAGATGCATAGATGCAATCTACTCAAACTCGATGGAGATGGGCACTTTGCATGTGTTGGTTTGTCATTAAGGTTTTTTTTTTTGTCGGTCAAACTTGGGGAAAATGTATATTTCATGGAAGTGGTCGTAATTCCTTATTTGGGAATTGGTCAAATCGGATTACGTCAGTCAAACGAGACGGCTTCTTTTTTTCAATTATTGGCGGTTATTGCTCCTAATTGCTTTACTAAGCAGCAAAAAGCTGTCTACAAGGTGGCTTCCTCTCGCCTCTTTTATGGTCAATCGTTATTCACGACCTGCTCACCAAAACTCAGCAATTTTGGCTGACAATCTTGTCATCACCATAACAGGAAAGCATGAACGCAAAGTGTTCGAGGACATGCAAAAAGCCCTCCATTTTGTCTCTGACTGGTGTGTCAGAGAGGATTTGTCAATTAAGACAGTTCCTGTACCATTTACTAGAAGAAGAAAACTGAACTTTGTTACAGTGACCCTAAATGACACACCTATTGGCCTTTCAGATGAATTAAAATATCTAAGAAGCTTAACTCGAACTCACCCATTAACAGTATAGTTACCAAAGCGACCAATGCTATGTGGGTATGTCGCCGAATGTATCGTAAAACCTGGGGCCTACAGCCCAAGGTTGGCTTTACACCATGATAGTAAGACCTATCCACATCTACGCCTCCGTAGTTTGGTGGACCAAGGAAAATACCACCACCTTTAAGTTACATCAACTTCAAAGACTAGCATGTCTCAGGAGTACTGGGGCTATGCGAACTTGCCCTACGGAAACCCCAGAGGCACTTCTTGGTCTTACTCCATATTTGTCAAAAAAGTGGACAGATGAGTAGAATGAAGCTTAAAGCTCGAAGAAAACCCACTCCCGTCCTCAGATAGGCCTGGGAGCCCAGCAGCGTCGGATTTGGCACGAGGTAGACCCCAAAAAAGGAAGACGAATTAGCGGAACACGTACTATGTGAGTACGTAGTGAGAAAACCCTTTCTCAACAAGGAATTCTTAACACCGGAAGACATTCGTAATGCCTCGACTGGAGATATGCTCAACTTCATTAGGAAGATCGAGGATCTCCTATCCTAACTGGCTCCAGACACAATAGATCTTTCAGGTCGCAGTGCCTAAGGTGTCAGTCCAGAGCCCAGTCCAGAGCCAAACCAAGAATAAATATAAGAATACTTTCCCATAGAAGATCTCTGCTTGAGACATTGAAGACTTCCATCCCCGGCACTCGATTTCCAGTTCTTCAAATCCAGCACTCAGTTATCCACGATAGCTTGATCCTTGATC
The DNA here is from genome assembly GCA_951813785.1 of Criorhina ranunculi. Taxonomy (NCBI): domain Eukaryota; kingdom Metazoa; phylum Arthropoda; class Insecta; order Diptera; family Syrphidae; genus Criorhina; species Criorhina ranunculi. The sequence continues at coordinate 29,680,568 of OX638381.1, forward strand.
GGTATTCTTGAGGTCTGAGATTCAAACATCCTCTTCCCTGGAGTATTACTGTCCACTTTTTCGATGTGGTCGAGCCTCTTAGAGTTCGCGGTTAAAGCTTCTTCTCCATTCGCCCTCTTCGTATAAGGGACCAAATATTCTCTCGTGAGTCTGCTCTGCTTTCCTGCTTTATGTCCAGGAATCAGCACCATATAGAAGAATTGGCAGGACCAGTGTTTTGCATTTCGTCTTCCAAGTTAGGAGCTTAGAACCCATTTGTTTTGCCAAACCGGCTTCCTAGGGTGAATCTTCGTCGCATATCCACTAGTGTGTCATTCATGATTTTGTCCTAATTACCTTCGAAGCCAACCTGTTTCGCTTGCTGTTCGATTGCTTTCAAAGCCTCTATGACGGCATGGCAGTTGCGACCGATGATCTCGATATCGCCATTGAAGAAAGTGCATAGGCTAATGAGTAAACTGACGGGTATCGCGAGTAAAATGTTGAAGCGGCGAAATGCAACTGGCACTCTCACTGAAGCGCTGTTTGTAGAAGAAACGATAAAAAAGTGAGAGACAGGAAATGGCGGCCAAGTGAATCCATAGACTTCGCAACGTAATATTGTAGTCACAGTTTTTACTGAAGTTTACCAGATGCAAGCTTTGTAACCGAGCTTTGGGTAAATGAGTTCCTCATGGGTGGATCAGCTTCAGCGATATATGTGACATTTATGGATAATGATTCGAGATTTGGTTTAAGGTTAAGTGACACAAAGCAGAATTAGACTTTGGACACATTTAAGTCAAAGTTGGAGTATACATTGTCGTTCCTCTTCTACGTCTCAAGCTGACCAACGTCCAAAGAGCCAACCTACATTAATTGACTTCCACCACAACATTAAACTTGTGAAAGGGTCCTTAGAGCGCACACAGGATTAGGAAAGCGAGGCAGCAGTCAGCGGAATCGTCTATCATGGACGGAGAAATAGCAGAAAAGACTATAAGTGTGTCTTTTGACAGTGAGGCTCTGGAGTCTCCAACAATCCGATGAAGGCTGCTAAAACTCTGTAAGTATCAACTGAACGAGATTAATTACAGTGACAGGGGTCGGAATCAGTAGGTACGTATTTCTTTGGGATTCATAAGAGCTCCCTCTCCGTGTTTGAGGCTGCTTTTGACAACAGACAACAAGATTCGAAGGTGGTTAAAGTTGTTACTACGCCTTGTTTCAGACACACGTCTGCGTCTACGTCTCGTATTAGGAGTTCCCCATCCGGAACCGGTATCCCTTGAAGCCTTGGAACTAAGGATAAGCACAACCTAGGTTAGTTTCAGATCTGTTCTTAATCCAAATGAATCGAAACCTGTCTGTCCGTCCTGGTGGAATCCAATTAAATTTTGAACGAGCTCCCTTTTCACAATTTGCAATACTTTTGCAATCTTTCAACGGACCTCCATAAATGCAAGTGTGATGCAAATAAATCGGAAATGAAAGCCAAGCGCGAAAAAAATGAATCCTTTCCACCGTCTCTGACCTTTCATCCATTAACCGTTATTGCTAATGGCCTTTGGAAGTGAGTGCAGAAAAGGGAACTTCCAAACACGTGTTCCCTGTGCAATCTCATTAATATGATATCTCACCCGTGATTTTAATTCCCATTTGCTTGCGCCTCGATCTGATGTGCGTTTCTGGGTGTGCACTGTACACATGTGCTAGCACCCATCATCAGAGTCCCTCTCTGGATAACATCTTGTCGATGTGAGACTTTTTTTTATTTTTTTTTTCTGCAGAATTAGTGCCTCCAGATCTGACTACAGATATCGCACGAATGACACAAGGGACATTCGAATGCGCAAGATGTTCTCCATTGGGCTAGGGCATGGATATCAACAGTTTCATGTGACACAACATTGCGTCCAGAGGGAAGCATACATACATACATATGGGTGTGCCGGTACCAGAAACCTAAAAGCATTCGACCGCAGATATGGGAGAGCACCGAAGGAAATTGCGAAAACGGATCTTAGACTTGGCATAGCTGCAACTGCAACATCGACCCCGCGTCAGCATCTGTTGTGTCGCGCTGGTGACGTTGATGGGCGCACAATATGCGCGCATGCAAATTGGTTATTCTGTTTGGAACACAGTGTTTCCCCACTTTCTTGCGTGCGCTTGCGTTTTTGCTCCTATATCTCTATATTTATGGACTTTTTGCGGTCCAGAATCCCGCGGGAATCTATTATAAATGAGTTCATTGACTGGAGCGCATGTGCGAATTGCCTTCGCATGGCATTAGATTCTCTGTGTGGCATCATCCATGGCATGTTATGATTCGGTTGCGGCTGTTTTATTTAGTTTTTACATCTCCATCTGGCTGGAGTGTCATCCGTTGCATGTTTTGGAGTGTAATTTGCGAGGTCATTAACTTTTTTGGATGTACACCATATGTCAGTGAAGAATGGATTGCATGAGAGGATTGGAAGTGAGTTGATGTTTTTTTTTTGGTGGGGAAAGGTCAATAGATCGGGGGGATTGACCTATTTATGGATTTTATTGACAGCGATGAGCAGCAATGTAGAGAGTCAGAGCCAGGTAAGAATCTCTAACAAGGATCCAAATACTTTTGAGCAAGTGGTGTCCCACCATGGGGCACAGCATTAAGGAGATATTTCGTCTGTAACCTCGTTCGATCCCAGCAGTATACTCAGAGGGTACAAGTGCTTTTCTAACGTGGCTCTTGAAAATGAGAAGCAGGGAAGAAAGTAAAGGGATAATGGACAATCTTGAGAAACATTGCTCTACGCTACAAGATGAACACTTTGGTCTGACTTGAGTATTTGCACGAATGAACAGGTCTTACAGTTTTTATTGCCCAATCCAGACGGATTGAGAGGTTGTTACCTGCCGATTGTGTCATAAAAAACGAGCTTTCGTTCACTTTTCTAGGATTTGAGCAATCCACCCCATTAGTCTTTTGAGATACCACCTTAGGAGTCATCTATTATCTACCTTCTTGGTTGTTTAGAACCTAATCATTGACTTTAAGACACACAAAGGTGTTTTGATGTCTACACCCTCGTATCGTATTTCGCAGTGTCGAGACACCCTGCACAGTGTAACACGGTTCTACCATTTCCTCTTCATTGCTATAAGCTCCGGCTTTCACTTGCTAGTCTCTAGGTCATAACCTCGTCATAGCTCATTTTTTACTCAAACAATTGAAATAAACCACCAAGAAGGTTCAATACTACCACCAAAGCATCTTCAAATTCAAAAGAAAGAAAGACCTTGAAAGACATCCATTTCTCGTCCTTTAACCGTCGAGACGTTCAAGTCTTAGTCGTTTGTCTTTCAAACAATTTCAACAGAAACTCCATAAGAACTTCAAACACTTCATCGTTGTAATACTTGCAGACATAACATGCATTCATTGCTCCCGGAAGTCAACTTCACAAGTTCTACGGAAGTCTTCATCACACAGGAATGTCTTCAATGAAATTATGAAATAGTTACCTTCACACAATTTCATTGAAGTTGACACTCAATCCACACCGTCATGGCCAAGTCAATACCTGATTTGTTTATACAAACCCTCCCAATTGGAATTAAGAATAATTAAACGTTTAGTATGCACACCTAAGCCCATGTCTTTAGAACTTTGTTTGCATTGACTCTTCCAAAAAAGGGTACCGGGACAAAGAAGACAAAATATGATATAGTGGTGCTCTGTCGTATGAATATAAATTAATTGATTTAATAATTTTTAAATGTTATTGTAGGGTTTCGAAATGATTTTTAGTGTCGTAGCCTTATAGCGAATGGTTATGTAAAAGTTTATTTGATTTTGCAGTTCAATGTGATGCCGATTTGTTTGGTGGATTCAAAATTCATTCCCCAGATGACCCAGACCCAGATGACTTTAAGAATATAGTTGTGAGTAAACGTTTTTGCTCGTCTACACCAGGTTCGACAAGACCGCCTTGTTTTTTGGGATCAAATCTATGTGGTAAGGCCCAGCTTTGCATCCAGAATGAGAATTTTCATAGCTGACTGCAAAACAGGTCAACGATCTGGTCCTGAAATGCGACAACATTCGACTTCAATAATCGTCAAACAAAAAAAAAGGAAAGGCCAAGCAACTGGCAGCTAGCTCCAATGCCAAAACGAAGGCTCTTCGAAATAGCGAACAGAACCTTGTCACCGATGCACAGAGAATTGTAGAGGTGTTTAAGCAATACTTCTGGCACGTACCAGAGTAGCTTCCGGTCCAACAGATCGACACGACACTTCACACTAAGGCGAATCTTGGAAGAGACCAACAAATTTCACGACGAGAATCAAAACCTTTGCATCGACTTCAAGCCGCATGTGATAGCATTCATTTTCTTGAGGTCTGCAGGTCCCTACAAAACTGTACCAGTTATACCGCAAGACGCTGGAAAATACGATGGGCAATTTGGAAATAGCCCTTCTGACTTTTTCAAACATGGACCGAATTTTTGGCAAGAAGACTCGCTATGTTATGATTTCTTCAATCTGGTGCTGGAACAGATAGTACACGAAAAATCTGACCACCTGAAGCGATGTGTCGACGACATTGACATTATCGGTCGCTCCCAGCGTGCCTTCGTAGAGGCTTTCACCGTAATAAAACAACTTTCTTGAACTTGAAGTAAATGAGGACAAAACCACGTATATGTTGTCAACATACAAAGAAGCATCTATCAACTGGCTAAGACAAAACATCACCGTTCAGAACAGTTACTTCGAAGTAGTTAAGGAGGCATGCACAACAGGAATGGTGCGATAAGCTAGGCCCTGGTTCTCAGTGATACTGTTCTTTACAAAGCTAGTGGTGGATAAGCCACAGAATAGACTTGACATCATGAAATGTGACGCAGATCCTTTTCTGGGTAGTTCATCGGTTACCTTCATCGCTACTGTATAAACTCAGTTTGAGTTGGCTAGCGATATGAGAAGTTGTAAGCAGTCCTTAGTTTGAAGATTAGTTTAAAAACGCTGATATTTAGCAAAGTGGCTGTGTTGTCAGAGAGAAAATACATGTTTCTGTTGCCAGTTTATGCTCCCTCTGATGCCTCTATTGCATGCATTTCGGTTTCGAATATTGAGTTCTTTTTGATTCTGTCTATTTTAGTTTCATTATCTGTGATTGATACATCATGAGATTCGCTGGTAACCTTAAACTTTTAGGTTTAGTTGAATTTAGGCAAGCATCCGTGCAAGATTGTCATCCCAAGTTGCTAATTTTTATTTCTTAAACAAGGTTGGAATGAACGAATCAGTTTGGAATTCGTTTCATTCTCAATGATGAACATATGGACATAATGTGCATTGCCCATGGCTTCTTTCTTAGCAAGAGAATGAAGAAGTGGTATATGCATTTAGAATTATGTATTTCTTAGCGCTACAGTGGGAGAGCTCTTTGAATGGCCTCCGTGGCACAGACACAAGCTTGTCCTTGGAATTATTTGAGATTTTGTTCAATTTTCCTCCTCAGTTTTCACCAAGTAGATTTTTTTTTTCTGGTTCGTACAGAAATCCTGGCGCTGTTTATAGTCCTAGGTTAGGTAGATACGTGTCCCGGATGGGACTCACCTAGGCTTAAAGCTCATTGTGATTCCTATTCTACCCGTAGAACCATTTACCGTTTAAATATGGGGGTTTGGTTTAGATCGCTGTAATCATTGACGTGATAATGACATAGAAGTCTTCTTTTGCTGTGAAATAGCGCTGGACAGTGACAAAGAAGGTGAGTTGTAGTTTCCTCCTCCTTATCATCTCTATCTCGACAGCTTCTGCAAAAATCATTGAGCAAGCGAGAATGTCACCAGTAGTGGGGCGAATTTGTGTTTTGTTGAAAGTAATAATCTCCCTTGGTCGCCGTGGCTTATTGGTTAGTGCGTTGGACTGCTAAGCGAGAGACACAGGTTACATTCTCAAAAACCACCAAACAATTTTTTCGTGACACCACCTGTTCGAAGGCACGACATGACGATGTCATAAAAAGCTTCTCAATTCGCCGTTCGGAGTCGTGCGAAGAATATAATACGCACAACATGAATGGTTGTGAGAAGCTAGGCCTTGGTTCTCTATGAGCTGTCGTGCCAAATATACATACATATAATAATCTCCCTTGACTTCTGGCCACCTATTTCAGGCCAGATAAGTCTGGTGGAATGGCACGTATGGCCGCCTTTTTAGCTGGAGTAAATTTTTCTAGTTATGACCTGCCTATCACGTGAGCTTTTCATCCAAGGCAACTCCCTACTCTGACCCGTAATAAATACCCACATACATTGGTTGTTTAGTGCCTCCCGCACGGTATGTCCACCGTACGGTATGCATACAATTTTTATTTATTTACTCATAAAATATTGATAATTATAGTTAAGAACCAATTGTTCTATGTAAAAAAACAAATTAAAATAAATCTTTTGATTCCCACTCTTTTACAATTAGAAATGAACAATTCTTATCCATCTCTTCTCCCGATCGAACTATGAATTCTCTCTCGATCATGGCTACCTGTTTTTCAATTACAAAAAGGTTATAATTAAACATTTTCTTTTCTTTTTTTTTTTGTTGCATAACATACAAAGGCACATAGAATATTGTTTCTCTTTTTTTTTTTAATTCGTGTTACTCTTTCTGTTTCGACTTCTTGAAACATGAATTTTTAAAAATTTGTACTTCTAAAGACGATGGCCAAATAAACTCATTTAACGGACAATGGCGTGGTCCGATGGTCCGGTTGTTTGTGCTTTTTAACAAATGAATTTCGTAAACGGTGTTCTATGTACAAAGTATCAAATTTAAATTGATCATCGTTTTACTTCGGATTAAGTTAGGTGTTTTCATTTTAGACGAGTTAACACTACAGCACTTGGTAGATAGTATACCATTTTGTACTTAATTGATTAAGTAAATATTATAATCCTAACATGACAGCAATAAATGCGAATTATATTTATGAATATACATATGTTTGGATACGAATAGTGTTTCACAAAGAATTACTTTTAAGCTAAAAAAAAAATCATTGACGATATAATTTAACAACTAATCTTACAATCTATTGGAAGCTCATACAAATTGCGCCTACAAATCAGGCTTAATAATAATAATAAAATAAAAAAACAGTTAAGGTACAAAAAAAATAATGTATAGGTTCAATCCCTGAGCTGGCGTTCCTCACATCTATTGTTGTTCACGTAGTCGTTGCAATTTTGCTGCAAAAAAATACAAAAAAAATGTTAAAAATATGAAATAAGCAAAAGTAAATGGAGGAATACCGTCTTCTCCAAAAGAAGAAAGAGGAACATGAGAAGCATGTGATCGAGTTGATGCAGAGGTGTCACTGCAGAGGCGATGATTGAAAATTTTACCAAACAAGTAAATAAAAATAGCAAGCCAAGGCTCCGCAGAAGCCTGTAGAGATAAACATCGAGACCTCGCAATAAAGCTGCAGTCGATACTAAGAATTCAGAAATAACACTTCTACAGGCTGTCAAACGGCGTTAGCGACCAATAACCCGCTGTATGACAGTTTGAATTGTTCAATTTAGGCGAATTGTTCAATTTAAGCCTAACCAACAAGAATTGAGGATAGCAATATCCAGGCTAAAATCCAACAAGGCTGCTGTAGCTGACTGCTTACCAACCGATATACTCTTTTTACAGCAGCCGGAGACTTGCTAGTTACACCAACTCATTTTTAAGATTAGGGGTCGTCCATACATTTTGCAGAACTAGAAAAATAACCGTAGGCGCATACTACATTAGCGACCCGTGCCAACTGTCAATCATATCACCGAATAACATTCATATTGGATTCAAGGACAGGTTAGGAAAGCGACCAATGGACAAAACTAACCCTTTTTTACTTCCAAACAGGAACACACTTGTAAGATTCCATAACGGAAAACACAATGGATCCAAGAAGATCCGAATTTAAGCCGCCACCCCCTCTGAGTTTAATCAGTACTGGTGCATACTTACTCTGAATCTTCTTCAACGTACGTAGTTTGTTGCATTTAACCGGATTCTCTGGATCAACGGCCATTTGTCCTGCGACTTTGTTAAAAGCACACTCAACCACATGACAAGCTCCTTCAAGGTCCGGCATGTCTATAGTCAACTTTACACCATTTTGTGTAACAATTATGTCATTTGCTTCGGATGCATTGGAAAATCCATCTTGTTCGTCTTTCTCAGGTTCTACTTCCACTTTGATGTTACTTTCTAGTTTTAAAATTTTCTTTCCCACTGGACATTCATCTAAAAAGAAAACACGAAACCACCCCCAATGAATAATCGATCAAATTGTTGTTTTAGTTTTTTTCTATTTCTCACCTTTACGAACCCTCTTCCTTGAGACATCAGTTGTTTCGTGTTTCATGTCACGCTTTGGACAGCTGCATACCTTAACAGCGGTTAATCTCTTTGCAAGAATCTCACCACTAAAAGTAAAAAATTTCATTAAATCAAAAGGAAATCACGAAAATCTATAAAACATCGTACTTAACATTTTCCAAATGGAAAATGATGGAAGTCTCTCGACGTCCAACACATGAATTCTGACAGACAAATTTCAATGCAACCGTTTGTTTAACCAAATTATCATCATTCGGCTGGACACAGCCCAATGGAATTCGTACAGACAATCGATCGCTGACGTTTTTCCCCTCAACGGTTCCCATATAGGTGACATTTGGATTCTCACAACGAAGGACACTGTGTTTGATGTTTTTCTCCTTTGCTACAGATAACAGTATGCGCATTTAGTTTTAAATAAATTCATATCATCTTATCTTTTACCTGGATCCTTGCAGCTGTGATTCTCACAACGAACAACTGGCTCACTGACTTCCGTATTGAACACCATCATAGCGCGAACAAACAATTTCTCACTGCTCGATCTGGGATAGTAGATTACTTCGATGTTAAAGATTGCATTTTCCTTAATGTAAACTTTATTCCACTCTTTCGAGTAAAACCAATTCACTTTCCCTTTTTGTTGGGGTGCTAGATTTAATTCAAACTTAACACCGCCATTATCGTGTTCTTTCAGATCGGGTAATACATTAAGTATTTGCTGAACCTATAAGAGACCGTAAGTCTTAACATGATAAATATACAACAACAACAAAAAACAAGTTTACTCACAGGCTGATCGGATCCTTGTGCAATGAGTTGACTTAGAGATTGAGACTGAAAAGAGATACACTTATGTAATTATTTAGATTTCATTGAATGAACTCCGCGTACCGTATAACCTACCACCATGATTGCTACCGTAAAACTGTTTTCATTTGGTTCGAAGGGTTGTGATTATACATTACGAAACGTGAATCAAATAGATACGTAGAGTCATAATATTAGACTACAAAGAGGGTGAAAAGTAGCACGTTATAACATGTTTCCTTGCTACGATTCAATCTACAGATGACTGTGATAATTCTACGATTCAATCTAAAAACAAATGAAATGGATGAGTCATAGACTCAAGGTCATCCCTGGCAAATCGCATTTTCCTTTTAGCTTTACCGTCATACGTCATTCACCTAAACGTGGGGTTACACTACAAATTTACAATTTTTGCTTTTGTACTAGTTGCGATCACCATTTTCAATGAAGAAAAATTCCTAGATCAGATAAATATGTGCCTAGAGAGGACTCTGAACATATTTGTGATTCCACTAGGGGTGCACTATCCAAGATAAGTTTCCAAGCGTTTGGAAAAATCACTACACAAGCAGTTGATCAAGACTTCAATGCATATAAGCACCATGTCTTCTTTTGCTAGCGTCTCGTGTAAAAAGTCATTTGAAAAGTTGAGAACCATTGCTGCATGTTTGTAAACATATGCCTCCATCTCAACTGTCTGTGGAAATGGTTTGAAATCATCCCCATCAAGCATAGAATTTCCTTATTCCATGGCTACGCGCAACCCCACAGAAAAGTCATTAATTGTCGATAAATCAAACGAATTTATCTCATTCAATAATCAGCTGACATGCCTATTACAATGCCGTTATTGAATACCAAAACTAACATTAGTTTTCCCAATCAGTCTCAAGAGCTACCTCAATCGAAATGGATTTGCTGTACAGCGCTATAATAAGTATTATACTGACGATTATCCTCTCCGGTTTAGGACCATATGGATTCTCACTCAAGCGACAACGTTTCGAGGCATACACCATCACTACAGTTTACACAATTGCAGTGATAGCGACATTTTGCATGTTTTACCTAAGAGACATTTTTCACGACATCAGCTCAGGCCAATTTGATATCAATAATGTTGGAAAACTGTACTCCTACATGAACATAACGGCTGGCATAGTCTGCTATGTGACACACATAATTTACATTCGACGGCATATCGCTTTCTTGAACGCTGCCAAAGAACGTCTTTACGAAGTGATTCTTTACTTAGACGACGGCGAAATGTATCGACATCAAGTCATAATGGTAGGCATTAAATCGCTGCTATTCCCAATTCTACTGCAGACCACCCTAATAGTGCGAGCACTTCACTTTGAACCGGACAGAAACCTTCTGTGGACCATTTACTCCCTGATACCATACGTGATTCGTACAATACCAGCGACCAGTGTTTATGGTGCAATGCTATTGTGCACGGCATTTATCCAGTCGGTCAATTTGCGACTTAAGATAATGGTGGACGAAGTAAATCGAATGCATACACACAAGGAGTGGCTGCTCAAGACACCATTTCATCGGATGCAAAGATACTGTGAACTAAGTGATGAAATTGATAATCTGAATGAAAAGTACACGATCATCATTGATATCACAAAGGAACTTCTGGATTTTTCTTCATTGCCATGGCTTAGTTCGATGTTGTGCAATGTTGTGGGGATTATGTCGGGTTTCTTTACTCAATACATGACCATCGCAGATACACTGTTCAACGGGAAAGAGTATGACTCTTACAATGTTATGACCGATTCAGCATTTATGCTGATCTCCTTCATGGAGATCTACACACAATCGAAGATTTGTTCGGAAAAAATTAGAGAAGTAAAGGATTAGAGCGGGAGGGTTGGAGAATAAGCTAATTGTGTTTCCACAGGTTCACCAAACGGGTGTTATTCTACAGAGAGCCGATGCAATTGAAGCTGATATAAGACTCAGAGAGTCTATTGAATTTTTCTCGTTACGCATCCTTCAGAGGGATTACAAAGTCAAGCCGTTGGGACTGTTTGAAGTTGATTTGTCACTTGTTCATGGGGTAAGTTGTGTTTCTGATGATTTGGTCGTTCTTGGGAAATAACTTGATCAAGTTCTGTGTTGATTACTTGAATTCCATGTGCCCACAGCTCTGAATACAGAGCTACTGACTGGTTTGTAGCTTTCATCATAAACCATCCTGTGTGACACCCAACTAGTCAATGAAACCTAATTCTCAATGATGACCTAAGAACGATCAGATTGGAGTGCACTAAATGTATTAAAAAGTTCTGTGTACACATTTATCGTACATTTTCAGGTGTTCTCCACAGTGACGGGGTTTCTTCTTATTCTTATTCAATCGGACTTGTCCAGAAGGTTTCTTCAGTGAAGTTAATTTATAAGATTTTCGCAAACGACATGTAAATGCATGTATGTATGTGTGGAAATATGAGAGTAAATATAATGACCTGCACTTCTTGTTCCTATCAGTCAAAGAGGGCTTGAAGGACTTTAAGTCCCGCAACAAACGACACTTGAAAAAACCTAAATAGATAAAAGAGGCGTCCACGTACAGCGTTAGAACAAATATAACTGAGGTGTCGGCTTACCGTCACGAGGGCGCTTCTCTGGTTCAAGCAACTGGAGGTAGACTATCCAAGCTTTCTCTTCAATGCTTGTGACCATTCAGTAAAAAGTGTATTTCTCAAAATATATGTCTCCTTCTCAATACGGACTAGAATCTTATATCCAACGGCAAACATCCTAAACCAAGACTGAACAATGACGCTAAAGAGGGTCATTTGTTGCGATCAATAGTCAAGATGTCACCATCTTCGTTAAGCTTCCGACAGAACATCGGTGTGAAGCAGGTGTTGTACAACCGACATAGGCCATTTGACTATACCTAGAGAGCCTTATCCAGCTAGTTCGTCAATCACACAATTCGCTTGAGTGTCATAAATGACTTGGAACCCAACAGAGTGTGACATTGTTCTAATTAGCAATCTTATTCGGCGACAACTGACAAAGCTTCACTGCTCTAGATTTGAATCTGCTTTATACAAAAGATATGATCGAAGCCTAGCTGCCGATATAATCCTTGATATCTATGCGTGATACTGGGTTAATCTTCGGTCATGCGGCGGTCTAATGGGTAGCTGTGACTTCGGCTTTAAAGACACCGCAGAATATTGAGTTTTTCCGAAAAAAAAATACCTGCACCGAATCTCTCGTGTTTTAGACCAACCTTGCACGATACAACGGACCGCATAATTCTCTTGAATTTTCCTACGCTTCGCCAAATGCCTAATTTTTAAAGAACTACACCCAACGGACAAGTAACACAATTTTCCAAATTAACTTGTGAATCCACTGATTCAAATTTGCAGTCGCATTCTTTCCTATTTAACTTTCGTTCTCCTCTTCTGTTTCCATTAAGATGAAATTCAAACAAACATCACACCAATCGGTTCCCTATCATCCTCTTACAACCAACGTGGATCTTATGATTAGAAATAGCATTACTTACTGCTTCTGCATAGAATGGCATCAAGTCATCCGTCTGCAATGAAAAGGGCAAACACATCATTCAACGACGTTACAAATACTTTTTTTATACTTACGTTTATATGACACAAATCAGGATACTCAAGAGGCTGCCTATTAGAAGATAAAACGAAACAAATTTATAAAAAAATTCAAAACACAACAACGAACCTTAAACAATCCACTTAAAACCTACAAGAACTATTTCAATGTCAACAAACTCGAGAGCCTATACGAAATATTGATAAGCAACCATCGACATTAATTACATCACATCAAAGAAAGGTATTTTATCGTACTTACGATTCGTTATGTCCCGGTTCAAACTCGATCACTGGAACAGTGTCATAATGATCACCATCGACACTGTAAAGAGAAACACATAAAACAAAATTCAATACAAAGATTGGCAAGCATATATACATTGGATCGGAGCACATCATATGATCGCGAAGCATGTTGCTTATATACAAATGAAAGCACAAGCACAAGCACTTCTTTTCGTTGGCTGATTTGGGTTCGCTATTAACTTGTTGTTTTTTTCTTTTTTGCTGATGAGAGTCTCCTCCTCCACCAGGGGGGACTCTATCTGAAAGAAAAAAATTAAATTGAAGGTTATGGTTGAAGAAAATTTCCGAAAAAATGCAAATAATTGTGCAAAAAGTTCAATAAAATTAGAATTTACCATTCAAATATGAAAACTAGGGCTAAGTGAATTTTCAAGGGCTGTATATACCGGCTGATACTAGGGTATTTTCTTCTTTGTAATGAAGTGGTTGTGCAAAAACCGACGAAGATTTCTTGAGGAAATTTTTGCGTTTCGCTTTGAATTTACATTGGATTGTTTGGGGTTTTTGGACACTTGTACCTTCCCTGGCGATATCATATATTAATTTAATTATAAAACACAGTTTTTATTAGTGAAAATTGTAAATATTTTGGCAGCAATTTAGCACCGAACACCTGCGAACACAAAAATTTCCTTCTGTTTCTACTTGAAACAAATTTTAATACGAAAAATTGAAACTGTGGCGCTGATGACGTTAGAAAGGAAATAACATCTGTAGTACAGGGTGAATGTGCAAAGTATGAAATCAGTACATGACTTACTGATTTGGTTATAATAATTTTTATTAAATAAGATTTATTTCTAGGAGTTATTTATGAATAGAAAGAGGCTTTACTTCATCTTCACAAGATGGAAATGATATCGTTTGAGGGAGTCTTCAGTTTCTAGGACAGAATTTGATAGCATATTTCATAGTACAAGGTTGTGGTTTGACAGAGCTGGGCACCAATCTCTTTGTTCAAAACTACCTGTTAAGGACGGTTTGGAGTCTGCAATCTATTAAATATGCAAATTATTGTCATTGACACTGTCTGAATGTTCTTAATCAATTAATATCGTCGCTGAAGACAGTACCCTCAGCTTCTAATATTACTTTCTTAACTGCTCTTCGGACGAAGAAAACGTTTCGACGCTATGCTCTGTAACTAAAGAGAAGCTCACACTTCGACGAAGCATTATCCACGAACATGACTAACAAGATTCGACCTTGACAGCAAATAAAGTGGAGTTCACTTGAATCCCCTACCTCAAGGAAGCATAAACCACGAACATGACTTGCTATGCATTGCCGAAGCCCAATAGAACTAACCAAGAACGGCTAAGTTTTCCAAAGAAATATTTTTCCACTTCTGATGTGGCATCAATCTACTTACTTATCATACTTAAGATGACGCTACAGTCCGGGTGCACCTTAACCTCAACCAACAAGCATCTTCAACGAGCTCTTTTCTTAGCTAGCTGTCTCTTGTTTCATACATCGAGTTGGTTAAGGTCCCTTCCAACTGTGCCCTTCACCTGAGCTGAGGTCATTCTTTCTCTCTGGACGAGGTCGGTGTGCTCCACATGTCTTAGTTTTCTCAAACCGTCAATACGCAGACCCGTAGTAGGTAATTCCTCCAACACCTATTCATTGAACCGGTGGAAACTTTTTATAAAGCAAACAAGGTAGGTAAGCACCGAGATGGTTTCTTCTTTTAAGATGTAGTACTGGACATGTACAGAGGCAATGGAAGATTGTTTCTCCTTCTTGTCCCTGTAGCTTCTGCAAAATTCATTTGCGGGAATGCCTAGTCGAGTGACACGTCTGGCTATAGGACAGTGACCAGTGATGACACTTAGAGGGATTCTGTGACAAGTCCTAAGACTGCCCTAGCTATGATTGCTATACTGCATCTAATTACAAAGAGAACTTAAGCTCGAACATTCTTGATAGCTCCAACGACTTTTTTTTAAAAGAAAATCCTGACTTTATACATTATGTCACATCTTATAACCTTTATAGGGTCAAACCAGCTCTAAGGATCTATAGGTACCGTTTGCAGTTAAGAATAAAGTAGCAGTGGTGACTTATGGCACAGTTCCCCCACAGGAGTTTTCTTTATAAAATCTACGATACGTGCCAAAATGTTAGTCTACGCACACCTTTTTTCAGGTTGCGCAAAAAAAAGGTATGCAGTCCATCATTTTTTTAAAGCACCCAAATGAAATGTACGCCCTGTCATCATTGCACCAGAAAAAATCAACATTTCATCATCCTTTATTGACTTCCATTTGCCATCCATCTACAGGTTCTGGTTCATCGGACCACACAAGGCATATGTAAGTAGATATACTTATGTTCAAGAAGAGTTGACAACGGTTTAAACGTTTTAATACGTATTTCTTCAACAGTGGAAGCAAAGTGAAACTGTCTAAGACATTTTTTCCATGACGTAAGACAACATAAAGATATTGAGAATTGGTGAAAGATAAGTAGTCATTGTACAAGACTGATAGTAAGTTGGTGGACGAGAAGCACTTAGAATTAAGGGTGCATTGTTTTCTTAGGCTATTGCTGAGTGTTGTTAATTTCCTTAAATGTATGTGGAGTCTTACGTCATGAATTCTACAGCAGATCTTCTGAAATCGTTTTTCCCCTCGTTCGGACATGGAGCATCAATAGGGCATACGCGCCATCTTGTGCGGAGTTCTGTATCACGTTTTAGCTCATCACCAGTGACCCGTTGGCTTAAGGTAACTCACTTTTCTGCCTGAGTGAGTGAGTGGATTTCATTGCAGAGAATACTTCGCAATGGATTTGCGACATAAGCTGTGCCGGATCCACAACCACTTCCTTCGCCAGATTTTAATGTCTATTGGTTTCTGACTCGTTCTTCGACATCTTCGATGCCATTTTCTGTTGTCTACCTTTTCTTTCCTTATTCAAAGCTACACAGATAACATTTCTGATTACCACCGAGAATAGCAGTAGTGAGCTAATGCAACCCTGTAGTTCACCACTTTCGATTTTAAGTCCACATGACATCCAACCATTATGTAGAGATAGAGACTTTGTATGCACCCTTTATAAAAGCTACAGCTACAAGCTTTTCTGGAATACCCCTCAGTGCTTACAAAAAGGCACATCCTAGCGCTACTTGGGTTCATGGCGAACCGCCACCTCTAACTACCCCTCCAGTGCAAGACCAGAGCTATCGAATGGATTCTCGAAAACGATAAAAAGTAGCTGCAAAGAAGATCTATAATCGGCGTATTGCCCTAAAATCATTCGCATCGGTTTGGTCTTGAACGGAACCCATCCCGGTCAACTTCAACAGATGTATCTTAATGTTCTCTGATCCTATCAATAATAAGTTTGGTTACTGCTTAAAGAACACAAAACCATTTGCATTCCATTAGATGTCCCTCCATTGGTAGCTTGACGATCAGTCCATGTCTTTTGGGAAGCACTCAGTCTCCACGCCTAATTGCCTAGGCAAATAACAAAGTTCTTCATTTAGCGCAAAATCAAAGTTTTAATGCAGAATGTCATTCATTGAGGGGATCTGAGCTAGAGCTTGAGACCCCAGTATACTAGAGGCTTCCCTAACCGATTGCCATCACTCAACTAGATTGCATTTCGTCAAATTTTCATATATTTTGTCAAATTTGACCTACAAAACATTACACACGTTGCGACTTATCATTTGAAGACGATCTTTTCTATCCAATCCAAGTACGCATAGATTTTAGTGTAAACTCCGGGTGCGTTTGGAGCAGCACAAAATTTTCCAAACGATGTCAGTCCAATGACAAATTTCACACAGTTAAACTCCGGTATCTCAGCATGCAATGGTCCTCCCGAATCACCCTGACAAGTGTCCCTTCCGCCCTCCATATAGCCGGCACAGAATTGCTCGTCAATCAAACCTCTTGGCAGTCTCCTCTCGGTGCGGTATATATCCCGGCAAACCTTCTGATCGATAATATTCAGATCCACCTTCTGCAAATCGTTGGACCTAGAACCCATGAATTCGGTTCGACCCCATCCTACTGCTGTTGACTGAGGAATGTCCAAGCTCGACAGTTGCCATAAACAGGCGGGCTGCACACGTTCCGTAAATAAAGCCGGTCTTGAGATTTTCACCAGCGCGATGTCATGGTAGTACATCGAAGCTCTGTATTTGGGATGAAGGATTATGATGGTGATTTTTATGTCCTGCGTTTCGTCAGTTGTGGAATTAAGATTGTGAGCACCAAGCCTGACGATGTCGGGTGGTTTCCTATGGATATTCAAACATTTATCTGATCCTGTCTAGAGTGTGACTAGTTCTGTTACCTACCCACCTGATTCAGTGCAATGAGCTGCTGTGATGATGTACTGGTCACTGATTAGAGAACCTCCACATGCCCACCGGGGCTCCTCATTTTCCCGAGACCAACCTAGAGCGGCCTTTATCGAATTGATGATGTTTACAATGCTTCTTTCGATATATTGTCCTTACCATGTGTGGATACTCTCCAGTGTGGGTTACCTCACCACCAACAATCATCGGTACACTTCGTACACAGAACTTGCCTGAGAAATCCCGTCTTGTTCCAAATTTAGTGCCCTTGGCAGCCTGATGATACTCCTCACACTCTAGAAAGATTTCTCTAAGTAAAAGTAGACTTACTTCGAAACTACAACTTACTCCTTTCACTAAGTCTCTTACTATTGGGGTCCTCGACATCCTTAGCAGCGAGGGGACAACAGATGATTGGAATATTCTTACGATATGTACAAATGTCGATTTTAACGCCGTGTAAGCGATACTCACGTACTACATGCAAGCATTGATAGGCAAGCAGGCAATACCCACTTCGATTGTCAAAGCTACGTCGACAAAAGGATCCTTCATCTACTTCTTTGCGTTTCACAGTCCCTCCATCCGGTCTGGCTGCAGCTGCTAAACTAAGATTTTCTTGAAAGTTATTGAAGATATGGCGAACGTTTTGAAACTTTGATTTGATGGATTTACTTGGAATATGTTTTCCGGTCCACTTGGGTACGGTGAACTTTGTTGTTTGGTAATACTGAGCCAATTGGTTGTAATATCGTGCTGTAAAAGATACAAAATGTGATTGAAAGAAGAACCTTGACAGTCCACCAAGACGTGGACCTTCAAAAAACGAATTCTTTGCTCGATATGTGGTAGTTTCTCAGAAACTCTAGGCCTTAGGAAGGGAAAACATAATTCAAGTTCTAAGGTCACAAACAAGGATTTCTGCTCTGGCTTATCCACCATCTGCGAGACTCTGGAAATGAAACTCAACAAAAGATCTTTGACAAGCTAAGAAGTTCACTCTTCAAGTCAAGGAATTCTTTATTGAAATCCAAAGCAGGGCATGACTGAGCTGCATACTTTCACCACAACTTCTTGTAGTGGACATCAGTGATATTATCCGCGCAGCTTTTTTGACTGCGCTGACAATATCTGCTTGGTTTCACACAGAATTATCGACCTACCTCCGAGGGCTCACAACTCGAAAACGAGATTGTCGAAGTACAGCTGAAGATGAATTCAGCAAAACCAAAGGTCCTAAGCCTACTATCTTCGTCTTAAAAGAAAGATCTCGGCAGACGGTGACACCGAACTGGATTTGGGCAGCAAAAGCTATTTTCGGAATGCTATCACCTGACTGTTTCGCTCCCGACGTAGGTCAGTAGTTCTTTGTGAGTATAGTAGCCCACTGCTGTCACTCGCAAGCTACAAACCTTCGTCTAAGTATAAAATTCTGGCCGAACAGAATGCCCAGCTTGAGACCAAGTCAGGAACTAATAGACATCACTAAACAGCGAAGGAAATGGTGGTGGATCGGACAGTTTTTGCAAAAGTGGGTCGCCCTAAGCATATGGATCACTGGTGATCAACTGAAGGGAGCTGAAATGCGATGTAGAACTCCGCACAAGATGGAACGCCTTCATTGTTGACGCCTCATGCTCCACAAGGGCTAAAAGGATTTAAGTCAGGAAATTGCACACCAAGTTAACGTGATGTTAAGCTTATTAAGGCCATCCTCACTGGACACTGCTCACTCAATTAAATCTCTCGGATAACTGCCAACTTTCTTTGAAAAACCGAAGCACTGGTGAGTATGTTTTGTGTGAGAAGATAGCAATACTAACTAATGGCCTCTCTATCCAGGCACTATAGCCTCAAAAAACGCATTACAAAACTAGGTCCAGGAACCGATGACTGACCATATATTGCAGCAAATTATCAGACACTATCTCGGTAAAATTATGGTGTTTCTTACAACCAATTGAGCATGGAATAGCTGAGTTCTATTCATGTGGACAAATCTTGCAGAGCCTTCCTTCCGCAGAACAACTAATCGGCACCCGACTGACTAAACTTACACAATTCAAATGAACTTAAAACACTCTGACTGAACAGTGAATACATCAAAAGAATTATTAATTTAATCCTTAAGTTAAAACTCATTTCGAAACATTTTCTTGGACGGATTTTGACAGCTGTCAAACTTTTAAAGGCTGTTTCTTTACTGTGTTATGACTTGTTTACGTAAGTGCCATTGGAATCGTAACTGTATTCGAAATAGAAAGACAGCTAGTCACAAGTAATTTTAAACTAAAGTTTGAGAACTTAAGGCACAACATTATTACAAAGTTCAAAGGCACCGAAAGCGATCCGTTTAACATCGAGAAAGGAGTAAGGCAAGGTTTTATACTATCACCTCTACTCCTTTTGGCACAGACTTATAGTACGAACTAACATCGAGGCACCCAATGGCATGCAATTCCGACTCAATCAGAGACACACATTTTTTCCGACTGATTAAGAACGCAAGAAATATTAGACTTAACATCAATGGAAGATCCCTCTGCTATCTAGGCAACATGATCACAAAAGAAGGTGGTCACTAACCAAGCAGGACAGGCATAGCATATGGGAACATTTAAACCTTTTCAAGGTCCGTGTAAAGTCGATCTTACTCTACAGCAGCGAATCCTGGCAAGTGATGGACCATATTTCCAAAAAACTGCAAGTTTTCGTCAACAAATGTCTTAAGAGGATATACAGGATCTGTTAGTCCAAATGTGTACTGAATCACGACCTAACAGTGCCGGAAAACCCACTGCCAATCGCGAAGGAAATACGCTTCGCCGTATATCGCGAAATCGCGAGAATGGTATTCGAGAAGGCTCCACAACGGAACGGAGGACGTCGCAGGAAAAGACTCACATGGTGAAGATTAATATGAGATGACGAGGATTTCGTGGCCACAAATTAAACGGATTGAACCGTGAATAATATAGAAGGATCGTTAATTTATTGCTGCCACTATAAGCTCCAAAAGGAGAACCATCCTCATTTGACCACGCAAGTGCTATCAGAAATGGTCGTATTGGGCTTATTTGACGAGAAAGTTGGAAAGGACCGTTTGTCAATGAGCTCGTGGGAACACTCTTAGCTGTCATCGTCCTTGGCCTCTGGGGAGCGTATATCAGCCTTATGTTGGAAAATTCAGCCTTGAAGCGGATTGTCATACGACCTTTGCTCAAGTGTCGGAGGCTTTACATTTTTTCCCTGAGTCTGTCGCATATGACGAATCCGCATCCGAATAAGTGCTTCTTCTGCTTCCTGTAGCAATCACCGTGGTAGATATTATAGATTTCTATCCTCCTTTGGATAGTTGATATCCAACGACAAGAAGCTATAAATTGCCAAAAAAGAGAAGACTATCAGAGCACATGAATGAGAAACTCTCTATAGCACATCCTCAAACCACCAACAACCAGTGGCAATTTGAAAATAAACAAAACTGACGTCACCAAACTCTCTAGAAACCATGGATATAATTTGTTTGATCAATCACCTCGCAAATAAAAGAAATATTCCACGCTTAAGTTCCTAAGATGCAGTAATGGCTGGAAAAGGTAAAAAGAAACGCAATAGCAAAGATTCAACAGCTCAAGCAACCGGAAATGGCGAACCAAAGAAAAAGGGCGGCAAAAAGAAAGCTGCCTCGAAGGGAAAATCCTTTCAATGTGATATATTTAACGATGCAGCTATGGAGAATGCTTATTACGTGTGTCACAATGTTCAAGTTAGTAAATTCCATTAAAAATGCATGCAAACATATATACATACACATACCTAAGTTTTTTTTACATTTTAGGATGTTCTTAAAACTCGAGGGTTCGCATGGCCTGAAGCTCAAAAGAAAAAGAAGAAGGGAAAACGTTAAGCTTGATTCTCTGCAACGCCATAATGCTTTTAAAAAACGAAAATAAAAATTAATACCTAGTGTTAGAAGGTTTTTTTTTTTTATTGAATGAATGTCCTAGAGCATATAGACTCGAGCACTCCCCCAGACAGTCTCTATAAGCTGTACCTTCATCAATAACGAAAGAGCTGATTGATTGCCCAAGGTACAATTCAAAAAGACAGATGAAGAGTCTTACTTACTTAAGGTGGTGCTACAGTCTAACCAACGAGGCTTATTGTTGCTTCGTAACTAGCTGTGTTTTCTGTGATTAGGTAGGTATAGGTACCCCGGCGGCACAGCCTCCTAGAGGGCGTATTTTAATGTGTTCTCCTAGGACAAAAAGCCAGATAAACCGCATCTTGCAGGCCTGAGCACCGAATACGTCATAATAGCCCATACAAGGTGTTCATTAAGTAATTCAACTTAATTGAAACTGTGGGAGGTACCGTTAAATGCATCTAGAGAATTCTTCCACTGCCGTTCAGAACTAAGGAAGAGTGTTGCCACCAACAACTCTCCGAGGAGGTCGAGAGTTGAGACCTAATCTTAAGTTGAGAAACTAGACACCCAGCATTCTCGACGTCGAAGTAAGAGTAAAAGTTGATAGACAGAGGTTGGGTTAGGAAAACCTGTGAACGATTGTGTCCTCTTGAATGTACATGACTATCCTTTGAACAAATCAAGAGTCTACCACTTTTTAAATCCAACAAAAACTAGAATTATTAGTGACGACAACACCTTCTAAAAAAGATGGTGCACACACTTGGTTACCATCTGAACCTGTCATCTAACTACTCTGAGACATCGGCACCGAAACAGCTTAAATAGTCAACCGTCTCGATCTTGACTGCCTTGTCACTATCGATCTCTGCAAGGAAGATAAGTACTATTTAGAGGTGATCCCAGATCGTAAACTTTTATGCTCAAGACTTATGGAGGTGTTTTCGGCAAGTCGTGGGACTTGTCGCCGAAGAAATCTACATCTACACTGTAACGCGTAATGAAACAAGATTTCATGTATTTTACTGCTGCTTCTCCAGGTTTCAAAGAACGGTCTGTCTCAGCTGCTTAGGGGGTGCCCCAGACGATTATCTAATGGATATTGACTTTGGCCAGAGTCTGAGGCGGATGAAGAGAGAGTCTGAGAACATGTAAAGCAAATAAACACCAATTATCTAGCCTGCAGAGTTTTCGAATCTAACCTTGAGGAACAACACAATAGAGCAAAACCTCGCCTTAAGTTACGAGCACCAACCAACTTGAATTAACTTCTTAATTTACTTAAAGAGCCTTCCATCCTTTTCCACGCCGGGCATATTGCAGCAAGTTTAACAGGCCAAGCCTCCTGGCATCCGCTATAGTAGTTGGGTTTTTCTATTTGTCTCGAATCTTGAGGCTGCGATTCGAAGATTCCCTTGGCTGGAACATTCTTGTCAATTTGCTCGACCGAGCCAATGTAATCGACGTAATTTAGCTTCCACATCTTGATACAGCTTATGGTTGTATCTCGTCCTGCTCGCAAATAGTACCGAATATAAGAAAAAGTATTAAAGAAACCAAGTGTTCTGATTTCTCTGTTTATCATCCAGCACTCAGCATCATAAAGGAGAGCCAGCAAGATCAGCGTTCAATCCCTTTGGTCTTTCGTGTTAGGATCTTTAACTCCCATTGTTTTGCTAAACCGAAAAAGCAGAGATTTCATAGCAGAGCACCTAGAGTATCATTTAGAGAATCTACGTTTGCTCTAAGGCATAGTTGCGAAGATGACATCTCGTCTAAAGCTATGGTCACACAGAACCTTATTCAGGGGCAGCATATATAAAGTTTTGTCCTTGTTCACTTCAAGACCAATTTTTCTTCAATCCACGCAGAAGTCTCTACGAGACGATATTGTCTATATACGCCAGCAGCTGGATGAACCCATAGAATATAGGGCGTTTGATCGAGCTAACTGGAGGTTCGCTTAGGTTGAGATCCAAATTAATCATAAATTGCAACGCGACCCAAGTAGGTTAGGACAATTTTTTTTTTCCGATCAAAAATTACTTTTTTTGTAAAAAGGAGTTGGCTTTGCATCTCTACACTGCCTTTTTCGGCTTAGCTTGGGTTCCTTTACGGAATCCGTTGCGGAAACGCCTTCGCAGAGCTTGCAGTCAGTTCTAGTGGTCTTCCTCCTCTTGACTTTAACCGACTAGTCATATGAACGCAACTTGGCTGCTGGGTAGGGTATTCACATTGGGAGCAAGTAGACTTTTGTATATCGTATGAGCTACGTCCGCAACAACGGCACAATATGTGCATCTTATTGTGGCTTTTACCAAAACTTGGTGTAACTTTCGTCATCTTGGATGGCGAACGAGAGAAAATTTACAAAAGCATCCCTTAATTCCACCTTCAAGGAATCTTAGAAAAGACTTTACCTACAGAAACTGCAGAAACGATGGAGAAAAGTAGACACAGTCCAAAGACCACTTGGCATTGCCTTCTCTCCCTCTCTCCGTACTAAAAATTCTGCAATACAAACAGACTGTTCCAGAAGGAACCACCTTTATCGCTTTCGGTTGTTTCGCAAGTAAACATTTCTCTTGTTAGTTTGCCTCACCGACCGCGACCGGCATTAAAAACTATTTTTCATATTTCACCCCCTGGAGCACACCTTTTACAGTCAACCAATACATTCAACATAACATTCCTATTGCGGGCGTGTGAAATTCTTTAAATAGATCCCAAAAAAAAAAAACAAATTAAAACAGACGAAAATACCACCAATGTGAATAATCTTACATTGATGACATCATGGAATCACAACACTTTTCTCGCATTTTCCATTTTATTAATAACAACCCATTTCTGTCCGAAGAAGCAGCATCATGCAATGTGTCATTCTTCACAGTGCGCCCTCCCCCACCGTCAATTGCTTTTCAAAATTAATGTTGAAAACTATTTTGCTGCTTTCAATACGAGTATGTTTGGCCTACAAAATACATCCAACCAATACATAGATACAGCGACAGGATGTGAGATTTTCCATGGTAAAAAGAAAATCGTTTTTCGCGAATTCAAACAATCAGCCCCGCGATTCTTTCACCCACCTACAGATACATTTATTTAATTTTTTTCCAAACATAAAATACTCAATTTCGCTTGAATAGATACTTAGTCGATTTGCGCGATCTGTTACAGACGGACGGTTCTTAGGTTCTCTCAGACAAGGTGTTATACTTTTCAGATACTGTATCTGAATGTGAAGTTTTTTTTTTTTTTGGTGAAAGTGTTGGTCCGAGAAATACTACTGTCGTGTATAATTTAAATTAATCACAGTTGACACGCCGGTAAAATTGACAAGTAAAAAAGCAAATTAATTGAAGTTCGAAGTATTTATTTCATCAACAAAAAATAAAACTGTTTAGTGACCTTCAAGTGATTAAGTGACTGTCGTCGGTTGTCTTGTGCTCAGAGTTTCCTAATTTTTTTGGACAAAAAAAAAAAAAAATGACAAAGACGGCAGCAATTGGAATCGATTTGGGCACCACATACTCATGCGTTGGAGTTTGGCAACACAGTAAGGTGGAGATCATTGCCAATGATCAAGGAAACCGAACAACTCCCAGTTATGTGGCCTTTAACGATACGGAACGACTGATTGGCGATGCTGCCAAAAATCAGGTGAGATATGAATCCATTGGATATTTTTGTTCCAATTATTGCTCATAAATTATTGTTCGCAAAGAAATCTGTCAGGAGCAGTTTTAGAATTTTTTTTTAAATTAAAAGTGATGTTCTCATTCGTTGTAGATTCAGTAGGTCTGGGATGATACAGGTAGAGTTTCATCCAACCCATCGACGTATATTTGAAGATTGCTTCAAAAATTGTTTGTCAGTGGAAACATATCATAACTACTTCAGGTCATCTTTTGGTCCCTTTATGGATCAAAGGCAATTCTTTTAATTAGCTCAAGCTAGAGGGGCTAAACTGGAGCATGGGCATTAGGGAAATAATCCAGGGAGAGACAATGGAGAAACTAATGCACGTTGGTTTTGAATGCAGTGATGAGAAAGCACAGAGCTATCGACATCATACCGCTTTCATGAAGTACTG
Organism: Criorhina ranunculi; assembly: GCA_951813785.1. NCBI lineage: Eukaryota > Metazoa > Arthropoda > Insecta > Diptera > Syrphidae > Criorhina > Criorhina ranunculi. The sequence goes on from OX638381.1 coordinate 29,706,019, forward strand.
CTTCGAAAAGAATCTCTTTGTTTGACAGGACGCCCGAACATATATTTAAGGGTGAACTGGTGAGCGTGATGCATATTCTGGGTAAAATGTTGAAAGGGCGGACTGGTCTCTCGACCACTTTTTATAGAATAAACGATTAAACAGTGAGTGGACAGGCAACATTTCTTCGATGTTCAAGTCGAATTTCTTCACAATGTCCCCGTCGACGCGCTTTTTTTATTTTTATTCCGTCTAAAATGTCCGAGACAATTTTTGGTACATCAAACCAGATTTGAGTCGCGCTTAAGGCAAATGAACGTCTTGTACATCGAAGACAGCTCAGAAGTGGCAACGTATTTTTTGCACCATTTGAGGAAACCTAGACATTTTTCGGCATTTTTGGTGAGACTTCGAATATGTAATCATTTCAATGAAGGTCAGCACTAATATAAGCCGTGTTTTTTTGAGAGCTGTATACCCAACCCAGTAAAATTGTACACACAAAGCAACAACAAAATACTAAGTGGCGATAACTTTCCCAGTAATCGCAAGTGAGGATAGCAGTTCATACATTGGCACCTAGAGCGCAAAAAATCTCATAACATACATAATGAGGATAGGAAGCCTTTTAGTTTCTGTGATGTAAGGTCTATCCATTAACAATGGTTCGGGGATCGGGTTTGGATTTCGCTTAAATGACAGAAGACAGCATTGGATTTATGCTGTCTATGTCGGAATTGAATGAGTTTAGCATACGTTGATGTTCCTCTTCTACGTCCGAAGATCAGGGGCTTGAATTAGAAAACGAATATAAGAAATTATGTACTATAATCAGCAAAGAAATGGATTATATTAGAGAAGATATCCGAGAGAGAGTCGAAGGCAAAATGGAGCCTTGGGGAAGCATCAGAATTTATTTGGTAAATTGCAGTTTTGAAACCAGCCTAAGCTACCTGAATTGAACGGCCCAAAAGGTAGTTTCAAATTCATCAAGCAATCCATCGATGCCATTTGCTTGCATTTTCGACAAAAGAGCTCGGTGTCAAACTCTGTCAAAAGCCTTTGAAATACGAAATGCAAGAATCTTATTTTCACCAAAGTGATGGAGAGATTCGTTCCAATTCTCTGTGAAATATACATTGAGTCACTGAAGAGTTTTCTTTTGTAAAAGGTTTTGTAACAAGTCGTTGAGGCATGGCAACACATCTTCTTGACGAGGTCTGTAATAGATTCTGCAGAACTTTCTGCTCATACTTACATACATATTTACTTTCGACCATTAAAGGGTCTCTGCTTGAGACAATGCAGCCTTCCATCCTCTAGAATCTCTGGCATTTTGCTGCTAGTTTGTCACACCAACATCCTGTCAACGATGATAGCTTGGTCCTTATAATGGAGGATCGGTCTTCCTAGTCATTTCGAATCTGAAGACTGTGATTTGAAGCTTTTTTTGGCTGGAATATGGTAGCAAAGGTGCTTTTTTTTTAACTAGATCCGCATGTTGCGACTACTCAGTATTTTCTCCTTTATTCGCTCCACTAGTAGAGAGTAGAACTGGCAGGATCACTGTTTTATTTGTCCTTGTAAGGAGTATTAATGTCTGAGTTCACCTCGGGTTTGAAAGCCTTTTTCGGGATCCTAAGTTCATCTCTAATCACAATGGACCCATCACGAACTAGGTCCAGACACAATAGATCCTTCAAGTCGCATTGCTATGTGCGTACAGTCGCAGAGCCCACTAATAAAAGAAATCACTGGTCTAAGTGTGCTGGCAAAAGCTGGCAGCCACTTCAATCTAAGTTCATCCTTGAACATCCTTAAAAAAAACTATAGACAACGAATGCTATTGTATGGGTCTTCTAAGTTGTTGAAAAGTTGGGGGGCTCCCTGTTGAATAAGAATACAATTCAAATTTGTGTGATGCAAATAGACTTTAGACATTCACAAAGTACGCCTGATAGAATCTTGTTTGCAAAAGTTGGCAAGAATAAGTAGTTGAAGAAGGGAAATCCCCCTTTCATAGTTGAAGCATGTTAAGTCCTTGACCAGCTCACAAATGATGGCACCTTACTTAAACCAATTAACAATTAAATCTGATTTCACACAAAATAAAAACAAAATTCGCACCTAATTCGTCGGTCAATCAAAATGTCTAAAATTCAATTCAAATTGGGTTGTCAGATTTGCAATTAAACGCAATAAATTGTGAAAATTGTGTGACTGCGTAGCCAAGTAAAGCCAACGAAAATGAACAAACATTCTAAAGTCTTTCTCAAGCCGCAATCAAAATTCTCCACGATCAGCACCAAATCATGAAAATGTTAAAAATTTATTTAAGAAAACATTTACACGTTTTTTTCTTCCAAAAATGGAGTCAAGAAAAAAATTTAATACATAAGTTTACACAATGTTACTGTGCAGTAGCTAATAACATTGCATAGTGTGTTCATTTTGGCGTGATGCATTTATTGATGTGGCCTGAGTGGTGCTTCAAGTTTTCCCAGCTACCAGTATGTACACTTATGGAACTAGAAAACCAAATATGCGAGAAATATGAGTTGAAACAAACAGCACCCTGTTGTCCAAAAATGGACGCAAATATCGTTCGAAGTTTTTTTGTTTTTTTGTTTGCGAATTGCAATGACTAATGTCAACAACAATAAACGAAACGATAAATCATGGTGACATAATTTAAATTCGAAATCTTAATGTTAAATACAATCAGATTGAATATATTTAAACAGTGTTTGTATGTTTTTGATTTTTACTTATTTTTAAAATAAGATTACGATAGGATACGCGTAGGTGTGTTAAAGTAATTCATACTCGGGGCAGATGGGAATATACAAATTTAATTTCAAAAATAGAAATGCATATTCGAGGTTAAATCGTTTATATAAAGAATTTTTAATTTTAAATTAAGAATCTGAGTTTGTCGTTTGGATAAACATAACAAAAATGAAATGAATGTTGATGACAGGTTTTTCAGTGACGTTGAGGCCACAATAAGCCCAATTTTTGCTACCACATAACGACATATGTTTACCCTTAAACCTACTTTCGGACGTTCTATCAAATATAGAGATTCTTTCTTCAGCCGTACCACACAAATGTGGAATAATCTACATAGCTCTGTGTTTCCTCATCACTACAACCCACAAGCCTTTAAAGTCAACATGCACCGGTATCTCCTTTGTCTCTCCTCTAATTTCCCTAATGGACGTCCTCTAGTTTAAGGGTAGTCATAATCCCTTTAGCGCCAATTATAAAAAAAAAATAAAAATACTCAGAGTTATGGCCTCATGTCGTTTTCACAGAGCGGCATGTCACTTGGTTAAGGCTTTGTTCAATCCTCTTACTAGATTCAAAATAGTTCGAGCATGCAGGGCTCGCTTAAATTCGGTTGGAAGACTGAATCCGCTAAGCCTTCTCTGGGTCCCAGGACACAGCAAGCGTCAGAAGAGAACTTCTCTGGTCCTGAACCTACTTTGAGTTTGTCTATATCTTCGGCTAAACCTTTCATCGATGGTTAAATTTCCAACAAGCACAACCTTAGGTGGCATGACTTCCCGACGTCTGTAAGAAATCCGTAGCGTCCTTGTTGTCTCTTAGCAGACAGAACTGCTGACAACTTATTGCTGTTATTGAGGGAGACTGGGCCTTTGCAATTCATCTCAACAGGCTTTAGTGACACCACTATCAGTGACATTTGTGGAAAGGGCCACAACACTGCGGAACACTTCCTATCCGCTTTTTTAACTCCACAGGCTGGATCTAGGCACCGACTGTCCCACATCCTCCACAACACACATAACCAACCAGGTCACACGAGTCGTGGTAACAAAAAGGCACATCTAGTGCAATTTCATGTTAAAGCGCCACCTCTACCTACCTACTTTCTATGTGATTGTGCTCGTATCAGCTAATAGATTTTTGAGCTGATGTGATGAGTGCTGGTAATCTAAGCTCCCTATCACTGAAGCTGCGGGTAGTACGATCGAGCTGTTTGTGTCTGAGTGCTCCAGAGTGGTGTTCGAACACCCCCACAGAAAAATTCAATGTTATAAGTGAATACTTCTCCTGTCCAAGTCACACCAAATAAAATGCTTGATTACGGTGTAAAAGTCCTTTTTAAAGTCAATAAAGATTGCTTATGCTACAACAAGCTCAACGCCAAAAGTTTTCTTATTCGTCGAGTGACTATTCTAGCCACTATTTTGATTATCATAAATCGAAAGCAAACACATCTGCGATTATTCGCCTTTTGGGGATTTGATGATCATTCCATTCTTTTACTCACCCCTCTCCTTGGAGAAGCTTTCAAACTTGTAAATTTCTATAAATAAATTGTGTAAGAAATGAATTGCATTATGAACTTCACCTATGTATAGGCATTACGAATTGGAATTATTTATAAGGGAATAATCATCGACACGAATGACAGTGACAGCTGGTGATAGAAGCGACCTAGTTTCATAACATACTCCCGTACGACATGTAAAGGAAACCTTTTTTGTTTTGAGCCCTTAACCGATCGTTCCTCCAACCAGGGAAAACAACCCTTTCTTAACGAAAGTTTCTCAGAACATTGCGGCAATTGTGCATCTGTCATGGATGGTGGCCAGACTCATCTTTGCCGTTCCTCTGGTTACACAGAGGAGGAAACAAAAACCGCCTTGATGGCGCACAGAAATAAAGATTCTTAAGACTAATAGAAGGCGTCTTTTTAATAAAGCCGAACGCACAAACGAATGCAACCCATTGGAACTCGTGCAAAGAGCTCTTCGTAAAATACAAACAATGTTAAGGAAAGCCTGACAAAACTCCTGAAAGCTCATTTGTAGAAAAAAAAAGAGTCCTCTGAAGCATCTAGGCTATGTAGAATCCTCTTCACATGTCCTTGTATTTCTAGATTTAAAAAAAAATACATAGCTCATGGACTTGTTGTTGTAAAGAAACTATTGATCTACAACTGGAAACCCATTCCCCTGGTAGCTAACCCACAACATAAAAAACCCTCGCGACTGGCAACATAAATAGGGACAAACTTATCCACTTCAAACCCTATAAATGTACGGGACCAGATGGCATAAAACCAGCCGAATTTAAAGAAGCACCTCTACCCTGTCTGAGGATTATTTTGAAAAGCTGTCTGGATCTAACTCATATAACCCAAGTATGAAATGAAATCAAAGTGGTTCTCAAAGGACCCTTACCTTATCACCATTGCTTTTAAAAACCCCAAAAAGACTGATAGATACTCACCTCCGTAGCAGCATTGATACGATGCCACAGACCTGCCCCTCTGACCTTACTTCTACAATAAAGCCCCAAAGATGTGCGTATATGTACTCTCCAATGCTGATTTAGTTGTACTAGTTTTTGGTTCTCCATTTGTCAGGCTTGAGAAATACTAAGTTTCATCCCATTTACCCCAAGGCCAGTTCTTTTAGCTCGACAACCTTTCGTTGCATCGGAATTAGTAAGAAAATGCAGCATTGCCAAGCTCCAAAGCTTACAACAGAACTGATGAGTGTGGATGCAAAACAATTCAAGTCGTATCACCGCAATGGATATGATTGAATATATGAGTAATGCTTAGATAGTCGGATCGTCCTTGAGGCATTACCTTTAGATTTGGCAGAACCTATGCTTCTGAATGTGTTGTCTTAATTTTGCGTGTCAAAGAGTCCTCGTTTTAGGTCTAAGTTGCGCTTAACTTTCTTCGAATGTTGTTTCACACTGGGAAACCTCTTCTTCTTTCCTAGCTTGCTCACCCACCTTTCAGCTCCATTCTTGACAACAGTTATAGCTTTACAATAAATCACTTATCTTTTTACTTTCAGGTCGCAATGAATGCTACCAACACAGTGTTCGATGCTAAACGTCTGATTGGTCGCAAGTTTGATGATCAAAAAATCCAAGATGACATGAAACATTGGCCATTCAAGGTTATTAATGACTCGGGAAAGCCAAAAATCGCAGTCGAATTCAAGGGCGAAAGAAAGGTATTCGCTCCAGAAGAAATCAGTTCCATGGTCTTGGTTAAGATGAGGGAAATCGCCGAAGTTTACTTGGGTGGCAAGGTCACAGATGCGGTCATTACTGTACCGGCCTATTTCAATGACTCTCAGCGTCAAGCCACCAAAGATGCCGGTTCAATTGCCGGTCTCAATGTGCTTCGCATTATCAATGAACCAACTGCGGCTGCCCTGGCTTATGGCTTAGATAAGAATCTGAAAGGTGAAAAGAACGTCTTAATCTTTGATTTAGGTGGAGGTACTTTTGATGTGTCCATTCTGTCTATTGATGAGGGCTCCCTGTTCGAAGTCAAGTCGACAGCTGGAGACACACATCTCGGTGGTGAAGATTTCGACAATCGTCTGGTGAACCACTTTGTTGAAGAATTCAAGAGGAAGCACAAGCGCGACTTGCATGGAAACATTCGAGCTCTGCGTAGATTGCGAACAGCGTGCGAACGTGCAAAACGAACTCTATCATCCAGTACTGAAGCTTCCATTGAAATTGACGCCCTCCACGAGGGTATCGATTTTTACTCCAAAATAAGCAGAGCTCGTTTTGAGGAGTTAAATATGGATCTATTCAGGTCCACCCTGCAGCCAGTGGAGAGAGCTCTGACCGACGCGAAACTGGACAAGAGTGCTATTAACGATGTAGTTCTAGTGGGAGGCTCGACTCGCATTCCGAAAATTCAAAAATTGCTTCAAGACTTCTTTGGTGGTAAACAGCTTAACTTATCCATAAATCCTGATGAAGCCGTGGCCTATGGTGCCGCTGTACAAGCTGCTATTCTCACCGGTGTGGGTAGTTCCCAGATTCAGGACGTTCTTCTGGTTGATGTTACCCCATTGTCGTTGGGTATCGAAACTGCCGGTGGTGTCATGACCAAATTAATTGAAAGGAATGCTAGAATTCCCTGCAAACAGCAACAGACCTTCACAACATACAGTGACAATCAGAACGCTGTCACTATTCAAGTTTACGAGGGTGAACGAGCCATGACCAAGGACAATAACTTACTGGGTACATTCAATTTGACCGGAATTCCACCGGCACCAAGAGGTGTGCCAAAAATAGAAGTAACATTCGATTTGAACGCCGATGGTATTCTCAACGTCTCGGCCAAGGATAACAGTACGGGAAAATCTGAGAAAATCACCATCACCAATGACAAGGGTCGTCTGAGCAAGGCTGAGATTGATAAAATGCTCTCCGAGGCTGAAAAGTACCGAGAAGAAGATGAACGGCAAAAGGAGAAGATAACCTCCAGAAATGCCCTCGAGAGTTATATCTTTAGTTGTAAGCAGGTATGCTATTGTTAACCATTTTTAAATTAAATAAATAAAAATTAATTTTGATTTGTTTTTTAAAGGTCGTTGATGAAGCTCCCACAGGCAAGCTGACAGATTCCGATAAAGCTACTGTACGCGACAAGTGCACTACGGAAACATCGTGGTTGGATCGTAATGCTCTGGCAGAAAAGGATGAATTCGATGATCACTTAAAGGATGCTCAACGTGTTTGTGGACCAATAATGGCTAAGATGCATGGCCAACCAGCTGGATGTGCTGGACAAGCTGGTCGGGGTAATGCTGGTCCCACCGTCGAAGAAGTTGACTAAATTTTCGATTGCGCTAAACTCAGTTTATAAATTTTTATATTATTATTATGTTCTTTTTTCTTTTCAATTAAATATTAATAATTTTAAAAAATGTATATTTAGAAATTATTCATGCATGCATACCTTAAGGCGTTCTAAATCACACTTAGGTCGAGAACTCCAGAGAATTGATGTCGATGATACCACTAGTAGTTCTTAAAACTTTCATTAGTACATGCACAGCCTGATCCGTGCGGTTTTAAGCCAGGAGAGGGCACAGTCGAACATATTTGCACAGTTGAACGCAAGAACTTTTAATTGATAGGCTCCTACTTTCTCTTTATCGATTTTAAGGCCGCCAATGACAGCTTATAGAGGCAAAGTATGCCTTGTTAAGTTTGGTTGTCACTGCAAAAATTGTCTATCTGCGCAGGATGCCGATGGAAAATGCTAGCTGCCTTATCAAGGTCGGTAAAGACCTCACCAGCACCTTCGATAGGAGGAGGAGAACAAAATAAAGAACTCTCGTGTAACCACTTTAACATCATACTTGAACGAATGTGCTTAACTGTCCAGCCAGCACCAGATGCTTGTGTAGTCTGGGCAAATAATGTCGTCGCCAACGAAAGGGTTCATCCCCCGTTCATATCGAAGGTCGAACTCCAAACGATCTTCGACTCACTTAGAAGGAAGAAATCAGAGGGAATCGATGGAATATCGAACATTGTGCTTCGACATCTCCCCCTAGTAGTGGTGGACATTTATACCACTCTGTTTAATAATGCGCTGAATAATGCACATTATCCAGCGCATTGGAAAACAGCGGTGGTTCACGCTATTCCCAAAAGGGATAAAGATAGCTCCAATCCGGGGAATCTCCGGTCAATAAGTCTCTTGCCGAACATCAGTAAAGTATTCGAAAAGGTGGTCCATAGAGCCTTGGCTAAGTGGGTTGAGGACAATAAAATAATTCCTGATAATCAATTCGGTTTCAAGGCGGGTCATTATACAATACATGCCGCGTCTAAACTGGTATCTGATATCCAATGGAACAAATGCAAGAACCAATGCACGGGTGCCTGCCTGGTTGATTTGGAGAAGGCCTTCGACACCGTATGGTTAAAGGGGCTCTTTTACAAGTTGAGCAGGTTGGGTATAAGCAAACCACTGCTGTACATGCTATGTAACATGCTGACCAGTAGACGGTTCATTGTGAAAAATGGCAATGTGACTTCTGCTGGTACATTCGAAGTTAAAAATGGTCTGCAACAGGGTGCAGTAAATTCGCCGGTCCTCTTCAACATTTACACGAGCGATCTCGTAGGTTCTCTTCATCATGCTATTGCGTATGCAGACGACTTGGTTGCGTACAGATCAGGTCCAAAGATCGAGGTCATTGTCACTCTTTTGCAGCATGACTTCGATAAGATTCAGCTATATTGCGACGACTGGAAGTTGAAGATCAACTTTCAGAAGTCGGAAACCATTCTGTTTAGGAAGCCGTTGTCTGGGGCCTCTAGGGATACCAGAAAGAATTGGCGAAAGTTCGTAATCGTGGGACAACACGGGCGACCATTAGAGAGTCGAAGTGTAGTCAGATACCTCGGGATCTGGCTAGACCAATATCTGTATTTTAACAAACATGTGGATGCTGCTCTGGCCAGAGCCCGAGTTGCTTTTGCCCTTACAAAGAGACTGTTTTACAGCAGCCAACTCGATGCGAGGGTAAAGGTAATCTGCTATACGGCCCTAATCCGGCCAATGCTTACATATGGTTGTCCCGTGTGGTTCAACGTGCGGGCAAGCTTGATGGAAAGGATTCGGGTGTTTGAGAGGGCTTGCCTTCGCCTATACAGAACACCAGAGTCTGAATACAGAAAATTCTATTCCAACGAGGTCCTATACAACAAGGCGGACCTAATCAGAGTGGACAATTTCATAGTGAAACTTACTCGAGGGCACATTGCAAGAGCAATAAACTCGGTCAATAACCTGATCTCTGGGGCTTACTACCCCAATCCTATGTACCACGAGAGGGTGCGCTTTAACGGCTTCGTCCCCCCAGAAGCTTTTCTGCATTTTGACAAGGAAGGTCTGATCCAGGATAGATCGGCAGTCCCGCTAATCTTCCATGTGGCCCGGACAACTGTGGAAAGGCAACTCAACTACGGGCGAGACGTCGTTGAGAGCACTGAGGAGCGACTCCGGTTTAGTAGGTCGGTTTCGGAGCGCGACATTAGGGATGTTGGGCGGCAGCACCAGACTTTCTGGTGGCTGTCGGAAAGCAAGGGAACTCCCTCGTCGAACCCTATCGATCCGGGCTAGTCCAGAGATGGACAAAGCTGGCCATGGCCGGCAAACATAGTTTAAGGTTATTTTAAGGTAGATTTAAGAAAAAAAAATAAAAATAATACAAAAAAAATACAAAAAAATACAAAAAAATACAAAAAATACAAAAAATACAAAAAAATACAAAAAATTCAAAAAATACAACAAAAAAAATATAAAAAATACAAAAATACAAACAAAAAAAATACACGTATTTAATTACGTAGCATGTTAGGTGTTAAGTTAGGTTAAGGTTTATTTTAAGGTAGTTTTAAGTTAATTTTATTTAGACTTAAGGAAATATATAAAAAAAAAGTCCTGTTACTAAGTTTTTCTGAAAACAATTTTCTTAGTTTTACAAAAGTTTAGTCCTTAGATTGTTTAAGAAAATTAAGTTAGGTTAGGTCGAAAGACATAGATTAAGAGTTAAGTTTAGCTCGTGTAGGGCCAGTAAGTTAGTATAACATAGTTAAGTTAGTTAAGCTAGTTTTAAGCGTTTTTTTTCCTAGCATATAAGAGTAAATGAATTACAAATAATAAAAATGCATTTAAAACAAACAAACAAAGCTTGTGTAGTCTGCTCGTAGAATCACCCGTTTGGTGGCAAAGCCTACAAGATCACAAAACTAAGCGGAGTTCAAACAACAGCTGGTTATGGAATCACAGAAACGCTACGATCGAGTCCGAAAAAACAAATTACCGTGTTCCTTAATATCCTGCCCCTAGATCTGCAGATCAAATACATCATTTCATGTAGCACAATTAAACTCAGAGAATCTAGATTTTGGTCCGCGAAACCTTATAGCAATACTCTTTATCTTTGGCCTCGACCATAAACGATACCTAAACTCAAATCCAGCAATGACATTCAAATCCACTTGCCTGACAGAATGGAATAGAACAATAACCCACTCCAATCGAAATAGTATCGATCTTTACCGATGGCTCCAAAATGGAATGCGGCGTTGGAAAGTGTCTCCTCAATAGAACTGAACGTAACCAAACCTTACCGCCAGGCCACTGGCCAACTGGTTCACATGTTGCCAAGTTAGATGTTCCTTTTAACACTCATTGCCGTAGCTGTAACACTAAGCAGGAAAAGAAAACCCTATTCCACTTTCTCTGTGACTGCCCGGCACTAGTCAAAACCAGGCACCTCAAACTTGGCACAAAGCCAAGTAGGCAGTTAGAAAGTGACTTTGTGGACCTTGATACTTGACTAACACTTGAGAAATCAGACGAAGAATAACTCTTGCCAATCGCTGTTTCTGAAGACAATTGAGTCGTTATGCTCTATCCCGAAGATCTAAGGAGACTGTACACAAGAAATTAATCATCCAAGTCCTACTCTATGACGCTTAAGCATGGACTCTATTAGCGACAAATTGCTCGTAAGACATGTATTCGGTGCGTTGACCGGCTTTGAAGGATAAGGTTCAACGACGAACTATGTGAACTGTACAGCGCATAGACCTAGTGTCAAAAAATCTACATTGGTCGTTTGAGGTGGCTAAGACTTGAATGGATACCAGCGCTTTGCTCCGGAGAGCCTTCGTATCTAACCGGGAGAAACAACGCAGTAGAGGAAGACCTTTTCGAAGGTGACGGGCACAAGTAAAAGGGGACCTCAGCCAACTTCTAGTATGTAACTAAAGGTGATTAGCTAGGACCCGAACTAACTAGAGAGCCTTGTTGGTTGAGGCCCAGGTTCACCCCGAACTGTAGTAAGTAAAGTAAGCTACTAAAAATCGGTGTTAGCTACGGAATTATTATATTATATACGCCTTTTGCATAGTCTCTTATAGTCCTTGAGGATTTCAATGAGTTGGCAGTGATCCACCCAGGATAGCTTCTGGCTTCTGTTTAAATGTTATTCTCAGTTGTTACAGGGCTGCTTTTAGAAGACTTTTAAGATCATGTTTCTAAGATTAGGGAGATCCACCACATTCCACAACGGTGCAAAGGTTTTTCTACTTCTTTATTAGAAGTTCCCGGCTACAAAGTAGATGACTTCAACTGTTTTAAAGACTACGATTTATTAGCAGATCTGAGGTGCAGGCGATGTGTCTAACTAATACTTCTCATGGATAAAGTAAAGTAAAAAAGTAGGCACATCAATTCTATACTTGTGCGTAAACAAGTAGGTACGTAACTCTTTGCTTGCAAACAAACAAAATAAAATGCAATTAAAAGTGACTCTCCGACCGTAGACTGACGGAACTTTACTAAAAATGACAAAATAAAACCGCTTTGTCGTTAAACAGAGCTTGTTACGACTGAACTTTCTTACACACCCCAACAAAAAAAAAGAAGCAATAAACGAGTGTTTTTCTTTTTGTGCATTACAAATGCAATAACTACAACAGCTCCCTTTAAATTTGAATATTTAATTATCAAGTAAAGTCGGAAGCCATCATACTTTCTGTAAGCTCTAGTCTCGGACTAGTACGTGTTAAGTTGTCGTGAATCGCGGAACCATATATTTTTTTCTTTAGTTTTACAATGGTATCATTAAGTAAACTTCTGGATCTTGGCCTTAGAAATGCACCGTGTAAGGATGTCTATCATCCGGGACGGACTTGTTTTCAATTTCAGTTTGGGTATATACCTTCATATCTTATCACGCCTATGAAGTTCTTTTTACCTGTTGTTTGTGTAAGCATAAACTCTGTTGTTAAGCTTTGTTAGTTTCAATGTAGACTTGGTCTTATTTGCATTTCATAGGTGTCATTGCTAATGAAGGGAAGGAAAATGCAAAAAAAGCACATTAGGGATACGTTGATTTATTATGTCGAAGCGTTTATGACAGCGTTTGGAGTGGCACAAACCTTACCGATAGCGTTATGTGGATTGAGGTGAATTAATTTGAATAAAACTATTTTGTGCAACTGAATTGCATACGTGTCTGCTTAAACATTTCAGGGCGTTGTTTGGATCGTTTAATAAATGTTGTCTTACATACGTACCGACAATAGTAACTGGTTGGACGATGTTCATCACATCCGACAGAGTAGCTCGGTTGTATGCAGGATCTGTCTTCCAATCGGTAAGATGATTTAAAATTATTTTCAAGTAATAAATTATAAACATAGATTGTACAACTATTCATTGTTTAAATTAGTAAAAATATTTTTATGCAGAAATATCACCCATCTTACACCATTTATTTGTATAAGCGTCTTCTACTGCATTTTTATTCCGTCTTTACTTAAGGTGGCACTGTAGTCCGAATTCGACCTGGGCCTCAAGCAGCAAGTGTCTTCAGCTGTACTTTAGCTAGCTGCCTCCAGTTTTGTACTCTAAGATTGTGTAGATCTCTTTCCCCACCTAAATCGCGTTCTTCCTCTATTGTGTGTATTCCTTCTATCCCATTCTCAACTGCCTCCAGTTGGGCCACCTAAAGTGAGGTTTTCCCCTACTCTGTTGTCCTTCCTTTGAAGACTGGATCGTTGTACATATCCAAGTTATCTCAAAAATCTCAAACCACAGTTTTGCTTTTTTTTTGGACTTGGTCGATGTCGCGGTGTCGTATAGTTCGTTGTGGAATCACTTCCTACAAGGCTCGTCAACGCAAACCACACCATATATTTAAAGAACAAGTTTCCGCTTGAAGCTACACAGAGAATGTCGTCATATGTCTTCGATTGGATCCTAATGGACTAGGATTGGGATGATAAAGGTCTTAGTCTCCTTCGCTGTTCGGTATAGGGTCTCATGAACGCTTAAGGTTTAGCAAAACAAGCCAAAAGTGTAGCAAACAAGTGCGATAGTAGGACCGTCTACAGCATCATCAAAGACTATGTGAAGGCGGTTCCGTCCAAACAACACTTGGTCAAGAGTTTCTTATCCCAGATGAGGATCAGCTCATGGGATGGATGCAGTATTTCGCAATGTAGCTAAACCATTTAAACGATAGTTTTATAATCACAAATTTAATTAGTCTTCCGATGAAATAAGTTCCAGAACACGCATTGGACTTCCTATCAACACAGAGATTGCAAAACCGCTCAGAGTTCTTAGAAAAATGAAGCGGTAGGCGTTGAAAACCATACATACGAATGGAATGGTTATCACTGATCATAAATGAAATAACCTTTATCCTAGGTTTACATATATATGCCACCATTGGAATTCCCGCACCTAAATGACAATCTTTTCCAGGCTCTTGAATCATACCTACGAATGGGAAAAAATCCAGTCTCCCGAGCAATAACCCATTCAAAACTAGTGCAAACCCTTATATTTATGATGTTTAGTGCATTTATACTAAACGCAGTCCAAAGAAAGTCTATAAAGACTTTTTGGCTTGTTCAAGCCATTCCTGGCATAATCCAAGGCGAGAATAATAAGTGCGTCCACAAAGAATCATGCTTCAAATTTTGTTTGAACGAAGTTCTAAAAACTCTACTGATCGGAATTCCTCTTGATTTTTTTAAAACGTTTTCTGGTGGCATACCCAAAGGAGGTACCTTTATGGATGCCCTTAAGAAGAAACTTCTTCGGCTGGACTTTCCAACACTTTTCTTTCTATCATCATATAACAGTATTTATAGGGTAAGCAGCAATACAATATACCATCTTTCAGTTTAACCTGATTTCATTTATTCTAGCTTACCTCATGCCTACTTACTCGTTATTGGAAAGCTAATCCACAGCTTAAGCACTTAGTTGCAGCATTTCTAGGAGGAGCATCTTTCTATTTTTTACCAAGACTAGCGATGCTATGTTTTGCAACGACAATTTGTATCGAAATAAGTTGGGGACTTTTCAAACGACATAAATTCCAAAACTATAATGATTTTTTTGAAATCATAAAAAAGATTCCATTTCATAGATTTAGTGCAGTTCTTAGTGCAGCTTATCTTGTGGAAATATACGTATGGCATCCACAACTCCTAAATCCCTTGGGTGTGTCAATTGTTTCAACAGTTACTGGAAATCGGTAAGTCTTTGAGAAAAGGCTGGTTATTGAAAAAGGTATACAACTTCTTTATCTTTTCAGAGGTGTTCACATAAGAAAGTGCATGTACAATTATTTCGGAAGCTTGGTCAAGTGACATATTGTGTGCAACCAAATGTATAAAAATAAAATGGATATATTTTCTTATACAACTTGCCGATTAAAGATGAAACCTTTCAATGAGTATGCGTACAATTCAAGGTGCTTGCCAGTTACATGTTGGTGTTATTGTTACAAATTTTGGTTTCAGTCAATTGCTACCGCGTCTTGGCTAAAAATACAAGCCTTTACTCTCTTTTGAATCAAATTATCAATCCCTTGGTGAGACATGCTCTTGATGAACAACAGAAAATCCTCACAAGATAAGCAGTTATGGCAAGGACGACATTATATCATGTGCAATCGGAACATAAACATTTTTGGTTTCTACTACTATAGGGCCTCCTTCTGTGCAGTCCCACCTGTTTATTAGAAAGTTTGAAGCCTGCTGTACTGGCCTTCAGTTTTCTGGATTTCCTGATACCCATGAGTCTGTTTGTGACGTAACAAATGCTCCTTTCACTATTTAATGACCTAAAAGAATAATTGATATGCTGGAGTAGTAGAAAGAGGCTTCACTTAAGGGCTGAAGGAGTAACCACGCTACATGTACCATAAAGCTAGCTACCTCCATTCTCACACGCCAAGTTATTTAATCCCCTTTGGACTTGTGAGCAACGGTCTTCCTCTACTGCAACATCCCTCCGAGGTGGATAAGAAGATCTTGGGGACCGCTGAGCTGGTATGCACGTGCTCTACATGTCTCAGCCATCTTAGGCGGTGTATCGGAACTCATCTAATCAGGTCAATGTCCCTATCATTACATACGATTTGTCCTTGTAACTCCTCCTTAACTCACCATCTATACAGACAGGACCGCTTATGATTATTTATAATGGCGATACAGTCTGGGGTGGGCCTGAGCCTCAATTAACAACCGTCTTTAGAAAAAAACTCATCCACTCTTGATTAAAAATGCATGTTTTGACACCGTAGAACAGGACTGTGATGATCAGGGTCATAGGGTATAGAGTAAATTTAGGTTTTTAAAAGAAGGCTGCCTTCTTTACCCAAAGAAAAAGCTGAAATTATTTTTTATTTGATCTCAACGCAGATGTCATACTAGCAGAGTTTGTTTTTTTTTTTTTTTAATAAAACACTATGATCTCCAAACTGTTCCAAGTTTTCAAATAAATTCTAAATCAAACAGAACCAAGATACAAAGAAAAAAGAAAATGCACGTGTGGATGACAGAACAGACAACAGAGTTCTTCCTAGTTTATTAAATTATTTTATTATTGAATAACAAATGTTTAACTCTATAATAAAACAAACACTCCCCCGTAGCATTAAGAAACTTATAAATCAGATTCTCGGTCAACAATCAGTGCGTTGTTTTACGAAGTCTTCATTTATCGCCACAATGTTCCAGGGAACATCGATTGTTTGGATGGATTTGGAAATGACCGGATTGGACGTAAAACAAGATAAAATATTGGAGTTGTCTTGCTTAATAACCGATAAAGACCTTAATATAGTGGCCGAAGGTCCAAGCATTGAAATATTTCAACCCGATGAAGTTCTCGACAACATGAACGAATGGTGCATGAAGCATCACAACGAAACAAAACTTGTGGACAAATGTAAGAGTTCGACGATTTCTATAAATATGGCTGAAGATATGGTACTTAAATTTCTAGAAAGTCATATACCAAGAGGAAAGTGTCCATTGGCCGGTAATTCGGTGTATATGGACCGGTTGTTCATAAATCAATTCATGCCCAAAGTGGATAACTACATGCATTATAGGATAATTGATGTCTCGACTGTAAAAGAGCTATGTAAAAGATGGAATCCAAATGTTGCTGCTGGTGCGCCTAAAAAAAAGCTAGTACATAGAAGCCTGGACGACATCAAAGAAAGCATAGAAGAGATGAGATATTACAAGAAGTTTCTATTCAAATAATTTAATTAATAAAGTGTTAAGTTCAGTAAATAGCTAAATTTGCGTAAGAGTATTTGTTACAAATTGTGTAAGCGTGATAAATAATATCAAACAACGTGGTCGGTAATGTTTAAAAGTAAAGGTCGCCTTTTATTCGACATCGTTTTTAGATTCTAAATACCAGACAGAAGTGCGGAGTACACATACTATCTCGAGAGGCTTATGTTTCGGACAAAAAGCCAGCTTCCAGTCACTTGGTTTTATATAAAAACTCTGGATTTTCAATCATTAACCTACGAGACTGCGTGAGCTGTTTGCCTTTGTACTCTATACACAGGTCGATGAGGATTCTCGTTCAGAACGTTCGCACGTCTGGAATACTAGGTTTGATTGACCCAAACAACAGCAGAACTCAGATCAAACGAACAATAACTCTTGTCAGTCGCTGTTTCTTTGGGCAATTGAGTAGCAAAACCCTTTCTCGAACAACGAAAGCGACCGTGCAAAAACCTGAGTATCCCAGTCTTGCTCTATGATGCAGAATTTAAGAATAGATGAGGTCGCCCTCAGTAAAAAATACGATGACAAATTGTTTCTGCTATTCGGCGACATCGTCCTAGTGAAGTCTGGATACACCGACTAAGATTACAGGAACATGTATAGCGGTTGCAAAAAAACGCTGTGCCAGTGTTTTCGAGTCCACCTCGGAACGACTCTACGATGTAGTCGAAGAAGACCATGACTAAGGTTGCGAGCTCAATAGAAAAGAGACCTTAACCAACTTGACTTGTGAAACTGGAGAGAGCTATATAAAGATAATACTAACTGGAAATTTTTGTCAGTTATGGCTTAGGTCCACGGCCTGTAGCGTAACCATAAGGAGGTAATAGCTTCGTAACCGGGGACAGCTAATTACAGATCATGGTTACGTACGTGGACAGCCGAAGAGAAGTTTGCCCACGCCACACTTGGGACTGTATGAACTCATTTGGAAATTATATTTTAAAAGAAAATCGTTAATCGCAAACCATTTATCAACGAAAGACGAAGAAACCAAAATTGATTTTTGTCTAAAAATTTATTCTGTCAATCCAGGCAATGTAAACATACCCTTGCCTCAAAAAAATACAAATCAAACAATCCTAATAAAATGTCACATCCCAACTGTCACAGAAAAAAAAAATGTTTTCTTGAATGTTTTGATGGTTGACCGTAGTGAAATCAAGTAAATTAGAAACAAAAAAATAATTAAAATCCTGGCAATGTCCGAAGAAATTATATTCGATTGCTTACATTCGGAAATCGTCAATTACTGCCTTTTGGAGAACAAAGTGATATAATCAAAATTTCCATCCCATATCCCATTTATAATGTCCAGATCTTCTTTTTTTTTAACAGGAAAATGATTTCTCAACTCTGGAATACATCGGCTATTCAACTGGCTATCGTCTGATCGAGCGACTAACCCGTGAATGGCCACGCTTTAAAGATGAACTGGAAACAATGAAATTCATTTGTACAGATTTCTGGACATTAATTTATAAGAAACAAGTGGATAACTTGAGGACAAACCATCAAGGTGTCTACGTACTGCAGGATAAGGCGTTTCGTTTTCTAACAAGAATATCACCCGGTACCAAACAACTGGAACATGCTCCCAAGGTAATGATAAAACATTTTACCCAGCCCCAATTTGATTTAAAGAAAATTTATTATTATTTCAGTTTGTCGCCTTCACCTGTGGACTGGTGAGAGGCGCTTTGGCTAATTTAGGTATCAACAGCACTGTGACCGCCGAAGTGCAGTCGATTCCTTCGTGTAAATTTCACGTACAAGTAAAATTAAATTAGACTTAAGCTTACGATTATTATTTACACAACTGTTGCAATAAAGCTAGGATGACCTTAACTAATGTTTCATAATGATCACCTCTCAACTCAACTTAGCTTATAAAAGGCTATTATGTCATTGTTGGAAATGTTGAAGTACTTGCATAACTTCCATCTTGAATCATAGAAACCTGGTTTCATTGGAGACGGATCTGTGTGTATGCCAACTTCTGGCGCGGGTCCAATTATGATCACAGTCGATCCCTTATACAATCGGAGATACTCCTGAAAGGCTTTTCCATTGTTGAAAAAGCAGAAGAGTAACGCAAAGTCCCATTTTTCTGTATCACAGCAGCTTTGTAAAAATTTCGAATGCATATCACCATTGTCAATGAAATTCAGCTTGATGAAACTGGTCGGGGAATAATTACTTTCCCACCACGAGCGATCGATTTCAAGGCCATACACTGAAAGTCCTTTAAATAAAATTTCACTTAACACGTAACAATGAAATTGATTCACTAGTACTTACCGATACTTTCCTGTAAAATCCATTCGAGGAGACCAGAGCCGCAGCCAACACTTAGCACGTTCTGTACATTTAATTCATGTAAAGTGCATTTTAAGTTCTGCAATGCGTCTCCTGTTGGCCATGTCCAAAGGTATTTATTTTTCTTCTCCAATGGCAAAGATTCACTCAACGTGAGAACACCTTTCCATTGCTTTGCGGCTGTTAGAACAAGCAGTTCCTCCTCGAATGAATCTTTAAACATTGCTAACGTTATTTGGCACTGTGTTTGCACATAAGGGGTGACTAGAATCTCCCCACGCAAGACTAATAACGATAGCGAACGGAAGACCCAAGCAAAATTGGGTGTTTCCCAACGATATTTCGTTCAAGTTCTGCGATAATGAATTGTTCCCTTAAGTTGAGAATGATTGACGCTAATGCTTACGTATTTCTGAGGGGCATGTGGTGTTATTTTATAAATAAAACTCGGAAGATGAAACTTAACATACCACAAGGATAGCTCTTGCCAATAAATCATAGTTTTACGTGACAAAGGTGGGTAGGAATTTTAAATTTAGAATTTTTATAAAAACTGTTGATCAAGTTCAAGGACATCAACTAATTTTCCTGTTTTCTGCCCTTGAAGGTAGAAATCAATGAGTAGGGTCAATCTATGTTGCTATATAGGAAATGCAAACGAAATTGTCATTTAAATTTGGAACTATGGCATTGTTCCCCTAAAGGCCGTGATGATAAGCATCTTTTTTTTTTAGACTGAATGGTTTGAATCTTTGTCTCAGTTCGACTTATCAGCCTTGATGTGAGGTATGTGTTTTGCTCGAGCAATGACGAAGTTTTTATAACTACTTTACACTGGAGACAGTTAAGCGAGTTTCCTCTAATCTCTGTCATGGACTCAAATCGTGGCAAACGGATTCAAATGCTTCTAAAATAGTCAATGTGAGCTGCTCTGACTTGTTCTGCATCAATACCAAACGCACAGTGCTTGCTTAGAATACCACAGGCCACCAATGCGATCCTGCGACCAAATTTACCAAAGAGAACAAGTTTAATCGATAGTTGAGCTCTTGAAGTTCATCACTTCGTCATCGATGGAGAGGCTTAAGTAGAGAAACACGAGAATTATATAAGGTAGCCACCAGTATTCCGTACCTTAGTTCGAATACACCAACTCCAAAGTTGTAGAACGCCATATAGTCAAGTACGATGAGGAAAGGGCAATAAGCTAGAGTGAAACACAGAGTTCAGGAAAATAAAAAGCTCTTTATTGATCACTCAAAGTACACAAGTTAATCGAATTGTATCTGATAAGTGTATTTGAAATTTTTCCTCCAGTGTGTCTCGGAGAAATTCGATTGTTGTCCATTGCACAAGCCAGTAGTTTCTTGCGTCAGTTTTGTTTGATCAACGGCTGAGTTTGTAACGTCGCTCATGCTATTCGTATCATTCTCCTGTGTACTGTCATCGTCTAAGAGAATTTTCCGATAAATATCCCTTGGATCGTATTTCTTTTTTAACTTCTTGTGTGTCGTAGCTGCTGGATGAACTACCACCGGTACTTCCGTTTCATTTGTTCTTATGGTCGTTACTAGTTGATTTTCTTGGGGAATTATCACAGGCTGAACGTTTCCAATACTTCTGATCACCGAACTATTGGCTACAATTTTAGGCACATCTCCACTATTCACATTCTCCATGTAAGTATTTGTTACTGATAAATGATCGAGTGGAACATTATCAATGCAGTCTTTGCTTTCAGAGTCATTTAGCAATTCGGTGATTTCTTCAATACAATTCTTATCCTCATTTGGATGCATATTTCGTATATGTCTTGTAATGTTATCCTTTCGGATGCTTGTTGTGTCACAAAGGGTACACTTATACTTTGATTTTCCTAAAATAATTTGAAATTTATTGAATATTACGGTAACGACAGTTGAATAGCTCTTACCAACATGAATTTTACTGTGTCGCATCAAAGATTTCTGGTCAATAAATTGCTTACCGCATTCGGAACAGCTATATTTTTTCAGTTTAGAGTGTCTAAGTGTATGCAACTTAAGAGTTGAGTTTCTGTCGAACTTCTTCTCGCACTGGTCGCATTTAAATTGCTTAGTACCTGTAATTGAATGAATTTTTTTGTTGATAAGGCATACAAAGATACGCTGTAAGGCGAAATGATAGCATCGATTGACTCATCGGCTGATATTCAAACCTCATGGGATATAGAAGGGACGGAGCACTAAGACTCAAAGATTGTGTTGCGATTTTATGTTTTTTCGTCCTAGGCGTTTCAGTGGTGCCAATCTTAGGTTGTCAGCATCGAAAGTCCACCACATAATCTGAGTAAAAGCAGGATGTGTCCCGCAGTGCCGTTACCCTCTCCGCCTAACACACTGAATTGCTTGGCGAAAGTGTAGTGGCCCATTAGAACACCATTAATTTGCCTACAGTCGTCGTGGCAAATAAAGTCTTAGAACTGAATTCAAGGAGAAAGGTATCGTTGGATAATTGTCGAGAAAAGTTAACAAAACTCTAGTTCAACTTGTGACAGAAAATAGTCTACGACAAGCCCCACGTTTTGCTGAAAACACCTTTGCATTGACAGAAGACGGACAATCCTCTGGAAGTATTTAACTTAAGTTTATTGGGGGCCGCCTTTCAGCACTGCCTGAGTCAGTCCATAGTTCCAGTCAGACAAACAAATATTTATAAACCACTTACCATTATGAATCATTTTATGCATTCGCAGAGTTGATTTCAAAGAAAATTTCTTCTCACATATGTCGCAACTGTAGGGAAATATGTTTTTATGTCTCTGCAAGTGCGCTGTGAAAGCCGCTTTGTTTCTAAGTTTTATGCCACATTCCCGGCACTCCTGAGCAACGATAGAATGCAATTTTTCATGTTTTCGAAGAATTTGTAGTTTTGAAAATGTTTTACTACAAACCGAGCATGTAAAGGACTTTTGTGAATGTCCATCCATGTGATATTTCAAGTGAGAAGATGTAGAAAAGGTCTGCAAGTATTTACATTAATTTACGAAAACACACCTTAGTCGTAATTCTTACCTTAAAACATTGTTCACATTTGTATGGTTTATTGGATGAATTATTACAAAATAAATGATAATACTGTTGGGTGCGACTTTTAAAACGCTTATCACAGATCGTGCACAGATACACAACTTCATTGTCGGTGCATTCCTTGATTATGTGTAAAGGAAATGCTGTTCTGCCACTTCTTGGTTTTTCTTGATAGCTGATAGCTTTGGTAACATTAGAAGGTATATATTTATCTTCAATAATATTGATTTTCTCTTTAATATTTTGTTTTACTGCAGGAGATTGATCATTTAGTTTGCATTCTTCACAGCCATTCTCTTCGGATATTAAACATTGACGACATTTTGAGTGACCACAGTTTTCACTTATAAGACGATTTCGACTAGTTAATTCATTCTTACATTTTGGACATTCAATAGGTTCTGCCATTACTTTTTAAATAAAATAAGTAAAAAATAAAAATTAAAAGTTATGAAAAACAAACAATGGATTATGGCGTATTCCATCTACGCCGGTGGTATAAATTTTTGTAAACAAATTTGACATGTCGCTCTTAGCGATTGGACTGTTTGTAAAGAAAAACTGGTCGAATTGTATTATGCCACATATCCAACTGGAATGTGCTTTTAGACGTATATAATAAGGTTACTCAAGTGCACCAAAGTGCTTCAATTGCATGTATTTAGATCCTTTTTAGGTTGATATTATCTGCTCGCCATGTCGTTCTGTTGCTCATCTCAGTTTTCCGTTTTTCAGGCGTCTCAGCAATCCATTTTACCTCCGTTTCTCACATGTTTGCTACTAGATTTTCTGCTGTCGATGTTTCTTCCAGTTCTCCTATCAATATGTCCAGTTGAGTTTTGGAATCGTGGGCACTTGCAGAACAAATGCTCCACGTCTTCCACTGTGTCTGCGCAGCAAGGGCAAAATGGTTAGTCATCGTGCTCCTCCACCTCTTTACGTATTGTCACATCAAGTTTCCTAATCAAACAGTCCATTTGCAGTTCATAAACAGAACTAAAATTCTTTGACATGTCATCGATTTTGTTTTTGCCATAGATTTTGTTTATTTTGTCCTATTTTGTGTTTATTTGATTTTTGTTGAATAAAAATCTTCAAATTCAAATGAATATCTTATAATGAAACACAATTTAATTCATTATACGTTTTTATTAATAATTTTTTGTTTGATTTCGTATTATCACTCCCTCCGAGGGACATTTGTTTTCGATGATACCGTGGCTATAGTGAAAAATAACGATGTTATCAAATTACCACTCTCGATTAATTCTGTATTTAATCATGATTTTTGGGGATCAAATCTTTCGGATCCCGATAGTCATAAGTCCTACCGTCCTTTAACAATAATCCTATTTCATTTTGAATATAATACACTTCATTTTCGAAGTTATCAGATGAAAATCGTTAACTTGGTGCTTCATTGCTTTAACAGTTTGTTGGTGTTAAATCTGTTTAAGAAAATCACTGATAATAAATTAACATCACTTATTGGAGCGTCACTTTTTGCCATTCATCCCGTTCACACCGAAGCCGTATGTGGAGTTGTTGGAAGAGCTGAGCTGCTATTTTGTTTGTGTTTCTTGCTTGCGATACTTCTTATGGATTCAATCAAAGATGACCATCCCAATTGTACTATGAATGGAATTACATTTCTTGGAATCATTGTACTCGCAGCGGTGGGACTCTTGTGCAAGGAGAACGCTATTACAATTCTACCTAGTTGTGTATTCTACGATTTTATCAAGAGAAGATGCTACAAGAGAAGACTTCATTTCGATTTGAATAGTTTGCTCCAAATGAAGTATCTTATTTTGATTGCTCTGACTGGATTTTTATTGTACTTTCGACTTTGGATACAGAACTTTGAGGGACCCAAATTCAAAGCAATGGATAATCCCATAGCCGCAAGCGACAGTTTTCAAACAAGAATTCTTTCACAAAACTTTCTCTACGCACTGAATTGCTGGATTCTTATATGCCCCTGGTGGTTGAGTTTCGATTGGGCATTGGGCTCAGTTAGTCTTGTGTACTCACCAATTGATCACCGTGTTTTGAGCATTGTTCTAGTGTACGTATTCATCTACAAACTAATCGAAACAAGGTCAAAGACACTTTTGATTGGGCTTGGATTGCTGGTGATACCATTCCTACCGGCTAGTGGAATTCTTAAAGTTGGATTTGTGATTGCAGAGCGCGTACTCTATGTTCCTTCAATGGGAATGTGTCTCATAGTGGCTTCTACATTCCAAAGAATCTCAGTCAGATTGTTCAAATATAGAAAAGTGTTTCACGTTGCAATGATTACTCTGATGATACTGTTCACACTCCGTACCCGGCAAAGAGCCACTGAATGGATGACAGAGGATCGTTTGTTTTCTTCGGCTCTATCCGTTTGTCCGAACAATGCAAAAGTCCACTATAACATTGCACGATTAGCAACCGATAAAGGAGATAAAACGAAAGCTTTTCATCACTACCACAAAGCAATAAGCTTATATAGTGACTACGAGGCCGCCTTAATGAATTTAGGGAATCTCTACAGAGAAATCGGTGACTACCAAACTGCTGAGATGTATATCAAGAGCTCGCTCAGTGTCCTGGAGGAATTTCCCGCTGCTTGGATGAACTTGGGTATAGTTCAGGCATCACGAAAAAAGTACATTGACGCGTTACAGAGTTATAGGAACGCTTTAAAATACCGCAGACACTATCCGGTGTGCTATTACAACATGGGAAATTTATTTCTAGAAATTCAAGAATTCTCAGAGGCTATCAAGCATTGGCAAGAATCGGTGGCGCTAAAACCCAATCAACCGAAAGCGTGGGCGAATATTTTAACCCTTTTGGATAATCAAGGACTGTACGACGACGCCATTCGATTATCAAATCGAGCCCTGAAATATCTGCCCAATGAAATATCAATAATGTTCATCAGAGCCAATGTATATGGCAAAATGCGACACTATGTGGAAGCAGAGAAATTATATAAACGAGTGATTGAAGCGGAGCCACTGAATGCATTGTACCATACAAATTTAGGCGTTCTCTACCATCGTTGGGGTAAAATTAACTCCGCCATTAAAAGCTACCAAACTGCCATTAAGCTTGACCCAAAGGCAAAGACCGCAGGCGATAATCTAAGTAAATTATTAAATAGACGTACTTACTAAAGTTTTGTATTTTTTTTACGAGTACTTGTGAAAATAAATGACTTTGTAAGAAAGAAAAACTTTGTTGTGTATTCCTGGTTTAGATTAACAATTCATGATCCGACGACCCTCGACGTTTCTTGTGTTAAACGTCGCGTATGCCTGCATTTATCGTTTTGAAGTCTACAAGACTTTGGTGCAGCTAGCTGGAGAGATCTTGCGTAGGATTGAGATCAATGAAAAATTGATGCTAATAAGGAAGAGACACTACTACAGTTGGGAGCCTTCTAAAGTAAAAAGTCAGCAGAATGTTACAACAAAGATGGATCTCTACAGCAGCTCAAGCACGCCCAAAACTGATGTAAGGGCAAAGGAGAGAAGAAACGGTCCAGCTCTTTCCATTGTCAAGTCAGTCACAGGAGTTTTTTTTAAAGAGGAAGCAAAATTCTTAATTCAAATATTTTGATATAAATATTTTTAATTTTATTTTAGAATTATAAAACACTTTGAAATCATTTTTTTAATGAATATAGTTTAATATTTAATGTACTTCGCCGAACATTTAGCAAAAATATGAATTATAATTTATACAGTGGAGATATATAATTTGTTGTGTGTGTTTTAAATGAACTTAACATCTATGCACATATGTAAATATTCGCAACGAAAGTATTTGAAAACCGTACAAGAAAATAGGAAAACGAGAGAAAAATTATGCGGAATCATGTTTGTTGTCAACAAAATTTGACAGTTTCCTTGAAATTATTTTTAAAAAAACGAGATGAATATGAGACACTTAGGGGGTAGAGATGAACTAAATTACGAATACTATTCAAATAATTCAAGGGAAAACCGCGATCAATTTTAGAACTTGCCTGCTCGTCTGTTTAATCTTTGTTTTCGCTTATGACTGTGCTTAGGTAGGTAGAGTAGATCGATAAGATGGGAAAGGTGGAACGCACAGTAAACAAAAGTGATTACAGAATTACAAATTCTTCGGTTTCGCCATCGTCATCATCAGCAGTGTGGTGATCACGGCCTCCACACAATTCATGTTGTAGTTGAGCTAATTGGAGTTGCAATGGTTTGTAAACAGATTCATGGGGTTCATGCTTTTCCTGGTCCACACAACTGCCACGTGAGAATGTGAACATTGGATAATTCATCTCGGGGCAAAGTGATGGATTGCCTTCTTGTGTTGTTTGAGGCGAAGCGAATCGCATTGGGTGTAAGTACTAAAATGAGAATGACATGTAATACGGAAAACTAAAGAAATGAGTTAATTTCTTACCATTTGAACACTTTCGACAAAATTATCGAAATCTGTTTTAGTCTGGCAGTAGAATCCAATGCAACAACTCGGATCCATTTTTGCTGTTTTCAATTTGCGTGGAGATTTGCAGTGGAAAGAGTTGACCGGGAAGTTCTCCTGATTGACATCTACCATTTCTTGACAATAATGGGGATCCAAATGTATAAGTTTGTCCTCTGAAAAAGTTACATTTTAGAAAGTGGATATAGTTAGAGATGTATAATATCTAAGCAGTGTCTTAAGCGTTCAGCACATTCTAGAGCTGACGGCTTCCGGACCGAGCTATTGAAAGCTCTGGGGATAACCGGTTAAAGAGCATATACTAAATTGTTCTAGACAAGTGGGACCTCACCATCTACAAGAAGGGAGACCACCTCAACTGTACCAACTACAGAGGCATCAATCTCCTCAGCATCGCGTACGAGATCTTATCTGTCATATTGTGTGAACGCCTGAAACCTTTCGTCAGAACGATGTGGTAGTGTTTTCAAATTTAACCAAGCACAACGTAGAAGAAGAAGACCTCAGTTCAGTTGACGCATACAAGAAGAGAGGGACCTCAAACATTTTGAAATGCGCAACAAGAGCTGTTAAGTAAGGACTGGGTTAACCGGTTGAGGCCCACCTTAATAAATAATCACAGACATTACCTACAAGGAGCAAAAAATAGTGAAAAGTGCATGTGGCAGCCAAAGTTTCTATTTCCATTTCAAGGTCGCCTGTACACCAAGTCTATTTGGAGCAATTTCTAAGAAGTTCCGCATGACAGCAACGAATTTACTACGAATCTTTGAAATTTGTTTACCATTTAAATTGTTCACTTGCACTTTTACACCCGGTAGTTTATGAGCAAAAAAAAAAAATACCCCGCAACCTATGACGCACCTGATAATTTCCACTTTTTAAAATTTAAAAATTGATAATCAGCAAATTCTAAAGTACAAAACATTACTCAATGCCAATGCCACCCCACCTAAACTGTTTTCGTGAGCAAAATTCCTCCATTAGCCATGTGACTACATTTACAATGCCAACGATATAAGAACTTCACACTTAATCTCAAGTATTAGTTACTTTCGGCGCTAAACATACAAGTAAACAAGTGATACGAGCACTAACAGTTAAGTGCAAATTAAGAGGCTTACCTTGGAATCCAACAAAATAAAGGGAATGTTTCGGCCTGCCACCAATAACTCCAATACAGTACTCTGTGCTAAGGAGCAGTTTCAGACAATGCGCATAGACGGGATTCAATTTTTCCGTCCCCAAACGCAGTGGAATAAGAATAATAAGAGATTTCCAATGCACCTGCTGTGGTTGCGGATGCTTTCGAGAGTCATCATGTTGCTTTCGATGGGTTTGCCATGGAACGTGCTTTATAGTTTTATCTGGTATGCAACACTCATCGTGTATATCTTGAATGTAAACTAAGGAGAAAATGGATTAGGAATGAATTCTTATAGATGAAAACTTAATCCGTTTGTACTTGTACAATCCTGCGCCACATAAATCACTATGTTATCGAAGTCTGCGTTTTCTTGTGCCGCGTTTTTCACTGCTTGCCTGCAAAATTAATCACATTTAGCCTGTTAGTCATTCATAAGTAATCCTATATAATACCTTAAAAGATAAGAGACCGAAGCGGGCCCATACCAATCACCTGGTTTTTTGCCCATTTCCTGTCCCAAATTGACAAGTGCGTGAATCGAGAATGGACTATTCCTCGAGGAACTATCACCAAACCACTTGATTATCTTTCGGTGCATGTTGTCCTCATAGGTTGAGTGTAATTGTGTTTCAGGGTCCCAACGCCAGCCTGCAAAACAAAGTTCATTACACACAATCGACAAGAACATCTTACTAAACTCACATCGTCCTAGGAAATGACAAATCAATCCTTGTGCCAGTAGCATTTGTCCACTGCGCAGCATACATCCCCAACCACAGTCTGAGGTGTAATTAGAACCATTCATTATGGGAAACTCTCTGCGATAGGTCATCCAGAGGCGACTGTAAAAATCTCTCTTAAAACCTTCGATTCCCTCTTCCCAGGGTGTTTCAGCAGCTTGATTTTCAATAGCATCCATGCCAAGTTCTTGTACTACCTGGCTTTCGTCCACTTGTATTTCAATTTGACTCACAACTGTCGCACCCGCTTTGAACGGCTCCAGATTCGCCGTCAGTTCAGCAGAACT
This sequence comes from Criorhina ranunculi, assembly GCA_951813785.1. Lineage (NCBI taxonomy): Eukaryota > Metazoa > Arthropoda > Insecta > Diptera > Syrphidae > Criorhina > Criorhina ranunculi. The sequence continues at coordinate 29,734,994 of OX638381.1, forward strand.
CTCCATCGATGTCGGTGGAGTATATTTCCGGTGATAGCATCGACCGAGCAGCCAAACAGGTTGTTCCTTTGAAAAATTCGAACGTATCTTACCAGTCCAACCGTACTTAACATTATGCCACATCGAGAGCAGCTTCGATTCCATGCCTTTCGTTGGTGTCCGTCCAGCAGAATTACTAGGCGATGGATCATCCTCAGTTGCAACCACAGGTGGAGGAGGAGTAGATGATGCCGAATGTGCTGCCGCACTGCCACTACAACTACCCGCATATAACTGACTAAAAGCGTTCATAAAACGCGACGTAGATACCTTACGCAGGGGAGTGGAAGCTTCCGATTTAGTTCCCCGTTGATGAGAGAAATTATTGGACGATGTGGACGCTGGGACATCATTTTGGTCAGTTTGTTTCAATTGATGTTCTTCCACAGCAGATGGTGGATGGTAAAATGTCAGCTTTTCGTCGGTTAACTGGGACAGCAATCCATCATAGCTCATCTACGAATAAACCACAGGATTACTCAACACTGAGCTATGAGTGTGCCCAAAGCACTTACCGTTGAGTAATTTTGATAATCCTTATCTTTGTAATCAGTTTGTGTTTGTTAATAAATATTTACTCATCCAAGGAAAAAAAAAAGCACAGAACTATATAAGAAGAGAAAAATACCACCCTCAGCTGATTTTCTATTTGACATTTGCAAATGAAATGTCGTGAGAGAAAAATTTTGCATGATATTCTCAGGGGTGTTCATGTTGGAAATTCAAGTGCAAAAAATTCATTTTAAATTTATTTCAAACGTAGAGTAACGTTTATTTTATTCTTAAAGAGTTTTTATTCATTTGCAGAAACTCATTTTGACCGAAATTTACTTGAGGAAAACGTCCAAAAGCCTACGGTCTTATAGTGGAAGGAAGTGTTATAGCTCTTCCACATACATTTATGTGTCACTTTGGTTGTTGAGTTCCAAAACTGATTAATTCCTTATATTAGCATATGTTAAACAATTCCTCCTTGTTTGAATCCATTGGCAGCCGAAAGTAACTTATGTTCTGCTAGTTGGTACCTGACACTCACACATTATATGTGCAACAGTCTCTACGTCCTGTGGACAACACTACAGCGTCCTTAGAACTTCGTTGTCCTCCGGACAGAGTCTGTGGTGACTTTTAGTATTCTTATATTCAATTCCACCACACGCACTACCTTAACAGCATGTCAAAAAATGTGTATCAACCTTTATCTCCCTCCGTTTATATTTAGCTGTCAATTAAGACAAACCAAATCAAATTTCGTGCGAAAATTTCTTACTGCAAAATATTTCACATTTTAATCTCAATCGTTTTACATATTTATTCACAAAATATTCAAATAATATCTTTAATTTAAAATGGAGAAAATGGACATTGACTTAGAATCGACACCATCAACATCTGAGAAGGCTGTTAGTAAGCCGTCGGTGGGCGCTTCAAACATAATGGCCGGTCCAGGAACAATACCATCGGTCACCATTTCACTGCATCCTTTGGTCATAATGAATATATCCGAACACTGGACACGTATTCGTGCGCAAGCTGGTGAACATCGTCAAGTATATGGGGCTCTAATTGGGAAACAAAAAGGTCGTAATATTGAAGTGATGAATTCGTTTGAGTTAAAGACAGACGAAGTCGGTGAGGATGTCATCATTAACTTGGACTATTACAACACCAAGGAGCAACAGTATAAACAGGTATTCAGTGAGCTAGACTTTATCGGTTGGTATACCACGGGTGAAACACCCAGTGAAAGGGAAATTAAAATTCAAAAGCAAATTGCCGACATCAACGAGTGTCCAATTATGTTGCAACTAAATCCAGTTTCACGTAGTGTCGACCAATTGCCACTAAAGTTGTATGAATCTGTGATTGATATTGTTCAAGGCGAAGCAACTATGTTGCTGGTACCATTAATTTACACTCTGGCAACTGAGGAAGCAGAACGTATTGGAGTGGATCATGTGGCTAGAATGTCAACGAATGAGACCGGAGAGAAATCTGTTGTAGCCGAGCACCTTGTGGCTCAGGACAGTGCCATAAAAATGCTCAATACTCGCATAAAGATTGTGCTTAAATATATAAAAGATGTGGAAGCGGGAAAACTTGAACCAAATCAGGAGATTTTAAGAGAATCGTATTCGCTAAGTCATCGGCTGCCTGTGATGCAAGGACCGGGATTCAAAGAGGAGTTCTACACTCAATGCAACGATGTTGGATTGATAACATATTTGGGGGCACTCACCAAGGGATGCAACGATATGAATCATTTTGTGAATAAGTTCAATGTCTTGTACGATCGTCAGGGCTCCGGCAGAAGAATGCGTGGACTTTTCTATTAAGAACCGCTGATAGAGAATCGGTTGGATGAATTTAATTTAGTAAAACTAAAATAAACATAATGCTAAGCTTTGTCAATAAATAATTGAATTTCTTTGATGTGTTCTCTTTGTTTTGTGGGGTGGGCAGACTGTGAAGCCAAATCATTTGAATTTGGAAGCGAATAATTGTGATGTACTATTGGATTCACAACAGAAGGTGGTTATCTTATCTTTTAACAGCACAAAATATAACTTTGTTTACCAAACCAAGACAAACAGAACAAATAGCTAGAGAATTTATGGTTCTTTTTGATTACAGCTCCACCTTAAAAGTAGCAAAGTATGCTTCAGAGAAGAGCTTAATTCCTACGTTTATTTCCACAACGAACTCCAAGTCAATTAACAACTTTCTCGACATTTGTAGCTAAGTCGTTTACTATCCGCCAATACCCGAGGAACCAAGTGCCTAAGGGTTGAGGTTGAGGTCCAACTGGGCCACGTGAAGTATTGACTCTAAGAAGATTGTTTCTTACTAACGTACCGGCCGGCTCCGTACCCGTGGAGGATCTCTGCCTGAGGTACTGCACCCTTCCATATTCTTAGAAACAGGGCGCGTTCCCGCAACCAAGACTTTCGCCATCCGTAATCACTTAATCTTTGTAACAGAGATTCGGTCTTTGTTGTCTTGTCTTGGTTTTTTGTACGACATCTGCATCTTGATAGAGGTCACAAAGAGTGCGGCTGAATCTTTTTCTCTATTCTGGACCTAATACCCACCGAAGTATTTTTCTCTCCAAGGAGTTCAATGTCTGCTCTTCTTTCATACTTATCGTCCAACACTCGGCGGCACATAAAAGGACTGGTAAGATCCGTGTTGTCTAGAATATCAGCTTTCTCTATCGAGAAAGAAAAAAACAGCTCAGAACCATTAGCGATTTCCTAGGGTAATTCTTCGTCTGTGACCTTCTGTCCTATGCCGTGGACTGATGCTGTTTTGTTTATTGACATGTACGTGGTTTTGTGCTCATTCACTTCAGGACCAAGTTCCAATTGTCGTGATCGCCTCAATGACGGCACTCTGGGTGCTTCTGATGATGTCAATAATCTTCCTCCCAGCAGCTCCATGGATTTGAAAAAGTAAGTGCCTTCCGTGTTAAGATAATCTGTTAAGAGTTAATTTCTGTCAGCAGAATCTCATCGAGAATGATGTTGAGCACAACAGTGCTCAGCGGATGGTGCAGCGGGCATTCTCCTTTGTCATTTTGAACAACCGAACGAGTTTGACTGGTATGACAAAATTAGACACGGCTGTTGTACGTCTTGTGTCTGTAAATGTAGTGAGTATCGGTTTGGAACTCCTGGGTTTTCTCCAAGATTTAACGTAATGTTAAAATCTGTTTGATTTGGGACTCCTCGGTCTTAAAACTATGTACATGTACCTTGTACAATATTCTTATATTCAAATTAAAAACGGCTGGAGCTTATGTTTACGTTCGAACGGCATGACGTCACACATAGCACACTTAAGTCAAATGTCTCTTTTCCTACACGTGCTGGTGAAATTCACCACACTACAGCACACCACATCAAAATCGATTTTGACGGATCGGTTGTGTCTTCTGTTTCCATTTCCATGTACTCACGGGTTCAAATTGTAAATAATCAATTTCAAAGATATAACAAAAGTCTTCCTTAAATAATAAGATTTGTGTATTTTTGTTAATTATTTTATTTTCAGTACGCACTTCACATTGCTCGTCTTTTCTCGAATACAACCTCAATTATGTCTCTAAACGAAGCGAAGAAAATTGCTGCTTTCAAGGCAGTTGACCAGTGGGTTAAACCAAATACAGCAATTGGAATTGGAAGTGGTAGCACGGTGGTCTTCGCTGTCGAACGATTATCACAACGAGTAAAACAAGAAGGCATACATGTAGTATGTATACCAACAAGTTTCCAAGCACGACAACTTATTGTTGAAAATGGTCTCGAACTTGGCGATTTGGATCGAAATCCACAATTGGATTGTGCAATTGATGGAGCTGATGAAGTCGATGCTGATATGGTTCTCATCAAAGGCGGTGGCGGTTGCATGCTACAAGAGAAGATTGTTGCAGCTTGTGCTGAAAATCTAGTGATTATCGCTGATTATACTAAGAACTCGAAAATATTGGGAGAACAATACAAAAAAGGAATTCCAATTGAAGTTGTACCGATGGCATATGTTCCTATAAAGAAAAAGATTGAATCTAACTTTGGGGGGAAGTTAAACTTACGAATGGCAGTTGCTAAAGCTGGACCATGCATTACTGATAATGGAAACTTTGTTTTAGACTGGCAGTTTGACAATGAAACAAACTATAAATGGGATTCAGTAAATAGAGAGATTCTTCAAATACCTGGAGTTGTTGAAACTGGTTTGTTTGTGAACATGGCAAAGAAGGTGTATTTTGGAATGAAGGATGGTAGTGTCAAGGAACAGGAGATCTCGAAGTGAGAAGTTAGATTATAAGGGGGACTCAGAAAAACTCATATCTTGTCATGAGTAATGCTTTTATATTTTTGGAAATAGGTTTGAGCTGTAAGCACAAAATGTATGTTCTAATAAGACTTAAAGATTTGTGTATTATTTGCCTGTGGAAACATTTTTATTCACGCTCTTTAAACGATAAACCATGAATGCGAAGTTACTACACGGTTTAGTCTTCAATGCAGTCAAAGCATTGAAGGTTAGTAAAACTCACGTGAAGGAGTTTCTTGTATGTTTCTACGGTCTCATACCGCTTCTAGTCAATGAAGGCATTCAGTTTTATTAATGGAAGGAAACAACCACTTACAGTTGGGAGTTCCTTCTGATGTGTGTGGCTTATGATAGCATTCATCGTATAGAGTGTTCTTGAACTGCAGCAATATGCGGAAAAACTAGCGTGCCACTACAGATGCTTCCGTCTGGCTACACAGGCAATGCCGAACATTTTTTCAGACTTTGCCAAAGAGCCATTGAAGATGGTTTCACGGCAATCAAAGACAAAAAAAAAGAATGCTTCTGTGAATAAACGCTAACGAAATAAAGAAGTATCTATCCTCCGCTTAAGGCATTTGAAGCGGGCAACAACTGTACCTATGTTAAAGAATTTGGTCATCTGGAAAGAAAAATGATTGAAGGATTGGATAATTACCAACATGTCCCGTGGTTTTTATTGAATAGTAATGGTTTACACTTCTATTTTAGTTTCCTCTAATATGGTTTTGTTACGATAGTAAATTGGTCTTGAATTCGTAGGCTGTATAGGTCTTTGATTATGTAAAAGTAGTTCACTTTCGGGATCGTAAAGCTTCCAAAATCTTTCGAGCTGCAAAGAGATCTGTTAAGGATGTACGTATTACCTTTTAGCATGACTTACGTATTTATGTTGAATTGAGAGTATATGGGGAAAGACAAACCATACGGCGGCTTCTGGACAAGGGGGAGTTGTAAGTGAACCTGCAGATATACAAAAAGTTACATTTTTCAAAGAACTCCTCCCAAGAGATAGACTAACCATTGTACATGTAGAACTTATCAGTCTCCAATCCTTCTAAAAACTGTCCCATTCTCATTAGTTTAAGTTCTATATCAGATCCAGATTGTGACAAGTATATTAATGCCTCATAAAATTCATCTAGGCTGCTTGAAGTCGTTTCGTCATCCTATAAAATTCAAGTTGTTACTATTTTACAATCATCATACGGTTTCTGTTTATACCTGAACACCTTGAAATAGAACTGCTAAAACCAACATTCCATAGGGGTCCGAGCTTGCTTCCTGTAAAGTATTATAAGGAATCTTCTTGTGCACAATGTGCAGTTCTATGTCATATTTTTTGCCATCAATTGAATGCTCAGATCCAGGTATACCTAGTGATCCCCAATGAAAATGAAAACCTTTCACTACATAGTCAGAACTTAGACCACCGCCGAATACATATGGAAAGTTTTTATTATCCATCGTTGGAATGTCGATTTGAACTTGAATGAGAAATGAGACTATTGGTGACACTTACTTAAAAGTTTCTAGTTACCAGTGTGCCCATTGTTAATTGCCTTAACATTGCCGGAAACGGAAACATCATAATTAATAAATTTGAGTGGTGGAATATTCATTTGCACTGCCTGTGAAGATAAACAGGGAATTAAAAAAATATCGTTAGGTAAGACAAGATTTTTTTTGGAATATTGTGCAACTGGTGTTGAGTTCCAAGCTCCATACAATTTCATAAAAACTCATAATCCTAGCTTAAACTTCTACTGATATCTAGGTGTCCTGTACAGATGAACAAGTTTGATAAGGATGTCTCAATTCGACATGAATCTGTGCCATATTTCTAGACAATTTAACGTGAGTTAGCATTGTTTTACTGGAAAAAATTCATCACAATCAATTGGCTAACAAACACAGTCTAAGTTTGATTTTTGGAATGTGATTACTGCTCTCGACTTTGGGTCCTGGAAATGAAATACCTCCGAATACTAAGGAGAGTTTTTGCGACATGAATTAAGCATTTGACTGAGAGTGATCCAGAAATCTGAAAGAGCAGCCATTACTTAGTTTGCTTGGTGGTTTTAAAAAGAGGTACACTTAGACCAAAGGTAGTTGATACCACGTTGGTATTATGACGTTAATTGGTTTGGAGATGTCTTTTTGTTGTCGAAATAATGTTTTTATTAGTTAGTGTCGCGCAAAGAAGAGTGAAGGTTCAACGACTGAGGTGGCTGGGTCATGTAGAGCGGATGGACACTAATGCTCGGGTCCGAAAAATCTTTGAATCCGCCCCCAAGGGACAGCGCAGTATAGGAAGACCGCGACTCAGGTAGCGCACGCAAGTTGACGGGGACCTTAATAAATTAAGCGTGCGAAACTGGAGGCAGCTATTGGCTGTTGGTTGAAACGCAGGTCCACCCCGGACTGAAGGGCCACCTTTAGTAAGTAAGTAAGTAGCGCAAAATTCAACACCGAATGGAGTTATATGTTTTTGTGATTTAGAACTGACACTTGCGAAAGCAGGATCAACGACCGTATTCGTAGGTCATTTCGACAAACGAAAACTTTAGTAGAACGAGATTTTGACTAAACGCAAGAAGAAGTGGGAAAGTTATCAGACTTGTCATGGGCTTCATCCCTTAAAAACCAGCTTATGAAAACCATTGGTACGATATGTTTAAAGGAATACGATATATCTAAGCATCTCATACGCTAGTGCTTAACGAATCATCTTAACCATCCTGCGCAATATCATTGTAAAAGATTAGAAATAGCTTATGCGTAGTTTCTGAGTTTGGTGGTTAAATTTTAATACTTTATTTACCTGTAAAGTTTATGATGCTATTTTTACATAACCTATCTTTATTAAGCCAAGTAAGCTTACTTACATCTGAATAATTTATTGCTATCGGTGATTGTCTCTTTCCACCGCATTCTGGAAATGTTGTTTTCCACTGGTCCGCTGTCCTATAGTCGAATTTTCCTGTTAAAACTTTGTTAAACTTTTGTTATTGTTTGTTACATATGTTTGGATATAAGAAAGTTATATAGGAAGAACGAACACTTTAAAACACTGCTAAGCCTGGACTCGTTAACAAAGGAATACTACAATACTTTCCCAAAGGACTGCATCAACTGAATTAAGGAATGATTACGCTATTGGTTTCTTGAGTACAAAGAGTGGAAGCACGGTCAAATATTGAAATAACAATTGACTCCTTACAGTTCCCGCTCGGAAGCTGGGCCAACAAGTTTGTTAGACTTAAGTGGAGATATAATACACCCCTATCGTGGAATCCGCCGGATCGGAGATTTCCTTCACTTATTCGATTCACTTCAACTTTACATTGGTATTGTAGAATCCGCCGGGGATGCCGCTTTACCGACGAGTGTGTCGAAAAGGTAGCGTCACGGATTCTACGATAGGGGTGAGTGATCTCGACCGAATACTGAAAGACGGGGGATGAAGAGTTTGAAGTCACATTGGTATAGAAATGAAGCTAGGCAGGCGCACATCAACCCTACTTAGTTCACTTTTTATAAATGTAACAATGCTTTCATATAGCTAGTAACCTCAACTGAAATTTGTCAAAGATCTAACTTTACTTACACATGTGCGACCTTTCTTTGGCGACTTTAAGAGTATGTTACAGAAAAAGTCTTCAAAGATTATCCTTTTCTGAATTCAATACTTCTTATTACAACTTCTCACAGCACTTTCGAATGATCAACCTTGTCAACCATAACTCCAAATGAGATTTAAGACGACATGTCTGAACCACCACTTCTTAACGATGTATAAATAAAAATGTCCTTCAAATCAAGATTGTTATGTTTTATTCGATTCGTGTTAGGTCTGTCAATCATGCTACTTGCTCGTATTCCATTGGAAACAAAATTCAAGATCAACATCAGTCTTACAATGATCGTGACATTTCGTTTATTCAATTCAATTCACCGTTTAAGGTCGTATTGATTGAACAACAGCACAACTGCAACTTGAGTAATAAGTCCAATTATTGAAAGTTGTTATGTATTATTAATATGTACCTACTACAGATAAATTTATATTTTGTTCACAATCTCAAGAAACTGTACACTGGTAATGAACAGGGCCATAGCTTGCCTTAAGTGCCATCTAAAGTAAAGTAAAGAATCTACTCAAGATATGATTCGGGAGTTAAGCTCAAGGTTAAAGCTGGGTTTCCGGATTCAATCGCTTTTTAGGGTTAAAGAAAAATAAAGGCCACTTCCCTGTTAGTCTCAGTTTGTTAAAGCCCTTAAAAGCAGCTTAAAACTTTTTACACGTTGTTTACTTTTTTGTGGTTTATCTTTAAAATATTTAAAAATAGAGTTGAACTAAACTTCTGACTTGAAATAAGGTTAACATCAAGTCACGAAATAAATAAGTTTTTTTTAGATACAAAAATGGGTCCAGAACAAGCTCTTACCAGATCTCCTTGTGGATGCTACTCACTTAACTACATTCTCAAAAAATGCCACAAATACTACAAGCAGACTAAACCGCGAAGATGAAGAAAATACCGAACTCGCTCTGTATAAAACTATAAATGCTCCATCCTAACCCGTAGTAGACTTTTAAACCTTTCATATCAAAATAGCTCTGCGATAACAAGGCGATTTAACTAGATATGATAGGCAGCTAAGCTCTTTAGTTAGTTGTCAGTGCCCCCCGTTTGTGGAATTTGATTATTGACGAACTAGAAGCTGAGGGCTTATACTGTATAAAGCAGCCCCGAGAAACCACATTAACGCCTTAAAAGAATTCATGCAAAGAGCTCTAACTAAAGGGGCAGTTCTGTGGTCTGGGTGTAAGCCCCTACAAAGCTGAAGTGGTATTCTTTCCTAAGAAAAATAAAATTCTATTCATTAACCTTGATGGTCGCCGTAGCTTAGTGGTTGGTGCGTTGGACTGTTAAACGAGAGGACACAGGTCCGATCCTTAAAAACCACCAAACATTTTTTCACAGCACCACCTCTTCGCAGGAATGACAAACCAGCAAGAGTGTAATCTGTCATGAAAGAGCTTCTCAATCCGCCGTTCGGAATCGGTAATAAAACTGTAGGTCCCTTCCATTCGTGTGAAAAATGTAACACACACACCATGAATGGTTGTGAAAAACTAGGCCTTGGCTCTCTTCGAGCTTATCGTGCCAAATATTTGTATTTTTTTTGTATTCATTGCCCTTCCCTCCCTAAAAAGTATAAACTTAATTTTTTCCTGAAATCCCATCACTCAAGATAGAATTTGGAAAACCGATCGAAAACAAATGAGGTTTACAACCTAGAATAACTCACTTCTGGCTATAAGACCGATAATCGTGTACGAGGTGATTGTCTGATGGATTGCCATGGGTTAAGCCATAAACCGAGATGGTTTCCATCTCTAATCTCTAATACTTGCCTAATAATAATAAAATTCGAAGGACATTATGTAGTCTTAAGTGATGAAGTATGTATATTGAAAAAGAAAAAAGGGCCCAACGATCAGTTTGCTTGTCCATAAGAGGATCACTTCATACAACACTGCGACATAGTGTTTCATCTGACAAAATGCCCTTTTAAATAAGTCAGTTTAATTCATTTCCGTAACTGCTAGATCGATGCATAGAAACACAGGAAGTCACGAGTCAATTTAGAATTATATATTTATTGATTTTTTTTTATATATCTGTACCCGCAGTCACTGAGACCAACAAATTTATCTGTAAAAGATACACCACAATATAACACTTCATATTTTTAAAATATTTAGTTTCAGTTTTTAATTTTATACAATTATTTTTACTTTTAACTTAAAAACAATCACTACAATCAATCACAAGGTTAAAATTATTTTTGCTATAACAAACTCTTCATTTAGTTAAAGAATTTGAGTTAAAAGAATGATATCTGTTCACAAGGAGCTTACACCTTAAACTAAGTTTCCTTTACTTTGATCGACTTAAATCAGAAGGCGAATTGGTCGTACTAACGATAGAAAATAAAAAGGTACTTATGGATACATTCATTTCTACGAACGTAAAATTAAAACGAGCATATTAATTGCAATCGTAAATGAGAGAACTGCATTACGTTCTTCCTAAAGCACACTATAGCCTTTTGAAACAAAAACTCGGAACTAGAAAGAGTTTAATAATAAACCAGGAAACTACTAACTAGTTGCTTTAAACTTATTTATATAGGCATTGCCAACTTTAACAACTTTTACTCGGCATAAACATTACCTTTAATTAATTACTGGAGGAAAATTCTAGGTAGTTCACAACCAGACAAACTGAGACTGAGAGTAAACGAACGCTAATAAGCTTTTGGGTATTTTCCACTTTTCCAGGCTTTAAATCTTCAGGTAGCGATATGGAGGACAACGAAAAAGCAGATGAGTTAGCATGGAAGGGGGTCTGCTTAAGAAAGACCACACATTAACGCAACAATAGATATCCCTATTCATGTACTTAAAGGTAACGTAGATCGTAGGTTAAGAGAAGTAATAAACACCCTTTGGTCCTTCAGAGGTGACTGCATTATATCCCATAGTTTGTGGCACAAAATAGATAGAAACGCGTATCTTTACACGTGTGTCGATAGGGTTCTGCGTAATAGGCACAATATCTACTGGACTACTACAGGGGATGTCACGATGTAGAAGGAACAGAAACCATAGGTTAGAGTGTCGGCCAGCTAAAACCAGGGCCCCTACTCTGTATTTCGAGTTCAGATCGTTCGAAAGCGGACATTTTATACGAGCAATTTGAAATGTAATTCATAAAATCCATTTCCGCTTTCGAACGATTCGAACTTTAGAATCGCAATACAGAGAATGGGGCCCAGCACACTTAAGCCAATGGCAGGTCCATTGTGATCTAGGAGACACACATGGATCGAGGAGAGATCCTCTCTACTTATACTCGTTGAACCAATCAGACGTTCTAGCGAAGCTGAAGGGGTTTCTGACATCTTTTGCGAGAGAGAGCTGGACAAGTACAGAGTAGGTGAAGATTAACTAACTACTTCCCCCTTCTTCGCCCATATTGCTTCCAAAAAATTCGTTGGAGTGTATACCAAGCTTTGTTGCATGCTTATCTATCAGACAGACTTCGGGCAAAGTAGACTGGTAAACATTATCTAACGGACTATGCAGGCAAGGTAGGTAGGTAAGTAGAAATGGTTGAAACTGGTGAACCTCCCAGAGACACAAGTAGTGCGAATGCGCCGTTTTGATACCACAATTCACGTAACCTGGATGTTGATGGCCGTAGCTTAGAGTGTAGTTTTCATATCCATCCTGTGGAGTTGAAAAAATTGATAATGTTGCTGAATTTTATATGAGAAATCTCAGAAAGTTCCTTGAAGAAGGGTTTTCCGAGAGTGTGCTGTCTGGCTCTGGCGAGTGCCGGGCAGTCACAGAGAAAATGTCGCAACTACGGCAGGAACGGAATGCCTAGCTTGGCAGCGTGTTGACCTATTGGCCAGTGGTCCGTGCTGATTGCTGTGATTCTAGCTGTCTCGATGCGGTTCCAATTGATCAGGTCATTCGTTCTATTTTTGTTGTAGGTAGGCCAAATCTGTCTGGATATGGCACAGGTTGCTAAACTTTTCCACCTAGAGTTGGCAATCCCACCGGAAAGCAGACTCACTCTGCAAGGGAGGCGTCCAGGGTAGAAACACATCTGGCTAACGCGTCGGCTCCCTCGTTCCCCTCTATGTTCTATGCAGGATTATTCATTCAGGAACTAGTTTTATTAATCATGTACCTATGTAGTATGACTTTGGCAGCCTTGTTGAAAGTTGCAATTCTTCATTTTGGTGATGGATTGTCCTTCTGTGTCTACAGATCCTCTCGGATTGAAAAAACTCCTAACAAATATGGTTTTGGGACACTTTCGATGCAATTTTCACACTTCGACAGATCCACGAGAAAACCCTAGAAGTTCAAATCGATACCCACCAACTAAGGCCATCTTTCACAACATTTATAGAGACGACCTTTATAGAGTCATCTCTAGTTTAAGTATTCCCTCGAAACTCATTCCTCTGTGCAGGATGACAAGGAGGAATGCTCGCTGCTCCATCAAAAAAACGGATGAAGATATCCTCGGTATCGGAGTACGTTTAAATCATCTATTGGACTTTTAGTCACATGATTGTCAATCCTTAACCACTCGCTATGAGTTTTGTGAAGCCTGAGTGCTCCCCAGAGAATAGTTCGAGTACCGCTGATGCATTCTATTTTGCGAATATTTTAGCCCATTCGGACACTAATCCATTTCTCTCGCATAGCTCCTATTCTTAACTTAAGGTTGCGCTACAGTCCGGGGTAGACCTGGGCCTCAACCAACAAGCGTTACCAGCCAGCTCGATCTTTAGGTAGCTAGTTCCTATTAATTGTTCCATTATCGCATGATTGATTTGCACATGCGAAATGAGTTAATTGCCAGTTTGCATGGGAATCTTCTTCATTAAGGAAAGGATTAGCTCGCAAATAAGGCTAGTACATGAAACTTAATTTCCCGTTGGTTTCAGGAGCACAATCAGAAGCATAAATCTCATTCCATAAGGAAACTTATGTTGACCAACAATAACAACACCATAACCAAACCAATTTCATAATTTACTTCCTACTGACGTAATGTGTAGCAATGTCCGGTCCAAGAGTCAAGTTTACCATCGCATGGAGGTGGTTGTTTACTTTTTCTATGATCATGTGCATTGCAAGTCATGTGCCCACCAGGAGGGTGATGCAAATTAGGTCTGTCGGACCACTTACGCTGTCGATATCGCTTGGTTCGGTGCACTGCAATACCGCAAGCACACCAAACGTGGACTATGCAACCCAAGACTTGGTTTATTCATCGGTCTGCGCATGTTGGCCAAGTTAGTTTACGGATGAACGACAAGACGATCGGTGGCTTTAACTCCGTATGCAAACAATGCGTTCACATTGTGCCGTGATAAGAAGTTTCATCGTACTCGGTCTATTACCATTTCAAACAGTGACAAGTATGAAGTTTAAATTGGCCGTTGGAAAAAGTGTTACAAGTTCACCGCGACCTTCAAACCTCGGAGGCAATTCTTCAACGATGATTGACATAAGCAATGCATTACGAGCCGTAGCCAATGATTCCGATCACAATGAATGTTTAATCTTAGCTTAACGAACCCCGCTTACGTATTCAGACTGCCACAAGGTGGTGGCATTAAGCTCAGCTACACGACCATGCAGAAGAGTGACTTTGTGAAACCGATGTTTCCCAATTTAACTGCGTCCTATGTTCGTCTTATGAAGAGCAAGGAAACAATGAATAAAGACGCTAAGGGAACTGATGATGAAAAACACTTGAAGCCGACAAAAGGTGGCGATAATGGTTGGAATCTAATCAATCCGAATTCAGTGGACGATAACGATCCGACATTGTCCTTTAACTTGCAGACTGAACGGAATTTTATTGAATATTTAAGCGAATTGAATCAGCAAGATGAGCATGTGATAGACAAGGAGGAGGAGGAAGACAGCGCTGATGAATGGAGTTTGTTGGGACTCCATGGCTGGAGGGGAATGCTTTCAAAACCACACAAAGGCAAACGAACGTGAGTATTGTAATTTATTGGTGTTGGCGTGTTATGCGTTTCAAAGTTTGCTTCCGTTTATAAGACCTATAGATGGATTAAGAATTCACTACTTCCTAGTTTACGGGTTAGTTTATGGAAGAGGATAGATATGCAGCAAAGCGAGGATTGTAAGCCGGTTATAAAGTTACCTCGATCCAAATCTCAGGGTATTATATAAAGACGATGAAGAGGTAGCCTCAGCTACGGCAATGAGATATGATCGAGCCCAAAGCCCTAGACAGCAGATCAAGAGCATTGTTTCGCGGAGCAGAATCCTGGGGTCGAATTACGGCATCAGTGGTCGAGTAACTCGTCACGTAAAATAGGGGATGATTACGTCGGAATGATCGTTTATACGAAATAATGCTCATTTTTACGTGACGAGTTACTCGATCACTGATGCCGTAATTCGACCCCTGATTTTCTGAGTTTAATTGCGCTACACGAAACGATGTATTTGATGTGCAGATCCAAGGGCAGAATATTTATGAGGAAGTTAAGTGCTTCTGTTGGACTCGGTTGTAGCCATTCCATATTAGTAGTGTGGTTCTGAACTCTACTTAGATTGCATCCCGGTCTTCATGAGTTATTGTAAAAACATCTTTTACGGTTATGGTCTGCTGCAATGGTCATTCTCTTCTTAACAATACAAAAGCTTTGGTCGAATTACGGCATCAGTTATCGAGTAACTCGTCACGTAAAATAGAGGATGATTACGTCGGAATGATCGTTTATACGTAATAATGCTCATTTTTACGTGACGAGTTACTCGATCACTGATGCCGTAATTCGACCCCTGTTTTTACTTTCTCTATCCTCCACAGCGATGAGAAGGCATCAAATAAAAGGCCATCTCTGAAGTGGGACCTACCGGGGAAAACACAGGAAAAGTCTCTAAAACGCCATCTCCTACAGACCATGAGAAACAGCAGTATTTTCAAGGTTATAGGAAACTTTACCCAATCTATGTATCCCATAACAAACATCCATAGTGCACACTCAGATTCAGATGTTTACATTGGAAGAGTTAACGATCCATTTGGTCATTCAACAAAATGGAACATCAAGTAAAGTTCACACTCTCCATATTTCGATTCGAAACTAACACTTTCCATTTCTAGAAACCCCTCAACCAATATACAGCTAGAAGATCGAAAGAAGCGAGCAGTAATTGAACTCTATTCAATGATTAAGTGTTCCACGGGATGTGATCCAATCGTTTACAAGGGTTACGGGTGCTACTGTGGATTCTTGGGAGATGGACTGCCAGTCGATGGGATTGATCAATGTTGCAAACTACATGATAAGTGCTATGAGCACGGTAATTGTATCTCATATCTGGAATACTTTGTTCCATACATATGGAAGTGTTATCGTGGTAAGCCTCTCTGTGCCATTGATCATGGCGAGTGGGGTGGTCCGACATCATGCGCTGCACGACTTTGTAAATGTGATTTGACTCTTTCACGATGTCTACGAAGATTTGTTTGTCCACAACGAAGAGCTATTTGTAAATCCTCGAAGGCGAGAATGTTGCAAAATTTATTATTTAATTTTTAAAATAAACATATAGCAAATAGTTTTATCCAGTGTTAAGTTAACTCCAAATGAGAAGAATACCTTTAACTTGATTCTTGAAGATTCAACCCAGAGATCATATTTCAGTGATGTCAGTGACTCCTCATGTGGTCTCTTCTAGATCCAAGAAGTGTCTGGTCTAGAATCAAGACTACGACATTTTCACTTAATTCACCTCATCATACCATAGTTGAATTATATACCATACAATAGTCGATCATTCAGTTATAAGTCACATAGAGGTACTAAAACAAGATATACTCATCGATGAGAGATGGAGCACACTTCCATCATTCGGCATATCAAAGAAACTGTGGCTACCACACAGTAAAGGGAGAACAGAAGATATACTTAGGAGCTCACACTGAACAGGTTGTATTTAGCACTAGTGATCAGCATCCTCCAAGGCCAAAATCGATTGGTGATCCATCTAAAAATAATGCGACTGTAGCGACATAGACGCGAAAAAGAAAACGACGCATTTCATCTGCGACTGACCCAGCCTCAGTAGAAATAAAGGAAAACGATCAAAGGCGCATATGTTTTTTTAGCAACCTCGACAACCATGCCACTGAAAGGGTGGTTTAACGAGACGAATAATAGATAAACAAATAACCAATAGTGAACGCAATGGATCCATGAAGATCCAAGTGAGGCGATTCCTTATATTGCAACGTCACATCTAACCTAACGTAAAGGAAATCAAACAGATGTTGAATGGATTCTATGTTCATGTAGCTCGTACATGAACACCATTACCATTAGATAAACGTTTACTGTATACGAGTTGAACCTGGTCCTCAACCCAAGCCTCTAAAGTAAGCTCGATCATTAGCTAACTGCCTCCAGTTGCGTCCTCCAAGTTAGTTTAGGTGCCGCCCTACTTGTGTACGCCACACAAGGTGAGGGAATTCTTTACTGCATTGTGACTCCGGATTAGATTCGAAGATTCTGTGGGTTGGAGCGTGGGTGTCAATTCGCTCTGCATGTCCTAGCCATTTCCGTCAACGCTAACGGAACTGAATATCTTACGAAGAATTTTTAGCCTTGGAACGACCAAGGATAAATGCAGCCGCCTTCGATATAGTCGATATTTCAGCGCCATAAACCAGAACTGGATCTTGTCTGGCCTTACTACTTTAATTGCCGTCGTTTGATTTCTGATGAGATGTCTGTCAGAAGTGATATCCAAAGTCCTTTACTTCCTCAAAGTACTTACTAGCTGTCCACTGTGATGTTCTATTAAATTCGTCGATGTTGGATGTCTCTTCTTGCTAACAAGTGACAGCAAGTACTTAGATTTGCCCTCGTCCGCTGCTAAACCAATTTTGGACCCTTCTTCTTCAAAATGGAATATCATTGAAGCGTTGGTGAGGCTTGGCTCAGGCAAACTTTAAATAAATAAAAAAAAAAACCTTTCTGTTTGTAAATCTGATTCGCTTTCTGTGCAAACAAGAATTTATTATACAAAAAAAAGAACAATAATCGATCTTTCAAAAGTATTACACTTTAAACTATACATTTATATACACAAATTTACAATAAAACATCATATGTATTTGTTTTTCCTTTTTTTTAACTTTTGTTTTTAATATCTATCACAATGCCTCTTAAAAAAAAAAAAAAAAAAAAACAATAATTGATCAACTTTCAACAATAGGAGTGTTTGCTTGTTATAATATTCCACAATAAAATGTACATTTTTAGTTAACATAATTAATTTACTTACGAATAACATTTAGAATTGGTTATAAAGAATTAATCGAATAAAAAGAAAAAAGCAAAAATAAAAAATAAAAACATCATCAACACCTTGTATAAGATAGTATAATTAGTAAGTTATTGTATATAATTAGTTAGGAATCGAATTATTGTCTCGTTGTGCAATCTTATGGATCAAGTATGATTTATTTTTAAGTTCCAAATTGCAATTGAACTCAAGCTCTTAAGGTGGTATTCAAAACAAATTGTGTTTCAAGCAAAAAAAAAAAAAAAAGCATTGGGAAAAAGCTAGATACGAATAATTGTCTTATATTAGGAAACGAAAATAAAAAGCATCACTTTTTTTACGGCTTTAGGGGATTCATACATTCAAAAGATTTACTACTTTCAGTAAATCCTTAACTTAACCCTTTTGATGGAGCGTTTTCTTTTTTTTTTGCAAATAGTATCCCATTTTACTTTCGATAAAACTGAAACAATTTGTGGATTAAAATTTACAAACGTGTAAATATATAATTGAAGAACAATTTGCGCGGTTTTCCCTGTTACTTTGCACTTTTATTGTTTTTAAATATTTTCTTCTTTAAATTTAAATCAATGCAATAACAAAAAAACAACTTTTATTTATCTGCAAGTGTGTTCGTGCCACGTTTGATATGAGCTAATTCTCTAAGAAATTCCTTTATAAGATCATAAGTTGAAAAACTAATTCCAACAGCAATGGGTCCTTTAATCCAGTTCATGCTAAGTCCTTTAAAGAAACCATTCTTTATGCCTTCCTCTCTGAAATTGTGAAAAAAATAATTGTTGTTAAGTATATACTCATATTTTACAAGCAAAAGAGATAAAAAGAACATCGGCTTCTTCAAAAGAAGCTGAAAGAACACAAAAGAAAGTGTTTTAAGTAAGAGAACAATGCCCGTACAGAAACCTAAATGGATGAGGAAATAAACCTTGCAATAGAGTCCCAGTCAGTCAGTGCTAAGAATATGGAATAACTACTGCAGCAAACTGTATATCGGCAACGAAGATAACATCTTTCTTTCAAGCAGAATGAACCATTCAACCTGGATGATGGTCCACCTTATCAAAACGAATTGAGGATATCAATATTCAAGCTAAAATCCAACAAAGCTGTTGAACCTGACGGCTTACCGTCCGAGCAATACGAAGCAGTTGTAGATGACTTAGTAGAGAGTATACACCAATACATTTCTAATATGTGATCAAATGAGTGAGTTGAATCTGAGCATTGTTTGCTTGATCAACAAGAAGAAGCGCCTAGCATAAGGTTCAAGATCTTATCTGGCATATTGTGTGAACTTCGGCAATCTTTCGTCTGTTTTAAGCATGGAAAATCCATTCTATCAATCAAGGATGCTCGAAAACTACGTCTATCGAACTGAGAGCAACGGACACGGCATAGAGGAGGATGGAAGGCAGAGACACTTCACATGTTGCTAAGCAATTTTTAATGACTCACCTGTAGATTTTCTGTAAAGTAGAGTATATCGTTGTGTATTCGGGGGCACCCCTGTGATTTATTCCAATTGTTTGCATACGCCTTCTAACTATATCCAGTGGATAACTCGAAGTTTGACCAGCTGCACCAGCGACGGCTCCAAACGCAAGCATGACTAGAGTATTTGGTGTTTTGTTTCCCGTCATTTCTAAAAAAATAAAAAGAGAATAAGACTATTAAAATGCCCTCATGCTATGCAAACAACTTCATACCACTATATTCCTTTTTTAACGTTTCGTATGTGAAAAAAGATGTTCCAGCATATGGGATAACTCCCAATATAGTAGCCCAATATCCTCGGTATAAGGTGCGTGGTCCTTCCTCCACCCATATCTTTGTAAACACTTGACGAAGCGTCCTATAAAGTAACTAATTTTGTTACGAACAATCCACATCATACCCTAAAACTTACCTGTACCCCGAATATCTGTCCGTCACAGCCATTCTAGCTCTAGCCAAATCCAGGGGATACGTTAGAGATTGCGATGTGATACCAGCCAATGAACCTGCTACAAACCTTAGAAATTTCGTACTACAAACGAGAAACAATTGTTGTTAGGTCACCACAAGAAAACTGGTTAATGCAAGAAAATTTACTTTGTACCATCCTCGTCAACTCGAAGAATCTTGCGCCATTGCTCGTGCGCTGTGAATTGTATCGCCGCATAAGGCACTATGCGAGCCATTGTTGCTGAATTTCCACGCCATAGTCCAAGGCCGCCTTCTGTCACGTAGATTTTTTTCAGGAATTCAACAGCGGCTCGAAATGAGTATGGGGTATCTTTGCTTCAGAGAAGAATTCATTATAGGAAGAACTTATCTCTTAGTGCAGTAGAGTGCGACAATGTCGTATATGACCCATTCTACATAGCATTAGCGAATTAAACAATTTCAGTTGGTACTTACCGAATTTGAAAATTTATTTTCGCTCTATCCAATGGTGCTATTGTGGTTTTCGCCAATGCGCCGGCCACAGCACCTGCTGTCAAGCTTGTCAGCACCGCAGCGACACTATTGACTAAAAGAAAGAAACTTTCAGGTCCACCATAGTGAAGAGAAAATTAAAATTTCTTTACCTTTAGGTTGTACATCGTTGCTTGAGTAATTTCTTTGTTGACCCACTGTCTGCAGTTGCGAAGTTGGTTCTGTGCCTATTGTTCCGGAATTATTTGTTATACCAGTAGATGTGATTGACATTGCTAGATTCGGTTTCTCGATTAAACGGCTCATTGCAATCTGAAAATAAAATAAATAGATGAGTTCTATAAATAAGAGGCAGCGATTGCATTTCTATGGATTCCCTAATAACGAGACATAAGAAAACACAAATAAACGTGCGTCATTCGTTTGACAAGATGTGAAGAAAATTCCAAGTTTATTATTTTCAATGAGTAATTGGTTACTCATTGAGAAGATATGGAACTCCAATGGGAATCTTATTGAAGGGGAACTTGTTGCGATCAATATGCTATATAAACATGAAACGTGATAATACTTCTGCGGCTAGGAAAAATGTATGATAAGAACACTCTTAGGAATGAACTATGAATAGATCGATTGCTCTTCCATTTGACAACGAGATGGTCAGGTGTGTTTTGCGGAAAAACTAAATCTAGTCGATCGTCTTAGTCTGGAGACAAGGTCCCTACTAATAGTACGATGGGCCTGTTTTTGCGTCTAAGTGCTCAAGCGTGGTATTCCAACACTCTGACAGAGTGAGCAGAAGCTTGACAAACATGCGCGTCACAATGAGTTGCCACTAACTTGGATGAAGCGGGACATAGTGACTCAAAGAAATCAAAGGGCAAAGACACTAGAACAGCAGGAATAAGCCCTATAATTTCTTGGTTCTAATCGATTTGCGGTTCCACACATGGAAATGTTTAAGGACATAAGATCCGGTCCAAATTGGGAAACTATTGATGGTATTCTTTACCAAAAGTTAAGGGAACACTTAAATGGATAGCAGTGTTGTCCACAGGGTATGACATCATTGTATTTAGTTTGAAGAAGCTGGGTGTTCTCTATTGTGAGAAATTATTTCGACCCAGCAACCCATAGATGGCCAAGGCTGGCTTCTTGCAACTATTTGTGTTTTTATTATTGAATTGGAAAACTCTCTAAGCCACAAAGAATAGCGAATTCGTATCTCTGCCAGTGGCGAGAAGTCCTTGGAGTGTTTACATCGATCGTTTCACATCGTCTCCTTAACATCGCCGACAAGATCTAATCTAACGTGCTGTGTGAGAGTTAAAGCCCTTTGTCACTAACTTGATTTGGCTTTATCAGTGTGGCTTAAGACCAGGAAAGTTCATGACCGACCAAGACCTTGAAGAATACCCATGAATTCCAAATCTATACCCACCACCTCTTTATCGATAGCATTTATAGAGATGAGCTAAACAGAATAATGTCAAGGTTATTATTATTATTAGAATGGCTCTGCGACTGACGCATGAGCTACTGCGGTCTGAAAGATCTATTGTGCCTGAAGCCAGTTAGACTAGGTGATCCTCGATCTTCCGAATGAAGTTGAGAATATCCCCTATCGAGCCGAGTCTTAATGACGTTGAGGATATCTCCAGTCGAGGCATAACGAATGTCCTCCGGTATTAGGAATTCCTTGTAGAGAAAGCATTCCTAACTCTGCATACAGCTAAGCACTCACATAGTATGTGCTCCGCTGATTCGTCCTGAGCAATGTTTAATTTATGTAAGTGATATCTGAGGCTGCATCACTGCTTCCTATGAGGAAGCCGGCAAGCCTTCTGAGATCGTCTCTTTTGTGATTGAGGATATTCTTTGTGGTGTTGTTCAGAGGGCCGATGGCCCTGAACAAGAAGTTCCGTTTTTCCCAGCTGCACAGAACGCGAAAGAAGGTGTGCCGCAGAAGGGTTCAGCAGCTATGTATCTTTCTGAAGAATCTTTCCTGGCAAATTGGTCTGAAATTTCATTGCTTTCAATGCCTCTGTGTCCTGGTACCCACCAGAGTTTGAGCTTGTTTCGCTTTGAGAGTGCTAGAAGAGCATCGAAGCAGGTTGAAACGGCTTTTGAGTTGCAATAATGGGAACTTAAAACTTCTTAAAGCAGTGAATATATTGATGGTAGCCCCCACTTTATCAATGGGATGTAGCTCTGCCTGCAAGAAACTAGGACACATTACAAGTCAATGTTAATGCTAGTAGCGCGTTCGTGAGTCTGAGTATTAAGACGGAAACGCACAAGATGGTTTTCATGGTCAATGAAGGTAAGACCAACTTATACATATATCAACCGAAGAGGGGATGTTTCATAATGGACGAGTAAGTGTGAAATGCTGGAGTTTATAGTTCCTTAATCCTTAATCGCAGAAATATAAATACTTTGTTTATTGCTCGCTTGTCTAAAGAAACGTGTAAAAACAAGTGTTTCGACAGTCAAATGTTTGTTAGTATCACGGTTTTTACATCACAAAATTATACAAAATATAACAATGTAAGCAAAACATGTCAATCACTTAAAAATAATCTAATAAATACTTTTAAAACAATTTATCTCACTTATTTACATGGGAAATTTATCATAATAATAATAAAGTAGCTGCGGCATAATTAGCACGTACTTGAGTCGTTAATTCTTTATGATGATAAACCTTTTAATAAAAAGACAACTAACCACCATACAGGTCTAGATTTAAACGCGCGTGTTTATGTATATGAAAACGCGTATTAATAGTTTTCTTAAGTAAACATTAAACATACAAATTTGCGATAAAAAAATGTGTGATCTTTTTTTGCTACTGTACTTAATCAATTCAGAATTATGATTCATTAGAAAAGGCAACTTTTAAATGGATATAGCACGCTTGGAAAAACTTCGAATACTCGTATGACCTTTGATCTTTGGAATTAAAGTTTTATTTTATAGTTAGTCATGACCTCCAATGAGATAGATGACATAGCAATTGTTGTGAAAGTAATTGCAATGTGATTCAAGTTTTATAAGAAATTCACGAGAAACATTGCTAGGGTTTATCTTGTTTAGAATTTCCTGTGATAACAAATCGCAATCCATAACTCAACTGTATCTTATGTAACTTAATGGGAATTCACATGCCCACATTTTGTAACTAGCTGGGCACCACCATGAGGTAATGAAGGAGTTTATCTACCTCGGGGCAATTATAAACTCCACAAATGAGATTCGACGAAGGACAACCTTAGGCAACCGCTGCTACTTCGGTTTGTCCAAACTCCTAACTCGAAGGTCCAAAATCATACATTGCAAACCCCTGATCTTACCAGTCCTGCTTTATGGAGCTGAATGCTGGACGATAAGTAAGACAGCGGAGCAGATCTTGGGATCCTTCGAAAGAAAAATTCTATATCGAATATTTGGTCTAGTCTGCGATGAGGGCGAATGGAGGAGAAGATATAACCGCGAACTCTACGAGCTGTACAAAGATGTGGATATAGTCCGGAAGGATAAAATCCGTCGACTGCAATGGCTTGGCCAAATCAAGCGAATAGACGAGAATGCTCCAGCTAAGAGAATTTTTGAATCCCAGCCACCTGGTTCACGAAGAAAAGGAAGACCGAACCCCCGGTTTAAAGATCAGGCAATCGCGGACGCCAGAAACTTTGGTCTAGTAAACTGGAAGCAGCGCGCCCGGGATCGTGAAGGATGGAAAGCGGCATAAGTTCAGGCTCAGACCCTCCGAGGGTCGCTAGCCTGATAAGTAAGTAAGTGTGTTCCACTCATGTACTCGGGGACTTGGACGCCAAAATCGACAAGAAAAATATCTTCGGCGGATTACTTGGAAAGTACAACCACCCACGAAACTAGAACTTATAACGGCCTCCGACTGATACATAGACTTGGCAGCAGCTAGTAATACGGTGAAAAGTAGAACTAGGTTCTCAAAACTTCGAACCCACACAACAACCAGATGATCGAACCACCAACCAAATCGACCACGATCCGAGCCAAGCATTTAATATTCTAAATGCGCAACCATTCAGAACATAAAATATCGACTCTGACCATGAGCTAGTCGCGTCGTCGCATCTCGGGAGACTCCCCGATGTGCACTTGTCTCCCACTGACGTCAACACACAGCGGTTCCAGTTTCGAAACATAATGAAAGAAGTAGCCGAATCCACCTTGGAATACCAGCCACCCCATTAATACGGAGGTGATGTTTTGGTAGGTTACATGCATCAACTCATCAACAAAGTAATTGTGGAAAGTATGTTCGATGACTGGAATATCAGCTCTAAATGTCCCATCTACAAATAAAGGCGATCTTGCACCAACTATTGAGGCATATCCCTGCTTAATGTCGCATTTACTCGAAAGATCATATCTAACTCACACAAAAGCAAAGCTTGGAAAGGACAAATGAATTTAAAGTCAGGAGTCAGGACTCATCACCTTTTAATCGACTTCAAAGCCGCATATGATAGCATTCATCGTCTTGAGCTTTATAAAGCTACGGAAGATCTTGGAATCTCTGATCCAACTATGCAGAGTAACCCTGGAAATTAGGCGGTGTACCGTGTAATTTGTAAACACTTCCTCAGAACTATGTAACTTTTGGCATGGTTATGGCTTGTGTTGCGATAGTGCATAGGGCTGGAGTCAACGCGGTAGATATTATATTTCATAGCTCAATTTAGTTGCTGGAATACGTAGAAAATTTTGATATCATCACACGATTTCAGCGAACAGTAGTAGAGGTATTTACAGCAGTTGAAGAAAGGCGAAACAAGTCTCGGACAAATCGTCAAATTTAGGGTTGTCAGGAACTTTAACTACCTAGGCCCTGCTATTAACTCAAGCAACGACCCTAGCGCTGAGATCAAACGCTGTATAACTTTTCCCTTGATCTAAGAAGGCAATCAAGTAGCAAAGCTTTCTGTTGAACAACTAAGAAGACAGACCATAATCATCCCAGTCCTGCTATAAAGCGCAGATACATGGACATGGACTTGGTCAAGAATGGATGTAATCTTTGGTTCCGCCTGCATAGACGGTGTGAAGAAGACGAACTGTTCAACGATAGTACACGTGATCAGAAGGCTCCAGATACATCAGCTAAGATTGCTGTGACATGTAGAGCGGAAAAACAACAGTGCTCCGGCTTGAAAAATCTTTGAATCCACCCCGGAAGGAAGGTACAGTAGAGAACGACTGCCAATTAGATAGCAAATGGGAGGAAATCTCAAAAAACTTAGTGTGCGAAACTGGAGACAGTTGACAAAGAATCGTGCTGTCTGGAGAGGCTTTGGTTCATCGCGAACAGTCTTCACTTCCCTTGAACAATTTCTATGCTTTTGTCACATTTATTGTTTATTAATAACTTATAGACAAAATGCGACACTTTATTCGTGAAATAGAAAAACAATTACGTATATTCAGGTAGCTTCATGCTTCGTCAACCGATGACAACAAAATAACACCAGATAAGTCTAAACAAAAATGATTGCATGTTTAGTTGTCTTTATCAAAACAAAAAAGCAGATTAATTCAATTAAAATAATTTGTTTACAACCTCGCATATTAATAATTTAATTTAGATATACTCCACCAGAGCATCGCGTTACGTTACGTTTATTAATCAAGTTTATTATATTTGTCTCAAATATGTTATCACAAGTAGTTAGAGAGATGTAAATGCAAATCCTTGTTTATTTTCATTGCAATGTTTTGCTTACAATTCACTGTTGGCAAAAACATTGATAACAAGTTTTCAAGTTCCTAGCCTTGCTCGCGATAACTTTCTTTTGATACGCAATCATAAGAAAATATCATATTACGGGTGCGGTTGTGTAAATGGGTAAAGTTCAAGTTGTGCAATTAGCAAAACTGCGCACTTATCGAGAATCCCTAACAAACGTAAAGTCTTGAGTGGCGTCATGAATACTTGTTCTAATATAATCCGCACGAGTACGTATACTTTGTTGAATGGCGAACAGATGCAACGACAACATAATTCAATGTAATCGTTCATATTGTCTTCGATGATGATTTCATCGTGAAGAGCGCGAAAGCTTACGAGTAGGACTATACATTTGTTTTCCTAAAGGTCATGGTTACCATAAACAAGAGCTACATTTTGGCACTTGTCCCAATGAAATGAATTAAATCTATGAGCGAGGTGCTGTGTACAGTCATTCAATTTAAAATTCGGACGTCTTAAAAAAAATGTTAAGTGAATGACTGAATGCACCCTTTGTGACGTCCTGTATGGCAAATCTTTTGCATTTTACTGGAAACATTTGGTGACATTGTAAATGTTTTTTTTTTTTTTGTAATTCACTAACGCTAAAGGGGTTATGAATACCATTTTGATGCTATTCACACAGCGCTAGTGTTGGTGTAGTGATTTTGAAACTCAGGTGGTATCAGGCTTCAGCCTTTTTGCTTCGAGGGTGGTGTCCAGATTGACTGGGAAGAATTATTGGTATTGTTGCCATTGCTTATAATTCACAGTATTTCTAACGAATTAATGAAAAGCAAACAAGTGTCGTTGAAATGTCCCAAGAGTGTCATTTAAGCCTTCAATATCGATAAACTTTTAAGGAATCCACGGTAGCTATCAAACCCTCTACGAAGGTTACTGTCTTTGCTTTTGCCGTGTTCCAGGCGGAAATATCGACGACTTAAGACGTCTTATCTAAGCTAAAGAAAAACGTGATATTTTCCACAGATATCCGTATCTTTTCGGACAGTCAAGCAGTAATCAGAGCCTTGGAATCATTCTCTCTTTAGTAGCTCTAGATCTAGACTATTCACATGCTTCCAGATAAAGCCATTTTGGGTATACCGATCGCTACATGTAAACTTAAATTCAACCTATCAAGAGAACAAATTCTAGGCGGAAAAGTGGTACGTGTCTAGCGACAAGCAGATTTGAAACGCTGAATTTAATTTCTCTCAACAGATCGCATATCAGAACCCTAATCTAGGCGTCATCACGGGACACTGTTTAATGGGCTACCATTAAAAATACATTATAGTCTTGTAGGAAATGTCTACAAAGTACATTATATAACCACGAAAAATGGAGCGGCAGCCAGAAGAAGGACAAGACTTAGCTTTTCGCAACCATTAATGCTGTGCTTGTTGTATTTTTTTCGAATTACCTACAGTTTTTATTTCAAAGAGTGGTCGCCGTGGCTTAGTGGTTAGTGCGTTGGACTGCTAAGCGAGAGACACAGATTCGATTCTCAAAAAAACCACCAAAAGTTTTTTCGCGGCACCACCTCTTCGCAGGCATGACAAACCTGCAAGAGTACAATCTGTCATGAAAAGCTTCTCAATTCGCCGTTCGGAGTCGGCATTAAACTGTAGGTCCCTTCCATTCGTGCGAAGAATATAACACGCACAACATGAATGGTTGTGAGAAGCTAGGCCTTGGCTCTCCATGAGCTGTCGTGCCAAATTACATACATACATTTTATTTCAAAGTCTGAAAGGCGGATTGAGAAAGTTAGACATTCATAGGTTTATTCGCTGCTCGCCAAGAGGTTGGTTGCCTTTGATTGTTTTGCTTAGGCTCGAAGCTATCCCATCTCGATAACACGAACTCATTTTAATGATTCGGTCAGTAGGGTGTATGCCTGATAAATGGAATATAACCATCGTTGTCCGATCCGGATGACACGAAACCACTCCAACTGCGCCAACTACAGAGGCATCAGTCTCCTCAGTATATACTCGTAATATTGAATGGGCGTATCATATATTTCGTCAACAAGTTGATCAGCTCTTATCAGTAAGGTTTTTAGGCTAGAAAAGTCTACAATTGATCAAATTTCTACACCTCTACAGGTTTAAAGGCCCAAGAAATCCAAGTCGATCAATACCAACCATATAGATTATAGATTTTACGGACGCCTATGACAGTATGGTTCTGTATCTATAACCGTGTCGAGTTTTGGTATCCCTGCCAAGCTCGTCCGTCTTTGCAGCATGGCGATGAAGTATGTTCACCGACACCTTCGATGTCAAAAAAGTGTTTAGACAATGCGCTGTCATGTGATTTTTTTCTCCTCACACTCGTAGAGATCGCACCTAACTGGAAGGACGTAACTAAAGGCAGTTAGTTAAGGACCGCGATTACTGGAGAGACTTGTGGGTTGAGGCCCGGGTTCACACCGAAATGCTATGCTAAGTGAGTATCACCCCCTCAGGTAGAATGTGATGACCAGTCCAAAGCCAGGAGAAACACTTCCAGATTCAAATGGTATAATAAGTGACTTAACATTCGCCTAAATATGCTGGCTTCAACTGGCAGCCACTTCAAACCCTCTAACCTTACCCTGGTACTTATCTATATAATTAAAAAGTTTCGAAAAAAGAAAAAAAAATCAACAAATAGTTCGGAAAGGTTAATAGAAACTACGAGAGAAATAGAAATAGAAACTAACAAAGTTAACGAGAACCATTCGCTTCACTTTATCTTAGATAATAAATTTTGATAATCTAGTGATAATAAAATAAGTGGGAGATTTCACATTTCATTAACCAAAACTATTTTCGACTACCGACAAAAGAGTTAGAAATTCATCAAAAGTTATGCCACAGTAACTTTAGCACTCAAAACTAATTAAGGAATTATAATAAAAAATTTATGATACCTATAATTGTAATAACAAAACTTGTACTAGTGCTATTTCAAGTTAATGAACCGCCAATACGTCATTTACATCGTTGTCAGAATGGTTTTGGTAATCATACCGGAAGTTAAGTAATTCGTAGTTTTCAGTTTTAGTTGCATTGGAAAACCACGCTCTTTAAAAAGTTCATCAACCCCTCAAACAATAAGAGAAGTCAAGAAATAAAAGGGACGATATCAGAAGACATGCCAACTTGCTCACCGGTCACTGCAGCCTCAGATATCACTTACATAAACCAAGTATAGTTCAGGAATCTAAATGCAGACTCTGCTTAGAGGAAGACAAACACGTACTATGTGAGTGCGTGACTGTCTGCAGAGTCAGGAAACGCTTTCTGCAAAAAGAATTCCTAATACCGTAGGACATTCGTAATGCCTCGACTGGAGATATCCTTAACTTCATTAGGAAGATAGTGGATCTCCTTGTCTAACTGGCTCCAGACACAATAGATCTTTCAGGTCGCAATGCAATATGTGTCTGTCACAGAGCCTAACCAATTATAATAATAATAATTAGCGTGGTGCAGGAAACATTGACGTAGGACCAGAAATCTTCTTCTGACTGCTGGGAATAAGCAAATATGTCCGCCTTCCGAACTTCAGCAGTGTTTTCCAAGCGGAAATCTTAGCAGTGACAACGATGAAAGCAATGATATCACCTTTTTGATAGACAGCCAGGCAGCAATAAATGCAATTCCAGCTATAGAATTAAGATTGAAGCACGTGAAGTTCTGTCGAGAAGAGCTCAGGGTTCTTGGAACACAGCACAAGGTTATGCTCTGTTAGGTCTCGGGCATGTGGGGGTATACTTGGGAACGACAATGCTGACGAATCAGAACGAATAGGTTCGGCATTAAGTCCGGAACAAGCAGATCCCTCGGTGAACATTCCGCCTTGCTCATTGAAGCTCGAAGCAGGAAAGAATGCGCTTAAACAGGCAAACAACAGACACTTGTGTCATCACAAGGAAGTCTGGCCTTTATTTGATAAAGCTAGGACCGACCGAATTATACAAAAAGATAGAAAATCCCTTTCCACCCTTATATAGCATGAATGAAATAATAAAGATTACGCCGATTTGTTGATTTTCTTTTGATGGAACTACGTAGTCAGGGACAATTTATGAGAGAATGTGACATTTACTCTCTTTTCAAATTGAAAACTATGATTTTGAATTTTGTGTCATGTTTTGTAAGGAAAAACTAATTTTCAGATTTCAAAATTTTGGCATTGAATACAAATTATTTGACAAAAAAAAACAACAAAAACTAATTTTATTGGGAGACACGAACTACGTCACCAAAAAAGAGAACCTATTCACTCTGCGTAATCTTTAATATTTCATTCATGCTTATATAGGTATCATAACGGGGCATAATACTCTGCGGTATTTATTTATTTATTTTTTATTTTTTTATTTATTTATTCCATGAAATGCTTACACATTAAGATATAGTATCTTATAAATTAGTGACAAGCTTGCAAATGATTTTATTATAACTTTTAAATATTAAATGAAAGCTACGTTATTTACTGAGAAAGAGCAAGTAAGGCAGCACAACAAAAAGAAAGAAAAATAAAAGTAATGAATAGAATTAAGTTCTTTTAAAATAATTTTTTAACTCATGTTTAAGTCGTGTTGTGTTCTCCTAATATAACGCGGCAAAGAGTTCCAGAGTCGGACAGCATTAATGAAAAATTGACGTTCGGACGTAAGGCATGAGTAACGTGGATGGATTAATTGGCTAGATCTGGTTGAGGATGCCATTCTCATGCGTTCATAGAGATAAGAAGGTTGATGGGATAATAGGAGGTTAGAAAACAGAGTAAGGGTGCGATACTGGAGGAAGTTATCAAATGGCATGTCATAAAGCAATCGGTACCATATGAAAAAGCTCCGTGTTACGGAAAAAGACCTGTTTAGGGATTGCGATGACGAGGAAGTACATGAGGGTACCAACTAAGTGGGTCCCACTTCTTCTGTCACTGCCCAGGGGTCGAATTACGGCATCAGTCATCGTATAAACGATCATTCCGACGTAATAATGCACGTTTTTACGTGACGAGTTACTCGATCACTGATGCCTTAATTGGACCCATGTTTTAACCACCTAAGACATAAATTCCTCGGACGTCACTTCTTTCGGGATCTAGAGGAACTATCCGACAAACCGATGAACGGCCTGAACCATTACATTGAATCCACAAGATCGTTTCTACCACAGACACAGTAAGTAACTATGGGTATCACAATGGGTATATAGCGACTTGAGTGTGGCGCAGAGGTAGCTCCTCTTCCTCTTCCTAATCTAAACGTGGTGCTTTTCTTAACGAACTTCCTCAATGAATACTGCTCACTCAACTACCAATCCAACAAACTGGGCATACGTCCCACAGACTTGTACCGACTTCGTTTGGAAGATCAAGAAACTACTTGGCTTATTTTGTGCAAATGTCCTGCCATTAGTAAGTGTCACCTTCCTAGCCATAGTATCAACCACTCATCAGCAAGCACGATCCTTTGTTTCATTTATGATCTCGATCTTGCTCGGCATAATAATATTCTCCAGATCCTCGATTAGCACAAAAGATCTTTTACGTCACAGTACTTTATTTGGCCTCCGTCAGGCAGCTAGGAATAGGTGAAATCTTCTATAAAATGCTACTTTATTACGCATATTATATCTTTGTATGTTGTATAGAGTTATTTTAAAAATAAAATATCTAAATACTTAACTGTGCACGTGGCGAGGAAATGCAAAAGAAAGATACATATGTGTGTATACCTACGCATATTTATTATTTATTTTGTCTGTCCATTTAAAAAGTAAATTTATGAACTTCTCCCTCTTCCTCGGACGAATGGATTCTTATCCAATGTTTGACCTTCAAAGTATTTTGGTTCATTCTAGTGGTACGGAAATATCTTGCTTTTTTTTGTGACAAATATAACTATGAGCCAATGGATGTCTAGTGTCTAAAGGTGTGAAATTGTGAAATTCTTTCTAAACGTTAACTTTTTTGCAAATTTCAATAATTTTCA
The DNA here is from genome assembly GCA_951813785.1 of Criorhina ranunculi. Classification (NCBI taxonomy): domain Eukaryota; kingdom Metazoa; phylum Arthropoda; class Insecta; order Diptera; family Syrphidae; genus Criorhina; species Criorhina ranunculi. Next base: position 29,767,025 of record OX638381.1, read on the forward strand.
CAAAGAATTATGAACATGACAAGGCGAATGATTAATTTAAAGTTCCACAAGTTTAAGTAAGTTGTGGCGCATTGGTGGTGAATCCAAGTCTCATTTGGTGTCACAAATCTGACAAAAAACTCCTCTGGATCGGTTTGGAACAGCTTTAAAAACTCACGAGACAATGTCAGTCGATTGCGATTGAAAGCAGTTTCGATACGCATTTTGCAGAAAGCTCGGAGAGTCTAAGTTCATATTGCGTAAACCCTACGAAAACGTTCACAATTTCCTTCAATCAATCACTGAACGCGCGTTTATATCTTATTCTCAAGGGATGTCAAGTATTTAGAAATAATTCTAGACCAAGAACTCACCTGGAATCCTCCTTCAAAGAACGTCCTCACGAAACCTACAACAGCTCTATGGGCATTGTCGCAACTAATTGGGAAGAAGTGGGGAAAATGAATATCTAGTGTTTCCTCTCCACTTTATTACCTATGCATCACTGGTATGATAGGATAAACATGAGCAAGTCTAGACTCAAAACTTTCTTTAAAAAAATAGAAGGCTTGACTGCACTGATATTGCAGTTGCTACCCAGCTTTGTCAGCTTTTCTAGACCTTAGAAGCTTTAAAAAAAAACACCCCAAAGAGGCACACGGGGGACTTGAATTCGTACATTTGTAGTCGATTCTTTGTCTAGTTAGAGAATTAGAGTAGTACTGAGCTACAAAGTCTCTTGAAGTTCATATCTCTAACTAAGACTCGGTTTCTTGTTTGATTGACATCATAGGACACCCTTACATTGTTTTTCTGTTTATCTCATGAGCTGAGTAAATCTATTTAAGTTCGACAAAGCGGAAAGGCAAATGAGTAGTATAACGTCCCTTTCCGTACAACTAAGGAGACCTTTCACAAGACTCTTACTATCGCAGTTAAATTTTATGGCGCTGAAGCGTGGACTCTATTTTAATGCGGATTCAGATGTTCTTGGTCGTTTCGAAAGGAATATTCTTTGCAAGATGTTTGATGCCCTTTGCGTTGACTGGCTGTGGAGGTGGAGATTAAACGACGAACAATAAGAGCTGTGCAGCGACATTGTCTTACTTAAGCGACATTGTCCCAGTCCGAGAAAACAGCGTAGTGGACGTTTTGAATAGTTAAGACATGTAGAATGAAAGAACATCAACGCTCTGGCCAGCAGTTTTCAAATCTAACCTAGAGGAACAATGCGGTAGAAGAAGACCTCCCTTTACTGTGGCGTGCACAAGAAGGAGACAATAGGTTAGGTTAGGTGGATAGACGTCCCATTGGACTCACTTAGGCTCAGAGCCCGTTGTGATGCCTATAGAATTCCCTGAAGGAGAATTCTACCCGTAAAACCATTTGGAGTTAATAATAAATGAGGATCTTCCTTAGGGGGATTTGACTTAGGCCACTATTGTCATTGAAGTGATAGTGCCTAAGAAATCTTCTTCTGCTGTGGGCGAGCGCTAGACAATGGCAGAGAAGGTGAGTGGTGCTTTTCCCCTCCTCCTCAGCAGACAATGGTACCACTGAAACTACCTCTGTTCTGACCGCTAGAATGCTGAGATCATTGAAGAAAGAAGCTCTAAGATGAAGTAGTCTGTATTTGGACAGGGCTAGACAGGTACAAAGAAAATGGATGATTGTTTCCTCTTCTGCCTCGTCTCATTAGAATAGAGACCTAACGTTTAACATGTGGACCTGTATGATCTATAGAACAGAATTCGTTTGCAATCGTTTAAATTACCAGTTTATTGGAATCTTTCCAATCTAGCTTAGGCCAGATCTGTCTGGCTGGTACTTGATAGGCCTGCCATATTCCCATCTGTTGTTGAGTTTGCTAATAGCATCTAGCTTGAGTTAGTGCTTGGATATAGCGACAGCCACAACTAAGTGTTGCTTCTCTTGGAAAATACTCTGAGGTAAGCACTTATTCTCGCGATCTCGTCAGCCTGGTCTCTGTAACCAGGTCAACCAGCAAAGATGAATATTGAACTCCTCAACTATCTCCGCAGGAGATATACGAACCTTAGAAGTATGTAAGCACGAAGCCAGGGACTTTATTGTCGCTCAACTGTCCGTGAAGATGCTCGATAGATATTACATAACATTTGCGCTAGCTAGCTAAAGATCGAGCTGGCTGGAGACGCTTGTTGATTGAGACCCAGGTCCACCCCGGACTGTAGCGCCACCTTAAGTAAGTAAGTAAGTATTTGCGCTAGAACATTAATCGCCATTATACGCCACAATGATCTGGAAGACCGAAGGAAATACTCAAATTGAGGTGCCCTCCGGCCCCAGTTCTAGTTGTGGAACCGTCTGTGCAGAAATGAGCTGAATTTGTGTCCTCAGTGGCAATATTTGTGGAATTTTAAGTAAATATGGTTCAAAACGACAAAAAAGGACAAACATACGATAGCTGATGTCAAGAAGCTTGGTATAAACCTTTAATTCGAGTGCCTGAAATGGACAAATATGGAATAGCCTGGACCAGAGGCTCATTTATTATGTTTATTTTACTTTAAAGGCACTATATTACCTAGGTTCTAATTCTGAAAACTATTTTGCACTTTGAAAGCAAATTATTTGTCTGAACAATAAAAATTAAAATGTAAACTTCTTACTAAGATAAGTTGTAAAAATAAAACAACAAAACTTTGTTACGAACCTTTGAAACTATGATTAAAGACATTTTTAATCGTTCACTATAAGAATAAATAAAAGATAAAAAGGATTTAAGTGATAAGATTTACTTTTTCCGCCACACTTAGGGCACTCTATTTTCGCATAACCTTCTAGATAAGTGTTATCAGCTTTAACGTCTATGCTTCCAAGTGATTAGTTAAATAATTTTGACTTACAAAAACCTTAACCTTGTGAGTAGCTAGATTGCATCTAGTACCTGCGTCATAGAATGAGTTTAAACTTTACACAAATGCCAAAGTATACTGGCCTTTACCCATTATGACCTTTTGATGGACGCCGAGGTACAATTCGGAAATACTGAAACTCTTATCAGTTGATTATGAAGCAAAGCACATGTTGTTTGAAATATCGAAACGATTACGTGTTTATATGTCATGAGTATTTTTAGAAAACACAGACCCCCAACAAATTAAGATAAAGAACTTGAAAAGGAAAAGCATTCTGATAGGAGTCTGTGGAAGAGGGCTGACTTAGCAGTTTGCAGTTCTAATACGTTTAGGGTATCTGCAACTGGGAATGTGTTGGGAAGTAATCCTACAATACAACTGCTAATGCTTAGCATTGTGACAAAAAAAAAAGAGAAAGTACATCACCGAGTGAAGTCCTGAAAATGCTGTCATGCCTACCTATACGCTACTACTATCGAACAACTGGGTCGACGTGAATGGCCTGTAGAATAAAAGTACTGTTTACTAGGAAATGTTCAGTTCCAGCTTTCAAATTTCTTAATATTGACTAAGTTGAGATAAAAGTGGCTAGAAAGACGAGTTGGAAGGATTATGTCGACGATAGAATCAACAAAGAATGCGTAGTTACTGTTTACAGCGACAATTTGACGACCATTAAGGCTCTGGAGTCAGCAACAATAAGTTGGTAAAGCTTTGCAAAGGGATAAAAGAGGCTTAGTAATACGGCGACAATAGGCTGATGCTAGATACAAGAATATTCTCATGATAGTGCAGATATATGTCCTAGGAAAGCGGCGGAACCAAATCCCTTCAATGTTCTTCCTTTAACAAGAATCTCGGTCAGCCATGTTAACAGGGAGACATAGTTTGCAGTGAACCACGAGCTATCTCAGGCATCCAAACAAGTCTGTTTGCCATCAGCATCCATCCGAAAAAGCTTGTTGTTGCTTACAGCGACTACTGCAAGGTACAACAAGAAAGTTGAATCCGTCTTTCACTTGCTATGTGAATGTCCCGCTTACATTTGATTCCTGACTCTTGGTAGTTATTTCTTTTTTTCAAATTGAAGTCATGACCATTCAGAATGCCATGAGGTAACTACTGATGAATCCCATATTGCCCCGCGACCTTGTTATCTATATCGAGTGCCAGACAGATAGCATAACAGAAGACGGAAACAGGAAAAGGCAAACGTTTACACACGGTTATTCTATGGAGGTACCTAGTCCTGTTTGACTCTGACGTAGAACTCCATTTAATCGTTTTTCTTTACAGCACTAGAAATTACAGATCAAAGCCGAATCGGATGAAGTTCATAGAGACCCTGCACCAGCATCATTGACTTTTTATTTCTTGATGACTGAGATAACCACGACGAATATAATTAAATGAAAGTCCATGGTTTAGGCATGTGAAAGCGCTTAAACTTGATGAGACTGTTGAGAGATGCTTCTCAACTGGACGACAAATTACAGATGAAGAATCTGCATGTGTATTGGATACAGCGACCAAAAACGCAAGCGAATAGACAGTGTACAATGAATAATAAAAGTGTGCCAAAGAAGCTGAAGACATTTTTTCCGGGTTAGAACGTGATGACTTTGTTATTCCCAAGGAATCATTTTTATCATCTGCTCTGAGGACAAAACAATGGCAGAAATAATTTTGATCGTTTGTTTAGGAATTATCCGCCATAATCGTAACAAAAGTGTGCTCTTTCTCCAAGTCAACTAATTGTTTCACAAATCAACTAGGTAGGTATTGAAACGGCTCAGAATTGATTGCTTATTCTCCGTACTCCGGACTATGTGTATAGTCTTCAATGGAGACTATGCTGAGAAGTGAAAAAATGCTTTATTAAAACGACCTCTTGTACTTAGTCTCCTTGCTGGCTTGCCAAACAGCTTTTCTTCCTACTCAGTTAAAAGAAACTTCGGTTAGTAAAAATAATTCGTAAATAGAATTTCTTAAAACTGGAATTACCTTCGAGGCTTTCCGTTTTGCATCGGTTTCACTAACAGGTCCTGGGGAATACTGAACTGGATTAAGTAGAAATAAGATGCACAAACTTCGAATGCATGTTATCTATGCCAATAGAATCTATTTACATTTCATAAATTGCTCTACATACTTGAAGTTATACAAACTTGCTAAGTGGAACAGAGCTTCTTGAAGTGCATACATATTCTTGTACTAAGTACTTGCCAATCAGCTTATCTATCTGTTGCAACTCTCTTCGACTTCGAACATTATCTCATTCACACGCAACTTACTTCAGGTCCAACTAAAATCAACCATCGGACTAGCTAAGAGTCGTCGTTGTTACGACAGTTCAACCAATAAGAGATATTCAGATTTTAATTTCCGTAAACAAACTTCAAGCGAATTAACTGCTCCGGCTACCAATTGCCCAACAAAACCATCAGAAACGTTAAAACCACAACTACTGTCCAATTCACTGACGTGCCCCCAAGACTCGCTTTTCGCAAAAACTGGCGCAACACGAACACATCAAATCACACAAATATTTCCAAGGTATTGACGATTCATGGGGTTTTGTTTATTTTTAGCTCTTCGGGGCGTACAACAACAAATATTGCGCATAATTGTCAATCAAGATCTGTTCCGATTGTGACTTGCGAGTGTGTTATCAGTTACATTTGCTACGTTTTTTTTTTTATCATATTTTCCCCCGCAATGATTACGCAATTGACAAAAAAGACATCTTCTAGGACCAATTTCACAATCGGAACGATCCAATTATCTAACACTGGACCTAATTTTTAAATCAATTCACTGTTACCATCTGATTTTGTTATATAACCTCATTAGAACACCCTAGATAATTGACACTTCGAGAATCGGAATACATATTTGATTTAATATTCGATTGGGTTGAGGTCGTCACGTCTCTGGGATTTGCGAATTGTTTGTGCTTACAAAAAAAAACGTCGCAAATTGAATAATTATTTATGGAATAATTCGAGAACTTACACTTGAAGGGCAATGGCATTAATATGGAAGCCCTCTGATGAGGTGTCGCCGCCTCTCGGACTTTTGGTGGAGGGCGCAGACCGATTATATCCTGCAGGGGTTTTTTTTATCACACGCGAACTCAAATTCACAAACACTTTTTGCGCATATTTTAAATTTTTTATTTTTTTTAGCTTAATTGGAGATGATGGCGCAGTGACAGTGGCAAATTGGAATACTATATCAAAGTTCACTCCTTTGTCGAACATTTACAGACGCACTGGTGGCCTATATTCATGGGACCGATTGCTTGACTTGTCGTCGTTTAGAACACGGACGACTGGTTATGTCGTACAATGGAACACTCGGTGTAGGCGGTGAAGTGACGAAGACATGGGACAGCAAACAAGAACGCGATGTTCGTTGGGAACTTTTCTTGAGTTGGATTCTGTTGAATTGATTACGGGCGGCGGTGGGGGTGAAATAAATTGTTAACTGTCAGGTACTTGTGGTTGGTCTCAAGTGTCAGACAAAAATGACAAGTTGGAATTGAATTGGAAAGTGCCATTAGAAGGTAATAGATTTTACAGAAGTGCTAAACAATTTTCATACATCGGGTGTATTTTGGTAAACGAAAGATTGAGAAAGTTGTTGTAAGTTGTAAGATTTGAGTAGAAATGCTCATAATTATATCAAAGTATTGCATTTAGCAGTAGAACAAGGCAATTTATAGTGGACGACGTTTGGTGAAGGTCCGATAGGTTTTCTCCGACATTTTGAAACAAATCTTTAGTATTCCGTAGTATTCTTCATTGGGACTGTTTCTTCTCCGATATGTGTGCTCAATTTACTGTTATTTCCGCCTTCACATAGTTGTATCTAACGGTTTCTGATCCATACCCTAAAGAAGCTACTGCTACTGCTACCGCCTTGTGAGGCCACGCATTGCATCTCAAATTGTTCTGATCATGATAGTTTGGCAAACGACATTTAATACAAATGTGACAGTTTAGCCAGACTCAATAAAAACGAACAAATGGAAATGCATGTGTCCTATACCCTCTTTTCAGAAATAGTACAACAGCCAGCTAACCGACCTATAAACTTTTGAGTTCAACATCTAGTTGTCGTCTTCTTTGACCTTCTCATTTATTTTTATTTTTTTTTCTCACAACTGTCTCTCGTATAGAAGAAATAAAATAAAAAATTCTTTCCAATACAATACGAATGTAGTAGATTGCCGCGCATCGAATTACCTACACATGTGTGGGTTTATGGACGAACGATATGTTACCCTGATAATTCGCTACAACAAGAGAGTTGGAATCAAAATGGTCGGTCGTGTCTGACGTTCGAGTTGATGCCGAGCTAACAGATTTGTTCAAATTAGTTTTCACCATTCAAGTTACAATTTTGTCACAACAAAACCAACAAAATCAACAAACAAAAAACTAAAAGAAATTGTTAATACTGTGTAAAAGTAAATAAACAAGTTAAAATTCCTCGAAAACCAATTAAAACAACCAGTACGCTGGGTAAAAGAAAGAAAATGTCTACAATCAGTGTATTAAATGATTTGCGTAGCTACTCTCGCCATTGGCTAACAGAGTTCATCGATACCTATCGTAGTGAAGAGTGCTTATGGCAGTCCAAACATCCCGACTACAGCAATCATGCTGTACGTAATAAAGCTTACGATAAACTAGTCGAGAAACTAAAGGAGGTCGAACCGAATCCAGATCGAGCAATGGTTGTACGAAAAATCAACTCGTTGCGGTCAGCCTTCAGGCGGGAATTCCGTAAGACTTCGTCTAAGTCAAACTATGAGACAAGATTGTGGTATTTTGATAAGCTACTGTTTATTGCTGACCAAAATCCAAAACGCATGTGTGGAGCACCAAAACGTCAATTAAAATTGCATTTTGAAGATGATAGTATGGATTATGAACATGAAGAGGATAATGGAAAAGCTGAACAAATTTTACCAGAACCGGAATTAATGCAGGATGTTGTTGGTAGTCAAATAAAGACAGAGAATAATAACAGTAATACTGCACAACAGTCACAACAACAGCAACAACAGCAGCAGCAACAACAACAACAACAGCAAACGACAGCGGTAAAAGTACTTGAGATCACAACACTTGACTCGAATTCCCAACGCGAGATACAACAGGTGAGTTGGAGTTGGATTATACCTTACTAGCTGATGTTGGGTTTACAGTATTTGTCTATTGTCCCTAGTGTTACAAGAGTATAAATTGAAGGGAAAGCGTTAATCTTTAAGAATCGACAAGTTGAGTGTTAATTAGTTCTGTGTCCGATTCCTTGCATTAGGAATGGAAAGCTTCAGAAATAATTTGCATAAATTATGTTTACTTTCAGTGTAGAATTTGAAATTAATTTAAAATCCTACTGCAGGACAATCCAAAGATCTAGACATGCACTTAACGTACTACACTTATCCTTGGGTCGTCGTATTATGATGTTTCTGGGGTCCAAACAGCGCACCGATTGAACTACGATATGTATTTTAGATCGAAAATGAATGTGGTGAGTCTCAGCTCACTGCAAGAAATTCCATGCAGATCTAATCAGCAGCGTTAATTCACAACCAAGGTCCTCTTAGCCCACACTTTGTGGCAATACATCGATGACGATGAAGAGTGTGCTAATGCTTCGGTACATTTTTTTTTATTGTTTTTCAATAAGACTTTGTATGACTATAGTTCCGTTAATCTGCTAAGCATGTTGAGTGGAGAAGCAAAGCGAAACCTGCAGTTTCAAGGCGTAACCTTGTAATCTCTGATGATCTCAATGAAATTTCATCGCAAGAAGATAATAAAATTGCGCAGTCCTGAATGTGCATTGAAATTACAGCCTTGTCAACGTCTACCAAGTCATAAACATTTTCTATAGACATGAACATCCTTGCGCAAAGTAGGAAAAAGGAAAGGGGGAAATTATCTTCTAAATCTGCTCCACTGAGTGCTTTCAGAGAGTCTTGGGAATTGTTGAATAATAAATATTTAATCTAAGAGCCAAGCTCTCCAATGATAGGATGAATAATACTTCTATTAAATTCCTGACAACATCTCTCGTTTCTGCTTGTCATGTTCTAACTCAAAGAAAAGTTGGTACCTACATGTCTTGCTTTCATAAAAAATTAAGAAAACTTATGAAATACATAGTGTTAATTAAATAAACATTATTTATCATTTAACAGGCGGTAAACTCTCTAGAGCATCACCAACAAATGCAACAACAAATGCAAAATGCCCACCAGGCCCAACAGGCCCAGGTAACACAAATCCATCATCAACAGGTCCCTACCATACAAATTGCCCGAGAGCATCTACCAACATTATTTAACTCGGCAACATATGAAACTCAGCGTCACAATGATGAATTCGATGCAATTGGAATAAATGTGGCCAGTAAATTGCGTGTCATGAATCCAACACAACGTATCATCGCCGAAAAGCTCATCAGTGACGTCCTCTTCAACGGACAATTGGACAACTTGAATATATCGTCCAGTTTAACACAATAGCTACTAAGAACATATGTATTATTTAGTGTTTAAACTTTGATCACTTAACCTCCCCAAGGGTACCTACGAGTAGTTTTAGTCAAGTAAGCATAATTCATTTACGTATTGTTTAAATTATAAACACGGGAGTTATTTTAGAAGTAACTTTCGTTGGTTCAAATACTTTTTGTTGTAAATGTGCAAAACCCTAAGAAAATAATAAATCTCTTCGTATGAAAAACAAATAAAATCTTTTTGTGATTTAAATAGTAAAAGCTTTAATTTGTGGAGAAGAAATTCACTAAGTTATCTAATCAACAAGGAATCAGTTGGTTGCAGGCGGCTTTTTTTCAGGAACTGGAGTAGTCCCCTGTATCGAGCTCCAGAGACTCTTTGCTGCCTGGAATAGAACAATTAGAAGTGGAAATTGTTTTGATTTAATTCATTTTTTTTACTGTGATTATCGGAAGTTCAATTTTTTCCTCTTCCGACACTAAAGATTTGTTGTCTTGTAAGAGCACCCAGCCGTAGTGCATGCCTATTAGGGCTGGAATCATCACAATTGTAACTAAATTTCTGGACACAAATGAATGCTTTGGAATTTTATTATTATGTTCTGCGGGTGACATGATGGTTTTATTATTCTTAAAACAATATAAAAATGTTATGAAATGTTTCAAATTTTCACTTAATGGTTAAAATAAATTAGTTAAATCTGTGCTTTGACAGTTGTTTTGATAGTTGAGTGTCGGCGGCCGTATTTACACTGTGCTTTGGAAAAAAATGTTTTTTTTTTTTTTTTTTTAAGAAAATCCAGGAAAGTCCTAATCCACGGCTCCGTGCTTTTGTCCTTAGGAACTATGCACCACTAAACAAGGTTAGTGCCTATATTTGTGGTCCAGTGAGCTCATCATTAAAAAAAAGAGATTGCTCCAAAACGAAAGTCAACGTCTTATGCATATATATGTACATAGGTATGAGTAGGTATATGGACTAAACTTTTTTGATAACCTTTGGCTTTCGACTACAGACAAAGATTGGATTCTAGAATGCAAGAAGCCTACTCAACTCATGGGCTAAAGGTCCTTAAAATGTCTGTCATCCCATTTGAGTGAGAGTTCAAACTATACGAGATGGACATCTTAGCACTGAGCAAGGAAAGATGGTTTGATGACGAGCAATGTATAAAATAAAATTGCATAAAATTGTTAACGAAGTTCCATTTTTATTTTTTCTGATGCCCCACCAATCAAAGAAGAAAACCTAGTCGAGTTCACCCTCTAATGGGGTTTTATCATTTAACATGCTTTACGAAAAATACTCGACTTGGCATAACTTTTCATTTCTGTTTTGACACTGGCATCTCGAAGGTGAACTTACCTGCAGAAAATAAATAAATTTTCTAATAAAATTTATAAAATCTCATAATTTTCGTTAAAATAACAAAGAAATTCATCTTCAATTTAGTTTTTTGTTTTCGGACAGCGTGCCTTTAAATAACTCATTGGCCACTATGTCGAACAAAGAAAAACCGAGCACGTCCAAGGAAGAAATGTTTGATTGCTTCTATACTGAAGTAAGTTTAATTTTATTTTTATTTCTATATGTATCTAAATCGACCAAGCTTTGTGTAGTTTACAATTAATGCGAATATATTATCATTGTTTTTCTCACCATGTATCTGTCCGAATTCAAAAAGGTAAAACAAATCGAAAAAAGAGATTCTGTACTAACCTCGATACAACAAATTGATAGAATCCTACGCCCTGGCTCTACATATTTCAATTTAAATCCATTCGAAGTTCTACAACTCGAGCCAGAATCGACCATCGAAGAAATTAAGAAAAAATATCGTTCTCTTTCGATTTTAGTGCATCCGGACAAGAATCAGGACAATAAGGAACGTGCCCAGGCTGCCTTTGATATCATCAATAGAGCATGGAAGACTTTGGAGAATGAGAAAACTCGCAAGAAATGTTTGGACGTTTACGAGGAGGCAAAAGATAGAACGGATCACATGGTATGATAGCAACAATGTTTGTGTTTAATAAACATTTGTTTTTGTCTTCTTTTTTTAGATAGCGGAAAAGAAAAAAAAACTGAAAAAAGATGGAAAATCACATGAAACCATCCCAGAGGATGACCCAGAGAAATATAAACATGCTATTTATGTAATGGTAATGAAGCTCTTTGCCGATATGGAACGTCGAAGGCAGCAATTAGAGCAGCGTGATATGGAGGAACGAAAACGAAAGCGTGAAGCCGAAATCGAAGAGGAGGAAAAACGAAAGACAGACAAGGAATGGCAACAGAATTTCGAAGAATCCAGACAAAGTCGAGTGAATAGTTGGCACGACTTTCAAGCGGGCACTTCCAAAAAGAAGAGTAAAAAACAGAAAAAAATGCATGGAATGTTCGAACCACCGAAACTAAAACCAGAAACTCGATAGAACACTCAAATATCATTCGAATCATCATCAGCTCCGCAACGATGTATAAGTTTATGTTAAATGTTTTAATTTACAACGGAATTACACATGACGCAGCGTACGCAAATGAACTGGACTCGACGCAGGGCCAGAGCTTTTCGTTGAAACAATTCATTTTTACAGTACCACAACAGCATTCAGGAGAATGCTCCATAACATTTTTTTTCTATCGTTTCCAAACGGGCAATTCTAATTTTCTATGCAGAAATATACAAGTAATAACTAAGTTAATTAAATTTACATTCTAAATTGTTGTTTTCGATGAACTGGAATGATAGAATCAACAGGAGCTTGCAGAGAATTTAGTAAATTATAACTAAAATCGTCGTTTGATAGCATGCTGCGTTCCTCCATTCATCCCAATTGTACAAATATGCAGCCGGCAGTCTCTTCATCGAGATCTTTGGGCAAAACAAAACAAAGTACATCTTGTCAACAATAAAGAACGCCCAACACCAAAGCCTCGGACAGAATGTGGCCCTAAACAGATATAACTTTGATGTAGTAAGGGACTGTCTATCTAGGCTCTGTTATTTACTCGGACAACGACAACGTCACTCAGATCAAATGCCGTATAACTTTTATCAATCGCTGTTTCTTCGGTCTTAAGCATTTTTGAGTAGCTAAGCCATCTCTCTTACCTATACAAGACTCTGATCATCCCGCAAGCATAAACTTCAAGAATAAATGAGATTGTTAGTTCAATCTGTCGGGTGATCTTTGGTACCATTTGCATAAACTGTAATTGAAGGATATACGTCGATCTGGTCAGCAGAGCCCGGTTACACCGATACCAGCGTTCTGGTCTGTAGAATCTTTAAATACACTCCAGAGGGTGCAGTAAAGGAAAATTGCGACAACTGGCACAAGGAAGTGGTAACTAACTTGACAGGCGAAGGAAGCTAGATAATGATCGAACTAAATGGAGATGCTCAGGTACACCTTAGACATTAGCGACATCGTTAGAAGGTACATTACTTTCATCACCAGCAGTTCGTTTAAGCTACGTGTCCTCTCTCAAAAACATTCGATGAGTCCACCGTTCCATAGTAGTTTCTACTGCCTCCTTTGCTATAACGCACTGTTTAATATGGCCTTCCTCTAGCTGCATTTTATTATGAATCCTTCGGGATACTGTTCAACATGCCTTTCCCTTTAGCTCGCTAAGCATTTCACCTCACTCTGGACTGCAGCGACAGCCAAAGCATAAAGCAAGTTCCTCTCCGTTGAATGTTCCTTCCTAGCCTAACTCCTGTGGGATATCTTCACGGACCAACTTTGTCTTTGAAACGAAAGCAGTTTCAAATGAATGGCCACAACAACACAAGGCTAATGGATGGAAAATTTAAGCTAGAGATCTTTACCTAGGTCGTCTCCTTCCGTCGTGTTTCAGCTAAATTTGCATGATGTATGTCCACGATGGGTTAAACCTCTAATAGTTGATCCTACGCGTTGTCATTCATCTGTTCATGGGCACAACTGATCGTATGTTACCGATTGTTGTTCTGTTTTGTGATTGATAAATCGGTTTAGTAAGAAAACATTACACGACTTTATTCATCAACTTATTACAAGGCAGTGTATAAGCTTGCAGTAAAAACAATATCCCTCTTTATAGCATTCGATGCTTCCTCCATTTTGCTCTGTAGCGCTGGATTACCAATTCGAATAGCAGCAGTCTTAACATCACGCAGTGTTTCATCTAACTGCTGAATACATCTAACAATAATACCTTCTTGAACTTCAGTAAGTTTCATAATTTCCGCAAAGGGCTGCAAAGGAATTGAATGTATTGTACCGTCTTAACTAGTATTACTATCGCAATCCTTACCTTATTTCTTGCCCATTCGTAGACCACTTCTATAAGACCAAAATTAAGACGATTATCAGATTCTACAACAGCTTGATGCCTTAGTTCCTCCACCAGAATGCTATCACTGATTTCTTCAAATTCTTTAACACACTAAAAGAAAGTAGAAACCACAAACACACATTGTAAGTTGGAATAACTCATCTTCTAGAATTCTAAGACCTTTTTCAACTTTTCTGGAATAACTGGCTCTCCTTGTATCTTCGCCTGGAATACCAATGCCGAGAGTAATGCTGCTATTTCAGCTGGCTCCAGATCATTGAACATGTTACACAGAATCAACTCGGTTATCAAGAGTTCATTTTGTCCCATCTCACAAGCTACCTTGCCTTTGAGAGTTACTGCAAGCAAGTTTTTAGGAAAAAATCATTTGGAAATCTGAATGCTGGCCCACTTACCTTCATTCAATTCATCAATATACTTCAGTGCGCGTAAAACTTCCAACTTATTGCAATAATCCGGGTACAACGAGAGGTTCTTGGTTGAATTTTTGAATTTTAACTCTTCAATGCGTCTTTCCAAGATTTGTCGATCATAGACTGCACCGAATTCCTGCTCAAAACCAGCTATATTGGTGTGTGGCAATATCTCGCTTAGTTGCTTCCACAAGTGTTCAATGTAACGTATCTCGGCTATCTCGTTGCCAGCGGAAACATTTATTTCCGATGTGAGATTGATGAATTTCACAAGATCTGGTTGTGCAATGTAATTGTTGTTTAGTGTTTGTAGCTCGGAAACAGCTTTAACGACAGAAGTTCCTGGTTGAGTGTCTCTAAATCTTTCAATTTGTCTTTGCTCCCAGTTGCGTATTATCACATCCGGATCGATTTTCATATTCGTTTTGGTTATTTCAATGATGTCTGTTGCCTTGATGTCCAAAATGGTGTGACCTCCGATACCCTCCGGTTGAAAAAATTTATTTTGCGGTGTCAGCGACATTAATTTTTGGTACAGTTCACCACGATTGAGTATGTCCTAGATGAAGAGAATTATTTATGGGGATGCAAAATTTAAATGTGAATCCTACGTGTGAGAAAGTGACTTGGAGACAGGTCAGTCTAAATGGAGATCTTAGGATACGACGTGTTTACCACTGTTTTGTAGTTAAAAGCTATAATCTATGCTTTACAGATGTACAAAGTAGTAGCTAAGTAGGTACTCCGAAGTGGTTGTGGCGGTATGGACGAGGACGAACACACGAAACACTTCTGCTGCGATTACTCAAGCATCAGAAGAACCAGAAAAACAGCGACCCGGGTCAGAAGATGAAAGAGTGCAACGTCATAAAAATTTGAGCGAATGGATAACAATGTTCCAGGGATATACGGATCCCTAGGTTCATACAAGACCAAACGGTAAGCTATGTTATATCAGCAATGGAACCCCTTGGAATCGACGATGATTAAAGGTCAAAGGAAGATAGTTTTCTTAAGCCGGGATTTTATCTTGTCTGCTCGACACACCTAACCCTGAATAATAAACCTTCACTTACCCTAGATTCACTAGTTTGATACTGATGATCGAGTACAAGTACTTTATAGATGGTATCCTTGCCAACGACGGACTTTATTGATAGCAGAACACCTAGTTTGTTGTAGTGTCGTCCCTGAGTCACCAGCAAGACTCTTCCAATTTTCATTTCCTTCATTACTTTCGGTTGGCTTAGCAGGAATTTCTTTAAAGAAACAAAGATACTCATATACACATGGTCTAATAGAAACTGCAACTCACCATCAGACGTTGCTTTTCGGTTACATACTCAGTGGCGAGAATATAAAACCTACATAGTGGTTTTAAGTGTTCACCCAATTCTGGCATTAGTGCAAATTTATCTTGCGCCAGCTTCAACTGCTTCTCTTGAGCTGGGATCTGCAGTTTCATATTAAACTCCTTGAAACTAAATTGCATAATGTCTTCCACTTTGATGCTCTCGATACGGAGGCACGTTAGAATCACTGAGTATCGCAACAAGAACTGTGATTGCAATTTCTCTGGCAGTCCCAAGATCATAGGTCGCAAATCCATTGCAGATGGAACGTCCTGCTTGCATAATAGAATCACAGTGCCATTCTCATCGTGACCCCGGCGTCCTGCACGGCCTGCCATTTGTATGTATTCGCCTGGTTTAAGGCTGCGCGCTTCCATGCCATCGAACTTTCGATGTGAGTCAAAAATCACTGTCCTAGCGGGCATATTCACGCCCATGGCAAAGGTCTCGGTAGCGAAGAGTAGTTTCACCAATCCCGACTGGAAAAGTAATTCGACAATTTCCTTGAGAATTGGCAATATGCCACTGTGATGGACACCGATACCACGCTCCAGAGAGTCTTTCATAGTTAGTACTTGAGGCAGCATGCGATCTGGTGGCTTTAATTTCAACAAGCACTGTTGGAAGAACTTTTGAACGGCACCCTTCTCACGTGCTGTATTGAGATCACATGATTGTAGCGCGAATGCGTTAACGTCACATCTCTTCCGTGACAGAGTAAAGGCCACAACCGGCATTTTGTTATTCCTCTTAAGAAAATCAATCAACCCGATCCAAAGATTTTGATCTTGTTTGGATCCAATTTGTTTGCCTCCGCCTCCTTTCGGTTTATTGCTCGTCATTTCTTTCTTCTTTTCGACGGCTTTGTCGTAGCCTTCCTTAAGAAATCTTCCATTTGCATCGACAATGAGGAAGATGTCATTTTTACTTTTGCCCCCACACCCCGTGTAGAGGTAGTGCATCAGTGGAACTGGCCTCTTGAGTGTGCTTATTACATAGACCTTGCGCTTTTTAGTACTTCCCACCCAGTCGGCTAGCTCCATTGTGTTAGGAACTGTTGCGCTGAGCATAATTATGCTCACATGGTCAGGTAGAAGGATAATTACTTCCTCCCAGACATGTCCACGTTCTGGGTTGTTGATGTAGTGCACCTCATCGAATATTACATACTCTAGATCGCGCGTTATATCGCTGCCACAATAAAGCATCGAGCGGAGGATTTCTGTGGTCATAATGAGGCAAGTCGCTGTAGGATCAATCTGCAAGTCCCCAGTTATCAGCCCAACATCGTTGAAGGTCTTCTTGAAGTCTCGATATTTTTGATTGGACAAGGCTTTGATCGGTGAGGTGTAAATTGTTCGGGTCATGTCACGCTGGGACAAAGCAATCGCATACTCAGCGACAACAGTTTTGCCTACACAAAGAAATAAAAACAAGACACATCAGCTGACCACACCTTGTACAATCAACCACCAACTCACCTGCAGAAGTATGAGCGGCAACAAAAACATACTGCCTCTCTTCTAGTTTAAGAATAGCCTGCTTCTGGAAAACATCCAATTCGAAGGGATACTCCATTGCTGGCACAGGAATCTTTTCTTTGAAATCTGTTATCGGCTGGGATATATCGACCATCTCAGCCCATTCACTTTTGAAATTAGAATTTGTGCGTGACGTGGATATATCCAAAACAGGTCGCAGATCAGCTTGAAGAATCTGATCGTCTAAATCCTTAAACTCACTTGGACACATATCGGTTTCGTTCGATCCGAAACCATAGGTTTTATCTGTTTCTTTTGTTAATTGCAACCACTCTTGAATATCCATCACTTCCTCTAGATTACTTAAAAGATTCACATTGCTATTGGACTCTGGAGTTGTTCGTGATCTATCTTTGAATTCATAGCCACGGGTAAAACCAGGGGGAACTGTTAGCAATTCCATATCAAAATTAAAATCTTCACATTTCATTTGTTTGATTTCTTTTTGCGGTTCATCCAAACCACCTGGCCAAAAGGGATAATTCATAGTCGATCCTCGAGTTATTTCCTCCACTAGTCCCGGCTCACGACGCATTGACATTGAATTGTTTGCAGTAGCTCCGACATATTCCACTTCGGTTTCTATAAAATCTATTATCTTTCCCGTAATGAAATCTCTTTTTTGAGTTAATTTAGTGCTCGCCGGACATTGTGGCAAATGAAAAAGCCGAGTTTCATCGACTTTCCTTGGAATGATATCCGGCAAAGGGTCGTGTATTGAAATTTCTGGGTGCAGTATGTAGTTTTTTAATTTTTTAATATTTTCATTTTCTGCTTCTGGCATTTTAATTGAGTGTTGATACACTTATTTTATTAGAAAAACAAATGTTAATGCAGTTTTTAATTTTTTTTTAACGCAGCACTTAAGAAAAATGTCAAAAAATAATATTCACAGCTGACTGATGTAAAATGTAGTAGATTTTTAAATATGTCCCTGGTACATCGGTTAAGTGCATAGTGGATGCGTCCCAAGCTGGTGGATTGGAGTACACCATGATTATTTTCCGCCGTTAAGGGGACCATAGCTTAAACTTTTAAAACAAGTCTTGTTTTTGAATTCCCCTGGTAGCCAGAATACTAGGGGTTCGAGCGGCCCGAACGAGTATTATATTTTCTTATTGACGATCTGGATAGTCTCTGTGGGTACTAAAAATTCTTTCACCCCTCGTGGGACATATTGAGTTAACTACACTTTCGTGCCATTTTGTGAAGAGTTTTGCAACGCGTTTCGCTTCCTCCAGCACTTACCCCTCAACTGTTAAACGTGTTCGAGTTCAAAAGGCTTAGGTTTTCTGTTTTTGCCGCATTGATCTGCAGCCCTACTCTTCCAAGTCCAGATGCTTTGAATAATATGCCAGTGTTCACTGACTCGCTTTCCTAGATCTAAGCTGCACGATCACCAGGAAATTGAAAGTATGCACCCCTGTCGTGACCCGTTTTGGATTAAAAAGACCAGTGATGTCCTTTGTGATGCACCTTCCAATGTTGCCTCATCTATGCGTTTTTCTGTCCTCTTACCTGAAAAATGTTGACAGGCAGCTGACTTTTGTCATCGGCAGTAGTCAGGAAATGATTGATCTCACTCTTGCTTCACTAAAAGTTGACTCTTCTCCTCATAGAGCTCATGAGGAGACTTCGTTGTTCTTTATTTAGCCTTTTGCCAGCGATCTCACTTCATCAGGTGTAGGAATACTCGTCGTGTGAGTTTTATAGTGTCCAGGATATCTATCTTAGCTTCTCTGCAACCCAGTTCGAGAAGTCTTCGTCGATCATTGATATGATTGAGCACTTGATGATCCTGGTTCCCTTCCATTATTAAAGAATGGGAGCCTTGTAGTAAGGGAGTAATGACAGAAATAATATTGGGATTTCTCTCAAAGACGAGGGAAGGGGTCTGACTCAGACAGTACTAAAAGGGGTCACTATTCAGCTGCTAAAGGAAGATAGGTAGTATTTAAGAGTAATCCTAGAATTCGAAACTCGTCGATCTGAATACTTCCAAAGTACTTCCAGTCTTCTGCCAATGCATTTGTGTTTACGACGTTGGGCTAGCCATAAAGGAAAGTTGTTTGGATCTGCATGACAATAATAAAATCTTGCAATTGTATCCGCCTCAAAGAATGGTTGGCTTCAGTTTTTTAGTAGCTTGAAAGCGTCGAAGTATCTAGGTCTGTAGTGACCGCTTATGGATTTACTCAATCCTTTAAGTAGTTCAGAAGTCCAGACACCTCCCTGAATTCAGTCAGAAAGCTAAACTCACTAAATGTTGTTTAGGTCCTAAGACACAATAGGAGAACAAAAATTAGAGCTTGTTAGACAAGGTTTAGAAGGGGTTTAACATCGAGCTTGCTATTCTTTTCAGTCAGGGGCTTCCATTAAGGATTGGGTTTCCAGTGCTTCTCCAGGATGCAGACTAACCAAAAAGACTGCGCTCCGATGTCTTTAGGAAATTCGTAGCATACTTGTTATCTCTTAGCATATAAGATTGGAGACAGCTTACTGGCATTCCTACGGACCACTTCACTCTTGTCATGCACCTGAATGTGTTAGGATTAAACAAAGCCTGTAGAGAGGGCGATGATACTGCGAAACACTTTCTATGTGATTGCTATATCAATCAGGTGGTAGATTTAGTCTTAGCTCTTCATCCCTGAAGCGCTCGAAAAAATTTAAAATGGGGCTCTCTACCTTGTTGTTCATTGGACCAGTCTTTGAGTTTGAGTGATCCACTAGGATGTACCTCTAGCCCTATGACTGGTTTTGAATGATAAACTCGTAAAGTATCTCTGAAGACTGAATATATTTTCAGCAAATGGAATTGCAATTACTTTTCGATTTAAATTCAGTTGATGATATTCACTCAACGGAAGCCACTACCGTGTGACACTTACCTGCTTTACCAAAGAAACCGCAGAACATGTGTATCCAAAACGAAAACATCTAATCTCATCTCTAAATAGAAGTTCATCAGAAATAACTTTATACATATTCATGCGAGCAACCTAATTTGTCAAAAATATATGCAAATTCATCACTAAAAACCCTCTTTTACGGGCTTTCTTTTGAGAGTTTAATTTTTAAATTTATACCCAAGCCACGCCTTCAACCCACATATCGGCAAAACAAAATGCAAATTGCGTTAAATATTAATGGTTTTACTTTTTTCTTTTTATTAACCATAACAAATTTCACCAATTGGTAATTTCTTAAATCTAGGTTAAGTTGCCGACGAGATCACATAGGGGGCGCCGCGCCGTATCGATTGCAAATCTCGTAGCCAAAATTTCAGTTCTATTCTGACCGTTCAACCATTGGGATCATTTGAGGTCTGAAGATACAATGCTGCTGCGATACATTGTAAGTGATCATTGGTCTTTATGGAAGAAATTGTATCTAACATTCGATTTCTTCTAGTTGATGGTGATTTTGCTGAACGTTGCTCTGTCAGATGCCTACAAAACGAAGCACTCAAGGCGACGGTAAGTACTTTGGATACAGACTAGCTGTCATGAGATCAAAATCGATTATTTCCCTCAGGGAATACTTCAGATCCGAACCAGACTACAGAGACTACGATGACTATGACTATCCAATTTATGCAAAAGACTCGGAAGCAGATAACTCACGTCCATCGATCTTTTCATATTGGAATAATCTTTTGAAAAGAACCCGTCTGCCAAGTTGGAATATAACAAATCCATTCTCGAAGCTGTTCACTCCATATGTGATTAAGGTCGATTTCCCTCCAGGCAGTGATCCAAATGTTGATCCACAATCTCGACCAACTCGTACTAAGACCAAACGGAGGAAGACCACGGAGCAGGAAGATTATGAGTTTGTCAACACGTACTCGAATAATGATCTGGAGAATGGACAATATTTCTATGATCCTGTAACGCAGCAGTACTATGAGGTACAGCAAACCGCTTCTCAGAACTATAATCCTCAGAATAATTACTATGCGACGACTTTCAATGACGATGATGAGATTGTCATTAATTTGGACAACAACAACAACGAGAATGGAAAAGATCCAGTTGAGGACGGTGAATATGCATCGGTAGAGGTGGACGAGGGTCAGAGATATTTGGGAAAGGTTAAGAACGTTGGAATTATGGGCAAGTACAATTCACCGGTGATTAAACAGTTGAAGACAAAGCGTGTAAGTTTGGGACGAACGGCAACTACTGACTATCGGAGGCCGTCGAAACGGACAATGCATGTTGGTACATTAGCGTTCATTTAGGTTTAGGTTATAGAATTGATTTTTAATTATTTTTTTATTTAAAAATGGTTGGAGCTTATGAAATATAAGAATTTGTGTGTTTTATTTAAAAAATCAAAAACGGGGCAAGTTGCCATTCAGATTAACAGACATTTCATCTTGAACTTCCTGAATGACATTCTCGACTTTGATTTTCTGTGCAAAGATACATTCACAAGACTGCCTTATTAAAGAAGGCTGAGGCATCTAGAAATCAAATTAAGTTCCTGCGTTGACTGAACCCCAATAGCTTTTATTTATGTGGAGGCCATCAAGGGATAGCCACAAAGAGCAGGGTTCTTAGCTTGTAGCATAATGTAAGACTTTGCTGCGTATACAGTCACGGATGAACTAGCAACGAAAGGTCCGATGAGGAAGAGCATGAGGATACATCAGGACAACACTTTTTTAGCACCTTACATACAAAACCTTAGGTCAACTCTTCTTTAGAGGCATAAAATAACTTTTCAATTAGCAGGAGCAGGTATGTTTTCGAAGGATCTAGACTTAGTCTACCATCGCAGTCCAGTGAAATAAACCTCAGTATACTAAATCGCTGCTTAGGTAGAGGAATAATGCGGGACATGATCAACAAGTGGGCCACAAGTGAACATCTGAGAAGATGGGAAAGTTGGAAAAATGAAGGCAAGCCAAAGAATGTATCAGAAGAGAAGTTCTAAGGAACTCTCAAATGTGCATGTAAGGAATAGCCTTGTCCACAGGGCACGAAAACTTCAGGTATCGTCTGCAGAAGAAGGGGTTTCTAGAAGATGGTACTTGCGGGCTGTGTCTAAAGGACAGTTGACATATGCTGTGTGAATGCCCAGCACCGGTTGTCAAAAGAAATGCTATTTTGGGCCGCCAAACATGAGCCTTGACACGAGAGATCGGTTAGGGAAGGACTGCGGAGAAATTTGGAGGATGCCAGCAACTCTCTCTTTTGGATCCAGGTAGCAATGGTAGAACTCCCAAGATGGAATCAACGGTGGCCGAACTACATAGTGCACACTTTACATGGGCTACTCTGATGTATTTCGAACTTAGGTCGGTTTAACTGGCTCCTCGCCCTATTAATTTTACCACGGATCTGGCCCCTCAGATTAGGGGTTGTACTGACACTACGTCTGGAAAATATCACTGGCTATTTGACTCTGCTGCGGTCACTTTATTTAGCACTCAGTTTCTTCATTTCAATATTCACTCGTAGAATCTCGAAATATTTAAACAAATCCTATTCCAACCGCGTTTGCCTAGAGTTCGTTGTCTAGACCTCGCTTGAGCTGGACATTTACACAGAAAGCGGAACAGAGATTCATTTTCAATACCTAGCTTGGCTGCATGGTCTC
The DNA here is from genome assembly GCA_951813785.1 of Criorhina ranunculi. Lineage (NCBI taxonomy): Eukaryota > Metazoa > Arthropoda > Insecta > Diptera > Syrphidae > Criorhina > Criorhina ranunculi. The sequence continues at coordinate 29,789,708 of OX638381.1, forward strand.
CTATTGGCCTGTGGCCTGTACTAGCTGCTACATCACTTGCTGATCTTGATCTGCTGAGTTTGTTTTTGTTGTAATCGGGTTAAGTTTTTCTTGAAATGACGCAATTATCTAGCCTTTTCCACTCTTGGTTGGCTAACTTTAAAAAGTGATGTTGAATATTGCCCTTAATGGCTACTAGTGGAATATTAACCCTTTCTGCTAGGGAGCCGCTGAGGGATGACTACCGCCTAGCAGGTTGGTCCGCCCTTTTGTAGTTGACTTTGGTGACTTTGGTGCGAGCAGTCCGTTTTGACATTGCTCTACCAGTTTTGAGGTTGTAGTGGCCTAAGTAATAGCTTTGATGGCAGCTTGTCTATTGATAAAGATAGCAGGGTTTTAAATGGGTGTTGGAGAATTGAGCGTAGCAGACTTCGCGGATAGCAAAGAGCTCGGTTTGGAAGACAATTGCAAAGTCTGGTAGGTGAAAGGATTTCTATATTTTCAGCAGGATTAACTGAAGGGGATTTATTCATTGAGGCTCAGGTAGGTAGGTAGGTAGAAGTAGTTGAAACTGGCAAGCCTGCCAGAGACACAAGTAGCGCAGATGCCACAACTCACGTGACCTGGATGCCGAGAGCGTGGTTTTCAGATCCTTCCTGTGGAGTTTGGAAACTTAATAATGTTACAGAGTTTAATGCGAGAAACCTCTGATAGTTCCTTAAAAATGGGTTTTCTGAGAGTCCGCTGTCTGGCTCTGGCAAGTAAGGCTGAGGCTAAGTATCTTCCAGACTTCTCTAATCGCTAGTACTTCCGCTTGGAAACACTCGAAGAGTCTGGAAGGCGGTAAGATTGAAGATTGATATTTGGTGTTTCGATAGGGAAAGGTTATTGTTCCATTCCGACCTTTCCGGAAATGAATTTGAATGTTATTATTGAAATTGAGTTTAGGAACCGTGTAGTCGGTTATGGTCGAGGCCAGATCCCTAGGCAGCAGGTCAAGAGCCTTAGTTCGGCCGTAGAGTTTTGGTCCTCTGAGTCGGATAGCACTACATGAGATGATATATTTGATGTGCAAGTCCAGGGGCAGGATATGGAGGAGCACGTTGAGAGCTTCTGTTGGACTCAATCGTATCGCTCCTGTGCCCAGCTGTTCATTGGGATCTGCCAGATTGAGGCTCAAGTTCACTCCCAAATTTAAGAGCCGTCTTAGTAAGTTCGTAAGCTTTTGCATTCTATGAAAATGTCCAATAAAACAGTGCGCGGTGAAGTACTTTTGACTGCTGACCAATGCACCAGCATGGGACCAGCAATGCACTTAAACAGTAGACCGTATCTGGAGTCCACAGCTTTTTTGTTCGCATAGAATATAACCAGAGATTTCTCGGTTTGTTTAGCAACACTTTCCTTTAATGTTAGCTTACTGTTTCGCCTAAGTCCAGGCTAGTCTTATAACTATAAGACGAAGGGAGTTAACTAAGGTTAAGTTATAAATACTGGTCAGTCTCCTGTTGCTTGATTTTGGAAGGGGTTGACAAGCAGACTGAATTTTCGGTCTATGTATCTGTGCAACTAGGGCAGTGTAGGCCAAATTGTTAGCGCTGCCAGAAAGGGGTTCATCTAGAATTCAATACAAAGATTTCCCCTTTTGTAAAGCTAAAGCTTCAGCTAAGTATGTATGTATTTATAAAATAATTATAATTATTGGTATATAATGAGAATAATTCTTATAGTATGTACGTTATGTTTTGGTAATTTTTATACATAACTTCTGTCTGTTCCAGGAATAGTTCAATTTCCTGGAACAGGAACAGGATCTGACCTCTTTAGCTGCGAAATCTAAGATCAATGTCGTAGATAAGTTCACCATTTGGATCATGATCCAGAGGTGATAAGGTGCTTATAGCCCTTTCTGTCGTTGTTGTTGGAATCGCAGTTGTTGTCGTTCTTGGGGTTGAAGTTGTTGTGGTTGTTGACACCACTTGTGTTGTTGTGGTCGCTCTTGTTGTCGTTGTTGTCGCTCTTGATGTTGCTGAGAGTTTTAAATTTATCATTTGTAGAATAAATTGAATAAATGCTATTCTTACCAGTTGGAACTGTTTCAGGTGTAATCCGAGAATCATGATTGTATCCATAATTATAGCCATGATTGTAACCATGCTGGTGTCCAACATTGTGGCCATGATTATGACTATTATAGGGATGATTACGATGCTGATTACGATGGTGATTGTTATGGAAACGTGATAGTCCAGGATGAATCCGATTTCGGTGTCGATTTCGATTCCGATAAGAAATTAAACTTCGAAGTGGATAAAAGTCCGGCAGAGTTCTTAATAGTAAACCCAATGATCTTCGTTGAATTTTTGATGAATTTTCTGTTTCCTCTTGGGGGTAATCAACAGAGAAGCTGATATGGAAGATGGAAATTTAAATTTAAATTGTTTAGGACGGTATGGTTAATGTTTGTACCTTTGTGGGTCAAGTTCTTGGCTGTTGATTTCATCTAAATCCACTATGACAGGTGCTGCTGCTGCTGAGGCAGCCAGTGCGAAAAATACCTAGAATATGCAGACAAAGAATGGAAGATTAAAATAAAATTGTTGAAGGTGTCTAAATAAGATCAGCCAAGGGTGTGAATGACTATTTATAGGTCGATTTCCCTTCTGTAGCTTATCGACCTTATCGAGTTTGCTCCAAACAACTGGAGTCCAATCTCCCAACTAGAAGGTCGAAAATCATGCTCTACAAAACCCTGATCTTGGCAGTCTTGCTTTATGGAGCTGAATGCTGGACGATAAGTAAGACAGCGGAGCAGATCTTGGGATCCTTCGAAAGAAAAATCCTACGTCGAATGTTTGGTCCAGTCTGAGAGGAGGGTGAATGGAGGAGAAGATATAACCGCGAACTCAACGAGCTGAACAAAGATGTGGACGTAGTCCGGAAGTCAAAAATCCGTCGATTGCAGTGGCTCAGCCACATCGAGCGAATGGATGAGAATGCATTTGAATCCCAGCCACCTGGTTCACGAAGAAAAGGAAGACCGAACCTCCGGTTGAAAGATCAGGCAATCGCGAACGCCAGAAACTTTGGTCTAGTAAACTGAAAGCAGCGTACCCGGAACCGTGAAGGATGGAACGCGGTATAAGTTCGGGCTCAGACTCTCCCAGGGTCACTGGCCTGATAAGTGAGTAAGTATACTTATCGACTAGCAACAGGAGCAACAGGAGAATCTCTCAAAATGGAAGTCAGAAGGATGACATCGACAAGCTGAAAAGTTCGTCAGCAATAAGGGAAATCAAAAAATACTCACATTAAGCAAGCGTTATATAGGTCACTCAACTGTCATCTCAACAAGCTGACAAAAGTTCCTCAGACATTATGTCAATTTTGTTTGGAAGATCAAGAGACTGCTGAGAATATTCTACACGAATGTGTAACCCTAGCTCGAAACAGACAAAAACACGTCGCAGCCATAGTCAAGCATTCATGGACAAGCACAATCTTAGGGTTCATCCTTGACCTCGATCTTGTACGGTAACACGACATATTCTGATGGAATATCTAGGAGGCCCCCAAAGAGCTGGATTCTCATAATCCAGAGGATAGGTGCCTTTCGTCTTAGTCTAAGGAGACAGCAATTCTATCAACTATCAAAAGTTCTTCTATCACCTTAAACGGTTTCGGACCGTATTCCGTGGATGCAGTTTGGTGTTAGGAGCACCTGACCAAAATGAACGTTGCACTGAAACTTGTTGTACAGTTGTTGCAGTTGTAGGTCGCAGCTGGTTCAGATGTACATTAAGGTTCGTCACTAAGCTGATTGCTGTTGATCACAGCGATGGATTTTTGGAACCAAAAACATGCATGATGAATTGCAGTGGACAACACAGAAAGGACTTTGCAGCCATTTGTGGCGCGACAAATATAGGTCCAACAATTGGTCAACAGAGGGACTTAGTGGAAAAAGAGGATAAGAAACAATCAGAAGATTCACAAAAAGCGGGACATTTACATGTAACAAATAGATTCTAGAAAATGCGACAACACTGGATAGACGGAGAGGCCTAGCTTCTCGAAACAATTCATATGCGTGATATATTTTTCACACGACTGGACAGTTTTAATTGCCAACTCTGAAAGGCGGCTTGATAAGTAATTTCTTGCTGTTGGAGGCTCGTCATTAACTGGCGGGAGTTGATGCCGTAAACTGTTGGCATTTAGTTAAGAACCTGTGTTACCTAGCTTAGCAGTCCATCGCCTTAGAAACTCTAGCTTCCGCTACAAGTTGTGACCTCAGTGTCAACCCTGGAAAAACAAAACTGATGTTGTACACAACAGAGACCAAAATACTTCGATTGGATGGACAGTACCTTCCACTGGCGTCTGGTGTCAAGTATCTGGGCACTGCGCACGACAAAACGTGGAATAACAATTATTCTACGACCGCAACAGGATCTCTGGCAAGAATTGAGTACTACAGCCGAAAATGAAACTTTGGATGTACCATTGTACCATATGAAACTAAGCTTTGTATACAATGGATGTACACAGTGATAGTACGATCCATCCTTGTCTATGGGTCACTAGTCTGGAGGATAACACTGAAAAGTCAATTGCTCGCATACGTATAGATACCACAGGCGTACTGTGGTCTTGTCAGATCATTAGGGAGGCTCTGACCTATGTATAAACATCACGTAATTGAGGAAGACTCATAGAATCCCAGATTAAACATTAGCAAAGCTATCACTCTTTATACACACTCCACAAAAATCAACTGCGGTGTAGAAATCGAAAAATCTGTGTTTGAAAATATCAAAGTCCTACGGAGCTGCTGGCAATCTGGAAAGCCTTTAGTCCACTCAGCAGTGATCTAACGCTATATGCACTGACAGTCAGGCAGCCATAGAGACTCTCACATCGACAACTACATCCTCTAAACTGTTGGAACAGTGTCTAGACGAGCTCGCGAATGTGGGAACTTACTTTTCAATCGTTTTAGTTTTGGTCCTTGGTCATAGAGACACATATGGAAATGAGGAAGCTAATGAACGGTCCTTGAAAGCTTCTACATACCACTCGGAGCTGTCAAGGGAAGTATTATTTTACACTATCCATCAAAAGCTACCAAAAGCTAAGTAGGCTAGACGGCTTCATCATTTCCAGAAAGATATGGCCTACATATAACCGAGGATAACCGTCTTTCCGCAACGACATTGCTCGAATTGTCGCAGTTTGTATGGTTCATTCGGTAAAAAGACTTGTGTGGCTAAACTTGGTAAAGTATTCAACACTTTCTGATGTAGTTGCAAGAATGGAAATTATTCGGAACCTAGCTGGGCTAGGCTCCGGAGTCTCAAGAAAAAAAAAAAAAAAAAAATTCATACATTCTTCTCTATTTAAAAGCGACGACCTGAGGTCGGTAGAGTTTTGAGTCTTGGGGGAATCACTTAAACAAACCGATTGGAAAAAACCCACAAAATCGTTTGCTTTAGACTTTTTAATTGAATTCACATAAATCAGTATAAATATGAGAACGCCGTGCGGGATTAATGTACTTCTGAAGGCTATCTACGTAGGAATTGAAGTTCAATCAATTAACAGCCATGACAGCAGATCCTGTATGTGCTTAGCAAGTCGAAATGGATCTCTCTCGTCAGGAATGGTTATTTCCACTGTCCACTGACTCATTTGGACTTCTCTCATCGATGGTATGACTTCCAGCATTTGTTCTTTTTCACTGAACTTCACCATTGACTCACTCGGTCTGCATTATCCGGCCAGGTGATTGACAGTGGTTAACCTTGCAACTGTGACTATTTAATTTTTTACCGAAATGCGAGTCATCGCGGTTTTTGTTCTCGTTTTTGTCAAAAACTATAAGAAAAAACAGGTTATGTTTGAAAATATTCTTGCCTCTGCACGTGCTTTCCTAATGAAACTTTGATAAGCTAGAAGTCTTAATCATGCTGCGGTGTAAATATATCTCTGTCGTGTCATGTTTTTTTTTTTTTTTTTTTAATGTATTTCATCTGTGAGAACATAACTAATCTCATCTTGGTCTGAAGCGGAAGAACTTTTACTTTTTTTATTAAATAGTTTGCCCTTGAAGTTTAACACCAAGATTTAGTAAAAAGATAGAAGATAGATAAGAACATGTCTTTATTTTATCTGACAGAAGTTGTCAAAAACGACAGATCGTGGGACTTCTTTGAAAATAGTGAGTCTGGAGTCAAAAACAATTCCCTTCAGATCATCTTTACCAGTTTTTGTTAGTTATGATCATGCTGATCCATCTTAAGCAGACAGTAACAGCAGCGCCACTCTGGTGGTGTTGGCAAGAATCAATGAGAAATATCAAATGTGGTATATTTCCTTTACATTTTTCTTATGCTGTGCCAGTTATTATGAAAAAGGAAAAAGAAAGGATAAGAAGGTTTCAAACGAGTTGATTATGCAGGAGTATAACTGAAGATCGATCCTATTTTAAACATCGCCTACAAAATTATGTATTAAGACTCATTTAAACTGTGCACAGGCACACAGGAATAGAACCCTACCATTTAAAAAACTCTAGCTAAAGAAAGAAACCCCCAAAACTAAGGAACTCTTAAAGAGTTTTTACCGGAAAAAGTCCAGCGTAAGAAAAAATAGACACCATAGACAAGAGTTGTATTAGGCCGAGATGGTAACATTGCTGCATACGTTTTGACACTACGCAGTATTGCATCTCAAGAAGTTAAAGATATTCCAGCTGCTCGATCCTCAATAAAGAAAATCTTCTAAACTGTACCAAATATAGAAGCATACATAAGTCTTCTCTCAGCGCTCAAAGCAATGAGTTCCCACTACAATAACTCAAAAGCCGTTCTTGTCTGCTTCAATACTCTCCAAGACCTCTCAAACCGAAATAAAGCCAAGCTCTGGTGAGTACCAGGACACAAAGTACCAGGACACAAAGGAATTCCGAAAGGTACATAGGTGCCGAACCCTTCTCTGACATCCCTTCTTCCGCGTTCAGAATGAGTCTGGACGGCTGGGAAAAACGCAACCTTTTATCCTACTGGAACTTGGGCTGAAAGGGCCTTCCGACCCCTGAACAAAACCACTAAAAGGGACGATATCAGAAGACTTGCCGGCTTCCTCACCGGTCACTGCAGTCTCAGATATCACTTACATAAACTAAATAAAGTTTAGGAATCTGAATGCAGACTCTACTTAGAGGAAGACGAATCAGCGGAACAAGTACTATGTGAGTGCGTGGCTGTCTGTAGAGTCAGGAAACGCTTTCTCGACAAAGAATTCCAAACACCAGAGGACATTTGTAATCCCTCGACTGGAGATATCCTCAACTCAGAATAGCCCTTGCCAAGCGCTTTTTTTTGGGCTATTACAAAAGACCTTGATTGATCCCAGTCCTGCTCTTTGACGCAGTGGTATAAATTTCGTTAAGAGAGGATGAGGTTGTCCTGTGTGGTCTTCGGTCTCGTCTGCATAGACGGTGAGTGGAGAACGAGGTAAAACGACAAACTGTATGGGCTGTTCAGCGACATCGACTTAGTTAGAAGAGTTCAGATACAACGATGGCAGGGACGGATGGACACTTGCGTTCTGGTCATTGAGAATCTTTGAATTGACAACGGAGGCTCGGCGGAATTGAGTTAGACTGCGATCTAGGTGGAAAGCAACGAACTTGGCGTGTGAAATGGAAGGCAGTTAGTTCTTGATCGGGCTTGCTGAAGACGCTTGTTGATTGAGCCCTAGACCTATCCCGGAACTCAAGGGGTTATGCCTACACTTAAAATGATAAATCACATTTCAGGTATAGGGAAAGTTTAGGAGAGAGAGAGGCGAAAAGGAGGTTTCGATGCACAGAGATTTTGAATGCGTGTACAGTAATACCCGGATACGTACTCCCTCGATTAACTGCGTTACCCGCTTTGCTAACGAAAAACTTGTCAGGAATGTAAGCGGGTACGGATAGTTAACTTCCCCTCTTAAGTGCCTAAATAAATCAAAAAAACTCGCAAGGCAGCTATCCGGGGAGCATTGTAGATAATTATAAGAGGGAAAGACTCGGCGTGGTAAAGCCTTTTACATGTCATACGACTCAACAAAAAATCTCTGTAGTTCACAGCGCTGCTGAAGATGGGCTTAAAGGTAAAGTGATGGAACTTTAAAGCAAACTTAAGTAAGTTACTAAGTTTCCGGCCTGGTCTGGCATTTTTCAAACCTAGCGGCGGTGCTTTCACAGAATGCGTGCTTCAGATAATCAGATGCGATGCTTCATCAATAGAAAAAGGGATCCTATTTCTTAAAAGAAGCATCAGGACGTAAATACTGTATGCTGGTACTGTCTGAATACCTAAAGTCATTTTGTGCCACATTAATCGGACAGGAAGACCTCTTGCCCGGCAAATCGATTACAGTTATTTGAACTGACACTGATAACGTATAAGGCCAATGAATTTCAAGTTAAAATCAATGTATTCATCCACTTACAATACGTACACATGTATACAAACGGCTCTTATCTTGAACATTACAAGACGATGGCTATTTTCAAGATTCCGAGAAAATGTATCCGCTCCTGTAGCCCAAGGAAACAGTTCTGTATTAAGGGGAAAATATAGAATCCGTTCTCACCGTCGCGTCGACATATACAACTGAAAACTCGATTTAATAAACACGCTTGCTTACACGTGGCCCATAACCAACGTTTGTGCCGAACTCTTATCTTTTCTCTCCGTCGGATCCGTTGAAAGCGGATCAGCAAAGGAATTTGAGGTCTCAATTCATTTCTTTTGGGGATAATTAAATTTTCTGTGCAGCAACGACACACTTCACTGGAGAACAGATTCCTTGGGTCGGCCCCTTCACTCTTTACTTGCATCGTAATTCAGAAAGGACATGTTCTGTGGCTTTAAGGCAAGTGTCTAGTCTAGTCAGTATGCCTCCTTTTACCTCATATAGACTGTCATGGTTTAGATTTTTTAAAACTTTTCTTCGATCGCGAAACTCTTCAGTCACCAAGGAGTCGTTGCAAAATCCTTCATGGAAATTGAAGCTAAAATAAAGAGCTTGAATTAAGGTTAATGAGGGTACAATCAAATTTCACGCTGTCGATTGGTGGAAACAATCATCTGCCCATTGCAAAAGTTAAGAACGGTCCCTTTTGCCAACTACAGTACTTCGATGTTAAGGAAAACAAGTTAAGGTCCAATAAACTTTAAAACATAACCGTGAGATTGAATCTTTAATCCTAGTTTAAAGCGACAAGAAAGACTTTAGATCCGTTGTTAAGGCCGTGCGTTCAGAGGAAATAGAACAGATATGTAGGGAACTAAAGGCCCGTTCTTGGAAAGGCGGAAAATAGCTAATCATTTCTTTCAAAGTTTATAAATTCAATCACATAACACATTGCAATCGATGCTCTTGGTTCTACTTTTATTTTTCACCAAACTTCTGCACTTTTAAATTTCTATTCACATAAATAAATCGTATAACAAATTGTTAATTAAAAAATAAATTAATTAAATACTTTTAACACATTTTTAATTAGTTTAAAACTATATCATTTACAAGCTTAACTTTTATTTTGTTTTATGTTAACCCACCATTAAATGTATCGATCTCATTTCTTCAAATAACTTTTCCGAACTAAAAATCACAAAAAAAATTCAAATTTCAAACCGTAAACGAAAGTAAAAATCTCTTTTGATGTTTCACCGTTAAGGTCACATTTCAAACTGTTGCGATTGTGCGCGCGTCTGTTTACCCCAAATGAAATGATCAGGCTAATGATACTTTGTACTGACATGACGACGGTGGTTATCATGCGAGAGAACCAATAACAAAAATTTAATCGCATGCAAGAAAGAAACAAAAAAAAAATAATAATTATATATATGTATATGCATAAATATATGTAGTATATATTGTTTAAAACTGGATTTGTTTTTTTTTTTGTTTTGTTTTTAGCTATCGGCTTACCTACAAAGTTAAGTCTTTTGCGATGGCTTAACGTTAACTAATGAGTTAAAGTGTCAGCCATATTTTTTTATTTTTGTAAGAGGTTATGTCTGACATAACACATGTAGATCGATATTGGTAAGTTCAAATTTGTATAAATTTATATACTTACTCAAAAGTGTTACGTATTTAGGAGTCAAGGTCATATTTAAATTGACGTCTTCAAAGTTTGTGTTATCTCTTTACGGTTTGACCTAAGAGCAAATCTAAAAATAGAGTCGCAGTTCCTTCAAACTTGAGGCTTTACATGGGAGTAGCTTTTCTTCCTTTGACAAGAGATAAGACACGGTTTTTGATTTAACAAATTACATGAAAAGAGGGATTGGTGTTTCCTGTACTCATCAACAAAGATGGTATAGGATGACACGTCTTGGTTTATCCATTTTTATAAATACAACTTCCATTGCGAGGGATACTGTAGTAATGAACTGGTTATAGTCAGTTTAGTGCACATGGGAGATTATTTAATTTTTTTTTCTGGAAACCCCAATGTCAAGACCTTTTATTTGAGACCACACTCAACTATGTCCGGAAATTGTATACGAACTTCAGTGTTGCCAAACTCGGGATAAGAAGTAATTTTTGTTGTTCGATTTTCTCTGCGACAAGAGGTACTGCGAGTCTGTTAGACTAGGAGATTCTTGATCTTCCTAATACAATTGAGGCTACAGCTGTACCTGGATAACACTCCCCCGCTTAGCTACATAACCTGCATTGCTAACCAATTATTTTAGGCTTCAAAAATGCTCAGCAATGCAAATGGGTACGGATAGGTAACTTCCCCTCTTAAGTGCCCAAAATAAATCAGAAAAACTATCCGGGGAGCACTGTATCTCCTGTTGAGACGTTTCTAATGTCAAGAAACTTTTCGAAGAAGAAGGAGGGTCTGGGATCTACTCACTAAAACCCAACACTAAAACTTCCGAACCATGGCAGTGTATTCCAATCAAAAGTCCTAGCCATCGCCGAGGTAGCCCGAGAACTGTCAATGAAGCTAGTTCCTAGAAAAACCATTTACATTTACATAGACTGTCAAGCCGCTATTATAGCCATTTCATCTACAGTACTAAAGTCAAAACTATGTAAACGATAGCTTAAAACCCTCACCTGATGGAACTCGGGACACAAAGGTATCCACGGGAATGAAATGGCGGATGAGTTAGCTAGTAAGAGCTCCGACCAGGACCTATCACTGGTTGACCTCAGGATGCAGCAGAAAGCCACGCACTTACACGCTGATTTGTCTTCCTCTAGAGCTAGACAAAGTTGACATTCAATTTTCTGAACAATATTAAGTTTATGTAAGTGAGGGATAAGGACAGGAAGCTAGCAAGCCTTCTGATATCGTCCCTTTTGTTGAGATGTCGAATGCCCCAGAACATGTCGAATGATATGCCATCAAGATCCAAATTTTGAAATGATTGACAAAAGAGTGGACACTTCCATTCAACATTTTTGAGGATTTCCAAGCTGTTGATGGGACCAATGCACCTTTGTCTGGGTGATGACTTTTTAAAAAAAGTTAGGGATCTCCTAATGGAGAACAACTACTATTGCTGTACAATACTTCAGATAGCCTGTTGCCTTAAAAATATTTAGTTCTAGGGCTACAAAACATAAAAGTACCAATTTACCAACGAATAGATACCTAGGATAAAGGATCAAATCATGCGATAAATTTTCATGACAGAAACTATCATGAGATATCTTCTCTAACTAGGTATCTACCTACAGGAGACATAATTACTTATATAAGTGAACCATTTAATGATGGGAAAACCCGAAAGGACGATTCGAAGAGGATGTAATGATTCTGAAGGTAACCAAATGAATCCATTAATTCGCATGGAAACGGAGTGTTTTTTCTGATGCTTGGCTGTGCGAAACCCCTCTAGTGGAAGGATTAGTAGTCACACAAGTCGCTCATTACAGAAGCAGGTAATCATTCGATTTATGAGGGGAAATCCCGGCTTAAGAAAACCTGAAGCGATACTAAATCCGATATTTCTGACATATAGCGTCTTTAAGGTCTATTTTCAACAATATGCACATCCATTGTAAATTGTACACCCAATCCCAATGTAAGATGAGATCTTCTTTTACTGGCCCGTCATGGCATGATGGATTGGAAAACTAAGGAAAACAGTGTCAATGGTCATTCGCTCTATGAAATGATGTGGTGGATTCTAGCTATGTAGTTCGTAAAAAGTCCTTGTTTACCTTGATAATTTTAACGTTTTTACTTCATAAAACAGGACTGTCAAGAGGTAATTTTTTGATCTTTGTTGAGTGTCCTTTAAAGTTGATAAAAAAGAGCCAGCAAATCACAAGTAATAGCGAACCATAGGCTTGTCAATCTAACTATACAGAGGCAATCATGTTGTCGGACTACAAAAGTTTAGAGATTTTACGGATAAAGAGTTAGAGGAGTAGAACCAGAGCTAGCGTGCATTGGAGCTATCAGTGCTCCAAGGCGTGGGATGCTACGAACCTCAATAAATATCCAGGCAATGTAGAAATTACAGACTACACGACATCATACTTGTTCTTTGTAAGATGATGTCCAAGCCTTTAACTGACTAATAAGAGAGAGGAGATGCATGAGGCTTGTGATCCGTAGCCTGAATGCAGCGGCTGTCTTTTCTGATTCACTGGGCCTCTCCAAGTCAGTCAGTCTTCCAAGACGTCCTAGTAGTGACATTAGCAACCTATGAAACTGCGATGAGGGCAATTCCAAGATAAGATAAGTATTACTATCTTCATGGACTAAAACAGTTTAAAACTTTCTAAGTGCTGTCACGTCAAGCTTAGGGTTTTTGGAATTTTGAATCTGTGGGCGTGCTGAGGAATGAAAAGGCTGAAGAATTAGTATTTGGCCCTCAAACGGATGAAAGTGGGCTATAAGGTCAACATCCCACCTCGCATATTTAGACACGAAGCAGGGGGAAAAAATGCTTAGGGAGGCAATACATGGAAATTATGGGCCTGTCTTAACAAAACTCATACAAAAAAACAGGCAATTAATACTTAACCTTGTAAGAGTGATTGCAGGGTGCAATACTCTGTGATACCACATTAAAGAACCTACGGCGAACTGATGAAGTTCTTTGTAGAGGTTGCAGGGACGAGGAAGCACTTGAACATACAATCCATTTCCTTTTGACATTGCCCAGATTTTTACCACTCAAAGGATCTTTTTATCTTATCCTATTGAGAATCACAAAGAGGCTATATTGAGGTATACACGCTTGCTAGCCCCAGCTTCGTAAACCAAAACTTGAGATTAGCAATAGGACCACATTGACTCGAAGAATATTTAGACGGGTAGTAGTGAAGAAAGGGACAACTATTCACCTTCAAAATTTGACGTCTAAATGAATGGTTCCCAAACGGTGGTACGCTGAGCTGCTTAATGTCTCAAATTTATTCGTTACAGTGGGGCTTTAGACTTAACTTAAGGTGGCGCTACAAACCAGGGTGGAGTTGGGCCAAAACTCAGAATATAAAACAAATTTCATACGATCAAACTCAAAGGCAGTGTATAAGGTGAACTACCTGACTTCTTCTTTCTTTATCCGAGCACACAACACCCTTCTGTCCATTAAATTTTTAGACCTTAAACATTTCTGTGGTACGCGACTGATCCGTAGCACACATTATTGTGCGCAACAAAAAAAAAAAACAGGCTTAAAACCGTTCGTCTAAATGGTTCCACTAACAAAGGGTTCAACCACATCGTATACCTTGACCTTACCTGACGTATTAAGACTCTATAAACGACACTGATTCATTTTGGAGCGTTAAGAAGACTTTTTTGCTGGATTATGACTTGAAACAATGAACTTAACTTGTTTTAATAACCTTTCCCGCGTAGACTATGTGGCTACAGTAGGTGCAAATTGTTTGTTTATCACCTTATTCCACTTGAAGTTTCATTACGACCAATTATAGCATCATTAACGGAAACACAAAGAAATATTTTTTGCGTCTTCTAAAAGACTTTCATATACTTACTCTTAAAAAGGGTCTGTAATGGTTCCATGAATAAGTTTCAGATTAATAAGACCACTCTCTAATTATACTACTCGCAGCTGTATAAAGTTTGACGGTTCGCATCGAGGCAGGATATGAACCAATCCACATGGCAACCATCGCAAAGATCTAAAAGGATACACCACGACTTTGTGACTTAAAACAAAAGTGACTTGAAAAAGATAAAAACCCTTGTGGTAAGGGTCGGTGTTGACACAATTTCGATTGCCGTTGTGCTATACCAATTCAACACCAAAATCTAGTAACCACCTTGAAGATTAACAAGGCAATCAGTCAATTCCATTCCAAGTCCGTCGTGAATATTTATTGAAATCCATTTGACTCTGCTAAAGTTCCTCCAACCTGTTCCTTACTAGTTGCAACTTTTATCGCGTCTTCGATAGACTGGTCGAATACAAATGGCCGAATACACCTTTAACTTCTGATTAGTTGACGCACCTAACTTGTTTACTTACAGCTCGTGTTGAATCTGGGTTTCAATCAGCGAACCTCCCTAGTTAACCCGGGTGTCTTTAGCTTATATCATCACTAGCTGTGCACTTCAAGTTGATTAAGATCCTTGTCTACTTGTGCTCGCCATTTAAGAGAGGTCTTTCTTGAATGCACTCTTTCAGGACGTTGATGTCCATTCCCTCTACCTATCTTAACCATGTCAAACATCCATCACGCAGTTTTTGGACAGCTCGTATCGTTTGTCGTTCGATCTTTTCATCCAAAGCCTGTCAAGGCAAAAAGGATCAAAATCCCTAAGAAAAATGTTACGCTCGAAATAAATAAGGATATCTTAATCTGCCCTCGGTAGAGAGGCATTGTTGTGAGCCAAGATGGAGCCACGGAGGCAACTTCGGTGCAGGTGAGGAAGACGACGGCACACTTGTCGTTGCTCGGCACAGCTCGTCGCACGGGGGTAGTTCTTGTCAACCGCACCTTGCACCACCTGCTCAGCACACAAAATCTCGTGCCTTTCATGCTAGCTATAGAAGAAGAAGAAGTTCCCTAATACTCTAAACAGACATCAGACGGACAGAGAAGAGAGATGGAAAGAAATAAGCATTTGTCCAAGGACCTATGCTAATACCCCAGAAAAAGACAGGAAAAGAATCTAGCGAACTACACTATCTAGCCTAAACCAAACCTAAACTATACTAACACTTAAAGCTAGACCTAACTATCTTACGACTTTCCTTAACTTAACCCTAAACGCTTTAGCTTTTCCCATATCTCTCCCGAATAAGGTTCGTCAAGAACCCGAGACATGCCAGATGTTGTTGGCAAAGGATGGCGAGACCACCCTACGTGTCTTACGACACAACCTACGCTATCTCCCATGGCCGATACTGCAGGAGATAGCCCCTTCAGGGCCATAGAGTAGGACTGAGATGGTACGGGCTTTCTATAGATTCGTCTTAGTTGTTTGAGATAGGGCCTTTGCTCTCCCTTAAGGCAGTGATGTCTTGGTAAATTCATCGTCGGCGTACGCAAGTAGTCGGACAGGCCTTCGAAAGATGTTGCCTATGGTGTTGGCTTTTGTAAATTGAGTCGACTAAGGCGGCCTGGAAGCAACGCCTATCTTCTTCCATTTCATTCTTTTAGAAATGCAAACGGTTTTGAATTCCGTTTGAATGGATAGGCTTCGAAGCTTCTTGTTGGTAGAATGGGAATTTCCATCGACATAAAGGGCGTTTTTGACAATGTGACCTTTGACAGCATGTGCAACTCATCCAGAAAACATGGCGTAGATGGATCTTGAGTGTTGTGGATTAAAATTACCTTGGAACTTTGGTGGTGGATGTAGACTGTGGTCGGTATATGATGGTAACCGGCCCGCAAGGTGAGGTTTTTTGCTTTATAGTCTCAATAGTTCTAGCATTTACACTCAGACATGTGGAGATGACGTTGTTGTAATGTCTGCTCTAAATCGTAGATGGCCATAGATGTGATTGACGGATGGAATGGACTTTCAGTTAACACTCTTAAAACTAAAGGTAGTTGCTCTCTTCACTGGAAAGATGAAGTTGGCTGGATTGACTCTCCCAGTACCTCAAAGGCGTCTGAATACCAATCACCAACGAAGCGAAATGTTTAGGAGTAGTTTTGGTCGAAACATGTTCAGTTGAAAGCGGCTCCTGCGTCAAAGTCGGGTTTAAGCCTGAACAGAAATAGAAAGAAAAAAAAAAAAGACAAGTTCAGCCTTATTTGCTTAGCAACACATTTACTAGCTGAATTCTGTTGAATTTACGAAAACGAAGAGCGTGCATCAATGTCATATACAGCTTCGTCGCTGGAGCTATTCACATCCACGTCATCGTTTGACGGTTTGTAATTGCGATTGGTATTGAATATTGAAACGATTTTAGCAGTTTCAAGACCAATATTTTCATTGTCTTTAGGCGCTTGCCGCCTGTAGTCCTGTGGGGTAATCTCAGGTTTCAGATGATTTTTGGGTTGCAAATGCGAATTAGATGATTTCCTTGGAACATGCAGTGATGGCCGTGCTCGATTTCCTGAAACAAAAGCTAAAACCAGTTTTTTACAACACAAAAACGGAATTAGTTTCACAGATTAAGGTCGCTTACAATTTGCCGGCTTAAGTTCCCTTTCGACGATTTGAATTTGCGGTGCAAAGTAACCTGAAAGGAAAGCTTCAAAAGACAATTTCTATGTTAAACTCAAATGGATTTCATGGGTTTAAGTAGTTCTTACGATTTGTTGGGTTGAGTTTTTGTGAATGCGAATTATGATGATCTAGCACTGACGGGTTTGGCCGATTGAATGGGACATTTTGAGGGCAGGAATATTGTTGGAAACAACGCGAAAGGCAATTGGAAAACTCCACACTATATTGGCTTAAGAAGGGTAAGACATTAATGATTATAAATTGTTTCCTGAATATTGTAGTACTTACCCTTGTTGGTGGTAAAAAGCAGTCGAGCTTCCAAGTAACGCAAGGAGTATCTAGAAAAGTTTTAAAATCTAAATAAATATCAAATGTTGCCGTAAATTGTATTCAAAAGTTTTCTTATAAAGAAAAGGTTCATCTGCATCTTCCTTGAATCAAATTTTCAAAAATCTACTACAATTTGTTAAAAAGAGGAAGACAACTTAAAGAATCCATGCGAGATAAGATCACGTTCCTTGATATTGAAAGAGCATTCAGTCCACTAAATGTGTCACATGACCTGGGGCACTAAGCAAAGAATGTCAACGAAGAACCGGTTAAAGATCCAAATCATGTTGTGCGTCGGCGTCACTCGTCACTTCGTCAGCCACCAAAGAGAAACTTTCTGGTGCTGGAACAAAAACAAGCCTCAGATAGAAGGACCAATTTCACTGTTGACGAACCCAGCAAATGTATAAAGGACAATGGTTTAAGGACCTGCAATTGGAATGTTTGTAC
This sequence comes from Criorhina ranunculi, assembly GCA_951813785.1. Taxonomy (NCBI): domain Eukaryota; kingdom Metazoa; phylum Arthropoda; class Insecta; order Diptera; family Syrphidae; genus Criorhina; species Criorhina ranunculi. The sequence goes on from OX638381.1 coordinate 29,807,169, forward strand.
TCTATCCAGACCGACAAACTTACAAAGATCCTCGAACGCTACGAAATGGACATGGGATACTCCCGAAACATCTATGTACTATGGTGACTGCTACTACGAGCAGAGATGGCGGCTGTTTGGATGCGAGTTTGCTGTCAGAAGTAGACTTCGGCAAATGATCTTGAGCTTCTGCCACATAAGTGAGCCTTATTTGAGCTCACGCTACCACAAAGGAGGAAGATGATGCCATCAAAGATTGTTTCCATGAGCTTATCTAGAAAACCTACTACCAATGCCTGACATATGACATTAAAATTGACTGTTAGATATTTCAAGGCCAAGATCGGAAAGGAGGACCATTGGAACACGTAGCCTAGGTAGGTAGGTAGGTAGAAGTGGTTGAAACTGGTGAGCCTGCCAGAGACACAAATAGCTCTGATGCGCCATTTTGATACCACAACTCACGTGACCTGGATGCTGATGGATGAACACGTAGCCTACGCGAAACACTCTCTAGAAAAAGATTCAGACTCATCGACTTTACCCTGTGGCCAGTAATCTGTGCAAACATCGACTCAGACCATTGCTTTGTTGCAGCAATGGTATACGAATGCGAATATCCAGTAATGTCGTAACCAGAACCATCTGTGTAAAGAAATTTGACGTTAAGAAGCTGCAATCGTAAAAGCCGGTGCAGATCGAGTTTTCCTAGAGTTCTCGAGAAGTCCCCCAGCAGCAACAAAATGCGCAGAAGATCAGTTGAAGGACTTCCAGTAAGACATTAACACTGACACTGACATACACCATTCCCTTCTGTCTCCCTGATCACTGTAACGTCTTTCAAGCCGCCACATAACCTTACATCATGCACAAATATTGTGTTTTATATCGATAGCCAGGCTGCGATCAGATCTCTTGTATCCAGCACAGTAAATTCTAGAAGGACTGTCGAAATCGCTAGACAGTACAGCGTCATACATGCCAGAAAACTGTGAAGCTGATGAGCTAGCCAGACAAGGCTCTTCAGTAGGATTCTTGACCACATCAAAGTGCCCTGATGCAGTGATCCACATATCATCTTAAGCCCCATCTATTGTAACTTTAAGGTTCTATTTCTATTAAAAATTTAAACAAACAGGCTTTTATGGACCACAGAGTGTCTACATGAAACTTAAAAGACTCATTTCGCACTTATGTAACTTTTGAACGGTTCCAAACTCACCAGTAACTGATTCCAAGCCATGTTTTTGAACTTAAAACTTTAACAACTGGGTTTATCTCAAGCTTGCTTAAATTAGACCAACAAATCTATGTAGGATAAGGCCGATCTACGATGTTTCACTGTCAGCACACAAAATCGAATGAAAATCTGAACACTGGTCTTAACAATCTATTCGATGACCTCTGGAAGGAGGCTAGATTTGTTTCGTTGGTTGGGTATTTCTGCGATGCGATAACAAAAGTTGAATTCTAAAAGTCAAGCTTCTGTTTTCTATCTTAACTTGTGTTTATTTTGCGCTGGCTAAAGAGCCTAGCTACACTTGTTTGATGATAAGATGAATTTCTTGGGTTTTCCCCAAGTTTATCAACAGACAAGGGCACTTGCTCCGGCATGAGTTTATTTTGAAAATAAATGCGTACAAGACAGTATATATGCTTTAGAAGTAAAACATTGACTTCGCTATTTTATTCCGGCCTTGAAAGCTTACGCCCAACGCAGCTTAAGAAGGGGCTACGGCACTTGCAATGTCTTAAAGCACTTATTACCTCTGAGATAGTAACAGGTTTCCTAACAACGCGAGCAAAATCAATAGAGTCACCCTATACCAAGTCACGGTGGAGTGAATGGTAACGAGGAAGTGATCAGACAGAACCCTTCTGCGATATAGGTGAACATACGGCAAGATGTGGAAACCAGCGAGCTAGGGAACTTCACTAACTAAAGCATGCAAAGGCACTGCATTCACTTTAGGAGAAACAAGTTCCAAACATAACCTCCCCACGGAATACTTCAGAAACTTAGGTCAAGGAAATTTCGGGATATGCAGATTCTGCGAAGAAACTGAGGAGACTCCAGATCACATCCTGCAGGGCACTAACTCGGAGCAAAGTAAATTGTCTAGAAGTATAGCAGATAGAGAAGAAATACCTCCTATCCCTAGAGTTCCGAGTAAACTTTGACGCCTCGCGGTCTGAATTTCGTGAAGGGACATCGGTTCTTTGGTCCAGAGATGCCTATACGGTAGAGCGGTACTATGTAGAAAAGATGGTAGCGGAGAAACTCCTTGTGAGTGAACTTATTTGCTTCCATTGAAGAAGACTGCCATAAATGTGCATGGACACCAGAGGTTGTAACCGTAATCGACCAATCGATCTTCACAAAACATCTCCAGGATCTCGACAACGAGAAGGACATCTGCTTCTTCTCTGTGAAGCCCTCTGAATGCAGGTCAAACGTAACGAACGAAGGACTGAATCAGCTAAGGCCGGCCTTAAAATTAACATCAAGAAGGCCGAGACAATATAAATCAAATTCAGAAACAGGACACGATGATGATGATGAATTACCAACGCTCTCGGGTAGCTTCCAAAAAAATAGTTAAAGTCCACGTTTATCCGTTAAGAACTTGACACATACTGATCGATGGACTTAGTCAGACGTTATTTGCTGCGCGAAAAGCAATCGTCATCGTCCAATAACAATAGAAGGAGTATGTAGCCTTTTGGAAATCCATTTCAGGCACCAAACTTGTGTGAGTCCTTACGGGTTTTGCAAGACATCACATACCAGTAGATAGTCATTATTTCTTTACACAAGGCAAGATTAGGATCTGCTCCTTAAAATCGATGAAGAGCAGGAGATCTACATATCTTCAGAGCGTTGGAGAATCCTCAGTCGAGAATATACTTATTTAATGTCAAGGGACTGCCCGCGAGGTGGTGTTTTGTCTTCTTTTTCTGTCTGACGCCCAGGGATATGCGGATGACGTTGCCATACCCATCCATTGGTTTTACTCTGCGAATTGTCGCAGATGGCCCTAGATGTGATTGACGAATGGTGTACTTGGAATAGACTTGCAGTCAACCCTCTTAAAACTGAAGGAAGTTGTTGTTTTCACTGTAACGTGGAAGTTGGTGGGGTTGCTAAAAACAGGTGGAGGGCGTGGAAAATCTGCGCTAATTGTCATAACTAGGTTGCCCTTATGGCCTTGCTTTCATACCAGACTCAAAATAGTTCGAGAAAACTGAATTCTCTAAGTCATGTCGGGATCTCCGATGAGCTTGCAAGGTAAGGTTCCTCCGCTTAGAAAACTATGGTACGTGTTAAGACCTCCATTGCCAGTTGGGTTTTCAGAAAATACAGCAGTATGAGGGAGTAACGACTCTCGAGGATACGACGTCTGTAAGACTAATAAGGTCCGCAAAGTTCTTGCAATTTCTCAGCAGAAAAGACCGCAGGAAACTGCCAAGACACCACGGTCTGCAACGTTTGTGGATAGGGTGACGATACTGCGAAACACTTCCTATGTGATCGGCCTGCCTTTTTTCGTGTCATGTGGCAGACTTTTGAGGTCGATATTGTGAGTGCTGGAAAGCTGAAACCCTTACTTCCTCTGTTTTTCTGGGACTAGATTTCGGAACCATTTCGTGGTCGTTGACAACATATGTAGAATGTGCAACTAGGACGAAGCATCAGCAGAACATATACTTTGTCACTGTAACTGCCTCATAAGAACACGTCTTCGTTTCCTAGGTAAACACTACCTCGAGGTGAAAGACATAACCACCAGCTCACCCAAAGACATCGCCGGATTCATCACACACTCCGGCATCTTGGAGGAGCTTTAATTAAGAGGGCATCACAATAGGCCCATCTGTGGCCGCAGTGATAAGGGACTTTGGACCACCTCGATTTTTAGTCTATCTATCTATCTATCGTGGTCGTCGAGCTAGAATTCTTTACTCAAAGTTGCAGCTCCTAGTTCGACGTTCGCTTCTTGTCGAGTAAGACTTGGTTGATCTTGTGACAAGTCTTGCACCCAAACTGGATTCCTTTCCGACCTTCTCGATCTCATTTCTGGCTTCTATGGCGCCGTAAGACTGAGGTACAATAACCCTTCTCTAAAACCTGGACCTCAATATTCTCCAAAGATAAGAGGCTTTTGTGTGTTGGCTTTGTTGAAGGCTTTGCTGAATCTAATGATCCAAGCTTATGTGATGAATCAACAAAAAGCCCTGTCCTTTGTTCTGCTCCATGGATTAGTGCCAATTAATCCATATCCATAAAATGGAAGCCCTTGAGTCAACAACTCGTACCCGGTCTTCGAATCCATTGTAGAATGACTAATAATGGTGACCACAAGTAAGAGATGAGTTCATGGTGGGTGAAGAGGTCCAATGGCTTTGATTTACGCCGGCATAGTCAGCTACTCATCCTCCATGGCCTTGATCTTTTGCGGAATCATGACTTTCTTCAGATGTTGAAGAGCTTAGCTTAGCATAAAAGGTCTTTTAGATCGTAGTGCTTGTCAGGTCTTTGTCAGGATAGGTAGGATGCCCCGACAAAGCCGAATTCTTTCATGGCTCCTATCCAGCTAAGTCCGAGAAGATAACAATTCTGCCATCCAAAGTCGATGAACAGATTATGGTGGTGAAGGCTGATATCCAAATCTCTACGTCGGTCGTGAAACTAGAACTCCTGTAAAGAAGGAAAAAAAAAACTAAAAGTGTAAAACAACCTCGTCCTTGTTTGCTTATCTATTCATTTATTTGCTGAATAGCTGAATCATGTTCAAATTTTAAGAACTTCGTACGTCAATGTCATATATAAGTCCCTCGCTATTGGTCGTCGAAGGTGGAAGGGGACTTGTTGCAACAGTATTCGGCTGAACTACGTTCGGTTTGGTATTGAAAATTGAATCGATCAATGCGTCAGTAGCCTGGTTTGTGGTCTTCGATTCAGCACTGGGATTGACACTGGGACTGATAGTGGGACTGGGTTTGCCCGTATTTATAAGCGGTGTCTTGGGTTTTCCGTCAGGACCGAGCCCAGCAAATATCGATTGTATCAAGTCATTTCCTTGAGTCGGTGTGGTTGGAGTTGTCACCTTTTGAGGTCCCTCTGTTATGCCACCAAAAACACTGCTGATCAAATCGTCGGATGAGTTAGGTTTTGGTTGTGGTTGGGGTTGAGGTTGAGGTTGAGGTTCGGGTTGTGGTTGTGGTTGAGGTTGAGGCTTGGGTACAGGTTTAGGTTGAGGCTGAGGTTGAGGTTGACGATTAGGTTGAGGTTGAGTTCTATCATCGCAAAATCCTCTGCATCCAGAATTTCCACCATCATTGCCATTGTTATTGTTATTGCCATTCCAATTGCCATTTCCGTTTCCCGGAAATTGTGGAAATCCTGGCACTTTTGGGAAATTTGGAATTAGTGGAAGCATTGGCAGTTGTGGAAACTTTGGAAGTTGTGGAAACATTGGGAATGTTGGCCTTTGCGGAAAGCCTGGCACTTGTTGAAATCCTGGCGCTTGTGGAAATTCTGGGAAAAAATTCGGTAAAAATGGATTCCGTGGACTTGGTCTTGGATGATGCTCACTATTGAATTGTTGTTGTTGGTGAGGAATTATCGGATTGAATGGTGGTGATGGAGGATGTTGATGAGGGTGATTATGGAAATTATTGAATGATGGTGGTGGTGAAGGTGGTGCATTGTATCCATAACCACCATGATTGTGATGATGATGGTCATGAGGTTGTGGATTTCTGGTTAAACGTTCTGCCACCCTACTGATTTGATTGGCGAAGGCATCAATCACTTGACCCAATGGTCCATTGGATGGCTGTTCATATGTTTGAAATTCATATCCGTTATAGTAACTTGGGGGGAAAAAGAAAAGATAATTAATCTTGTAAATTCTTTAACTCAATGGCAAAACTTACTTTTGTTCGTCAGGGTAGGAGCGTTTATTTAAGACTGCTGCAGAGCAACCGAATAATCCGAGTGATATCTGAAAAAAGAGACGAGTAATGAGAAAAATATATTCTTGAGGACTACAACCCTACAAAAAGAAGTTTAAAGGGATTAAATCACATGATCTTGCTCTATTTTACAAGCCTTGTCACTGAAATGCTGATAAGTCTTCAGCAACTTAGGTGGCACTACAGTTCCTCAACGAGGCTGCTGGATATGATTGCTTTCTGACCGAACTGGTAAAAGTAGATGGAGATGACTGCATACAGGGCACGCCCCAACTCATTTCTAAGAGTTTCGTCAGGCAAATGAGTGTCTAATGAATGGAATCCAAGCATTGCGTCAACTACAAAGGCATTAGTCTCCTCAGCATCAACTTAATCGGCTCATTTCAGTGCGAAAAGTCCTTAATCGACAACATTTTCACACATCGCCCTAGATCCTGGAGAAACCCCACGAAGTCCATAGATACTTGTCATCCCTTTATGAATTTTGAGACTGCCTACGACTGCATTTATAGAGTCGAGCTATACAGAGTCATGTCTAGTTCTAGCATCTCTGCCAAATTCGTCTTTCTTGGTGGCATCATCTTTCAAAAGCCTGTTCTACCTTGGCCTACTGTTGTACCTTGGCGATTTTGACATCATTGGTAGAACTCAGTGAGCTGTCATCGGTGCGGTCGCAAGTTCTGAGGCCAAATTGGCGAAAATCGGTTGAGCGGTGGACAAGGGCAAAACCAAGGGATTACGGTCAACAAGATGGAACACCCAACAAGGACGAATTGGACAGAAGGTCACGTCACATTTAGTAAGGAACTTTGTCCACCTTGACTCTGCTACCACTTCTAACAACGAGATCTCATCAAAATCGCAACTTATGAACCCTGTAAAGGCAACTGAGTACTAAGGTTCTATTCCAAACAGCTAAGGAGATTCTCGAAAGATTTGTAGCCATCTCTGATGATGCTGAAATGAAGGTTAACGTAAATAATTGTTTCTAGGTAGCCTGTTCCGTGCAATTTACTTGTCGGTGGAGACCAACTGAAGCAGTTTGAGAAGTTTGAATATTTCGGGGTCTTATTCACGATGCCCAAGTCCATCTCGGACTGTAGTGCCACCTTAAGAAAGTTGTAAGTATCATGCGATATAGGTGTATGTTCAGGCGGCTGTGTTCGCTAAGGATTCCAATTTGTACTCCAACGTTGTTTCCATCGAGGTTCGCAATGAAACTGGTGTTGAGTCAGGCTTCTCTGGATTCTTGCTGTTAATGCCCCGTCTTTTGCCAATAAATCGGCTGTTTCATTGCCCGCAAATCCACTATGTGCAGGAATCCAGCGAAGGATGACCATGTTGTTCCTAGCTAGATCCGAGTTCACATTGCGACTTTGCGAGTTTCTAGGATTAGTTTGGATTTGATGACAGGCGAGTCAAGCACTTTTATTGGAGCCTTACTGTCTGAGAAGATAAGTATGGTTTTCTTCAAGGTGTGAGAAGACTGATTAAGTCTCACACATTAATTGATGACAAAGACCTCGGCTTGGAATATGGACGAATTCGCATTGTGGTGATTCTCCGAAAATTCCGAAGCTGGTTCCTGTTTCCATTTTGGATCCATTTATATACCAAACTAGAACCCAGTACTCCCTTGAGGGGATAACTATTGAGCATGTCATCTGAAGGCATGCTGAAGATCGTATCGAGCTCCAAGCAAGGATAGAACTTTGAGTCAAAATTGCTTGAGTAAAAAAGTCTATGGATACCTAGTTTGGCTTGCATTCGTATGCAGCAGTTGGAGTTGTGCTAAGGCATACTATCATGCAGGTTTCGGCTAGGCGTTGAAGGCATTACATATTTTAAATGCGGTAGTTTCGTTTGCCTTTGCCCATCAGACCACGCATGCGCACGATATCATCGGTCTGATGATCAGTCTTCATAGCCAGAGTATCATCTTGGATTGTACTCCCCAGTTTTACCCGCAGGTTCGACGACAGTTTCATAGATTTGTTAATCATTCTTTCGATCTGTGGGTTCCAGGATATTTTTCTGTCCAAGATGATTTCCAGGCATTTAGCGCCTTGAGAGAATGGGATAGTTTCGCCTAACAGTGAAGGGCGGGTGAGAAAATCAAACTTTCTTCTTCTTGAAAGGGGACGATAACTCTCTCTTTAGGCTAGAGAGAAGCCTAAAGCCTTCACATCTCTGTGCTTCCAAAACTAGTTCCAAATTTGTACTACTGCCATGCCATCAGGTAAGCAGCTGCTGAATGCGATGGTTGGGTCAAATCTTGCATCTCCTTTGAACTTGTCTGAGAATCTCTTCTGATGATATGGAATCGGTGACGGAGAATTGAGAAAGATGGCGAATTCCCTGACCCTCATGAAGGATAAGCGGGCTATTAAAAAAGGCTTATCGATAGAATTTCTGATTTTTCCTAGAAATCCCACGAAGCGAAATCTCTTAGTCCCTTTGAAGGGTCGAAGGGACCACGATCTGGCACCACTGGTTGATGCTTCAATGGAAATCTTTCAGCAAAAACTCTTAACAAAGCCACGCGCATGACCCTATCTATACACGATTAACTGATTGATAGATAGACATAGACATGTTATCAACTGTGTATTCATTTGTATTCATTCTGTTTGACGTATTAATGTGTCATTAAACGAAAATGTTGACAAATACAATTAAATCCAATCAAAGTGGTTGAATCAGGCTGAACGTCATACGGCCGCAAACTTTAAACCTGATCTCTACTCTCTGCATTCCAAACTTGTTTAAATGTCAAAATTGATCTTGAAAAACAACTAAATATTTATCATGTCGCAGTGACAATCATCTAATGTCATCCCCGTAGGCTAATGTCAATTTGGCCATTGGCAATTTTCAATCCGTTCGTTGAACTTTTGTGTAAAATTGGGGTACACAACAGCTTCCACAAGATTGATGATGATTTCAAACATATTCACCAGTCACTTGTCAATGTCACTTACAGTCATTGCATGGATGTGAAAATACAAAAACCCATCTCATTGCTTTGACTCACTTCTTACACAGAGTTCCCTTCAAAGTGCTGTAATGATAATTTCAACAACCAAAAAAAATTGGCCAAAACCACAAAAGACTTCCATTAAAGCGAAGAGAAACAAAAAGAAGCACTTAAACTCGTTTACACTCACTAAACAAACTACGTACGTAATGCCCTATGTTATATGATAATCATTCGTGTTTCGTAATTTCTGTTTCGATTAATTAAATTCGTTAAAATACTTGTTTATATATTTTTTTTTTTTGCATTTCTATTACGTCTTTTGGCATTTTGAACTCCGTTCCGTTGTCTGTTAAGGGTTTTAGGGAATTATTCTATTAAGGGACACTCACCACGATAAGATTCCAGGTCATGTTTACACTGGAAGTTGGTAACTGAACACTTTTTCTATTTTTTTTCCAAAATCTCTGGACGTGTGGACACGATGCTTAAGTTGAATCAAAATAAATTCATTAAGACGGTCGGAACTGTTGTGGCCCGTGCGTATTCTGAGAAGAAAAAAACACAAAACTAAAATCCGATTGAATTGTGAACAAACAACAAGATAAGATGCTAAACAACAACGACCACGGCTTGGAGATAAGACAGACGAGCTCTCGCAGTGAGCTCGCAGATTCGATTGCTAATCTCGACGTTGGAGAATCGTCTTGGAGGCATCAACTGTAAACTTTTGCCTTATTGATTGAGCATTGTGTTTGGTATAAGTTTGTTGGCTGGCTGTCGGTTAGCCTTGCGGGAGAGGTGAGAAAATTTGGCATGATTTCTGGGGGTAAGGGTTAAAGCGGAACTTTTGTCCCAGAACACTGTGGAGGAGGAGGAGTTTACAGCTATGTACGTGGTGCACTAGTTTGATGGTGTAGTCGTTGACTCATTTGGTTGTGTGACCTCCGGCGTGCTGTGTATGCCTGGTCGCGTTTGGTCATAATTATGGCGGCGGTATAGTGGAAGAAAGGTTGATTCATAATTTTTGAGGGGAATTTTTGTGGTTTTTACCACAGACTGGTTTGGCTCATGACTTTGGTGCTGCCTTGAAAGCTTTCTTCTTCTATAACGAGGAAATTGAAATGCGGTTTGACGTTTGTAGGGTAACGAGACGCGCTACTGAAAGATATCAATCTATAAATTTCGACTGATTCACTTAAGTTCTGTTTAAACTATTGACCTTGGAGTCGTTAGTTATGAGTTATAGTTGACGTGATTTTAATGGAATTATTCAGCGTCATGTATTACTCGGTGTCGAGCCTTTTTCATACACGAGAATTTTGATTTAGAACAATCCAAACAGACTTGCTGTAGATGAGACTACAAAGAGTCTTTTGTCTTTAATTGACTGAGGTCCAGAGAGGGGTTCGTGGAGTATCAACTACCTCCTCGTCTTTTTGGTAATAGATATTGCTTTGAGGAGTTTTAATAGTGCAGGACCTCACTATAATGCTTGTGCTAACTCGTGCTAATACCAGATAAAAATGGAAGCTTTGGACTCTGGAGCTGGTACTGAAGTCTTGGAACTTTTCTAGCTATTCTCAGTTAATTCATGCAATAGAGATCTGCATCAGTATCATATATGCTATCATGAGCATCTTCTCAAAAGGGATTCAACCCTTACTTTAAAGAGTCCAAAGTGGGTAAGTGCTATTTGAAAGATTGAAATGATCTGATCGACTACCGCTCTCTTACGCCCAGAGCTTCAATAAGTAAATGGGAGCAAAAACGTCACCTAGCCTACTGGGACAGTGTTTCAGAGTACTTCTACCTTAGGAAAGTCTTTAAATTCAATAGGGCTTATGGGCTTCCTCTTAGGCTACTGTTGCTTGAGATGCTATCTTTGTAAATCAAAATTGTCCAATGGAACAGTATGCCAACTCTGTTTAAAGAAGGAGAAAACTATCTAACATTCTCTGAAAGGAGCGGGCCCCTCATTTGGAATAGAAGGTATATTCTTCACAAGGAAGTCCTCTTCCCCGAGGATGGCTGGAAGCATATCTCCAGCTTCTTCCATCAATTAAGTCATTCTTCGTATAGAACTGGCTAAGTCCGCCATCGAAAGTTGACCCGAGCGCTAATCAGCTATAGCTGTTCGTGGGTGATTCTCTGCAAAGTGTCATTTTTGATTCGTTCATAGCTATCTGAGAAGATGGCACTTTATTCATTCGACACTAAGAAGTCCCTCGTTACTTGAGAGATTGTATCAAGTTCAACTTTAATTGAACTAACTGCCATCACTAGAGTGGTTGATGTCCCAATTTGCTGATGGCGGGATCTTCCTCTACTGCGTTATCTATTCGACCTCTGCCTCTACGGACTAGGACGTTGATGTCCATTCGCCAATATGTTTTTGCCTAACGTCGATGTCGTGGTATAAGATCTTAAAGTTCATCGTTGAATGGCGTCCTCTAAACCCCGTCAATGAATGCCTTCATCCACCTCCGATAGAGTAGAGTGAATTGCAATGCATCTCCTATATAGCATCTCCTTAGTCGTTCAAGACAGGGCTTAACTACTCAGGGCTTTTCGTTTGATTTCTGATGAGATGTCGTTGTCAGATATGGCAACAGGTCCAACGTAGATAAACTTCCTTGCTTCCTCGACATTCTAAGTGTCTACCGACTGTGATGTTTTGTCCAATTCTTTGATGTTGGGTTGTCCTCGTTCTTCTTACGTAGGGCTTCAGTCCGGGGTGGACCTGTGCCTTAACCAACAAGCGTCTCCAGCCAGTTCGATCTTTAGCTAGCTGCCTCTAGTTAGTTGAGGTCACCTTCCACTTGCGTTCGTCACCTTAGCCGCTATCTTTCTCTGTCTTTCGGGGGCGGATTCGAAGATTCTCGTCAACCTGTTTTGTGGCAGCTCGATGAGTTCTGGCAATGATGTCAATATCGTTTTCTTTTGCATTTTTGAGAGAGAGACTTTTGAGAGATTGTGCCTCTGATGTTAGCTGGTGAGTTTTTTTTTTTTGCTTTTTGATCAAAGAAGCAACGAGTATTCTCTATCCAAGAAGGACGAATTTGGCAGTGATGCCAGAACTAGACATGACTCTGTACAGCTCGACTCTATAAATGCCGTCGTAGGTGGCTTTAAACTTCATAAAGAGATGGTGGATATCGATTGAGACTTCTTGGGTTTTCTCTAGGATCTGCCGAAGTGTGAAAGTTAGGTTGACTGTGGACTTTCCGGGCCTAGAACTACAGTGATAGGGGCCAACCAAGTTGCTGATGAATGGTTTCAGGCGTTCGTATAACACGCCCGATAAGACCTTCTACGCAATGCTGAGGAGGCAGAATGAAGTTACTGTGGTGGACTGCCATTTTTGTTTTGGTTCAGAATTGTCAATTGATAGTTTGACAGTAGTTGTCATGTCAAACAAAACTTTGCTGATGTCTCAACTAACAGACAAGCAAAGATCTGATAAAACATTGATAAAGGCAAAGGAATTCTTATTGTCGTCGAATATGCATGCAAACACAAATGTCAATATCTGCTTCTGACTTAAGTGAGCATCCACTTGGTGAGTTTCCTACTTTAACTAAAACTAAAACAATAAAAACACAAGATCAAGTGCACTTTTGATTCGTTGCCATTTCAGCTTCCTTCCTTTGCACACAAGACCTTCTATAGACCAAGTGTTGTGACTTAGATTAAATGGAGGTTTTTCATTTGTTTATCTTTGTTGAGGTTGAAACGTACAGACAATAAAATAAACAACAAATCGATGCCTTATCACCGCAATATAAAGTTGCAAATGAGAAAAAAAAAAAACGGAAAATGATCATGACACGTAGAAAGGCACACAGATAGGCAGTTGATCTGAGGAATATTTATAGATAAGGAATATGAGTGCTTTTAGAACGATGCCTTCTTCAATATTCTATTACATGACAGTTGGAGTGACAGTACAGTGACGGTCAGAATAGATGTCGCTGTCATAGTGTTGGAAATTTGATTAGACGGAGAGGTGAAGTGATTAATTTGAGCACTCAGTCCTCAGTTCTTCCTTGTTTAGGACAAGAACTTCCTTTCAAGCAACTTATGCCATGTGGTTAGAGTGTAGGGGGACCAAACTACCTACTGCGCATAATAGCCAACTACTTCGAAGACAGATCCCTGTACTATGACACGGAAGAAGGATCGAAGACATACTAGATTACGAGCGGAGTTCCACAAGGGTCAGTTCAGACCTGTGTCAGCAGGCGGGATAAGTGTAGTTTCAGGTCGTATGCCTGCCAGCCGAAGAAGACTGCTGGGCCCGAAAATGAACACGACGGTAAAAGAAAAACCATTGAGGCAGACCTCTTGGAAAGAAAACTTGGTGACCAAGTGACCCCAAAAACCCTAATCACATTCATGCTAGCGATGAGTTAATGCTGGGAAACTGCAACAACAGCGTATAGAGGAAAGAGCAACAAGAAACGCGAGAAACGAAGAATCTGTTAGCTCTGGCAGCTAAGAAAAAAGTGATGAAATATCAAGCCCGTCTTTGCGAAGGAATGCCTCGACTGGCGGTGCCGCAGGGGACAAACAGGGCAGAGCAACAGGAGAAGATGTGCTTTTAGCACGTAGATATGCAGAAGAATGGAGTCGGGCATAACTCGCAGCGCGAGTCACACGCATGAAAAAAAAGCTCCATCAACTGCTACTTCGCTACTTTTAGTGGCTCAAGACTCTTGATTATTGTGTTTTCATTTAAACAAACGAGTTTCTAGCCTTATAAGTGCGATCTTCTATCCACTTGGAGCACGCCAATAACCCTATTCTTGTGAAAAAGTATAACAAACAATCGAATCATGTCATTTCTAAGCCTCTGTCCCCTACAAACTCATGTATTTTTTTATATTTGCTAACAGCAGCCAACAAAAACAAAGTCACCCTATAAAATGGAAAACGTTTAAAAAATAAAATAACAAAGGGACCCTTGACCGTCACAACGGAAACCTGTTTAAAAACCTAGACGACTATAAAACTTAATTAATTTATGCGCGTGCGGTTGATCATAATGTCTTTGACTGTCATGGCAGTTAAAGCAACGACAACGAATTTTTCCTACGCCATGAAATTTAATTTCGCGATGAACCGGTTCCAACGAATTATAGTCTCAAACCTAGTTGAGACACACAACTGAGCGAAATATTCAACAGCACTGAGTTATCTTGTGTCAAACCCTATTGGTTTTGAGATAAACTTAACGAAATGTATGCTTTGTACAGTGGGGTCTGAAGTTAAAAAACAGGTTGAAGCTTTTTTTAAAACTTTTCGTGAAAGAAAGGGGCATAGATTGAAATACTTTGAAAAAAAGGGACGTACCTAGTTAAGATGAGATTAGATTAGAGATGAGATAGGATACCTGTAGACAGCTTGGGTACTGTAGTTGCATCTTGAAGTCTAGAGCAGTTTTGTTGTCAAAGCTTTGTGAATAGTGTGCTAAGCTGCTGAGAAAGCCAACGTAGGTTTGGAACCGTAGGAAAAGAGACGAAAAGAGGTTTCATTCGATATGTCACTAGACACGTACCTTTCACTTTTAATAAAAAGTCCAAAGGCCTTACTGGGCGAATTCTTAACTCCATAGGCTGGATCTACGCACCGACTGTCTCACATCCTCAACAAAACACATCGTTAACCAGGTCAATTGGATTCATGTTGAATCATGTCTACTTAGTTACCTACTGGTTGAATAGCAGCAATATCATACAAGGCGATCATATCCCGAACAACTAAGGACACTCGGTATAAAACTCTTATCATCCCAGATCTACACTGAAGCATGGACTCAATTGGAGGCGGATGAAGATAAATGTGGCCATTCTTAGGGAAAAATTCTTCGTTTCTAAGATGTTCGGTCTTTGCGTTGACAAGCCTTCTAGGAGGAGATTCAACGATAAACTATACGAGCTGTATAGCGAGAGGACATGGAAAGCCCAGTGAGTGATCGAATATAACCCGGAGGGACAACGCAGTATAGAAAAGCTTCACTTTAAATTGCTCAGAAGGCAGTAAAGTTAGTTAAAGACTGGCCTGTAACTAAAGACGCTTGTTGGTCTAGGCCTAGCTTCAACCTGAACTAAGTAAAGTATGCCTCGATAATAGTAACAAGGCATCGAATCAGCTTGAGAGGGGCCATAAACAGCTGATGCATCAGTAGTCTGACTACCCAAGCTTGATTGACGATTTTGGTGCACGCTTCTTACGAAAATGTCACATCGATACTCGTGTTTAAAGAGCTTTGCTGGTATGTCATTGGATTCAGCGGCGTTGTTTGCTCTCCCAGCTGGAAGAGGTGAACTCCTTCATAACACTAAATTAGGATTTTCTTCTTAACCTATTACGCTTTTTAAGAAGTGGCTGGAGCGAGTGGTTCTTCCTTCAATATTTGAGACAGCCGAGCTTGAAGCCAGCAATCTAGATGCAATCAGGAGACTCTTCTAGAATTTTAGATTCCTTAAAACACCGTCTTCAGCTAAATAGTTCTTTTCATCGTTACATTTAAGGCCTAGTCCTAGGCTTTTAGGGTATGAAAAATACTTCTCGTTTTACAAGTCTTAGGTCAGTTAAGAGTGACAGGCACAAACACTTAGACTAGAGAAGGTCAGTTGTGTTATCACATGGATCTGTAGTTTCTTCCAGAAAACTACCCACAAAACCAGCCGAAGCTTGATATCAAGTGCTGGAGGCTACCTATGCTGGTGTCAAACAGTTCGTTGAGACTGTAAAAGAAGATGATAGAGCTGGACACGTACATAGATGGTGGAGAGTCTCTTCCTTCTTCTCGTCCACACAGCTTCTACAGAAAATTATTATAGAGGCCCAGTCTATAGGCGTGCCTGCCGGTACACAGTACAGCCTTTTCTGTTGAGAACGATTGTAAACCAGTTTCGACCATATCTGGTTGGTGACGAGGCACGTGAAGCCATCCGTCCACATGCGGCTGGTGATGCCGATCGCGTTCCTTTTGAGTAGCATCCTACAAGTGGAGAGAAGCATATTTAGATTCTGTTTTTGCCGGTGGAATCGATAGAGTTGTACCCTGTCTGGCGAGTTCGTCGACCATGCAGTTACCTGCAATTGTCCTATGCCCCGGCTCTCAGATAAGGCGCATTTTGATGGACCAACCATCTCGTTAAGAGACAAGCGGCAATTCAGAGCAGTTTTTGAGTTAAAGGAGATGTATTCTAGGGATTTGATCGGGGCCTGACTATCAGGTGATATCCCCTAAAGATATCAGTCATTATCTAGGCTTGGAAGAGTCGGCAATGATCAGAAAGGAAGACACCTTCTACCACTCCATCTGTGCCATCTGTGTAGATGCAGATGGATCCCCTTCGTTGCAGCTCCAAATCATCCTTCCAATCAAGTCTGAAGGGGATAGTAGTTACAAAGTTTTCATCAAATAGGAGTCGTTGTAGGGTATAGTCGGTCTTTCGCGTTAGGAATTCCAAGTCATTGAAATAAGTGGACTTTTCAGCACATAGGCTGAACCAATGATGTAGTTCTTTTAGGTATCCCACACTGTGTGAGGCTGTACATAAATTGGAAGGTTGTTAAGAAACTCAACGCAAAACCGTTTACTATAAGTCGAGACCTTAGCGCAACGGTTTTATATGCTCATTTCAAAGAACTGCTAAATCCGGAAATTAAAAGCTCCTCCTTCCATTATGCTACTCCTGGTTACTGTAACCATATCCTAGACGCTCCAATAACCCAAACGGAGGTTGCAGAGTCTTTAAATGTTCTCGAAGATGGGAAAGCACCAGGTTCGGACAGGATACCGGTAGAGCTGTATAAATATGGAACGCAAGAACTAATAAAGAATTTAACCATCGCTTTCAATAAAACGTTTGAACAGGGAACTATTCCGCAACGATTCAAGGAGGCGCTGATCTTTCCGATATACAAGAAAGGTTGTAAGTCAGATCCGGCCAACTACAGGAGTATTTCGTTTCTAAACGCATCCTACAAAATTTTTACGTCGATCCTACAAAAATGGCTTGTTAGGTGGGTTAGTACGGAGCATCTTTTGAATGAATACCAAGCGGGGTTTAGGGCAGGCTATTCCACTGTGGATCATATCTTTGTACTGAGCATTTTTTGGGACAGAACAAGAAGCTGTATGCCTTCTTTGTTGACTTCAAGGCAGCGTTCGACTCAATCAATAGAAATGCTTTGTTCTACAAGTTGTACAATATGGGACTATCACAGAAATTTGGAAAAATTCTTCAGGATCTGTATGGGGACACTCGAGCAGCTGTGTGGAATGGGGATGATGTGTCGGAGTGGTTTCGAACGGATTCTGGTGTAAGACAGGGTTGCTCGCTAAGTCCCTGCCTCTTTGCGCTCTTTATCGAAGACATTGTAGACTTTTTACCTGGAGGCATAGAGTATGCAGGTACACCAATCAAGGCTCTACTATTCGCGGACGACATAGTACTGCTAGCACAATCGCCGGAAACGCTCCAGCTCATGATAAACCGACTCTCGGAGTACTGCCGTTTGTGGAGCCTGATTGTTAATCTGGAGAAATCGAAAATAATGATTTTTAGAAAGGGAGGAGGCAGGAATAGCAGGAGCGAAAGATGGTTCTATAATGGAGAAGACATAGAGGTGGTCAACGAATTCAAATACCTTGGGGTCTGTTTCACCAAAAACTTAAGCATGGAAAAACATCTGAAGGAGAAGCTCGCAAAAGCCAAAACAGCTATAAATATGACCTGGAAGAGATGTTTTGCAAATAAGTGCATAGCACATAGCAGCAAATTCAGGATATTTGAAGCAGCGTCGGAATCCATTTTGTTCTATGCGGCCCAGGTGTGGGGATTCAAAAGACATGATACGGTGGAGAAGCTTCTAAGGTATTATATCAAAAGAATACTTCGTCTACCATCTAGTACGCCGAACTATCTTATTATGCTGGAAACAGGTGTAGCTCCTCTCTTTATAAAGACCCTAAAACTCCAGGTGGACTACGTGCTCAAAGTTCTGCAAATGCCAGAGGAAAGGCTGCCCAAAAAGGTAGCCATCAAAATCATTTCCAACGGGAGCAGTTGGTTCGGGGAATGGCGCGACTTAGCCCAAGAGTGTGGGATGGATTTTAATTTGCAACCAGCGGAATCTTCGACCTGGAAGCCAGTGCTATACCAACTAATTGCAAATGTTGATCTAAAGTGTCGTGAGAAATTTTAAGAGGAAGCCGTAAACTCGTTGCATAGGTCAATTTACAGGCGATTAAGTCATAACCTCGGTCATCTGAATTATTTTCGGGACGAGCATAAAGTGGAAGAGATATCGACGATAGTTAAACTGAGGGGAGAATTGTTGAAGTTGAACTATATTCCCCATAGAGATGAACTTCCGATCATATGCGGGTTATGTAACCTAGGAGAACGCGAGGATACGCTTCATTTTGTTGGAAAGTGCCCAATTTTAAGGGAAACTCGACGCAGCATCTTCGGCACTGACTATTTGTCGGTCGACCAAGTAATTGATCTCCTGAATGAGCCTAATGTCCCTAAACTGTTCAAATACTGCCAAATCGCCTTGACTTATAGAGACCGAATAATTAATGAAAGTTTTTGAAAAAGAGTATGTTACCGTCAATGTAATCCATATATGTATATATTTTGTCCTTGTACCTTTCTGCGTTAACTATTATAAATTATAAAAATGTATGTATGTTTTTAATTTTCTTTTTTTGTCAATCGGCAGACGGCAAAGCCATGCTATGTTGATTTGTTATTATTTAATAAGTAATTTATCAGAAAATATAAATCAATCAAAATCAAATACATAAATTGCAACCACTCCTACAACCTCTCCTAACCTAAAAGGAGCAAAACACTGTGGTATGACAGGAGTAAACATATCATGGGAATCACAATGGGTCCACGTGGACCTAAGTGCAAACCTATCCTAACGGTGTAGTTCTTTGATGCCTATGCCTGTGCTGGTTGTCACTTGCCTTTACATTAAAAAAAAAAAAAAAACTGCTTTGTAGGGACTTATTGAACCTCGTGAAGGTCACGTTCATAGAGTCGCCTTCGAAAATGTTTATTCATAAATGTTTCCTCCAGATGATTCAATTTTGTACATTTCTTATGGCACTACAGTCCAGGATGGACCGGGGCCTTATATACATTTCGATACCTAAAATTAGCTTTTACATCCCAACATGTCATCGTTTACATTACAACTGTCAATATTGTCATCAGCGCTGAGAAAATTCTACTTCTTTCGTCTTTTGCTTCACTGACACCTCACGTCACGTCCTCGTTTACCCCAACCTACCTTAAACAATGATTTCGGTACAGATTGTGAAATCGATTTTCTACACACTTTAAAGGAAATATGATTCTCTGATGAATAATTTAAAAAATAAACCTTTCTTATCGATGTTTGGTTGCGCTAATTATTATTTCCAATTGTTAAGACTTTTAAGTAGATATTCCCAGACACGTAATCAGATACAGAACCCTTTAGTTTCCATTGTCAATGTCAATTCTCAGCTGACTGGTGTTTTCATTTCGTTTTGTTTTGCTCGTTAATTCTTTTGACATTCTCGTATATGCCATGTACTCTCCGAAAGGTGGTTTTAATGGGGATTTTCGTTTTATACCATTCGCTTGGTAAGTGTTAACCTATTGAACCGGCTTAAGTTATGTTTATTAAAAAAAATTCTTTAAAATTGCTAAAAAAAATACTCGTTGTATGTAAGTTAAAAGTAATAAAGTGATGTGTAGATTGAGTGTCAACCATTTGAAATTAGTTACAAGTGCAAGTGGTTAGAATAGAGGAAAACCATCCCTGATACATGAGCTCTTTGCAAAAAACACAACGCAAATGTGTCAGCATCCCTATGAATTGAGGAAACAAAGTTTCTTTGAGGTAAGCAAACATTTAAGGATTCAATTTTATGAAGATGAATGATTCTTGTAGGTTCCCTGCTCTGTTGCATCGAGAAGTGTGTGCGCTGAAGTGCTTCCAAAATGTCTTTTGTTTCAACATTCACCATGGTCCATGGTCTTGTTCTTTGGAGTTTTGCTTGAATGTTTCAGCTTTTTTCAAATCTTGCAGCAAATTGATCATTTAAAATACTCGTTTGCCCATCCCCAGCGTTAAATTAGATGGAAAAAATGCAACGACACACTTTTGCATATAATGGAATGAAATGCTTTATGCGTCGTCACGGTTTGCCATGTGAATAAACCCTCGCCGTCTTCAGACAATCTATATGTGGGACTGCTTTTTGTATTACTTCAGAGTTTGTATAAGGGTTCCAATCATAATAAGATGATGTCCAGTTCAATCTTTATCAACTCCAACACTTCTTCGAAGTAAGAGCGCGCTCGATTTCAATTGTTTTGGAGTGATTCCACCTCCGTTTCCAGTTTCTGTCTTTCTCCAAAGCTGCATGGAGGAGGAGGAGACAATTCTTCATCTTCTTTGTACATGTCCGGCCCTTTCAGCTCGAAGAAGATCATACTTAGGGGCAAACTTCTTTCACAACCTAATCGAACTGGCTGACATCAGCATAGGCAGCCTCCAGCGCTTCATAGCAAACTTCGGCTGGTTCTGTTGGTAGTATTTCTGGTTGAAGTACAGATTCATGTGGTAAAACAAAGGACCTTAGCCGGTCTAGGTAGATAGGTAGAAGTTGTTGAAACTGGTAAGCCTGCCAGAGACACAAGTAGCGCGGATGCGCCGTTTTGATACCACAACCCACGGGACCTGGATGTTGATGGGCGTGGCTTAGAGTTTAGTTTTCAGATCCATCCTGTCTTAGTGAGGTTGCAACTTGCAGCCTGCCACTCCAACTTAACCTAACCTTACCCTAAGACATCTAGTTCTAATCGGCTTGAGTCGGAGTCGTGTGTTTTGGAGGATTGTTTACAACCCTTGGTTTCTCTTTAGAATCGCGACTTCCCTTATGTATTCTAGATGAATTATTTCACTTCAGAGGGTATCAGGAAGTTAAGGAACATCTCTAGGTGGATGGCAGCAAGCTGTTCCATTGGGATAACTTTGCCACCAAGGAGCTCTCTTTTGAGTTGAAACAGGACTGGGAATTCCGTTGGAATGTGTAGAGAGGTCTCTTCACTCTACACTCTACAGCTTGAGTCTGTTGCAAGATCCAGTGTTCATTGAAAATTCCAATTACAACTCTAAGGTTGTTCCTATCAAGATTCACATTGAAACTAGTTGTTCTTTGTGACGGTATTGGGAATAGCAGCCTTGAGCATGCTTGTATTGGTGGGTTAAGTCAGGCTTCTCTTGCCTTTTTAAAGGATGTTAAGGAGCACGTTAGGTGCTTCCGTCGGACTTGACTACTGTGCACCTTTGGTTCCGATCCTAGCTGTTCTATGAGCTCTGTTTAGTTTTCTGATGTTCTAAGCTTGACTTATGGAACAAACTTAGGTAGTGTAAACTTGGGAACCATCTTGAGTTGGAGTTCTCGTTTTGCCAAACGTTTGGCTGTAGGTGTTCTAGGATGACGAGAGGTTCTTAAATGGATTCAGTGTGCACGTAATTGAAGGCACCTTCTATGTCTGGGAAGGTACCTAACGTGTACTTCGAAATTATAACGACGTTATATCTGATTCGTTGATGTCGGGAGCTCTATAACCGAATCAATAGCTTTAATGGTGGCTTGGCTATCGATACAGATAGCAGTGTTGTTAATGTGTGTTGGAGAATGTTTTAGCGGGTGGCAGGGTTTGCAGATAGCACAAAGCTCTGTTTTGGTGACACGGCGAAAGACCGATAGGTGGATGGATATCCATATTTTCAGCTTGTCTGCCTGCACCAACACCGCAGTCCATTTTCGAGACATCCGTCTAGATAAGCGTATCAAAATTCTTGAACACTTTCCCGTTACTGAACAACATCTCCTAAAAGTGCGTCGAGGACGCAGCAAACTCAGGTAACGTTAACGGACTTTACTATGGCTATAGGGCTTTGTGGTCTAGCACCTGAATTCCCTGAGCCGGATTGCACTGCACAGCACTATTTCTTTGATATGTAGTTGAAGAGATAGTAGGTGTAGGATCACAGTTAAGGCGTCTGTCTGGCAGGATCTCAACCGTTCTCTGGATTTTTTTTACCAAAAATCTTATTGCAGGCGTAGAAGGCTAAGCTTACCTTCTTGATGCGCTGCTCATGTTTAGTTTCCAGCTAAGTTTTGGGTCAAGAATGGTGCCTTAGTACTTAGCACTCGAAGGTAATGAGATTGGCTAACCATTTAGTCCGGGGCGTTTTGTTCAGATTTACCTCGAGGCCACAAATGATGGCCCATGAGAGGAGGACCAACACTAAGATTACCACGTCGTCTGCGTACGCAACTCCCTTGCCCCCGTCTCTGGCTAGTCGCATCAAAATTTTATTCATGAGCATAAGCTTTAATAGCAGAGAGATAACTCCACCCTGAGGAGTCCCTCTATTGACGAGTTTGGTTAAACTACTGAATCCTGATGTTGGCTGTATTATTCGGGTTCTCAGCATGGACACTATCAATTGACTAATGTACTCCTCTGAACCTACGTATGTAACTCGGTAAGAGATTCTCGAATTGCTTCAGGGTGAACATTGTTAAACGCACCTTCAGTGTCAAAGAAGCTAGCGAGAGTATATTCTTCGCAGTGAAGCAGTTTTTTTGATTGTGAAAGGCAGTCTCTGTGGATCTATCTTTGAGATATGGGTGTTGGGAGCTGGAAAAAGCTGAGAATTTACGATTTTTGATACGAAAGAGGTCAGACTAATAGGCCTAAACTCCTTCGAGGGCTCATGTCCTCGCCAACCTACTTTCGGAATGAAAATCACGCGAATACGTCTGCAGGCTTGGGAGGATATGATTTAGAAGTATGCAGTTTCTGTAGATTGGCACTAGCCAAGGAAGTGCTATGTCCAGCATATTCTGCAGCATTATTGTGTCAAAAGGAAGTGATTTAGGTATATGGAGTGAAGCTGTTTATGACCCAAGTGGTATTTTCCTCGAGTGACATTGTTTGAAATTCTATCCCATGATCGGGACTGCCACCTAGGGGAGCTATTTTTTTCTGAAGTATTGTCCTGGTATGCTGAGGAATGGGTTTTCATTAGGAGTTTCAGCGATTCGTTCAGTTGTCATAAGGGGTATTGTCAATAATACATAAGCCTGGGAAGTGTAGCTTAAGTAGTCTCCAAGGTCAATTAGTCAACCTGTAGTCATCCCACATCGTAGTTAACTTACGTTCTGTCAATGTCAAATGAACTACTGGAAATGTCATACATTTTTGATGTTGAGAATTATGACAGATGTCATAAAGTAGTGCTAACGATTTGAGGGCAATTTTCCCAGCTGTTATTGCCCCCTATAACCATTAACTTGACAACCTTGTTGACAACCTGTGAACATTCAAATATCAACGTTCATTAATATTTCATTGTCATTTTTACAAATGTCATAAACAATGTCAGCGGTGTTTACTGTCAGAAGCCAAGTGTTACCAGATATAGTTTTGTGAAATTTCAGTCAATTTGGAGAAGTAACTGACTCAGACCTACAAACGCACGTCAACTACTGCATCAGTCCTTCAAACATTTGTCAAAAATTCATAGAAAAGACGGTACTAAATATTTTGAAAGTGAATAAGCTCTTTAGAGACGTCATTCCATCAGTATTGATACAACTGTGTAATTTTATTTTTAAACTTCAATCAAGTGAATCAGCAAAGTAAGTGAGTACTTAGTTTAGACGTCAGTGATGAGCCGTCTTCATTGCAGATCTGTCAATATACATTTTCTTGATAATGAATAACGTAAATCTGTCTATTTAATCATTAATTATGATTTAAACACGACAGATTGGCAATCAGGTATTTAACGTATGAGGAAGGACCTCGAAAAAGGAACAAAGCATAACAGTGTTAAGTCTATGATAATTATTACTGTCAATTTACGTCATACGAATGTAATTTTCATTGAACTTGAAGGGTTGTACAATTTTCCCTTTGTTTGACTGACACTTGGTACGAAATGTCAACTTAGGGTCAACGACAGCAGCTGTCAACGATAATTGAAATTCTCACCAAGTATGTGCAAAATTTTACAAAAAAAGAGGTGACAAATATTGATCGAAATACTTATAGGGTTGCATCGAAGCAAGTTCAATTGTTAAGGTTCAAGATTTATAGACATAACGTTTCAGTACACTCCCAGGTCTTTAATTTTTAAACGTATTGACACAATGGAATACATTAACAGATGAAACAAGAAGCTAATGTCAAAGTTAAATAAAATTTTGTTTGCATTCTGTCTCGTGATTTGTTTTTTTTTACGGTCACAGATACTTGTCGAGATAATAATTAGTGATTTTAACATTAACATGGCGAAAGTTGTTTTGTTTTAAGGTAGACCGTAACGGACATGTGATTGAGGAACTTTCTGCACTCCGTAATCAAAGCTGATGACGTGCGAGTCTGCTTCTTTGTATTTCAAAGTGAAAACAACTTAATGGATGGAAGCTTCTTGAATGTATTTTCCGATTATGGTAGCCAACACACTGCTTACTTAGGGGCTCCCGACCCGTATAGAGTCCGACCCATGCTCGTTGCTCTCAGGCATGCTGCTTCAAATTATCTAGACCAATCGATTTCGAATGCCAGATCATCCTTTCGTTTCCTATTTTCTTCTCGAATCTGGATGCTGAGACTTGAAGGTTCTCTTTGTTGGAGGATTGTTGTCCATTCGCTCCATGCAACCTATGAAGCCATCGCATCTTGACCACATCAACATCCTGGTACAGGTGGTAGGGATTGCATTTACATCTTATCCTGCATCCATCCTCCTTGCAGGATTGATCAAATATTTAACGAAGAATTTTTCGCTGCAAAGACTCCAATATTCATTGGACGATTGCTTATCGTCCAGCACTCTGTTGTAGGCTTATTGGTCTATAATGCATCAAGGACGTTGTTTAAGGACGAATTTGTTGTACAAGTCAAAATAGCAGTCAAATCTCCATGACAGAGCAACCAGTTCTGTAAGATCTCCAATAGAGTGTTAACCTCGTTCAAGGTATAGCCAGGCAAGTCGGCTTTAGTGTACATCTTCTCCTGCTTCCTTGTCGGTTGTGAACAAGGGTCTCGTGTATGGTGTGGCCAATCCATTCTTCAGAGACTTGATGACTTCAATGAGAACCCTTTTAGATGGTGGGTCCGTTCTCATAGGGATTGAATC
Organism: Criorhina ranunculi; assembly: GCA_951813785.1. Lineage (NCBI taxonomy): Eukaryota > Metazoa > Arthropoda > Insecta > Diptera > Syrphidae > Criorhina > Criorhina ranunculi. Next base: position 29,832,355 of record OX638381.1, read on the forward strand.
ACGTTATCATTATGTGTTAGATAAACTAACAGGATAAAAGTTCAGTAGAGCATAGGTAGATAGGCGTCCCATGGGACTAACTTAGGCTCAGAGCCCATTGTGATGCTCGGTAGAACATCCTCTATTTGCTTCTCCAAACTGATGCAGCAACGGTTTCCAAGGGTGAGTCTTCCTCGAATCCCCACTTGGGTGTCATTCGTGGTCGATAAACTCGTTTACTACCTCGTCCAAGACGGTGGACAGATGGCACTTTGTTTCTTGATACTTGGTTTTACCCTCGTTTACTTCAAGACCAACTTGTTTCGTCTGTTCATCAATTGCCGTGAAAGCCTCTAACATGGAACCCTGGGAGCGAGTGTTGATATCTCAATGTCGTCTACGTGCTTCATCAGCTGTTAACACAGGCCCTACGCATACTTTGCTCCAGTACAAGACATATAATAGCGCGTCTCCTTTTTGAAATCCAATGCTTGTTTGCAAAAGTACAGAGCTACTTCATCGGTTTTGCCGGTATGCCGAATTAAGCCAAGACAGTGAATGCCAGCATACGCGGCCTTGAAGTCGATGAAAAGGTGATGAGTCTCGATTGTTGGCCTCTTCCAGGATTTGCTTTGGGGTGAAGATTTATAGTCGATTGTCATGAAAGTTTCACTCGTATACAGGAGACAATTTTACCCTTCACAGCACCTAGCAGAATATGAACATCTTCCACCAGCTTGTTCATTTTCCTCTCTGATACTGTGACCAGGCAGAAGCCTTAAGAAGATTGAGATTAAACCAACAATCTAAGCGGGTGAGCTCGATCCTATCCGGTGCAACCAGTTTCGAGAATAAGGTAATCGTTGTGATTGTGATGGATGTTTGATTAGCGTGGGTTAAATGTTGTGTCTTATGGTCGAGCACACCTCTTGGATTAACAGCAACATCATCTGGAGGACGGTGAATAGTTCCAGAAATCGGTAGGATTTATATGTATTTAGTGCATCTGTCAAGACTCGTGCACCGGTACCACACAATCCACATTTGAATGGTTCGGCGAAGATCGCTCTTAAGGAATCTTGCACCGTGCTTAGGGTTGAGACTTAAACTTGGATGTAGTGTAGTCTGTTACGAGTGCTGCCAGGCTCCTTGGTAGGGAATCTATAATGGTGCTATACTCATATGTAGGTCTATGCAAACAAGCTCCAATCAAGAGCCTACACCTAGCTTGCCTTCAGAGTTTCGGTCAAGATTGACTGCATGATACTCCTTGTGACTAATCTTCCAGCTGCTCTTTGAATACTGCTAATAGGCTCTTTTCAAAGCGGCCTGTCAGACCATCGACTCATAAGTGAGAATTGGATATGTCACAGCATGGTACATACATTGGTTTTATATATTTGGTCCCACGAGTAGGTCCGGAACGGGTTTGTCCATCCCAGCAGAGTCGACACATTGGGATAAGGCGCTGCTACAACCGATCTTGCCTGGGCATCGAAGGGGACCATTAGCTACCATTTCTTTTTAGTCACTTATTGGTCATGCAGCCTTCGGCACGGGTGCCTCGACACCTTGGCTTTAAAAGTGAGATTTAGGGTTGTCTCCCATCTCTTTCTTAATGGATCCAATCGCCCGATTGAAAGCGTGCGTGTAAATCCTTGGCTGAAACTGCTCGTCCAGGACGAGAAGCTATTTCCAGCAGGCGCCAATGTGGAGGACAAAAGAAGAGGATTTCCGCCCGCCAACAGGGTACATCCACAAGACTAACTTCTCTGTAGGCATAGTTAGCTGCACATGCTTTCCTAACGCCGTGTTCTTTTTTAAGTCTCCAACTACCTCGGATAGGAAGAGCAATTAGCCACTAAGTCATGGAAGCCTGGTTAGGTTTAATTTGGCTTTGCTTAGTACTAAATCCTACAAGTTGTGGTTCATGTGCTCCTTTCAAGATCAAGCAGGGAAACATCGTCAACAGCCACGTAGAAACTACTTTGAACCTATTTTTACCGAGGCTTGACAGCACTTTTTAGTGACTACTAGCCATAGTAGAGGGGGAATTATGCTTCCCTGTGGTGGTTCTTCATCGAATATTTTGTCACCTGTATGAGGAGGGCGAATGGAGGAGAAGGCACAAAAGATGTATTTTAATACACGATGACTACACTGGCCGGGCAACATTGAGCTCATTCGACAAAAAAGCTCGATCCTACGTTCGAGACGATGAGGAAGAACGTTTAAAGGACCAATATTTCGCAGATTCCAGAGCGCTTGGGCTGGGGAACTGAAAACAAAGTGCCCGGGATCGAAGAGAATGAAAGGCTGCAGTGTCTCCTCTACTGACAAGTGGTATTTAAAGAATGTTAGCAAAATTTGAAGGTTATCCATTTACGAATGAAGTCAGTTCCCAACTATTAGCTCGGCGAAATACATATGAGTCCCAGAATTCCAGAATTCCCTCTATGGCTAGGAATGTAGTCCTCAAGAGCCAACTCCATGGATTTTCTCTTGTGAAATGCACTCTCCACTTGGAGAATGAAGATTCCTCTAGAATCTGAATCTGTGTTTGTATCTAAAATATTCTCTTTAAGGTGAGAAGGTGATCAAGCTAATTGGTTTGAAATCCTGCGAAGATTTTTTACGAGCTACTTACCTGCTATCCAACTAACCACAGAATAACGTTCCCCTTACGTAACATACAATTAATAGAAATTGACAGAATTAAAACTTAAAACGATGTTAACTAACGACTTTTGTAAAAACAAAAATGTCAAACGTCAAAAGGAATGACGTACAATGCGAGTGAACGCATTCACACTTTCGAATTTACTCGCATAGTTTAGTTCTCTGTCTCCGATATGTTAATCTCTCGTAAACATTGGACGTTTGTCAAGTTTTTCAACAAAAAAGTGTACACAAGTGGCTTCAATTGTTCTTCAAATTGTACACTAACCTCAAAGTTGGTGAATAAAGAACAAGAGTGGTTCCCTTACATTCATCTTTTCGGTTCCGCCGTTGCAAAAGTACGACTTACCACTTCTCAGGGTTTACCTTTATAAGGTTTTTGAACAAATTGTTGTCTCATTCAAGACAAGTATAGGTACCTATGCACATTTTACCCTCAACCCTCTGACCCTCAAGAGAATTTTTTTTTACCAGAATCGAAAACTTTTATTTAATTGCAACCATGATATTTCCTCCTTATGACTTTGTTTAAACAAATTTAATGCGTTGATTTACATGTTTTTGCGCCAAGACTAAAAAAACCTGTTACAAGCCTCTTCTTGTGGGTCGGTACATATTTAAGTTTTCTGATAAATGAACGGGTTTACGGCTACCTCGTGATGTATCTCACGGTATTTTTATAAATGAACTACTGCGAATAGCATCCTACTAAGCCCTTCAATAACATGTGATGACATCATTTGTATGAGTCTATGGTCACGTGTTTTTTCTCATTTTTACAGTGTGTGTCGAAAGTATGACAGCATTAGGTTTAACTGAGAAATCTGATGTCTTCTTTGAGATTGTGTTGTAACCTTAATCTTTTGTAGATTTTCTAAGAGCTCCATCATAATATCTGTGGCCACAAGAAAAAACAGCATAAGTCACACACAACACAAGCCGACTTATGTTGTTTTTCCTTGTGACCACAGATAAATGCACTGGCTTGGCCACATCGAGCTGAGGACGAGAATATTCCAGCTAAGGGGGTCTTCAAATCCCAGTCACCTTGCTCACGAAGAAAAAGGAGACCGAACCTTGGGATTAAAGATCTTGGTCAAGTAAACTGAAAGCAGCGTGCCCGGAAAGATCTTTGATCTTTGAACAACGGCTGCATAAGATACACTTTCACACTTTCTGCCACTTACCATACTTTATTAGATGGTGCTACAGTTCGGAATGAACCAGGGATCTCCACTTAGCCCGGTCCTTAGCTAACTGCCTCCATTTTCCCCACTTCAAGTCAGTTAGAGCCTCGTTCTACTTGTGTGTGCTACCTAAAGTGACATCTTTCTCTCTTACGCTGTCTCTCCGGATTGAAGACTCTGCAGGCCGGAGAGTTGGTGTTAATTTGCTCTACTTGTGCCAAACTATCAAGAAATATCCCGTCCAGACAGAAGAAGACAGAAGACGAAGGCCAGGTTAGGCCAAATCTGCCTCGACGAAAGACAAGGTGTTGATATTATTCCAACTGCTGCTTGGCATTCTCCTAGCTTCGGTATCAGGACAAAACTTTAACGATTCAAGAGAAGCGAACAGTTTCTCTCTTTTCAGAGAGGCTCTGACCTACTCCTTCTATTTCAAGCTCGTCAGCTCTGCACTTGTTCGGAACATCCTTGTGTCGTGGAACTCATTCAAGACCTTTCTTGTCTTTCGTAGCTGATTGGATGAGGTCTTTAGGGGGGATGTATGGGTTGTCATACCGGTCTTTGCTATGAAGATAACTTTGACCATCGTCCATCAACTGGGTGTGTAGCCAAAGATTAGACAGCTCCTCATTGAAGATTGACTGAAGCCAGTGACTCAGAGTGTCAGTTCCACGTAAAAAATTCCATCGAGTCCAGGTGATTTGAATCACTGAAAGCTGTGCACTCCCCAATGTAGTTTTCGAGAAGAATCCATAGTTCGACTCTATGGGCTTTCCAAGAGCATTCTGTATCTGTTTCGTAACCAGGAAAAATGTGTGTCCATGAGAAGCTCCAATGTTCCTTCGCTGGATGTTGTTTGTATGGATGGAGATTTCAGTTATTTTTGGAGACCAATGGTTCCCCACTTTCCTGCAAGCGAAGCAACAAATTAGCGGAAAGTACTTTAGATTACCTACTAAATTATAAAAGGTGCTACAATTCGGTGTGAACCAGTGTCTTATTCAATTAAGAAGTCTCTCAAGTCAGCACGATCCTTAGCCTGCTGCTTTCAGTTGCGAACGCCGAAAACACCTTCCATTTGCGCACACTATCAGAGATGAAGTTGTTTTCTTCTGCGTTGTCCCTCAGGGATGAAATCGGAGATTCATGCTCTACATGGCCCAGGTCGATGTCTCTGTAGAGCTCGTATAAATTGTGGTTTAATCTTCTCCTCCATGAAGCATCAATGCAGGTGTTAAATTGAATGTTAAACCTTTCTCACGCAAATTCCAAGTGCGTTTTCTTCAGATTTTTTCAAAGTCCATGCTTCTACACCATACAGCAGGACAAAGATAATGGGGGTCTTGCATAGCGTCACATGGTAATAGTTAGCTGCAAGGGTCATGGTAACACCGATTGATGAGTGTTATTCTACGTTAGGTCTCCACGCTGATGTCGTTAGTAGAATTGATAGCACAGTCTTGGTAGACGAACTTCTCCAGTACCAGGTTGAAAAAACTGCAAACTGGGCGTTGACGGTTCAGTTCACATCTTTTAGCTCAGTTATTTAGCGTGTTCATGTTCATAGCCGACTGTAACAGTTCGGTGATGGTGTTCAGGAATTTTCTAGTTGCCAGGATGATTGTTGCTTGTTGATATGGCACTGCGACCTAAAAGATCTATTGTGCCTGAAGCCAGTTAGACAAGGAGATCCTCTATCTTCCTAAGGAAATTGAGGATATCTCCAGTCGAAACATTATGAATGTCTTCCGGTGTTTGGAATTCTTTGTGGAGAAAGCATTTCCTGACTCTGGAGCCACATAGTACGTGTTCCGCTGACTCGTCTTCTTCTAAGCAGAGTTTGCATTCAGATTCCTGAACTATACTTAAGTTTATGCAAGTGATATCTGAGGCTACAGTGACCGGTGACAAAGTCGGCAAGTCGTCTGACATCGTCCCTTTTATGGTTGAGAATATTTTTAGTGGTTTTTTTCAGGGGTCGGATGGCCCTTTTAGCCTGTCTCGTTTTTCCCAGCTGTCCATGCTCATTCTGAACGCGGAAGTAGGGATGCCGCAGAAGAGTTCGGCACCTATGCACCTTTCTGAAGAGCCTTTCCTGGCAAGTTGGTCTGCAATTTCATTGCCTTCAATTCCTTTGTGTCCTGGTACCCACCAGAGCTTGACTTTATTTCGCTTTGAGAGGTCCTGGAGAGTATTGAAGCTTTGAGCGCTGCTTGACTATCAGTAAATATATTGATGGCTACCCCCTTTATGCCGGAGGCGAGAATAATAGTAGCGCAGGTATCGATGACATGTAATTCCGTCTGAAAGAGGTTAGGAGACTTTGTTATTAGGATCTTAGATATCGGCATCAACACCGGAGTCCATCTTTGAACCCTCAGTATACCACACTAGTCCTTTTATGTTCAGCAACGGGTCTCCGGTATCCCAGGAGTTACGGTTCGGAATCTTATTCTCGAACTTCCTGCCAAAACAGAGTAACTTGGGCATAAAGTCCGATACCGTGCTGATCATTTCAAGCTCGGGGAAGTCAGATAGGATAGCCATGTGACCCGTATGTCGGCTTGGAGGTTGACTGCACTGTGTATTGCCACTTTTTTGACAAAGATGTGCAGCAGGGTAAGTCCAATCAGTGCCTCAAGGGTTGCCGTAGGGCATAGGGTACACTTTTGGTCTAAGACCATTCGGGATCACTACTTTTGGAGACCACTTTAGTTTTTCAACAACTTCATTGGTAAACAGATTTCTTGAATTATAATTTCGTCAAATGTTATTCATTATATGCGCCGAATTGATTTATGTTTTTGAATAAACATACCATACCACACTGGATGCATAAATTTTGTATCTATTCAAAGAATTTTTGAGAAAAATAATTAAAAATAAGATGCTGTGTGTGTGTGTGTGTCTCAGATTTGAGGTTGTCAACAAGTCTTTGAAATTCCACCAGGTGTCTGTTATTTTTGTATTTTTATATTGAAAAGATAAACAAAAATATTTTATCAGATACTTATAAATATTTACTTTGGATGACCGCCCGACAGTGCAATACTGCACTTGTGATTTATGATGAGAGTGCCATGTGCTGTGCACACCTTTTTGCTTGGTAGCGTGATAATTGTATGACAGATAATGGTTTATTGGTAGCACTTGCAAAAAAAAAATCTACACATTCTGCGCAATTTTATATCTGTCAAATAGTTGACAACAAAAATTCTGTAATTCACCGCTTTATGTAAGTTAGTGGATAAATAGTAAACAAAACGAGGGACAGGCCAATGATCAATTACAGATTTTATAGGATGAGATTGGATTTAGTGTTAAATGAAAATTAATTTATCTACACGAAGAAAAGATTTGCATATAAGGTTGTGTCTTAGTAGTTCCTTGAGGGAGTTGTTTACATTCTAACGCGACTTGTGTTTTCTAAAATTGCAAACGTGTTTATAAGCTTGTTCAAATCATTAGAGATTATGCGAGTGCGAGTCGTATTCATTCCAAAAATTGGTCAAGGACTTAGAATAACTTAGAACTTTCTTAAAAGATTTGCTCTATTGAAATCTTAACACGCTTACCTTAAAGGCAAAACCACAGGGAGAGCCCTACATGAGGTTGTCCATGTATACGTAAGCTACTATCCTAGACATATACTCTTATCGAAATACCAAGTGTTAATCTTCACCGATCTGATGTCTTCTCAGTGAAACCTGAACGCTTCCAAGTCTAACTGTCTTTCAGACTCTTCTAGTATATTTCAGACACGGAAGGACTTGTGAGTAGAGAGGCCTGTCTCAGTTCCATAACCAAAAACAACATAAGAATCTTTATTGACAGCCAGGTTGCCATTGAAGCCCTAAATTAACACACGACGTCTTGTAGGTTAGGTTTAAGTAGCTGCCAGCTGTTGCCAGCACACTTAGGCAAGTTTGTCCAGTCCATTGTGATACCAAATGGATCTGGAGAGATCTCCTTTCCTACTCCTCGAACCAATTGAAACTTCTGATGAAGCGAAGTAGGTTTCTGATGTGGCTCAACCCTTGATGATTCACTTGTTCGGCACCATAACCAGGCATCTCACACTTGGCAACGTCTTTTTTAACTTCCTCAAGTGCACAGAATGAACTTGAAAACTTCCCCTCATAGTCATATCCATCAACAGCCAAGTCATGTGAGTTGTCGTCTCAAAAAAGCGCACTGGCACTACTTGTGTTTCTGGAAGGTCTTCTACCTTTCTATCTGCCTACCTATGCCGCCAGCATTAACTGCCGAAGACTTGACGGCTATGCTACCAACGGTCCATCTGAAATGGCGTTGTAACCCCTAGTTTGACGAAGAATGCCAGTAAGAAGATGTAGCAAAACATAAGACACACAGAGAGGCGCTGCTTTGAAGAAGAACCGGAGCTCCTTTTAAGCTCTACAAGTAGGAGAAAAGGGATGAAGACAGGCTTCTCTGTAAGATGAAGAAAGAGGACCAGAAGCATGAGATCGAGATCCTATTCCAGGAACAGTGTAAGAAAAGTTTACAAAATGGTTCAAGGGAACAAGTTCCGATCCGAAATCTTAAAAGATGAAGCAGGAATCCTTGTTGCAGAGTTACAGTCGGAAAAACTACATCTGCAGACTGTATTACGACGACGAAGACTAACATCCCACTGTCAGGCAGAATAAACCAATCAACCTAAACGGTGGTGGTAGCAATTGCCAAGCTAGAATCAAACAATGCTGGACCTGATGGCTTATTAGCCGATCTAATCGAAGCAGCTGTAGAAGACAAATGCAAGCTTGATGAATGGATTTTCATCATCGTTTGCCCACGGCACCAAATACAGAGACAGCAGTCTCTTCAACATCGCGTGCAGGTCAAGAATGTCTTAAAACTTTCGTCAACAACCTGATTGGCCCCTATTAGTGCCATGAAAGTTCCAAATCCACAAAATTTTCACAGGTCGGCAAATCGGAGAGAAAACGCAAGAAGTCCAAAGCGATATCCACTACCTCTCTTTATCGGCCTTAAGTCCATTCATAGTTTTGGCATCTTCCTGTCGAACATGTTCGTCTATGGAGGTTAAGACCTCACTGAAACTTTCGAGGCCAACAAATATTTAGTGCAGTCCACTTGTGAGTTGTGACACACTTTATCCTTGTTCAAGCTTAGACCTCTTGATCCTGCATCGTTCTATATTATTGAGGAACAATTTGCCTGGCGTTTGTTGTCTGATTTGAGCTCCAACTGAAACGCCTAAGTTCCTCCAGCTGCACATTTTTCTCGTGTATAAGGTGGGCTTAGAGATTATAAGGGTTAGACTGGTAAGCGAGCTGACAGCACCAGCTCTCTGCAAGCAATGAAAAACCTCCGAGCGTATAATCTGTCATGAGAAAAGCTTCTTAATCCCCCGTTTGGAGTCGGCAAAAAAAACGGTCAGTCCATTCCAGTCGTCTAAAGGTAAGATTATAACACGCGCAGCTTGCTACAATCTAGGCCATGGCTCTCTATGAGCTGTTGCGCCAAATACTAATGTTTTTGCAGACCGAGTTGGTTCGAGAAGCTATAGATCTTCGTCCTCTTCGGATTGTCGGGCATAATTTATCCTCCGAAAAGTCTTCCAGTTTACACAGTCGGTTAGCCTGTTCCGCCTATGGTTGGAAGTGTATAGAGATATCACTTGGACAATCGACTGCTTCTCTGCACTGTTCAACTTACTGGCTTAGACGTTGTCATCGATTGCCAAGAAAGTCTGCCACACGGCTTTGAATTTATAGAGTCTGTCCGTTTGGAACTGGTCAGAGTAGATGTAGATGAATACTTCAAATTTTCTTGTAAGTCCATCGATCTTCCCTCCGGTCTTGGTAGAAGGCCTGAATAAGCTCAGTTGCGTGACAATGTAGTCAATTGTAGTCGTTGCTTGAGTTTGACTGAAAGATCGATAGATGGCAGTGTCTCCATTGCATCGACATGGACCCTTCTTTTCAGTCGAGTTAGATGCGTGACTAGACACGATAATTGGAACTCATTCCATGGTGTCTAGCGAAATCAAGATCTAATCCAAAAAACACCCTCATCCCCGTGGACTATCTGTTCAAACAGTCTTTTTAGACACTAGTTGTCAGTTTGCTTCTCAAGCAGATATGACACGTCCCCCCGCCTTTCCCACTTGTCTTTTCATTTCGTTACACTTTATCAGAACTTTGCTTATCTCACTTTCCACCTTCAGCGACGACGACGTTTGTTTTTTCGTGTCGTGTGTTCTGTTCTCCCGCCTGGGTTTTTTGACGCCATTAAGTCTGTCACTTGAGTGTATGCTGTCATTTCAGGTTTTTGTATTTTTTTCGCTCCCCTCGACCAGTGTTGACATAACGCTTGTCAAACCCCGTGACCTATTAAATAATTATCATTAAAAATTGAATTGTTCGCTTCAGCCGTTGTGGTTGGATAAACAAATTAGACTTTTGGATGTGAACAGGTGTTGGAATTTGGCGTGCCAATTTTATCGAAATTCATTCTGACAAAGTGGGTTTTTATTGATCGTTAAGTTGGAGATCATTTAAGAACCCATTTTGGGTAGTCAAACGAGAAGGGTTAACAAAAAAAAATAAAAATTAAGTCGATAACCTTTGGTTTACCCAGTGTGTTGGGTATAAATATGCAAAGTTTGGGTTTTGTGCCGCTCTAATGATTTTACTTTCATTGACTTTGGATTGGATTGAGCGGCAAGAGATACTTATATATTCTGGTCTTTTGCTTGAGTTTTTCTTCTTTTTTTTTTTTGATCCAAAGACTGACTGAAATACTGAAGAGAGCTTTGGATAAACTACAGAAGTGAGCCCCATAAGTCATTGAGGAATTTGTTAGTTTTGTCCGTAGCAATGAATGGCATGAAACTTTAAGACCTTAAGCCCGCTAGAGTGCATGTTTTCGTTCGACTATGTCAAAACATCAAAAGTATTTGCAACAAGAACATGGCTTTTGTACAGTGAAAGGTTCCTACGTTGTAGATGGTTTTCCGAAAAGCAGTAGACGCTGATTAGTTCCGTCAGGGTTAAGGGAATGCTCCTTTTACGATGAACTTAATATTCATTGCAAAATCGGGCCAACTTGCCCTTCGGAATAGGAGATCCTCCACCTTTTGCTAACCCGTTGACAAGATTTGGACCGACGACGATGATGGAGAGTGTGATTTTTTTGTTTCCAAATCCAGAGAAGGGTGACTAAGGTGTTCTTTTGTCAACACACAGATCGACAGCTTCAAAACGAGTTACAGAGTGAGTGCTTTGAGGTAATAATTGTTTTGACAAGTGCTGTCAAACTGGAGATTAATTGTGGTAACACTAATTGATGGCAAGGACCTTTGATTGTAACTAGAACGTTTAACGTGAAAGTACCTATAAAGACAACATGTTGACGTGACTAAATGACTGCCTTCTGGGATTACAACGGCCGAAGTTAAGATCGGATTTATTGCCACTTGACCATGTTTGGTTTCTTTAGCAAATCAAGGTGTTGGCAACCCCGAATAGGAAAGTAAACCCGTTAACATCTACGCGGCCATGTTGCATCAAGACACACATGTCAAAATTTGGAGGATTGCTGACAAAAGAGAAGTCAACTGATCCTCATTTTTCCGAAAGGAAAAGTGCTGCAATACTGCAGGAACTGGTCTCAAGAAATGCATAAGTTTCACAAAGAATTTAACGGTGTACGGTCGCAGTAATTAAAGAGGTGGAAGCGCATTGGATTTACCAGAGGGGGACACAAATTCCGCAAGTTTCAGCGAATGACGAAGAGGAAGGGCCAAGGGAGCAACAACATACGTTGTAAAGATGACTGTCGGACATAAAACTTGGCAGATGTACACATCTGATGTATGAGATCTGATATAGAAGTTCAAAGTCGGCCGCTCGACATCTGATTAGATCGAAAGGCTCCGGGATCATGAAGACTTTAAAGTAGCATTCGACACAATCGATCCAGGGCACTTGTGGAGTATTTTAGACAAGAACAATTAATTGGAGCTCGTGCCTGTCTTACATACTTCTCATCTTCAGATTCCTAAGAGAAATTGGCTTAGAGAAGGTGCTCTAGAACCTCTGACCGAGGCTTAGTAAGAGTATATGACAGTTGAGTTATATACGTCAGGGAGATATCGAAACAAATCACAATAGTTGCGTCCCGTTTCGTCTGTGTTTGCACGGTATTCCCGTAAAAAACTGTGAAATTTCTGAAAATCGAACCTAAGCCAGCCTATTCAGTACGATTCCTAACTACCTGCCTCCGGTTGCACACTCCAAATTGGTTGAAATCTTCTTCTAAAGCGAGGTCGCCCTCTATCGCGTTATTTCTCCTAGTCGGAGCATTGTAATTCATTCGCTCTACATGTCCTAGTCATTTGAAGCATCCAATACGCAGTTTCTTCACAAAAGCCCATATCATTGAAAGTCCAACGGGACTCGATATATTCCTATCTTCTAACGATAGCACTACAGTCTGGGTTGAACTTGGGCCTCAACCAATAAGTGGCTCGGCCAGCTCGATCCAAGCTACCTCCAGTTCTTGAAGTCCCTTTCCACTTGCACACTTTGTAGTTTTCTTCTACTGCGTCGTGTTTCCGAGATAGATTCGAAGGTTATCCCGGACCGCAGCGCTTTTGTTCATCTACTCTACATATACGTTGTATTTGAATAGTTCGCCACTGCATCTTCTCCTCCACTCATCGTCAATGCAAACGGGACCATAGATCACCCAAAGAGGACCCAAAATCTTATGAAGAATTTTTCACTGGAAACGTCCAAGGATACCTTCAGCGCCTTGGACTAAAACTGGGATCAAAACCGTCTCATATAGTCGTTAGGAATAGGAATTGTGTTCGCAGTCTAAAGTAGAAGCAATTCGGACGAGATGTCGTAGTCGAAAATGATAGCAAAGGCAATGTAGACAAAGTCCCTTACTACCTCCACTGTTCTCTGTTACGTTCTTAATAAGTCATCAATGTTGCGTGCCCCTTGTTGCCAACAGTTACTCCCCTCATTCATCCCTAAACCAGTTTTGTGGCCTTTCTACCTCAATAATTGGTCACAAGTCATTAAATTTTGTCAGTGATGTTGGCATGCACAAGTATTTGGACAAACCTTTGAAAGCTTGTGCCTCCGGTCTTGCCCCGTGAGTCTCATGATAGCGCGTCTCCTTTTGTAAAATGTTTTTTTTTTAACGTCAAAAGCCTCAATGAGGTCAATGCAGACTTCCACAGTCGGCCGAACTTGTCACCATGCTAAACACAGGGGGACTTGAGATCGGTAAAGAGATGGATTTTCTCCAGGATTTATCGAAGTGTTTTCCTGTTCCTGTTCTTGAATCGCTCTGATAGGAGCGAATCAAATTGTTAACTAAAGGTTTCAGGCATGCGCACAAATTGGCAGATGAAATCTTGCCGCAGTTGAGGGGGTCTCCTTGATCTAAAGGGACTTGTAAGATCCTATCGTACTTTGTGACCACCTTAAGCCATTTGATACATGAAAACCAAATCAAGTCAGATCTTGAAAAAGACTTGCAAAATGTACAAGACGATGACTGAGCTCGAAACCGATCCAGTCGTGACCAAGAACCTGAATTATAACCCTCGAGTAAGGCAGACAAATTCACAACAAAAAAGAAAGGCTTTCTGATTGAAAACCTTTCTGCTTCACTGTTGCAATACGACTCAAAATACCTTAAAGCTCATTGCACTGCAAAAGAAGATCAGTGCTCCTCACATCTAACCAACAAGTTGAATGTGGATTTGAACCCTATATCAGGTTATTGCCTCATGAGATGACTTCTATGCTGAGGCAGCAAAGCCTATTCCCAACAGATTTTGAAATACCGCAGACAAAATACACTTGTATTGACTAAACATAAACTCTGTCTAGGGCTGTTTGCGGTTCGGCTTAGCTAGACAAAAAAAAAACACGTTTTATGTCTGACTGATAAGAAAAGCCTTTTAAGCAAATCTCGTGAAATATAGGTTCAGCTGTTTGCATGAGTCGTTGCCAATTTCGGGATAAATTTAAGGCCACTTCCACACGTGCAGCAATCAATTGTGGTCGTACAACTTGGAATCGTTTCCATTTTTCGTGGTAGAGTTGATCATTGATGTCCTTTCTATCCAAGTTTATGGCGGAGTGCAGGTAGACGAAGTCCTTAATAACCTTGAAGTTGGCTAAATAGTGGTGAAAAAAACATCTATTGGATGACCTTCTAACATCTGCTTCGGCTTAAACAACTTCTAACAGACTTACAACGATTGTCTCAAAATCTACAAGAAGTCTATTAGAACAGCCAAATGGACTTTGGTTAAGGACTTCACTAGGTAAAGTAAGGTTATATGCATTCTTTGGATCATAATTCCTTATCATATTTTGAAGAGGGAATACTTTATGCACCGTCAGGGGTAAGCAAGTACGCCCAGTATGACGGACTCTGCATCTTTAGACAAAAAAGCCCCGGAACTGCTTCCTGCATTACTTTTCCTAGTCTCTCTGGGCTCTAATCTTCGATTGTCTTGACGGATTTATGTCCTTTTCTCTACGGCTGGTTCTGACACTGTTCGGTAGGAGCTCGCCAGCCTTAGCTGTACCACTGCGATGTGCTTCCTGTATTTTTCTTGAGCACATCAACCCAGATCTCACATCCGTATAGAAGGATACAAAGCGTGACTGTGGTAAGAAGTTTTCGACGACTTGCCTTTGGTCCTCTCAAGTTTGCCATTTGTCTGCTCAATGCTGTATTGATCTCTGCAGCCTTTTCGAACGCAGACTTGATGTGAGCCTTGTGCCCAACTTCACTCCTACTTAACTGCATATGTAGTGGTTATTGACTACTGGGGATCTGCCTCCTGGACAGATGAACTCTCTCCGTCTTTTCTCTTGTAAGGCTGAGTCCGTGGAATTGCATCCACAATTGGATGCGTCCCATGACTTGGCTAAGCCGTTTTTGTGCATTTTCGGTGTCTTGTGCCGTGATCACTCTCGCGATGTCATCTGCGTAGCCGACCAAATACTTATGTTCGGGCATCATGGGAATAATGCCATCAGTCACATCCTAGGATTGAAGCCTAAGCGACTCCAGCGGTAATTTTCTTCGTTCGGGTTCCCTCTGTGGTGCCACAGATTAGCTCTTTGTCACAAAGGAAACTTTTCTAGTTATTGGACGGATGTCGAAAGTGTTCTCTAAGGCGTACAGCATATCCCTCCACCTGGCGTTTCTAACGTCAAGAATTGTCATGATGACGATTTTTCTAGAATGGCTGCTACTGCGATGGACTTTATGGAAGATCCTATTCACTTCCTCTAGTGCTCCTACATTGTTGAGTGCGCTTGTATCTGAATCCATGATTCTTAGCGGATAGGTCACCTGCTGTCAGAACTGCTGCTGAAAAATTCGTAGCTTTAGTATTTTCTCTAAGAGTTTTCCTGAGTTGAGTTCCCCCAAGAGACAGCGCAGTAGAAGAAGATCGCGACTTAGGTGATGCACGCACGTTGAAGGGGACCTCAACCAACTTAGCCTATGAAATTGGAGGCAGCTAGCTAAAGGCAGCTAGCTGGCTGGAGACCCTTGTTGGTTTAGGCCAAGGTCCACCCCGAACTGTAGCGCCACTTTAAGTAAGGTTTCCTGCTGTAGTTTGCATACATAGGAGCCTGTAGGCTGAGCCTTGTGTTCTTTAGCTTTTTGACACCAGTCGTTGTTTTTTCCAGAGAAGAACGGATGAGATCTTGACTGTTAGTCCGCATTTCCTGGTCCAGGTATCTAATTTGCTCGCTAAGAGTTGAAATGAATTTGCCTGTTGCGAGCAGCACTTCGTCGTCCCAACAAGCTGTGGCTGTACATTGTTTCTGAGTTGTTGGGGTTCCTCTTTTGAAATAGTAACGCAAAGCAGTGGAGAAATGACTCTGATGTTCAGGTTTGTTGGGGTAATATTATTGGAAAAAGGCGGCTATTGTGTCTTCCTTATCTTTCAACGTTTTATTTATAGAGATGATGACAGAGTACAGTGCTGTCTTAAGCCTTTTCTAAAGGTGGGTGCATCGCATGATGCAGCCTTCACTCGGATCTCTAATGGATCCATTGTGTTCCTCTGACGTGGAATGTCCATTCTGAAAAGACAAAAAAGAGAGAAAGGTCTGGGTGAGTGCAGTTGGGATTGTTCCCCCTCCCTGATTCGTCCTGAATTCGTAGTGAGAATTTTAGAATGGATTTTGGTGGCTTGTTAGACAGGTCGCCCAGGTCGTTGAAATAGTGTTCACCGAGAGCCGTCTTCCTTGTTCTGTATAGACTGGGATATTCTTAAAGGAAGTGGGTTGTGTTCTCTTCGGCGTCGGTATTACCGCATCCTCTGCATAACTCGTCTGTGTAAGTTTCCACACCGCAGATTGCTACGAATGTATATACATATGTATGTCAGCTAATCTTTCGAAGGTTTTCAGGACAAAGAAGGTAAGACTGATGGGCGTAAAGTCTATTGCGGTCATGTAGCTTGCTTTACTGGACTTGGGTATGAAAACAACTGTAATCTCTCTCCATGTTCTTGATATATACTCCCATCTGAGGCTGTTAAGGTGTAGTTCCGAATCATTACCGTCAACGTCACCAGTTTAAAGGGGCGGAAAACAATCTGATCGCCTATTCATTTCTCTTCTCCGTAATAAGATCCATCGGTGGCTACTGAATTTATTGTGAAGCTAGGTCGTACACTCTGGAAAGTACGTGCTTGCAAGTAATCTTATGATTCTGAGCAGGACTCAGCCCAATTACCAAGTTTTTGGCAGACCCCAGAACTTTTGAAAGAGGACTTTCCTCGTTCTCGCAGATTCTATCGTCATAGAAATGTTGCCACAAGCTGAATCTCATTTTTTGAAATTTCTTTGACTTGCCTTATGTTGTTCCCTTAGCCACACTTGTGAGTCTTTTAGTAGTCCACGCCTGTGGAGTTATGGGTCCCTCGTCACAGTAACACAGAAGGAAATGATGGAGCAGACGCGCTGTGGAGTCAGTCTGCTCCCTGATGGGACTCATCAAGGGTAGAATTCTCCAAAACTTTCTCTCTATTCCTAATCCTAGGTGGAACAGTCTAGAAGCCTTTGCCATATCGAGACAGATTAGCAATGGAAACAGGACGAATGACTTTGTCAACAGAACTCGCGCTGAGACAGCAAGAATTGCAGCAATTAGCAAGGGCCACTGTCCAATTGGCTCAAATGCTACCAAGTTGCCAGACAACAACTTCTACCTATCTTCTCTGACAGTGATTCCTTGTATCGAATTTTGGCTGATATCGTCTTTTCTGCTAGCCTGTGCCGGACACTCACACCGTATATGAACAGCGGTCTTCTTCTACTCTAGACACAGTTCGCATGTATCATCTTCTTCAGAAGATTCCAGGAAAGTTATGACTTTTCTCTTGGTGCAGCTGGCAGTCATTTTGTCATCATTCGTGGTCCACTTCACCATTCCTGTACCTACTACAATGAATGATTCAGGATCCTGGTTCGTCAGATCCGCCTTTTTGTTTCCTTGTGTCTTTTAGTAGTCGACGCCTGTTAATCGTCGTCGGGGCTTAGTGATTCGTGCGTTGGACTGCTAAGTGAGAGGACACAAGTTCTACTATCAAAACCACCCCTTCGCAAGCATGGCAAACCTACAAAAGTATAATCTGTCATGAAAAAGCTTCTCAATCCTATGTTCAGAGTCGGCAATAAAACTGTAAGTCCCTTCGATTCGTGTGAAAAATAAAACGCGCACAACACGAATGGTTCTGAGAAGCTAGGCCCTGGCTCTCAATTAGGTGTCGCGACAAATATTTGTCAACCGTCTGCACATTTGATCTAGATACTGACACCTAGACACCACAAGTTCATCATGTGGTGTTAAGCACCTACCGACTGCCAACTGACAAAGGCTAAGTAAAAGCTGCTAAGTCTTCCTCCGTATTTCGTTCATCAAACACCTCAAATCCTCTTTCCAATCATCAACCGTATTTATGACAACAAAAAACCGCATAACACTCCTTGACAACGTGAACACGTCCACCCCACGTCATTCAATAACCAGTCTAGGAGTATTTGAACAAATGTTTTACCACTAATCCAGATGAGCTGCGTCTACACAACCACGGCACGGCACGAATACTGAACAA